>JBBBDQ010001586.1:0-2400000 GCA_037127315.1 Ascarosepion bandense | reverse complement strand
GGTAGAATTGCAAAACTGATGCCAATTTGGTAGAGTTTCAAATCTGGCTAGAAGCAATCAGATGTCTAACTGATGATGGTTGGTTGGTTGATTTAACCAGCATGTCAACCTTTATTCGGTCATTTAATGCTGAAAAATGTTTTGATTTGTTTTATTTAGTTTATTTGTTTTATTGTTCTTGTTTGTTCATTTTTTTTTTTTTTTTTGGAGGATTGTTTGGGTGGCGTTTTTCATTCAAAAAAGTTTTGTTGAATATTTTATAGCATTTTCACCCCACTTTGGAAATCAACTATATACTCATAGCTGGGAACCTGACAGGTGCTACCACTCCAGGTCAGGGTGGACCTGGTAACAACAGCAATTAAGAGGTGGTTCCATGCTCCTCACTACCTCCCAATTAGAGGCCTTGCTGCCGGATGCAGTTTAGTCATACCCAGGACATCTAACTAATGAGCTGTGATACAATGAAACAGAACTGTCTGTGGATGACTATATATATATATATATATATGTGTGTGTGTGTCTGTGGAAACTTATTTCAGAATTGTAAAGAAATGCTATAGATTTAATTCATGTCATTGAAACAATTCTTGTATAAAACCAACCACAGAAACTAACTCATTTTTGTACATTGACCAGCACCAATAATTTAAATTTTTGCATTCATATATTAACCAATCAGCAACTTCATATAAGACATACAGGATTCACATACAGTGAAATTGCAGATGATAAAAATTTCTAAGTATCAAATTTGGTGATTCACTTCAGAACATGACTAACAATATTTTCCCTCCGTAAAATGGATTTTTAAACATTGGTAAAAGCGTCATTAGGTAATAAACTTGGGATTAATGAATCTAATTTGTGAGCCAATTATTTTATAATAAATATGATTAATTCTTGTTTGCTGACCAGGGTATTTGTTAATTTGTTTGTTATACAAACAAAACTGAAATTTTCATTTAATTACTTACATTTTTGCATATTTATTTGAGCATATAATATTACAAAAAATGCTTCGCAATATTGACACAGAAAACATTCAGGCTGATTTTGCTTACAAGCATCAAGAGCTTCCCTATTTCATGTGGTTGACAACTACAATTTATATGCATAGATTAAACAACAAATCTGTGTCACATACATCATCATACATATAGACGCTTTTTCTAATAATGTAATTCATTCTGTGTTGGCTTTTTCTTTATTACTATAAGTGCTTCCATTACTTTTAATCAATTTTTACAGGAGCCTATTATATTTGTATTTTCTGCAAGTATGTTGCAGATAGTGTCTGGTAGGTTTTCTTGTGTGTTTAAATGAGTCCTAATTGAGCCTTTGTCAGAGAAGTGTAACGTGAGTCTTCTTGATAAGCATGTAATGTTATGTCCAATGTAATTATTTATAAATTTGATTTGATCAGAAAGATAGTTCCTTAAGGGTCAAATGAATTCATAAATAATATTGGTTCTCTGTAATTTGGAATTTGTGGATGTGTTGTTATTATTGATAAGGTTAGCAGTTTTTAATTTTTTTTATAGTAGATAATTTAATGTTCTTGTATTAGTCAACTGGGGTTATGTATTTTTTTATGTTTCTAACAAAAATTCATTTTGTTTATATAAATAAATAATGTTAATGTGATTCTTTTTATTTTATGTTCAGTATTGCTTTCGGTTAGTTTAGAAAGAAATAGTCCAATCTGGTGATCGATGAAGTAAACAGAAATCTCACTTATGAACATGGTGACAATGTGCTGTGTTTGTAAAATAAGTAAACATTCCCATTACTCTAAAAACATGAAAAATAATCTACATATTCAGTTAAAAATCAAAAAACACCCTTGATAATGGATAATGGAATAGTTGAAAGCACTTAGATACACGGACCATTTGAACAATTGTCACTGAAAAGCAAACACTTATATGAATATAAAAAAAATTAAATAAAAAGCTTAATAGCAGTACCTTATCAGTTGTCTCTAAAAAACATATAAATGATGGACTTGTCATAAACAACAAATGAGACTCAGCAGTGGATGGTGGCCTTTGATTTTACACTTATACATGGGATTTCTCACTTGCATGCATTTGTATTGAATTTTGGTCAGTTGCTTGTGCAGCACAAAAAGTGCATAGCCCATACAGGTGCACTGTGTGCCATGCGTTAGGTGTCTGTGATGATTGCATGTTATATTATCACAGAGATTGACCTCTCTGTGCCTTAAATAGATTGGGTTGTGTATGGTGGACCACACAATATAGCAGTTTTGATATCAAAGTTTGCTGTCTCTGGTATGAGGACTGGTGTCACACACACACAAATTTGACCCGTAGATGGTACTCTAACAGGAATTAACACTTTGAGCCTGAGTGGACCGAGAAGTAATGACATTTAAGGGTAACTCCACATTCCCCAAGATGCCAAATAGTAATTTTAGAACCATGCCACGAGTCTCAGTTTATTTCATACCCAGTACAAATTTGTGTGTGTGTGTGTGTGTATGCATATATATATATATATATATATATATACTAGGGCAGCAACTATTCTTTCAAGCATCTTTCATTAAAGATGTCTAACAAGTAAGATTCTATTAATTTTTTTATTTAGTTTTTCCACCATCCACACATTTTTACATTTTGCTGGACTTAAGGAAAATAAAGATTTCCCATAATTATCATTCCAAGCACTTTCAGCCACTTCTCTGGCCAATTTATATATATGCATAAATATACACACACACTGTAATGCCAATACTTGTGAAAAAGCAGATTAAATTAGCAAAGGACAACTTAAAATCTTCTAACAAAAGAGCACAACAAATCTACAACAAACTAAACAACCACTTCTGAGCAACTTAACAAAATTCTAATCCGTATACAAGAAAAATTATTCGAAACTATGAGAGGATGAGGGTGCAAATATAAAAGACATATGTCTGCTGCCTAAATATACACACACATAAATATATATTTTACATAGATATGATAAAATAAAAGTTTTAATGCATGTTATATTTACAGGTTAAAGTGCTCACTATCAAGGATAGAGCATATATAAAAGTAAGGATGAAATAGACTGTTACTAATGGGTGTTGACCTCAATGTCTATATATATATATATTTTGATGC
Organism: Ascarosepion bandense; assembly: GCA_037127315.1. Classification (NCBI taxonomy): domain Eukaryota; kingdom Metazoa; phylum Mollusca; class Cephalopoda; order Sepiida; family Sepiidae; genus Ascarosepion; species Ascarosepion bandense. Next base: position 2,396,863 of record JBBBDQ010001586.1, on the reverse strand, counting down.
ATGTTTCATTAAATAATATAGACAAATTTAGTCAATTTATTTCATGTAAATTTTTTCATACTGTCTGATAAGCTTAATAGCATTATCGTTGAAAGAGAAAAGAAAATCACAAAATTGACATGTTTTTATTTAATACTTTCTGAGCTTTCGACTTACATCAGCCATTATCAAAGATGAAAATAATGTTGGTTGTAATGGGCCGTTCGCAGATGAACGATAGTAGTAATCGTCCATTTTGTTTGTGTGGAGGATTGGCAAACACGTGCGTGCATACTGGAAGCAAAAATCGCACTACAGCTTGTGGTGTCTACTACACATACTGATAAAAAAGGTTCAGTGAAAAAACTAAAATTGCCACACCCAATCTGTTCATAAATAAGATCTTTGCAGTGAGATTTTGCATGTATATTTAAATTCTGTAAAAAAAAAATTAAACAATTTCATAATTTAGCATGAATCTTCTCTGAATTTCTTGAATCTAGTCTTTCTATTATAGTTTATTTAAACAATCAACATAATTCCAAATTATTGACAACACTATTAAAATATCCCCACAAAACTATGTTACCAGACCTTGTAGATAAATTAAACAAAGTCAGACTTATGATACAATTCACTTACAAAAGAGAAACAAATACTCTACATTTCATAGATATCATGTTACACTGTAATGACAATAGCACCAAACTATATGTATCGCAAATCGACTAATAAAAATGATCTCATAAATTTATATTCTAACCACATCAATAAAATCTGAAATAATCATCAGTTTTTATTTATGAACTGGGATATTTAAGAACAAAAGTGATAAAAAAGAAACAAAATTTAAGTAGATCATATGCCTAACACAAATAATTAAAAAGAAAACTGAAAACTCCAGCATCCCCACTCTTTCATGCACATCTGTAACCACATCAGTGTAAATATCACTTTAGCTCGATGAAGTCCTAAAAACCAAAATGCATCACATAAATAATTTTCCCACTTTTTTATAGGTATTTTTAGAATGTACTAAATAATGTTTTTCTCCTTTATAAACTGTCGTTTTGGATTTTTTAACTGAAATTCTCTTAAAATGGTGATGGACTTGACAGGAAATTGTTTTCGGTCATCTATGTAGAATTCTGTGAAAATATTGATCTATACACTTAACAAAAAATGTCTTTTCTCTCATCTATTCTCACATGCTGTTTTAAAGGAATATTGCTTCTATCCAGTATATATATACTGAAGTGAATTTTTGAAGTGCTATTTCCTGGAAATTCTAATTAGCACAATTGACAGACAAATGATTAGTGCTGCATCCTCATATGGGCTTTTAAATTGGAATTTCTTGTAAATGCTGATTTACACACATCACAAGAAAATGGTTTCCCTCCTGTATGCATTCTTATGTGTCGCCTCAAATTAGACTTATCAGAGAATGTTGAGTTACACACATTACAAGCAAATGGTTTCTCTCCTGTATGTATTCTCATATGAGTTTTTAAACTGGAATTTTGTGTAAATGCTGATCCACATGTATCACATGAAAATGATTTCTCTCCTGTATGTATTCTCATGTGTTGGATGAAACTGGATTTATCTGAAAATGCAGACTCACACACTTGACAAGCAAATGGTTTCCCACCCGTATGTTTTCTCATGTGATATTGTAAAGATGCATTATGTGCAAATGATAATCCACACAAAGGACAAGAAAGTGGTTTCTCTCCTGTATGTTTCTTCATGTGACTTTTTAATGCGACATTGAGTGAAAATTTTAATCCACACACTTGACAAGTAAATGGTTTCTCTCCTGTATGCATTCTCATATGTCGTTTCAAAGCAGAATTTACTGAAAATGCTGAGCTACACACTTTACAAGCAAATGGTTTCTCTCCTGTATGTGTTCTCACATGGCTTATTAACATGGAATTCCGTGAAAATTGTAATCCACATACTTGACAAGCAAATGGTTTGTCTCCTGTATGCAATCTCATATGTTGTTTCAAATTAGAATTATCTGAAAATGTTGCACTGCACATTTTACAAGCAAATGGTCTCTCTCCTGTATGTTTTCTCATATGTCGTCTTAAACTAAAATTATCTGAAAATGTTGAACAGCACATGTTACAAGCAAATGGTCTCTCTCCTGTATGTTTTCTCATATGTCGTCTTAAACTAGAATTATCTGAAAATGTTGAACTACACACGTTACAAACAAATGGTCTCTCTCCTGTATGTTTTCTCATATGTCGTCTTAAACGAGAATTATCTGAATATGCTGAACTGCACATGTTACAAGCAAATGGTCTCTCTCCTGTATGTGTTCTTACATGGACTTTTAACATGGAATTCCGTGAAAATTTTAATCCACATACTTGACATGCAAACGGTTTCTTTCTTGTATGCATTCTCATGTGTTGTTTTAAATTAAATTTCTCTGGAAATGCTGCTCCACACACTTCACAAAAAAATGGTTTCTCTTCTGTGTCTACTTCCATGTGGCTTTTCAAAATTTAAAACATATACATCAAAAGATTACTATTTTTCTTCAATATTTATTCACATGTGACTTTTAAAGTTGAATTAGATGAAAATACACATCCATATTTTCTCATTTGGTGAGATTTTTCTCCAATGTAATTTAATTTATATTCTGTGTAAATTCTGATCCAAATATTTTATAGTTTCCTTGCACTATGTGCATTTATGTCTCTCTCCAAATTTGAACAACAAAAAAAATCTTATCTACACACTTTAGAAAACCAGTCAGTCTGGAAATGTGAAATTATTAAAACTACTAGCCAGAAATAGGTTTGTCTCCTTTCTGCAAATCTGACTATTTTAAAATGAATGCTATCAAAAATGCAGATCTGAATATTTCCAAGAATGTTTTCTCTTCTTCAGTAAGAAATTGTAAATTTGAAAATTGTTATTCTCCATAATAATTATCTGTAAAAAAAAAAGAAGATATATTATTAAAACAACAGAAAAGTAAATTCATTAATTATGTAAAAAATACACTCATTTCTGTTTCAATGTAATGCAATTCAAGTTCAGGTTAGAAATAAAAGTTTGTACAACAACATATATAATATATCACTTAGAATAGCAGAGGTCATGACAGGGAGATCCAGCTGTAGGAAAGTTCAACAAATGTCAAGGGTGGTAGGGAGACATATCTGGCCATGGATGATGCCAACAAAGTGCAAAGTAAAAAAAAATCCCATAAGCAACAATCAGCTTGAAAGGCGATGACCGACATATGGATATTTTCATATACATATTCGGTTGTCACCAAGGAATAAAGCTATAAGACTACATTTTTATATATGTATGTTCCTCATCACTTGTTCAGATCCAGCGATAGCATAGAACAATATGAACAGAATAGAATTCGAATGAAGATAATGTTATTATGCATGTTATTTAGTCATCAGGAACAAAAGAACAATTTTAGTATTGAGAGAAATATGAATTGATTATCTTTTCTATTCATTCATTGTTTTCAACAATTAATGAGTTGAATATAAAATGCAGTATTCCATAAATCTAGGTTCCTATATTTGGCATTATTAAAATTTTAAAAATAGCTGATGTAGTATACAGTAATAATGGAGTCAAATGAAAATTATCCTTTTGACACACCGTTCTTTCTTTGTCCCCCACCCAGATAAGAACATTAAAATCTGCCAAAATTTTATTGTCTGCATTCAGTTAAAACAAAGATCATTTAATACAAGGGAGTAATTTCACTAACATTAATCATTAATTGAATAATTAAAATGAATAACTTATTGACATAAGTTATCAGTTGCTTATTTAAAACAAGAAAAATGTAAACAGAAAACGTACAAATCACACTCACAGTAAAATAATTCTAGTATATGACTTTCAGCTGACATTCATGAAGGACTGAGAAGTGTATCAGGAAAATGTTTCATGCAAATTAGATACCTCCGTATGTTTGTGATACCTAAGATTTAAAATGAAAATCTTTCTGGAAGCTTATATTTTACTTTCAGTTTCAAGCTAACAGATTAAATTTAATATTTCCAATAAGCAAAATACTTTATATTAAATAAAAAATGCAATAAAACATGAACATTAATTAAAAAAACTTTTTATTTTATAAGATATATTCTAGAAACTAAAGTCTTCAACAACTTTTTTCAATGAACAATGAACTTTTTATAAACCTTTTCATGACAAACTTTCCAATGAAGTCCTAAAAGAAAAAATATGTCACACAAAAACCAATTTGTTATACATCTTTCCTCTAAAAATAAGAATTTATACAGTTTAAAAACTTTAAAAATTCTGTATTAATTTGCACTGGTTAGGTGATACTGCTATGAAGTAAAAACCACATTGATTAATCATCAATGGAAAGGCTTACAACAATTCATTAATACTGATTGATAAACAGCTTGTAACACTCACTTAACACATCTGGCTAAGTATGGTTGACCAGAACTAACATAAATTTATGAAACCTAAGTGAACGTTTCATTTCTCAGTTTTAACTACCTTGTAATTTTAAAAACTTAATATAATATTTTCAGCAATTATCTAGTATATGATTTTCAGCTGATATTCAGGAAGGAGTGGGAAGTGTATCAGGACAATGGGTCATGCAAATTAGCTACGTCTGTATATTTGTGATACCTAAGGTTTAAACTGAAAAATCTTTCTTGAAGCTTATATTTTATTTTTAATTTCAATATAACAGATTAAATTTTATATTTCCAAAAGTAAAACAATAAAACTACGACATTATTTAAAAAAGCTTTTGATTTTGTAAATATATAATAGAAAGTATTGTCTTCAGAAAAAACTATTTTCAATGAATAATGAATTTTTGAAAGAATTATTTTCATAACTGAAACAAACATAGTCTGATGAAGTTCCAAAGAATGAAATGCATAACACAAAAATCAACTTGTCATACATCTTTCCCACAAAATCATTTATAAAGTATAAAATCTTTTACATTCTGTATTAATTTGTACTGAGTGTGTAATAATGCTATGAAGTAAAAACCACATTGACTAATCATGAATGAAAAAAGCTTACTACAATTCAGCAACCACCAGTATTTTAAAAAACAAAAAAAAAAATGTGTGTCTATAAACATGCTGATAAAACAACCATTTACTGTAACTCAGCAATTTGATTAACATTGGTTCTAAGTGAAAAATTAAATAAGTTTTGAAAATTTAATGTTAACAGAAATATAAAAATCATAATCACAGTAAAATAATTTGAGTATATGACATTTATGGCAGACAGATAAGTGTATCAGGCCAACGATATGTGCAGGTTTATGTGCAGGTTATAGGTATCTCCAGATTCATGATATTTAAAGTTTAAAATAAATTTTAAATGAAAATTCCTTCTTGAAGCTTTTATTTTAGTTTTAATTTCAAATTAACAGATTTAAGCTAGAGCATCAGGCTTTCAGAGAAGAAATAAGTGCTGTGATGGTCTCTTCCTTAATTTTTAAATTTAGAAAATATTGATTTTACATTTTGACTAGTAATAAAACAGCTGCATTTGTTTTCCCAAAAATAATAAAAGGGTTTCCTTCTAAATTCCAAGCAGTGTATTGGGAGCCAAGGTTATTTAATGAGAACCTTGGATTTGATTTTTGTAGTTGACAAACAGTGGATTTGGGAATCCAGGCCCCTCTATTCCATAAGGTAAACAATGCAAAAGAATTTAGACAACCACCAGATTAGGGAACGCTATAAAACATGTGACACCTAAGATGTAAAAATAGTGTTTTGAAATGAAAATCTTTATTGTAGCATTTATTTTAGTTTTAATTTCAGTATAATAGATTACAGTTAATACTTCCAATAAGCAAAATATGCTGCTGTATTTCAAAAACCAATTTAAATTGACTGGAAGAATACTTTTTGTGTCTTTTGCTTGTCATCTTTTATCACAATGCAATTCTCTTTATTAAAAAAACTTTCCAAAAAATAAAATATGCTTTTCTGAAATATTATTTGAGGAATATAAGCTGATTTAAAGTACAATCTCATTTGAAACATTATTCAAGTTTAAAATATCATAAAAAAACATTTTTTAACCCAACAGGAGCAGTATTAATATGATGGCAGATCTAATATTCTTCTATAAAGACTTCATCTATAAAATATAATTGAAGAAAATGACATGTCTTTTATAGAAAATTTCTCAGTAATCTTAAAAAAATATTCTCTGCAATCTAATGTTTTATTGAATATTAAAAATTTGGGATTTAAATTTAAATTTACCATAATTATCCCTCTTATTTTCTTAAAAAGTTGTGTATAGATGCTCGTACTAATAAAAACCGACATGCTCATAAAAAAAAAAATTCTTTTAAAAATATTGGGGTTTCATGAATCACAGTAAGCTTATCCATTTCTGATTAGTAAATAGTTTTCACATAACAATATTATCGAAAAGATTACAATTAAAACAGAATTTTAAAACATTTAAAAAAAAACTTAATTTTTCGAATTAAAGTTTAAAAAATAATAACAATTCTTGTAAAAATTCATTTACTCATTAAAAAAATTCACTTAAGACAATAGTATTATCAATATATTTTATTTATAAAGGCAATTAAAAGCTTTTCTAAATAATTAGATGGTTTTATTGTATTTTTTATTTTACAAATCAAAGCAGTTTTCTGATAAATGGTGTTTCATTTTAACAAAATCAAATTGATAATACATTCTCCAAGTATGCTTTCCTCAAAATTTCATAAAATGAAGCAAATGGGGGCAACAGATGTAAAATCAAAAATTTTCCAAAGCTTTTCCAAAAAACAAATTTAAAAAAATAATTTCATTAATTTGTGAATAAGTCCTATAAATTTAATCATAATGTAACAACTATTTGCAAGAATTTCCAAAACAATGTGTTTTTAACTCTAAAATAGATACCTCCACTCATTTTCAATAATTAACTTTTAAATTGAATTTTTAAAAGTAAGATTTCTTGAAATTTTTATTTTAGTTTTAATTGAAAGCTAAATGATTAAATTTTCTATTTCTAGTAAGCAAAATACTCCGGTATATTTAAAACAGAAATTATATTGATTAGAATTTAAAATTTTTCAATGTTTTAAAAAATTTTTTGGCCACTTCTGAGCGATTGACACATTTGTAAACATAATTTAATTCTCGTTTTTAAAAATCTTGCAAAAATAAAATATACAGCTGTAACACATTATTTTTTTGAAAATTAGCAAATTTAATGTTAAATTAATCTGATTCATACCATTTTTATTTACAGCATGAAATTTAGAATAAGACTATTTCTTAAACATAGAATTGAACTTTCTGACTTTTCACCTGTATTTGGAAACTGATGACAGCTTGACAGATGCAAAATAAAATAATTGTATGGCAATCACAAGTGATATTATTGTTCAAGTTTTTTCCTGTAAGAAGAAACCATGGAACACATGACCTTTTAATGTACACATAGAAATTACTATATAAAAAAAAATTCAAATACAAAAGAATATTATAAATTATGTTTAAAATACAAACGTTTGACAATTTATATTGAAATTTTCAATTAGTAAATGTTCACTTAATAAGGTCATAAACTCACAACTACAAATCTTTAAGGTACTTTAAATATTTTTGAAACTTTATAAATGTTGTATTCTTTAAAGAGGTTACAATTAGACAAGGTGGTACTTCAGTAAAATGCAACGTGTGCATAGATGAAAGAAGAGAGGTTTATTGTAAAGAGAATGCACTTCAATAGGACAGGGAATCTAGTGACAGGCTAGGAATTGCCAAAGCAAGTCACAGGCATCTCCTGTGCTCACTGTATATGGCTACTAATATAATCAGTTCAGGGTCATTCCATGTCACTTCGCCAGGGCATTACACCTACCGACACCGAATTACTTGAAATTTGGCACAAATATTCACATTCATGAGTTAGGAAAAAGTACCAAATTATTTTGTGCCAGACCTGACCGTTTTTATTGGGGGCGGGGTGTAAAACTTTCATTTAAAAAAAAAAAAAAAAAAAAAAAAAAAAATCAAATATATTTTGTTTCATGAAAATAATTAAAAATAAAATTTTTAAAGATTTTCTTTTAATTTCATGTTTAATGCCATCTACAAATATTCTATCCAGTATTGATCAGCATGCGTGAGTCAATGTTTATCACTTGTTAAAGACAATCTATCCATACCATACAAAACACAATATCTGCAAACTATATTTAAATTATTTTCTTTTTAAATTAATAAAGACAATCTTATTGAATAGTTTGAGAATTCACTTAGCACAATATGAACATTTGAGAAGTCCTGGACGATTGTCTTTATCAATCTTTCACTGAATTTCTATACGTACATAGGAAAAAAAACTATAAATTTGGCAGGGTAATATCTTGAAACCCTCACAAAATTCTTTGGAGAACTTAAGCAGTCATAGTAGATGCTAAGAAAAAAGTATTATGAAAGTTGAAGAGGATATATTTTCTACAGACATGCCAGAAGTTACATAAGTAAATTGATTATTGGGGGGGGGGGGGGTCATGCATTTGGGTGAGCAAAATTTCTAATGAAATAATTACATGGTTTTATTGTATTTTTTATTTTCCAAATCAAAGCAGTTTTCTGATAAATGGTGTTTCATTTTAACAAAATCAAATTGATAATACATTCTCCAAGTATGCTTTCAATTAATATAACTATGAAAAGGCTGGGTCATTCTCGAAATTTCATAAAATGAAGCAAGTGGGGGTAACAGATGTAAAATAAAAAATTTTCTAAAGCTTTTCTAAAAAACAAATTTTAAAAAATTTAATTAATTTTTGAATAAGTTCTATAAATTTAATCATAACAGAACAACTATTTGCAAGAATTTCCAAAACAATGTGTTTTTAACTCCAAAATAGATACCTCCACTCATTTTCAATAATTAACTTTTAAATTGAATTTTTAAAAATAAGACTTCTTGGAATTTTTATTTTAGTTTTAATTGAAAGCTAAATGATTAAATTTTCTATTTCTAGTAAGCAAAATACTCCAGTATATTTAAAACAGAAATTATATTTATTAGAATTTAAAATTTTTCAATTAAAAAAAAATTTTTTTTGCCATTCTTGAGCGATTGACACATTTGTAAACATAAGTTAATTCTCGTTTTTAAAAATCTTGCAAAAATAAAATATACAGCTGTAACACATTATTTTTTTTGAAAATTAGCAAATTTAATGTTAAATTAATCTGATTCATACCATTTTATTTACAGCATGAAATTTAGAATAAGACTATTTCTTAAACATAGAATTGAACTTTCTGACTTTTCACCTGTATTTGAAATCTGATGACAGCTTGACAGATGCAAAATAAAATAAGTGTATGGCGATCACAAGTGATATAATTGTACAAGTTTTTTTCCTGGAAGAGGAAACCATGAAACACATGACCTTTTAATGCACACATAGAAATTACCATATAAAAAAAAAAATTCAAAGACAAAAAAATATTAAAAATTATGTTTAAAATACAAACGTTTGACAATTTATATTGAAATTTTCAATTAGTAAATGTTCACTTAATAAGGTAATAAACTCACAATAACAAATCTTTGAGGTATTTTTAAAATTTTTGAAACTTTATAAATGTTGTATTCTTTAAAGAGGTTACAATTAGACAAGGTGGTACTTGAGTAAAATGCAACATCTGCAGAGATGAAAACAGAGAGGTTTTTTGTTCAGAGAATACACTTCAATAAGACAGAGAATCTAGTGGCAGGCTAGTAATTGCCAAAGCAAGTCACAGGCATCTCCTGTGCTCACTGTATATGGCTACTAATATAATCAGTTCAGGGTCATTCCATGTCAATTCGCCAGGGCATTACACCTACCGACACCGAATTACTTGAAATAAGTAAATTGATGATTGGGGGGGGGGGGTCATGCATTTGGGTGAGCAAAATTATATTTTCTATTAGGTATAGGGTTAAAATAATTAAATATTTGGATTCTGCAGTCCTTATTTGTCCTTCCTACCAAACTTCAGAAATATTGAATATGTGGAAGTATTTTGTTTTAATTTTTAAAAAACACTGAAATTCTATGACATTTCGCAGCCTTAGTTTAGAAACAAAATATGAAAATTTTACACCCCACCTAAAATCAGAAGGTATAGCACAAAATAATTTGGTACTTTTACCTAACTCATGAAGGGGAATATTTGTGCCAAATATCAAGTAATTCGGTGTCGGTGGGTGTAGATTTCAACTTTTTGCTGGTGTTTTGATATAGAATGACACTTCACATAGTTGATAGGGAGTGTGGGACATTCCATTACACCAATAAATTGATATAATTAAAAAAAAAAAAAGCAATGGAAACAATTCTTTTAAAATTTATTATTAAAACATTTTTTAGACTATAATGTCTTAAATATATATTCTTTATTAAAACAATTAAAACCTTAACAAATTACATAATATTATAGTTTTATTGCATTTTTTATTTTACTATTTGGAGCAGATTTTTCAAAATAAAATCAAAAAAATAATAAAGAAATAACATTTGATTTACATTCCTTCATGAGTACTGCATTTTACGTGGAGTGGGGATAACAGATGTAAAATATTAAAACGTTTTACTAAGTTTTTAAAAATAATAGTTTCAAAATAAATTTCATTTATTTGTGAATAAGTCCTGAAAGTTTCATTACAATTTGGCAATAAACCGATTTTTGGTTTGGTTCAGTTTTATGGCATATCAACCCCTGTAGGTTATTCAATGCCAAATTTAGTTTATTTTATGTGTATATAAATATATATATATATATCAAACTGGTAAACATCTATAAGCTAGAACTTATTTGCTTGCACACTGCAAAATAATCCAGGTATTACTGTCTAAGACAAGGGCTTCCATTTAGTATAGACAATTTAGTTACACAATGTTAAAAAGTAGCATATATTGATTACACATCAGTCTACATCCTTGATAAGAGACCAATTCTTTTCAGGAAGTTTATTATGACTTGGATCAATTTTTGTAAATAGTTTCTTTGTGCTCTTAATGGTGTAGAACCTTCTTCAAATGTGTGTAAGGTTTGCACATTCTATCAGTATGTGTTTTACTGTGTATTGGTTTCTAGTATGAAGGAGTGGTCATCAAGTGCCCAAGCAAGCGTGCTTTTTTCTCTCTTATTATTAGGATTCAGTTTCTTTTATTTTTAAGTGGGTTCTGTTTAGTAGAGCTTGTTGTGGGTATTTTTACCCCACAGTTATTGCCATTTTTGTATCATTATTTTCTTGATTTCATGTTTTAGGTCAGTATGGAATTTTAGAGTTTGGTTGGATGCCATGTTAAGTGTAGCTTTTGCTAAGGAATTGGCTTTCTTATTTCCCTGAATATCAATATGACTTGGGATCCAGCAAAATATCACCTTTTTATGTCTTATCGAGTTGATTTTGTTTAAAAGTTTGACAATTAAAAGGTTATCCAGTTTTGTATTTTTTATAGATTAAAGAAAAGAGATGGAGTCAGTATGAATTATGAATTATGAATTTTTAAGCTGCTTGTGCAAACAATTTTAAGTGCTAATTTTATTGCATAGATTTCTAAAATAATGTGTCTGTAACTGAAAAAAAAAAAGGAGTGATGTATGGTAATATAATATTTTCCATTGCAAACTTGTGAACTAAAATCAAAACAAGATTTTTTTACCAAAATTTTCTAATTGTCAGAAAAGATTAAAAAAATTTTAAAAGATAATTAAAAAATTACTTTGATCTTTCTCCCTTATAATAACAAACATTTTGTTGGAAAAAGTTTGTTTAAAGTAAGTTTGGGACTATTTTTTTTTCATAGTATGCATTTTTTTTTTTTTGCAATTTGGTGGCAGTGGGGTATCTATCCTTTAAAAAATACACTAATTGTTTTAATAACCTAACTAACCTGCAGCAAAAAAATAAAATTTTTAACCAACATTTTGAACTTGCTGAAAAGGATTAAAAATATTAAAATAATAAAATTTTGTTAGGTACCTCCACTTATTTTTGATGACTAACTTTAAACTGAGTTTTGAAAAATAAAATGTTTTCTAAGAACTTTTAACTGATAGGAATATAAAATTGAGATCTTTTTTAATCTTAAAATTTTTTGGCCATCTTTAAGTGAGCAACACATTTTTAACCAAAGTTAATTTTCAGTTTAAAAATCTTGCAAAAATAAGAAATACATCTGTAACACATTATTTTTGGAAAATTAGCAAATTTAATGTTAAATTAATCAGATTTCCATAAGTATTACTTATTTATAGCATGAAATTTAGAAGAAAACTATTAAGCACAGAGCTGAACTTTCTAACCTTTCCACTGCTTTTGAAATGTGCTGACAGGTGTAAGTGTATGGCAATCACAAGTGACATAATTGTACAAACTTTTTCCTGTTATTAAAAGAAACCCTAAAACACATGACCTTTTAATGTATGCATAGAAATTACCATAAAAAATTTTAAATACAAAAAAAATTATTTTAAAAATCCGAAGGCACGACAATTTAATAATCTCCACTTAATAAGTTTATAAACAAACCACAATAAATCTTTGAAGTATTTTTGCAACTTTATAAATTATTATAATTAAAAGGAAAAGAAAACAATTCTTTTAAAATTTCATTATTAATTGAAAAAATTTTTTCTTCAGACAATATTGTCCTTAAAGCAATTAATAGATAATCAAATTTAATAATGTCATAGTTTTATTGTATTTTTTATTTTACTATTTGGGGCAGATTTTCGGAAATAAAAGGTAAAATGTTTTAAGCAAGTAACGGCTGATTTACATTCTCTAATGAGTCTTGCATTTAACAAATAAAACTAATTTTCGCAACAAAATTTAATTTTTTAAAATTTCTTGAATTTACGTGGACGTAAAAAAGAAATATTTTTATGAAGACTTTTTAAGAATAATAATTTCAAAAATAATTTCATTCATTTATGAATAAGGCACCTCTACTAAATCACTGAAAAAACAGCAGAATATGAATAAAAAAAAAAAACTTAATAAAAACAAACTTTTTCCATCACAATGTTTATATTATAATTAAGATGAAAGATCAAAGTATTTTTTAATTATTTAAAAAAAATGTTTTTCATCTCTTCTAACACGTTCTTTTGATTTTAGTTAGTGGGTAACCAATTTGCAATCAGAGTTTATAATGGAAAACATATTACATGATTCAGTTTTTTTCTGGTGACAAACACAAATAAAAACCAAATAATTATCAGATTTTAATGAAACTTTTAGGAGTTATTAATAAATAAATTAATTTTTTAAAGGATTAATTTTAAAAATTCTTGTTCTTTACATCTGCTACCCCACCTCTTCGTAAATTCATGAAATTTTAAGAAATTAAACTTTGTTGCAATAATTGATTTTATTTGTTAAACACAGGACTCATTGGGGAATGTAAATCATCTATTATTTTTTTGAAAAATTTTGTCTCTATTTCCGAAAATCTACTTCCAATAATAAAATTTAAAAAAATGCAATATAACTTATAATTCAATTTGATAAGCTTTTAATTTCTTGAATAAATAATATAAACTAAGGACATTATAGTCTGAAAAAAAAATGCATTAATAATGCAATTTTAAAAGAATTGTTTTTATTTGTTTTATTAATTATAAAAAATTTTACAAAGTTTCAAAGATATTTTATAAATACTTCAAAAGTTTGTTGGGGTTAGTTTACCAAATATTAAAACGTTTAATAAAAATCATAGTGCCTTCCTATTTTTAAAATAATTTTTTATTTTTGTGTATTTGAAGTTTTTCTTGTATGGTAATTTCTGTGACATGTGATTCACAGTTTCTTCCTTCCACAAGTCAAAAAAATTGTACAATTATGTCACTTGTGATCGCCATACACTTCTTTCTTCTGTCAACACATTTGAAATATGGCGAACAGGTCAACAACTTCAACTCTACGTTTAAGGTTTTATTCTAAATAACATGCTGTAAATAATACTTGTGTAAATCAGATTAATTTCGCATTAAATTTGCTAATTTTCCAAAAATAATATGTCACAGATAAATATTTTATTTTTACAAGATTTTTAAAACCGAGAATTGACTTGTGTTGATCGCTTAACAATGGCTGAAAAATTGAAAGATTAAAAAACAAATAAAACATTTTGGATTCTAATCAATATAATTTCTGTTGGAAATACATCCCCAGATTATTTTGCTTAGTAATTTAATCATTTAGCTTTCAATTAAAACTAAAATAAGAGTTTCAAGAAAACTGTTTTTTTATTTTTGAAATTTCAACTTAAAATGTATCGAAAGTGAGTGGAGGTATATTTTGACGATAAAACTCTGGTTTAATAAAATTTTAGTCATTTTTTCACCATGGTAAATTTCTTTCTTTTTTTTTTTAGCTGCTTGTCTGTATCTCCAAAAGAAAAGCGATAACAAAAAAAAAACAAAAAAAAAACACAAATAAGGAAAATAATAACTATAAAACAAATGTTTGATGTATGGGACACACAACAAAGACAGACGATACGAGCAAAGTTTACTTAAAAACATTCGAAAAATATTACACACGTTAAATGTTTTAGTTTCATGTACCAAATGAAAGCCAATAATTTATCATTGAATCATGTCTTTTAGTTTTATTTTTGCATAAAAATGTCCCCAGAAAAGAAAAAGAAATATACTTCTGAAGAGTTTTAAATTTGGTAAACGTTTAAAGCAAAATTCATGGTAACACTAAATTTAATTTGTAGCAAATACACCAGCCGAAGAATTTTTTTCCTTTGAGGTGGGAAGGCTTGGCTAGTTCTTTTCAAAAACAGTTATTGTTAGAAATTTGGAAATTATTTTTAAAACCTCCGTACAGAATAATAATAATAATATCGGTAATTTGAATTTACCAAAATAAAAAGAAAGAGAAGCGTTCATAAATTTTTAGGATGAAAAATTGAAAATGAAAAAAAAACAAACAAAAAGCGGAATTACACTTGACAAAACAAATTTAAGTTTTTCGCAACAAGATACGTTCATTTGCTGATAATTAGTTTAGCTTCAAGAGAGAAAATAAATTATTTCCTCCTCTGAAAATCTGCTGAATTATTTTCTTGTCTAAATAAAAAAAATATAATTTTTTTGTTTTTGCAATTTATAAAAAAAGAAATTAATATAAAATTAAACTTACTTTTTCTGTCTTTTTTTTTTTTGTTTGATTTGTTTAGGAGTAAAAGCAAATGTTTAAGAAATTTCACCTTCTTTTTAATGTTCGGTTTCTACATAAAAATAAAATCAACCGTCGTTTGCAATCAGTGCCAAAAGTTTTTCATGTACGAAAATCAAGGGAGATAATTCACATGAAATCACATTTATCTCCAACGAAAAGTTACGTCTTCTCCTTGTCGAAACAAACATTTTAAAAGTTACGCTTTGTGACTTTCAGAACAAACGTGAGAGCCAAAACTTGAAAAAACACAACATTAATTTTAATTAAACACAGCTGAATTAAATGGCTACGAAATCAAAATATCCGTTTCGATAAAAATCACCAATATTGAACAGTTAATAAAAAACTTAGTTTTTGTTTTTACTAAAGAAAATTAAAAAATCTAATAAAAATTAAAACAATTTTTACAAGGCTAAAGTTATGGAGAATAGTTACCGTATTTTCACGCTAACAAGACGCACTTTTTGCCTGAAAAATACGTGTGCATTTATAAACGAATGTACTACCATGACATGGTCAGTGAAGATCATTTTTTTTATTGTTGCAATACATGATTGACACTCAGTAGTGATGACTCTACAGATGATAGTTTACAACTTTTACAGGAATCTAGCAGTGACGAATTGTTGGAATTTGGGGATGAATAATAAATTTGATTGTTTTATTATTTATTTTTACATGCAATTTTTATGAAAATAAAACTACAATGAAATTTTGTACTAATAACCAATTAGTATGTCACTGCCAATTATTGCCATACAAACAAAATTGATGTAAACAATATGTAGCATATGGTGAAATGTGTTGTGTATAAGAATGACTTTATTTTTTCTGAGAAATTTCTTTCAAATATGAGTGTGCGTTTTCCAAGCCACAGCGTCTTGAAAGCCAGAAAGTACAGTACTTTCATCTTGGACCCATTGAAGTACAGAGAAGATTGAATGTTTATTAAATTGGCTTTGTGTCAAATATAACTGAACCCCCTACAACTTAGAGCTTATCAGAATCATCAGAAGGTTGAAGGATGGAAGAATAAAAGTATTTCGTTTGTATGTTAAAGTAGAATTTTATGAGCAGAACAGAATAACATGTATTTGTAAGAAGTGAAATTACTATGTAAAATTTAAATGAATGTTCAAAGTATAGTACGTCATTAAATGCAAAGGGTAGGGAGCTGGTTAATGTTTCTTTTGTTCAGTCTTGTGTCAGACATAACCAAACTCCCTACAGCTTACAGGATTGATGTTGAGTTATATAATCATCAAAAGGGTTTTCATCAGAAGGTTGGTCGTCGACAGGTTGGAATATGTAGAATTAGTGCAGAAGAGTGGAATAATAAAATATACATTTTGAATGTTAAATAGAAATTTATTGAGAGGAAAGAATAACAAAAATTGTAGAAATTAATGTTCAATTATGAACCTTAGTAAGAAGTTAAGAGTAGAGTTTGTATTCAATGATAAAGTTGTTTGTAGCAGTAACTGTTGAGATGGAGAAGGAGAAAGAGAGAGAGAGAGAAAGAGAGAGAGAGGACAATGTCCGGGTCCCTTGAAGTTGAGAGTTAATTCTTAGATGTGTGTCAGTAACTGCCTCCTCTGAAATGACAGTTGTGACCGGTTAGAGATCATCCCTAAATATATGTGGTGTGGATCAGAAATGATTTTTTTTAAGCTTTGGAAAAACCGTTTTTCTGACGAATTTTAATTTTGTGATTTGATGATCAATCAGGATCTAGACTTCCACTACATGTCCATAAAAGGAATTTGATATTTTATTTATTTTTGTCATCCTTGCTTTTCCTTAAAACTTCACTGAGTTGAATACTATAATCGGCACTGCAACAATAGGATGTAGTTCTATTTTAAGTTGAAGTTTTCAGTTACATCTACTATGAAAACAATACACAGAAAATAAAAATTCAAGTTTAGTGAAAAAAAAAAAAAAAAAAGCATAATTTAAATATTCCCACTAAATATTAAAAAATATGATAATTTTTAGCATATTAAGTAAATGGAGCATGAAGAAGAGCCTATTCCAATTTTTCGATTGGAGCATAAGAGGGGAAAGTAGTAACAGTTTGAATGGCTTCAAAATCAGTCACATAATAAAACCTTAAATTTAGACTTGGTATTTTAAAAGTAAAAATATATAAAATTCACTATATATATATAAAAAAAAAACATAAAAAGGTACCAGAGTTGAAAGCTCACGAGAACAAATACAAAAACTTTTCACTCTCTGGAGGATTCTATGCCTGGTTGATCATGTCTTCAGCATCAAAGCTGTACTCACAATATTGGGTCAGTTGCAGGTTTCTGATATTATTTAACCCATAGTTGGATGTTTTGATTTCAGAATTGTCCTTCTCTTACTGAAGTTGCCATCCATTGCTATAGCATCTAATTTGCTCTGCTATTTTCCTATAACTTTGTAGTGGAAGATGCATTTACGTTTCCAATATGTATTTACATGTAAGTGAATGTAATGAATGCAACTGAAGTTCATACTTAGCTCCAATTTCTCTAACCTACCATTCATTATACCATGCCTGACAAGAGAAAAACGATTTTTTTTTGTCTACTGATGAACTTCAAAGAAAAAGAAACACTCGTCAATAGATAAAAATATCGTTTTTCTCTTGTCTATTTTTAATCTTACTGTTCCTTTCCTGAGATCATAACTGAGAATGCTCTCACACACAAACACACACATAATGATAAAAAATAGCTTTGCTATGCTACATGCATGGGAAAAAGGACTGAAATGATATCATATTTGTATTGACCTAAAATATTCTGTATGTATCTGGATTTACATAATTCTCAATTCACCCATAAATCATCTTGAAAAACCTAAAATTGCCACACCCAATCTGTTCATGAATAAGATCATTGCAGTGAGATTTTGCATGTATATTTAAATTCTGTAAAAAAAAAAACAAGCTGACTTACACAATTTGATAATTTAGCATGAATTTTCTCAAAATTTCTTGAATCTAATACTTTCCTTTATAGTTTACTTAAACAATCAACATAATTCCAATGTATTGACAACACTATTAAAATATCCCCACAAAAAAATGTTACCAGACCTTGCATATAAATTAAACAAAGTCAGACATATGATGCAATTCGCTTATGAAAGAGAAACAAATACTCTACATTTCATAGATATCATGTTACACTGTAATAACAATAGCACCAAACTATATGTCTATCGCAAATTGAATAATAAAAATGATCTCATAAATTTATATTCTAACCACATCAATAAAATCTGAAATAACCATCAGTTTTTATTTATGAACTGGGATATTTAATAACAAAAGTGATAAAAAAGAAACAAAATTAAAGTAGATCATATGCCTAAAACAAATAAAAAGAAAACTGAAAACTCCAGCATCCCCACTCTTTCATGCACATCTGTAACCACATCTGTGTAAACATCACTTTAGCCTGACGAAGTCCTGAAGAACAAAATGCATCAAATGAAAACTTTTTCCACTTTTTTATAGATCTTGTTAGAATGCACTAAATAATGTTTCTCTCCTGTATAAACTGTCATGTTGGATTTTTCAACTGGAATTCTCTTCAGATTGTGATGGACTTGGCAGGAAATTGTTTTCACTCAGCTCTGTAGAATTCTGTGAAAATATTGATCTACACACTTGACAAAGAAATATCTTCTCTTTTGTAATATTAGGATTCAGTTTCCTTTATTTTAAAGTGGGTTCCATTTGGTAGATCTTCCCTCATGAGTACTGCATCTTACGTGGAGTGGGGATAACAGATGTAAAAAATTAAAAAGTTTTACTAAGTTTTTAAAAATAATAATTTCAAAATTAATTTCATTAATTTGTGAATAAGTCCTGAAAGTTTCATTACAATCTGGCAATTAACTGATTTTTGGCTTGGTTTGGTTTTATGGCATATCAACCACTGTAGGTCATTTAATGTCAAATTTAGTTTATATATATATATATATATATATATATATAACTGGTAAACATCTATAAGCTATATAAGCTAGAACTTATTAGCTTGCACACTGCAAAATAATTCCAGCTATTACTGTCTAAGACAAGTACTTCCATTTAGTATAGACAATTTAGTTACACAATGTTACACAGGTAGCATATATTGATTACACATCAGTCTACATCCTTGATAAGAGACCAATTCTTTTCAGGAAGTTTATTACATGACTTGGATCAATTTTTGTAAATAGTTCCTTTGTGCTCTTAATGGTGTAGAACCTTCTTCAAATGTGTGTAAGGTTTATGCATTTGATCAGTATGTGTTTTACTGTGTATTGGTTTCTAGTATGAAGGAGTGGTCATCTAGTGCCCAAGCAAGGGTGGTTTCTTCTCTTGTATTATTAGGATTCAGTTTCCTTTATTTTAAAGTGGGTTCTGTTTGGTTGAGCTTGTCGTGGGTGTTTTTGCTCCATAGTTGTTGCCATTTTTGTATCATTATTTTCTTGATTTTATGTTTTAGGTCAGTATATGGGATTTTAGAGTTTGGTTGGATGCCATGTTAAGTGTAGCTTTTGCTAAGGAATTGGCTTTCTTATTTCCCTGAATATCAATATGACTTGGGATCCAGCAAAATATCACCTTTTTATGTCTTATCAAGTTGATTTTGTTTAAAAGTTTGACAATTAAAAGGTTATCCAGTTTTGTATTTTTTATAGATTAAAGAAAAGTCAGTATGAATGATGAATTTTTTAAGTTGATTAAGCAAACAATCTTAAGTGCTAATTTTATTGCCTAGATTTCTAATTGATTTTTGCAAGAATTTCCCAAATAATGAGTCTGTAACTGGAAAAAACTGAGTGATGTATGCTAATATTATGCTTACCATTGCAAATTCTTGTAATTATTTAGTTACTAATGAATTAAAATCAAAACCAGATTTTTTTATCAAAATTTTTAATGTGTTAGAAAAGATTAAAAAAATTTTAATAGATAATTAAAAAATACTTTGATCTTTCTCCTCAATAATAACAAACATTTAGTTGGAAAAAGTTTGTTAATATTAAGTTTGGGACCTTTTTTTTTTATACTATGCGGTTTTTTCGGCAATTTAGTGGGGTTATCTATTACAAAAAAGACACTAAATTTTCTAATAACCTAACTAATCTACGACAAGAAAAATGAAGTTTTTAACCAACATTTGGAACATGCTAAAAAGTATTAAAAAAATTAAAATAATCAAAAATACTTTGATCTTTCCTTTTTCAAAAAAAAAAATTTTTAGGTACCTACACTCATTTTTGATTACTAACTTTTAAATTGAATTTTTAAAAATAAAAATGTTTTCTTGATATCTTAAATTGAAAGCTAAATGATTAAATTTACTATTTCCAGTAAGCAAAATACTCTGGTGTATTTCAAACAGAAATTATATTGATTGGAATATAAAATTGAGACTATTTTTAATCTTTCAATTTTTTGGCCATTTTTAAGTGACCAACACATTTGTAACGTTTTTAAGTAAACTCTTTTCGTGTCATCTGTCTTTGTTGTGTGTCCCATACATCAAACATTTGTTTTATACAGTTATTGTTTTCCTAATTTGTGTTTTTTTTTACATTTTTTTCTTTTGGAGATACCTGCATAAGCAGCAAAAAAAAGAAACTCACCATGGTGGAAAAATGACTAAAATTTTATAAAAACAAAGTTTTATCATCAAAATATACCTCCACTCACTTTCGATATCTAAATTTTTAGTTGAATTTTCAAAAATAAAAAAAAAGTTTTCTTGAAACTCTTATTTTAGTTTTACTTTTAATTGAAAGCTAAACAATTAAAATTACTAAGCAAAATAATATGGGGATGTATTTCCAACAGAAATTATATTGATTGGAATACAAATTTTTTTTATATGTTTTTTTTAATCTTTCATTTTTTCTGCCATTTTTAAGCGATCAACACAAGTCAACTCTCGGTTATAAAAATCTTGCAAAAATAAAAAATACATCTGTGACATATTTTTTTTTAGAAAATTAGCAAATTTAATGTTAAATTAATCCAATTTACATAAGTATTACTTATTTATAGCATGAAATTTAAAATAAAACTATTACTTAAGCACAGAGTTGAACTTTCTACTGCATTTGAAATATGTTGACAGATGTAAGATAGGTGTATGGCAATCACAAGTGACTATTGTGGAAACTTGTTCCTGATATGGAAAGAAACCCTGACTGAAACATATGACCTTTTAATGTACACATAGAAATTACCATAAAAAAAAACTTCAAATACAAAAAGATTATTTTAAAAATACAAAGACACAACAATTTGTATTAAACTTTTCAATTCTCTCTTAGTAAATATAATCTTCACTTAATAAGTTTATAAACAAACCACAACAAATCTTTGAAGTATTCTAAAAATATTTTTGAAACTATATAATTTTTTTCTTCAGAAATTAATGTCCTTAATATATATTATTTATTAAAGCAATTACTAGATTAGCAGATTTAATAATGTCATAGTTTTATTGCATTTTTTATTTTACAATTTGGGGCAGATTTTTTCAAAAATAAAAGGTGAAATGTTTTAAGCAAGTAACAGATGATTTACATTCTCTAATGAGTCCTGTGTTTAACTAATAAAACCAATTCTCGCATCAAAATTTAATTTTTTAAAATTTCTTGAATTTACACGGACGTGGGGTGACAGATGTAAAAAAAGAAATAGTTTTATGAAGACTTTTTAAGAATAATAATTTCAAAAATAATTTCATTCATTTATGAATAAGGTACCTCCACTAAATCACTGAAAAACATAGTATGAATAAAAAAGGCCATAAACTTAATAAAAACAAACTTTTACCATCAAAATGTTTATATTATTATTAAGAGAAAAGATCAAAGTATTTTAAAATTATTTTTAAAAAACATGTTCAAAATTTAAGTTAACAATCTTCTTTTTTAGTTAGTGGTTAACCAAATCACTAGGAGAGTTTACAAAGGAAAACATATTATATAACTCATTTTTTTCCAATGACGAACACATTAACTTAGAAATTCTTGCAAAAATCAAATAAGTATCAGATTTTAATGAAACTTTCAGGAGTTATTCATACATACATTAAATTTATTTTGAAATCATTACTTTCAAAAAAATCTTGGTTTTTACATGTTACTCACTCCTCGTAAATTCATGAAATTTTAAGAAATTGAATTTTGTTACAATAATTCATTTTATTAGTTAAACGCAGGACTCATTGGGGAATGTAAACCTATTATTATTTTAGAAAAATTCTGCCTCTATTTCCGAAAATCTGGTCCCAATAATAAAATAAAAATGCAATATAACTTATTATTCAATTTGATAAGCTTTTATTTGCTTGAATAAATAATATAAACTAAGGACATTATAGTCTGAAGACAAAAATTTTATTAAATTACAAAGTTTCAAAAATATTTTATAAATACTTCAAAAGTTTGTTTGGGTTAGTTTTAAAACTTATTAAGCAAAGATTATTCTTACTGACCAAATATTAAAATGTTTAATAAAAATCATTGTGCATCCCTATTTTTAAAATAAATTTTTTTTTCTTTTTTTTGTGTATTTGAAGTGTTTTTTTTTTTGTATGGTAATTTCTGTGTCATGTTATTCAGAATTTCTTCCCTTTACAAGGAAAATGATCACCACACACTTATTTTTCATCTATTAACACATTTGAAATATGGCAAATAGGTCAAAAAGTTCAACTCTGCATTTAAGCTTTTATTCTAAATTTCATGCTATAAATAATATTTGTGTAAATCAGATTAATTTAGCATTACCTTTTCTAATCTTCAAAAAATAGTGTGTCACAGATGTATATTTTATTTTTACAAGATTTTTAAAACCAAAAATTAACTTGTGTTGATTGCTTTAAAATGGCTGAAAAATTGAAAGTTTTCAAAAAAACAAATTGAAAAATTTTGGATTTCAATCAATATAATTTCTGTTGGAAATACATAGTGCATAGTAATTTTAATCATTTAACTTTCAATTAAAACTAAAATAAAAGTTTCAAGAAAACTTTTTATTTTGAAAATTCAATTTGAAATTTAGATATCAAAAATGAGTGGAGGTGGATAAAACTTTGTCTTTGTAAAATTTGAGGTATCTTTTTACGATGGTAAGGTTCTTTTGTTTTTAGCTGCTTACGTAGATATTTCCAAAAGAAAAGCGATAAACAAAAACAAAAAACAAAAAACATAAAAAAACACAAACTAGTAAAACAAAAGCTATTTAAACAAATGTTGGATGTATGGGGCATACAACGACAACAGACGATACGAGGAGAGTTTTAAAAAATATACAAAGAAATTACACACGTTTTAGTTTTATGAACCAAATAAAGGCCAATAATTGGTATGTTTTTGTTTTGGGACCTGAAGGATGATATCCCTTTAAAGTTTTTCAAAATAGTCTTATTTCCGTGCAAATGTATATGCTGAACTCAAATCAACAATTAGATATTGAAGAAACCTAACTTTGTTGATGTTAACGACCAGAAAAAAATTGGACTTCTTCTCGCACTTTTTGTCAGCCATTACTAGCTTAGGGAGAGTCATTTGCTGCTGAACGATTTTAGGCACAGAAAGAACATTTGGGCCTATTTACTTCCTTTACAGAAAAGTCCTTGCAGAAATTAGTTTGCATATTTTTTTTTTATACTTAATTTCAGAAGAAAGTTATTGATATTGAAACAAGTGAAAAAAAATAAGAGTTATTTGCGTGCATAAAAAGTTATTTGTGTGTAAAAAAAGTTATTTTCTTTTGGTACTTAATTTCAGAAGAAACTTATTTAAAATTTTTACAGGCCCGTGAAATTGAAACAAATGAAAAAAATAAGAGTTATTTGCATGTATAAAAATAATATAATACTTATATAGATACCTCCACTAATTCGTGGGAAAAACAGCATAGTGTAATGAAAAAGGCCACAAATTTAACAAAAATAAAGTTTCATTATCAAAATGTTCATGTTATTATAAAGATGAAAGATTAAAGTATTTTTGATTATTTCTTGAAATTTTTTTAATCCTTTCTAACCTGTTCGAAATTTTGGTTAAAATCTTGTTTTTCATGTCATCGCTTACTCCAACAATTAACATTGTTTTTGTTTTTTTGCGCATCTTTTCTGTAGAAAGCACATTAATTTGGAAATTCTTGTAAAAATCAAATAATTGTCCGATTTTAATGAAATTTTCAGAGCTTATCCAAAAGTGAATGAAAATATTTCTAATTTCCTTTTAGAAAATATTAGTAAAAATATTTTTTTTATAAATGTTACCCCTCACTTAATTTCACCCTGACAACTTTTTGTTTGTTAGAAGTAGGAGTCTTTGCAGATAGAAAAAAAAAGTGGGTGATTTACAAATTAGTGCACAAATAAATGAAAATCTGCTCTGAATTCAAAAATAATAAATCCAATAAAACTATGACATCACTTAATCAGAAAAGCTCCTAATTGCTTTTGTAAAAAATTGATATTAAGGACTTTGTCTAAAAAAAATAAAAATTTTTTGATGAATAATGAATTTTTACAAGAATTTTTCAAGGTTTTTACATTTTAAATATAATAATTTATAATCGTTTAAAATCAGGTAAATTTCTGTATTTGTTCCCTGGAAGTTATAAAATAATTAAGTGGAAACAAAATTTACGAGTCCAAAATTGCAAAGATTATTAAACGTAGAGGTGGACAACTATTTTTTAAAATATTTTATTTTGTATTTTTTTTTACTTAATTAGTTCCTTATTTTCACGTATGGCAGACTATAATTGCCATTATTATGAAAAGGTCACATGATCTAAAAGTGTTGTCCCTTTATTCTAATAAAAGGAGAACATGTGATCTTTTCATAACATTTTATTTTCGTTTCTTATCTGCATTTTGTGTATTTACATAAGTGTGGGACAGAATGAAATTGAATTTTTGTTTTTAAAAACTTATTTAAGAAGAAACAAATTTGTCCTTCACATTTTTTTCACTTTCTTCAGTTAATTTTTAATGACATTTAGTTTGTTAAAGAAAGACATTTAAAAATGTATTTTTTATTTTAATGACAGTTATATTAATTGTAATAAAAAAAGACTTTTAAATTAATTTTGGAAAAAATGTTTAATTTATTTTGAAACTTTATTTCTTGCATATTCAAAATTTGGTTTTTCATTTTCTATTAATTTTGTTGAATAGTTTGACTTTTATTTTCAACTATGTTCACAATTTTTCTAGAAATAGACATATTCATTTTTGTGAGAGTTATTTTAATTCTGATAAAGAAAGACATTTAAATTAATTTTGAAAATAATGTTTAATCAATTTAAATTATTTTTAAACTTTATTTCTTGCATATTTGAAATTAGGAAGTTGAGAGTTCCATCTTAGATGTGTGTCAGCAACTGCCTCCTCTGAAACGACCGGTTACAGATCATCCTTAAATATATGTGGGGTGGATCAGAAAGGATTTTTTTTTAAGCTTTGGAAAAACCGTTTCTCTGACGTGTTTTGAATTTAGCGATTTGATGACCAATCAGGATCTAGACTTCTGCTACATGTCCATAAAAGGAATTTGATATTTGTTTTTTTCATCCTTGCTTTTCCTTAAAACTTCAATGAGTTGATTACCATAATCACCACTGCAACAATAGGATGTAGTTCCATTTTAAATTGAAGTTTTCCATTTTATCTACTATGAAAACAATACACAGAAAATAAAAATTCAAGTTTAGTGAAAAAAAAAAAAAAAAAAAAAATGCGTAATTTAAATATTCCCACTAAATATAAAATATATGATAATTTTTAGCATATTAAGTAAATGGAACATGGAGAAGAGCCTATTCCAATTTTTAGATTGGAGCATAAGAGGAGAAAGTAGTAGCAGTTTGAATGGCTTCAAAATCAGTCACATAATAAAACCTTAAATTTAGACTTGATATCTTAAAATTAAAAATAAATTAAATTCACTGGACTATATATTCTAAAGGTCAAAATAGATTTGCATTTTAAAGCAAAATTATTCTCTGGGGATTCCATCATTTTATACCCCAACCATTAGACTTATGCTGGTCACCAAATACAACACTCCTGCCTATATTTCGAATACCATACGGATGTGGAGGGCAATCAATTTTACTGGTACATTTTCTTCACTGGGATTTATTTGATCTAGTGAATTTAGTTTATTGCGTACCTGTGAGAAAATCACAAGCTGCCATTTTGTTGATCTGAGCAGGGTTTCTTCGCCATCAGAAAATCCTGCTGAAAAAGGTGTAAATATGCCAACAGAGGAAACATTACTATTAAAAACTTATCAACATCTTAATTTTTAAAAAAAAATAATCATATCACTCCAAGCAAGGCATTTTACTGCCACTGTTTTGCAGGGGGTTACATAGGAGGAAAGTTACAAGAAAGAGTGACAGGTTATAGGGGGTGTCAAGAAGTGGGTAAGAGAAGGATGAAAATATTGCAGAGAGTGGAGTGGACGAAGAAGAGAGCATGAGAGAGAGGATGCAGGTTAGTGAGATAGGAGATTATTAATGACTTTACATTTCAATTCTTAGAGATTATAGCTGTCAGGAAAGCAAGTAAATAAAAGGGAATTCCACAGGCGGGAGGTGCAAGAAAAGAAGTTGCTGGAGTAGAATTTGAATTTACAATTTATTGGTTTCAGAGTAAAAGGGTGGGACCTAGTTGCTAATCTTGTGGGTCGAGTAAATTTATATAAAGGGATCACCAGTGAGCTAAGTACATCAGAGCAGAAAATCATAACAAAATAATAAAACTATTCTCAAGATGCAACAGAAACTTAGCTGGCCCCTGGCCTTGGGTCCAGAATGACCAAAAAAAGACCAGTTATGACCAGTTTAGACTGGTTCTGAACCTATCCACTGCGGTGGATAGGTAATATTTGATTAGTACCTGAGCGTATGCACTCAGGTTCCCCACATTAAAAAAGATACTGTGTCACATCTCTCTCAAGTGGGGGAGAAGAGTAAATAATACCTGGCCCTCTTTTCGTAGTCATGAGTTATCTCCCTCTAACCCTGTAAGTTACTTATTCACCACTGCTGTCGCCTGATACTGAACTCACAAATCTTTGGGTCAAGTCACAGGAATTAACCAATGTCTATATCCACTGGCCCATGTCATAGCAATTTGACTGGGGTTATAGAGATGGGCTAGAGGTTTCAATTATGCTGATCTTTACTTAGTTTGAATTCAAAATCTTCTGATGCTCTCTATATAAGTGAATTATTGATTTAAATAAATATTTTTAAACTGGAACCTTTTTTGTTCCAATCAGACATCAATCTGATTAACCACTTGCCTATATTTTTCTCTTAATATCTCTACTCTTTTGCTCAGAATTATCAAGTCTCTCAGCAACTAAAATCACTAAGCACTTCCCATGCACTAGTATGACTCAAGCAGGAAGCCATAGCTCTGTTAGTAAACACACCATTGAAAATTTTAAGTTAGAATTGGATAAGGATTTTTTTTGAGTAAAATGTAATGCAGGTATCTATAATTGAGCAAATTATAAATCTGGATTTCAGCTGCCTATGACACTTGACAAGCTTTCAAAAATGGCATAAAATTTGACTTTTTACAGGGATGGGGTAAGTTGCAAATTTTTGTCAACTAGAAATTATCTAAATCTTTTGAAATATTTCAAAGTTCTTTATACGGGAACTCATCAGGCATTTAGAATCAACTTCGTTATTTTTATTTTGTTGCTAATGACTGAGAATGGCAAAACATACCAAAAAAAAATGTTAAACAGGAATTTTCCTCATTTTTAGCAGCCTATAAAATTATCGAAAATAAAATAAAAACAGATGCATGTTCTCCATAAATCAGACTTTATGATTAACAAATGTCATAACTTTGTCTCTTCTTAAAAAATTTTCAAGTGCCAAACTTGGCAAATCATGTTATTTTGTAATCATGCAAAATTGATACCAAATTTCAAGAGGCCTAAAAACCTTTAACCAAGCGTCTAAGGAAGCAAGAATTTTAAGTTTTTTAGTTTCTTATAGGTGTATACAACATACCAAAATTTAATCAAAACTTGAAGTTGTACCATTCGTTGAGTTGATATAAAATTACCTATATGTATATATATATATATATATATATATCTCCAAATGAATAAGAAGAAAATAATTGCAATGTTCAAAACATTAATGTAAAACAATGGTGAATATAAAAATTGAGCAATGAATATTTATTATTAATTATTACTTTATGTTCTAAAATAATAATTAATAATATATATGTGTGTGTGTGTGTGAATGAAGACAAATGGAAGACTTATCTTAACTGATGCCTTTCCTCCTCTGTGGGACTTTATTTTGTAACAAGTATATATATACAAGAGAAAAACAGTGTTGTTATGTTTTCAAAATTTTTAAATTTAAGAACACTCATTAATATTCATCCGGTTAACTAAAAAGGCAGGTAAAGTATGGCAGACACAAAGTTACACTATTCAATGTCTAATTAAAAAAAAAAAAAGAAAATATATATGTATGGCTCATTTATATTAACACAAGCACTCAATATGCAATATCTTATATAACACACCTACTAGCATGTGTTTACAATGTGCATATAACACACTAAAATCTACCTTCTTCCATCAAACACCCATAGCTTACAGCTAGAATCACTAACTGATGACAGTTTGGTACAGTTTCAATCCTGGCTAGAAGCAATTGGATATCTAATCATACTAATGAGTTGAGAAAAACCAAAACAGGACTGTCTATAGATGACTCTATATTGTTAATTCAGTTATGAATTTGAACACTCTCAGCTTCTGGCGTATGTTAACATTGTATATATAATACACTAAAGTCTGCCTTCCACTACCAAGTGCCCATAGTTCAGAGGTAGAATTGCCGACTAATGTCAATTTGGTAGAGTTTCAAATCTGGATAGAAGGAATCAGATGTCTAACTGATGATGATTGGTTGGTTGGTTGGTTGGTTGGTTGGTTTATTTAACCAGCATATCAACCTTCATTAGGTCATTTAATGTTGAAAAAACGTTTTGATCTGTTTTATTTAGTATATTTGTTTCATTGTCTTGGTTTGTTTATATTTTTTTGTTTTTATGGAGGATTGTTTGGGTTACGCTTTTCATTCAAAAACGTTTTGTTGGGAGCGTTTTTATTCAAGAATGCTTTGTTGAATACTTTTATAGCATTTTGACCCCAATTTGGGGATCAACTATTTACCCATAGCTAACAGGTGCTACCACTCCGGGTCAGGGTGGACTTGGGAACAACCGCAATTAAGAGGTGGTTTCATGCTCCTCACAACCTCCCAATTTTCATGCTCCTTACAACCTCCCAATCCAGTTGCAGCCGGATGCAGTTTTAGGTCATACCCAGGACCTCTAACTGATGAGCTGTGAAACAGAACTGTCTGTGGATGACTATATATATAAATATATATATATATATATAAATATACATGTGTGTGTGTGTGTCTGTGGAAACTTATTTCAGAATTGTAAAGAAATGCTATAGATTTAATTCATGTCATTGACACATTTTTTGTATAAAAAAAAACACAGAAACTAACTCATTTTTGTACATTGACAAGCACCAATAATTTGAATTTTTGCATTCATATATTAACCAATCAGCAACTTCATGTAAGACAAAGT
Source organism: Ascarosepion bandense (assembly GCA_037127315.1). Classification (NCBI taxonomy): domain Eukaryota; kingdom Metazoa; phylum Mollusca; class Cephalopoda; order Sepiida; family Sepiidae; genus Ascarosepion; species Ascarosepion bandense. Next base: position 2,366,921 of record JBBBDQ010001586.1, on the reverse strand, counting down.
ATTCACATACAGTGAAATTGCAGATGATAAAAATTTCTAAAGTATCAAATTTGGTGATTCACTTCAGAACATGATTAACAATATTTTCCCTCCTTAAAATGGATTTTTAAACATTGGTAATAAACTTGGGATTAATGAATCTAATTTGTGAGCCAATTATTTTATAATAAGTATGATCAATTCTTGTTTGCTGACCAGGGTATTTGTTAATTTGTTTGTTATACAAACAAAACTGAAATTTTCATTTAATGACTTACATTTTTGCATATTTATTTGAGCATATAATATTACAAAAAATGCTTCGCAATATTGACACAGAAAACATTCAGACTGAGTTTGTTTACAAGCATCAAGAGCTTCCCTATTTCATGTGGCTGACAACTACAATTTATATGCATAGATTAAACAACAAATGTGTCACATACATCATCATACATATAGATGTTTTTTTCTTTTTGCTATAATAATGTAATCCATTCTGTGTTAGCTCTTTCTTTATTACTATAAGTGCTTCCATTACTTTTAATCAGTTTTTACAGGAGCCTATTATATTTGTATTTTCTGCAAGTATGTTGCATATAGAGTCTGGTAGGTTTCCTTGTGTTTAAATGAGTCCGAATTGAGCCTTTGTCAGAGAAGTGTAACATGAGTCTTCTTGATAAGCATGTAATGTTATGTCCAATATGATTATTTATGAATTTGATTTGATTAGGAACATAGTTCCTTAAGGGTCAGATGAATTCATAAGTAATATTGGTTCTCTGTAATTTGGAATTTGTGGGTGTGTTGTTATTATTGATAAGGTTAGCAGATTGTAATTCTTTTTGAAGGTAGATAATTTAATTTTCTTGTATTAGTCAACTGGGGTTATGTATTTTTTTATGTTTCTAACATTCATTTTGCTTATATAAATAAATAATATTAATGGGATTGTTTTTATTTTATGTTCAGTATTGCTTTCGGTTAGCTTAGAAAGAAATCGTCTAATCTGGTGATCGATGAGGTAAACAGAAATCTCACTTCTGAACATGGTGACAATGTGCTGTGTTTGTAAAATAAGTAAACATTCCCATTACTCTAAAAACATGAAAAAAAAATCTACACATTCAGTTAAAAATCAAAAAACACCCTTGAAAATGTAATAGTTACAAGCACTTAGATATGCAAAACATTTGAACAATTATCACTGAAAAGAAAACCCTTATAGGAATATAAGAAATATTAAATAAAAATCTTAATAGCAGTACCTTATCAGTTGTCTATAAAAAATCATATAAATGGTGGCATTGTCAAAAACAATAAATGAGGGTCAGCAGTGGATGGTGGCCTTCGATTTTACACTTATACATAGGATTTCTCACTTGCATGCATTTACATTGAATTATTAGCTATCCAGCTACTGATTAAACTGCACTATGATTTTGTCAGTTGCTTGTGCAGCACAAAAAAGTGCATAGCCCATACAGGTGCACTGTGTGCCATGCATTAGGTGTTTGTGATGATTGCATGTTATATCATCACGGAGATTAACCCCACCCCCACCCTGGTGCCTAAAATAGATTGGGTTGTGTATGGTGGACCACACAATATACATAAGCAGTTTTGATATCAAAGTTTGCTGTTTCTGGTATGAGGGCTGGTGTCAGATACACACACACACAAATTTGACCCGTAGATTGGACTCTAACAGGAATTAACACTTTGAGCCAGAGTGGACCTATAAGTAATGGCATTTAAGGGGTAACTCAACATTCCCCAAGATGCCAAATAGTAAATTTAGGACCATGCCACCAGTCGCAGTTTATTTCATACCCAGTAAAATGTGTGTGTTTTTATATATATATATATATATATACTAGGGCAGCAACTATTCTTTCAAGCATCTTTCATTAAATATGTCTAACAAGGAAGATTCTGTTAATTTTTTTTTATTTAGTTTTTCCACCATCCAAACATTTTTACATTTTGCTGGACTTAAGGAAAATAAAGATTTCCCATAATTATCATTCCAAGCACTTTCAGCCACTTCTCTGGCCAATTTATATATGTGTATAAATATACACACATGCACACTGTAATGCCAACACTTGAGAAAAACCAGATTAAAATAGCAAAAGACAACTTAAAATCTTCTAAATAAAGAGCACAACAAATCTACAACAAACTAAAATGGACAACCACTTCTGAGCAACTTAACAAAATTCTAATCCCTATACAAGAAAAATTATTCGAGACTATGAGAGGATTAAGGAGAAAATATGGGGATGAGAGGATTAAGGGACATATGTCTGCTGCCTAAATATACACACACATAAATATATATTTTATATAGATATGATAAAATAATAGTTTCAATGTATGTTATATTTATAGGTTAAAGTGCTCACTATCAAAGATAGAGCATATATAAATATAAAAGTAGGTATGAAAATGACTGTTATTAATGGGTGTTGAGCTCTGTCTCTCTCTATCTCTCTCTCTATATATATATATATTGATGCATGTTTCATTAAATAATATAGACAAGTTTTGTCGATTTATTTTATGTAAATTTTTTCATATCGTCTGATAAGCTTAATAGCATTATCATTGAAAGAGGACAGAAACTCACAATATCGATACGTGTTTTTATTTAATCCTTTCTGAGCTTTATATATATATATATATATATATATATATATATAAACCATAAAAAGGTACCAGAGTTGAAAGTTCACGAGAACAAATACAAAAACTTTTCACTTTCTGGAGGATCCTATGCCTGGATGACCATGTCTTCAGCATCAAAGCTGTACTCACTATACTTGATCAATTGCAGATTTCTGATATTATTTAACCCATAGTTGGATGCTTTGATTTCAGAATTGTCCTTCTTTTACTGCAGTTGCCATCCATTGCAATAGCATCTAATTTGCTCTGCTATTTTCCTATAACTTTGTAGGGGAAGATACATTTATGTTTCCAATATGTATTTACATGTAAGTGAATGTACTGAATGCAACTGAAGTTCATACTTACCTCCCACTTCTCTAACTGAGCTACCATTCATTATACCATTTTGTCTACTGACAAACTTCATCAAGAAATAAGAAACGTCCATCAGTAGATGAAAATAGTTTTCCTCTTGTCTTTTTTTAATCTGATTGTTCCTTTCCTTAGATCATAACTGAGAATGCTCTCACACACAAACACACACAAAATGATAAAAAATAGTTTGGTATGCTACATGCATGGGTAAAAGGACTGAAATGATATCATATTTGTATTGACCTAAAATATTCTGTATGTATCTGAACTTACATAACTCTCAATTCACCCATAAATCATCTTGAAAAACCTAAAATTGCCACACCCAATCTGTACATAAATAAGATCTTTGCAGTGAGATTTTCCATGTATATTTAAATTCTGTAAAAAAAAGATGACTTACACAATTTGATAATTTAGCATGAATCTTCTCAGAATTTCTTGAATCTAATACTTTCCTTTATAGTTTACTTAAACAATCAACATAATTCCAATGTATTGACAACACTATTAAAATATCCCCACAAAACTATGTTACCAGACCTTGCATATAAATTAAACAAAGTCAGACATATGATGCAATTCACTTATGAAAGAGAAACAAATACTCTACATTTCATAGATATCATGTTACACTGTAATGACAATAGCACCAAACTATATGTCTATCGCAAATCGAATAATAAAAATGATCTCATAAATTTATATTCTAACCACATCAATAAAATCTGAAATAACCATCAGTTTTTATTTATGAACTGGGATATTTAATAACAAAAGTGATAAAAAAGAAACAAAATTAAAGTAGATCATATGCCTAAAACAAATAAAAAGAAAACTGAAAACTCCAGCATCCCACTCTTTCATGCACATCTGTAACCACATCAGTGTAAACATCACTTTAGCCTGATGGAGTCCTAAAGAACAAAATGCATCACATGAATACTTTTTCCACCTTTTTATAGGTCTTGTTAGAATGCACTAAATAATGTTTCTCTCCTAAATATACTGTCATGTTGGATTTTTCAACTGGAATTCTCTTAAAATAATGATATATGGACTTGAGAGGAAATTGTTTTCCCTCATCTATATACAATTCTGTGAAAATATTGATCTACACACATGACAAAAATTGGCTTCTTTCTCATATGTATTCTCACATGCTGTTTTAAAGAAATATTGTTTGTATGCAGTATATATATTCTCAAGTGAATTTTTGAAGTGCTATTTTCTGGAAATTCTAATTAGCACAACTGACAGATAAATGATTAATGCTGCATCTTCATATGGGCTTTTAAACTGGAATTTTTTGTAAATGCTGATCTACACACATCACAAGAAAATGGTTTCTCTCCTGTATGCATTCTTATGTGTCTCGTCAAATTAGACTTATCAGAGAACGTTGAGTTACACACTTGACAAGCAAATGGTTTCTCTCCTGTATGTATTCTCATATGAGTTTTTAAACTGGAATTCTGTGTAAATGCTGATCCACATGTATCACATGAAAATGGTTTCTCTCCTGTATGTATTCTCATGTGTTGGATAAAACTGGATTTATCTGAAAATGCAGACTCACACACTTGACAAGCAAATGGTTTCTCTCCCGTATGTTTTCTCATGTGATATTGTAAAGATGCATTATGTGCAAATGATGATCCACACAAAGGACAAGAAAGTGGCTTCTCTCCCGTATGTATTTTCATGTGACTTTTCAATGCGACATTCAGTGAAAATTTTAATCCACACACTTGACAAGTAAATGGTTTCTCTCCTGTATGCATTCTCATATGTCGCTTCAAATTAGAATTTTCTGAAAATGCTGAGCTACACACATTACAAGCAAATGGTTTCTCTCCAGTATGTGTTCTCACATGGCTTATTAAAATGGAATTTTGTGAAAATTGTAATCCACATACTTGACAAGCAAATGGTTTGTCTCCTGTATGCAATCTCATATGTTGTTTCAAATTAGAATTTTCTGAAAATGTTGAACTGCACATTTTACAAGCAAATGGTCTCTCTCCTGTATGTATTCTCATATGTCGTCTAAAACTTGAATTATCGGAAAATGTTGAACTGCACATCTTACAAGCAAATGGTCTCTCTCCTGTATGTGTTCTTACATGGACTTTTAACATGGAATTCTGTGAAAATTTTACTCCACATACTTGACATGCAAACGGTTTCTTTTTTGTATGCATTCTCATGTGTTGTTTTAAATTAAATTTCTCTGGAAATGCTGCTCCACACACTTCACAAGAAAATGCTTTCTCTTCTGTGTCTACTTCCATGTGGCTTTTCAAAATTTAAAACATATACATCAAAAGATTACTGTTTGTCTTCAATATTTATTCACATGTGGCTTTTAAGGTTGAATTATATGAAAATACACATCCATATTTTCTCATTTGGTGAGATTTTTCATCAATGTATACCTGATTTAATTTATATTCTGTGTAAATTCTGATACAAATATTTTATAGTTTCCTTGCACTATGTGCATTTATGTCTCTATCCAAATTTGAACACCAAAAAAAATCTTATCTACACACTTTAGAAAACCAGTCAGTCTGGAAATGTGAAATTATTAATACTACTAGCCAGAAATAGGTTTGTCTCCTTTCTGCAAATCTGACTATTTTAACATGAATGCTATCAAAAATGCAGATCTGAATATTTCCAAGAATGTTTTCTCTTCTTCAGTAAGAAATTGTAAATTTGAAAATTGTTATTCTCCATAATAATTATCTGTAAAAAAAAAAGAAGATATATTATTAAAACAACAGAAAAGTAAATTCATTTATTATGTGAAAAATACACTCATTCCTGTTTCAATTTAATGGAATTAAGGTTCAGGTTAGAAATAAAATTTTGTACAACTACATTTATAATATATTACTTAGAATGGCACAGGTCATGACAGGGAGATCCAGCTGTAGGAAAGTTCAACAAAGGTCAAGGGTGGTAGGGAGACATATCTGGCCATGGATGATGTTAACAAAGTGCAAATAAAAAAAACTCCCATAAACAACAACCAGCTTGAATCGTTCATATACATATCCAGTTGTCACCAAAGAATAAAAATATAAGACTACATTTTTATATATGCATGTTCCTTATCATTAGTTCAGATCCAGCAGTAGTATATAACAATATGAATGGAATGTAATTCAAATGATGCACAGGATTTTGTCATCAGGAACAAAAAACAGTTTTAATATTGACAGAAATATGAAGAAATTGATTAACTTTTCTATTAATTCATTGTTTTCAACAAGTAATGAATTGAATATAAAATGCTGTATTCCATAAATCCAGGTTCCTATATTTGGCATTATTAAAATTCTAAAAATAGCTGAGGTAGTATAGAGTAATAATGGAGTCAAATAAAAATTATCATTTGGACACACCAGTTTTTTTTGTCCCCCACACAGATAAGAACATTAAAATCTGTCAAAATTTTATTATCTGCATTCAGTTAAAACAAAGATCATTTAATACAAGGGAGTATTTTGACTGACATTAATCGGTAATTGAATAATTAAAATGAATAACTTATTGACATAAATTATAAGTTGCTTATTTAAAGCAATAAAAATGCAAACAGAAAACGTACAAATCACAATCATAGTAAAATAATTCTAGTATATGACTTTCAGCTGACATTCATGAAGGACTGAGAATTGTATCAGGAAAATGTTTCATGCAAATTAGATACCTCCGTATGTTTGTGATACCTAAGATTTAAAATGAAAATCTTTCTGAAAGCTTATATTTTACATTCATTTTCAAGCTAACAGATTAAATTTAATATTTCCAATAAGTAAAATACTTTATATTAAATAAAGAATGCAATAAAACTTGAACATTAATTAAAAAAGCTTTTTATTTTATAAGATATCTTCTAGAAACTAATGTCTTCAACAACTTTTTTCAATGAACAATGAACTTTTTATAAACCTTTTCATGACAAACTTTCCAATGAAGTCCTAAAAGAAAAAATATGTCACACAAAAACCAATTTGTTATACATCTTTCCTCTAAAAATAAGAATTTATACAGTTTAAAAACTTTAAAAATTCTGTATTAATTTGCACTGGTTAGGTGATACTGCTATGAAGTAAAAACCACATTGATTAATCATCAATGGAAAGGCTTACAACAATTCATTAATACTGATTGATAAACAGCTTGTAACACTCACTTAACACATCTGGCTAAGTATGGTTGACCAGAACTAACATAAATTTATGAAACCTAAGTGAACGTTTCATTTCTTGGCTTTAACTACCTTGTAATTTTAAAAACTTAATATAATATTTTCAGCAATTATCTAGTATATGATTTTCAGCTGATATTCATGAAGAACTGAAATGTGTATCAGGACAATGCTTCATGCAAATTAGATACCCCCACATATCCGTGATATATAGTTTAAAATGAACATTCTTTCTTGAACCTTTTAATTTATTTTTAATTTCAATCTAACAGATTAAATTTTATATTTCCAAATGTAAAACACAAGTAAACTATGACATTTAATTATTAAAACAGTTTTTGATTTTATAAATTATATAATAGAAAGTATTGCCTTCAGAAAAAATTATTTTCAATGAATAATGAATTTTTGAAAGAATCATGTTCATAACTGAAAAAACAGTCTGATGAAGTTCCGAAAAATGAAATGCATAACACAAAAACCTACTTGTCATACATCTTTCCCACAAAAGAATCATTTATAAAGTTTAAAATCTCTTACAATTCTGTATTAATTTGTACTGAGTGTGTAATAATGTTAAGTAAAAACCACATTGACTAATCATGAATAAAAAAAGCTTACAATTCAGCAACCACCAGTATTTTAAAAAACAAAAAAAATTCTGTCTATAAACATGCTGATAAAACAACCATTTACTGAGCCATTTGATTAAAATCGGTTCTAAGTGAAAAATTAAATAAGTGTTGAAAATGTAATGTTAACAGAAATATAAAAATCATAATCAGAATAAAATAATTTGAGTATATGACATTCATGAAGGACAGATAAGTGTATCAGGCCAACGTTTTGTGCAAATTAGGTATCTCTAGATTCATGATATTTAAAGTTTAAAATAAATTTTTTAAAATAATAATCCTTCATGAAGCTTTTATTTTAGTTTTAATTTCAAGGTAATGGGTTTAAGCTAGAACATCAGGCTTTCAGAGAAGAAATAAGTGCTGTGATGGTCTCTTCCTTAATTTTTAAATTTAGAAAATATTGATTTTATATTTTGACTAGTAATAAAACAGCTGCATTTGTTTTTCCAAAAATAATAAAAGGGTTTCCTTCTAAATTCCAAGCAGTGTATTGGGAGACAAGATTATTTAAGGGGAACCTTGGATTTGATTTTTGAAGTTGACAAACCGTGGATTTAGGAATCCAGATCACTCTATTTCATAAGGTAAACAATGCAAAAGAATTTAGACAACCACCAGATTAGGGAACTTTACAAAACATGTGACACCTAAGATGTAAAAATAGTGTTTTGAAATGAAAATCTTTATTGTAGCTTTTATTTTAGTTTTACTTTCAAGATAATAGATTACAGCTAATACTTCCAATAAGCAAAATATGCTGCTCTATTTCAAAAACTAATTTAAATTGACTGGAAGAATACTTTTTGTTTCTTTTGCTCATCATCTTTTATCACAATACATTTCTCTTTATTAAAAAAAACTTTCCAAAAATAAAATATGCTTTTCTGAAATATTATTTGAGGAATATTAGCTGATTTAAAGTACAATCTCATTTGAAATATTATTGAAGTTTAATATATCATAAAAAAAGCATTTTTTAACCCAACAGGAATGGTATTAATGTGATGGCAGATCTAATGTTCTATAGAGACTTCATCTATAAAAAATAACATGTCTTTTATAGAAAATTTCTCAGTAATCTTAGAAAAATTAAACAAATATACTCTGTAATCTACTGCTATACTGAATTTTAGAAATTTGGGATTAAATTTCAATTTATTATAGTTATCTCTCTTATTTTCTGATAACTTTGTGTATGGATGCTCGTACTTATAAAAACCGACACGCTCATTAAAAAATCTTTTAAAACTATTGGGGTTTCATGATTCATAGTAACCTTTTCCATTCCTGCTTAGTAAATATTTTTCACTTAATAATATTATCTAAAAGACTAAAATTGAAACAGAATTTTAAAAGATTTTAAAAAAAACTTAATTTTTCTAATTAAAATTTTAAGAAATAAAAACAGTTGTTGTCAAAATTTGTTACTCATTAAAAAAATTCCCTTCAGAAAATGGTATTCTCAATATATTGTATTTATAAAAGCAATTAGAAGCTTTTCTAATTAAATAGATTGTTTTACTGTATTTTTATTTTACAAATCAAAGCAGTTTCCGGGTAAATGGTATTTTATTTTAACAAAATCAAATTCATAATACATTCTTCAAGCAGTAATGCTTTCAATTAATCTGTGAAGTGGCTGGATCTTTCTTGAAATATCATAAAATTAAGAAATGGGGGCAACAGATGCAAAATCAAATGTTTTCTGAAGCACCATTTAAGTTTAAAAATCTTGCAAAAATAATAAATACATCTGTCACACATTATTTTTGAAAAATTAGCCAGATTTACACAAGTATTATTTATTTATAGCATGAAATTTACAATAAAACTAAGAATTGAACTTTCTAACCTTTCCACTGCTTTTGAAATGTGTTGACAGGTGTAAGAGAAGTGTATGGCAATCACAAGTGACATAATTGTACAAACTTTTTCATGTTATGAAAAGAAACCCTGAAACACATGACCTGTTAATGTATACATAGATATTACCATAAAAAAAACTTATTTTACAAATCTGAAGGCACAACAATTTTTATTAAACTTTTCAATTTATGATTAGTAAATATAATCTTCACTTAATAGGTTTATAAACAAACCGCAACAAATCTTGGAAGTATTTTAAAAATATTTTTGAAATTTTATACATTATTATAATTAAAAGAAATGAAAACAATTCTTTTTAAAATTCATTATTAATTGAAAAATTTTTTTCCTCAGACTATTATGTCCTTAATATATATTATTTCTTAAAGCCATTAAAAGATTAGCAAATTTAATAATGTCATGGTTTTATTGCATTTTTTATTTTACTGTTTGGAGCAGATTTTTCGGAAATAAAAGGTAAAATGTTTTAAGCAAGTAACGGCTGATTTACATTCTCCAATGCGGCCTGCATTTAACTAAAAAAACTAATTTTCACAACAAAATTTAATTTTTTAAAATTTCTTGAATTTACGTTGATTTGAGGTAACAGATGTAAAAGCAGAAATATTTTTATCAAGACATTTTAAGAATAATAATTTCAAAAATAATTTCATTCATTTATGAATAAGGCACCTCCAATAAATGACTGAAAAAACAGCAGAATATGAATAAAAAAAACTTAATAAAAACAAACTTTTTCCATCACAATGTTTATATTATAATTAAGACGAAAGATTAAAGTATTTTTTAATTATTTAAAAAAAATGTTTTTAATCCCTTCTAACACGTTCAAAATTTACATAAAAAAAATCTTTTGATTTTAGTAACTAAATTGCAATCAGAGTTTATAATGGAAAACATATTACATAATTCAGTTTTTTCTGGTGACAAACACAAATAAATATCAAATAAGTATCAGATTTTAATGAAACTTTTAGGAGTTATTCATAAATAAATGAAATTAATTTTAAAATGATTATTTTTTAAAAATCTTGGTCTTTACATCTGCTACCCCACTTCTTCGTATATTCATGAAATTTTAAGAAATTAAATTTTGTTGCAATAATTGATTTTATTAGTTAAATGCAGGACTCATTGGGGAATGTAAACCATCTATTATTTCTTTGAAAAATTTTGCCTCTATTTCCAAAAATCTACTTCCAATAATAAAATAAAAAAATGCAATATAATTTATTATTCAATTTGATAAGCTTTTAATTGCTTGAAAAAATTATATAAACTAAGGACATTATAGTCTGAAAAAAAAAATATTCGATTAATAATGAAATTTTAAAAAAATTGTTTTATTTGTTTTATTAATTATAGAAAATTTTAGAAAGTTTCAAAAGCATTATATAAATACTTCAAAAATTTTTTCTGGTTAGTTTAAAAACTTATTAAGCAAAGATTATTCTTACTAACCAAATATTAAAACATTTAATAAAAATCATTGTGCTTTCCAATTTTTAAAATAATTCTTAATTTTTTTTTTTCTGTTTCTTTGAAGTTTTGCTTGTATGGTAATTTCTATGTCATGTGATTCAGAGTTTCTTCCCTTTACAAGGAAAAAAAATTGTACAATTATGTCACTTGTGATCGCCATACACTTCTTTCTTTTGTCAACACATTTGAAATATCGCGAACAGGTCAACAACTTCAACTCTACGTTTAAGGTCTTATTCTAAATTTCAGGCTGTAAATCCGATTAATTTAGCATTAAATTTTCTAATTTTCCAAAAATAATGTCACAGATGCATATTTTATTTTTACAAGATTTTTAAAACCGAGAATTAACTTATGTTGATAGCTTTAAAATGGCTGAAAAATTGAAAGATTAAAAAAAAAAAAGAAAAATTTTGGATTCCAATCAATATAATTTCTGTTGGAAATACATCCCCAGATTATTTTGATAAGTAATTTTAATTATTTAGCTTTCAATTCAAACTAAAATAAGAGTTTCAAGAAAACATTTTTTTTTATTTTTGAAAATTCAACTTAAAATGTATCGAAAGTGAGTGGAGGTATATTTTGATGATAAAACTTTGTTTTTATAAAATTTTAGTCATTTTTTCACCATGGCGAGTTTCTTTTTTTTTCGCTGCTTACGCAGGTATCTCCAAAAGAAAAAATGTAAAAAAAAAAACACAAATTAGGAAAACGATAACTGTAAAACAAATGTTTGCTGTATGGGACACACAACAAAGACAGACGATACGAGCAAAGTTTACTTAAAAACATTCGAAAAATATTACACACGTTAACTGTTTTAGTTTTATGTACCAAATGAAGGCCAATAATTTATCATTGAATCATGCCTTAGTTTTATTGCTGCATAAAAAAGTCCCCAGAAAAGAAAAAGAGAAATACTTCTCTGTGAAGATTTAATTTGGTAAACTTTTAAAGCAAAATTAAATTTAATTTATAGCAAATACACCTGCCGAAGAATTTTTTTTCCTTTAAGGTGGGAAGGCTTGGCTAGTAGTTCCTTTCAAAAACAGTTATTGTTAGAAATTTGTAAAGTAATTTAAAAACCTCCGTACAGAACAATAATAATAATAATAATATCGGTAGTTTGAATTTACCAAAAAAAAAAAAAAAAGAAAAAAAAGAGAAGGGTTCAGCATATTTGCAAAAATGAATTTTAGAAAAGATGAAAAAAACAAAAAACAAAAAAACGGAATTACACGTAAAAAATATATATACATATCCGTTTTCGAAACAAGATACGTTTATTTGCTTATAATTTTTTAGCTTCAACAAAGAAAATAAATTATTTCCTCCTCTAACATTCTGCTGAATTATTTTCTTGTCTAAATAAAAAAATAAAAAATAAAAATTTGTTTTTGCATTTTGTAAAAAAAGAAATTAAAATAAAATTGAACTTACTTTTTCTGTCTTTTTTTGTTTGATTTGTTTTTGTTTCGCAAATGTTTAAGAAATTTCACCTTCTTTTTAATGTTCGGTTTCTACTTAAAAATAAAATCAACCGTCGTTTGCAATCAGTGCCAAAAGTTTTTCATGTACGAAAATCAAGGGAGATAATTCACATGAAATCACATTTATCTCCAACGAAATGTTACGTCTTCTTCTTGTCGAAAAAAAAATTGTAAAAAAGCTCCGATGTTTATTACTTTCAGAACAAACGTGAGAGCCTAAAGTTACGAAAAACCCAACACTAATTTTAATTGAACACAGCTGAATTAAAAATTGCTAAGAAATCAAAATATCCGTTCGATAAAATTCACCAGTTAATAAAAAAAAATTTTTTTTTTTTTACTAATGAAAATTAAAAAAAACTATTAAAAATTAAAATGATTTTCACAAGACTAAGTTTATAGAGAATAGTTCCCGTATTTTCCCGCTTACAAAACGCACTTTTGCCTGAAAAATACGTGTGCATTTATAAACGAATGTACTACCATGACATGGATAGTGAGGATCATTTTTATTGTTGCAATACATGATTGAAAACTCAGTAGCGATGACTCTACAGATGATAGTTTACATTATTACAACTTTTACAGGAATCTAGCAGTGACGAATTGTTGGAATTTGTGGATGAATAATAAATTTGATTGTTTTATTATATATTAAGAATGACTTTATTTTTTCTGGGAAATTTCTTTCCAATATGAGGGTGCGTTTTCCAAGCCACAGCATCTTGAAAGCCAGAAAGTACAGTACTTTCATCTTGGACCCATTGAAGTACAGAGAAGATTGAATGTTTATTAAATTGGCTTTGTGTCAAATATAACTGAACTCCCTACAACTTAGGGATTATCAGAATCATCAGAAGGTTGAAGGATGGAAGAATAAAAGCATTTCGTTTGTATGTTAAAGTAGAATTTTATGAATAGAACAGAATAACATCAATTTGTAAGAAGTGAAATTACTATGTAAAATTTAAATGAATGTTCAAAGTATAGTACGTCATTAAATGTGAAGTGTAGGGAGCTGGTTAATGTTTCTTTTCTTCAGTCTTGTGTCAGACATAACCAAACTCCCTACAGCTTACAGGATTGATGTTGAGTTATAATCATCAAAAGGATTTTCATCAGAAGGTTGGTCGTCGACAGGTTGGAATATGTAGAATTAGTGCAGAAGAGTGGAATAATAAAATATACATTTTGAATGTTAAATAGAAATTTATTGAGAGGAAAGAATAACAAAAAATTGTACAAATTAATGTTCAATTATGAACCTTAGTAAGAAGTTAAGAGTAGAGTTTGTATTCAATGATAAAGTTGTTCCTAGCAGTAACTGTTGAGATGGAGAAGGAGAGAGAGAGAGAGAGAAAGAGAGAGAGGACAATGTCCGGGTCACTTGAAGTTGAGAGTTACATCTTAGATGTGTGTCAGCAACTGCCTCCTCTGAAATGACTGTTGTGATCGGTTACAGATCATCCTTAAATATACGTGGGATGGATCAGAAACGATTTTTTGTTTAAGCTTTGGAAAAACCGTTTCTCTTACATATTTTGAATTTTGCGATTTGATGACCAATCAGGATCTAGAGTTCTGCTACAGGACCATAAAAGGAATTTGATATTTATTTTTATCATCCTTGCTTTTCCTTAAAACTTCACTGAGTTGATTACCATAATCGCCACTGCAACAATAGGATGTAGTTCCATTTTAAATTGAAGTTTTCAATTATATCTACTATGAAAACAACACACAGAAAATATGAATTCAAGTTTAGCGGAAAAAATAAACCAGGGTAATTTGAAAATTCCCACTAAATATAAAAAAATATGACAATTTTTAGCATATTAAGTAAATTGAGCATGGAAAAGAGCCTATTCCAATTTTTAGATTAGAGCATAAGAGGGGAAAGTGGCAGCAGTTTGATCAGCTTCAAAATCAGTCAAACAATAAAACCTTAAATTTAGACTTGAAATTTTAAAAGTAAAAACATAAAATTCACGATTATATATATATATATATATATATATAAAGTAAAAACATACCAGAGTTGAAAGCTCACTAGAACAAATCAAAAACCTTTACACTCTCTGAGGATCCTATACCTGGCTGACCATGTCTTCAGTGACGAAGCTGTACTCGCAATACCTACTCAGTTGCAGGTTTCTGATATTATTTAACCCATACTTGGATGTTTTGATTTCAGAATTGTACTTCTCTTACTGCAGTTGCCATCCATTGCTATAGCATCGAATTTGCTCTGCTATTTTCCCATAACTTTGTAGGAGGAGATGCATTTATATGTTTCCCACATGTATTTACATGTAAGTGAATGTAATGAATGCAACTGAAGTTCATACTTACCTCCCACTTCTCTAACTGAGCTACCATTCATTATACCATGCCTGACAAGAGCAACATTTTTTTTGTCTCCTGACAAACTTCATCAAAGAAAAAGAAACACTCGTCAGTTGATAAAAATATAGTTTTCCTCTTCTCTTTTTTTACTCTTACTGTTCTTTTCCTAAGATCATAACTGAGAATGCTCTCACACACAAATACACAGATAACAATAAAAAATAGTTTTGGTACGCTACATGCATGGGTAAAAGGACTGAAATGATATCATATCTGTATTGACCTAAAATATTCTGTGTCTGGACTTACATAATTCTCAATTCACCCATAAATCATCTTGAAAAACCTAAAACTACCACACCCAATCTGTTCATAAATAAGATCTTTGCAATGATATTTTGCATGTATATTTAAATTCTGTAAAAAAAGCTTACACAATTTGATAATTTAGCATGAATCTTCTCAGAATTTCTTGAATCTCGTCTTTCTATTATAGTTTATTTAAACAATCAACATAATTCCAATGTATTGACAACACTATTAAAATATCCCCACAAAACTATGTTACCAAATCTTGCAGATAAATTAAAAAAAGTCAGACATATGATGCAATTCACTTATGAAAGAGAAACAAATACTCTACATTTCATAGATATCATGTTACACTGTAATGACAATAGCACCAAACTATATGTCTATTGCAAATCGACAAATAAAAATAATCTCATAAATTTATATTCTAACCACAACAAAATAAAATCAGAAATAATCATCAGTTTTTATTTATGAACTGGGATATTTAATAACAAAAGTGATAAAAAAGAAACAAAATTAAAGTAGATCATATGCCTAAAACAAATAATTAAAAGAAAACTGAAAACTCCAGCATCCCCACTCTTTCATGCACATCTGTAACCACATCAGTGTAAACATCACTTTGGCCTGATGAAGTCCTAAAGAACAAAATGCATCACATGAATACTTTTTCCACTTTTTTTTATAGGTATTGTTAGAATGTACGAAATGTTTCTCTCCTTTATAAACTGTCATTTTGGATTTTTCAGCTGGAATTCTCTTAAAATGGTGATGGACTTGACAGGAAATTGTTTTCACTCATCTATGTAGAATTCTATGAAAATATTGATCTATACACTTGACAAAAAATGTCTTATCTCTCATATGTATTCTCACATGCTGTTTTAAAGGAATATTGCTTCTATCCTGTATATATATTCTCAAGTGAATTTTTGAAGTGCTATTTACTGTAAATTCTAATTAGCACAATTGACAGACAAATGATTAGTGCTGCATCCTCATATGGGCTTTTAAACTGGAATTTTTTGTAAATGCTGATCTACACACATCACAAGAAAATGGTTTCTCTCCTGTATGCATTCTTATGTGTCTCGTCAAATTAGACTTATCAGAGAATGTTGAGTTACACACTTTACAATCAAATGGTTTCTCTCCTGTATGTATTCTCATGTGAGTTTTTAAACTGGAATTCTGTGTAAATGCTGATCCACATGTATCACATACAAATGGTTTCTCTCCTGTATGTATTCTCACATGAGTTTTTAAACTGGAATTTTGTGTAAATGCTGAACCACATGCATCACATGAAAATGGTTTCTCTCCTGTGTGGATCCTCATGTGTTGGATGAAACTGGATTTATCTGAAAATGCACACTCACACACTTGACAAGCAAATGGTTTCTCTCCCGTATGTTTTCTCATGTGATATTGCAAAGATGCATTATGTGCAAATGATGATCCACACAAAGGACAAGAAAGTGGTTTCTCTCCTGTATGTATTTTCATGTGACTTTTTAATGCGACACTAAGTGAAAATTTTAATCCACACACTTGACAAGTAAATGGTTTCTCTCCTGTATGCATTCTCATATGTCGCTTCAAAGTAGAATTTACTGAAAATGCTGAGCTACACACTTTACAAGTAAATGGTTTCTCTCCTGTATGTGTTCTCACATGGCTTATTAACATGGAATTCCGTGAGAATTGTAATCCACATACTTGACAAGCAAATGGTTTGTCTCCTGTATGCAATCTCATATGTTGTTTCAAATTAGAATGTTCTGAAAATGTTGAACTGCACATTTTACAAGTAAATGGTCTCTCTCCTGTATGTTTTCTCATATGTCGTTTTAAACTAGAATTATCTGAAAATGTTGAACTGCACATTTTACAAGCAAATGGTCTCTCTCCGGTATGTATTCTCATATGTCGTCTTAAACTTGAATTATCGGAAAATGTTGAACTGCACATGTTACAAGCAAATGGTCTCTCTCCTGTATGTGTTCTTACATGGACTTTTAACATGGAATTCTGTGAAAATTTTACTCCACATACTTGACATGCAAACGGTTTCTTTTTTGTATGCATTCTCATGTGTTGTTTTAAATTAAATTTCTCTGGAAATGCTGCTCCACACACTTCACAAGAAAATGTTTTCTCTTCTGAGTCTACTTCCATGTGGCTTTTCAAAATTTAAAACATATACATCAAAAGATTACTGTTTGTCTTCAATATTTATTCACATGTGGCTTTTAAGGTTGAATTATATGAAAATACACATCCATATTTGCTCATTTGGTGAGATTTTTCATCAATGTATACCTGATTTAATTTATATTCTGTGTAAATTCTGATCCAAACATTTTATCGTTTCCTTGCACTGTGTGCATTCATGTCTCTCTCCAAATTTGAACACCAAAAAAAATCTCATCTGCACACTTTAGAAAACCAGTCAGTCTGGAAATGTGAAATTATTAAAACTACTAACCAGAAATAGGTTTGTCTCCTTTCTGCAAATCTGACTATTTTAACATGAATGCTATCAAAACTGCAGATCTGCATATTTCCAAGAATCTTTTCTCTTCTTCAGTAAGAAATTGTAAATGTGAAAATTGTTATTCTCCATACTGATTATCTGTAAAAAAAAAGAAGATATATTATTAAAACAACAGAAAAGTAAATTTATTTATTATGTGAAAAATACACTCATTTCTGTTTCACTGTAATGGAATTCAGGTTCAGGTTAGAAACAAAATTTTGTACAAATATATATATATAATATATTACTTAGAATGGCAAAGGTCATGACAGGTAGATCCAGCTGTAGGAAAGTTCAACAAAGGTCAAGGGTGGTAAGGGGACATATCTGGCCATGGATGATGTTAAAAAAGTGCAAACAAAAAAAACTCCCATAAACAACAACCAGCTTGAATCGTTCATATACATATCCAGTTGTCACCAAAGAATAAAAATATAAGACTACATTTTTATATATGCATGTTCCTCATCATTAGTTCAGATCCAGCAGTAGTATATAACAATATGAATGGAATGTAATTCAAATGATGCACAGGATTTTGTTATCAGGAACAAAAAACAGTTTTAATATTGACAGAAATATGAAGAAATTGATTAACTTTACTATTAATTCATTGTTTTCAACAATTAATGAATTGAATATAAAATGCTGTATTCCATAAATCCAGGTTCCTATATTTGGCATTATTAAAATTCTAAAAATAGCTGAGGTAGTATAGAGTAATAATGGAGTCAAATAAAAATTATCATTTGGACACACCAGTTTTTTTTGTCCCCCACACAGATAAGAACATTAAAATCTGTCAAAATTTTATTGTTTTCAATGAATAATGAATGTTTGAAAGAATCATGTTCATAACTGAAACAAACAGTCTGAAGAAGTTCTAAAGAATGAAATGCATAACACAAAAACCTACTTGTCATACATCTTTCCCACAAAAGAATCATTTATAAAGTTTAAAATCTCTTACAATTCTTTATTAATTTGTACTGAGTGTGTAATAATATTATTAAGTAAAAACCACATTGACTAAAAAAGCTTACTACAATTCAGTAACCACCAGTATTTTAAAAGACAAAAAAAAATTGTGTCTATAAACATACTGTTAAAACAACCACTTACTGAGCCATTTGATTAACACTGGTTCTAAGTGAAAAATAAAATAAGTGTTGAAAATTTAATGTTAACAGAAAATACAAATCATAATCACAGTAAAATAATTTGCGTATATGACATTCATGAAGGACAGATAAGTCTATCAGGCCAACGTTTTCTGCAAATTAGGCATCTCCAGATTCATGATATTTAAAGTTTAAAACAAATTTTTTGAAAATGAAAAATCCTTCTTGAAGCTTTTATTTTAGTTTTAATTTCAAGCTAACGGATTTAAGCGAGAACATCAGGCTTTCAGAGAAGAAATAAGTGCTGTGATGAACTCTTCCTTAATTTTTATATTTAGAAAATATTGATTTTACATTTTGCCTAGGAATAAAACAGCTGCATCTGTTTTTCCAAAAATAATAAAATGGTTTCCTTCTAAATTCCAAGCAGTGTATTGGGAGCCAAGGTTATTTAAGGGGAACCTTGGATTTGATTTTTGAAGTTGACAGTGTATTTAGGAATCCAGGTCACTGTATTCCATAAGGTAAAAAATGCAAAAGAATTTAGACAACCACCAGATTAGGGAACTCTACAAAAACAGTGATACCTAAGATGTAAAAATAGTGTTTTAAAATGAAATCTTTATTGTAGCTTCTATTTTAGTTTTCATTTCAAGATAATAGATTACAGCTACTACTTCCAATAAGCAAAATATGCTGTTGTATTTCAAAAACTAATTTAAATTGACTGGAAGAATACTTTTTGTTTTTTTTGCTCATCATCTTTTATCACAATACATTTCTCTTTATTAAAAAATATTTTAAATATAAAATACACTTTTCTGAAACATTATTTGAGGAATATTAGCTGATTTAAAGTACAATCTCATTTGAAACATTATTCAAGTTTAATATATCATAAAAAGCATTTTTTAACCCAACAGGAGCGGTATTAATGTGATGGCAGATCTAATATTCTATAGAGACTTCATCTATAAAATGTAACTGAAAAAAATGACATGTCTTTTATAGAAAATTTCTCGGTAATCTCAAAAAAATTAAAAAAATATTCTCTGTAATCTAATGCTATATTTAGTTTTAGAAATTTGAGATTTAAATTTAAATTTACTATAGTTATCCCTCTTATTTTCTGATAAATTTGTATATGGATGCTTGTACTTATAAAAATCGATACGCTCATTAAAAATTCTTTTAAAAATATTGGGGTTTCATGATTCATAGTAACCTTTTCCATTCCTGCTTAGTAAATACTTTTCACTTAATAAAATTATCTAAAAGACTAAAATTAAAACAGAATTTTTAAAGATTTTTTTAAAAAAATTAGTTTTTCTAATTAAAATTTTAAGAAATAAAAACAGTCCTTGTAAAAATGTTACTCATTAAAAAAATTCACTTCAGACAATAGTATTCTCAATAGATTGTATTTATAAAAGCAATGGAAAGCTTTTCTAATTAAATAGATGGTTTTATTGTGTTTTTATTTTACAAATCAAAGCAGTTTCCTGGTAAATGGTATTTTATTTGAACAAAATCAAATTCGTAACACATTCTCCAAGCAGTAATGCTTTCAATTAATGTTACTGTGAAGAGGCTGGATCTTTCTTGAAATTTCATAAAACTAAGCAATGGAGGCAACAGATGTAAAATCAAAAATTTTCCAAAGCTTTTTTAAAAAACAAATTTAAAAAATAATTTTATTAATTTGTGAAAAGTCCTACAAATTTAATCATAATATGATACCTATTTGCAAGAAATTTCAAAACAATATGTTTTTATCTCCAAAAGAGATACCTCCACTCATTTTCAATAATTAACTTTTAAATTAAAATTTTAAAAATAAGTTTTGAAATTTTTATTTTAGTTTTAATTGAAAGCTAAATGATTAAATTTTTGACTTCCTGGAAGCAAAATACTCCGGTATATTTAAAACAGAAATTATAATGTTTAGAATTTAAAATTTTTAAATTTAAAAAAAAATGTTTTGGCCATTTTTGAGTGATTGACACATTTGAAACAAAAGTTAATTCTTGTTTTTAAAAATCTTGCAAAAATAAAATATACAGCTGTAACACATTAATTTTTTGAAAATAAGCAAATTCAATGTCAAATTAATCTGATTCATACCATTTTTATTTACAGCATGAAATTTAGAATAAAAGTATTTCTTAAACATACAATTAAACTTTCTGACTTATCTCCTGTATTTGAAATCTGATAACAGCTTGACAGATGCAAAATAAAATAAGTGTATGGGGATCCTAAGTGACGTAATTGTATAAACTTTTTCCTGTAAGAAGAAACCAGGAACCACATGATCTTTTAATGTACACATAGAAATTACCAAATACAAAAAAATATTAAAAATTATTTTTAAAATGCAAAGATACAATGATTTAAATTGAAATTTTCAATTAGGAAATGTAATGTTCACTTAATAAAGTAATAAACTCACGACAATATATCTCTGAGGTATTTTGAAAACTTTTGAAACTTTGTAAATGTTGTATTCTTTAAAGAGGTTACAATTAGACAAGGTGGCACTTGAGTAAAATGCAAAATGTGCATAGATGAAAAAAAGAGAGGTTTATTGTTAAGAGAATACACTTCAATAAGACAGGGAATCTAATGGCAGGCTAGGAATTGCCAAAGCAAGTCACAGGCATCTCCTGTGCCCACTGTATATGGCTACTAATATAATCAGTTCACATAGTTGATAGGGAGTGTGGGACATTCAATTACACCAATAAATTATTATAATTGAAAAAAAAAAGGGGGGGGAAATTCTCTTAAAATTTATTATGAATCAAGACATTTTTTTAGACTATAATGTCTTAAATATATATTATTTATTACAGCAATTAAACCTTAACAAATTGCATAATATTACAGTTTTATTGCATTTTTTATTTTACTATATGGAGCAGGTTTTTGGAAATAAAAGCAACAAACTAAAAAAAAAATAACAGATGATTTACATTCCCTTATGAGTACTGCATTTTACGTGGTAAGAGATGTAAAAAATTAAAAAGTTTTAGTAAGTTTTTAAAAATAATAATTTCAAAATTAATTTAATTTATTTGTGAATAAGTCCTGAAAATTTCATTACAATCTGGCCATTAACTGATTTTTGGCTCAACCACTGTAGGTCATTTAATGCCAAATTTAGTTTATTATATACATATATATATAACTGGTAAACATCTATAAGCTATATAAGCTAGAGCTTATTTGCTTGCACACTGCAAAATAATCCAGGTATTACTGTCTAAAACAAGGACTTCCATTTAGTATAGATAATTTGTTTACACAATGTTAAAAGGTAGCATATATTGATAACACATCAGTCTACATCCTTCATAAGAGACCAATTCTTTTCAGGAAGTTTATTACATGACTTGGATCAATTTTTGTAAATAGTTTTTTTGTGCTCTTAATGGTGCAAAACCTTCTTCAATTGTGTGTAAGGTTTACGCATTCAATTAGTATGTGTTTTACTGTATATTGGTTTCTAGTATGAAAAAGTGAGTCAATCTAGTGCCCAAGCAAGAGTGGTTTCTTCTCTCATATTATTAGGATTCAGTTTCTTTTATTTTATAGTGGCTTCTATTTGGTAGAGCTTGTTGTGAGTATTTTTGACCCATAGTTGTTGTTATTTTTATATCACTATTTTCTTGATTTTATGTTCTAGGTCAGTATATGGGATTTTAGAGTTTTGGTTGGATGTCATGTTAAGTGCAGCTTTTGCTAAGGAATCAGCTTTTTCATTTCCCTGAATTCCAAAATGACTTGGGATCCAGCAAAATATCACCATGTATGTCTTATGGAGTTGATTTTGTTTAAAAATTTGACAAAGGGTTATCCAGTTTTGTATTTTTTATAGATTAAAGAAAAGAGATGGAGTCAGTATGAATGATGAATTGTTTAAGCTGCATGTGCAAACAATTTTAAGTACTAATTTTATTGCATAGATTTCTAAAATAATGTGTCTGCGACTAGAAAAATCTGAGTGATGTATGGTTATATAATATTTTCCATTGCAAACTAAAATCAAAACAAGAATTTTTTTACCAAAATTTTCACAATGTCAGAAAAGATTTTAAAAATTTCCTAAGATAATTAAAAAATACTTTTATCTTTCTCCTTCATAATAAACAAATATTTTCTTGGAAAAATTTTGTTAATATTAAGTCTGGGACCTTTTTTTTTTTTTGGTGGGGGTATGTATCCTTTAAAAAATACAGTAAATTTTCTAATAACCTAACTAATCTGCGACAAGAAAAATAAACTTTTTAACCAACATTTTGAACTTGCAGAAAAGGATTAAAAAAATTAAAATAATCAAAAGATACTCTGGTCTTTCCTCTTCAGAAATAAAAGAAACACTTTTTAGGTACCTCCGCTCATTTTCGATGACTAACTTTTAAACTGAATTTTGAAAAATAAAATGTTTTCTTAGAACTTTTAATTGAAAGATAAATGATTCAATTTACTACTTCTAGTAAGCAAAATACTCTGGTGTGTTTCAAACAGAAATTATATTGATTGGAATATAAAATTGAGATCTTTTTTAAGTGACCAACACATCTGTAACCAAAGTTAATTCTCAGTTTAAAAATCTTGCAAAAATAAGAAATACATCTGTCACACATTATTTTTGTAAAATTAGTAAATTTAATGTTAAGTTAATCAGATTTATACAAGTATTATTCATTTATAGCATGAAATTTAGAATAAAACTATTTCTTAAGCACAGAGTTGAACTTTCTAACCTTTCCACTGCTTTTGAAATGTGTTGACAGGTGTAAGATAAGTATATGGCAATCACAAGTGACATAATTGTACAAACTTTTTCCTGTTATGAAAAGAAACCCTGAAACACATGACCTTTTAATGTACACAGAGAAATTACCGGAAAAAAGTTTCAATACAAAAAAATTATTTTACAAATCCGAAGGCACGACAATTTGTATTAAACTTTCAATTTATGATTAGTAAATATAATCTTCACTTAATAGGTTTGTAAACAAACCGCAACAAATCTTTGAAGTATTTTAAAAATATTTTTGAAATTTTATAAATTATTATAATTAAAAAGAATGAAAACAAATCTTTTAAAATTTCATTATTAATTGAAAATAAATTTTCTTCAGACTATTATGTCCTTAATATGTATTATTTGTTAAAGCAATTAAAAGATTAGCAGATTTAATAATGTCATAGTGTTTTTGCATTTTTTATTTTACTGTTCGGAGCAGATTTTTGGAAATAAAAGACGAAATGTTTTAAGCAAGTAACAGTTGATTTACATTCTCTAATGAATCCTGCATTTAACTAATAAAACCAATTCTTGCAACAAAATTTAATTTTTTAAAATTTCTTGAATTTACGTTGATTTGGGGTAGCAGACGTAAAAAAAGAAATATTTTTATCAAGATTTTTTAAGAATAATAATTTAAAAAATAATTTCATTCATTTATGAATAAGGTACCTTCACGAAATCACTGAAAAAACAACAGAATGTGAATAAAAAAAAAATTTAATAAAACAAACTTTTTCCATCACAAGGTTTATATTATAATCAAGATGAAAGATGAAAGTATTTTTTAATTATTTTTAAAAAAATGTTTTTAATCTCTTCTAACACGTTCAAAATTTAGGTAAAAAAAATCTTCTTTTGATTTTAGTTAGTGGGTAACCAAATTGCAGAGTTTACAATGGAAAACATATTACATGATTCAGTTTTTTTCTGGTGACAAACACAAATAAAATATAAGTATCAGATTTTAATGAAACTTTTAGGAGTTATTCATAAATAAATTAAATTAATTTTAAAATTATTATTTTAAAAAAATCTTGGTCTTTACATCTGCTACCCCACCTCTTCATAAATTCATGAAATTTTAAGAAATTAAATTTTGTTGCAATAATTGATTTTATTAGTTAAACCCAGGACTCATTGGGGAATGTAAACTTGGTACCTAAAAAAAAAAAAATCACTGCTCATTTTCGATACCTCAATTTAATTTAATTTTTAAAAATAAAAATGTTTTCTTGAAGCTTTAATTGAAAGCCAAGAGATTAAATTTACTAATTAGAGTAAGCAAAATACCCTGGTTTAGTTCAAACCGAAATTATATTGCTTGGAATCACAAATTTAACTGCTGAAAAAATTTTTTTAAAATTCACCGCCATTATTGAGTAATCAACACATAATGTAAACAGTAGCTAAATTTCTGTTTTAAAAATCTTGCACAAAAAAAACATACCTCCTTGACACGTTATTTAAGTTGATTTTTATAATTGAAATTTACCTTTATCTGATTTCAAAAAAGTATTAACTGCTTACTGTCAAGAAATTTACGAAATAAATCACTTTTTACTGATGGTAGACCTCTTGTCAGTGCTTATCTAAGCGATAAATTAGGTGTTGACAAGTAGCAGGTGTGAATGACGTTTGGATGGCGACCGAAAGTGACAAAAAATTCATGTAGCTTAAAACGTAACATTTGGAAATTTAAATTTTTTTTTGTTGTTTTTTAACTGAATAGTAAAATTAAAAATTTAACATATTTTCAGCAAGTATAATATTTTATAGAATTTTAGTTCAGATTTATAGCCAGACTATGCTTTCTGAATAAAGAAAAATAAAATATGCTTTCTGAATAAATAAAAATTGAAATTTCTTTTAAAAGAAAGAATTGAATTAAAATAACCGAACTAAGTTATATTATGTTATTTATTAATATTTTTCTGAAATATTAAATATTTTTATGTTTAGATATTACATATTTATCTTAAATTATTAATATGCTTTCTGAAAAATTAAATTTCTTTTAGAATAATTTTAATTTAATAAAAAAAGAATGAAATTAGAATCAAAGTGTGGTTTGTGTAGTTTTCGATATAAGGGGAATTCATCCAAACACTTGTTAACTTATAAAAACAATACGACCTCTACGGAAACTTGTTATGACCCCTATGGAACACTGTACTTAATAAAAATTTCCAAAATTGAATTTTTTTTAATTATTTTAAAAGTAAAATTGGTGAATGATTTTTATTAAACTTTTCAATTTTCGATAGACAATATGATAATCAATTTTTAAGTAAAAAAGAAATTCAACAACATTTTTATAACAGGTTTTTAAAATATTTTTAACACTTTATGAATTATTATAATAAAAAAATGAAAAATATAAACAATCATTTCAAAATTTTATTAGTAAACGAAAAAATGTTTTTTCTTCAGACTATAATGTCCTTAATAATTATTATTTATTCCAGCAATTAAAAGTTTATCTAATTAAATTATATCAGAGTTTTATTGCATTTTTGTCTTACTCTTCAGAGCAGATTTTCGGCCAGAACAAAAAAACATAGATGATTTATATGCCCCAATGAGTCCTGCATTTAACTAATAAAAAAATTTTTTACAGCTAATTAAAATTTATTAAAATTTCATGGATTTACGTAGACGGGGGGAGGGGGTAACAGAGTTAAAAAAATATTTTCACCAAGAAAGTTTAAAAAATAATAATTTCCAAAATAATTTCATTCATTTGTGAATGAGTACTGAAAGTTTCATTCAAATCTGACTATTATTTGATTTTTGCCAGAATTTTCAAATTAATGTATTTGTTACTGGGAAAAAAGTGGGTTATTGAAAATAAAGGCCTAATTTTTTTTTAGCTGCTAACTCAAATAAAACAACATTTTCTATCAAAATCTCAAAAATGTTAGCAGGGATTCAAAATTTTTTTAAAATAATTAAAAATTGCTTTGATCTTTCCTCTTAATGAAAATATAAATATTTTGATGGAAAAAGTTTGTTTTATTAAGTTTTCATACTATGCTGTTTCATGCTGTTTTTTAGCGATTTTTTGAGGTAGCTAATGTAAACCATCCATTATTTTTTTTTAAATTTTGCCTCTATTTCCAAAAATCTACTTCCAATAATAAAATCAAAACATGCAATACAACTTATTATCCAATTTGATAAGCTTTTAATTGCTTGAATAAATAATATAAACTAAGGACATTATAGTCTGAAAAAAAAAAAATGCATTAATAATGCAATTTTAAAAAAAATGTTTTTATTTGTTTTATTCATCATAAAAATTTTTTACAAAGCTTCAAAAATATTTTGTAATTACTTCAAAACTTTGTTACGGTTAGTTTAAAAACTTATTAAGCAAAGATTATTCTTAGTAACCAAATATTAAAACATTTAATAAAAATCATTGTGCCTTCCTATTTTTAAAATAATTTTGAATTTTTTTCTTTTTCTGTGTATTTGAAGTTTTTCTTGTATGGTAATTTCTGTGCCATGTGATTTACAGTTTCTTCCCTTTACAAGGAAAAAAATTGTACAATTATGTCACTTGTGATCGCCATACACTTCTTTCTTCTGTCAACACATTTGAAATATGGCAAACCGGTCGAAAACTTCAACTCTGCGTTTAAGGTTTTATTCTAAATTTCATGCTGTAAATAATACTTGTGTAAATCAAATTAATTTAGCATTAACTTTGCTAATTTTCAAAAAATAATGTCACAGATGCATGTTTTATTTTTACAAGATTTTTAAAACCGAGAATTAACTTATGTTGATAGCTTTAAAATGGCTGAAAAATTGAAAGATTTTTAAAAAATACAAAAATTTTGGATTCCAATCAATATAATTTCTGTTGGAAATGCATCCCCAGATTATTTTGATAAGTAATTTTAATCATTTAGCTTTCAGTTCAAACTAAAATAAGTTTCAAGAAAACTTTTTTTATTTTCGAAAATTCAAAATGTATCGAAAGTGAGTGGAGGTATATTTTGACGATAAAACTTTGTTTTTATAAAACTTTAGTCAATTTTTCACCATGGCTAGTTTCTCTTTTTTCGCTGCTTAAGCAGGTATCTCTAAAAGAGAAGTGATAAAAAAAATGTAAAAAAAACACAAACTGGGAAAACAATAACAGTATAAAACAAATGTTTGATGTATGGGACACACAAAAAAAGACAGACGATACGAGCTGAGTTTAAAAACATTCGAAAAATATTACACACGTTAACTGTTTTAGTTTTATGTACCAAATGAAGGCCAATAATTTATCATTGAATCATGATGAATAGTTTTATTGCTGTCCCCAGAGAAGAAAACGAGAAATACTTCTCCGTGAAGATTTAATTAATTTGGTAAACTTTTAAAGCAAAATTCATGGCAACACTAAATTTAATTTATAGCAAATACACCAGCCGAAGAAATTTTTTCTTTGAGGTGGGAAGGCTTGGCTAGTTCTTGCAAAAACAGTTATTGTTAGAAATTTGGAAATTATTTTAAAAACCTCCGTACAGAATAATAATAATAATAATAGTCTGAAATGAATTTACCAAAAATAAAAAGAAAAAAAAAGAGAAGGGTTCATCATATTTGCAAAAATGAATTTTTTACAAAAGATGAAAAAGAAAAAAAAATACACGTAAAATGTATATATATAATATATATATATATATATATATATATATATATATATATATATATATATCCGTTTTTCGAAACAAGATACGTTTATTTGCTTATAATGTTTTAGCTTCAACAGAGAAAATAAATTATTTCCTTCTCTAAAATTCTGCTGAATTATTTTCTTGTCTAAATAAAAAAAATGTTTTTGCAATTTGTAAAAAAAGAAATTAAAATAAAATTGAACTTACTTTTTCTGTCTTTTTTTTTGTTTGTTTTGTTTTTGTTTAGGGGTAAAAGAAAATGTTATAGAAATTTGACCTTTTAAATGTTCGGTTTCTACATAAAAATAAAAAAATGAACCGTCGTTTGCAATCAGTGCCAAAAGTTTTTCATGTACGAAAATCAAGGGAGATAATTCACATGAAATCACATTTATCTCCAACGAAATGTTACGTCTTCTTGTCCTTGTCGAAAGAAAAATTTTAAGTTAGAATTTTTATTACTTTCAGAACAAACGTGAGAGCCGAAAGTTGCGAAAAACCCAACACTAATTTTAATTAAACACAGCTGAATTAAAAATGGCTACGAAATCAAAATATCCGTTTCGATAAATATCACCAATATTGAACACAATAAATGAACAGTGAAAAAACTTAGTTTTTGTTTTTACTAAAGAAAATTAAAAAACTCTATTAAAATTAAAATGATTTTCACAAGACTAAATTTATAGAGAATAGTTACCGTACTTTCCTGCTTACAAGACACACTTATTGCCTGAAAAATACATGTGCATTTTAAAAACGAATGTACCAGCATGACATGCTAAGTGAGGATCATTTTTATTGTTGCATGATTGACACTCAGTAGTGATGACTCTACAGATGATAGTTTTACTTTATTACAACTTTTACAGGAATCTAGCAGTGACGAATTGTTGGAATTTGTGGATGAATAATAAATTTGATTGTTTTATTATATATTTTTACATGCATTTTTTATTTTTAATTCATTTTTATGAAAATAAAACTACCCTTGGACAATGAAATTTTGTACAAACAACCAATTAGTATGTCACTGCCAATTGTCATATACAAACAAAATTGATGTAAACAATACACAGCATATGGTGAATGTGTTGTTGTGTATAAGAATGACTATTTTTTCTTAAAAATTT
This sequence comes from Ascarosepion bandense, assembly GCA_037127315.1. Classification (NCBI taxonomy): domain Eukaryota; kingdom Metazoa; phylum Mollusca; class Cephalopoda; order Sepiida; family Sepiidae; genus Ascarosepion; species Ascarosepion bandense. Next base: position 2,337,223 of record JBBBDQ010001586.1, on the reverse strand, counting down.
CTTTCCAAAATGAGAGTGTGTTTTCCAAGCCACAGCGTCTTGAGACCCAGAAAGCACAGTACTTTCATCTTGGACCCACTGAAGTAGGGAGAAGGTTGAATGTTTATTAAATTGGCTTTGTCTCAAATATAACTGAACCCCCTACAACTTAGAGCTCATCAGAAACATCAGAAGGTTGAAGGATGGAAAAATAAAAGTATTTCGTTTGTATGTTAAAGTAGAATTTTATGAATAGAACAGAATAACATCAATTTGTAAGAAGTGAAATTATTATGTAAAATTTAAATGAATGTTCAAAGTATAGTACGTTGATAAATGTGAAGTGTAGGGAGCTGATTAATGTTTCTTTTGTTCGGTCTTGTGTCAGACATAGCCAAACTCCCTACAGCTTACAGGATTTATGTTGAGTTATAATCATCAAAAGAGTTTTCATCAGAAGGTTGGTCGTCAACAGGTTGGAATATGTAGAATTAGTGCAGAAGAGTGAAATAATAAATTATACATTTTGAATGTTAAATAGAAATTTATTAAAAGGAAAGAACAAGAATTGTAGAAATTAATGTTCAATTATAAACCTTAGTAAGAAGTTAAGAGTAGAGTTTGTATTCAATGATAAAGTTGTTTGTAACAGTAACTGTTGAGATGGTGTAGGAGAAAGAGAGAGAGAGAAAGAGAGAGAGGTCAATGTCCGGGTCACTTGAAGTTGAGAGTTACATCTTAGATGTGTGTCAGCAACTGCCTCCTCTGAAATGACTGTTGTGACCAGTTACAGAACATCCTTAAATATATGTGGGATGGATCAGCAACAATTTTTTTTAAGCTTTGGAAAAACCATTTCTCTGACATATTTTGAATTTTGCAATTTGATAACCAATTAGGATCTAGAGTTCCGCTACAGGTCCATAAAAGGAATTTGATATTTTATCTATTTTTGTCATCCTTGCTTTTCCTTAAAACTTCACTGAATTGATTAACATAATCGCCACTGCAACAATAGGATGTAATTGAAGTTTTCAATTATATCTACTATGAAAACAACACACAGAAAATAAGAATTCAAGTTTAGCAGAAAGAATAACCAGGGTAATTTGAAAATTCCCACTGAATATAAAAAAATATGATAATTTTTAGCATATTAAGTAAATGGAGCATGAAGAAGAGCCTATTCCAATTTTTAGATTAGAACATAAGAGGGGAAAGTAGCAGCAGTTTGAATGGCTTCAAAATCGGTCAAACAACAAAACCTTAAATTTAGACTTGATATTTTAAAAGTAAAAACATAAAATTCACTATATATATATATATATATATATATATATATATGTATATATATATAAACCATAAAAACATACCAGAGTTGAAAGCTCACTAGAACAAATCAAAAAACTTTACACTCTCTGAGGATCCTATGCCTGGCTGACCATATCTTCAGTGATGAGCTGTACTCGCAATACCTACTCAGTTGCAGGTTTCTGATATTATTTAACCCATACTTGGATGTTTTGATTTCAGAATTGTCCTTCTCTTACTGCAGTTGCCATCCATTGCTATAGCATATAATTTGCTCTGCTATTTTCCCATAACTTTGTAGGGGAAGATGCATTTATGTTTCCCACATGTATTTACATGTAAGTGAATGTAATGAATGCAACTGAAGTTCATACTGAACTCCAATTTTTCTAACTGAGGTACCATTCATTATACCATGCCTGACAAGAGGAAAACTTTTTTTTTGTCTACTGACGAACTTCATCAAAGAAAAAGAAACACTTGTCATTAGATGAAAATATAGTTTTCCTCTTGTCTTTTTTTAATCTTACACACAAACACACATGTAAAAATAAAAAATAGTTTTGGTACGCACCATGCATGGGCAAAAGAACGGAAATGATATCATATTTGTATTGACCTAAAATATTCCGTATGTATCTGGACTTACATAATTCTCAATTCACCCATAAATCATCTTGAAAAACCTAAAATTGCCACACCCAATCTGTTCATAAATAAGATCTTTGCAATGAGATTTTGCATGTATATTTAAATTCTATAAAAAAACGCTGACTTACACAATTTGATAATTTAGCATGAATCTTCTCATTACAGTTTACCTAAACAATCAACATAATTCCAATGTATTGACAACACTATTAAAATATCCCCACAAAACTACGTCACCAAACCTTGTAGATAAATTAAACAAAGTCAGACATATGATACAATTCACTTATGAAAGAGAAACAAATACTCTACATTTCATACATATCATGTGACACTGTAATGACAATAGCACCAAACTATATGTCTATCGCAAATCCACTAATAAAAATGATCTCATAAATTTATATTCTAACCACAACAATAAAGTCTGAAATAATCATCAGTTTTTATTTATGAACTGGGATATTTAATAACAAAAGTGATAAAAAAGAAACAAAATTAAAGTAGAGCATATGCCTAAAACAAATAATTAAAAAGAAAACTGAAAACTCCAGCATCCCCACTCTTTCATGCACATCTGTAACCACATCAGTGTAAACATCACTTTAGCCTGATGAAGTCCTAAAGAACAAAATGCATCACATGAAAACTTTTTCCACTTTTTTATAGGTATTGTTAGAATGTACTAAATAATGTTTCTCTCCTTTATAAACTGTCATTTTTGATTTTTCAGCTGAAATTCTCTTAAAATGGTGATGGACTTGACAGGAAATAGTTTTCTCTCATCTATGTAGAATTCTGTGAGAATATTGATCTATACACTTGACAAAAAATGTCTTCTCTCTCATGCTGTTTTAAAGGAATATTGCTTCTATCCAATATATATATATTCTCAAGTGAATTTTTGAAGTGCTATTTACTGGAAATTCTAATCAGTACAATTGACAGACAAATAATTAGTGCTGCATCCTCATATGGGCTTTTAAACTGGAATTTTTTGTAAATGCTGATCTACACACATCACAAGAAAATGGTTTCTCGCCTGTATGCATTCTTATGTGTCGTGTCAAATTAGACTTATCAGAGAACGTTGAGTTACACACTTTACAATCAAATGGTTTCTCTCCTGTATGTATTCTCATATGAGTTTTTAAACTGGAATTCTGTGTAAATGCTGATCCACATGTATCACATAAAAATGGTTTCTCTCCTGTATGTATTCTCATGTGTTGGATGAAACTGGATTTATCTGAAAATGCAGACTCACACACTTGACAAGCAAATGGTTTCTCTCCTGTATGTTTTCTCATGTGATATTGTAAAGATGCATTATGTGCAAATGATGATCCACACAAAGGACAAGAAAGTGGCTTCTCTCCTGTATGTATTTTCATGTGACTTTTCAATGCGACACTCAGTGAAAATTTTAATCCACACACTTGACAAGTAAATGGTTTCTCTCCTGTATGCATTCTCATATGTCGCTTCAAAGTAGAATTCTCTGAAAATGCTGAGCTACACACTTTACAAGCAAATGGTTTCTCTCCTGTATGTGTTCTCACATGGCTTATTAACATGGAATTCCGAGAGAATTGTAATCCACATACTTGACAAGCAAATGGTTTGTCTCCTGTATGCAATCTCATATGTTGTTTCAAATTAGAATTTTCTGAAAATGTAGAACTGCACATTTTACAAGCAAATGGTCTCTCTCCTGTATGTATTCTCATATGTCGTCTGAAACTAGAATTATCTGAAAATGTTGAACTGCACATGTTACAAGCAAATGGTCTCTCTCCTGTATGTGTTCTTACATGTACTTTTAACATGGAATTATGTGAAAATTTTACTCCACATACTTGACATGCAAACGGTTTCATTCTTGGATGCATTCTCATGTGTTGTTTTAAATTAAATTTCTCTGGAAATGCTGCTCCACACACTTCACAAGAAAATGCTTTCTCTTCTGTGTCTACTTCCATGTGGCTTTTCAAAATTTGAAACATATACATCAAAAGATTACTGTTTCTCTTCAATATTTATTCACATGTGGCTTTTAAGGTTGAATTATATGAAAATACACATCCATATTTTCTCATTTGGTGACATCTTTCATCAATGTATACCTGATTTAATTTATATTGTGTAAATTCTGATACAAACATTTTATAGTTTCCTTGCACTGTGTGCATTCATGTCTCTCTCCAAATTTGAACACCAAAAACAAAGCTTGTCTACACATTTCAGAAAACCAGTCAGTCTGGCAATGTGAAATTATTAAAACTACTAGCCAGAAATAGGTTTGTCTCCTTTCTGCAAATCTATTTTAGCATGAATGCTATAAAAAATGCAGATCTGCATATTTCCAAGAATCTTTTCTCTTCTTCAGTAAAAAATTGTAAATTTGAAAATTGTTATTCTCCATACTGATTATCTGTAAAAAAAAATGTGGATATATTATTAAAACAAAAGAAACGTAAATTCATTTATGTGAAAAATACACTCATTTCTGTTTCAACGTAATGGAATTCAGGTTCAGGTTAGAAATAAAATTTTGTACAACTACATATATGATATATTAATTAGAATAGCAGAAGTCGTGATAGTGAGATCCAGTGGTAGGAAAGTTAACAAAGGTCAAGGGTGGTAGGGAGACATATCTGGCCATGGATGATGTTAATAAAGAGCAAAACGAAAAAGAAATCCTATAAGCAACAACCAGCTTGAAAGGAGATGATGACCGACAAGAATATCATTCATACACCTATCTGGTCGTCACCAAAGAAAAAAATATAAGACTACATTTTTATATATGCATGTTCCTCATCATTTGTTCAGATCCAGCGATAGTATATAACAACATGAATGGAATGTCATTCAATTGAAGAAAATCTTATGCACAGGATTTAGTCATCAGGAACAAAAAACAGTTTTTATATTGATAGAAATATGAAGAAATTGATTAACTTTTCTATTAATTCATTGTTTTCAACAATTAATGAATTGAATATAAAATGCAGTATTCCATAAATCCAGGTTCCTATATTTGGCATTATTAAAATTCTAAAATTAGCTGATGTAGTATACAGTAATAATGGAGTCAAATAAAAATTATCCTTTTGACACTGTTATGTCGTGAGTAAGAATAAATAACTCAACAACAGGAATAGGTTAATCGTTGTATTCCGTGAAAATAGTATTTACAAAGGTTATTAGTAGCCAATACAAAAATAAAGGTTAATCGTCCCAACCGTCCTAAGACGTAGTATGAGCAATGGTTACTTCCGGGTCGTCACTGGAAATCTACGACTGACTTGTCGATCGACTGCTCGGCACACTCTCTACGTAGATGCCACCATTACTTTACATAGTAATGGAATAGTCCATTATTGCCGAATAGGAGCGGGCGTCCCAACAGACACACTGTTTTTTTTTGTCCCCCACCCATATAAGAACATTAAAATCTGTCAAAATTTTATTGTCTGCATTCAGTTACAACAAAGGTCATTTAATACAAGGGAGTAATTTGACAATCATAAATTGAATAATTAAAATGAATAACTTCTTGACATAAGTTATAAGTTGCTTATTTAAAGCAATAAAAATGTAAACAGAAAACGTACAAATCACAATCATAATAAAATAATTCTAGTATATGACTTTCAGCTGACATTCATGAAGGACTGAGAAGTGTATCAGGAAAATGTTTCATGCAAATTAGATACCTCCGTATGTTTGTGATACCTAAGGTTTAAAATGAAAAATCTTTCTGGAAACTTATATTTTACTTTCATTTTCAAGCTAACAGATTAAATTTAATATTTCCAATAAGCAAAATACTTTATGTTAAATAAAATATGCAATAAAACGCTAACATTAATTAAAACAACTTTTTATTTTATCAGATATGTTCCAGAAACTAATGTCTTCAATAACTTTTTTCAATGAATAATGAACTTTTTATAAACGTTTTCATAAACTGAGTCCAATGAAGTCCTAAAAGAAAAAACATGTTACACAAAAACCAATTTGTCATACATCTTTCCTCTAAAAATAAGAATTTTTACAGTTTAAAATCTTTAAAAATTCTGTATTAATTTGCACTGATTAGGTGATACTGTTATTCAGTAAAACCCACATTGACTGATCTCAATGGAAAGGCTTACAACAATTCATTAATACTGATTGATAAACAGCTTGTAACACTCACTTCACATATCTGGCTAAGTATGATTGACCAAAAATAACATAAATTCATGTAACCCAAGTGAACATTTCATTTCTCGCTTTTAACCACCTTGTAATTTTAAAGAATTATCTAGTATATGATATTCAGCTGATATTCATGAAGGACTGAAAAGTGTATCAGGACAATGTTTCATGAAAATTAGGTACCTCCACATATCTGTGATATATATTAAGTTTAAAATGAAAATTCTTTCTTGAAACGTTTATTTTATTTTTAATTTCAATCTAACAGATTAAATTTTTAATTTCCAAAAGTAAAACACAATTAAACTATGATAGTTAATTATTAAAATAATTGAAAGTATTGCCTTCAGAAAAAATTATTTTCAATGAATAATGAATGTTTGAAAGAATTACTTTCATAACTGAAACGAACAGTCTGATGAAGTTCCAAAGAATGAAAAGCATAACACAAAAACCTACTTGTCATACATCTTTCCCACAAAAGAATCATTTATAAAGTTTAAAATGTTTTCCAATTCTGTATTAATTTGTACTGTGTAATATAGTTATTAAATAAAACCACATTGAAAAAAAGCTTACTACAATTCAGCAACCACCAGTATTTTAAAAAAAAAAAAAAATTGTGTGTCTATAAACATGCTGATAAAACAACCATTTACTGTAACTGAGCCATTTGATTAACATTGGCTCTAAGTGAAAAATTAAATAAGTGATGAAAATTTAATGTTAACAGAAATATAAAAATCATAATCACAGTAAAATAATTTGAGTATATGACATTCATGAAGGACAGATAAGTGTATAAGGACACGTTTTGTGCAAATTAGCTATCTCCAGATTCATGATATTTAAAGTTTAAAATAATTTTTTTAAAATGAAAAATACTTCTTGAAGCTTTTATTTTAGTTTTAATTTCAAGCTAACAGATTTGCTAGATCATCAGGCTTTCAGAGAAGAAGTAAGTGCTGTGATGGTCTCTTCCTTAATTTTTAAATTTAGAAAATATTGATTTTACATTTTGACTAGAAATAAAACAGCTGCATTTGTTTTTCCAAAAATAATAAAAGGGTTTCTTTCTAAATTCCAAGCAGTGTATTGGGAGCCAAGGTTACTTAATGGGAACCTTGGATTTGATTTTGGAGTTGACAAACAGTGGATTTAGGAATCCAGGTCACTCTATTCCATAAGGTAAACAATGCAAAAGAATTTAGACAATCACCAGATTAGGGAACTCTACAAGAAAAGTGATACCTAAGATGTAAAAATAGTGTTTTGAAATGAAAATCTTTATTGTAGCATTTATTTTAGTTTTACTTTCAAGATAATAGATTACAGCTAATACTTCCAATAAGCAAAATATGCTGCTCTATTTCAAAAACTAATTCAAATTGACTGGAAGAATACTTTTTGTTTCTTTTGCTTGTCATCTTTTATCACAATACATTTCTCTTTATTAAAAAATTTTTTAATAAGTAAATAAGCTTTTCTGAAACATTATTTGAGGAATATTAGCTGATCTAAAGTACAATCTTATTTGAAACATTATTCAAGTTTAAAATATCATAAAAAAAGCATTTTTAACCCAACAGGAGCAGTATTAATGTGATGGCAGATCTAATGATCTATAGAGACTTCATCTATAAAACATGTCTTTTATAGAAAATTTCTCAGTAATCTTTAAAAAATTAAAAAATATTCTCTGTAATCTAATGCTATATTGAGTTTTTAAATTTCAATTTACTATCGTTATCCCTCATATTTTCTGATAAATTTGTGTATGGATGCTCGTACTTATAAAAACTGACATGCTCATTAAAAATTCTGTTAAAAATATTGGGGTTTCATGATTCATAGTAACCTTTTCCATTCCTGCTTAGTAAATAATTTTCACTTAATAATATTATCTAAAAGACTAAAATTGAAACAGAATTTTAAAAGATTTTTAAAAAAAACTTAATTTTTCTAATTAAAATTTTAAGAAATAAAAACAGTTCTTGTAAAAATTTGTTACTCATTTAAAAAATTCACTTCAGACAATAGTATTCTCATTATATTGTATTTATAAAAGCAATGAAAAGCTTTTCTAATTAAATAGATGGTTTTATTGTATTTTTATTTTACAAATCAAAGCAGTTTCCTGGGAAATGGTATTTTAACAAAATCAAATTCATAATACATTCTCCAAGCAGTAATGCTTTCAATTAATCTGTGAAGTGGCTGGATCTTTCTTGAAATTTTATAAAATTAAGCAATGGGGGCAAGAGATGCAAAATCAAAAATTTTCCGAAGCTTTTTTAAAATACAAATTTAAAAAATAATTTCATTAATTTGTGAAAAGTGCTATAAATTTAATCATAATATGACACCTATTTGCAAGAAATTCCTAAACCATTTTTATTTACTAGAATAAAACAATTTCTTAAACACAGAATTGAACTTTCAAACTTTTCGGCTGTATTTGAAATCTGATGACAGCTTGACAGATGCAAGATAAAATAAGTGTATGGGGCTCATAAGAAATAATTGTATAAGTTTTTTTTCCCGTAAGAAGAAACCATGAAACACATGACCTTTTAATGTACACTTAGAAATTACCATAAACAAAGAAATTCAAATAAAAAAAAATATTAAAAATTATTTTTAAAATACAAGGGTACGATGATTTATATTGAAATTTTCAATTAGTAAATGTAATGGTCACTTAATAAAGTAATAAGCTCACTACAAGAAATCTTTGAGGTATTTTTAAAAATTTTGAAACCTTATAAATGTTGTATTCTTTAAAGAGGTTACAATTAGACAAGGTGGTACTTCAGTAAAATGCAATGCGTGCATAGATGAAAGAAGAGAGGTTTATTGTAAAGAGAATACACTTCAATAAGACAGGGAATCTAATGGCAGGCTAGGAATTGCCAAAGCAAGTCACAGGCATCTCCTGTGCCCACTGTATATGGCTACTAATATAATCAGTTCACATAGTTGATAGGGAGTATAGGACATTCCATTACACAAATAAATTATTATAATTTTAAAAAAATAGAAATGATTCTTTTAAAATTTATTATTAATCGAGACATTTTTAGACTATAATGTCTTAAATACATAATATTTACTAAAGCAATTAAAACCTTCACAAATTACATGATAATATACTTTTATTGCATTTTTTATTTTACTATTTGGAGCAGATTTTTCAAAATAAAAAAAATAAAAAAATAAAGACATAACAGATGATTTACATCCCCTAATGAGTACTGCATTTTACGTGGAGTGGGGTTACAGATGCAAAAAATTAAAAAGTTTTACTTAGTTTTTAAAAATAATAATTTCAAAATTAATTTCATTTATTTGTGATTAAGTCCTGAAAGTTTCATTACAATCTGGCAATTAACTGATTTTTGGCTTGGTTTGGTTTTATGGCATAGCAACCACTGTAGGTCATTTAATGCCAAATTTAGTTATATATATATATATATATATATATATATATAACTGGTAAACATCTATAAGCTTTATAAGCTAGAACTTATTTGCTTGCACACTGCAAAATAATCCAGGTATTACTGTCTAAGACAAGTACTTCCATTTAGTATAGACAATTTAGTTACACAATGTCAAAAGGTAGCATATATTGATAACACATCAGTCTACATCCTTGATAAGAGACCAATTCTTTTCAGGAAGTTTATTACATGACTAGGATCAATTTTTGTAAATAGTTTTTTTGTGCTCTTAATGGTGCAAAACCTTCTTCAATTGTGTGTAAGGTTTACGCATTCAATTAGTATGTGTTTTACTGTATATTGGTTTCTAGTATGAAAAAGTGAGTCAATCTAGTGCCCAAGCAAGAGTGGTTTCTTCTCTCATATTATTAGGATTCAGTTTCTTTTATTTTATAGTGGCTTCTATTTGGTAGAGCTTGTTGTGAGTATTTTTGACCCATAGTTGTTGTTATTTTTATATCACTATTTTCTTGATTTTATGTTCTAGGTCAGTATATGGGATTTTAGAGTTTTGGTTGGATGTCGTGTTAAGTGCAGCTTTTGCTAAGGAATCAGCTTTTTCATTTCCCTGAATTCCAAAATGACTTGGGATCCAGCAAAATATCACCATTGTATGTCTTATGGAGTTGATTTTGTTTAAAAATTTGACAAAGGGTTATCCAGTTTTGTATTTTTTATAGATTAAAGAAAAGAGATGGAGTCAGTATGAATGATGAATTTTTTAAGCTGCATGTGCAAAGAATTTTAAGTGCTAATTTTATTGCATAGATTTCTAAAATAATGTGTCTGCGACTAGAAAAAACTGAGTGATGTATGGTAATATAATATTTTCCATTGCAAACTAAAATCAAAATAAGAATTTTTTTTACCTAAATTTTCACAATGTCAGAAAAGTTTTTAAAAATTTAAAAAGATAATTAAAAAATACTTTTATCTTTCTCCCTTATAATAACAAATATTTTCTTGGAAAAAGTTTGTTAATATTAAGTCTGGAACCTTTTTTTTTTTCATATTCACAAATTTAATGTTAAATTAATCAGATTTACATAAGTATTACTTATTTATAGCATGAAATTTAGAATAAGCACAGAGTTGAACATTCTAATCTTTCCACTACATTTGAAATGTGTTGACAGGTATAAGTGTATGGCCATCACAAGTGACATAATTGTACAAACTTTTTCCTGTTATGAAAAGAAATCCTGAAACACATGACCTTTTAATGTACACAGAGAAATTACCATAAAAAAATCAAATACAAAAAAATTATTTAAAAATTCCGAAGGCACAACAATTTGTATTAAACTTTTCAATTTACGATTAGTAAATATAATCTTCACTTAATATGTTTATACACACACTGCAACAAATCTTTGAAGTATTTTAAAAATATTTTTGAAACTTTATAAATTCTCATAATTAAAAGGAATGAAAACAATTCTTTTAAAATTTCATTATTGATTGAAAATTTTTTTCTTCAGACTATAATGTCCTTGAAGCAATTAATAGATTAGCAAATTTAATAATGTTATAGTTTTATTTCATTCTTTATTTTACCATTTGGGGCAGATTTTTTGAAATAAAAGGTGAAATGTTCTAAGCAAGTAACAGCTGATTTACATTCTCCAATGTGTCCTGCATTTAACTAATAAAACTAATTTTCGCAACAAAATTTAATTTTTTAAAATTTCTTGAATTTATGTGGACATGGGGGAAGCAAACGTAAAAAAAGAAATATTTTTATCAAGACTTTTTAAGAATAATAATTTCAAAAATAATTTCATTCATTTCTGAATAAGGTACCTCCAATAAATCATTGAAAAAACAGCAGAACATGAACAAAAAAAAAAATCTAAATTAAAACAAACTTTTTTCATCACAATGTTTATATTATAAATAAGAAGAAAGATCAAAGTATTTTTTAATTATTTGAAAAAAATGTTTTTAACCCCATCTAACACATTCAAAATCTAGGTAAAAAAAAATATTTTGATTTTAGTTAGTGGGTAACCAAATTGCTATCAGAGCTTACAATGGAAAACATATAACTCAGTTTTTTTCTGGTGACAAACACAAATAAAAATCAAATAAGTATCAGATTTTAATAAAACTTTTAGGAGTTATTCACAAATAAATTAAATTAATTTTAAAATGATTATTTTTAAAAAATCTTGGTCTTTACATCTGCTACCCCACCTCTTCATAAATTCATGAAATTTTAAGAAATTAAATTTTGTTGCAATCACTGATTTTATTAGTTAAATGCAGGACTCATTGGGGCATGTAAGCCATCTATTATTTTGTTTGAAACATTTTGCCTATATTTCCGAAAATCTGCTTCCAATTATAATATAAAAAAATGCAATATAACTTATTATTCAATTTGATAAGCTTTTAATTGCTTGAATAAATAATATAAACTGAGGACATTATAGTCTGAAAAAAATATTCGACTAATAATGAAATTTTAAAAGAATTGTTTTTGTTTTATGAATTATAAAAAATTTTACAAAGTTTCAAAAGTGTTTTATAAATACTTTAAAAGTTTGTTGGGGTTAGTTTAAAAACTTATTAAGCAAAAATTATTCTTACTAACCAAATATTAAAACGTCTAATCATTGTGCCTTCCTATTTTTAAAATAATTCTTAAATTTTTTATTTTCTGTGTACTTGAAGTTTTTCTTGTATGGTAATTTCTGTGTCATGTGATTCACAGTTTCTTGTTTTTACAAGGAAAAAAAAAAAGTACAATTATGTCACTTGTGATCGCCATACACTTTTTCTTCTGTCAACACATTTGAAATATGGTGAACAGGTCAACAAGTTCAACTCTGCGTTTCGGGTGTTATTCTAAATTTCATGCTGTAAACAATACTTGTGTAAATCAGATTAATTTAGCATCAAATTTGCTAATTTTCACAGATGTATATTTTATTTTTACAAGATTTTTAAAACCGAGAATTAACTTAAAAATGGCCGAAAAAACTGAAAAATTAAAAAAAAATAGAAATATTTTGGATTCCAATCAATATAATTATTTCTATTGGAAATACATCCCCAGCGTCTTGAAAGCCAGAAAGTACAGTACTTTCATCTTGGACCCATTAAAGTAAGGAGAAGGTTGAATGTTTATTAAATTGGCTTTGTGTCAAATATAACTGAACCCCCTACAACTTAGAGCTTATCAGAATCATCAGAAGGTTGAAGGATGGAAGAATAAAAGTATTTCGTTTGTATGTTAAAGTAGAATTTTATGAGCAGAACAGAATAACATCAATTTGTAAGAAGTGAAATTACTATGTAAAATTTAAATGAATGTTCAAAGTATAGTACATTGATAAATGTGAAGTGTAGGGAGCTGATTAATGTTTCTTTTGTTCGGTCTTGTGTCAGACATAGCCAAACTCCCTACAGCTTACAGGATTGATGTTGAGTTATAATCATCAAAAGGATTTTCATCAGAAGGTTGGTCGTCGACAGGTTGGAATATGTAGAATTAGTGCAGAAGAGTGGAATAATAAAATATACAGTTTGAATGTTAAATAGAAATTTATTGAGAGGAAAGAATAACAAGAATTGTAGGATTTAATGTCAAATTATAAACCTTAGTAAGAAGTTACGAGTAGAGTTCATATTCAATGATAAAGTTGTTTGTAGCAGTAACTGTTGAGATGTGAGAGAGAGAAAGAAAGAGAAAGAGAAAGAGAGAGGTCAATGTCTGGGTCACTTGAAGTTGAGATTTACATCTTAGATGTGTGTCAGCAACTGCCTCCTCTGAAATGACTGTTGTGACCAGTTAGAGATCATCCTTAAATATACGTGGAATGGATCAGAACTGATTGTTTTTTTTAAGCTTTGGAAAAACCGTTTCTCTGACATATTTTGAATTTTGCAATTTGATGACCAATCAGGATCTAGAGTTCTGCTACAAATCCATAAAAGGAATTTGATATTTTATTTATTTTTGTCATCCTTGCTTGCTTTTCCTTAAAACTTCACTGAGTTGATTACCATAATCGCCACTGCAACAATAGGATGTAGTTCCATTTTAAATTGAAGTTTTCAATTATATCTACTATGAAAACAATACACAGCAAATAAAAATTCACGTTTAGCAGAAAAAAAAAAGGTAATTTGAAAATTCGCACTAAATATGAAAAAATATGATAATTTTTAACATATTAAGTAAATGGAGCATGAAGAAGAGCCTATTCCAATTTTTAGATAAGAGCATAAGCTTAAATTTAGACTTGATATTTTAAATGTAAAAATATATAAAATTCACTATATATATATAAAAACCATGAAAAGGTATCAGAGTTGAAAGCTTACTAGAACAGATCAAAAACCTTTTCACTTTCTGGAGGATCCTATGCCTGGATGACCATGTCTTCAGTGACAAAGCTGTACTTGCAATACCTACTCAGTTGCGGGTTTCTGATATTATTTAACCCATAGTTGGATGTTTTGATTTCAGAATTGTCCTTCTCTTACTGCAGTTGCCATCCATTGCTATAGCATATAATTTGCTCTGCTATTTTCCCATAACTTTGTAGGGGAAGATGCATTTATGTTTCCCACATGTATTTACATGTAAGTGAATGTAATGAATGCAACTGAAGTTCATACTTAGCTCCAATTTCTCTAACTAAGCTACCATTCATTATACCATGCCTGACAAGAGGAAAACAATTTTTTCTGTCTACTGACGAACTTCATCAAAGAAAAAGAAACACTCGTCAGCAGATAAAAATATAGTTTTACTCTTGACTTTTTTTAATCTTATTGTTCCTTTCCTGAGATCATAACTGAGAATGCTCTCACACACAAACACACACACATGATGATGAAAAATAGTTTTGGTATGCTACATGCATGGGTGAAAGGACTGAAATGATATCATATTTGTATTGACCTAAAATATTCCGTATGTATCTGGACTTATATAACTCTCAATTCACCCATAAATCATCTTGAAAACCCTAAAATTGCCACACCCAATCTGTTCATAAATAAGATTTTTGCAGTGAGATTTTGCATGTATATTTAAATTCTGTAAAAAAAACAAAAAGCTAACATACACAATTTGATAATTTAGCAGGAATCTTCTCAGAATTTCTTGAATCTAGTCTGTAAACGGAAACGAATTAACTCCCTTTTCGTGACCAAAATCTACGTAAGGAAAAAATCACAGTAGACACTGTTTGTCACAAAAAGTCGAGATGGCGTGTTGCTAGCAAGCATCTATATGTATATGGACCAACTTGAGGCATAAAAGAGGTGAGCAAACAAAGCTTTTCATTCAAAATATTTCCCAAACCTACTGGACATTGTTATTAGTTATTCCTTTTTACTCCTTTTCATTTATTTTGTTTATTTCAGTTTTCACGTTGAAGAATTGTAAACTGCGAAAGCGTTGCGACCACTTGCAAAATAAAATTAGATTTCTTCACCAGTGGTGCTCTAGTCCTCATTTTGGCCCTGTGCTGCCATTATAATGAAAACTCTTTTTGTGCGAACGGTAGCCAACGAATAATGTCAACCCAAAAAACAAAAAAAAAACAAACCTTTACGAACTTTTATTTTACCAGGTTGCTAACATACTCTCAAGTTAAGTTAATTCTTGTAACTTCTGTTCCTTTGCATAATTTCTTTATTTTTGCGAATTGTATTTCATCCTTTTCCTAAGGCTTTAAAAGCAGTCAAAAACAAATAAATAAAAAATAATGAACTTTCATCACGTTACTAACTCAAGTTAATTTTTTAAATTTCTTTTGTTTTGTGTAATTTCATTGTATTTGCAAATTGTCGTTCCTTCTCTTTCCCCAAGGATTTAAAGGACTCAAAAAACGAACTTTACGAACATTTACTACATTATTAACTTACTCTAAAGCTAAATTAATTTTGTAACACCCTTTTTTGTTCTTTGTGTAATTCCTCCATCCTTGCGAAGTGTCTTTCTCTCTCCTTTAACTAAGGTGTTGAATGAAAATTTCTACGCTCACCTCCAAAGGCCTCTAAAAAAAAAAAATAGAATAACGGCATTTACAGCTAAGACATGACAGACCAAGTCAAGTTATGGGAGCCAAGTTCAACTGTTTCAAAATGCTCAAGCAGGTCGTCCAGAAGCCATTCATCCAGGAGCTCAAGGTCCTCCTACTCATCATCACATACATCATGGACGTCAACTGAGGCGTTAGCAGAGGTAGCAACACTGAAATTGAAGCTGAAATATATAGATGAGGATGTCAAATGAAAGGCTGAACTAAAAAGATTAAAAACACACATGAAATTGGAGATGGCACAGGCAAAGTTGGACGCCCTTGAGTCCGCACAAACCACGGTCGAGAAGAGAGAGCTGCCAGGCTCTGGGGTCAGTGCTGACTACAGAGTGAGGGAGTTTTTGAAGACTCAGGCAGTCACCCCAATACCTGCATTGGAAAATGCCATTAGACTGTCTCTAAATGGATCTGTGTTGTTTGAGGATGTAGTGTCAGTTGATAAAACTCGAAAAACAAAAACTACTCACCGCCCCACGACTGCCCCACTGAACACTAATGCACCACCATTCGTACCTCGTCAACCAATTCAACCAGCTGTTGAGAAAGGCTCACAGACTGCCCTAACAGACCTTATCAAATTTCTAACTGAACAAGTCAGTCTCGGTCGCCTACCTCCACCTGAACCAAATGTGTTCTATGGGGACCCCATGAAATATCCAAGTTGAAGAGTAGCCTTTCAACCCTTATTGAGCATCGGGGAATACCTTCCTTGAAAAGGATTCATTACCTTAAAAGGTACATAGGCGGTCAAGTCAGAGAGACTGTATAAAGCTACTTTCTACTTCCTCCCAAAGATGCTTTCGAAGAAGCAAAGGCTCTACTGGAAGAAAGATATGGTAACCCATTTGTGATAGCGAATGCTTTCCGAGATAAACTCGAAAACTGGGAAAAAATCAACCCAAGAGACGGAGCAGCTCCGCAGAAATATGCTGACTTCCTAAAACAGTGCGACACAGCCATGAAGAGTATAGGAAGTCTTGGTGTTCTCAACGATGAACGAGAAAACAAGAAGATGCTGTTTAAACTGCCTGACTGGACCATAACACAATGGGCAATTATTGTAGCCCAGTGGGGAGAAAGTAGGGGTGTATTTCCACCATTCACAAAATTTGTGGAATTCATAAAAAAACAAGCTAAAATCGCTACTGACCCCATAACCTCACTCCAGGCTATAAAGGTGGATGAAGGGACCAAACCCAAAACGAAACAACATAAGAGAAGCCAGCCCAAGTACAATCAGGAAGGCCAAACATTTGCGACCATCAATGAGAACCTTAACACTTTCAACCGAAAGGAAACTTGTGCCCTGTGCCAAGGCACTCACAATTTGGATACATGCACAATTTTCAAAGCCAAGAATCTTACCGACAAAAAACAATTTGCAAGAGAAAGGAAACTGTGTTCTGCCTGTCTGAAAGGAGGACATATCTTCCATGAATGCAGACAGAGAAAGAAATGCGCTGTCTGCGCTAAACCTCACCCAATATCTTTGCATGGAGATGTCAAACTGCACAGAAATTCCAGGGATGAAAGGGAAAATGCCTCTGGATCTGTTAACAGCACATCTTAATGAATCACACAGAATCATTGAAGAAAACCTCCATGATTCTTCCTGTTTATGTATCTCAAGAAGACAATTCTAATGTGGAATGGCTGGTCTATGCAATCTTGGATTCGCAGTCAAATATAACGTTTATTCTGTCAACCATTTGCGAATCACTTGGAATTGTAGGCAAACCTGTAAAGCTGAAATTGTCAACCATGCATGCCGAAAACAAGATAATAGACAGCAGCAAGGTTCAAGGCTTGGTGGTCTGTGGCTTCCATAGCCAGCACAGAATTAAGTTGCCCAGCACCTACACAAGAAACATCATGCCAGCGAATCGCTCACACATTCCCACACCAGAAGTAGCAGGATTATGGCCACATTTGAAAACCATTGTACATTGCATTCCACCCTTACAAGACTGCGAGGTGGGATTACTCATTGGGTACAACTGTACTAAGGCTCTGACACCTAGGGACATTATCACCCCAGCTGGTAACAGCTGGTAATGGACTGATCTAGGATGGGGCATAGTAGGTATTGCTGATGGCATTTCAGAGCATGCACAGGATGACCATGTGGGAGTTAGCCATCACATAATGGTCAAGGATGTGTCAAAGGAACTGACAACACTCAGTGATGTCAAACCTGAACGAGCCATATTCTCAGTGAGAAATAAAATCAAGGAGGTAATCAATCCAAATGATTTGATTAAAAAGTTTGGAGTGGACTTCAATGAGAATCATGGTAGATCCAAACCATTATCAGGAGACGACAGGAAATTTCTTTCTATCTTGGAGGAAGGCATCAAACTAAAGAATGGGTGTTACGAGATGCCCTTACCATTTCGAAATAATACACCCAGTTTGCCAAATAACAGAGAATTGGCACTACACCGACTGCGTCACTTAAAAAAAACGCTTCCTTAAGGACCCATCCTATCACAACCAGTACAACAAATTCATTAAGGATTTGATTAGCAAGGGACATGCCGAAAGGGTGACTATGGAAGATGGTGAATCAGGTAATAATCATATATGGTACCTGCCGCATCATGGTGTTTATCACCCTAGGAAGCCGGACAAGCTTCGGGTTGTATTTGATGGTAGTGCATGATACATGTCTCAATCATTAAATGAGCACTTACTACCAGGACCTGACTTCATCAACTCGCTGTGTGGAGTTCTTTGCCGATTTCGTAAAGAACCAGTTGCATTTGTCTGCGACATCGAACAAATGTTTTTACAATTCCAAGTAGATGCATATCATTGGAATTATCATCGATTCCTGTGGTAGGAAAACGGCGACGTCAACTGTGAGCTTTGTATCTACCGTATGACCAGACATCTATTTGGTACGGTATCATCCCCTGGATGTGCAAATTTTGTGCTAAGGAAGGCTGCAACTGAAGGAGAGACTGAATTTGGCGCAGATGTTGCAAACTTTATAAAAAGGGAATTTTATGTGAATGATGGATTGAAGTCTGTTGCCACCCCTGATAAGGCATTAAGTGTCATCAAAAGCATAACAATGTGCAAGAAAAATGGCCTTGTTTTGCACAAATTCCTATGTAATTCCAAGGAAGCGCTGAAGAAAATCCCACTTGAAACCCGAGCCAAGGGGCTAGAAAGCATTGATCTTCATAAGGACAGTCTACCCATTGAAAGAACCTCAGGAATCCAGTGGTGCATTAAATCAGATACCTTTCAGTTTAACATTAAACGACAAACTGCTGACCAGATGAGGTGCTTTATCCACTCTCAGCTCAGTGTATGACCCCTGAGGGTTTATTGTGCCATTTATCCTAATTGGAAAGCAGATCCTGCAAGAAATGTGCAGTCCAGTTCCTGAAAGACTTCAACCACGATGGCAACAATGGGTCACAAATGTAAAAAACTTGGATGCTGTTATTATCAACAGATGTTTGAAACCAGAAAATCTGGGTAAAGTAGTTGCGAGAGATTCATCATTTTTCAGATGCCAGCACCACCGGGTATGGACAATGTTCATAATTGCATCTAATCGACTGCAACCAATGAGTGCACTGTGCCTTAATAATGGCTAAATCAAGGGTTACACCCATCAAACCTGTCACCATACCAAGACTGGAACTTACGGCAGCTCTTGTCTCCATCAAAGTCAGTTTAATGCTGCTGGAAGAACTTGACATGCCAAATATTACGGAATGGTTTTGGACTGACAGCACCATGGTTCTGGGTTACATCCGTAACGATTCTCGTTGGTTTCATGTCTTTGTGGCGAATAGGGTTCAGCAAATTCGAGACCATACTGAACCATATCAATGGAATTACATTTGCTCTGCTAATAATTCGGCAGATATAACCTCGCGAGGAGCAACACCCAATGAGTTAATGAGCAAAGGCATGTGGTTTAACGGCCCAGATTTCTTATTGAAATCTAGCACTCCATTCATCCCGGACCAAAACAGAGACCAATTTTGTATAGATGATAATGATCCAGAGATAAAGAAATCTCATGTTTTTAACATTTCGATCAGGCCACTCAGCCAGAATTTAATAGTGGATCGCCTACAATACTTCTCTAATTGGATGAGAGCTGTGAGAGCCATGGCTCTTTGCATAAAATACAAGGCTAAGTTGAGAGCTCGAACATCTTCAGAACAGAACAGTGCTGCAGGGGGAGCCATGCCCACAGTATCAGACCTGGAAATGGCTAAAGTCGAAATCCTGCGACAATTACAAATGAACATCTTTGACCAGGAATTGCGAGATTTAAACAAATCTGAGCAACAAAGCACATACGATAAAGAGAAACATGCTAAGCGGTTGAGATGCACATCTCCAATGAACCATCTCAACTGCTTTCTTGACCAGGATGGTCTTATTCATGTTGGTGGTTGTTTAAACAAGGGAAATTTCTGTGAAAGAGTAAAACATCCAAATATACTTCCCAGAAAATCGCACATAACTGAACTCATCATCTCCCACTTTCACCAGAAAGTTAAACATCAAGGTTGTACTATGACTGCAAATGAGATAAGACAAGGAGGGTTCTAGATTATTGGCTGCAGTTCAGCTGTCTACACCTTTGTTTAAAAATGTGTCACATGTCGCAAAAACAGAGGTCAAACCCAAATTCAAAAAATGAACAATTTGCCAGCAGACAGAATTGAACCTGAGCCACCCTTTACTTACAGTGGTGTTGATTTTTTTGCCCATTTTTCATTAAAGATGGCCAAAGGGAGTCAAAGAGATACAGTGTTCTTTTCACATGTATGTCTTCCCGAGCAATTTATTTGGAAACTGCCACATCATTGGATACAAATTCATTCATCAATGCATTACGAAGATTCATATCCATTCGTGGCACAATAAGACAACTGAGATCAGACCAAGAGACAAATTTTATTGGTGCAAGTCACGAACTCCGTGATGCTCTGAAGGAGATGGATGACATCCATCTGCAACACTGTCTGCCAGATTTAGGATGCGACTATATTACCTTCAAAACCAACACGAATACAGCAAGCCATATGGAAGGTGCTTGGGAGAGACAAATTAGAACTGTCAGAAACATACTTTCCTCTCTCATGCATGATTTTGGAACAAGTCTAGATGATGAGTCCTTAAAAACTTTCCTATGCGAAACAATGGGAATCATAAACTGTCTACCACTCACAGTCAATGGCTTAAATGACACCCTAAGTGGGGAACCACGCACACCAAATCATTTATTGACAATGAAGTCAAAATTTGTACTGCCACCACCTGGAAAATTTCAGGAAGCCTATCTATATTGTTGGAAGAGATAGCGATGAATACAGTATATAGCGAATGATTTCTGGACTCGTTGCAAACGTGAATTCATCCAAACACTTCAGAAAAGAAATGGTGCAGACCAAAACAAAATATGACCGTTGGAGATGTAATTCTAATTAAAGATGACAACTCCCCCAGAAAGCAATGGCAGCTAGGACGAATTACCTAACCCATTCTCAGCACTGATGACTTGGTCTGTACAGCAAGGGTAGCCGTCAAAAATAGAAATCTGCCTAAAAATTGGAAATCAAGCAAACCCTCACAAATACTGGAACAACCAATCTACAAGCTTGTTTTACTAAAAGAAGCAGAGACCGACGAAGTCTCCACCTAGGAACCATAGGGGTTGAAAATAAGGAATCCTTATTTTGGGGAGCCATGTAAACGAAAACAAATTACCCCCTTTGCATGACCAAAACCTACATAAGGAAAAACAAGAGTAGACACCGTTTTTCACAAAAAGTTGAGATGGCGTGCTGCTAGCAAGCATCTATATCTGTGTGGGCCAACTTGAGGCATAAAAGAGGTGAACAAACGAATATTTTCATTCAAAATATTTCCCAAATGTACTGGACATTGTTATTAGGTGTTCCATTCTACTCATTTTCATTTATTTTGTTTATTTCAGTTTTCATGTTGAAGAATTGTAAACCGCGAATGTGTTGTGACCACGTGCAAAATAAAATTACATTTCTTCACCAGTTGTGCTCTAGTCCTCATTTTGGCCCTGTGTTGCCATTATATAGTCCTTTCCATTATACTTTACTTAAACAATCAACATAATTCCAATATATCGAAAACACTATTAAAATATCCCCACAAAACTATGTCACCAGACCTTCTAGATAAATTAGACAAAGTCAGACATAACATTCACTTATGAAAGAGAAACAAATACTCTACATTTCATAGATATCATGTTACACTGTAATGACAATAGCACCAAACTATATGTCTATCGCAAATCAACTAATAAAAATGATCACATAAATTTATATTCTAACCACAACAAAATAAAATCAGAAATAATCATCAGTTTCTATTTATGAACTGGGATATTTAATAACAAAAGTGATAAAAAAGAAACAAAATTAAAGTAGATCATATGCCTAACACAAATAATTAAAAAGAAAACTGAAAACTCCAGCATCCCCACTCTTTCATGCACATCTGTAACCACATTAGTGTAAACATCACTTTAGCCTGATGAAGTCCTGAAGGACAAAATGCATCACATGAAAACTTTTTCCACTTTTTTATAGGTATTGTTAGAATGTACTAAATAATGTTTCTCTGCTTTATAAACTGTCATGTTGGATTTTTCAATTAGAATTCTCTTAAAATGGTGATAGACTTGACAGGAAATAGTTTTCTCTCATCTATGTAGAATTCTGTGAAAATATTGATCGAAACACTTGACAAAAAATGTCTTCTTTCTTATATGTATTCTCACATACTGTTTTAAAGGAATATTGCTTCTATCCGGTATATATATTCTCAAGTGAATTTTTTATACGGTATTTACTGGTAATTCTAATTAGCACGATTGACAGACAAATGATTAGTGCTTCATCCTCATATGGGCTTTTAAAATGGAATTTTTTGTAAATGCTGATCTACACACATCACAAGAAAATGGTTTCTCGCCTGTATGCATTCTTATGTGTCGCCTCAAATTAGACTTATCAGAGAATGTTGAGTTACACACTTTACAAGCAAATGGTTTCTCTCCTGTATGTATTCTCATGTGAGTTTTTAAACTGGAATTTTGTGTAAATGCTGATCCACATGTATCACATGAAAATGGTTTCTCTCCTGTATGGATCCTCATGTGTTGGATGAAACTGGATTTATCTGAAAATGCAGAATCACACACTTGGCAAGCAAATGGTTTCTCTCCTGTATGTTTTCTCATGTGATATTGTAAAGATGCATTTTGTGCAAATGATAATCCACACAAAGAACAAGAAAGTGGTTTCTCTCCTGTATGTAGTCTCATGTGAACTTTTAATGCTGCATTCATTGAAAATTTTGATGCGCACACTTGACAAGTAAATGGTTTCTCTCCTGTATGCATTCTCATATGTTGCTTCAAAGTAGAATTTTCTGAAAATGCTGAGCTGCACACTTTACAAGCAAATGGTTTCTCTCCTGTGTGTGTTCTCACATGTCTTTTTAACATAAAATTCAGTGAAAATTGTAATCCACATACTTGACAAGCAAATGGCTTCTCTCCTGTATGCAACCTCATATGTTGTCTCAAATTAGAATTATCTGAAAATGTTGAACTGCACATGTTACAAGCAAATGGTCTCTCTCCTGTATGTATTCTCATATGTCGTCTCAAATTAGAATTATCTGAAAATGTTGAACTGCACATTTTACAAGCAAATGGTCTCTCTCCTGTATGTGTTCTTACATGTACTTTTAACATGGAATTCTGTGAAAATTTTAATCCACATACTTGACATGTAAATGGTTTCTTTCTTGTATGCATTCTCATGTGTTGTTTTAAATTAAATTTCTCTGGAAATGCTGCTCCACACACTTCACAAGAAAATGCTTTCTCTTTCGTGTCTACTTCCATGTGGCTTTTCAAAATTTAAAACGTATACATCAAAAGATTACTGTTTATCTTCAATATTTATTCACATGTAGCTTTTAAGGTTGAATTATATGAAAATACACATCCATATTTTCTCATTTGGTGAAATTTTTATCAATGTATACCTGATTTAATTTATATTTTGTGTAAATTCTGATCCAAATATTTTATAGTTTCCTTGCACTGTGTGCATTCATGTCTCTCTCCAAATTTGAACACCAAAACACACTTTAGAAAACCAGTCAGTCTGGAAATGTGAAATTATTAAAACTACTAGCCAGAAATAGGTTTGTCTCCTTTCTGCAAATCTGTTTTAATATGAATGCTATCAAAAATGCAGATCTGCATATTTCCAAGAATCTTTTCTCTTCTTTAGTAAGAAATTGTAAATGTGAAAATTGTTATTCTCCATAATAATTACCTGTAAAAAAAATTAGTATATATAATTAAAACAACAGAAAAGTAAATTCATTATGTGAAAAATACACTCATTTCTGTTTCAATGTAATGGAATTCAGGTTCAGGTTAGAAATAAAATTTTGTACAACTACATATATAATATATTACTTAGAATAGCAGAGGTCATGACAGGGAGATCCAGCTGTAGGATAGTTCAAGAAAGGTCAAGGGTGGTAGGGAGACATATCTGGCCATGGATGATGTCAACAAAGTGCAAAGCAAAAAAAGAAATGACATAAGCAACAACCAGCTCAAAAGGCGATGACCAGCAAGGATGTAGTTGACAGACATATCCAGTTTTCACCAAAGAATAAAGCTATAAAACTACATTTTTATATATGCATGTTCCTCATCATTTGTTCAGATCCAGCGATAGTATATAACAAACAATATGAACAGAATGTAATTCAAATGAAGAAAATCTTATGCACAGAATTTAGTCATCAGGAACAAAAAACAGTTTTTATATTGATAGAAATATGAAGAAATTGATCAACTTTTCTATTAATTCATTGTTTTCAACAATTAATGAATTAAATATAAAATGCAGTATTCCATAAATCTAGGTTCCTATATTTGGCATTATTAAAATTCTAAAAATAGCTGATGTAGTATACAGTAATAATGGAGTCAAATGAAAATTATCCTTTTGACACACCGTTCTTTCTTTGTCCCCCACCCAGATAAGAACATTAAAATCTGCCAAAATTTTATTGTCTGCATTCAGTTACAACAAAGGTCATTTAATACAAGGGAGTAATTTGACAATCATAAATTGAATAATTAAAATGAATAACTTATTGACATAAGTTATAAGTTGCTTATTTAAAGCAATAAAAATGTAAACAGAAAACATACAAATCACAATCATAATAAAATAATACTAGTATATGATTTTCAGCTGACATTCAGAAAGGACTGAGAAGTGTATCAGGAAAATATTTCATGCAAATTAGGTATCTCCGTATATTTGTGATACCTAAGGTTTTCAATGAAAAATCTTTCTTGAAGCTTATATTTTACTTTCAGTTTCATGCTAACAAATTAGATTTAATATTTCCAATAAGCAAAATACTTTATATTAAATAAAAAATGGAATAAACTCTAATATTAATTAAAAAAGCTTTTTATTTTATATGATATATACTAGAAACTAATGTCTTCAATAACTTTTTTCAATGAATAATGAACTTTTAAAAAAACTTTTCATAATGTAGACAGACCTAGTCCAATAAAGTCCTAAAAGAAAAAATCATGTCACACAAAAACCAATTTGTCATACATCATTCCTCTAAAAATAATAATTTATACAGTTTAAAATCTTTCAAAATTCTGTATTAATTTGTACTGGTTAGGTCAGGCATGTTAAACATGCGGGCTGCGGGCTGCATGCGACCCATTGTAGACACGCTTGCGGCACGCACAAATGATCTTCTTTTCTCCCTCAACTCATTGGCAGACTCATACCTGTATGCGTATCAACAGACAGAAATGAAAGCTTTGACATCGATTTCTATTTTTTTAGACGCTAAGAGAGTGACGCAGTTGAAAACATATCAATTTAGTTCGATGATTGTTCGATTTCTAAGAAATGGCTCGACAAGATAATAGTGATAACCGACATCGCCTTGGCTATGGAACGGAGATATGAGAGATATAAGCAAAAAAGCCATAGAGTTATGAATAATCAAATACTTCAGTGGAGTTATCCATAGAATTTTGAATTTTCATTGAGTTGATAAGTCAACAGAACACATTTAAGCTCTATATCACACAATTCCTCCCCAGTGTTTTGCAGACTTAAGGTTACAAAACTATTTTGTAATCTTCAATAACTCAGAAATATTCACATTGGATACGAACAGTGAATTTTAATTTCCTGGGGCCTATATTTGTAACGGAAAATATGAATCGAGGAATACATATTATACAGTGCAAGAATAAAGTTATTTGTCTTCTTTCCTTTTTTTGTATTAGTATCTCGAATAGTATGCAATAAATATTTTTATCAGTCTTTCATTTCAGGGCTCTAAGTTGCTAGTGAAACAGTCGCATTTGCGAGTGATTTTTCCAAATGGCGACTAAAAATAATCTTTTGGCGACAATCTTCCAAAGCTCATAAGTGAATGAAAATGTCTTTTCAACCTTTATATTTTTTTAATAAAATGAACAAAGTCAAATTATTTAAACAATAAAAGGTTTAGAACAATATATACTTTTTTCCTTTTTTAACGAAGACTGTTTAAAAAATATCTCTAAAATTAAAATGAAAGTAATCACGATCACGTGGTATCAGTTTGTAAAACTTTGACGGTCGGCAGTTTTTGAAAAATTGAAAAACATAAATATCATTAAGGTGTTATATTTAAGCTATTGTCATAAGTAAATTTTGAGATTTTTTTTCTTTTAAAAATTTACATATATTTTTGATTAAAATATTCAGCTAATGAAGCAATTAAACATTTCTTTTGGTACTTCGAATAGAAAATTTTAATTTAGATAACCTTTTTTTTTATAGATGAAACTATATTGATAATTTTTTTTTAAAAAAAAGCAAAAAGTTCAACGTTGTTTTCCTTTGTTTCTTTTTTTTTAATGAAGGTTTTCAATTTCTAACTTCCCGGGTAATTTTACCGGTAAATTTTTGATTTGTTCCCCGAAGGCCTTTACCCCTTCAAATCTTTGCAAAACATCCTTATTTCCGTGCAAATGTATATGCTGAACTCAAATCGATAATTATTTATTGAAGAAACCTATCTTTATTGATGTTAACGACCAGAAAAAAAAATCAAACTTCTAGCTGTTTATCTCACCCCTCAACTACCATTGCAATCTCTTATTTACTGCAGAATGAGTTTATGCGTAGTAAGCTAATTTTCAGCCTATTTACTTCCTTTGTGCAATTACTATGCGATTTGTTTTGTTTCGGAACTCAATTCCTGCTGAAAGTTGCGTAGGCTGTAGAATTTTTTTTAAGATAGTTAACTTTCAAATTTATGAAAATAAGTGTAGTTTAATTAACCTTCAAATGCATTGCATGTATTTGCGTGTTTTTTCCTTTTTTTTATTAATTTCAGAAGAAAGTTAATTTTCAAATATATGAAAATAAGCGATAACTGTAGTTTTACTTAATCTTCAAATATATGAAAATATATTTGCATGTGTTTTCCTTTTTTATGAAAGTAAGTGATAATTGTAGTTTTACTTAATTTTTTACGATGAAAGTTAACTTTCAATTATATGAAAATATAGAATGGTTTTTAAGAAAGTAAACTTTCAAATATATGAAAATAAGTGGTGAGTGTAGTTTAATTAACCTTCAAATATATAAGTAACACAAAAAAAAGGAAAAAAAAATACACACAATAACGTTAACCCTAACCCAATTATCACTTTCTCTTCTTTTATGTGCCCTGTTCCTTCAAGACATAGGCGATCATGGCTTTCCACGTTTCCCTATCCCTGGTGGCTTTGAGCACGCCTTCTCCTGTTACACTGTGCAATCCTCGTTCTGTCATCCACCTGATTAGGTCCTTCAAATATGTTATATGTTGCTTTCCCTTGTCTCTTTTTCCCTCTATCTGGCCTGTTAGTATCAGGTTCTCTAGGACCTCCTTCCTCATTGCATGTCCCAGGAACTTCAGCTGTCTCTTCCTGATGCTCAGTATTAATTTCCTTTTTGTTTCCATCATTTCCAAGACCTCATCATTGCTCACATGCTCGATCCATGATATTCGCAGCATCCTTCTGTAG
This sequence comes from Ascarosepion bandense, assembly GCA_037127315.1. NCBI lineage: Eukaryota > Metazoa > Mollusca > Cephalopoda > Sepiida > Sepiidae > Ascarosepion > Ascarosepion bandense. The sequence continues at coordinate 2,309,342 of JBBBDQ010001586.1, read as the reverse complement.
AACCACATTTTAGTTGCTTCAAGTTTTTCCTTCATCTTTGATGGTATTGTCCAGCATTCACTGCCATATTGAAGGATGGACATCACATAGCAATCCAGTACTCTCTTTCTAGTTTCTAGCAAAATTTTCCTGTTTCTTAATACCCTACTCAACTTCTGGAATGCTTCTTTAGCCATGCCAATTCGCCTTCGGACCTTTGTGTCGCACTTTCCGTCTTCTGTTATAACGATTCCCAGGTATTTAAATTTTTGTACCTGCTTGATTCTGGTATCCCCGACCTGTATTTGGCATTTTGGGCTGCCCTTTTTACTGATGACCATGTATTCAGTTTTCGTGCAGTTTATTTCTAGTTCTTTCTTGTTAGTTTCTTCTGCTACCTTCTGTAAGAGGTCTTGTAGTTTCTTTTCTGTCTGCTATCAGCACTGTATCATCTGCGTACCTTAGGTTGTTTAAATTGTGGCCTCTGATTACGAATCCTGACATAACTTCTAGGGTCCTCAAAATATTCTTGCTGTACAAGTTGAACAGATCCGGTGAAAAGACACATCCTTGTCTTATGCCCCTTTCTATCTTTGTATCTCTACACAATTCATTGCCTATCCATATGCAAGTGGTTTGCTGCCACTAAAGATTCTTTATTACTCACAAGTCTTTCCCAAATATGTCCAGGCAGCTGAGCATCTCCATCAGTTCTTTGTGGAGTATTTTGTCAAATGTCTTCGCATAATCAATAAAACACAGGTATAAATCCTTCTTAATTTCTATTGCCCTTTCGGAGAGCATCCTAATCATAAATATGACATTCCTTGTTCCCGTGTCTTTAACGAAACCACAATATTCTTGTTCTATCTCTGGCCTGATTCTGCTTCTCGCTCTATTCATCAGGATTCAGACGATCAGTGTTGTTATATGGCTCATTAAACTGATGGTTCTGTAGAGTTTGCACTTGTTTGCTCCTGGCTTCTTAGTGTTATGAAGATAGACTTGCTGAGATCATCTGGTATAGCCCCACTATTATATATTTTATTTATTATTTCAGTAATTTTTTCTATACCAGATTCTTCCAGAGTTAGCAGCAGCTCTAAGACTATACCGTCTGGTCCCGCTGCTTTGTTTCTATTCAGTTTGGCTACTGCAGATTCGACTTCAGACTTTACTATTTCCGGTCCATCCTCATCTTTGTGTATTATTGGTTGCTCTCTCTTGTCATGGAAAAGATCTTTTATATATTCTTCCCATCGTTGGAGTATTTCCTGTCCTCCAAAATGATTGTTCCACTCTTAGATTTTAGATATCCTGTTGAAGAGCAGGTCTTTGTCCTGTCAGTTCTTTTATTTCCTTATGCATGTCTGCTTTATTATTCCTGCTCAATCTCTCTACTTCTGCACATTTGTCATTGAGCCATTTCTCTTTAGCCTGTCTACATTTTCTTCTTATTTCCTTGTGTTGTTCCTTGTACTCCGTTCCATGTTTTGATATAATTTTCTGCCTCCTTTGCATCATGTCCAGAATCTCTACCGGCATCCACTCGTTTTTCTTTCTGCGCCTAATTTCCCTTGGGGCAATCTTGTTTGCTGATGTCAGTATTGCTTCCTTTAGCGAGTCATTTTGAGTGTCCTTTCCTAGTTTGTTCTTCGTATTTGGTTTTCACACTATTAGTGTATTCTTTCTGTAGTTTGAGGTCATTCATGAGTGCGTTGTATATCAGTTTTGGTGCTGCATTATTTAACTGTTTTCAAATTAAGTACACGCAACTTTCTTAAATTCATTACCAAGAAAAAAAACACGCAATAACCCTAACCCTAAATTTCTATTTGAAAGTTAACTTTCTTAAAAAAAAATTCTACAGCCCCGCCCCCAAAAGGAGAAAATAAAAAGCAAATACACACAACTTTTAGCGGATATTGAGTTCTGAAACAAAACTAATCGCGTAGTAATTGCACAAAGGAAGTAAATAGGCCAAAATAAGCATCCTACGCCTAAAGTCATTCTGCACTAAATCAGATATGAGAACAGTGGTAAGGGGTGAGATATAGTTCGATTTTTTTTCTGGTCGTTAACATCAATAAAGGTAGATTTCTTCAATAAACAATTATCGATTTGTGTTCAGCATATACATTTGCACAGAAATAAGGATGTTTTGGAAAAATTTGAAATCAAAAATTTACCATTTTACCCATGATCGGAAAATATTTTTCAGAAATATTTTTTGTTTTTGTTGACTATTTTAATATGGATGTGGGGATGGGGGGGATAAATTTAGAAAAACATTTCTCTAATAAATAATTTTTGTTTTATTTGAAAAAGCATAAAATTTCACATTAGATATGAAAAAAATGGAAAACATTGGACAAATAAAAAAATAGATAAGTTTTTAAAGTTTGAAAAAATTGAAAATTTTAAAAGTTAATGCATTTCTGCATTTGCATTGCATTTTGTAAAAATGAGCATAAGTACACGCGAACTTTTATGCACTGGTTAAAAAAAATTAAATTCTGAAGTTTTTTTTTTAATAGTTTCTTTTAAAAGTTATGTTCAATAAATAAAATCAGCAACCCACCAAAAAAATACAGGCCCATTGATATTTTCCTCATTTAATTTTCCAGATTGTACTTCGTGTTTAAAATGGCTAGTGCTCCTCCGACTAAGAAAAAAAGAAAGCTAAACGAAGAAGGGCGGGTGTTTCAAGAAACATGGGAATTACAGCATTTTTGCACAGCAGTGAGTGGAAAGATACATTGTTTAATTTGAAACAACCACCTTTTTACGCCGAAAGTCTACAACTTGAAAAGGCATTATAAAATGAACCATATATCTTATAATAAATATGAAGGGCCAATGCATGTTTTAAAACTTAAGAAATTGAAGGCCAACTTGACACAGCAACAGACCTTCTTCACAAAAATTCAGAGAGGGAATGTTACCTCCATTACTGCCAGCTATGAACTCAGTCAAATGATTGCCATGAATGGGAAATCCTACACTGAAGGAGATTTCATAAAACAATGTCATGTAAAAATGGCAGAAATTATGTGTCCAGAAAAGGTGCACTTGTTCAAAGATATTTCACTGACCAGAAACACTGTTGCTGAATGGATTGATGACATGTCAAGTGATTTGAAACAACAATTAAAAGCCAAATCATTAAAATTTGAACACTTTTCGCTTGCAATTGATGAGACTGTTGATATTGCTTGAATAGCACAACTTGCAGTCTTCATCAGGGTCTGTGACAACGAATGAAGAACTGATTAAACTGATTCCCATGTATGTCACTACAAGTCAGGACATATTTGAGAAAATCGAACAGGTTCTTCATGAGTATGCGCTTGATTTGAGCAAACTTGCATGCTTGTCTACCGATGGTGCAGGGAATATGGTTAGTAGACATAATGGTGTTGCAGCCAAGTTACAAACAAAAATGCGCAATTTATATCCGGATTCGACATTTACACATTTTCACTGCATTATTCATCAGCAAAATTTGTGTTCAAAGATTCTGAATTTAGATCATGTGCTGAGTTTAGTCACAAAGACAGTGAACTTTATCAGAGGTCATTCTCTCAACCATCGTCAGTTTGGGCAGTTCTTGAAGGATCTGGATAATGAGTTCACCGATGTTCCATTCTATACAGAAGTACGTTGGTTATCATGTCACAAAGTATAGAAAAGATTTTATTTGTTGAGACAAGAAATAATTATGTTTTTAGAGATGAAAGGTCGAAGCACTGATGAACTGAAAGACGAGAGTTGGCTGCAAGATCTGGCTTTTGCTGTGGACATGACTGCACATTTGAATGATCTCAATTTAAAATTGCAAGGTAAAAACAAGCTGATCAATGTTTTATATGATGATGTCAAATATTTCTTTTTGAAATTGAAATTATGGAAGTCTCAAGTCTCAAGTCTCAAGTGAAAATTTGGTCAATTTTGTTACATGCAAAGAGCTGCAAAACAGTGCTGATACAAAGTCTGCATTGAGTTTTGCCAAGTATGACACTCACCTGGAATCATTATCAAAAAAGTTTGAGCGCCAGTTTGCATTGTTTTCAGGACCATTTAGTTTTGATTTTGCTGAAGCTGAAGAAAGCCTGCAAATGGAACTATTAGAAATTCAGTCGGATTCCTTACTCAGATCAAAATATTTGGAAGTGGGAATACCTGATTTTTTCCATACCTTCTGGAGAGGTTTAGAAACTAGAAAGTTTACCACAAAGATCATGGCAATGTTCAGCTCCACATATTTGTGTGAACAGTTATTTTCTTTCATGAAATCAACAAAATCATCTCAAAGAACAAGACTGATCAACATTTGTCATCCCTCATCAAACTCGGCACTACACAGAAATTTCAACTACACATACAAAAAATTGTCAACAAAAAGAGAGGTCAAGCTTCGGGGCAAAACAGTGAAAGTCGTTGAATTCTTGTTGATGAATGTCAGTTTTGAATTTATATATAATTCATTTTTTGCTATTGTATTGAAATAGATGAAGATCGTCAAAATTTTCATTATATTCTTTTGTTGAACTACATGTACAATATTACTTGAATTTGCCCGTATGTTTCTAAATTAAAACCAAAAAAAAACAACAACTTTTAATTAACGTGTTCAACTTTTGTGGCCCTCATGACAATACAAATCAACTCCTATGGCCCTGAGGGGACTTTGAGTTTGACATACCTGGGTAGGGTGATACTTTTATTAGGTAAAAAACACATTAACTAATCATCAATGGAAAGGCTTACAACAATTCATTAATATTGATTGACAGACAGCTTGTAACACTCACTTAACACATCTGGCTAAGTATTGTTGACCAGAACTAACATTAATTTATGAAACCTAAGCAAACGTTTCATTTCTCAGTTTTAACTACCTTGTAATTTTAAAAAATTAATATATTTTCAGCAATTATCTAGTATATGATTTTCAGCTGATATTCATGAAGGACTGAAAAGCGTATCAGGACAATGTTTCATGCAAATTAGGTATCTCCACATATCTGTGATATATAAGGTTTAAAATGAAAATTCTTTCTTGGCACTTTTATTTTTAATTTCAATATAACAGATTAAGTTTTATATTTTCAAAAGCAAAAGACAATAAAGCTATGACATTATTTAATTATTAAAAAAGTTTTTGATTTTATAAAATATATAAGAGAAAGTATTGCCTTCAGAAAAAATTATTTTCAATGAATAATGAATTTTTAAAGAATTATTTTCATAACTGAAACAAACATAGTCTGATGAAGTTCCAAAGAATGAAATGCATAACACAAAGACCAACTTGTCATACATCTTTCCTACAAATGAATAATTTGTAACATTTAAAATCTTTTACAATTCTTTATTAATTTGTACTGACTGTGTAATAATGTTAAGTAAAAACCACATTGACTAATCATGAATAAAAAAAAAGCTTACTACAATTCAGCAACCACCAGTATTTTAAAAAACAAAACAAATTGTGTGTCTATAAAACAACCATTTACTGTAACTGAGCAATTTGATTAACATTGGTTCTTAGTGAAAAATTAAATAAGTGTTGAAAATTTAATGTTAACAGAAAAAACAAATCAGAATCACAGTATTTGAGTATATGACATTCATGAAGATAAGTGTATCAGGCCAACATTTTGTGCAAATTAGGTATCTCCAGATTCATGATATTTAAAGTTTAAAAAAAATTTTTTAAATGAAAAACCCTTCTTGAAGCTTTTATTTTAGTTTTAATTTCAAGCTAACAGATTTAAGCTAGAACATCAGGCTTTCAGAGAAGTAAGTGCTGTGATGGTCTCTTCCTTAATTTTTAAATTTAGAAAATATTGATTTTATATTTTGACTAGTAATAAAACAGCTGCATTTGTTTTTCCAAAAATAATAAAAGGGTTTCCTTCTAAATTCCAAGGAGTGGATTGAGAGCCAAGGTTATTTAATGGGAACCTTGGATTTGATTTTTGGAGTTGACAAACAGTGGATTTAGGTATCCAAGTCACTCTATTCCATAAGGTAAATAATGCAAAAGAATTTAGACAACCACAAGATTAGGGAACTTTACAAAAAATGTGATACCTAAGATGTAAAAATAGTGTTTTAAAATGAAAATCTATCTTGTAGCTTTTATTTTAGTTTTGATTACAGCTAATATTTCTAATAAGCAAAATACACTGCTGTATTTCAAAAACTAATTTAAATTGACTGGAAGGGTACTTTTCGTTTATTTTGCTCGTCATCTTTTATTGCAATGCAATTCTCTTCATTAAAAAAACTTTCCAAAAATAAAATGTGCTTTCCTGAAATATTATTTGAGGAATATTAGCTGATTTAAAGTACAATCTCATTTGAAACATTATTCAAGTTTAAAATATCATGAAAAATGCATTTTTTAACTCAACAGGAGCTGTATTAATGTGATGGCAGATCTAATGTTCTTCTATAGAGACTTCATCTATAAAATATAATTGAAGAAATTTTATAGAAAATTTCTCAGTAATCTTATAAAATTTAAAAAATATTCTGTGATGTAATGTTTTATTGAATTTTAGAAATTTGGGATTCAGATTTAGATTTACTATAATTATCCCTCTTATTTTCTTAAAAAGTATGGATGCTCGTACTCATAAAAACCGACATGCTCATAAAAAAATTCTTTTAAAAATATTGGGATTTCATGAATCATAGTAAGCTTATCCATTCCTGATTAGTAAATAGTTTTCACTTAATATTATGTAAAAGATTGAAATTAAAACAGGATTTTAAAAGATTAAAAAAAAAAACTTAATTTTTTAAATTAAAATTTCAAAACAATTCTTTTTAATTTAATCAAATTAAATTTTAAAACAATTCTTGTAAAAATTCATTACTCATTAAAAAAATTCACTTAAGACAATAGTATTCTCAATATATTGTATTTATAAAAGCAATTAAAAGCTTTTCTAATGAAATAATTACATGGTTTTATTGTATTTTTTATTTTACAAATTAAAGCAGTTTTCTGGTGAATGGTGTTTCATTTTAACAAAATCAAATTGATGATACATTCTCCAAGTAGAAATCTTCTTTTGATTTTAGTTAGTGGATAACCAAATTGCTATCAGGGTTACAATGGAAAATATATTACATAACTCATTTTTTTTCTGGTGACAAAGACAAATAAAAAGCAAATAAGTATCAGATTTTAATGAAACTTTAGGAGTTATTCAGAAATAAATGAAATTAATTTTAAAATGATTATTTTTAAAAAATCTTGGTCTTTACATCTGCTAATCCCACTCCTCGTAAATTCATGAAATTTTAAGAAATTAAGTTTTGTTGCAATAATTGATTTTATTATTTGAACGCAGGACTCATTGGGGAATATAAACCATCGATTATTTTTTTGAAAAATTTTATCTCTATTTCCGAAAATCTGCTTCCAACAACATGTTAGTTCTAAAGTAAGTTATTAAAACTAAAACAACATGAAAGGAAACTAAACCCAAGATACATTTACACATTTATTACAGGCCAAATAGTCAACGAATATAAGACAAAAACATTTACATCAATTGGAAATGTTTAGAGTTTATAAGACTCACCAAAAGATGGTGGAATTAGTGTTCTTGTAGCTCAACTCATGTTGGAAATTTTCAACGCTACAGTTCACCTCCTTGTCCAAAGGCTCATTCCCAATCCTACACTGCCCAAGGGCAGATTACCCCTTTCCGGTCCTTTTTATTTTTTGTCCCCACATCACTCCCCTCCAAAATACGGAGTATCTGTAATAGAATGTCATGAGGAAAAACATCGAAAGACGGGGGGAATACACTTTTTATTTTTACGTAGCAACAAAGTTCTTTAAATGAACAGGCCATCTTACGTGTCTGCCTGAACGTGTCTTTTTTTCTTGAGGGCGTTTTTCCAGCGTCAAGTCTACTGGCATTGAGGTTGAGGTTACTACTTCTAAGTAGTCATCCTCCAATGTTGTAGGTTTTAACCTGTCTATCGTAACATCTTGTTCTTCGTTCTTAATGAGAACGCTGAAGAACTTGTTGTTTTTCTTGGTAACTTTAAATGGACCACGATACGGTGGTTGCAGGGAATGTGACCTAGCTGTATCTCAGATAAATACGTGCGTACACGTCTCTAGGGCCTTTGGTACATGTTTTAATGCACTTGTTTTCCCCTGAAGGAGAATAGGCCATCGTGGCCATGTTTCTGGTCAGTCTATCCACGGATGATGTTACATCCCATACTTTCTCTGGTGTCTCAAAAAAATATTGTGCTGGCAGGCGCAATGTGGTTCCATACAGTGCTTCTGCTGCTGAGCATTCCATATCCTTTTTTACTGCAGTGCGTAACCCCAACAATATTAGTGGAAGATTTTCTAACCACTTAGTATTGCTGGTATGCACTGCACGTAAAGAGGCTTTTAAGCTGCGATGTAATCGTTCGACCGCACCGTTTGCTTGTGGATGGTATGCTGTCGTGTGAATATTCCTGGTGCCCAAGAGTGCCAGGAGTTTATGAAACAGTTCGGAATCGAACTGTCGACCTCTATCTGTTGTCACCTTCTCTGGGACACCAAACCTTGCTATCCAACCGGCAAGAAATGTCCTGGCTGTTGTGTATGCCGTCATATCCGGCATCGGTAACGCTTCAAACCAGAGCGAGAATCTGTCAATGCAGGTCAACAGAAAGCATTGACCTTCACATGTGGGAAATGGACCGGTGATGTCAATGTGTATGTGCTTGAATCGCTCATCTGGCACAGGAAATGTGCCTAGAGGTGCTCGTGTATGTCGACCAATCTTGGCTTTTTGGCACTTCACACACTTCTTCGTCCACTCTCTCACATCCGCTTTCATCCGCAGCCAAACATACCTGTCGATCATTAAGCGTATTGACGCATTAGCTCCAGGGTGCGATAGTTCATGTACAGCACCGAATATGTCTTTCCATAATGACGCTGGGACATATGGGCGCACTGTTTGTGCTGATGTCACATACTATTTTCTTGTTGCTGTTAGGATGGGTAATTTTCACCAGTTGCAATGATGTCGCATTATTCTGCAGTAGGTTTTTCAGCTGCTCATCCTTTTCTTGTTCTTCCCCTAAATTGTTGACATCGATGGAGGAAGCCAACGTGACTGTATTTATCCTACGTGACAAAGTATCTGCTGGGATGTTGTCTGCTCCCTTGATATGCCTGACATCTGATATGAACTGGAGGATGTAGTCCATCTGTCGAATCTCACGAGGGGAGTATTTATCCGAGGAAAACTGCAAGGCGCCCAACAGAGGCTTGTGGTCTGTGAGTATGTAGAACTGCTGACCTTCCAGGAGTTGACGAAAATGTCGCACTGCAGAGAATGAGGCTAACAATTCTCTGGAAAATGTGCTGTAGCGTGTTTCTGTGTCTGTCAATTTCCTGGAGAAAAAAGAAATGGGTCTCCAATCACTGTCGCATTTCTGCTGCAGGACAGCTCCAATTCCAGTTGCAGATGCATCCACTGCCAGACACAGTTCATGGTCTGGTTGAATGTGGGATAATTTGACGGTGTCTTCTAACATGGCCTTCACCTTGTTGAATGCCGTTACTGCATCTTCCGAAAATGTAATGTCACAGTTCTTCACATTTGTTAACATACCTGTCAATGGTAAAAGTACTTGGGCACAGTGAGGGAGGAACCTACGGTAAAAATTTACTAGCCCTAAAAATTGACGTAACTGTCTCATTGTAACAGGAATAGGGAAATCCCGGATAGACTTGACTGTCTCCGGCGCTGGGGAAATTCCCCTCTCTGAAATATGGTGTCCCAAAAATATAACTTCGGATTGACCGAAAGCACACTTTGATGGGTTCAAAACGACTCCATACTGTTTCAAGCGTTTAAATACTTGACGCACATGGTCGATGTGTTCCTGCATATTTCTGCTAGCAATGAGGACATCGTCAATATATGCGCATACGAATGGCAAATCGCACAAGACCTGGTCTATAAACCTTTGGAATGTCTGTGCTGCATTCCGCAACCCAAACGGAACTTGTACAAATTCAAACATTCCAAACGGCGTAGTAATAGCCGTTTTGGGAATGTGTTCGGGCTCCACTGGTATTTGGTGATATGCTCGAATTAGGTCCAATTTTGTAAAAACATTATTCTGGGCTACTGCTGTTATGTCTTGTATATGTGGTACAGGATACCTATCAGGTTTAGTAACAGCATTCAAAGCTCTGTAGTCTCCGCATGCACGCCATGTGTTAGGACCTTTACTAACTAAATGAAGAGGTGAAGCCCATTCACTCTTTGACGGGCGAACTATGCCAAACTTCATCATCTGTTGAAATTCTGCTTTTATCAGGTGCTAAACGTCTAGCTTTGCAATGGACAGGTGGGCCTGTTGTCTCTATGTAGTGTGTTGTAGAATGTGGCAAGACTTCCTTATTAAAGGAGGGTACAGAAATTGAAGGATATTCCCTCAAAAGTCTCAGGAAAGCGTCATCCTGGTTCGCATGTGCCACTGCTGGACATAGCGGAGTACCAGCCTTCAACACCCCACATGTTGTAAGTTGTGTATCTGGATCTCTTAGACACTGGCCTGTCATATCTACAACAAGGCCGAACGCTTGTAAAAAGTCCGTACCTAAAATAGCACCATTTACATCTGCAACTATAAAAATGTGGGTAAATGATTTGCGTAAGCCAAGATTGAGGTCCATACACCTCTCCCCATAAGTGTGTATTAACGAACCGTTTATGGCTCGGAGTGTAAATTTACAGGGAGGAGATCTTTTGTCAGCTGATGTTGCAGGGATGAGGGACACCTGTGCCCCACTGTCTACTAAAAAGGACGTTCCCATGTTTTTATCTACTACATAAAGTAGGCGGCCAGAGCGGGCTGCCCCAACAGTTGATGCCGCTGTCTTCTGTCGGTTTAGGCTTTTCCCTGCCCCTTGTAATTACAGGGTGGTATACAAGAATTTGCATTTTCTCCAAATCTCTTGTGTTTCCAACAAATCGCCTTTTCCTGCCCTCGTCCCATAGACTGGCTGCGTGTATCCCTACTCCTTTGTCCCTGCTTCTGCTTCAGTGTTAGTCTGGCAATGTCTTCCGCCATCTTATTCATGCAAGCTTCCATCCGCTGCTGTCCCTCCATTAATTTTGAGAGTAGCTCGTCCCTATCCGATGTCTGACACTGGATATAGCAGGCGACTGAGTGGATAATATGTCAGCTATGTGGTCTGCTATGACAGCCAGCTGTTCGACAGGCGTGGACTCGTCCTGTGCAGATATAGCCAACTTATATTGTGTCGGGATACGTTGGAGGAATATGTGTTTAACGATGCTTTTATCCATCGTTCCCTCCGCCAATTTCTGTAGCCGTTTTAGAAATTGTGATGGCTTGCTGTCCCCTAGAGTTTCCTGCTCTAACAACTGTGAAATACGTTTGTGCGTTGAAGCTGTCACAGAAACTGTTACTTTCTCTCAAAGCACATTGTACGGCGTTTCCGTAGGTGGAGAGATAATTAACTCCCTTACCTTCGTAATTGTGTCCTGAGGTAAGATGGACGCCACATAACAGAACTTCTCCGCCTGATTAGTGATTGCTTTTTGCCTAAAAAATAAATCTAGTTGTGCAAAAAACAAAGCAGGGTCATCGTGCACCAACGACGCATTTAGATTAAAGGCTGGCGTCGCCATTTCACAAAAATTTATTTTATTAATTAGTACCGCACTTGTTGGCTGCTTAGATGCGTTAGCTTCAATCGTAGTAGCAGGACAGAGGGAGAACAGTAGTATACTAGGGAGGGAAAGAGAGAGATAGGGAAAGAGCGTGACATAGACGTTTAGATCAACCAATCACAGATAAGGCGCCGAGTATGACTCTGAGGAAGAACAACAGACGGCCATATTGGAAACGAAATTTTCCGATTAAGAAAAATATTTCGCCTGTGATGGCTTGTTGTGTTAAACCCGTTTGCAACAAAAACCTAGTTCCTTTTTTGCTTTATTAATAAAAAGAAACATTATTATACTTTTACATGTTTTACTACGAATGTCGTTTCTGTTTAATGACCATGCTACTGAAATTCGTGATATTTTTTTTTTGATACAAAGAAAAGTATTCATATTAAATTAAGATGTTTCCTTTTTTAAATTTATGAAGACAGTTGTTACTGCTATTGTGCGCGTTCATTTTTTAGTCGGGATCACCAATTGTTAGTTCTAAAGTAAGATATTAAAACTAAAACAACATGAAAGCAAACTAAACCCAAGGTACATTTACACATTTATTACAGGCCAAATAGTCAACGAATATAAGACAAAAACATTTACATCAATCGGAAATGCTTAGAGTTTATAAGACTCACCAAAAGGTGGTGGAATTAGTGTTCTTGTAGCTTAACTCATGTTGGAAATTTTCAACGCTACAGTTCACCTCCTTGTCCAAAGGGTCACTCCCAATCCTACACTGCCCAAGGGCAATTACCCCTTTCCGGTCCTTTTTATTTTTTGTCCCCACAAATAAAAAAAAAATGCAATATAACTTATTATTCAATTTGATAAGCTTTTAATTGCTTGAATAAATAATATAAACTAAGGACATTATAGTCTGAGAAAAAATTATTTGATTAACAATGCAATTTTAAAAGAATTGTTTTTATTTGTTTTAGTAATTATAAACAATTTTACAAAATTTCAAAAATATTTTATGAATACTTCAAAAGTATGTTGGGGTTAGTTTAAAAACTTATTAAGTAAAGATTATTCTTACTAATCAAATATTAAAACGTTTAATAAAAATCATTGTGCCTTCCTATTTTTAAAATAATTTAATTTATTTTTTTCTGTGTATTTGAAGTTTTTTTTTTGTATGGTAATTTCTGTGTCATGTGATTTAGAGCTTCTTCCCTTTTTACATGGAAAAAAAATTTTACCATGACGTCACTTCTTTCTTCTGTCAACAACAGTAACACATTTGGGCACCTTGAAGTGGTGTAATGGTTAGCAAGCTTGTCTCGCTAACACTATTGCAATTAAGTAGTGAGTTCGATCCTCACTGGGTGCCCCATACTTTCGGCCTTGTGCCACATCTAAGCTGTGCTTAGTAAATTACAACAACAGTAACACATTTGAAATATGGCGAATAGGTCAACAACTTCAACTCTGCGTTTAAGGTTTTATTCTAAATTTCATGCTGTAAATAATACTTGTGTAAAAATCAGATTAATTTAGCATTAAATTTGCTAATTTTCCAAAAATAATATGTCACAGATGTATTTTATTTTTACAAGATTTTTAAAACCGAGAATTAACTTGTGTTGATCACTAAAAATGTTTGAAAAATTGAAAGATTAAAAAAATAGAAAATTTTGGATTCCAATGAATATAATTTCTGTTGGAAATACATCCCCAGATTATTTTGCTTAGTAATTTTAATCGTTTAACTTTCAATTAAAACTAGAAGAGTTTCAAGAAAACTGTTTTTTATTTTTGAAAATTCAACTTAAAATTTAAATATCGAAAAAGTGACTGGACTGGAGGTACATTTTTTTGTTTGACGATAAAACTTTGTTTTTATAAATTTTAGTCATTTTTTTTTTTTTTAAGGTGCTTACCTATGTATCTCCAGAAAAAAAGCGATAAAACACAAATTAGGAAAACAATAACTGTAAAACAAATGTTTGATGTATGGGACACACAACAAAGACAGACGATACGAGCAGAGTTTTTTAAAAACATTCGAAAAATATTACACACGTTAAATGTTTTAGTTTTATGTACCAAATGAAGGCCAATAATTTATCATTGAATCATGCCTTTTAGTTTTATTGTTGCATAAAAAGGTCCCCAGAAAAGAAAAAGAGAAATACTTCTGAAGAGTTTTGAATTGGTAACCTTTTCAAAGCAAAATTCATGGTAACACTAAATTTAATTTGTAGCAAATACACCGGCCGAAGATTTGTTTTTCTTTGAGGTGGGAAGGCTTGGGTAGTTCTTTTCAAAAACAGTTATTGTTAGTAATTTGGAAATTATTTTTAAAACCTCCGTACAGAATAATTATCGGTAGTTTGAATTTACCAAAATAAAAAGAAAGAGAAGGGTTCATCATTTGCAAAAATAAATTTCAGAAGAAAAGATGAAAAAAAAAAAAAAAAGAAGAAAAAAAAGCGGAATTACACTTTAAAAAAATATATATGTACATTTTTCGAAACAAGATACGTTTATTTGCTAATATTTTTTTTTAGCTTCAAGAAAATAAATTATTTACTCCTCTAAAATTCTGCTTAATTATTTTTCTTTGTCTAAAAAAAATGTTTTTTTTTTGTTTTTCTAATTTGTAAACAAAGAAATGAAAATAAAATTAAACTTACTTTTTCTGTCGTCGTCTTTTTTTTTCTTTTCGATTTGTTTTTGTTCAGGGAAAAAGCAAATCTTAAAGAAATTTGGCCCTTTTAATGTTTGGTTGAGGCATAAAAAATAAAATCGATCGGTGCCAAAAGTCTTTCATGTACGAAAATCAAGGGAGATAATTCACATGAAATCACATTTATCTCCAATGAAATGCTATGTCTTGTCTTTGTCGAAACAAACATTTTAAAAGTTACGATTTTTATTACTTCAGAACAGACGTGAGAACCGAAATTTGCGAAAAACACAAGACCAATTTTAATTAAACACAGCTGAATTAAATGGCTACGAAATCAAAATATCCGTTTCGATAAAAATCACCAATATTTAAGTTAACACTAACAGTTAAAAAAACACTTCGTTTTTTTTTTAAAAAAAGAAAATTAAAATAATTTTCACAAGACTAAATTTATGGAGAATACTTACTTACCGTATTTTCAAGACGCACTTTTTGCCTGAAAAATACACGCGCATTTATAAACGAATGTATCACCATGACATGGTTAGTGAAGATGATTTTTATTCAATACATAATTGACACTCAGTAGTGATGACTACAGATGAGAGTTTACAATAAATTATCACAACTTTTACAGGAATCAAGCAGTGACGAATTGTTGGAATTTGTGGATGAATAATAAAGTTGATTGGTTTTCTATATTTTTACATGCATTTTTTAAATTTTTAATTCATTTTTATGAAAATAAAACTACCCTTGGACAATGAAATTTTGTACAAACAACCAATTAGTATGTCACTGCCAACTGCCATATACAAACAAAATTGATGTAAACAATACGCAGCATATGGCGAAATGTGTTGTTGTGTATAAGAATGACTTTATTTTTTCTTAAAAATTTCTTTCCAATATGAGGGTGTGTTTTCCAAGCCACGGTGTCTTGAAACCCAGAAAGCACGGTATTTTCATCTTGGACCCATTGAAGTAGGGAGAAGGTTGAATGTTTATTAAATTGGCTTTGTGTCAAATATAACTAAACCCCCTACAACTTAGAGCTTATCAGAATCATCAGAAGGTTGAAGGATGGAAGAATAAAAGCATTTCGTTTGTATGTTAAAGTAGAATTTTATGAGCAGAACAGAATAACATCAATTTGTAAGAAGTGAAATTACTATGTAAAATTTAAATGAATGTTCAAAGTATAGTACGTTGTTAAATGTGAAGTGTAGGGAGCTGATTAATGTTTCTTTGTTCGGTCTTGTGTCAGACATAGCCAAACTCCCTACGGCTTACAGGATTTATGTTGAGTTATAATCATCAAAAGGGTTTTCGTCAGCATTTTGGAAAATGTAGAATTAGTGCAGAACAGTGGAATAATAAAATATACAGTTTGAATGTTAAATAGAAATTTATTGAGAGGAAAGAATAACAAGAATTGTAGAAATTAATGTTCAATTATAAGACTTAGTAAGAAGTCATGAGTAGAGTTTGTTTTCAATGAGAAAGTTGTTTGTAGCAGTAACTGCTGAGATGGAGAAGGAGAAAGAGAGAGAAAGAGAGAGAGAGAGGACAATGTCACTTGAAGTTGAGAGTTAAATCTTAGATGTGTGTCAGCAACTGCCTCCTGAAATGACTGTCAGAAACCATCCTTAAATATATGTGGGGTGGATCAGAAACAATATTTTTTCTTAAGCTATAGAAACCCGTTTCTCTGACATGTTTTGAATTTTGCGATTTGATGACAAATCAGGATTGAGAGTTTCGTTACAGGTCCGTAAAAGGAATTTGATATTTATTTATTTGTTTCATCCTTGCTTTTCCTGAAAACTTCACTGAGTTGATTACCAGAATTGCCACTGCAACAATAGGATGTAGTTCTCTTTGAAATTGAAGTTTTCAATTATATCTACTATAAAAACGATACACAGAATATAAGAATTCAAGTTTAGCAAAAAAAAAAAATGATATTTTAAAAATTCCCACTTAATATAAAATAAATATAATTTTTAGCATATTAAGTAAATAAAGAAGAACCTATTCCAATTGGTAAATTTTTTGATTTGTTCCCCAAAGGCCTTCACTTTTTCAATTCTTTCCAAAACATCCCTATTTCCATGCAAAAGTAAATGCTTAACTCAAATCGATAATTGTTTATTGATGAAGCCTACCTTTTTTTCAAGTTAACAAACAGAAAAATATCGAACTTCTTGTCACTGTTCATCTCACCCCGTAACCACGCTTCAAAAATGTTATTCACTGCAGACTGACTTCACGCGTAGTTTTCTGATTTTTTGGCCTTTTTACTTCCTTTTTGCAACTACTATGTGGAAATTGAGTTCCGAAACCAAACAAATTAGTAACAAATGAGTAATTGCTCAAAAGAAGTAAATAGGCTGAAATAGGTGTCCTATGCCTCAAGTCATTTAGTGGTGAATCAGGTATGCGAACGGTGGTAAGAGGTGAAATATAGTCTGATTTTGTTCTGGTCGTTAACATGAAAAAAGGTAGGTTTCTTCAATAAACAGTTATTGTTTTGCGTTCAGCATATACATTTGCAAGTATTAAAGATGTTTTGGAAAGAATTGAAGGAGAAAAGGCCATCAGGAAACAAATAAAAATTTTACCTTCCAATTTTTAGATTGAAGCATAAGAGGGGAAAGTAGCAGCAGTTTGAATGGCTTCAAAATCAGTCAAACAATAAAACCTTAAATTTAGACTTGATATTTTAAAAGTAAAAATATATAAAATTCACTATATATATATAAAAACCATAAAAACTCTGAAGGATCCTATGCCTGGCTGACCATGTCTTCAGTGACAAAGCTGCACTCGCAATAGCTACTCAGTCACGGGTTTCTGATATTATTTAACCCATACTTGGATGTTTTGATTTCAGAATTATCCTTCTCTTACTGCAGTTGCCATCCATTGCTATAGCATCTGATTTGCTCTGCTATTTTCCCTTAACTTTGTAGGGGAAGATACATTTATATGTTTCCCACATGTATTTACATGTAAGTGAATGTAATGAATGCAACTGAAGTTCATACTTAACTCCAATTTCTCTAAAGGAGATACCATTCATTATACCATGCCTGACAAGAAGAAAACTTTTTTTGTCTACTGACGAACTCCATCAAAGAAAGAGAAACACTCATCAGTAGATAAAAATATAGTTTTACTCTTGACATTTTTAATCACATTGTTCCTTTCCTGAGATCATAACTGAGAATGCGCTCATACACAAACACACACATCATGATAAAAAATAGTTTTGGTATGGTACATGCATAGGTGAAAGGACTGAAATGATATCATATGTCTATCGCAAATCCACTAATAAAAATGATCTCATAAATTTATGTTCTAACAACAACAAAATAAAATCAGAAATAATCATCAGTTTTTATTTATGAACTGGGATATTTAATAACAAAAGTGATAAAAAAGAAACAAAATTAAAGTAGATCATATGCCTAAAACAAATAATTAAAAAGAAAACTGAAAACTCCAGCATCCCCACTCTTTCATGCACATCTGTAACCACATCAGTGTAAACATCACTTTAGCCTGATGAAGTCCTGAAGAACAAAATGCATCACATGAAAATGTTCCTACTTTTTTATAGGTACTGTTAGAAAGTACTAAATAATGTTTCTCTGTTTTATAAACTGTCATTTTGGATTTTTCAATTAGAATTCTCTTAAAATGGTGATAGACTTGACAGGAAATAGTTTTCTCTCATCTATGTAGAATTCTGTGAAAATATTGATCTATACACTTAAAAAAATGTCTTCTTTCTCATATGTATTCTCACATACTGTTTTAAAGGAATATTGCTTCTATCCAGTATATATATTCTCAAGTGAATTTTTTATACGGTATTTACTGGAAATTCTAATTAGCACAATTGACAGACAAATGATTAGTGCTGCATCCTCATATGGGCTTTTAAACTGGAATTTTTTGTAAATGCTGATCTACACACATCACAAGCAAATGGTTTCTCTCCAGTATGCATTCTCATGTGTCGCCTCAAATTAGACTTATCAGAGAATGTTGAGTTACACACTTTACAAGCAAATGGTTTCTCTCCTGTATGTATTCTCATATGAGTTTTTAAACTGGAATTCTGTGTAAATGCTGATCCACATGTATCACAGGAAAATGGTTTCTCTCCTGTATGAATTCTCATGTGTTGGATGAAACTGGATTTATCTGAAAATGCAGACTCACACACTTGACAAGCAAATGGTTTCTCTCCCGTATGTATTCTCATGTGATTTTGTAATGAGGAATTTTGTGAAAATGATGATCCACACAAAGGACAAGAAAGTGGCTTCTCTCCAGTATGTATTCTCATGTGAACTTTTAATGTGACATTCACTGAAAATTTTAATCCACACACTTGACAACTAAATGGCTTCTCTCCTGTATGCATTCTCATATGTCGTTTCAAATTAGAATTTTCTGAAAATGCTGTGTTACACACTTTACAAGCAAATGGTTTCTCTCCTGTATGTGTTCTAACATGGTTTTTTAACATGGAATTCCGTGAAAATTGTAATCCACAAACTTGACAAGCAAATGGTTTGTCTCCTGTATGCATTCTCATATGTCGTCTCAAATTAGAATTATCTGAAAATGTTGAACTGCACATGTTACAAGCAAATGGTCTCTCTCCTGTATGTATTCTTACATGGTTTTTTAACATGGAATTCCGTGAAAATTGTAATCCACATACTTGACATGTAAACGGTTTCTTTCTTGTATGCATTCTCATGTGTTGTTTTAAATTAAATTTCTCTGGAAATGCTGCTTCACACACTTGACAAAAAAATGGTTTTTCTTCTGTGTCTACTTCCATGTGGCTTTTCAAAATTTAAAACATATACATCAAAAGATTATTGTTTATCTTCAATATTTATTCACATGTGGCTTTTAAGGTTGAATTATATGAAAATACACATCCATATTTTCTCATTTGGTGAGATTTTTCGTCAATGTATTCCTGATTTAATTTATATTCTGTATAAATTCTGATCTAAACATTTTATACTTTCCTTGCACTATGTTCGTTCATGTCCCTCTCCAAATCTGAACACCAAAAAAAAAAGTTTATCTATACACTTTAGAAAACCAGTCAGTCTGGAAATGTGAAATTATTAAAACTACTAGCCAGAAATAGGTTTGTCTCCTTTTTTCAAATCTGACTATTTTAAAATGAATGCTATCAAAAATGCAGATCTGCATATTTCCAAGAATGTTTTCTCTTCTTCAGTAAGAGATTGTAAACATGAAAATTGTTATTCTCCATAATGATTATCTGTAAAAAAAATGAGTATATATTATTAAAACAACAGAAAAGTAAATTCATTTATTATGTGAAAAATACACTCAATTTCTGTTTCAATGTAATGGAATTCAGGTTCAGGTTAGAAATAAAATTTTGTACAACTACATTCATAATATACTACTTAGAATGGCACAGGTCATGACAGGGAGATCCAGCTGTAGGAAAGTTCAACAAAGGTCAAGGGTGGTAGGGAGACATATCTGGCCATGGATAATGTCAACAAAGTGCTAAGCAAAAAAAATCCCATCGGCAACAATCAGCTTGAAAGGAGATGACTGACATATGGATATCATTCATATACATATCAGGTTGTCACCAATCAATAAAAATATAAGACTACATTTTTATATATGCATATTCCTCATCATTTATTCAGATCCAGCGGTAGCATATAACAACATGAATGGAATGTAATTCAAATGAAGAAAATCTTATGCACAGGATTTAGTCATCAGGAACAAAAAACAGTTTTAGTATTGATAGAAATATGAAGAAATTGATTAACTTTTCTATTAATTCATTGTTTTCAACAATTAATGAATTAAAAATGCAGTATTCCATAAATCCAGGTTCCTATATTTGGCATTATTAAAATTCTAAAAATAGCTGAGGTAGTATAGAGTAATAATGGAGTCAAATGAAAATTATCCTGTTGACATACCGTTCTTTCTTTGTCCCCCACCCAGATAAGAACATTAAAATCTGCCAAAATTTTATTGTTTGCATTCAGTTACAACAAAGATCATTTAATACAAGGAAGTAATTTGACTGACATAAATTGAATAATTAAAATGAAAAACCTATTGACATAAGTTATAAGTTTCTTATTTAAAGCAATAAAAATGTAAACAGAAAACGGACAAATCACAATCATAATAAAAGAATTCTAGTACATAACTTTCAGCTGACATTCATGAAAAACTAAGAAGTGTATCAGGAAAATGTTTCATGCAAATTAGATACTTCCATATGTTCATGATACCTAAGGTTTAAAATGAAAAATCTTTCCTGATATTTTACTTTCAGTTTCAAGTTAACAGATTATATTTAATATTTCCAATAAGCTAAATATTTTATATTAAAAAAATTTAGTAAAACTCTAACATTAATTAAAAAAGCTTTTTATTTTATAAGAGTTATTCAACAATGTGTTCAACAACTTTTTTCAATTAATAATGAACTTCTAAAAAACTTTTCATAATGTAAACAAACCTAGTCCAATGAAGTCCTAAAAGACAAAACATGTCACACAAAAAACAATTTGTCATACATCTTTCTTCTAAAAATAAGAATTCATAAAGTTTATAATCTTTTAAAATTCTGTATAATTTGTACTGGTTAGGTGACACTGTTATTAAGTAAAAACCACATTGACTAATCATGATTGGAAAGGCTTACAACAATTCATTAATATTGATTGACAGACAGCTTGTAACACTCACTTAACACATCTGACTAAATATGGTTGACCAGAACTAACATTAATTTACGAAGCCTAAGTTAACATTTCATTTCTCAGCTTTAACTACCTTATAATTTTAAAAAATTAACATAATACTTTCAGCAATTATCTAGTATATGATTTTCCACTGATATTCATGAAAGAGTGAAAAGTGTATCAGGACAATGCTTCATGCAAATTAGGTACGTCCACATCTGTGATATATATAAGGTTTAAAACGAAAAATCTTTCTTGGAGCTTTTATTTTTAATTTCAATATAACAGATTAAATTTTATATTTTCAAAAGCAAAACACAATAATGCTATGACATTATTTGATTATTAAAAAAGCAACCACCAGTATTTTAAAAAACAAAACAAATTGTGTCTATAAACATGCTGATAAAACAACCATTTATTGTAACTCAGCAATTTGATTAACATTGGTTCTTAGTGAAAAATTAAATAAGTGTTCAAAATTTAATGTTAACAGAAAAAAACAAATCAGAAGCACAGTGAAATAATTTGAGTATATGACATTCATGAAGGACATAAGTGTATCAGGCCAACGTTTTGTGCAAATTTGGTATCTCCAGATTCATGATACTTAACGTTTAAAATAAATTTTTTAAAATGAAAAATCCTTCTTGAAGCTTTTATTTTAGTTTTAATTTCAAGCTAACAGATTTAAGCTAGATCATCAGGCTTTCAGAGAAGAAGTAAGTGCTGTGATGGTCTCTTCCTTAATTTTTAAATTTAGAAAATATTGATTTTATATTTTAACTAGTAATAAAACAGCTGCATTTGTTTTTCCAAAAATAATAAAAGGGTTTCCTTCTAAATTACCAGCAGTGTATTGGGAGCCAAGGTTATTTAAGGGGAACCTTGGATTTGATTTTTGGAGTTGACAAACTGTAGATTTAGAAATCCAGGCCACTCTATTCCATAAGGTAAACAATGCAAAAGAATTTAGACAACCACCAGATTAGGGAATGCTATAAAACATGTGACACCTAAGATGTAAAAATAGTGTTTTAAAATGAAAATCTATCTTGTAGCTTTTATTTTAGTTTTAATTTCAAGATAATAGATTACAACTAATATTTCCAATAAGCAAAATATGCTGCTCTATTTCAAAAACTAATTTAAATTGAATGGAAGAATACTTTTTGTTTCTTTTGCTCGTCATCTTTTATCACAATACATTTCTCTTTATTAAAAATTTTTTTAATAAGTAAATAAGCTATTCTGAAACATTATTTGAGGAATATTAGCTGATTTAAAGTACAATCTCATTTGAAACATTATTCAAGTTTAAAATATCATAAAAAAGCATTTTTTTAACGCAACAGTACTGTATTAATGTGATGGCAGATCTAATGTTCTATAGAGACTTCATCTATAAAACATGACTGAAGAAAATGACATGTCTTTTATAGAAAATTTCTCAGTTATCTTTAAAAAATTTAAAAAAATATTCTCTGTAATCTAATGCTACATTGAGTTTTACAAGTTTGGGATTTAAATTTAAATTTACTATAGTTATCCCTCTTATTTTCTGATAAAGTTGTATATAGATACTCATACTTATAAAAACCGATACGCTCATAAAAAAAAAATTGTTTAAAATATTGGGGTCTCATGATTCATAGTAACCTTTTCCATTCCTAATAAGTAAATAGTTTTCACTTAATAATATTATCTAAAAGACTGGAATTCAAACAGAATTTTAAAAGATTTAAAACAAAAACTTAATTTTCTATTTAAAATTTCAAAAAATAAAAGCAATTCTTGTAAAAAGTCATTACTCATTAAAAAAATTCACTCAAGACAAGAGTATATTGTGTTTATAAAAGCAATTAAAAGCTTTTCTAATTAAATAATTAGATGGTTTTATTGTATTTTTTATTTTACAAATCAAAGCAATTTTCTGGTAAATGGTATTTCATTTTAACAAAATGAAATAGATAATACATTCTTCAAGTAGTAATGCTTTGAATTAATGTATGTATTAAGAGGCAGGATCTTTCTTGGAATTTCATAAAATTAAGCAATGGGGGCAACAGATGACAAAATCAAAAATTTTCCCAAGCTTTTCTAAAAAACAAATTTAAAAACATAATTTCATTAATTTGTGAATAAGTCCTACAAATTTAATCATAATATGACAACTATTTGCAAGAATTTCCTAAACAATATATTTTGAACTCCAAAAGAGATACCTCAACTCATTTTCAATAATTAACTTTCAAATCAAATTTTTCAAAATAACTTTTCTTGGAATTTTTATTTTAGTTTTAATTGAAAGCTAAATGATTAAATTTTCTATTTCCAGTAAGCAAAGTACTACAGTATATTTAAAACAGAAATTATATTAACTAGAATTAAAAATTTTTCAATTTTTAAAAAAATGTTTTGGCCATTTTTGAGCGATTGAGACATTTGCAAACATAAGTTAATTCTTGTTTTTAAAAATCTTGCAAAGATAAAATATACAGCTGTAACACATTATTTTTTTGAAAATTAGCAAATTTAATGCTAAATTAATCTGATTCATACCATTTTTATTTACAGCATGAAATATAGAATAAAACTTTCAGATTTTTCCCCTGTATTTGAAATCTGATGACAGCTTGACAGAAGCAAGATAAAATAAGTGTATGGTGATCACAAGTGACATAATTGTATAAGTTTTTTTTCCTGCAAGAAGAAACCATGAAACACATGACCTTTTAATGTACACACAGAAATTACCATATAAAACAAAATTCAAATACAAAAAAATATTAAAAATTATTTTTAAAATACAAAGTACAACGATTTATATTGAAATTTTCAATTAGTAAATGTAATGTTCACTTAATAAAGTATAAACTCACGACAAATCTTTGAGGTATTTTTAAAATTTTTGAAACTTTATAAATGTTGTATTCTTTAAAGAGGTTACAATTAGACAAGGTGGTACTTCAGTAAAATGCAACATCCGCATAGATGAAAACAGAGAGGTTTATTGTTAAGAGAATACACTTCAATAAGACAGAGAATCTAGTGGCAGGCTAGTAATTGCCAAAGCAAGTCACAGGTATCTCTTGTGCCCACTGTATATGGCTACTAATATAATCAGTTCACATAGTTGATAGGGAGTATAGGACATTCCATTACACAAATAAATTATTATAATTTAAAAAAAATAGAAACAATTCTTTTAAAATTTATTAGTAATCAAGTCATTTTTAGACTATAATATCTTAAATATATATTACTTATTAAAGCAACTAAAACCTTAACAAATTACATGATATTATAGTTTTATTGCATTTTTTATTTTACTATTTGGAGCAGATTTTTCAAAATAAAATAAAAAAAATAATAAAGACAACAGATGATTTACATTCCCTAATGAGTACTGCATTTTACGTGGAGTGGGGTAACAGATGCAAAAAATTTAAAAGTTTTACTTAGTTTTTAAAAATACTAATTTCAAAATTAATTTCATTTATTTGTGAATAAGTCCTGAAAGTTTCATTACAATCTGGCAATTAACTGATTTTTGGCTTGGTTTGGTTTTATGGCATAGCAACCATCGTAGGTCATTTAATGCCAAATTTAGTTATATATATATATATATATATATATATATATATATATATATATATATATATAAATAACTGGTAAACATCTATAAGCTTTATAAGCTAGAAATTATTTGCTTGCACACTGCAAAATAATCCAGGTATTGCTGTCTAAGACAAGTACTTCCATTTAGTATAGACAATTTAGTTACACAATGTCAAAAGGTAGCATATATTGATTACACATCAGTCTACATCCTTGATAAGAGACCAATTCTTTTCAGGAAGTTTATTACATGACTTGGATCAATTTTTGTAAATAGTTCCTTTGTGCTCTTAATGGTGCAAAATGTTCTTCAAATGTGTGTAAGGTTTACGCATTCAATCAGTTTGTGTTTTACTGTGTATTGGTTTCTAGTATGAAAAAGTGAGCTAATCTAGTGCCCAAGCAAGGGTGGTTTCTTCTCTCATATTATTAGGATTCAGTTTCTTTTATTTCATAGTGGGTTCTATTTGGTAGAGCTTGTTGTGGGTATTTTTGCCCCATAGATGTTGCCATTTTTGTATCATTATTTTCTTGATTTTATGTTCTAGGTCAGTATATGGGATTTTAGAGTTTTGTTTGGATGCCATGTTAAGTGCAGCTTTTGCTAAGGAATCAGCTTTCTCATTTCCCTGAATTCCAAAATGACTTGGGATCCAGCAAAATATCACCTTATGGAGTTGATTTTATGTCTTATGGAGTTGATTTTGTTTAAAAATTTGACAATTAAAGGGTTATCCAGTTTTGTATTTTTTAGATTGTAGAACAGAGATGGAGTCAGCATGAATGAGGAATTTTTAAATTGCTTGAGCAAACAATCTTAAGTGCTAATTTTATTGCATAGATTCCTAAAATAATGTGTCTGTAACTGGAAAAAACTGAGTGATGTATAAAATCAAAACAAGAATTTTTTTACCAAAATTTTCTAATTGTCAGAAAAGATTTATAAAATTTTAAAAGATAATTAAAAAATACTTTGATCTTTCTCTTTTATAATAAAAAACATTTTGCTGAAAAAAATTTGTTTATGTTAAGTCTGGGAGTTTTTTTTTTTCATACTATGCATTTTTTTCTGGCAATTTAGTTAGGGGGTCAACCCTTTAAAAAATGCACTTAAGTTTTTAATATACTAACGAATCTGTGGCAAGAAAAATAAAATTTTTAACCAACATTTGGAACTTGCTAAAAAAGGATTAAAAAATCAAAATAATCAAAAAATACTTTGGTCTTCCCTATCCAGAAAAAAAACAAACATTTTGAATTTAGGTACCTCCACTCATTTTACATTACCAACTAAAATTGAATTTTGAAAAATAAAATGTTTTCTTAGAAATTTTAGTTGAAAGCTAAATGATTAAATTTACTATTTCCAGCAAGCCAGATACTCTGGTGTATTTCAAACAGAAATTTTATGGATTAGAATATAAAATTGAGATCTTTTTAATCTTTCAATTTTGTGGCCATTTTTAAGTGACCAACACATTTGTAACCAAAGTTAATTCTCAGTTTTAAAATCTTGCAAACATAAGAAATACATCTGTAACACATTATTTTTGGAAAATGCGCAAATTTAATGTTAAATTAATCAGATTTACATAAGTATTGCTTATTTATAGCATGAAATTTAGATGAAAACTATTTCTTAAGCACAGAGTTGAACATTCTAATCTTTCCACTACATTTGAAATGTGTTGACAGGTGTAAGTGTATGGCAATCACAAGTGACATAATTGTACAAACTTTTTCCTGTTATGAAAAGAAACCCTGAAACACATGAACTTTTAATGTACACATAGAAATTACCATAAAAAAAACATCAAATACAAAAAAATTATTGAAAAAAATCCGAAGGCACAAAAATTTGTATTTACCTTTTCAATTTTCGATTAGTAAATATAATCTTCATTTAATAGGTTCATAAACAAACCACAACAAATCTTTGAAGTATTTTAAAAATATTTTTGAAACTTTATAAATTATTATCATTAAAAGAAATGAAAACAATTCTTTTAAAATTTCATTATTAATTGAAAAAAAATTTTCTTCAGACTATAATGTCCTTAATATATATTATTTATTAAAGCAGTTAATAGATTGGCAAATTTAATAATGTCATAGTTTTATTGCATTTTTTAAATTTTACAATTTCGAGCAGATTTTCAGAAATAAAAGGTGAAATGTTTTAAGCAAGTAACACCTGATTTACATCCTCCAATGAGTCCCTTGTTTAACTAATAAAACCAATTTTCGCAACAAAATTTAATTTTTTAAAATTTCTTGTATTTATGTGGACATGGGGTAACAGATGTAAAAAAAATATTTTATCAAGACTTGTTAATAATAATTTCAAAAATAATTTCATTCATTTATGAATAAGGTACCTCCACTAAATCACTGAAAAAACAGCACAGTATGAATAAAAAAAAAAACTTAATAAAACTAACTTTTTCCATCACAATGTTCATATTATTATTAAGAAAAATCAAAGTATTTTTTAATTATTTTAAAAAAATGTTTTTAATCCCTTCTAACATGTTAAAAATTTAGGTAAAAAAAAATCTTTTGATTTTAATTAGTGGGTAACCAAATTGCAATCAGAGTTTCCAATGGGAAACATATTACAAAACTCAGTTTTTTTCTGGTGACAAACATTAATTTAGAAATTCTTGCAAAAATCAAATAATTATCAGATTTTAATGAAACTTGCACGAGTTATTCATAAATAAATGAAATTAATTTTGAAATGATTACTTTTAAAATATCTTGGTTTTTACATCTGCTAACCCCACTCCTCGTAAATACATGAAATTTTAAGAAATTAATTTTTGTTGCAATAATTGATTTTATTAGTTAAACACAGGGCTCATTAAGAAATGTAAACCATGTATTATTTTTTTTGAAAAATTTTGCCTCTATTTCCAAAAATCTACTTCCAAAAATAAAATAAGAAAAATGCAATATAACTTTATTCTACTTGACAAGCTTTTAATTGCTTGAATAAGTAATATAAATTAAGGACATTATAGTATGAAAAAAAAAAAAATTTGATTAATAATGAAATTTTAAAAGAAATGTTTTCATTTTTGTTTTTTTAATTATAAAAAATTTCAAAAATATTTTATAAATACTTCAAAAGTGTGTTGGGACTAGTTTAAAAACTTATTAAGCAAAGATTATTCTTACTAACCAAATATTAAAACTAGGTACCTCCACTTTTCAGCATAAATTTTCAATACCTGATTTCAAAATGACATTTTTAAAATAAATAAGTTATATTTTAGGTTTAAAATTAGTTTTAATTGGAAGTCAAGAGATTAATGTTAGTAATTCCAGTAAACAAAATACACTGGCGTATTTTAAAGCAAAATTATATTAATTGGAATCTAAAATTTTTCAGATTAAAATAAAAAATTTAAAAGTACCGCCATGTTTTTGATTGATCGACACATTTTTAAACAGTAGCCACATTCCTGTTTTAAAAATCTGGCAAAAATAAAATATGTCACTGACACGTTATTGAAGTCAATTTTTTAAGTTAAAACTTACATTCATCTGTTTTCATACAAATGTACTTGCTTACTCTCTGAAATATTCACTATAAGTTTTTATCAGTTAAGGTAATCCGAGCCACACTGCTTATCTCAAGTGTTGATTGACATAATGACAACCGGAAGTTGTTAACAAGGCTAAAGTAGGGAGGCTGAAGGCGACAAAAGTATACGAATGTAATTTTTTATGTAAGGGAAGACCCTTGAATCATGTGACCTTTTAATTATAAATATCACATACGGCCATCTGTACAAATAAAAATACGGGCAGTAAAAATGCACACAATTAAAATGTTTTAATTATTTTAAAAATCAGTGGCTCAATCATTTGTATTAAGCTTTTAAATTTTCGATTAGTAATTGTAGTCTTCATGCATTAATTACATACCCTAGCCGAACACGTTGAGGAAAAAATTAAACAATAATTTTTAAACTTTTTATATATAATTTTTATATATAATTAAAAATTTTTAAAAAAATGAAAATAATTCTTGTAAAAATTCATTATCCATTGAATTTTTTTTTCTTTTCAGACTATGATACGCTTAATTTATATTGTTCATAAAAGCAATCAGAAGTTTATCCACATAAAAATTGGCATGGTTATTGCATTTTTCGCAATTCGGAACTATTTTTTTAGAAAAAAAGCTCTAGTTGAGAAAAAAAAAGAAACTGTTGATTAGCATTCCCCAATGACTCCTGAATTTAATGATATTAAGCTTATTGTGGCCAAAATTTGAATTTTTAAGCATTTGTGGAAATTAATTGATGGGGGGTAACATATGTAAAAAAAAAATATTTTTACCAATATTTTATACAAAATAATTATTTCAACATTGATTTTGGTCAATTAGAAATAAGTCCTGAAATTTTCATCAAAATCCGACCATTATTTGATTTTTGCGAGAATTTCCAAATTAATGTGTCTTTCACTGTCAAAAAAGTACATTGTGCCAGATTACTTTTTTTTACTTATTAACGTTGCAGCAATTTAGGGCTCGCACTGAGGTAAAAAAAAAAAAACAGATTTTTTACAAAAATTTCGAACATGTTAAAAATAATTAAAAAATTTAGAAAATAATTAAAAAATTCTTTGATCTATCCTATTAATGATAATAGAAATATTTTGCCGATAAAACTTTTTTTAAATTTAATTTGGGGCCTTTTTCCGTCATACTATGCTGTTTTTTCAGTGATTTTGCGGAGGTACCTAAAAAACGTTAAATAAAAATCATTTTGCTTTCCTATTTTTAATTTAATTTTTAATTTTTTTTTTTCTGTGTATTTGAAGTTTTTTTTTGTATGGCAATTTCTGAGTCATGTGATTCACAGTTTCTGCCCTTTACAAGGAAGAAAAATTGTACAATTATGTCACTTGTGATCGCCATACACTTATCTGTCAACACATTTGAAGTTTCATGCTATAGTTGTGTAAATCAGATTAATTTAGCATTAAATTTGCTTATTTTCTAAAAAATAATGTGTCAGAGATGTATATTTTATTTTTACAAGATTTTTAAAACAGAGAATTAACTTGTGTTCATCGCTTAAAAATGACTGAAAAATTGAAAGATTAAAAACGATAAATTTTTTATTCCAATCAATATAATTTCTGTTCGAAATACATCACATTCACAAGAGTATTTTGCTTAGTAATTTTAGTAGGTATCTCCAAAAGAAAAGCGATAATAAAAAAAATTAAAACCAAACAAATTAGGAAAACAATAACTGTATAAAACAAATGTTTGATGTATGGGACACGCAACAAAGACAGACGATACGAGCAGAGTTTACTTAAAAACATTCGAAAAATATTACACACGTTAACTGTTTAGTTTTATGTACCAAATGAAGGACAATGATTTATCATTGAATCATGCCTTTTAGTTTTATTGCTGCATAAAAAGGTCCCCAGAAAAGAAAAAGAGATATACTTCTGAAGAGTTTTAAATTTGGTAAACTTTTAAAGCAAAATTCATGGTAACACTAAATTTAATTTGTAGCAAATACACCAGCCGAAGATTTTTTTTTCTTTGAGGTGGGAAGGCTTGGCTAGTTCTTTTCAAAAACAGTTATTGTTAGAAATTTGGAAATTATTTCAAAAACCTCCGCACAGAATAAAAATATCGTTAGTATGAATTTACCAAACTAAAAAGAAAGAGGAGAGTTCATCTCATTTTGAGCAAAAATGAATTTTAGAAGAAAAGAGGAAAAAAAAAAAGACAGAATTACACTTTAAAAAAATTATACGTATTTCGAAACAAGATACGTTTATTTGCTGATAATTTTTTATCTTCAAGAAAGAAAATAAATTATTTCCTCGTCTAAAAATCTGCTGAATTATTTTCTTGTCCAAATAAAGAAAAAAAATTTTTTGTTTGTTTTGCAATTTGTAAACAAAGAAATTAATATAAAATTAAACTTACTTTTTCTGTCTTTTTTTTGTTTGATTTGTTTTTGTTTAGGGGAAAAGCAAATGTAAGAGAAATTTGACCTTCTTTTTAATATTCGGTTTCTACATAAAAATAAAATCAACCGTCGTTTGCAATCAGTGCCAAAAGTTTTTCATGTACGAAAATCAAGGGAGATAATTCACATGAAATCACATTTATCTCCAACGAAATGTCTTCTCCTTGTCGAAACAAACATTTTAAAAGTTACGCTTTGTGACTTTCAGAACAAACGTGAGAGCCGAAACTTGTAAAAACACAACACTAATTTTAATTAAACACAGCTGAATTAAATGGCTACGAAATCAAAGTATCCGTTTCGATAAAAATCACCAATATTGAACAGTTAAAAAAAAAAAATTAGTATTTTTTTTTTCTAAAATAAATTTAAAAAATCTGTTAAAAATTAAAATGATTTTCACAAGACTAAATTTATGGAGAATAGTTACCGTATTTTCCCACTTACAAGATGCACATTTTGCCTGAAAAATACGTGTGCAGCTTTAAACTAATGTACCACCATGACATGGATGAGATAGTGAGGAGGGTCATTTTTATTGTCACAATGATTGACACTCCATGTGATGACACTCTTACAGATGATAGTTTACATTATTACAACTCTTACAGGAATCTAGCAGTGACGAGTTGTTGGAATTTGTGAATGAATAATAAATTTGATTGTTTTATTATATCTTTTTACGTGCATTTTTTTTATTTTTAATTCATTTTTATGAAAATAAAACTACCCTTGGACAATGAAATTTTGTACTATCAACCAATTAGTATGTCACTGCCAATTGCCATATACAATCAAAATTGATGTAAACAATACGCAGCATATGATGAATGTGTTGTTGTGTATAAGAATGACTTTATTTTTTCTTAAAAATTACTTTCCAATATGAGAGTGCATTTTCGAAGCCACAGCGTCTTGTAAGCCAGAAAGTACGGTATTTTCATCTTGGACCCATTGAAGTAGGGAAAAGATTGAATGTTTATTAAATTGGCTTTGTGTCAAAGATAACCAAACTCCCTAGAACTTAGGGATTATCAGAATCATCAGTAGGTTGAAGGTTGGGAAAATAAAATATTATTTTGTTTGTATGTTAAAATAGAATTTTATGAGCAAAACAAAATAACATCAATTTGTAAGAAGCGAAAATTTAAATGAATGTTCAAAGTATAGTATGTTATTAAATGTGAAGTGTAGGGAGCTGGTTAATGTTTCTTTCGTTTGGCCTTGTGTCAGACATAACCAAACTCCCTATAGCTTACAGGATTTATGTTGAAGAAGGTCGATTGTCGGCAGGTTGGAATGTGCAGAATTAGTGCAGAAGAGTGGAATAATAAAATATACATTTTGAATGTGAAATAGGAATTTATTAAGAGGAAAAAATAACAAGAATTGTAGAATGTTCAATTATAAACCTTAATAATGATTATGAGTAGAGTTCGTATTCAATGATAAAGTTGATTGTAGCAGAAACTGTTGAGATGGAGAAGGAGAGAGAGAGAAAGAGAAAGAGAGAGAGGACAATGTCCGGGTCCCTTGAAGTAGAGAGTTACATCTTAGATGTGTGTCAGCAACTGCCTCCTCTGAAATGACTGTTGTAACCGGTTAGAGATGTGTTTTTTTTCTTAAGCTATGGAAAACCATTTCTCTGATGTATTTTGAATTTTGCGATTTGATGACCAATCAGGATCTAGAGTTCTGCTACAGGTCCATAAAAGGAATTTGATATTTATTTATTTTTTTCATCCTTGCTTTTCCTTACAAACTTCACTGAATTTATTACCATAATCGCCACTGCAACAATAGGATGTAGTTCCATTTGAAATTGAAGTTGTTTGCAATTATATCTACGATGAAAACAATACACAGAAAATAAGAATTCAAGTTTAGCAAAAATAAAAAAAATAAAAAAACGGATAATTTAAAAAGTCCCACCAAATAAAAAAAATATAATTTTTAGCATATTAAGTAAATAGAGTATTGAGAAGAGCCTATTCCCATTTTTAGATTGGAGCATGAGAGGGGAAAGTAGCAGCAGTTTAAATGGTTTCAAATCAGTCAAACAATAAAGAAAAACCTTAAATTTAGACTTGATATTTTAAAAGTAAAAATATATAAAATTCACGATATATATAAAAACCATAAAAAGATGCCAGAGAGGAAAGCTCATGAGAACAAATCAAAAAACTTTTCACTCTCTGGAGGATCCAATGCCTGGCTGACCATGTCTTCAGTGACAAAGCTGTACTCGCAATACCTACTCAGTTGCGGGTTTCTGATATTATTTAACCAATAGTTGGATGTTTTGATTTCAGAGTTGTCCTTCTCTTACTGAAGTTGCCATCCATTGCTATAGCATCTAATTTGCTCTGCTATTTTCCCTTAACTTTGTAAGGGGAGATGCATTTATGTTTCCCACATGTATTTACATGTAAGTGAATGTAATGAATGCAACTGAAGTTCATACTTTGCTCCAATTTTTCTAACTGAACTACCATTCCTTATACCATACCTGACAAGAAGAAAACAATTTTTTTTGTCTACTGACAAACTTCATCAAAGAAAAAGAAACACTTGTCAGTAGATAAAAATATAGTTTTCCTCTTGTCTTTTTTTAATCTTACTGTTCCTTTCCTGAGATCATAATTGAGAATGCTCTCACACACAAACACACACACATAATGATAAAAAATAGTTTTGGTATGCTACATGCATGGGTAACAGGACTGAAATGATATCATATTTGTATTGACCTAAAATATTCTGTATGTATCTGGACTTACATAATTCTCAATTCACCCATAAATCATCTTGAAAAACCTAAAACTGCCACACCCAATCTGTTCATAAATAAGATCATTGCAGTGAGATTTTCCATGTATATTTAAATTCTGTAAAAAAAAGATGACTTACACAATTTGATAATTTAGCATGAATCTTCCCTGAATTTCTTGAATCTAGTCTTTCTATTATAGTTTATTTAAACAATCAACATAATTCCAAATTATTGACAACACTATTAAAATACCCCCACAAAACTATGTCAGACCTTGCAGATAAATCAAACAAAGTCAGACATATGATACAATTCACTTATGAAAGAAATACTCTATATTTCATAGATATCATGTTACACTATAATGACAATAGCACCAGACTATATGTCTATCGCAAATCGACTAATAAAAATGATCTCATAAATTTATATTCTAACCACAACAATAAAATCTGAAATAATCATCAGTTTTTATTTATGAACTGGGATATTTAATAACAAAAGTGATAAAAAAGAAACAAAATTAAAGTAGATCATATGCCTAAAACAAATAATTAAAAAGAAAACTGAAAACTCCAGCATCCCCACTCTTTCATGCACATCTGTAACCACATCAGTGTAAACATCACTTTACCCTGATGGAGTCCTAAAGAACAAAATGCATCACATGAATACTTTTTCCACTTTTTTATAGGTCTTGTTAGAATGCACTAAATAATGTTTCTCTCCTGAATATACTGTCATATTGGATTTTTCAACTGGAAGTCTCTTAAAATAATGATACATGAGCTTGAAAGGAAATTGTTTTCCCTCATCTATATACAATTCTGGGAAAATATTGATCTATACACTTAACAAAAAAATGTCTTCTCTCTCATATGTATTCTCACATGCTGTTTTAAAGGAATATTGCTTCTATCCATTATATATATTCTCAAGTGAATTTTTGAAGTGGTATTTACTGGAAATTTTAATTAGCACACTTGACAGACAAATGATTAGTGCTGCATCCTCATATGGGCTTTTAAACTGGAATTTTTTGTAAATGCTGATCTACACACATCACAAGAAAATGGTTTTTCTCCTGTATGCATTCTCATGTGTCGCCTCAAATTAGACTTATCAGAGAATGTTGAGTTACACACTTTACAAGCAAATGGTTTCTCTCCTGTATGTATTCTCATATGAGTTTTTAAACTGGAATTCTGTGTAAATGCTGATCCACATGTATCACAGGAAAATGGTTTTTCTCCAGTATGTATTCTCATGTGTTGAATTAAGCTGGATTTATCTGAAAATGCAGACTCACACACTTGACAAGCAAATGGTTTCTCGCCCGTATGTATTCTCATGTGATTTTGCAAAGAGGAATTTTGTGAAAATGATGATCCACACAAAGGACAAGAAAGTGGCTTCTCTCCTGTATGCATTCTCATGTGTCGTCCCAAATTAGACTTATCAGAGAATGTTGACTTACACACTTTACAAGCAAATGGTTTCTCTCCTGTATGTATTCTCATATGAGTTTTTAAACTGGAGTTCTGTGTAAATGCTGACCCACATCTATCACAGGAAAATGGTTTCTCGCCCGTATGTATTCTCATGTGATTTTGTAAGGAGGAATTTTGTGAAAATGATGATCCACACAAAGGACAAGAAAGTGGCTTCTCTCCAGTATGTATTCTCATGTGAACTTTTAATGTGACATTCACTGAAAATTTTAATCCACAAACTTGACAAATAAATGGTTTCTCTCCTGTATGCATTCTCATATGTCGCTTTAAATTAGAATTTTCTGAAAATGCTGTGCTACACACTTTACAAGCATAGGGTTTCTCTCCTGTGTGGGTTCTCACATGGCTTTTTAACATGGAATTCCGTGAAAATTTTAATCCACATACTTGGCAAGCACATGGTTTCTTTCTTGTATGCATTCTCATGTGTTGTTTTAAATTAAATTTCTCTGGAAATGCTGCTCCACACACTTCACAAGAAAATGTTTTCTCTTCTGTGTCTACTTCCATGTGGCTTTTCAAAAATTAAGACATATATATCAAAAGATTATTGTTTCTCTTCATTCTTTATCTACATGTGGCTTTTAAGGTTGAATTATATGAAAATAAACATCCATATTTTCTCATTTGGTGAGATTTTTCTCCAATGTATACCTGATTTAATTTATATTCTGTGCAACTTGTGATTCAAACACTTTATAATTTCCTTGCACTGTGTGCATTCATGTCTCTCTCCAAATTTGAACACCAGGATAAAGCTTATCTACACATTTCAGCAAACCAGTCAGTCTGTTAATGTGAAATTATTAAAACTACTAGCCAGAAATAGGTTTGTCTCCTTTCTGCAAATCTGACTATTTTAATATGAATGCTATCAAAAATGCAGATCTGCATATTTCCAAGAATGTTTTCTCTTCTTCAGTAAGAGATTGTAAACATGAAAATTGTTATTCTCCATAATGATTATCTGTAAAAAAAATGAGTATATATTATTAAAACAACAGAAAAGTAAATTCATTTATTATGTGAAAAATACACTCATTTCTGTTTCAATGTAATGGAATTCAGGTTCAGGTTAGAAATAAAATATTGTACAACTACATATATAATATACGACTTTGAATGGCAGAGGTCATGACAGGTAGATCCAGCTGTAGGAAAGTTCAACAAATGTCAAGGGTGGTAGGGAGACATATCTAGCCATCGATGATGCCAACAAAGTGCAAAGCAAAAGAAAAAAATCACATAAGCAACAAACAGCTTGAAAGGCGATGATGACCGACAAGAATATCGTTCATATACATATCCGGTCGTTACCAAAGAATAAAAATATAAGACTATGTTTTTATACATGCATGTTCCTCATCATTTGTTTAGATACAGCGATAGCATATAACAATATGAACTGAATGTAATTTGAATGAAGAAAATTTTATTATGCATATGATTTATTCATCAGGAACAAAAAACAGTTTTAATATTGATAGAGATATGAAGAAATTGATTAACTTTTATATTAATTCATTGTTTTCAACAATTAATGAATTGAATATAAAATATTCCAGAAATCCAGGTTTCTATATTTGGCATTATTAAAATTCTAAAAATAGCTGAGGTAGTATAGAGTAATAATGGAGTCAAATGAAAATTATCCTTTTGACACACCACTTTTTTTTGTCTCCCACCCAGAGAAGGACATTAAATTCTGCCAAAAGTCTATTGTCTGTATTCAGTTAAAACAAAGATCATTTAATACAAGGGAGTAATTTGACTGACATTAATCATAAATTGAATCATTGAAAATAATAACTTATTGAATTAAGCAATAAAAATGTAAACAGAAAACATACAAATCACAGTAAAATCATTCTAGTATATGATTTTCAGCTGATATTCATGAAGGACTGAGAAGTGTATCAGGAAAATGCAAATTAGGTTACTCCAGATATTAATGATACCTAAGATTTAAATTGAAAAATCTTTTTCTTGCAGCTTACATTTTACTTTCAATTTCAAGCTAACAGATTAAATTTAATATTTCTAATAAGGAAAAATACTTTGTTAAATAAAAAATGCAATAAAACTCTAATTTAAAAAGTTTTTTATAAGATTTATTATAAAAAATGTCAACTTTTTTCAATGAATAATGAATTTTTAAGAAAACCTTTTCATAACGTAAATCAACTTAGTCCAATGAATTTCTGAAAGACAAAACATATTGCACAAAAACCAATTTGTCATACATCTTTCCTCTAAAAATAAGAATTTTTACAGTTTAAAATCTTTAACAATTCTGTATTAATTTGCACTGATTAGGTGATACTGTTATTAAGTAAAAACCACATTGACTAATCATGAATGAAAAGGCTTACAACAATTCATCGATAATTTTTTTTCATTTTTTTGTTTTTGTTTTTGTTGTTATTAACAGAAGTATTTTGCTGGTTACCTTTGCAATGCACTTAGACAAGATTGTGTAATTTATTTTGGCTTTCAAGTTTCATTTCAATATAAATGGTTTGAGGTTTTATTTATTTTCTTAGCGATGCCATTGTATGAAAGAATTAAGCGTAGTAGCTCTTTGACTATCGGTCATTTAACTTCCACCTCTTAACCTGGCTATTTGACGCATGCTCCGTAGTCTCTTTTCCATCTCTCGCTCTCTCTCTTTCACTCCGTTCTAGTCTACTTAACAGGCAGTTAAGTCGCCTACAATATCTGAGAAAACAACGAGTTGAATTATTTTGGTGATATTGTCTTCTGAAATTTCCACTCAAAATTTTCAGTTTGTTTTCTGCATGCTGGGTAGGTCTGATCAGTCTTTTTTTGTTTTTTTGTTGTTACTAACTGAAGTATTTTGCTGATTACCTTTGCAGTGCACTTAGACAAGATTGTGTAAATTATTTTGGCTTTCAAGTTTCGTTTCGATATAAATGGTTTGAGGTTCTATTTATTGTTTTAGTGATGCCATTGTATGAAAGAATTTAAGGGTAGTAGCTCTTTGACTATCGGTCATTTAAACCCCCCATCTCAGCCAGGCTATTTACCACATGCTCTGTAGTCTCTCTTTCCCTCTCTCACTCTCTCTCTTTCACCCTGTTCTAGTCTACTTAACAGGCAGTTAACTTGCCTACAATATCTGAGAAAACATAGAGTGAAATTATTTTGGCAATATTGTCTTCCAAAATTTCCACTCAAATTTTTCAGTTTGTTTTCTGCATGCTAAGTAAGTCTGATCAGTCTTTTTACTTTTTTTGTTGTTTTTTGGGGGTTTTTTTTGTTGTTACTAACTGAACTATTTTGCTGGTTGCCTTTGCAGTGCACTTAGACAAGATAATTTATTGTGTATATTATTTTGGATTTCAAGTTTCGTTTTGAATTATACAAAGTTAAAACTTAGTATGTTTTTTTTCTTTTTATTTACTTTTTGTTAATTGGAGTAGATAGTACCTGCTATTGCCCAGTTTCACACTCCTTCCCCTTCTTTTGAACAGGAGTAGAGGTGTTAGCCTTGTTTCTTGTTTAGGAAGGGCTTCACAGTTTATCTCTCTTCTCTTTCGGTCTTAGTATTAGTCCAGCTGGAAGTTCTTTGCAGTTATTGAGTATGGTGGCAACGTCTTTTCATTCTGAGGGTACCGGGTTGGCAGTTTCCTGGTTGCTGCTTCCGACTGGTAGTTAGGAGCCCAAACTCTTGCATAACATCTTGAGAGGCTGCTCTGATCAACAGTTGAATAATATCGAGGTTCCTGTAGTGCCATATCACGCATGGACGGGCAACCCTGCATGAACCTCCGGTGGGCAACCCCGAGGCCACATTATGTTGAAGGCTGTGCCAGTCTTCATCCTTCATATGCTGCAATCAGTGACCGACTGATTCTACTCTAGACCTCTCTCTTTAACTAAATCACTATGAAAACAAGCAAACAAAATAGCAAAACTAAATCAACTAGTCAGAAAACACCCAAACCTGTTTGCATCTCTTTCACAAACACACGAGGTATCTGCACTAACTTTTACAGCGTCCAATCATTCTTTCAAATTAACTCACCTGATATCTTAGCCCTATGTGAAACCAACCTTGACCCTTCTATCCCCTCTTCTGAGTTTTACATTCTTGGTTACCTTCTCCTCTTCAAGAAGGACTCCAATGTCCATATGCATGGGCTTGGTGATTATGTCAGTGAACACCTCCACCTAGCTCTTGACATCTCTTGAATCCCTGGATCATTCTTTCATGTGCTTCTGTCTCTCGCTTCTAAGCTTGATTAGCTATCTCTTCTTTCTCTACCACTGACTGTTCGGTACTTGATAGCATCGCAGACAATATTGACAAGGTCATTTCTTCTCATCCATCTGTCCATATATTTGTGTTTGGTGACTTTAATGCCCACCACACGAAGTGGCTGGAGAACTCTGTCACCGACTTTGCTGGAGTCCACACCATGAATTTTTCAATCACCCAATCCCTTATGCAAGTGGTGGACTTCCCCACGGCTTTCTCCAATAACCCTAATGGAAGGGATCCATTACTAGGCCCCTGCTTCACTTCCATCCCAGACAGTTCTGCCCTCTCGGAAACTCTGACCACGCCATAGTTTCCGTCAACATCTCATTCCACTCCCACCCTACCCAAAAAACCCAGACCAGCAGAATATCCTACTGCTACTAAAGAGCAGACTGGGATTCATTCCAAGACTTCCTCTGTGACATCCCTTAAAACAACATTTTTAGTCTTCCCGTAGAAGACTCTGCATCCGAGGTCTCCTGGGTTAAGACTGGCATCGATGCTTTCATCCCTGCCAGGAAATTTCAGCTTAAATCTCATTCGTCTCCCTGGTTCTCACCTGCTTGCTCGGCCGCCATTGTCCACTTTAATCATTTCTTCCAGATCTATCATAGCTACGCATCAGACCAAAACAGGCACCTTTTCGCCTCAGCTCATAATAAGTATAAAAAAATACTTAACGAAGCTAAGATGTTTGCTGCCAGAATGAAGCAATGCATAGCATCCTCTAAGTTTGGTGCCAAAGACTACTGGTAACTCTGTAAAACCGTGCTTAACAAGAGTAAGTCCTCGATACCCCTGCTAATAAATGAATTTGAGATCCTCACCTCCTCAGCGGACAAGGCTGAATGCTTTGCTCACAGATTCTCGACCAAATCGAGACTGGATTCGACTGGAGTTTCTACACGCAACTTCCCACCTAGAACTGAGGCTCAACTAAATGACATCCACATTACACCCTCGCTGGTTTCTAACATAATCTCAAAACTTGACCCTCACAAAGCAAGCGGAGGGGATGGAATCCCAATCATAGTCTTGAAGAAATGTGCCCTTAAAGTCTCCTCTGTCCTTTCTAAGCTCTACAACTTCTGCCTATCTGATTCCTGCTTTCCTGCCTGTTGGAAGTCTTCCTCTGTAGTTCCTATATTTAAGAACACTGGAGATCCCTCAGACCCTGCAAATTACTGCCCTATCAGCCTTCTTTTGATCTTTGGCAAAGTGTTCGAAGCCATTATCAACGCTGTAGTTGTTCAGCATCTCACAGCCCACAGGCTCCTCTCGGACAAACAGTATGGTTTCCACTTCACCAGGTCTACTGCTGATATGCTAATGGCCATCACCAAGTATATATACCAGGCTCTCGACAAAAATGGTGAAGCCCAAACCGTTGCTTCGAATATCTCTAAAGCGTTTGACAGAGTCTGGTACACTGGCCTTCTATGCAAACTGCAGAGCCATGGTAAAACTGGACATTTCTTTGACCTAATCCAGTCTTTTCTCTCTAACCGCACATTGAAGGTGGTATTAAACAGACATGCCTTCCAGAACTACCATACAAATGTGGGTGTCCCTCAAGGCTCTATCCTAGGTCCTGCGCTCTTTCTGATCTACATTAATGATCTCCCTGATGCCATGAGATCCCAAGTAGGCATGTACGCCGATGACACAACAGTTTACTCTCACTTCGATCAAAAATCTGGTGTAGGCGACAAAGCGAACCTCGCTGCCGAGCTTGAAAAGGACCTCCAATCCGGAGTGGACGGGGGTAGGAAATGGCTCATAAATTTTAATGCTTCCAAAATGAAGCTGCTATCAATTAACCTTCATAGACAATTGCACCTACCTCCCATTAGCATAGAACAAGCTTGCCTCCCAGAGAGTAAAACGCTATGCCTCCTTGACCTCACACTCTCAGCAGACCTCAAGTGGAAAGACTATATCGAATCCATTGCTAAATCCGCTGCTATGAAAGTCAGTTCTCTGTGCAGAGCCCAGAAGTTTTTCCTGTTTGAATCTATCCTGCACATATATAAATCTACCATCTGCCTGTGTATTGAATACTGCTGCCACATCTGGTCGGGTGCCCCTGCTATTCTCTTCGGGATTCTTGACAAAACACAACAGAGAATCTCTAACGTGATCGAAACTGACTTGGCAGAACACCTGCAGTCACTTTCTCGCCGGCATGACGTGACTTCCCTGTGCCTCTTCTATAAATACTTTCATGGCTTCTGCTCCGATGAACTTGGATTGCTGGTGCCTCCTAAATACGAATTTGCACAAGATACTAGATTAGCAACTAGGTCCCACCCTTTTAACGTTAAACCAATAAAATGTAACTGCAATTTCTACTCCAACAGCTTCTTTTCTCGCACTTCCCGCCTGTAGAATTCCCTTCCACATACTTGCTTCCCCAACAGCTACAATATCCAGGAGTTTAAATGTAAGGTCAGTAGAAACCTCCTAACACACTAACTCACATCTATTCTCTCAAACACTCTTCCCATCTACATCCTTACCTGTCTATCACCCTCCTTCTGACATTTCCTATATCTAACCACTCTTTATCACCACCTTCCCCTATATAACCCCCTGCGCAATAGTGGCAGTGGAATGCCTTGCTTGGGGTGAAATGATTAAAAAAAAAAATACTGATTGACAGACTCACTTAACACTCACTTAACATGTCTGGCTAAGTATGGTTGACCACAACTAACATAAATTTATGAAACCTAAGTGAACGTTTCATTTCTCGGTTTTAACTACCTTGTAATTTTTAAAAAATTAACGTAATATTTTCAGCAATTATCTATTATATGATCTTCAGCTGATATTCATGAAGGACTGAAAAGTGAATCAGGACAATGTTTCATGCAAATTAGGTACCTCCACATATCTGTGATATATATATAAGGTTTAAAATGAAAATTCTTTCTTGAAGCTTTTATTTTATATTTCCAAAAGTAAAACATAATAAAGCAATGACAATAATTAATTATTAAAAATCTTTTGATTTTATAAAACATATAGTAGAAATTATTGTCTTCAGAAAACATTATTTTTAATGAATTCTTGAAAGAATCATTTTCAGAGCTGAAACAGTCTGATGCTTGAATGTAATGCATCACACAAAAACCAACTTGTCATACATCTTTCCCACAAAATAATCATTTATAAAGTTTAAAATCTCTTACAATTCTTTATTAATTTGTACTGAGTGTGTGATAATGTTATTAAGTAAAAACCACATTGACTAATCATGAATAAAAAAAGCTTACTACAATTCAGCAACCACCAGTATTTTAAAAACAAAAAAAAACTGTGTGTCTATAAACATGCTGATAAAACAACCATTTACTGTAACTGAGCCATTTGAATAACATTGGCTCTATGTGAAAAATTAAATAAGTGATGAAAATTTAATGTTAACAGAAATATAAAAATTGTAATCGCAGTAAAATAATTTGAGTACATGACATTCATGACAGACAGATAAGTGTATCAGGCCAATGTTTTGAACAAATTAGTTATCTCCAGATTCATGATACTTAAAGTTTAAAATAATTTTTTAAATGAAAAATCCTTCTTGAAGCTTTTATTTTAGTTTTAATTTCAAGCTAACAGATTTAAGCTAGAGCATCAGGCTTTCAGAGAAGAAATAAGTGCTGTG
Source organism: Ascarosepion bandense (assembly GCA_037127315.1). Lineage (NCBI taxonomy): Eukaryota > Metazoa > Mollusca > Cephalopoda > Sepiida > Sepiidae > Ascarosepion > Ascarosepion bandense. Next base: position 2,266,310 of record JBBBDQ010001586.1, on the reverse strand, counting down.
ATGGTCTCTTCCTTAATTTTTAAATTTAAAAAATATTGATTTTACATTTTAACTAGTAATAAAACAGCTGCATTTGTTTTTCCAAAAATAATAAAAGGGTTTCCTTCTAAATTCCAAGCAGTGTATTGGGAGCCAAGGTTATTTAATGAGAACCTTGGATTTGATTTTTGGAGTTGACAACCAGTGGATTTAGGAATTCATGTCACTCTATTCCATAAGGTAAATAATGCAAAAAATTTAGACAACCACCAGATTAGGGAACTCTACAAAAAAAGTGATACCTAAGATGTAAAAATAGTGTTTTAAAATGAAAATCTATCTTGTAGCTTTTATTTAGCTTTAATTTCAAGCTAATAGATTACAGCTAATACTTCCAATAAGCAAAATATGCTGCTTTATTTCAAAAACTAATTTAAATTGACTGGAAGAATACTTTTTGTTTCTTTTGCTTGTCATCTTTTATCACAATGCAATTCTCTTTATTAAAAAAAACTTTCCAAAATTAAAATATGCTTTTCTGAAATATTATTTGAGGAATATTAGCTGATTTAAAATACAATATTATTTGAAACATTATTTAAGTTTAAAATATCATAAAAAAACATTTTGAACCCAACAGTAGCTGTATTAATGTGATGGCAGATCTAATGTTCTTCTATAGAGACTTCATCTATAAAATATAATTGAAGAAAATGACATCTCTATTACAGAAAATTTCTCAGTAATCTTAAAAAGATAAAAAAAAATATTCTCTGTAATCTAATGCTTTATTGAATTTTAGAAATTTTAGATTTCAATTTACTATAGTTATCCCTCTTATTTTCTGATAATGTTGTGTATGGATGCTTGTACTTATAAAAAATGTCATATTTATAGACAAAAAACAAATTTACAATTCTCTTAAAAATATTGGGGTTTCATGATTCATAGTAATCTTTCCCATTCATGATTAGTAAATAGTTTTCACTTAATAATATCATCTAAAAGACTGAAATTAAAACAGAATTTTAAAAGATTTAAAAAATTTTCTAATTAAACTTTAAAAAATAAAAACAGTTCTTGTTAAAATTCATTACTCATTAAAAACATTCATGTAAGACAATAGTGTTCTCAATAAATTGTATTTGTAAAAGCAATTAAAAGCTTTTCTAATTAAATAGATGTTTTTATTGTATTTTTTATTTTACAAATCAAAGCAGTTTCCTGGTAAATGGTGTTTCATTTTAACAAAATCAAATTGATGATACATCCACCAAGTAGTAATGCTTTCAATTAATATAACTCTAAAGAGGTTGAATCTTTCTTGAAATTTCATAAAATTAAGCAAGTGGCGGCAACAGATGTAAAATTAATAATCTTCCCAAGCTTTTCTAAAAATCAAATTTAAAAACATAATTTCATTAATTTGTGAATAAGTTCTACAAATATAATCATAATATGTCAACTATTTGCGAGAATTTCCAAAAGATGTTTTTAACCCCAAAATGGGTACCTCCACTCATTTTTGATAATTAAGATTTAAATTGAATTTTTAAAAATAATTGGCAGTCTAGTGATGGCCAAAGCAAGTCACAGGCATCTCCTGTGCTCACTGTATATGGCTACTAATATAATGAATCCACATAGTTAATAAGGAGTGTGAGACTTTCTATTACACCAATAAATTATTATAATTTAAAAAAAAATGGAAACAATTCTTTTAAAATTTATTATTAATCAAGAACTTTTTTTAGATTATAATATCTTTAATATATTTTATTTTTTAAAGCAATTAAGACCTTATCAAATTAAATATTATAGTTATAAACTAGTAATAAACTCACGACAACAAATCTTTGAGGCATTTTTAAAATTTTTGAAACTTTATAAATGTTGTATTCTTTAAAGAGGTTACAATTAGACAAGGTGGTACTTCAGTAAAATGCAACATCTGCATAGATGAAAAAAGAGAGGTTTATTGTTAAGAGAATACACTTCAATAAGACAGAGAATCTAGTGGCAGGCTAGTAATTGCCAAAGCAAGTCACAGGCATCTCTTGTGCCCACTGTATATGACTACTAATATAATCAGTTCACATAGTTGATAGGGAGTGTAGGACATTCCATTACACAAATAAATTATAATTTTTAAAAAAATAGAAACGATTCTTTTAAAATTTATTAGTAATCAAGGCATTTTTAGACTATAATATCTTAAATATATATTACTTATTAAAGCAACTAAAACCTTAACAAATTACATGATATAGTTTTATTGCATTTTTTATTTTACTATTTGGAGCAGATTTTTGAAAATAAAGTCAAAATATTTTCTAAAAAATAACAGATGATTTACATTCCCCAATAAGCACTGGACTTTAAGTGGAGTGGGGATAACAGATGTGAAAAAAAGATATTTTTACTAAGTTTTTAAAAATGATAATTTCAAAATTAATTTCATTTATTTGTGAATAAATCCTGGAAGTTTCATTAAAATCTGGCAATTAACTGATTTTTGGCTTAGTTTGGTTTTATGGCATATCAACCACAGTAGGTCATTTAATGCCAAATTTAGTTTATATATATGATGATGACTGCTTCTTTGAAAGGGATTGTAGAGGTATTAAACAAGCAGTATCAAAATTCTTTCAGCTCTGAACATGCTTCATCTCGGTCTCTACTGACATCTGTGAAGGAACATACCATGCTAGCAGAAAGCATCATCAATGAATTTTCTGAAAGAAGCTTGCACCTAATACTTATGTTTCCAGCATAAGTGATGTCATCAAGGCCAAGTGGAATTGAGTAAGAATATTCATCGAAGATCTGGATGCTGAGTATTTCAAGAAATACCTCCAGATGGCGATGACTTCCAGCAGAGATTATACTGGAAAGAAAAGAATGCAGCAGCAGAACGTTGATGAGAAACTTTCCCAGAAGAGCAAAAACAAGGCAATCCAGGTGGAAAGGAGGAAGAGGGCTGCAATGCAGAAAAAATTACATGGCCTGAAGGATGTGTCAATAATGACTTTGCTGGCTGAATTTCATCAACCACAATTAGCAGAAGTCCTGCATGAACTACTCCCTGGAAAGATAGTTGGACGGTCAATGAACTCCATTTGGACAGTTGATGGTGTCAACCGTGAATAGGTTGGTGACATCATTAGTTATGCAAATCCTTTTAATATGATTTCATACCTCAATGATGAAACTGACTGTTGTCAACTGGACAAATGTGAAATTGGCTCTGACGATCTCATGCAGGACTTGCATTTTGATCAGCCCAGCAATGATTGAAAAGGCAACAGATGAAGAAACAACAACAACCCCCCCACCAAAAAACGGCCCTTTTCAGGGCTACAAAATATTCCTGAAAGACATTTTCTTGTTACATATAGTAGCAATGTTTTTTCAATATTGTTTATTGGGTTAATAAAAGTTTTAGCAATTATGTAATTAATAATAAAATTAAAAGTTAGAATAAAATTTAATAAAATAATTGTCATAACAATAATTAGAAATAAAATGAAAAATATATAAAATTTATATATTTTCCACTATTTCAGCATAAATTTTTGATACCTATTTAATGAATTTTTAAAAATGATATAAACATTCTTGAAAAATGTATTTTACTTTTAATTAAAAGCTTAATGATTAAATTTATTATTTCCATTAATTAAAAAATGTTGGTATATTTCAGAAGAAAATTATATTGATTGGAATATCACATTTCATTTCGATTTTTTAATAATTAAATTATCAAATTTCGTAACTTAACTTAACTTCTATCATGGTATTTCATTCGTAAAAATTGAAGAAAATTTCATAGTATTTTAATTTTCTTTTTGCATTTTCGAAAGGTAAATAAAAATCAATAAAAATTGCAAAAAATATGTTTATTTGTAAAAATGACTAGGTAGCTAAGCCCCCACCTGCACCCCAAATGCGTTCACTTAGATTTATGAAAATTTGTCACTTCTGGTCATCCTTACCAGTTGTCATCGCCATGTCAGTTAACAATTCGTCAAACTCTGATCTGATGAACACGACCAATCATTAATAATTTGTTGTATATTACTTTTATATGATATAAATAAGCTATATTTAATTCAAATCAGGTAAATTAAACTTCCAATTTTCAAATTTTACTGAAAAATAAGTGTCAGAAATCATTTGAAATATTTTTAAAATCAATGAATTTGTGTTTCTTTACAAATTTCTTAATTTTTAGAAAATGGCTGCTTTTAAAAAAACTTTAAGAAATCGAAATTAATGTGAATTTCCAATCTATATAATTTCTATCTGAAATACACTAGAATTTTTTAATCAATGGAAATAATAAATTTAATCATTAAGCTTTTAATTAAATTTAAAATGAAATCTTCAAGAATGCTTTTTCATTTTGAAAGTAGGAAGTTTTGCTGAAAAACTGGAGGTACTGCATTATATTATTTTTATACACAAATAATTTTTATACACGCAAATAACTCATATTTTTTTCACTTGCTTCAGTTTCGTGAGCCTGTCAAAATTTTAAATAAGTTTCTTCTGAAATCAAGTATCAAGACAAAAAAAGAAAGAAAAATAACTTTTCATACAAGCAAATAACTTATTTTTCACTTTTTTCAATTTAAATAACTTTGTTCTGAAATTAAGTACAAAAAAAATATGCGTACTAATTTCTGCAAGGACTTTAAAGGAAGTAAATAGGCCCAAATTTTCTTTCTGTGCCTAAAAAAATCGTTCAGCAGCAAATGACTCTCTCCAAGCTAGTAATAGCTGACAAAAAGAGCGAGAAGGAGGTAGTCCGATTTTTTCTGGTCGTTAACATAAAAAAAGGGTAACTTTCTTCAATATCTTACTATTGATTTGAGTTCAGCATATACATTTGCACGGAAATAGGACTATTTTGGAAAAAATTGAAGGGATATTAGCCTTTGGGTCCTAAAACGAAAATTTACCCAATAATTTATCACTAAATCATGCCTTTTAGTTTTATTGCTGCATAAAAAGGTCCCCAGGAAAGAAAAAGAGAAATACTTCTCCGAAAAGTTTTAATTTGGTAAACTTTTATAGCAAAATTCATGGTATTATTAAAATTTGTAGCAAATTCACCAGCCAAAGATTTTTTCTTTGAAGTGGGAAGGCTTGGCTAGTTCTTTTCAATTAAAACAGTTCTTGTTAGAAATTTGGAAATTATTTTAAAAAAACCCGTTTACCAAAATAAAAAGAAAGAGAAGGGTTCATCATATTTGCAAAAATGAATTTTAGAAGGAAAAAATGAAAATGATAAAAAAAAGAAAAAAAAAACGTAATTACACTTTAAAAAATTATACATTTTTTGAAAAAGATACGTTTATTTGCTGAAAATTTTTTATCTTCAAGAGAGAAAATAAATTATTTCCTCCTAAAAATCTGCTGAATTATTTTCTTGTCTTGTCTAAATAAAAAAAATATTTTTTTGTTTTTGCAATTTGTAAACAAAGAAATTAAAATAAAATTAAACTTACTTTTTCTGTCTTTTTTTTTTGTTGTTGTTGTTTGATTTGTTTTTGTTTAGGGGAAAAGCAAATGTTTTAGAAATTTTACCTTCTTTTTAATGTTCGGTTTCTACATAAAAATAAAATCAACCGTCGTTTGCAATCAGTGCCAAAAGTTTTTCATGTGCGAAAATCAAGGGAGATAATTCACATGAAATCACATTTATCTCCAACGAAAAGTTACGTCTTCTCCTTGTCGGAACAAACATTAAGTTACGATTTTTATTATTTTCAGAACAAATGTGAGAGCCGAAAGTTTCGAAAAAAACAATAACAACAACACTAATTTTAATTAAAGAAAGTTTAATTACATGGGTACAAAATCAAAATATCCGTTTCGACAAAAATCACCAACATTAAACAGTTAAAAAAAAAAAACACTTAAAAATCTATTAAAAATTAAAATAATTTTCACAAGACTAAATTTATGGAGAATAATTTTACAGCTTACAAGACGCACTTTTTGCCTGAAAAAATACGTGTGCATTTTTAAACGAACCACCATGACAGTGAGGATCATTTTTATTTTTTGTTGTTTCAAACATGATTCATTGACACTCAGTAGGGATGACTCTACAGATGATAGTTTACATTATTACAACTTTTACAGGAATCTAGCAGTGACGAATTGTTGGAACTTGTGGATGAATAATAATTTTGATTGTTTTATTATATATTTTTACGTGCATTTTTATATTATTAATTCATTGTTATGAAAATAAAACTACCCTTGGACAATTAAATTTTGTACTATCAACCAATTAGTATGCCACTGCCAATTGCCATATACAAACAAAATTGATGTAAACAATACACGGCATATGGTGAATGTGTTGTTGTGTATAAGAATGACTTTATTTTTTCTTGGAAATTTCTTTCCAATATGAGGGTGCATTTTCCAAGCCACTGCATCTTGTAAGCCAGAAAGTACGGTAATTTCATCTTGGAACCATTACAAGAGAAAGTTGAATGTTTAAATTGGCTTTGTGTCAAATATAACTGAACTCCCTACAACTTAGGGATTTCAGAAACATCAGAAGGTTGAATAATAAAAGTATTTCGTTTGTATGTTGAACTAGAATTTTATGAGCAGAACAGAATAACATCAATTTGTAAAAAGTGAAATTAATATGTAAATGAATATTCAATAGTATGTTGTTAAATGTGAAGTGTAGGGAGCTGGTTAATGTTTCTTTCATTCGGCCTTGTGTCAGACATGACCCAACTCCCTACAGCTTACAGGATTTATGTTGAGTTATAATCATCAGAAGGGTTTTCATCAGAAGGTTGGTCGTCGGCAGGTTGGAATATGTAGAATTAGTGCAGAAGAGTGGAATAATAAAATATACATTTTGAATGTTAAATAGAAATTTATTAAAAGGAAAGAACAAGAATTGTAGAAATTAATGTTCAATTATAAACCTTAGTAAGAAGTTATGAGTAGAGTTCGTATTCAATGATGAAGTTGTTTGTAACAGTAATTGTTGAAATGTAGAAGAAGAAATAGAGAGAGAGGACAATGTCCAGGTCACTTGAAGTTGAAAGTTACATCTTAGATGTGTGTCAGCAACTGCTTCTTCTGAAATGACTGTTGTGATCTGTTAGAAACCATCCTTAAATATACGTGGGGTGGATCAGAAACGATTTTTTTCTTAAGCTTCGGAAAAACTGTTTCTCTGACGTATTTTGAATTTTGTGATTTGATGACCAATCACAGGATCCAGAATTCCGCTACAGGTCCATAAAAGGAATTTGATATTTATTTATTTTTGTCATCCTAGCTTTTCCTTAAAACTTCACTGAGTTGATTACCATAATCGCCACTGCAACAATAGGATGTAGTTCCATTTTAAATTGAAGTTTTTAATTATATCTACTATGAAAAGAATACACAAAAAATAAGAATTCAAGCTTAGTGAAAAAAAAAATATAGGGTAATTTGAAAATTCCCACGAAATATAAAAAAAATATGATAATTTCTAGCATATTAAGTAAACGGAGCATGGAGAAGAGGCTATTGCAATTTTTAGATTGAAGCATAAGAGGGGAAAGTAGTAGCAGTTTGAATGGCTTCAAAATCAGTCAGACAATAAAACCTTCAATTTAGACTTGATATTTTAAAAGTAAAATATTAAATTCACTCTACTATATATTCTAAGGGTCAAAATAGGTTGTATTTTAAAGCAAAATCATTCTCTGGGCAGTCCATCATTTTATAACCCAACCACTAGACTTATGCTGGTCATCAAACACAACACTCCTGCCTATATTTTTAATACCATACAGGGGTGGGGGGTGCTTCTACATATTGGAGAAGGTAGGTCGTATTTTGTGCAATCATTTTACTGGTACATTTCCTTCACCATCAGAAAATCCTGCTGAAAAAGCTGTAAATATACCAACAGAGGAATCATTACTATTAAAAGCTTATCAACATTTTAATTTTTTTTTTTAATAAACATATGATCCCAAGCAAGGCATTTTACTGCCACCGTTTTGCAGGGGGGTTACATAGGAAGAAAGTTATAAGAGTGACAGGTTATAGGGGTGTCAAGAAGTGAGTAAGAGAAGGATGAAAATACTGCTGAGAGTGGAGTGGACGAAGAAGGGAGCATGAGAGAGAGGATGCAGGTTAGTGAGATAGGAGATGATTATTGACTTTACATTTAAATTCTTGAAGATTGTAGCTGTCAGGAAAGCAAGTAAATGGAAGAAAATTCCACAGGCAGGAATTGAAGGTAAAATGTAAAATTGTACGACTGCAATTGTGCTGTTTCATCCCAATCATTCCTTTTCTACCCTTGATGCATAGAGAGGTGTCTGATTGTTAAGTAATGCTGGAGTTACTAACATCATTGTTGTGAATTATTTTTATAGTGTGCCTAATCTTTGAAATGTATGGGCTCATTCACATCATACCCGCAGTAATAGCCTCATTATCATATAGATTAAAAAATACACAGAAACAAAACTAAACTCATGTTAATTTGTAAATTAAATTCATACAATTTTATTTATTCTAGTGTACTGGTATGTGTATTTTAGTTATGCATGTTTTCAAGTTGCGTGTGATAAAAAGAAGAAAGTCACTTTGTATTATAACAAACAATATACTGAGGAAAGGAAATAGATATCTTTATTCTCCAACAGTTAATAACAAAGAGAATGAGTTTAACATTTTGGACATGAAGTTCATTCCAAAAAGGAAAAGTTTCTGTTGTATTTTGGGAATAGTTTTATTATTTTGTTTTTATTTTCTGCTCCGATGAACTTAGCTCACTGGTGCCCCCTTTATATAAATTTACTCGAGCCACAAGATTAGCAACTACGTCCCACCCTTTTACTGTGAAACGAATAAATTGTAAATGCATATTCTACTCCACCAGCTTCTTTTCTCACACTTCACACCTGTGGAATTTCCTTCCATTTACTTCGTTTCCCGGCAGCTATGATCTCCAAGAATTTAAATGTAAAGTCAATAGTCATTTCTTATCTTGCTAACCTGCCCCCTCTCTCTCATGCTCCTTTCTCCATCCACTTCACTCTAATCAGTATTGTCAGCCTTCTCTTTCTCACTTCCTGACACCCCCTATAATCTGTCCCTTTTTCTTATAACTTTCCTCTGATGTTACCCCCTGCAAACCAGTGACAATAAAATGCCTTGCTTGGGGTGATATGATTATAAAAAAATAAAAAGAATTGTTTTACATAAGGTTTTAATGTTGTTTTATTTGATTTCATTCATGATATTCATTATTATTTTACTAGTTTTAACCTGTGTAAATTTCAGTTTTCTTATTTTAATATTCTGCTGAATCTTAATTCTTCAGTTAATGACTTAATAAGTGCATGGCAAATTCTATAATAAAATATCTGTGGAAATTCCTATATTTCATCATTAAATATCTGAACTTTACTTGAACAAAATATTGTAACAATAATCCTAAATCCCTCTCTCTCTTTGTTCATATCATTCTTCCTTGCTTTCATTCATTCTCTATTATGTTTATAGATTGCTTCTCTCTCTTCTGCTTCTAATTGTTTTTGTCTTCTTCTCTTGCTACCTCTCTTTGTTGTCTTATTCTTTCTTTCATTAGAAAGGTTTTCTCCAGAAATATAATGCATCTACAAAATACATTTTCAATTCAGCAGAAGCATGACACATGTAGGTACCTAGCTAGGAATTACAATTACTGTATTGTAATATAAAGACTACAACTTGCTATGTTGTTCACAGCAGGAAGTGAAGAATTGATTGAATAAAATAAAAATAAACAAATAAAAAGTATTTTTCTTAGTTGAAGGAGAATCAAGATAAGACAGCAAAGAAAGACTTGAAAACACAAAAATGCTATAAGTTCAATAATGCTATCTTTTTTTTTTTTTTTTATAACACGACATATACTATTTACATTATTTGGAATATTGTCCTCATCCTTGTTGCCATTTGTACGATGTGTCAGCTGTTGGACACTCCGACCTTCATCAGGTGCTAGGAATTTCAAATCAAACCCTTTATTACAATATTAAGGGCTTACGGCCTATCATGTTGAATACACCGGTTCTCGCTCGATCACCGAAGTTAAGCAACGTTGAGCCTGGTCAGTACTTAGATGGGTGACTGCTTGGGAATACCAGGTGCTGTAAGCATATAGTGACGGATGTGCATTGTGATGTAGTGGATATCGGCTCGGAAAGAGAAATCGGTGAGCCGAGTTCGAATTCCAGTTGAATACCCTGCATTCACTTAAGCACTGGTACCCTTGGGAAAGGTATTAATCGGTCCATTCCCTCCAATTATGGGTTAAATAACAAGGGTAGGACTTGGGGACACTGCTCTTAAAAACAAATCCCAATGAATCGTGAAAAGAAAAACGCTGTAAAAATAAAATAACCTTACCCAAAAATCACTGGTTATGACCTTAAAATGATTCCATAAGGATTGATAGGTCGTTAAGCCTCAAAAACAAAAACAAACAAACAAACAATATTAAGGATACATGGCCCAGTGGATATAGACATTGGTTAGTTCCTGTGACTTGACCCAAAGAGTTGTGAGTTCAGTACCAGGCAGCAACAGTGGTAAATAAGTAACTTACAGGGTTAGAGGGAGATAACCTATGACGACCAAAAGAGACTCTATGCAAGGAATGAGGATGATATACCCCAGTGATTGTAATGAAGGGTTTGGTTCGAAATTCCTCGCACCTGAAGAAAGCCAGAGATGTAAATAGTGTAAATACCACCTCACCTCAGAAATATAGACACATACTAGATGATGAATATTTTACAGTATTTCTCTTTTCACTTCATATTTCCTGTTCAATGCTTTCATTTATCATGCATGTTTGTGTAAGTTGTCTGACGTTCCTGTTTCATCTGTTGTGTCTGTGCATGCATTTATATCTCTTTCTACATCATGACACATGTAGGTACTATGGTATTAATATATAGATATTTCTATTTTTATTCATTTACTAATAATACTGATATCCCCACAACTGCGCCTAATGGTTCTCATTGGGCAACTCTCTCTTAACTACAATTCACCGATTATAGTGCATACATACTGTTTATATATATTCCTGTATGGAAAAGAGATAAGGTGAATTGACTTCTCAAAAAAGAACTTTCTGTCAAGCAACCCAGATGGTCTTCTATGAAGTGTTTTTCATTTATAGCCAGGATTTTGAAGTTTCCAAAATTTATGTGGAAATCAATGTAAATGTGATGAATATATTTCTGAAATAACAAACTGAAAACCTTGCAAATTTTATTAGTCATGTTATATAGCACTACTTACATTATTTGGACTATTGTCCTCATCTTTGTTGCCATTTCTATGATGTTTCGGCTGTTGTACACTCCGGCCTTCTTAAGGTGCTATGAATTTTGAACTGAATCCTTTATTACATCACTGGATTATATCATCCTCATTCCTTGCATATAGCCTCTTTTGATAGTCATGAGTTATCCTGTAAGTAATTTGTTCACCACTGCTGTAGTCTGGTACTGAACTCACAACACTTTGGGTCAAGTCACAGGAATTAACCAATGTCTATATCCACTGGCCCATGTCATAGCAATTTCACTGGGGTTATGGAGATGGGCTAGAGGTTTCAATTACGCTGATCTAGAAATGATCTAATTCTTTTGAAATATTTCAATGTTTTTCATATGGTAACTCATCAGGCATTTAGAATCAACTCCATAAATCAGACTTTAGGATTAACAAATGTCATAACTTGGTCTCTTCTTAGAATGCAAAATTTTCAAGTGCCAAACCTGGCAAATCATACTATTTTGTAATCATTTAAAATTGATAGCAAATTTTAAGAGGTCTCAACCCTTTAACCAAGCATCTAAGGAAGCAAGAATTTTAATTTTTTAGTTTCTTATAGGTGCATACAACATATCAAAATTTAATCAAAACCTGAACTTGTACCACTGGTTGAGTTGATATAAAATTACCTGTATATATATATATATATATATATATATATATATATACACACAAATGAATAAGAAGAAAATAATTACAATGTTCAAATCATTAATGTAAAACAATGGTCAATATAAAAATTGAGCAAGGAATATTTATTATTAATTATGACTTTATATGTTCTAAAGTAATAATTAATAATATGTGTGTGTGTGTGTGTGTGTGTGTGTGTGAATGAAGATAAATGGAAGACTTATCTTAACTAATGACTTTCCTCCGCTGTGGAATTTTATAGGATTTATATACAAGAGCAAAACAGTGTTATTATTTTTTCAAAATTTTTAAATTTAAGAACACTCATTAATATTCATTTGGTTAACCAAAAAGGCAGGTAAAGTATGGCAGACACCAAGTTACACAATTCAATGTCTAATAAAAGAAAAGTATGTGTATATATATATATATATATATATATATATATATATATATATATATATGGCTCATTTATGTTAACACAAGCACTCAATATACAATATCTTATATAACACACCTACTAGTATGTGTTTACATTCTGCATATAACATGCTAAAATCTACCTTCTTCCATCAAACACCCATAGCTTACAGCTAGAATCACTAACTGATGACAGTTTGGTACAGTTTCAATTCTGGCTAGAAGCAATTGGATATCTAACCATACTGATGAGTTGATAAAAACCAAAATAGGACTGTCTCTAGATGACTATATATTGTTCATTCAGTTATGAATTTGAACACTCTCAGCTTCTGGCGTATGTTAATATTGTATATAATACACTAAATTCTGCCTTCCACTACCAAGTGCCCATAGTTCAGAGGTAAAATTGCCAACTGATGTCAGTTTGGTAGAATTTCAAATCTGGCTAGAATCAATCAGATGTCTAACTGATGATGGTTGGTTGGTTGGTTGGTAACCAGCATATCAACCTTCATTAAATCATTTAATGCTGAAAACCATTTTGATTTGTTTTATTTAGTTTATTTGTTTTATTGTTTAATTTGTTTATATATTTTTTTTTTGAGGATTGTTTGGGTTTCAAAAAAGTTTCATTGTTAGCGTTTTTCATTCAAAAAAGTTTCGCTGGTAAAATTTTTCATTCAAAAAAGTTTCATTGGTAAAATCTTTCATTCAAAAACATTTCGTTGGTAGCGTTTTTCATTCAAAAACGTTTCGTTGGTAGTGTTTTTCATTCAAAAAAGTTTCGTTGGTAGCGTTTTTCATTCAAAAAAGTTTTGTTGAATACTTCTGTAGCATTTTGACTCCAATTTGGGGATTAACTATTTACCCATAGCTGGAACCCTAATAGGTGCTACCACTCCGGGTCAGGGTGGACCTGGGAACAACAGCAATTAAGAGGTGGTTCCATGCTCCTCACAACCTCCCAATGAGAGGCCCGGCTGCCGGATGCAGTTTAAGGTCATACTCAGGACCTCTATTTGATGAGCTGTGATACAGTGAAACAGAACTGTCTGTGGATGACTATATATATGTGTGTGTGTGTCTGTGGAAACTTATTTCAGAATTGTAAAGAAATGCTATAGATTTAATTAATGTCATTGAAACATTTTTTGTATAAAACCAATCACAGGAACTAATTCATTTTTGTACCTTGACCAGTACCAATAATTTGAATTTTTGCATTCATATATTAGCCAATCAGCAACTTCATATAAGACATACAGTATTCACATACAGTGAAATTGCAGATGATAAAAATTTCTTAAGTATCAAATTTGGTGATTCACTTCAGAACATACACACATAAATATATATTTTATATAGATATGATAAAAATAATAGTTTTAATGTATGCTATATTTATAGGTGAAAGTGCTCATTATCAAGGAAAGAGCATATATAAATATAAAAGTAGGCATGAAACAGACTGTTACTAATGGGTGTTGACCTCAATGTCTGTCTATATATGTATATATATATATATATATATATATATATATATATTGATGAATGTTTCATTAATTAATATAGACAAGTTTTGTCGATTTATTTTATGTAAATTTTTTTCATATTGTCTGATAAGCTTAATAGCTTTATCATTGAAAGAGAAAAGAAAATCACAATGTTGAAATATGCTTTTATTTAATCCTTTCTGAGCTTTTGGCTTGCATCAGCTATTATCACAGAGGAAAATACTGTTGGTTGTCATAGGCAGTTCATGGACGAACGATAGTAGTAACCGTCCATTTTGTTTGTGTGGAGTATTGCTGAACACGTGCGTGCATACTGGAAGTGAGAATCGCACTACAGTGTGTGACGTCTCACATGACCACACGAGTAGGGGGGCAAAGTATTAAGTATGGAAAGCCATTGGGATAACCAATCGCTTCTGTTATCTATTATAGGCATTTCAGATTGTGTGTGGAGATTTTGTAGTTAATTTTATTCAGGTTAGGTTTCAACTGTTTTATGTATATGGCTTTGAGTATTTTTAGTTTTTGTTTATTGTTTCTGTGTTTAAGTATGGTTGTGTTTTCGACGAGAATTTTACGGAATTGTGTATGTGGCCTGGTATGTTGCTTTAGATGTCTAAAGATGTTGGAATTGTCATTTAAATATACTGTCAAGTGACATGAGAGCGAGTTGGTAGTGTGACCAATATAAATATTGTTTAATCCATTAAATATACAATCTCCCAAAGAGCACTTGAATTTGAAAACTCTCGTGTGGTCATGTCAGATGCCACAAGCTGTAGCGCGATTTTTGCTTCCATCATGCACGCACGTTTGCCAATCCTCCACACAAACAAGATAGATGATTACTACTATCATTTGTCCGAACAGTATGTTAAAAACAACACTATTTTTATCTTTGATAATGGCTGATGTAAGCCGAAAGCTCAGAAAGGATTAGATAGAAAGATGTATCAATATTGCAATTTTCTTTCCTCTTTCAACGATAATGCTATTAAGCTTATCAGATGATATGAAAAACATTTACAATAAATCTACAAAACTTGACTACATTATTTAATGAAACATGCATCAATGAAAAAATACTGCCTAAATACACACAATATATATATAAACCATTAAAAAAAAACCCAGAGTTGAAAGCTCACTAGAAAAAATACAAAAACTTTTCACTTTCTGGAGGATATTACACCTGGATGACCATGTCTTCAGTGACGAAGCTGTACTTGCAATACTTGGTCAATTGCAGGTTTCTGATATTATTTAACCCATAGTTGGATGTTTTGATTTCAGAATTGTCCTTCTCTTGCTGCAGTTGCCATCCATTGCTATAGTATCTAATTTGCTCTGCTATTTTCCCATAACTAGGGGGAGATGCATTTATTTTTCCCACATGTATTTACATGTAAGTGAATGTAATGAATGCAACTGAAGTTCATACTTAGCTCCAATTTCTATAACTGAGCTACCATTCATTACACCATTTTGTCTACTGACGAACTTCAAGAAAAAAGGAATGCCCAGGAGTAGATGAAAATATGCTACATGCATGGGTAAAAGGACTGAAATGATATATTTGTATTGACCTAAAATATTCTGTATATATCTGGATTTACATAACTCTCAATTCACCCAAAATCATCTTGTAAAACCTAAAATTGCCACAACCAATCTGTTCATAAATAAGATCTTTGCAGTGAGATTTTGCATGTATATTTAAATTCTGTAAAAAAAAGCTGTAACCACATCACTATAAACATCACTTTAGCCTGATGAAGTCCTGAAGAACAAAATGCATCACATGAAACTTTTTCCACTTTTTTATAGATCTTGTTAGAATGCATTTAATACTATTTCTCCCCTGTATATACTGTCATGTTGGATTTTTCAACTGGAATTCTCTTAAAATAGTGATACATGAATATGACAGGAAATTGTTTTCCCTCATCTATGTAGAATTCTGTGAAATTATTGATGAATACACTTAACAAAAAATGTCTTCTTTCTCATATGTATTCTCATATGCTGTTTTAAAGGAATATTGCTTCTATTCAGTATATATATTCTCAAGTAAATTTTTGAAGTGCTATTTACTGGAAATTTTAATTAGCACAATTGACAGACAAATGATTAGTGATGCAACCTCATATGGGCTTTTAAACTGAAATTCTGTTTAAATGCTGCTCTACACATATCACAAGAAAATGGTTTCTCTCCTGTATGCATTCTCATGTGTTGCCTCAAATTAGACTTATCAGAGAATGTTGAGTTACACACTTTACAAGCAAATGGTTTCTCACCTGTATGTATTCTCATATGAGTTTTTAAACTGGAATTCCGTGTAAATGCTGATCCACATGTATCACATAAAAATGGTTTCTCTCCTGTATGTATTCTCATGTGCTGGATGAAATTGGATTCAACTGAAAATGCAGACTCACACACTTGACAAGTAAATGGTTTCTCTCCTGTATGCATTCTCATATGTCGCCACAAATTAGAATTTTCTGAAAATGCTGAGCTAAACACTTTACAAGCAAATGGATTCTCTTCTGTATGTGTTTTCACATGTTTTTTTAACATGGAATTCAGTGAAAATTGTAATCCACATACTTGACAAGCAAATGGCTTGTCTCCTGTATGCATTATCATATGGCGTCTCAAATTAGAATTAAGTGAAAATGTTGAACTGCATATGTTACAAGCAAATGGTCTCTCTCCTGTGTGTAGTCTCATATGTCGTTTCAAATTAGAATTATCTGAAAATGTTGAACTGCACATGTTACAAGCAAATGGTCTCTCTCCTGTATGTATTCTTACATGGTTTACTAACATATAATTTCTTGAAAATTTTAATCCACATACTTGACATGCAAACAGTTTCTTTCTTGTATGCATTCTCATGTGTTGTTTTAAATTAAAATTCTCTGGAAATGCTGCTCCACACACTTGACAAGAAAATGCTTTCTCTTCTGTGTCTACTTCCATGTGGCTTTTCAAAATTTAAAACATATACATCAAAAGATTACTGTTTATCTTCAATATTTATTCACGTGACTTTTAAGGTTGAATTATATGAAAATACACATCCATATTTTCTCATTTGGTGAGATTTTTCGTCAATGTATACCTGATTTAATTTATATTCTGTGTAAATTCTGATCCAAACATTTTATACTTTCCTTGCACTATGTTCGTTCATGTATCTCTCCAAATTTGCACACCAAAAAAAAGCTTATCTACACAGTTTAGAAAACCAGTCAGTCTGGCAATGTGAAATTATTAAAACTACTAGCCAGAAATAGGTATGTCTCATTTCTGCAAATCTGACTATTTTAACATGAATGCTATCAAAAATGCAGATCTGCATATTTCCAAAAATGTTTTCTCTTCTTCAATAAGAAATTGTAAATTTGAAAATTGTTATTCTCCATACTGATTATCTGTAAAAGAAATGAGGATATATTATTAAAACAACAGAAAAGAAATTCATTAATTATGTGAAAAATTACACTCATTTCTGTTTCAATGTAACGGAATTCAGGTTCAGGTTAGAAATAAAATTTTGTACAACTACATTCATATTACTTAGAATGGCAAAGGTCATGACAGGGAGATCCAGCTGTAGGATTTTTCAACAAAGGTCAAGGGTGGTAAGGGGACATATCTGGCCATGGATGATGTCAACAAAGTGCAAAGCAAAAAAAAAAATCGCACAAGCAACAACCAGCTTGAAAGGCGATGACTGGCAAGGATGTGGTTGACAGACATATCCGATCGTCACCAATATAAGACTACATTTTTATATATGCATGTTCCTCATCATTTGTTCAGATCCAGCAGTAGCATATAACAAACAATATGAACGGAATGTAATTCAAATGAAGAAAATCTTATGCACAGGATTTAGTCATCAAGAACAAAACACATTTTTAATATTGATAGAAATATGAAGAAATTGATTAACTTTTCTATAAATTCATTGTTTTCAACAATTAATGAATTGAATATAAAATGCAGTATTCCATAAATCCAGGTTTCTATATTTGGCATTATTAAAATTCTAAAAATACCTGAGGTTAGTATAGAGTAAGAATGGAGTCAAATGAAAATTATCATTTGGATTCACCAGTTTTTTTTTGTCCCCCACCCAAATAAGAACATTAAATTCTGCCAAAATTCTATTATCTGCATTCACTTAAAACAAAGATCATTTAATACAAGGGAGTAATTTCACTGACATTAATCATAAACTGAATAATTAAAATGAATTACTTATTGACATAAATTGAATAATTAAAATGAATAACTTATTGACTTATTGACATAAGTTATAACGTGCTTATTTAAAGCAATAAAAATGTAAACAGAAAAGAGACAAATCACAATCATAGTAAAATAACTAGTATATGATTTTCAGCTGACATTCATAAATGACTGAGAAGTGCATCAGGAAAATGTTTCATGCAAATTAGATACCTCCGTATGTTTGTGATACGTAAGGTTCAAAATGAAAAATTTTTACTTTCAGTTTCAAGCTAAGAGATTAAATTTAATATTTCCAATAAGCAAAATACTTTATATTAAATAAAGAATGCAATAAAATCTAACATTAATTAAAAAAGCTTTTTATTTTATAAGATATATTCTAGAAACTAAAGTCTTCAACAACTTTTTTCAATGAATAATGAACTTTTAAAAAACCTTTTCATAACGTAAATAAACCTAGTCCAATGAAGTCCTAAAAGAAAAAACGTCACACAAAAACTAATTCGTCATACATCATTCCTCTAAAAATAGGAATTTATACAGTTTAAAATCTTTCAAAATTCTGTATTAATTTCTACTGGTTAGGTGATACTGTTATTAAGTAAATACCACTTTAACTTATCATCAATGGAAAGGCTTACAAAAATTCATTAATACTGATTGACAGACAGCTTGTAAACACTCACTTAACACAAATGGCTAAGTATGGTTGACCAGAACTATCAAATTTACGAAACCTAAGTGAACATTTCATTGCTTGGTTTTAACTACCTTGTAATTGAAAAAAATTAATATATTTTCAGCAATTATGTAGTATATGATTTTCAGTTGATATTCATGAAGAACTGGAATGTGTATCAGGACAATGTTTCATATACAAATTAGGTACCTCCACATATCTGTGATATATATAAGGTTTAAAATGAAAATTCTTTCTTGAAGCTTTTATTTTATTTTTAATTTCAATCTAATAGATTAATTTTTTTTATTTTCCAAAAGTAAAACAATAAAACTATATTATTTAATTATTAAAAAAGCTTTTGATTTTATAAGATATATAATAGAAAGTATTGCCTTCAGAAAAAATTACTTTCAATGAATATGAATTTAAAAAAAAATCACTTTCATAACTGAAACAAACATAGTCTGAAGTTCCAAAGAATGAAATGCATAACACAAAAACCAACTTGTCATACATCTTTCCCACAAAATAATCATTTATAAAGTTTAAAATCTTTTACAATTCTGTATTAATTTGTACTGAGTGGGTAATAATGTTACTAAGCAAAAACCACATTGACTAATCATGAATGAAAAAGCTTACTACAATTCATCAACCAACAGTATTTAAAAAAAAAAAAATGGTGTGTCTATAAACGTGCTGATAAAACAACCATTTACTTTAACTCAGCAATTTGATTAACAATGGTTCTTGGTGTAAAATTAAATAAGTGCTGAAAATTTAATGTTAGCAGAAAAATACAAATCATAATCACAGGAAAATAATTTCAGTATATGACATTCATGAAGGACAGATAAGTGTATCAGGCCAACGTTTCTAGTAAGCAAAATACTCTGGTATATTTAAAACATATTATACTGATTAGAATTTAAAATTTAAAAAAAAATTTTTTGGTCATTTTTGAGCGATTGACACATTTGTAAACATAAGTTAATTCTCATTTTTAAAAATCTTGCAAAAATAAAATATACAGCTGTAACACATTATTTTTTTTTGAAAATTAGCAAATTTAATGTTAAATTAATCTGATTCATACCATTTTTATTTACAGCATGAAATTTAGAATAAAACTATTTCTTAAACATAGAATTGAACTTTCAAACTTTTCTCCTGTATTTCAAATCTGATGACAGCTTGACAGATGCAAGATAAAATAAGTGAATGGGGGATCACAAGTGACATAATTGTACAAATTTTTTTCTGTAAGAGAAAGCTATGAAATACATGACCTTTTAATGTACACATAGAAATTACCATATAAAAAAAAATTAAAATACAAAAAAATATTAAAAATTGTTTTTAAAATACAAAAGTATGACGATTTATATTGAAATTTTCAATTAGTAAATGTAATGTTCACTTAATAAGGTAATAAACTCACAACAACAAATCTTTGAGGTATTTTAAATATTTTTGAAACTTTATAAATGTTGTATTCTTTAAAGAGGTTACAATTAGACAAGGTGGTACTTGAGTAAAATGCTACGTGTACATAGATGAAAGAAGAGAGGTTTATTGTAAAGAGAATGCACTTCAGTAAAACAGGGAATCTAGTGACAGGCTAGTAATTGTTTTTTTTTATTTTATAGTTTATAGTTTATAATATTAATTAATTTTTATAGTTTATAGTTTATTTTTTTTATTTTATGTTTCTTTTATTTTATAGTGGGTTCTATTTGGTAGAGCTTGTTGTGGGTATTTTTGCCTCATAGTTGTTGCCATTTTTGTATCATTATTTTCTTGATTTTATGTTTTAGGTCAGTATATGGGATTTTAGAGTCTTGTTGGATGTCATGTCAAGTGCAGCTTTTGCTAAGGAATCGGCTTTCTCGTTTCCCTGAATTCCAATATGACTTGGGATGCAGCAAAATATCACCTTTTTATGTCTTATGGAGTTGATTTTGTTTAAAAATTTGACAATTAAAGGGTTATCCAGTTTTGTATTTTTGTAGATTGTAGAACAGAGATGGAGTCAGTATGAATGATGAATTTTTTAAGTTGCTTGCACAAACAATTTTAAGTGCTAATTTTATTGCATAGATTTCTAAAATAATGTGTCTGTAACTGGAAAAAACTGAGTGATGTATGGTAATATAATATTTCCCATTACAAACTTGTGAACTAAAATCAAAACAAGAATTTTTTAATCAAAATTTTCTAATTGTCAGAAAAGACTAAAGAAATTTTAAAAGATAATTAAAAAATCCTTTGATTTTTCTCCTTTATAATAAACATTCCAACAAATATTTTGTTGGAAAAAGTTTGTTAATATTAAATCTGGGCCCTTATTTTTTTTTTCATACTATGTGTTTTTTTTTCTCATGTTTTTTTTTTTGGCAGTTTGGTGGTGGGGGTATCTACCCTTTAAAAAATACACTAAATTTTCTAAGAACCTAACTAATCTGTGGCAAGAAAAATAAAATTTTTAACCAACATTTCGAACTTGCTGAAAAGGATAAAAAAAAAAAATAAAATAATCAAAAAATACTTTGGTCTTTCCTCTTCAGAAAAAAACACTTTTAGGTACCTCCACTTATTTTCGTTTACTAACTTTTAAACTAAATTTTGAAAAATAAAATGTTTTCTTAGGACTTTTAATTGAAAGCTAAATGATTAAATTTACTATTTCTAGTAAGCAAAATACTCTGGTGTATTTCAAACAGAAATTATGTTGATTGTAATATAAAACTGAGATCTGCTTTAATCTCTCAGTTTTTTGGCCATTTTTAAGCGACCAACACATTTGTAACCCAAGTTAATTCTCAGTTTAAAAATCTTGCAAAAATAAGAAATACATCTGTAACACATTTTTGGAAAATTAGCAAATTTAATGTTAAAGTAATAAGATTTACATAAGTATTACTTATTTATAATGGAAAACATTACATAACTCAATTGTCTTCTGGTGACAAACACAAATAAAAATTAAATAATTATCAGATTTTAATGAAATTTGCAGAGTTATAATTTTAAAATGAGTATTTTTAATAAATCTTGGTTTTTACATCTGCTACCCCACCTCTTCGTAAATTCATGAAATTTTAAGAAATTAAATTTTGTTGCAATAATTGATTTTATTAGTTAAATGCAGGACTCATTGGGGAACGTAAACCATCTATTATTTTTTTTCGAAAAATTTTGCCTCTATTTCCAAAAATCTGCTTCTAATAATAAAATAAAAAAATGCAATTTGATAAGCTTTTAATTGCTTGAATAAATAATATACACTAAGGACATAATAATCTGAAAAAGAAATATTCGATTAATAATAAGAAATACATCTGTAACACATTTTTGGAAAATTAGCAAATTTAATGTTAAAGTAATAAGATTTACATAAGTATTACTTATTTATAATGGAAAACATTACATAACTCAATTGTCTTCTGGTGACAAACACAAATAAAAATTAAATAATTATCAGATTTTAATGAAATTTGCAGGAGTTATAATTTTAAAATGAGTATTTTTAATAAATCTTGGTTTTTACATCTGCTACCCCACCTCTTCGTAAATTCATGAAATTTTAAGAAATTAAATTTTGTTGCAATAATTGATTTTATTAGTTAAATGCAGGACTCATTGGGGAACGTAAACCATCTATTATTTTTTTTCGAAAAATTTTGCCTCTATTTCCAAAAATCTGCTTCTAATAATAAAATAAAAAAATGCAATTTGATAAGCTTTTAATTGCTTCAATAAATAATATACACTAAGGACATAATAATCTGAAAAAGAAATATTCGATTAATAATGAAATTTTAAAAGAATTGTTTTTATTTGTTTTATTAATTATAAAAGTTTTTACAAAGTTTAAAAAATATTTTATAAATACTTCAAAAGTTTGTTGGGGTTAGTTTAAAAACTTAATAAACAAAGATAATTCTTACTAACCTAATATTAACACGTTTAATAAAAATCTTTGTGTCCTCCTATTTTTAAAATAATTTTTAATTTATTTTTTCTGTGTATTTGAAGATTTTTTTATGGTAATTTCTATGTCAAGTGATTCAGAGCTTCTTCCTTTACAAGGAAAAAAAATTCACAGTATGGTGAACAGGTCAACAAGTTTAACTCTGCGTTTAAGGTTTTATTCTAAATTTCATGCTGTAAATAATACTCGTGTAAATCGGATTAATTTAGCATTAAATTTGCTAATTTTCCAAAATTAATATGTCACAGATGTATATTTTATTTTTACAAGATTTTTAAAACTGAGAATTAACTTGTGTTGATCGCTTCAAAATGGCTGAAAAAAAAAAAATTGGATTCCAATCAATATAATTTCAGTTGGAAATATATCCCCAGATTATTTTACTTAGTAATTTTAAACATTTAGCTTTCAACTAAAACTAAAATAAGAGTTTTAAGAAAACATTTTTTTTTTTTTTGAAAATTCAACTTAAAATGTATCGAAAGTGAGTGGAGGTATTTTGACGATAAAACTTTGTTTTTATAAAATTTTAGTCATTTTTTTCACCATGGCAAGTTTTTGTTTTTTTAAGCTGCTTACGTATGTATCCCCAACCAAAAGAAAAGCGATAATCAAAACAAAACAAAAACAAAAACACACAAATTAGGAAAACAATAACAGTAAAACAAATGTTTGATGTATGGGACACACAATATAGACAGACGATACGAGCAGAGTTTAAAAACATTCGAAAAATATTACCCACGTTAACTGTTTTAGTTTTATGTACCAAATGAAGGCCAATAATTTATCATTGAATCATGCCTTTTAGTTTTATTGCTGCATAAAAAAGTCCCCAGAAAAGAAAAAGAGAATTACTTCTCCGTGAAGATTTAATTTGGTAAACTTTTAAAGCAAAATTCAGGGTAACACTAAATTTAATTTCTAGCAAATACACCACCAGCCGAATAATTTATTTTTCTTTGAGGTGGGAAGGCTTGGTTAGTTCTTTGCAAAAACAGTTATTGTTAGAAATTTGGAAATTATTTTAAAAACCTGGGTACAGAATAATAATAATAATAATATCGGTAGTTTGAATTTACCAAAATAAAAAGAAAGAGAAGGGTTCATCATTCGCAAAAATAAATTTTAAGATGAAAAATTGAAAAAGAAAAAACAAAAACAAAAAGCGGAATTACACTTACAAAACAAATTTAAGTTTTTCGAAACAAGATACGTTTATTTGCTGATAATTTTTTTAGCTTCAAGAGAGAAAATAATTTATTTCCTCCTCTAAAATTCTGCTGAATTATTTTCTTGTCTAAATAAAAAAAAAAATTTTGTTTTTGTTTTTGCAATTTGTAAAAAAGAAATTAAAATAAAATTAAACTTACTTTTATTGTCGTTTTTTTTTTTTTTGTTTGTTTGATTTGTTTTTGTTTAGTGGTAAAAGCAAATGTAATAGAAATTTGATCTTTTTAATGTTCGGTTTCTACATAAAAATAAAATCAACCGTCTTTTGCAATCAGTGCCAAAAGTTTTTCATGTACGAAAATCAAGGGAGATAATTCACATGAAATCACATTTATCTCCAACGAAATGTCTTCTCCTTGTCGAAACAAAAAATTTAAAAGTTACGATATTTATTACTTCAGAACAAACGTGAGGGCAGAAAATTGCGAAAAACACAATACTGATTTTAATTAAACACAGCTGAATTAAATGGCAACGAAATCAAAATATCCGTTTCGATACAAATCACCAATATTGAACAGTTAATAAAAAAAATTTTTTTAAATCTATTAAAAAATAAAACAATTTTTACAAGGCTAAAGTTATGGAGAATAGTTACTGTATTTTCCCGCTAACAAGACGCACTTTTTGCCTGAAAAATACGTGTGCATTTATAATCTAATGTACTACTGTGACATGGTTAGTGAGGATCATTTTTATTGTTGCAATACAATACATGATTGACACTCAGTAGTGATGACTCTACAGATGATAGTTTACATTATTACAACTTTTACAGGAATCTAGCAGTGACGAATTGTTGGAATTTGTGGATGAATAATAAATTTGATTGTTTTATTATTTATTTTTACATGCATTTTTATTTTTAATTCATTTTTATGAAAATAAAACTACAATGAAATTTTGTACTAACAACCAATTAGTATGTCACTGCCAATTGCCATACACAATCAAAATTGATGTAAACAATACACAGCATATGGTGAATGTGTTGTTGTGTATAAGAATGACTTTATACTTTCTTAGCAATTTCTTTCCAATATGAGGTTGCGTTTTCCAAGCCACAGAGTCTTGAAACCCAGAAAGCACGGTACTTTTATCTTGGACCCATTGAAGTGGGGAGAAAGCTAAATGTTTAAATTGGCTTTGTGTCAAATTTAACTGAAATCCCTACAACTTAGGGATTATCAGAATTATCAGAAGGTTGAAGGATGGAAGAATAAAAGTATTTTGTTTGTACGTTAAAGTAGAATTTTATGAGTAGAACAGAATAACATCAATTTGTAAGAAGTGAAATTAGTATGTAAAATCTAAATGAATGTTCAGAGTACAGTACGTCATTAAATGTGAAGTGTAGGGAGCTGGTTAATGTTTCTTTTGTTCGGCCTTGTGTCAGATATAACCAAACTCCCTACAGCTTACAGGATTTATGTTGATTTATAATCATCAGAAGGGTTTTCATCAGAAGGTTGGTCGTCGGCAGGTTGGAATAGGTTGAATTAGTGCAGAAGAGTGGAATAATAAAATACACATTTTGAATGTTAAATAGAAATTTATTAAGAGGAAAGAATAACAAGAATTGTAGAAATTAATGTTCAATTATAAACCTTAGTAAGAAGTCATGAGTAGAGTTTGTATTCAACGATAAAGTTGTTTGTAGCAGTGAGAGAGAGAGAGAGAGGACAATGTCCGTGTCACTTGAAGTTGAGAGTTAGATCTTAAATGTGTGTCAGCAACTGCCTCCTCTGAAATGACTGTTGTGACTAGTTAGACCCCATCCTGAAATATACGTGGAGTGGAGTGGATCAGAAACGATTTTTTCTTAAGGTTTGGAAAAACCATTTCTCCAGAATTCCGCTACAGGCCTATAAAAGGAATTTGGTATTTATTTATTTTTGTCATCGTTGCTTTTCCTTAAAACTTCACTGAGTTGATTACCATAATCGCCACTGCAACAATAGGATGTAGTTCCATTTTAAATTGAAGTTTTCAATTATATCTACTATGAAAACAATACACAAAAAATAAGAATTCAAGTTTAGTGAAAAAAAAAAACCCCAGGGTAATTTGAAAATTCCCACTAAATATAAAAAAATATGATAATTTTTAACATATTAAGTAAATGGAGCATGAAGAAGAGCCTATTCCAATTTTTAGATTAGAGCATAAGAGGAAAGTAGTAGCAGTTTGAATGGCTTCAAAATCAGTCAGACAATAAAACCTTAAATTTAGACTTGATATTTTAAATGTAAAAATATATTAAATTTACTGTACTATATATTTCATAGATAAAAATAGATTTGCATTTTAAAGCAAAATCATTCTCTGGGCAGTCCATCATTTTATAACCCAACCACTAGACTTATGCTGGTCACCAAATACAACACTCCTGCCTATATTTTGAATACCATACGGGGTGAGGGGCGCTTCTACACAATGGAGGAGGTAGGTTGTACTTTGTGCAATCAATTTTACTGGTACATTTTCTTCACTGGAATTTCCCAACAGCTATCATCTCTAAGAATTTAAATGTAAAGTCAACAGTCATCTCCTATTTCACTAACCTGCATCCTGTCTCTCATGCTCCTTTCTCCGTCCACTTCACTCTCATCAGTATTCTCATCCTTCTCTTACCCACTTCCTGACACCCCCTATAATTTGTCACTCTTTCTTATAACTTTCCTCCTATGTAACCCCCTGCAAAACAGTGACAATAAAATGCCTTGCTTGGGGTGATATGATTATAAAAAAATAAAAAGAATTGTTTTAAATAAGGTTTTAATGTTGTTTTATTTGATTTCATTGATGGATATTCACTATTATTTTACTAGCTTAAACCTATGTAAATTTCAGTTTTCTTATTTTAATATTCTGCTGAATCTAATATATATATATAAACCATAAATAGGTACCAGAGTTGAAAGCTCACTGGAAAAAATCCAAAGCCTTTTCACTCTCTGGAGAATCCTATGCCTGGTTGACTATGTCTTCAGTGACAAAGGTGTACCCGAAATACTTGGTCAGTTGCAGGTTTCTGATATTATTTAATCCATAGTTGGATGTTTTGATTTCAGAATTGTCCTTCTCTTACAGCTGTTGCCATCCATTGCTATAGCATTCAATTTGCTCTGCTATTTTCCCTATAACTATGTAAGGGGAGATGCATTTATATGTTTCCCACATGTATTTACATGTAAGTGAATGTAATGAATGCAACTTAAGTTCATACTTACCTCCCACTTCTCTAACTGAGCTACAATTCATTATACCATTTTGTCTACTGACAAACTTCATCAAGAAATAAGAAACGTTTATCAGTAGATGAAAATAGTTTTCCTCTTGTCTTTTTTTAATCTTATTGTTCCTTTCCTTAGATCATAACTGAGAATGCTCTCACACACAAACACACACATAATGATAAAAAATAGTTTGGTATGCTACATGCATGGGTAAAAGGACTGAAATGATATCATATTTGTATTGACCTAAAATATTCTGTATGTATCTGGACTTACATAATTCTCAATTCACCCATAAATCATCTTGAAAAACCTAAAATTGCCACACCCAATCTGTTCATAAATAAAATCTTTGCAGTGAGATTTTGCATGTATATTTAAATTCTGTAAAAAGAAAGCTGACTTACACAATTTGATAATTTAGCATGAATCTTCTCAGAATTTCTTGAATCTAGTCCATTCCATTATAGTTTACCTAAACAATCAACATAATTCCAATTTACTGACAACACTATTAAAATATCCCCACAAAACTATGTTACCAGACCTTGCATATAAATTAAACAAAGTCAGACATATGATAAAATTCACTTATGAAAGAGAAACAAATACTCTACATTTCATAGATATCATGTTACACTGTAATGACAATAGCACCAAACTATATGTCTATCGCAAATCGACTAATAAAAATGATCTCATAAATTTATATTCTAACCACATCAATAAAATCTGAAATAATCATCAGTTTTTATTTATGAACTGGGATATTTAAGAACAAAAGTGATAAAAAAGAAACAAAATTAAAGTAGATCATATTCAAATAATTAAAAAGAAAACTGAAAACTCCAGCATCCCCACTCTTTCATGCACATCTGTAACCACATCAGTGTAAACATCACTTTAGCCTGATGAAATCCTAAAGAACAAAATGCATCACATGAATACTTTTTCCACTTTTTTTATAGGTATTGTTAGAATGTACGAAATAATGTTTCTCTCCTGAATATACTGTCATGTTGGATTTTTCAACTGGAATTCTCTTAAAATAATGATACATGGACTTGAAAGGAAATTGTTTTCCCTTATCTATATATAATTCTGGGAAAATATTGATCTATACACTTAACAAAAAAATGTCTTCTCTCTCATATGTATTCTCACATGCCATTTTAAAGGAATATTGCTTCTATCCAGTATATATATTCTCAAGTGAATTTTGAAGTGCTATTTATTGGAAATTCTAATTTTCACAATTCATAGACAAATAATTAGTGCTGCATCCTCATATGGGTTTTTAAACTGGAATTCTGTGTAAATGCTGATCTACACACATCACAGGAAAATGGTTTCTCTCCAGTATGCATTCTTATGTGTTGTCCCAAATTAGACTTATGAGCAAATTTTTTGTTACACACTTTACACGCAAATGGTTTCTCTCCTGTATGTATTCTCATATGTGATTTTAAACTGGAATTCTGTGTAAATGTTGATCCACATGTATCACAGGAAAACAATTTCTTTCCTGTATGTGTTCTCATGTGTTGAATTAAGCTGGATTTATCTGAAAATGCAGACTCACACACTTGACAAGCAAATGGGTTCTCTCCCGTATGTATTCTCATGTGATTTTGCAAAGAGGAATTTTGTGAAAATGATGATCCACACAAAGGACAAGAAAATGGCTTCTCTCCTGTATGCATTCTCATGTGTCGCCCCAAATTAGACTTATCAGAGAATGTTGAGTTACACACTTTACAAGCAAAAGGTTTCTCACCTGTATGTATTCTCATATGAGTTTTTAAACTGGAATTCCGTTTAAATGCTGACCCACATCTATCACAGGAAAATGGTTTCTCTCCTGTATGTATTGTCATGTGATTTTTTAAAGAAGAATTTCGTGAAAATGATGATCCACACAAAGGACAAGAAAGTGGCTTCTCTCCAGTATGCATTCTCATGTGAACTTTTAATGAGACATTCACTGAAAATTTTAATCCACACACTTGACAAGCAAATGGTTTCTCTCCTGTATGCATTCTCATATGTCGCTTCAAATTAGAATTATCTGAAAATGCCGCGCTACACACTTTACAAGCAAATGGTTTCTCTCCTGTATGTGTTCTCACATGGTTTTTTAACATGGAATTTTGTGAAAATTGTAATCCACATACTTGACAAGCAAATGGTTTGTCTCCTGTATGCATTCTCATATGTCGTCTCAAATTAGAATTATCTGAAAATGTTGAACTGCAAATGTTACAAGCAAATGGTCTCTCTCCTGTATGTATTCTTACATGGTTTTTTAACATGGAATTCCGTGAAAATCTTAATCCACATACTTGACAAGCAAATGGTTTCTTTCTTGTATGCATTCTCATGTGTTGTTTTAAATCAAATTTCTCTGGAAATATTGCTCCACACACTTGACAAGAAAAGGCCGTCTCTTGTGAGTGTACTTCCATGTGGCTTTTCAAAAATTAATCCATCAAAATTAATACATCAAAAGATTATTGTTTCTCTTCAATCCTCATCCACGTTTTTAAGGTTGAATTATATGAAAATACACATCCATATTTTCTCATTTGTGAAATTTTTTTCCAATGTATACCTGATTTATATTCTGTGTAAATTCTGATCCAAACATTTTATAGTTTCCTTTCACTGTGGGCATTCATGTCTCCCTCCAAATTTGAACCCCCAGGAAAAAGCTTATCTACACAGTTTAGAAAACCAGTCAGTCTGGCAATGTGAAATTATTAAAACTACTAGCCAGAAATAGGTTTGTCTCCTTTCTGCA
The DNA here is from genome assembly GCA_037127315.1 of Ascarosepion bandense. Classification (NCBI taxonomy): domain Eukaryota; kingdom Metazoa; phylum Mollusca; class Cephalopoda; order Sepiida; family Sepiidae; genus Ascarosepion; species Ascarosepion bandense. The sequence continues at coordinate 2,236,159 of JBBBDQ010001586.1, read as the reverse complement.
AATCAGACTATTTTAACATGAATGCTATCAAAACTGCAGATCTGCATATTTCCAAGAATCTTTTCTCTTCTTCAGTAAGAAATTGTAAATGTGAAAATTGTTATTCTCCATACTGATTATCTGTAAAAAAATGAGGATATATTATTAAAACAACAGAAAAGTAAATTCATTTATTATGTGAAAAATACACTCATTCCTGTTTCAATGTAATGGAATTCAAGTTCAGGTTAGAAATAAAAGTTTGTACAACAACATATATAATATATTACTTAGAATGGCACAGGTCATGACAGGGAGATCCAGCTGTAGGAAAGTTCAACAAAGGTCAAGGGTGGTAGGGAGACATATCTGGCCATGGATGATGTTAACAAAGTGCAAATAAAAAAAAACTCCCATAAACAACAACCAGCTTGAATCGTTCATATACATATCCAGTCCTCACCAAAGAATAAAAATATAAGACGACGTTTTTATACATGCATGTTCCTCATCATTTGTTTAGATACAGCGATAGCATATAACAATATGAACAGAATTGAATTCGAATGAAGAAAATTTTATTATGCATAGGATTTAGTCATCAGAAACAAAAAACAGTTTTAATATTGATAGAAATATGAAGAAATTGATTAACTTTTATATTAATTCGTTGTTTTCAACAATTAATGAATTGAATATAAAATGCAGTATTCCAGAAATCCAGGTTTCTATATTTGGCATTATTAAAATTCTAAAAATAGCTGAAGTAGTATAGAGTAATAATGGAGTCAAATGAAAATTATCATTTGGACACACCAGTTTTTTTTGTCCCCCACCCAGATAATAACATTAAATTCTGCCAAAATTTTATTGTCTGCATTCAGTTAAAACAAAGATCATTTAATACAAGGGAGTAATTTCACTGACATTAATCATAAACTGAATAATTAAAATGAATAACTTATTGACATAAGTTATAAGTTGCTTATTTAAAGCAATAAAAAAGTAAACAGAAAACGTACAAATCACAATCATAGTAAAATAATTCTAGTATATGACTTTCAGCTGATATTCATGAAGGACTGAGAAGTGTATCAGGAAAATGTTTCATGCAAATTAGGTATCTCCAGATATGTGTGATACCTAAGGTTTAAAATGAAAAATCTTACTTGAAGCTCATATTTTACTTTTAATTTCAAGCTAACAGAATAAATTTAATATATCCACTAACCCAAATACTTTATGTTAAATAAAATATGCAATAAAGCATCAATTAAAAAAGCTTTGTATAAGATATATTATAGAAACTAATGTTTTCAGCAACTTTTTCAAGGAATAATAAATTAAAAAAAAACACCTTTTCATGGCATAAACAAACCTAGACCAATGAAGTCCAAAAAACGAAAAAACATGTCACACAATAACCAATTTGTCGTGCATCTTTCCTCTAAAAATAAGTATTTATAAAGTTTGTAATCTTTTAAAATTCTGTACTAATTTGTACTGGTTAGGTGATACTGTTATTAAGTAAAAACCACATTAACTAATCATCAATGGAAAGGCTTACAGCAATTCATTAATAGTGATTGACAAACAGCTTGTAAACACTCACTTAACACAAGTGGCTAAGTATGGTTGACCACAACTAACATAAATTTATGAAACCTAAGTGAACATTTCATTTCTCGCTTTTAACCACCTTGTAATTTTAAAAAATTAATATAATATTTTCAGCAATTATCTAGTATATGATTTTCAGCTGATATTCATGAAGGCCTGAAAAGTGTATCAGGACAATGTTTCATGCAAAATTAGGTACCTCCATATATCTGTGATATATATAAGGTTTAAAATGAAAATTCTTTCTTGAAGCTTTTATTTTATTTTTCATGTCACCCTGAGAGTTTAAATTTTATATTTCCAAAAGTAAAATACTATAAAACTATGACATTATTTAATTATTAAAAAAGCTTTTGATTTTATAAGATATATAATAGAAAGTATTACCTTCAGAAAAAATTATTTTCAATGAATAATGAATTTTTGAAAGAATCATTTTCATAACTGAAACAAACATAGTCTGATGAAGTTCCAAAGAATGAAATGCATGACACAAAAACCAACTTGTCATACATCTTTCCCACAAAATAATCATTTATAAAGTTTAAAATCTTTTACAATTCTTTATTAATTTGTACTGAGTGGGTAATAATGTTACTAAGCAAAAACCACATTGACTAATCATGAATGAAAAAGCTTACTACAATTCATCAACCAACAGTATTTTAAAAAACAAAAAAAATTGTGTGTCTATAAAGGTGCTGAGAAAAAAAAACAGTTACTCGAACTGAGCAATTTGATTAAGTGAAAAATTAAATAAGCATTAAAAATTTAATGTTAACAAAAAAATATAAATCATAATCACAGTAAAATAATTTCAGTATATGACATTCATGAAGGACAGATAAGTGTATCAGGCCAACATTTTCTGCAAATTAGGTATCTCCAGATTCATGATATTTAAAGTTTAAAATAAATTTTTTAAAATGAAAAATCATTCTTGAAGCTTTTATTTTAGTTTTAATTTCAATCTAACAGATTTAAGCTAGAGCATCAGGCTTTCAGAGAAGAAGTGCTGTGATGGGTTCTTCCTTAATTTTTAAATTGAGAAAATATTGATTTTACATTTTGACTAGCAATAAAACAGCTGCATTTGTTTTTCCAAAAATAATAAAAGGATTTTTTTCTAAATTCCAAGCAGTGTATTGGGAGCCAAGGTTATTTAATGGGAACCTTGGATTTGATTTTTGGAGTTGACAAACAGTGGATTCTGGTATCCAGGTCCCTCTATTCCATAAGGTAAACAATGCAAAAGAATTTAGACAACCACCAGATTAGGGAACTCTACAAAAAAAGTGATACCTAAGATGTAAAAATAGTGTTTTGAAATGAAAATCTTTATTGTAGCTTTTATTTTAGTTTTACTTTCAAGATAATAGATTACAGCTAATATTTCCAATAAGCAAAATACACTGCTGTATTTCAAAACCTAATTTTAATTGACTGGAAGAATACTTTTTGTTTATTTTGCTCGTCATCTTTTATCACAATACAATTCTCTTTATTAAAAAACTTTTACAAAAATAAAATATGCTTTTCTGATATATTATTTGAGGAATATTAGCTGATTTAAAGTAGAATCTCATTTGAAACATTATTTAAGTTTAAATTATCATAAAGAAAAACAATTTTTAACCCAACAGGAGCTGTATTTATGTGATGGCAGATCTAATGCTCTTCTATAGAGACTTAATCTATAAAATATAATTGTCTTTTATAGAAAATTTCTCAGTAATCTTAAAAAAATAAAAATTCTCTGTAATCTTACGTTTTATTGAATTTTGGATTTAAATTTACTATAGTTATCCCTCTTATTTTCTGATAATGTTATGTATGGATGCTTGTACTTATAAAAACCAACATCTTTATAAACGAAAAAAAAATTCAAAATTATTTTTAAAATTTTGAAGTCTCATGATTCAGCGTAAGCTTTTCCATTCATGATTAGTAAATAATTTTCACTTATTAATATCATCTAAAAGACTGAAATTAAAACAGAATTTTAAAAGATTTTAAAAAAACTTCACTTTTCTAATTAAAATTTAAAAAATAAAAACAGTTCTTGTTAAAATTCATTACTCATTAAAAACATTCACGTAAGACAATAGTGTTCTCAATATATTGTATTCATAAAATCAATTAAAAGCTTTTCTGATTAAATAATTAGATGGTTTTATTGTATTTTTTTATTTTACAAATCAAAGCAGTTTTCTGGTAAATGGTGTTTCATTTTAACAAAATCAAATTAATGATACATTCACCAAGTTGTGATGCTTTCAATTAATATGAGTATGAAGACTAAGAGTCTGGATCTTTCTTGGAATTTCAGAAAACTAAGCAATGGAGGCAACAGATGTAAAATCAAAAATTTTCCCAAGTTTTTCTGAAAAAACAAATTTAAAAAAATAATTTCATTAATTTGTGAATAAGTCCTACAAATTTAATTATAATATGACAACTATTTGCAAGAATTTCCAAAACAATATATTTTTAACTCAAAAATAGGTACTGCCACTCATTTTCAATAATTAACGTTTAAATGAAATTTTTAAAAATAAGTTTTCTTGGAATTTTTTATACAATTAAAAAGTTATGTTTGATTAAATGAAATGTAATAGCATCAGTGTATTTTAAATTCTACAGCTTTTCCTTTCACTCCAGTTCTTCCTAATCCCTATGTAAACAAATCGGACGAAAACTATTAGAAAAAAATTAAGTCTGTGTTCTCCTAATTTTTTTGTTTACAAATTTTAAATACGTACGTATTTGGAAAACGATACTAACTCATTTTTTTTTACTCCAACAGTAAGACAAGGTGAAATATTTTTTAATCATAATAAAAATATTTTAATATCCTCAGTTGTATCTTCTCAGCAAATAGATGAATCCTATTTTTAAAATGATCACATTTGTAATTAAATCCAACTAACATTTATATTCTGAAATAATTTGCTTTTTTAAATTCATATACACCAATTGAAACCAAAAGAGGACAGCTGTTTTTATCATCAAAATGCTTAAAGTTTAATGTCATTATTAAGAGGAAAGATGAAATTAATTTTTAAATATTTTGTTTTTAAAAATTTTTGGGAAGACGTACGAAATTCATCTTTTTTTTTCAGTGAGTAACCATTTTTTTTTTTAAGCATTTACTTCGGCAAACGTTATTATTTTCTGGTGAAAAATAAATTAATTTGGAAATTCTTGCAAAAGTCAAATGATGGTCGCATTTTGATGAAGCTTTCAGGATTTATTAAAAAATGACCGAAATTATTTTTGAAATCTGTATTTTCATAAAATCTTGGTAAAAATTATTAAGGTGTCGAGCTCTCTGCGATACCCTCGTATCACCTATATTTTATAGAAAGTTCGAAAAGGAAAATTAAAAAATAAATCAAACCATCTTCTTTTTGTAACCAAACTTTTCATTGGTTCGTTCTGCATCAGCAGCAGCATTTTGCCTCTCTTTCAAAAAAGCGGGAATCTTCCCGCTCTTGAAGCTCCAGTTGGAAAGAAGATTTTGAAGCTACCAGACCTATTGTTTCCAGCTCACTTATCTTTTAAGGCATATATATTTTCGCCTACTCGTTAAAAAGAAAACCACTTTTCTTTTAAGACATATATATTTTCGCCTACTTGTAAAAAAGAAAATAAACTAGATACATTTTTTTTTACCTTCTTGAGAAACTAAATTAAATATTCAAACTGTGCAATAACAACCTTTTGCATCCAATATTTTTCTCCTGGTAAATAATTATATTACTTCAACTTATCGACTTAAACGCAAGTATTTTTTAACATTCTTTCACACACACCTTGCTTGCTGTTTATTCTTCCAACTCATCATTTTGAGCTATTTCAATTATTTGGACATACAGTCTATTCTTCCAACTCATCATTTTGAGCTATTTCAATTATTTGGACATACAGACTATTTTCCAACTCATCACTTGAAACTGGAACAAATTACAAACTATTTTACCAACTCATCATCTTTGAACTGTTTAAATTATTTTCTTAAACACATACAAAAAAGTGTTTCATACATCTCCAGTTAATTATTAAAAGGGTGAAAATAAGTTCTCTCCCTTTAACCGATTATTGTTATAATTAAAATATTGTCTACCTATGTCTTGTTTGTTCACTTTTTGGTACACATTGAATTGAGAAGCTAACATTATTACATAACAAATAAAAAAAAGTAGTTAGGCCACTACAAAGGAATCCTATGTCTATGGCACGAGTCCGAGTTTCACACATTATGCAGCCATCAGGTGTATATTTCAAACTGACAGTTTCAATGTAACTTCACTCGATGGTCATAGGAAAATAGTTGAATTACTGTTTTTTTGATAACAAGATTGAAATGTAAATGTTCTACGGTTACATGTGAATAAAAATTTAAAATTAAAATAAGAAATAATGGAATGCAGGGGGAAGAAGTCAAGGGGCGTAAATCATGAGTCTTGAAAATTTAAATATTCAAGTATTACATGTGCATAAGAATGCAGGGAAAATCAAAATTTCTGTAAACTACATAGGTAAAATTAGCAAAATTATCCTAGAAAGAGCTTCCACATTAACTAAAAATGCCTTAGCCATGAACCGATGGAAGAATACAGCTAAAGCAATTGATTTGTTCACAAAAAAAAAAAAAAAATGTATGCACTTTCATCCAGTTCTATATTTGTGACTTCTACCCATCTATACCAAAATTTCACTGCCTGGTAGAATTTGTCTTTAATTTTTCTCTGTACAACGTCAGTCTCTTTCTTTCTTTCTTCCTTCCTTTCATAGTATTCTAGTGACCTGGTCACACTGTCTATTTGAATCCCTTCTCCCTGGGCCTAAAAGTTAAAATATTTTCTTCAACCACCGGCAGAACAATGGAATCATCTCTGAAAATATTGTTAATATTGTTAAAATGTAAGCCATTTTTTCTCTTAACTTTTGCTTAAATTTAAGTGTTCATGCTTAATTGAAGGCTTGATTTTGTTTTTCTAGCCAAAATTTCACTGCCTGGACTTTAACTAAGTTAAAACTTAGCAAGTCACCATCATTTTCTTTCTATTGGAGTGGATGGACTGTGATATCACCCGGTTCAGACTCCACCCACGTCTATTGAACAGGTGAAGAGGCTTATCCCTTGTTTCCTGTTCAGGTTGTGGTTTCCGGTTTTTCTCTTCTCCAAACTTTTCACTCTTTTTTTTATTTTTATTTTTTTTTCAATTGGAGTAGATAGTCTAAACTATCGCCCGGTTCACACTCCATCCACGTCTATTGAACAGGTGAAGAGGCTCATCCCTTGTTTCCTGTTTAGGTTGTGGTTTCCGGGTTTTCTCTTTTCCAATCTTTTCACTCTTACGTAGCCCCCTGTGCATCAGTGGCGTTTTCGCCTTGCTTGGGGTGATATGATTAAAAAAAAAAAATTAAAAGCTAAATGAGTAAATTTTTTGATTTCAAATAAGCAGAATACTCTGGTATATTTAAAACAAAAATTATATTGATTGGAATCTAAAATTTTTCAATTTTTAAAAAAATTTTTCAGTCATTTTTGAGCGATTGACACATTTGTAAACAAAGGTTAATTCTCGTTTTTAAAATCTTGCAAATATAATATATACATATGTAGCACATTATTTTTCTGAAAATTAGCAAATTTAATGTTAAATTAATCTGATTCATACCATTTTTATTTACAGCATGAAATTTAGAATAAAACTATTTCTTAAACATAGAATTGAACTTTCTGACATTTCCCCTGTATTTCAAATCTGATGACAGCTTGACAGATGCAAGATAAAATAAGTGTATGGGGATCATAAGTGACATAATTGTACAAGTTTTTTTTTCCTCTAAGAAGAAAGCATGAAACACATGACATTTTAATGTACACATAGAAATTACCATATAAAAAAAAATTCAAATACAAAAAAATATTAAAAATTGTTTTTAAAATACAAAAGTACGATGATTTATATTGAAATTTTAAATTTGTAAATGTTATGTTCACTTAATAAGGTAATAAACTCAAGACAACAAATCTTTGAGGTATTTTAAAAATTTTTCAAACTTTATAAATGTTGTATTCTTTAAAAAGGTTACAACTAGACCAAGGTGGGACTTGAATAAAATGCAACATGCGCACAGATGAAAGAAGAGAGGTTTATTGTAAAGAGAATGCACTTCAATAAGACAGGTAATCTCGTGACAGGCTAGTAATTGCCAAAGCAAGTCACAGGCATCTCCTATGCTCACTGTATATGGCTACTAATATACCCTTCCGATCAAAAATTTAAGACCACTTAAAAATCTTAAAAAATTTTTTTTTTACAGATAGATTTTAAACTCCTCCCACTTTAGGTTACCAATACTACAATCTAAAAGGTTATAGAAACAAAAAGCTACATTCCAAACATTTTATTTAGAAATTTACATTTTTATAAAATGAGGCAATTTACACATGATCAAAATCATAAGACCAGAGACAAAAATTCTACGAAATTGTACAAAAAGTGTATGAAAATATTTAACAACCAAATTTAATAATGAAGTCTACCTCCACTGCTTTTGATGACTTCAAAAATTCTGTCGGGCATGCTAGAAATAAGCATTTCCATTAAGGTGCGGAGGATGTTGCTCGAGCTTCTGAAGATGGCTTCACAAAGTTCATTTTTTGTTGATTGTTTGCCATTTCGATAAACATATCTTGTCATCCATCCCCAAACATTTTCAATTGGGTTCAAGTCCGGTGAGCATGCAGGATGTCCCAAGAGATGGACCTCATTTTCTTGTAGAAAGGTCAAGGCTCCATCTTGCAGCATGGAGTGCAGCATTATCCTGTTGGAATAACCATCCATCCCCACACAAACAATGGCCCTCTGTCATCAAAGATGCTTTTTGTAGCATGTTAACGCAACCAGCCGCTCTCTGACGACCCTACCTCACCTGGAGCTCCATCGTCCCCCTGTAAGAAAAGGCACCCCATACCATTAGGGACCCTCCACCACTATGACGTGCGGAGAAAATTTCAGGAGGCATGTTTTTGTTATACCAATATTGTTGGAAGCCATCAGGACAATCGAGATTGAATTTTTTCTCATCAGAAAACAGGACTTTCTTCCACTTCTCAACGTCCCATGTTTGGTATTCATGACCACACTTTAAGCGGTCCAACTTGTGACGTGGAAGCAGCCGAGGAATTTGTTTACGCTTTTTATTTACCATGCCTTTTTGTCTTAAGTTTCGTCTGATGGTTACGGGACTGCAATCAGCATCTGTGACTGCCTTAATTTGACAAGAAGAAAGTCCCCTGTCTTTCATAACAACCCGTCTTATTCTCCTACTCAATGCAGGAGAAATTTTTTGGGGCCTACCAGAGGATTTTGCTTTTCCATAATTCTAACTGTTCTTTAGAAAGTTGCAAATCACAATTTTACTGCAATTTAACTTAGCTGCGATCACCCGCTGTGACAAATCTTGCTTATGGAATTCTAGAATTCGAGAACGCTCAACTTTGGTAAGTTTGCTTGCTTTAGGCATGGTAACACCTTTACGCAGTGATTGCTAATCTCTAACTGAGCTAAAAACATTGGAATTGCCATAGATCTAACAATTTATACCCCTGGTCTTATAATTTTGATCATGTGTAAATCACCTCATTTTATAAAAATGTAAATTTCTAAATAAAATGTTTGGAATGTAGCTTTTTGTTTCCATAACCTTTTAGATTGTAGTATTGGTAACCTTAAGTGGTAGGAGTTTAAAATCTATCCATAAAAAAAAAATTTCTTTTTAAAGATTTTTAAGTGGTCTTAAATTTTTGATTAGGAGTGTAATCAGTCCCCATAGCTGGTAGGGAGTGTGGGACATTCCATTACACCAATAAATTATTATAATTTAAAAAAAACAAAACAAATGAAAACAATTCTTTTCAAATTTATTATTAATCAAGAAATTTCTTTTAGACTATAATGTCTTTAATCTATATTATTTATTGAAGCAATTAAAATCTTATCAAATTAAATATTATAGTTTTATTGCATTTTTTATTTTACTATTTGGAGCGGGTTTTCAGAAATAAAAGCAAAATATTTAAAAAAAATAACAGATGATTGACATTCCCCTGCATTTTACATGGAGTGGGGATAACAGATGTAAAAAAAAATATATTTTTACTAAGTTTTTGAAAATGATAATTTCAAAATTATTTTCATTTATTTGTGAATAAGTCCTGAAAGTTTCATTACAATCTGTCGATTAAAAAAAAAATATATTTTTACTAAGTTTTTGAAAATGATAATTTCAAAATTATTTTCATTTATTTGTGAATAAGTCCTGAAAGTTTCATTACAATCTGTCGATTAATTATTTTTGGCTTGGTTTGGTTTTATGGCATATCAACTACTGTAGGTTATTTAATGCCAAATTTAGTTTATTTTTACATATATATATAGATAACTGGTAAACATCTATAAGCTTTGTAAGCTAGAACTTATTTGCTTGCACACTGCAAAATAATTCCAGGTATTACTGTCTAAGACAAGGGCTTCCATTTAGTATAGACAATTTGTTTACACAATGTTAAAAGGTAGCATATATTGATTACACACCAGTCTACATCCTTGATAAGAGACCAATTCTTTTCAGGAAGTTTATTCTGACTTTGATCAATTTTTCTAAATAGCTCCTTTGTGCTCTTAATGTAGTAGAACTTTCTTCAAATGTGTTTAAGGCTTGCGCATTCGATCAGTATATGTTTTTCTGTGTATTAATTTCTAGCATGAAGGAGTGAGTCAATCTAGCACCCAAGCAAGGGTGGTTTCTTCTCTCATATTATTAGTATTCAGTTTCTTTTATTTCATAATAGGTTCTATTTGGTAGAGCTTGTTGTGGGTATTTTTGCTCCATAGTTGTTGCCATTTTTGTATCATTATTTTCTTGATTTTATGTTTTAGGTCAGTATATGGGATTTTAGAGTTTGGTTGGATACCATGTTAAGTGCAGCTTTTGCTAAGGAATCAGCTTTCTCATTTCCCTGAATTCCAATATATCTTGGGATCCAGCAAAATATCACCTTTTCATGTCTTATGGAGTTGATTTGGTTAAAAGTTTGACAATTAAAGGGTTATCTAGTTTTGTATTTTTTATAAATTTTAGGACAGAGATAAAGTCAGCATGAACGAGGAATTTTTTAAGTTACTTGAGCAAACAATCTTAAGTGCTAATTTTATTGCATAGATTTCTAATTGATTTTTGCAAGAATTTCCCATATAATATGTTTGTAACTGGAAAAAACTGAGTGATGTATGATAATATTATGTTTTCCATTGCAAATTCTTGTAACGATTTAGTTACCCATGAACTAAAATCAAAACAAGATTTTTTTACCAACACTTTTAATGTGTCAGAAAAGATTAAAAAATTTTAAAAGATAATTAAAAAATACTTTGATCTTTCTCCTTAATAAGAAACATTTTCTTGGAAAAAGTTTATATTAGGTTTAGGACCCTTTTTTTTCATACTATGCAGCATTTTCAGCAATTTAGTGGGGGTATCGACTACAAAAAAAGACCCTAAATTTTCTAACAACGTAACTAATCTGAGGCAAGAAAATTTTAAATGTTTTCTTGATACTTTTAATTGAAAGCTAAATGATTAAATTTACTATTTCCAGTAAGCAAAATACTCTGGTGTATTTCAAACAGAAATTATATTAACTGGAATATAAAATTGAGATCTTTTTTAATCTTTCAATTTTTTTAACCATTTTAAGTGACCAACATATTTTGTCACCAAAGTTAATTCTCAGTTTAAAAATTTTGCAAAAATACAAAATACATCTGTGACATATTATTTTCAGAAAATTAGAGAATTTAATGTTAAATTAATCAAAATTACACATTTTGTTTTAGTTTTATGTACCAAATGAAGGCCAATAATTGGTAAATTCTCGTTTTAGGACTCAAAGGCTAATATTGCTTCAAATTTTTCAAAAATGGTCTTATTTCTGTGCAAATGTCTATGCTGAACTGAAATCAACAATTAGATATTCAAGAAAGCTACCTTTTTTGATGTTAACAACCAGAAAAAATCCGACTTTTTGCCAGCCATTACCAGCTTAATCTATTAGGGAGAATCATTTTTGCTGCTGAACAATTTTAGATGTAGGAAGAAAATTTGGGCCTATTTACTTCCTTTACAGAAAAGTCCTTGCAGAAATTAGTATGCGATTTTTTTTTGTTTTTTTTGTACTTAATTTCAGAAGAAAGTGATTGAAATTGAAACAAAAGAAATAAGTTATTTGCATGTATAAAAAGTTATGTGTGTGTATGAAAAGTGTATGGAAGCCAATAATTGGTAAGTTTTTGTTTTGGGACCTGAAGGCTGATATCCCTTTAAATTTTATTCCAAAATAGTCTTATTTCCGTGCAAATTTATATGCTAAACTCAAATCAACAATTAGATATTGAAGAAAGCTAACCTTTTTTGATGTTAACAACCAGAAAAATCAGACTTCTACTCGTTCGTTTTATCAGCCATTACTAGCTTAGGGAGAGTCATTTGCTGCTGAACGATTTTTTTAGGCACAGAAAGAAAACTTGGGCCTATTTACTTCCTTTACAGAACAGCCCTTGCAGAAATTAGTACACATATTTTTTTTGGTACTTAATTTCAGAAGAAAGTTATTGATATTGAAACAAATGAAAAAAAAAGTTATTTGCGTGCATAAAAAGTTATTTGCGTGTAAAAAAAGTTATTTTCTTTTGGTACTTAATTTCAGAAGAAACTTATTTAAAATTTTTACAGGCCCGTGAAATTGAAACAAGTGAAAAAAATAAGAGTTATTTGCGTGTATAAAAATTATTTGTTTGTATAAAAATAATATAATGCGGTACCTCCAGTTTTTCGGCAAAACTTCCTACTTTCAAAATGAAAAAGCATTCTTGAAGATTTCATTTTAAATTCAATTAAAAGCTTAATGATTAAATTTATTATTTCCATTGATTAAAAAATTCTAGTGTATTTCAGATAGAAATTATATAGATTGGAAATTCACATTAATTTCGATTTCTTAATTTTTTTAAAAGCGGCCATTTTCTAAAAATTAAGAAATTTGTAAAAAAACACAAATTCATTGATTTTAAAAATATTTCAAAAGATTTCTGACACTTTTTTTTCAGTAAAATTTGAAAATTGGAAGTTTAATTTACCTGATTTGCATTTAAGTGTTATTTACATGTATAAAAAGTTATTTGCGTGTATAAAAAGAATATAATACTTATAGATACCGCCACTAATTCGCATGAAAAACAGCATAGTGTAATGAAAAAGGCCACAAACTTAACAAAAATAAAGTTTCATCGTCAAAATGTTCGTGTTATTATTAAGATGAAAGACTAAAGTATTTTTGATTATTTTTTGAAATTTTTTTAATCCTTTCTAACCCGTTTGAAATTTTGGTTAAAATCTTGTTTTTTTTCATGTCATCGCTTACTCCAACAATTAACATTGTTTTTTTTTGCGCGTCTTTTCTGTAGAAAGCACATTAATTTGGAAATTCTTGTAAAAATCAAATAATTGTTCAATTTTAATGAAATTTTCATGGTTTATTCACAAGTGAATGAAATTATTTTTAATTTTCTTTGAGAAAATATTGGTAAAAATATTTTTTTAAATATGTTAACCCTTCCTTAATTTCATGAAATTTTGCATATAACCTTTTTGTCCCCTGACAACTTTGTTAGAAGTAGAAGTCTTTGCAGATAGAAAAAAAAAGTGGGTGATTTACAAATTAGTGCGCAAATAAATGAAAATCTGCTCTGAATTCAAAAATAATAAATCCAATAAAACTATGACATCACTTAATTAGAAAAGTTCCTAATTGCTTTTGTAAATAATTGATATTAGGGACTTTATTGTCTAAAAAAATAAAAATTTTTTGATGAATAATGAATTTTTACAAGAATTTTTCAAGGTTTTTACATTTTAAATATAATAATTTATAATCGTATAAAATCAGGTAAATTTCTGTATTTGTTTATTCCCTGGAAGTTATATAATAATTAAGTGGAAACGAAATTTACGATTCCAAAATTGCAAAGATTATTAAACGTAGAGGTGCGCGACTACATTTAAAATAATTTTATTTTGTATTTTTTTACTTAATTAGTTCCTTATTTTCATGTATGGTAGACTATAATTGCCATTATTATGAAAAGGTCACGTGATCTATTAAATTTGTCCCTTTATTCTAATAAAAGGAGAACATGTGGTCTTTTCATAGCATTTTCTTCTTGTTTCTTATCTGCATTTTATGTATTTACATAAGTGTGGGACATAATGAAATTGAATTTATTTTTTTAAAAACTTATTTAAGAAGAAACAAATTTGTCGTTCACATTTTTCTCACTTTCTTCAGTTAATTTTTAATGACATTTAGTTTGTTAAAGAAAGACGTTTAAAAATGTATTTTTTTATTTTAATGATAGTCAGTTGAGTGCCATATGTGATACATGCTTGGGCGATCATGTCTCTATCGAGACATGACTGACTAGGCAGAAGATTATCCCGCAGTAGGTTGCCATTGCTTTCTGCGGTAGACTGGTTGCCGACCAAGGCTATAGAACCCAATCTGTGCTGTTATTTAACCCATAACTGGAAGGAATAGGTGGATTAATACCTTTCCCAAAGGTATTTGCGCATAAGTGAATGCAATGAATTTGGCTGGAATTCAAACTCGGCTCCCTGATTTCTCGTTCCAAGCCAATATTCAATGCACCACAATGCACATCCATTTTAATGACAGTTATATTAAGTGTAATAAAAAAAGACGTTTAAATTAATTTTGAAAATAATGTTTAATTTAAGTTATTTTGAAACTTCATTTCCTGCATATTTGAAATTAGGTTTTTCATTTTCTATTAATTTTGTTGAATAGTTTTACTTTTCTTTTCAGCTGTGTTCAATTTTTTCAAAATAGAAAACTATTTTATTTTACTTAATGTTAATTAAAGTTTATTAACTACCACTGACTAAATAATATTTTATTTATTAAAAAAATTTCCAAATCAAGGTGTTAATTTTTTTGTTTATTTATGTTATTTTTAATTTTTTTTAATTATAGACGTCTAAAACAAAAAACATTCTAAAGCCATATAGCAGCATCCAACATGGACAACCCATTCTCTGCGACCATATTTTTGAGAAATTATTCCAAAAATATGGAACTCATCAGGAAGTGGCAAATTGGGCTACGTTGGAGAATGCCACGAATGGCTTTCCACCGGTATCATTTAATTCTGTGAGCAAATGCTCAACTTTCTACAAAAACAAAAGGGCATACTATGCTGCTGAATTTGTCCAAAAATGTTGAGAAGTTGTAACCCAGTTTGACTCATCTTCTACTGCCTCTTCAACTGACACCCCAGTTGCAACTACATCTTCAGGTTCAACACCGTCTGATGCTACCACAACATTACGTCTTGATGACAAGGAGCTCTCTTCCATAACAACCATTTCTTCTACTGCAGCAACCATTTCAGATGCATCCCTGACAACTGCAACTGAAACCCTGACAGGTGCAACTAAAACTCTGACTGCTGCAATTAAAGAAAATTCTAAATTGGGTGCAAGTGCAAATCGACCTTCCCAGTGTTCATCTTCTAGTGACATTAAAAAAAATAAAAAAATAAAAATGTTGCAAGAACAACTGAAACAAAAAAATAATAAAATAATAGCACTTAAAAATAAATTAAAAGTACTCCTGGTAAAAAAAAAAAGGAACATTCAAATCAATTTGTAAGCCAGAAACTCTATTATGACCGTATTTCATCTGAAGTTCCTGCTTCAAATATTCTAGAGACTGTAGCCAGCATATTAAAGACATTGTCACTAGAAGATAAGATTTTGCACAAAAGCTCTACCACAGTGTACAGAATGGTGGGGGAGCTTGGCTTCCTGTCTGATGTTAAGACCTTCCATGCAGTGGAAAGTGCAGAAAACTGCACTTTAGTTTTCGATTCCACGACACAAGATGTACAGCACGTGAACTGTGTTGTATTAACAACTCCAACATCCTCTTATCTTGTCTTGTTAGAGTATCTTTCTGGAAGGTCCGCAATAGACTACAAGCAACACATAAATAATTCTATCATTTATTTAGCCAAAGTGGGCTCACTATCCACTGGTGAAAGTCTTGATGTGGGTTATAAACAAATAATATCCAAAATAAAATGCTGCTTGACGGACAGGGCCCCCCTGTCAATTATTCCACAGTTTTGCTACTGGAGAAGGAGTGGCAGATTAAACTTCTGGAGATGGATTGTAATTTGCACCCACTGGAATCAATTACCAGGAAAACAAAGAACGCCCTGAGGGATTGTGAGACATCTGGATCATTTGTTGGGAGTGAGTGCCTAGCATGGCAAATTATTGTGGGATTGAATTCTCTCAGATTTAATGATAAATTAGAAACTAAAAATGACATGAAGGCCTTATTAAGCAACAAGGGCTTTCATTGTTCCTAATCACTAGATTCTGAGGTAATTGTCTGCATATCATTTTCCATCTGGGTGCTACTTACTTCCCAATTTTTCAACAAAGTAAGCAATTTGTTTCAGGGCTTCCATCAACAAATGAAACCATCTCCAGGTTGCAGCTGCTATTCAGAGAAGAAGACACCATTGTAGAGTTACAAATGCTGGAAATCATAGGGAAGATGCTCACGGGACCTTAGATGAAAACTTTCTATACCTCTTGAAACACAAAATGACCCCATCAACACAATGAACATCGTCAAAGGGGTCATTGAGAAGGTGAAGCTACTCATCGAGGACCCAATATCTGTTTTCGTCTGAGTAGAGGACTTCTTTGGAAATCCAATACCAGAGACTGTGAGGAACTCCCTATTGATTGCTCCCACAAATGGGCTCATGTCCCAACGGATGATGACTGCCTGTTTGAAAGGGATTGTAGAAAGGAATAGAGGTATTAAACAGGCAGTATCAAAAGTCTTTCAGCTCTGAATTTGGTTCGGTCTCGGCTGACATCTGTGAAGGAACACACCATGCTAGCAGAAAGCATCATCAATGAATTTTCTGAAAGAAGCTTGCACCTAATGCTTATGTTTCCAGCATAAGTGGTGTCATCAAGGCCAAGTGGAATTGAGTAAGAATATTCATCGAAGATCTGGATGCTGAGTATTTCAAGAAATACCTCCAGATGGCGATGACTTCCAGCAGAGATTATACTGGAAAGAAAAGAATGCAGCAGCAGAACGTTGATGAGAAACTTTCCCAGAAGAGCAAAAACAAGGCAATCCAGGTGGAAAGGAGGAAGAGGGCTGCAATGCAGAAAAAATTACATGGCCTGAAGGATGTGTCAATAATGACTTTGCTGGCTGAATTTCATCAACCACAATTAGCAGAAGTCCTGCATGAACTACTCCCTGGAAAGATAGTTGGACAGTCAATGAACCCCATTTGGACAGTTGATGGTGTCAACCGTGAATATGTTGGTGACATCATTAGTTATGCAAATCCTTTTTATATGGTTTCATACCTCAATGATGAAACTGACTGTTGTCAACTGGACAAATGTGAAATTGGCACTAACTATTCATTCAGTAGCGTTGACTCTCACTAGGCCCGTAATGGTTAACAAAACTAGCGAGAAAAAAAGTCCCGATTTTTTCTGGTCGTTAACATAAAAAAAGTAGCTTTCTTCAATATATAATTGTTGATTTGAGTTCAGCATATACATTTGCACAGAAATAAGACTATTTTGGAAAAAAAATTGAAGGGGTATGAGCCTTCGGGTACTAAAACGAAATTCAATTATTTATCACTGTGCCTTAAAAAAATCCCCAGAAAAGAAAAAGGGAAATACTTCTCCGAAGAGTTTTAATGTGGTAACCTTTTAAAGCCTTTCTTGTTGAACCTATACACCAGCCGAAGATTTTTTTTTCTTTGAGGTGGAAAGGCTGGGCTAGTTCTTTTCAATTAAAACAGTTCTTGTTAGAAATTTGGAAATTATTTTAAAAACCTCCGTACAGAAAAATATCGGTAGATTACCAAAATAAAGAGAAGGGTTCATCATATTTGCAAAAATGAATTTTAGAAGAAAAGATGAAAAAGAAAAAAAAAAAAACGGAATTACACTTAAAACAAAAATTTAAGTTTTTCGAAACAAGATACGTTTATTTGCTGAGAATTTTTTTAACTTTAAGAGAGAAAATAATTTATTTCCTCCTCTAAAATTCTGCTGAATTATTTTCTTGTCTACATAAAAACATGTATTTTTTTTTGTTTTTGCAATTTGTAAAAAAGAAATTAAAATAAACTTACTTTTTCTGTCTTTTTTTTTGTTTGATTTGTTTTTGTTCAGATGAAAAAGAAATGTTATAGAAATTTGACTTTCTTTTTAATGTTCGGTTTCTACATAAAAATAAAATCAACCGTCGTTTGCAATCAGTGCCAAAAGTTTTTCATGTAGGAAAATCAAGGGAGATAATTCACATGAAATCACATTTATCTCCAACGAAAAGTTACGTCTTGTCCTTGTCGAAAAAAAAAATTTCAAGTTACGATTTTTATTACTTTCAGAACAAACGTGAGAGCCGAAACTTGCGAAAAAAAAAACAAAAAAAAACAACACTAATTTTAATTAAACACAGCTGAATTAAATGGCTACGAAATCAAAATATCCGTTTCGACAAAAATCACCAATCTTGAATAGTAAAAAACTCTTAGTTTTTTTTTTCTTTTTACTAAAGAAAATTTTAAAAAATAAAATAATTTTCACAAGACTAAATTTATAGGGAATAGTTACCGTATTTTCCAGCGTACAAAACGCACTTTTTGCCTGAAAAATACGTGTGCATTTTTAAACGAATGTACCAACATGACATGGATGATATACTGAGGAGGATCATTTTTATTGTTACAATAACAATAACATCATTGACACACATATGATGACACTCTCTGCACAGATGATAGTTTACATTATTACAACTTTTACAGGAATCTACCAGTGACGAATTGTTGTGGATGAATAATAAATTTGATTGTATTTTTACATGCATTTTTTTTTTATTTTTAATTCATTTTTATGAAAATAAAACTACCCTTGGACAATGAAATTTTGTACTAACAACCAATTAGTATGTCACTGCCAATTGCCATATACAAACAAAATTGATGTAAACAATACGCAGCATATGGTGAATGTGTTGTTGTGTATAAGAATGACTTTATTTTTTCTTAGAAATTTCTTTCCAATATGAGGGTGCATTTTCCAAGCCACTGTATCTTGTAAGCCAGAAAGTACAGTATTTTCATCTTGGAACCATTAAAGTAAGGAGAAGATTGAATGTTTATTTAAATTGGCTTTGTGTCAAATATAACTGAACTCCCTACAACTTAGAGCTTATCAGAATCATCAGAAGGTTGAAGGATGGAAGAATAAAAGCATTTCGTTTGGATGTTAAAGTAGAATTTTATGAGCAGAACAGAATAACAACAATTTGTAAGAAGTGAAATTACTATGAAAATGTTCAAAATATAGTATGTCTTTAAATGAATCTAGAGTTCTAATTGTAAGTAGCAGTTCTAGTTGTGTGTATGCAGAATTAAGTGGGTACTAATAAAGTCAGTGTTCTTTCTTTCTTTTATGGCTGACGAGAAAGTGAAAAGAAAGGTAAACCAATAAAGAAAAATTGTACTTATTGAAGTTAATTTTTAGGGGTCAGTTTAAGTGTCATTTTGTTGTTGTTGTTGTAGTCTTCTTCCTTGTTAAAGGCAAAAATGAAAAAGATCAGATAAAGAAAAATATCATTCAAGAAGAAAATGGAGAACGAATGTGAATCAAGTTGTTATGTCAGTGGCTTGAGGTTTCTTTTATCACATCTCTGACTGATTTGACTTTATTTCTCTATTTTTATAGCAAAAGACTTTTTCACATGACTCATGAATTTCTCTCAAGTTTTGTAAATTGCTTCCTTTTATTGGTTAGAAAATTAATTCAATATCAAATCACAAAATTTGACTTCATCTTTTTCTTTCAGTCCAGGGTCAATCTGTCTTCCTATTGATCAAAAATAGAATTTCACACAGGATTGTGAAATTCATAAAATTGAGAGAATAGAATTACTTTTAATTTCATATTACCCACACCATCATGCACTAACTTAAAAACAAAATTAATTTGAAATAATTTAGGTATCTTTGAAATTAAATTTTGATTTTAGCTGAAAATGGCCAAAAAAAAAGTTAATTTGTAAAAAAGTAAAACAGCTTTACTAAAAGTTTTGACTTTGTTGTCATAAAAAAAAACAGCATTGGCATGGTCAATCATCCAAAATGGAACCAAACAAACAATGAAAACTAATTAATTTAAAAATCTCTTAAAAATCCTGTATTTTTCCTAGGTGATTTGTTTCAAAGTAAATTTACAGTCTAAATAACTAGACTTTGTAAAAATAATATCAAGTTTTTTTGCATAAAACATAACAAAAATAATTACTTATGCATGGTAGCTTGTGAGTGGTCACTGAGTTCATAGGTAAACAGTAGTCATTCTTGCCCTCTTTTTCACTCTCAAGTTGTTGAAACATAAGAGAAGTTGATTTCAAAACAAAATCAAAGGGTTAATACTAACATCAATACAATGTGAGTTGTCTGCTCTAATTTCTTTTTTCGACGAAACTTTCATGAAGTACAAAAAATAAATGCAATAAAAAAAATAAATGCAAAGATAAAATAATGCAACAAAATCAATCAAAAGATTTGCAAAGAATAACAACTCAATCAGCCATCACACTTATATAGTCTCATTAAATACACATCGTAAATTCCCAGAAAGTTCTAGAGAGCTCAAAAATGTTCTAGAAGTCTCCAGTAAGTCATAGTAGTACTATAGTTATATATGATTTTAGAAATTTCATGTTGAGGATGACATTTTAAAAAAAATAACAAAAGTTCATCAAGTCATAATGCAGGAATTCAATCATTTTACAAAAAGTAATAGCCCATATATATATATATGGGTGGGGTATGTGTTGGTTAAACAATTATCTTTGTTTACAACAATCAAGTTTCTAATATACCAATGAAATAAATTCAATGTAGTTGTTGCATATTGAAAAACAAAACGGCTTTGAATAATAACAAAAGTTTATTACACAACAAATACAAGCTTTTGATAGCGTGAATCACAAAAGCAAAACAAAATTCTTTTGTTTGAAGTGTTAATCTCTTGACAGAATTCAGTCATCATGTTTGTGAATGAACTATACCTTATTGCAGCCTTAAGTTCCTCATGTTTATGAGTAATTATTTATAAACTACACATGATTAAAACAATTGTGCTTTGTTCACATAACATTAATAAACTCGAGTCATCACTGATTTTATATAAAAAAAGAAAGATAGACAATGACAAAGAATAAAAAGACGAAACAGAGATTATATTTTGTTGATGGATATATTCCTGAGTGGAAAATCAGTCAGTCAGTTAAGTGCCATATGTAATACACACTTGGGCGATCATGTCTCAGAAAGAGATTGGCTGGGCAGAAGATTTTCACGAAGTAGATTGCTGTTACTTTTTGCGGTAGACTGGTTCCCAACCAAGGCTATAGAACCCAATACATCCTGTTATTTAACCAACAGCTGTAGGGAGAAATGATGTATTAATACCTTTCCCAGGTTTATATGCACATAAGTGAAAGTAATGAATTCAACTTGAATTTGAACTTGTCTCTCTGATTTCTCATTCTGAGCCACTGTACCACAACACACATCTGCATATAGTAGAAGATATTATGCCAAAATTCTGAGATGTACATTCAAATAACTAAAAGAACCAAAACAGGTAAATTGTAAGTAAAAGACAGTTTCACTGAGGAAAACAAAACAAAAAAAAAAACAGAAATTATACTTTTAGGTAGGCTCCCAGAGTGAGGGTTTGAAATAAGAGTTTAGCTGTTTTATACAGTTTTGGGGTCAGTACAAATGTATTTGAATAAAAGAAAACCATTTTTATTATTGGAACAGATGATGTACTTAATATCCTAAACAATTCAAGCAAAAGTAGTTTTGTGATGTCAATATACAAATTTGTGATAATTTACATAATATGTAACATATGTGTATGTGGGTGTGTATGTGAGGTTGAGAGAGAGTGAGAGAGCGTGTGTTAGTGCAGATGAAAATAAGTGCTTCTTTGTATAGATCTATGACAGTGTGGAATCTGTACCTGTGCACCAACTCCTTACACACCAGTATGTAGTGGCTCCTTTGAAATAGATTACCAGCTTTTGAATGGTCAGAAAAAAACTTTTGTTATTATTATTTAAGCATCAAATTTACATAGTAATGATATAAACTGCTTGGCTATTATCAGAATGAAAAAATTGGTTTAATTTTATCAAAACATTAAAAAAGCAGGAAGTCAAGCAGCACAGCTCAGAATGTTTTTGTTTATCCACTGGGTGTTATAAAGTTGAGGTCATAAGTGGTAGAAGAAAGCGAGTTAACTTTTCATCAGTTTATAGGGGTTGAAGGAACATATATTGAAATAAGTTTTACAGCTGTATGCCTTTACTAACACCAACCAGTTACTAGTTTAGGAGACTGGAAACTCAGTGATTTTATCAAGTCACTATCTCTAGTAAGATTACACACCAAGGTTAGAGAGTTCAGCCTGCCATTTTCTACACAGAGGAGCTGTAGAGGTTTTCGTTTCAGAGATTTTCCTCTCCTAGACAAGTTGCTATCCAACAATAAAAACTCTTACCCTACCTAACTTTTCCTTTTTTTCTTAAATGACTCCAGTTTGGGGGTTAATTATATGGCCATAGATGGTTCCATGTTCCTCTAAACCTTCTTGCTGCCAGATGTAGTTTATTGTCATACCCTTGTATATGTTATTAATTGCAATTATTTTCTTCATTCTTATTCATTTGTATATATATATATATATATATATATATATAAAATATACACACATATTCAGGTACCTCCACTAAATTACTAAAAAAAAAACAGCATAGTAAGAAAAAAGGTCCCAAACTTAATAAAAACAAACTTTTTCCATCAAAATGCTTATGCTATGACTAAGAGGAAAGATCATAGTATTTTTTAATTATTTTTCAAAAATTATTTAATATTTTCTAACACATTCAAAATTGTGGTAAAAATTTTGTTTTTATTTGCATTAGCAGGGAGTCAAACCGTTATAAGAGTTTACAATGGAAAATATAATATTATATAACTCACTTTTTTCCGGTGACAAACACATTATTTTGGAAGTTCTTGCAAAAAGCAAATAATTATTGAATTTTGATGAAACCTCCAGGACTTATTCACAAATGAATGAAATTATATTTAAAATCATTACTTTAAAAAAAATATTAGTAAAAATAGTTCTTTACATCTGTTACCACCTCCACCTGAATTCATGATAATTGAGGAAATTAAATTCTGTAGGCAAAAACAGTTTTATTAGTTAAATGCAGGACTCATTGGGGAATGTAAATCATGTATTATTTCTTAAAACCATTTACCACCTTTACCGAAAATTTACTCTGAATAGTAAAATACAAAATGCAATAAAGCTATGACATTAATTATGATAAGCTTTGAGTTACTTTAATAATATAAATGTCAGATATAGTCTGAAGAAAAAAAATTTTTTTGATTATATGATGTAATTTTAAAAGAATTATTTTCATTTGTTTTGTAATTATAATAATTAATAAAGTTTCAAATATATTTTTTAAATATTTCCAAGACTTAGGCTTCTAGATTATAAAGTGAAGACGATATTTACTAATCAAAGATTGAAAAGTTTAATACAAATCATCTAGCCATCATATTTTTAAAATAATTTTCAACTTTTTTTTTGCGTACTTGAAGTTTATTTTTGTATGGTAATTTCTATGTGTACATTAAAAGGTCATGTGTTTCATGGTTTCTTCTTACCAGAAAAAAATTTGTACAATGCGAGATAAGATATTTATCTTATCTCGCATCTGTCAACACATTTCAATTCCAGTAAAAAGGTTAGAAGGGTCAACTCTGTGTTTAAAAATAGTTTTATTTTAAATTTCAAGCTATAAATAAGTAATACTTGTGTAATTCAGATTAATTTAACAATAAAATTGTTAATTTTCCAAAAATATGTGACAGATGTTTATTTTATTTTTGTAAGATTTTACAACTGAGAATTAACATTTGTTTACAAATGTATTGATCAATCAAAAAATGGCCAAAAAATTGAAAGAGTCAAAAAACATTGAAAAATCTTAGATTCCAATAAATATAATTCCTGTTTGAATCACCTGAGTGTTTTGCTTACTGGAAATAGTAAATTTACTCATTTAACTTTCAATTAAGACTAAAATAAATAGTTTCAAGAAAACTTACTTTATTTTAAAAAATTCAATTTAAAATTTACTTATCAAAAATGAGTGGAGGTACCTGATTATATATATATATATATATATATATATATATATATACACACACACACACACACAAACACACACACCCAAAGAATTATTGATTTTATTTTTAATCCAATATTATTTCTTATTATTCTAGTAATTTTTTTAGTGGATACACATGTTCATATGACTTTTGAAACAGTCAGAATTACGTCTTGCTGCCTGTGCATTTGGGAGACTTTGTAAAGAGAGTGGAGTCTTTGCCATGTCTTGAACCTGCAGCTACCATTGTTTCCTCTACAAGTTTGATAGAGATGACAAGGACTGTTTAATTATTCTTAGAATAATCATATTGTTTTTATTATTGGGGCTTGAAATACCAAGTCAGTCATATCAGTTCACAATAGATTTCAAATCAACATTTGTTAAAATAAAACTAGTTTTATGTTTATGTACAAATCTGTGATAATTTACTTTAAAAAACTAACTTTATATATATTTATAGATTTATATACATCATACATTGTAAATAAAAACAAATGATACTATATTTGTATAGAAGTAATTCTCTTATGATGGTGTCTAAACCTGTGCAACTCTACCTACAACACCACACTTAATCCATCTTGAAAGGAAATGTCATCACCATCTAATAAGGACAGTAATAATGAATAGGCTAACCCTATGCATGTATACAGGGGATGTGCAAAATTGCAACTTGTCGAGGAGTACTTTCATTAAGCGAGAAAGTAATTCATTAAAAATGTATAGAAATTGCTTTAACCACTCAATGATTCACAGTTAATTTCGGTCCAAGTCCTTAAAATCTTTCATTTTCTTGGCAGATATTCTATTATTACTATTTGGAATATTTCATAAAAGGAATAAAACAAATTAAAAAAAACCGGCATGACTATATACCTTAAACACACATTTAAAAATAAAATATTCAAATTTTAAATTCCAGTGTGCCCTCACTTTATATGAAAGTATAATCACATCAATATAGACATCACTTTAGTCTGATGAAATCCTAAAGGATAAAATACATTACACAAAAAATATTTCCCCATTTTCATAGATTTTTCTAATTTACTAAATAGCGTTTTTCTTGTGTATATACCATCATGTCATCCGAGAGGATGAAATTTTCATCGTGATACAAGGCCTTGAAAGGAAAATGGTTTCCTTTTTATTAGTTGTATGTGATATCTTAATACCCCCAAAATGTTGAGGCATACATAATTGAAGAAAAATGGTTCTGACAATAATGATTTGCACACTTCTCATGGAAATGCTTTTTCTCCTGTATGTATCCTCATGTGAGCTTTTAAATTAGAATTCTGTGAAAAGGCTAATCCACACACTTTACAGGAAAATGGTTTTTCTCCTGTATGTATCCTCATGTGAGCTTTTAAACTAGAATTCTGTGAAAAGGCGAATCCACACACTTCACAGGAAAATGGTTTTTCTCCTGTATGTATTCTCATGTGTTTTTTTAAACTGGAACCATGCGAGAATGATGATTCACATATGTCACAAGAAAATGGTTTTTCTCCTGTATGTACTCTCATATGGTATTTTAACTGGCTATTCCTGGAAAATGCTGATCCACACACTTCACAAGAAAATGGTTTCTCTCCTGTATGTATTCTCATGTGTTTTTTTAAACTGGAACCATGTGAGAATGATGATCCACATACATCACAAGAATATGGTTTTTCTCCTGTATGTACTCTCATATGAAATTTTAACAGGTTATTCCTGGAAAATGCTGATCCACACACTTCACAAGAAAATGGTTTCTCTCCGGTATGTATTCTCATGTGTGTTTTTAAAATAGAATTCTCTGAAAATGCTGATCCACACACTTCACAAGAGAATGGTTTCTCTCCTGTATGCATTCTCGTGTGTTTGTTTAAACTGGATTTATCTGAAAATGCAGACTCACACACTTGACAAGCAAATGGTTTCTCTCCCGTATGTATTCTCATGTGATTTTGTAAAGAGGAACTTTGTGAAAATGATGATCCACACACATGACAAGAAAGTGGCTTTTCTCCAGTATGTATTCTCATGTGAACTTTTAATGAGACATTCACCGAAAATTTTAATCCACAAACTTGACAAGCGAATGGTTTCTCTCCTGTATGCATTCTCATATGTCGCCTCAAATTAGAATTATCTGAAAATGCTGAGCTGCACACTTTACAAACAAATGGTCTCTCTCCTGTATGTGTTCTCACATGGTTTTTTAACATGCAATTCTGTGAAAACGTAGATCCACACACCTGACAAGCAAATGGTTTGTCTCCTGTATGCATTCTTATGTCGTCTCAAATTAGAATTATCTGAAAATGTTGAGCTGCACACTTTACATGCAAATGGTCTCTTTCCTGTATATATTCACATATGTTGTTTTAAATCATAATTCAGTGAAAATTCCTATCCACACACTTGAAAAGTAAATGGTTTCTCTCTTGTATGTATTCTTATGTGTTGTTTTAAATTAAATTCCTTTGGAAATGCTGCTCCACACACTTGACAAGTTAATGGTTTCTTTCCTGTATGTATTCTGATGTGTTCCTTTGAATGGGATTTCTTTGAAAATGTTGATCCACACACTTGGCAAGGAAATACTTTCTTGTCTGTGTGTACTTCTATGTGGCTTTTCAAATATGAAATTTCTGAATATCCTGATTCATATACATCAAAAACTTATTCTCTTCAATCATTATCTATGTGTGACTTTTCAAGTTTCAATTATATGAAAATACGCAACTGTATTTTTTCATTCACTAAGTTTTTCTTTAGTGTGTACTTGCTTGTGCACTTTTGATTTAAATTGTTTAAATGCTGATTCAAATTTTTCATAACAATATGGGTTCCCTGTATTATGTGCATTTATGTCTCTTTCCAAATTTAATTTCAGAGATAAAGCTTGTTTACACACTTGACAAGACTCATGAGTCTGCCAAAGTCAAATTTATAAAACTATTGATGTATAACCTTGGCAAGAAATAAATTTTATCCTTTCTTCAATTTGGATTATTTTAACACAAATGCTATCAAAAATGCAGATCTTTACATTCCAATAATGTTTCCTTCTCTTTGGCAGCAGAGAGTAAATGTCTCTTCCAGTTTGAAAATTGTTATTCTTCACAATAATTGATATCTGTGAAGAAAGAAGATATATTATTAAAACAACAAGAACATAAATTTATTTATTGTGTAAAATACACTCATTTCTGTTTCAATGAACAGCAACATGTCATGTTCATGTTAGAAATAAAATTTTGTGCAACCCATCAACAAATATGAATGGAGTGGAATTTGAATAAAGAAAATTTTATTATGCTTAAGATTTATCAGGAAAAAAAAGAGTTTTCATATGAATAAAAATATGAAGAAATTGATCTATTAATTCATTCTGCTTTCCTTTTCCTTTCAACAATTAATGAATCAAACCTAAAATATATAAATGAAGTACATAAACTGAAAAATCCGAACAAAGTTACCAAACTGTTACTCAATTAAAACTAATATTTTCTGCTCTGATTATAAAAAATTACAGGGAAGTATTTATTTTCTAAAATATCTGAAATACTAAAATGGATTAACATTAGCTCACCACAAATTCTTACACAAAATACCATGTCTTTCTCAATAATTTGAAAGTTGATTGGCTTAGATTTTTATTGTCTGATTTATCAAACATGCCATTCTTTTTTTTTGCGATGAACATTTGAAAATGATGAATATTTAATGACAGTTTAAGCAGATTGTCAAAAAATATAAATTATAAAATTAATTAAGAAAATTTAATAGTATTTTAATTTTATTTTTGCATTTTCAAAAGGTAAATAAAAATCAATTGCAAAAAACATGTTCTTTTGTAAAAAATTCCCAAATGCGTTCACTTAGATTTATGAAAATTTGTCATTTCTGGTCATCCATAGCAGCTGTCATCACCATATCAGTCAACAATTCGTCAAACATTCAATCTGATGAACATGACCAATCGTGAATAATTTGTTGTATATTACTTTTTATGCTATAAATAAGTAGTATTTAATTCAAGTCAGATAAATTAAACTTCCAATTTTCAAATTTGACTCAAAGAAATTGTCAGAAATCTTTTGAAATATTTTTAAAATCGATGAATAAAAATCAATAAAATTGCAAAAAATATGTTCATCTGTAAAAAATGCTAGGTAGCGAACACCCCACCCCACCCCCCACTGCATTCACTTAGATTTGTTTCCAAATTTCTTAACTTTAAAAAAATGGCTGCTTTTAAGAAAATTTTAAGAAATTGAAATTAATGTGAATTTCCAATCTATATATTTTCTATCTGAAATGCACTAGAAATTTTTAATTAATGGAAATAATAAATTTAATCATTAAGCTTTTAATTAAATTTAAAATAAAATCTTCAAGAATGTTTTTTTCATTTTAAAAATTTCATTTTAAAAATAGGTATTGAAAAAGTGGCGGTACCTCAGTATGTACGAAGCAATTCAACGTTTTCGAATGAAAGAGGCTTTAGTAGAATTTCTTTGACTACATGGAATATTACCGTCCTCCATAGAATGCCCTCAATGCCCAGCCGGAAAACAGAATGTGGCTTTAGTATTAGTGATAGGAAAAACACACTATTGGAGAAGTCATTCTTGCCTGCATGGAAAATGTTTTATTTTCAATGTTAAATATTTAAAAAATGCTTTACTGTACTACTTATTTTGTTATGTTATTTATAACTTATAAGTATTATATTATTTCTATACACGCAAATAACTTTTTATACATGCAAATAACTTTTCATACACATACTCAGGTACCTCCAAAAAGACGCTGAAAAAACAGCATTGTGTGAAGGAAAAAGACCCCAAACTAAATAAAAACAAAGTTTTATCGGCAAATTGTTTATATTATCATTAAGAGGATAGATGAAAGCATTTTTAAATTATTTTTAAAATTTTTTAATTATTTCTAACACATTTGAAACTTTTATAGAAATCTTTTTTCTTCTTACATCAGTGCGAGACCTAAATTGACACAATGTTTACTAAGTAAAAAAAGTGTAATATTATGCAATGCATTTTTTGACCGTGAAAGACACATTAATTTGGAAATTCTTGCAAAAATCAAATAATAGTCAGATTTTGATGAAAATTTCAGGACTTATTCATAATTGACTGAAATCAATTTTGAAAGAATTATTTTGTATAAAATATTGGTAAAAATATTTTTTTTACATATGTTACTCCCTACTAATTAATTTCCAGAAATCTTTAATAATTCAACATTGGGTACCAATAAGCCTAATATAATTAAATTCAGGAGTCATTGGGGAATGCTAATCAACTGTCTTTTTTTTCTCTGATAATCACGGACTTTCTAAAAAATAGGTATGAATTGCGAAAAATGCAATACCTATGCCAATTTTTATTTGGATAAACTTTTCATTGCTTTTATAAACAATATAAATTAAGCATATCATTGTCTGAAAAGAAATAAAAAATTCAATGCATAATGAATTATTTTAAAATTTTTTTTATAATAATATACAAAGTTTCAAAAATATTTTAAAATTTCTTCCTTAACTGGGTGGGCTAGGGTATGAAATTAATTTATGAAGACTACATTTAATAATCAGAAATTCAAAAGCTAAATACAAATGATTGACCCTGTCAATTTTTTAAATAATTAAAATATTTTAATTGTGTGCACTTTGATTGCCCATATCTTATTTATACGGATGGCTGTACATGATATATATCATTAAAGTAACATTTACATTGTAATTCCTAATTTTCTAATTTTGTTAAAAACAAAAATAATTGTGAAATTCACAATTTATGGAGTTACCTAAAAAGAATATGAAAAATAGATATTAAAAATAAAAATTAATAAATGCCATAAAATTTAATAAATTATTGAGCGACCTCTGCCTTTATTTTCATTGTTATTAAATTGTAAAATTTTGTAAAAGAAAGTTTTATATTATTTTAATTTTTACTTTTCATAAATCATCTTCTAAACGTAAACCTAAAAAGCTAAACTAACAAAAATTCCATAAAATATTGGATAATTGCTGAAAACTCTGTTAAATTTTTAATTTTAAAATAGTTAGACATACACAAAAACAATTTGTATAAATAAGATTTATACCAAATTCATCTTCTATACTTGGCATTTTTTGGCAGGCTACTGTAAATCATATCATTAACGCCTCCTTGACAAGTGTTGACAGATGTGATAACAAGGATACCGTAATTGAGAAACGCTTTTTTTAAAAATATTTCAGAAAGTAAGCAAATAATTCTTGTTTCAAGCAAACTTAAGGTAAGTTTTAAGTCAGTAATTTAAATATAATAATGTGTCAGCGAGGTGCATTTTATTTTTGTAAGATTTTTTTAAAACAGCTTCTCTTTACAATCGATGAAAAATGGCAAAAAATTTAAAGTTTAAAAATTTTTTAAAAAAATCTACAAAATACTTTCATACAGTCCATAAATCATTTTCAATGCGCCATCAGGATTACTGCTTTTTGCTTCAAAGTAGGATGTCAGAGTTTCAAGTGCATTCAATGCAGCCAGAGAATTTGGAACTGGTTTGTCACTTTCAGAAACTTCAGAACTTACATTTTCAGCATCATCATCTTCGTCAAAATCTTGATCATCCGATTTTATACCATGTGTGATGTCCGTGTCAGTCAGTTCTCCATAACATTGTGTACTGTCGTTGACAGAACCGTGAGCTGCTAACGTTGATTCGCCGTGAAATTTTTTGAATGAAACGTTATTGGCCTGCTTCCAGCGCATGAGCCAGCCATTGCTTGATTCAAAATCAACTTCAAGATTTACGGCCAGTTGTGATGCTTTCTGCCTAATGACGTGATTGGTGATGGTAGCTCCATGAGCACATGCTTGCGTAAACCATTGTATAAGCGCTTCGTTAATGTCCTTGTGCATGGATTAGTGCTTTCATGTGCAATTAGTGTTTCCGTTCATTTGCATGCAAGATCTGAGATCGTCTTCTTTCTTGAGAATTTTTGCTGCTGTTGAATAACCGATTCCATACTTTTTGGCCTCAGTGGCCAGTTTGAGTTTCTTCACTTTGACATCGTTGATGAGCTCCAACTGTTCAGAAATGTTCAGAGTTTTTTGTTGAGATGCCAACGCCGACATCACTAATCACAATGATCGCAAGCAAACAGTTTTCAAATAAACAAACTTCTGACTCAACAGAACAGTGGGTAAAGTGAAAGTGCTGTCCAGATAAATGTAAAGACAAGCAAAGTCGTCAAAAAAGTGGGCGGCGCTACCCTTAGACACACAAAGCAAAATCATAAGGTAGAGGGTGTCTCCTACGGATACAGACTGGACACACCATGTCTCTAGACTGATCAAGATTAAGTCATTGGACTTCACGCTCTCTCTTTAACTGACCTCTGTTTGACTGATTTACGACATCACACTGTCACTCAAAACGAACTCTCTTATATCAGGAAGAACTGGACCAGTGAAAAATTATCTTATATCCGGGTTATATTGCCAAAAAAATCGCGTACTAATTTCTGCAAGGACTTTTCAATAAAGGAAGTAAATAGGCCCAAATTTTCTTCCAACGCCCCAAATCATTCAGCAGCGATGACTTTCACTAAGCCTGTAAATGGCTGACAAAACGATCGAGAAAAAGTCCGATTTTTTCTGGTCGTTAACATAAAAAAACGTAGCTTTCTTCGATATCTAATTGTTGATTTGAGTTCAGCATATACGTTTGCACGGAAATAAGACTATTTTGGAAAAATTTGAAGCGATATTAACTTTCTGGTCCTAAAACGAAAATTTAATTTACCCAATAATTTATCACTGAATCATGTCTTATTGCTGCATAAAAAGGTCCCCAGAAAAGAAAAAGAGAAATACTTCTCTGAAGAGTTTTAATTTGGTAAACTTTTAAAGCAAAATTCATGGTAACACTAAAAATTTGTAGCTAAAGAATAAAGATCTTTTTCTTTTTATATTTGAGGTGGGAAGGCTTGGCTAGTTCTTTTCAATTAAAAACAGTTCTTGTTAGAAATTTGGAATTATTTTAAAAAACCTCCGTACAGAATAAAAATATCGGTAGTATGAATTTACCAAAATAAAAAGAAAGAAAAGGGTTCATCTAAATTTGCAAAAATAAATTTTAGAAGAAAAGATGAAAAAGAAAAAAAAACGGAATTTTTTACACTTTGTAAAAAAAAAAAAAATTATACATTTTTCGAAACAAGATACGTTTATTTGCTGATAATTTTTTATCTTCAAGAGAGAAAATAAATTATTTCCTCATTTAAAAATTTGCTGAATTTTTATCTAAATTATATTGTCTAAAAATAAAAAAAAATCTTTTTTTTTCGTTTTTGCAATTTGTAAACAAAGAAATTAAAATAAAATTAAACTTACTTTTTCTGTCTTTTTTGTTTGATTTGTTTGATTTGTTTTTGTTGAGGTGTAAAAGAAATGTTATAGAAATTTGACCTTCTTTTTAATGTTCGGTTTCTACATAAAAATAAAATCAACCGTCGTTTGCAATCAGTGCCAAAAGTTTTTCATGTACGAAAATCAAGGGAGATAATTCACATGAAATCACATTTATCTCCAACGAAATGTCTTCTTGTCGAAACAAAAAATTTAAAAGTTACGATATTTATTACTTTCAGAATAAACGTGAGAGCCGAAACTCGCAAAAAAAAAAAAAAACACAATACTAATTTTAATTAAACACAGCTGAATTAAATGGCTACGAAATCAAAATATCCGTTTCGACAAAAATCACCAATCTTGAACATTAAAAAAACACTTAGTTTTTTTTTGTTTTGACTAAAGAAAATTTTTTAAAATTATTAAAAAATAAAATAATTTTCACAAGACTAAAATTAATAGAGAATAGTTACCGTATTTTCCAGTTCACAAAACGCAGTTTTTGCCTTAAAAAATACGTGTGCATTTTTAATAAACGAATGTATGATATAGTGAGGAGGATTATTTTTATTGTTACAATAATACATGATTGACAGCTGACACTCATCATGTGATGACACTGTACAGATGATAGTTTACATTATTACAACTTTTACAGGAATCTACCAGTGATGAATTGTTGTGGATGAATAATAAATTTGATTGTTTTATTATATATTTTTACATACCTTTTTTTTTATTTTTAATTCATTTTTATGAAAATAAAACTACCCTTGGACAATGAAATTTTGTACTAACAACCAATTAGTATGTCACTGCCAATTGCCATATACAAACAAAATTGATGTAAACAATACGCAGCATATGGTGAATGTGTTGTTGTCTATAAGAATGACTTTATTTTTTCTTAGAAATTTCTTTCCAATATGAGGGTGCATTTTCCAAGCCACTGTATCTTGTAAGCCAGAAAGTACAGTATTTTCATCTTGGAACCATTAAAGTAAGGAGAAGATTGAATGTTTATTTAAATTGGCTTTGTGTCAAATATAACTGAACTCCCTACAACTTAGAGCTTATCAGAATCATCAGAAGGTTGAAGGATGGAAGAATAAAAGCATTTCGTTTGTATGTTAAAGTAGAATTTTATGAGCAGAACAGAATAACAACAATTTGTAAGAAGTGAAATTACTATGAAAATGTTAATAGTATAGTATGACTTTAAATGAATCCAGAGTTCTAATTGTAAGTAGCAGTTCTAGTTGTGTGTATGCAGAATTAAGTGGGTACTAATAAAGTCAGTGTTCCTTTCTTTCTTTTATGGCTGACGAGAAAGTGAAAAGAAAGGTAAACAAATAAAGAAAAATTGTACTTATTGAAGTTAATTTTTAGGGGTCAGTTTAAGTGTCATTTTGTTGTTGATGTAGTCTTCTTCCTTGTTAAAGGCAAAAATGAAAAAGATCAGATAAAGAAAAATATCATTCAAGAAGAAAATGGAGAACGAACGTGAATCAAGTTGTTATGTCAGTGGCTTGAGGTTTCTTTTATCACAACTCTGACTGATTTGACTTTATTTCTCTATTTTTATAGCAAAAGACTTTTCACATGACTCATGAATTTCTCTCAAGTTTTGTAAATTGCTTCCTTTTATTGGTTAGAAAATTAATTCAATATCAAATCACAAAATTTGACTTCATCATTTTCTTTCAGTCCAGGGTCAATCCGTCTTTCTATTGATCAAAAATAGGATTTCACACATGATTGTGAAATTCATAAAAAGTGAGAGAATAGAATTACTTTTAATTCCATATTACCCACACCATCATGCACTTACTTAAAAACAAAATTAATTTGAAATAATTTAGGTATCTTTGAACTTAAATTTTGATTTTAGCTGAAAATAGCCAAAAAAAAGTTAATTTGTAAAAAGTAAAACAGCTTTACTTAAAGTTTTGACTTTGTTGTCATAAAAAAAAACAGCATTGGCATGGTCAATCATCCAAAATGGAACCAAACAAACAATGAAAACTAATTAATTTAAAAATTTCTTAAAAATCCTGTATTTTTCCTAGGTGATTTGTTTCAAAGTAAATTTAAAGTTTAAATAACTAGACTTTGTAAAAATAATATCAACTTTTTTTTGCATAAAACATAACAAAAATAATTACTTATGCATGGTAGCTTGTGAGCGGTCACTGAGTTCATAGGTCAACAGTAGTTATCTTATTTTGACAGTAAGTTTCATCCTGTACAAGGCCAGGGGGCCAGAAGGTTATGTTTGAAGAGGGAATTTTTGTATTCATAGGTAGGAAAGATGATGGTTTAACTCTAGTGTTGAACAGGACAGGAAGATTGTAATGATTAGGGAAATATCCTCTTGGGAGTCGCCAGTGGCAATTGTAGAACTCTGAAAATGGTGGTGGTGGTGGCGGCCTTTAGGGGCCAAGATTTTTCTGAGGATGAGGGGGGCAAATTTAAGCAGTGTCTTCATTTTCATACTACACTACAATTATCTACACAACTTAGGAATGAGTTTGAGTATAAGTCTGTTACTTGCACTAATGCAACAAAATCAATCAAAAGATTTGCAAAGAATAACAACTCAATCAGCCATCACACTTATATAGTCTCATTAAATACACATCGTAAATTCTCAGAAAGTTCTAGAGAGCTCAAAAATGTTCTAGAAGTCTCCAGTAAGTCATAGTAGTACTATAGTTATATATGATTTTAGAAATTTCATGTTGAGGATGACATTTTAAAAAAAATAACAAAAGTTCATCAAGTCATAATGCAGGAATTCAATCATTTTACAAAAAGTAATAGCCCATATATATATATATGGGTGGGGTATGTGTTGGTTAAACAATTATCTTTGTTTACAACAATCAAGTTTCTAATATACCAATGAAATAAATTCAATGCAGTTGTTGCATATTGAAAAACAAAACGGCTTTGAATAATAACAAAAGTTTATTACACAACAAATACAAGCTTTTGATAGCGTGAATCACAAAAGCAAAACAAAATTCTTTTGTTTGAAGTGTTAATCTCTTGACAGAATTCAGTCATCATGTTTGTGAATGAACTATACCTTATTGCAGCCTTAAGTTCCTCATGTTTATGAGTAATTATTTATAAACTACACATGATTAAAACAATTGTACTTTGTTCACATAACATTAATAAACTCGAGTCATCACTGATTTTATATAAAAAAGAGAAAGATAGACAATGACAAAGAATAAAAAGACGAAACAGAGATTATATTTTGTTGATGGATATATTCCTGAGTGGAAAATCAGTCAGTCAGTTAAGTGCCATATGTAATACACACTTGGGCGATCAGGTCTCAGAAAGAGATTGGCTGGGCAGAAGATTTTCACGAAGTAGATTGCTGTTACTTTCTGCGGTAGACTGGTTTCCAACCAAGGCTTTAGAACCCAATACATCATGTTATTTAACCAACAGCTGTAGGGAGAAATGATGTATTAATACCTTTCCCAGGTTTATATGCACATAAGCGAAAGTAATGAATTCAACTTGAATTTGAACTTGTCTCTCTGATTTCTCATTCTGAGCCACTGTACCACAACACACATCTGTATATAGCAGAAGGTATTATGCCAAAATTCTGAGATGTACATTTGAATGACTAAAAGAACCAAAAAAGGTAAATTGTAAGTAAAAGACAGTTTCACTGAGGAAAACAAAACAAAAAAAAAAAAACAGAAATTATACTTTTA
The DNA here is from genome assembly GCA_037127315.1 of Ascarosepion bandense. Classification (NCBI taxonomy): domain Eukaryota; kingdom Metazoa; phylum Mollusca; class Cephalopoda; order Sepiida; family Sepiidae; genus Ascarosepion; species Ascarosepion bandense. Next base: position 2,199,896 of record JBBBDQ010001586.1, on the reverse strand, counting down.
GGTAGGCTCCCAGAGTGAGGGTTTGAAATAAGAGTTTAGCTGTTTTATACAGTTTTGGGGTCAGTACAAATGTATTTGAATAAAAGAAAACCATTTTTATTATTGTAACAGATGATGTACTTAATATCCTAAACAATTCAAGCAAAAGTAGTTTTGTGATGTCAATATACAAATTTGTGATAATTTACATAACATGAACATATATGTGTGTGGGTGTGTATGTGAGGGAAAGAGAGAGTGTGTGTTAGTGCAGATGAAAATAAGTGCTTCTTTGTATAGATCTATGACAGTGTGGAATCTGTACCTGTGCACCAACTCCTTACACACCAGTATGTAGTGGCTCCTTTGAAATAGATTACCAGCTTTTGAATGGTCAGAGAAAAACTCTTGTTATTATTATTTAAGCATCAAATTTACATAGTAATGATATAAACTGCTTGGCTATTATCAGAATGAAAAAATTGGTTTAATTTTATCAAAACATTAAACAAGCAGGAAGTCAAGCAGCACAGCTCAGAATGTTTTTGTTTATCCACTGGGTGTTATAAAGTTGAGGTCATAAGTGGTAGAAGAAAGAGAGTTAACTTTTCATCAGTTTATAGGGGTTGAAGGAACATATATTGAAATAAGTTTTATAGCTGTATGCCTTTACTAACACCAACGAGTTACCAGTTTAGGAGACTGGAAACTCAGTGATTTTATCAAGTCACTATCTCTAGTAAGATTACACACCAAGGTTAGAGAGTTCAGCCTGCCATTTTCTACACAGAGGAGCTGTAGAGGTTTTCGTTTCAAAGATTTTCCTCTCCTAGACAAGTTGCTATCCAACAATAAAAACTCTTACCCTACCTAACTTTTCCTTTTTTTCTTAAATGACCCCAGTTTGGGGGTTAATTATTTGGCCATAGATGGAATCCTACCAGGGTAGACTTGGGAACAACATCAATTAAGAGGTGGTTCCATGTTCCTCTAAACCTTCTTGCTGCCAGATGTAGTTTATTGTCATACCCTTGTATATATTATTTATTGTAATTATTTTCTTCATTCTTATTCTTTCGTATATATATATATATATATATATATATATATATATATATATATTTAGATACCTCCCCTAAATTACTAAAAAAACAGCATAGTAAGAAAAAAGGTCCCAAACTTAATGAAAACAAACTTTTTCCATCAAAATGCTTATGCTATGACTCAGAGGAAAGATCATAGTATTTTGTAATTATTTTTCAAAAAAATTTTAATCTTTTCTAACACATTCAAAATTGTGGTAAAAATTTTGTTTTTATTTGCATTAGCAGGGAGTCAAACCGTTATAAGAGTTTACAATGGAAAATATAATATTACATAACTCACTTTTTTCCAGTTACAAACACATTATTTTGGAAGTTCTTGCAAAAATCAAATAATTATTAAATTTTAATGAAACTTTCAGGACTTATTCACAAATGAATGAAATTATATTTAAAATCATTGTTTTAAAAAAATATTACTAAAAATATTTCTTTACATCTGTTACCCTTCCACCTAAATTCATGAAAATTTAAGAAATTAAATTCTGTAGGCAAAAATGGTTTTATTAGTTAAATGCAGGACTCATTGGGGAATGTAAATCATATTATTTTTTAAAACCATTTACCTCTTTTACCAAAAATCTACTCCGAATAGTAAAATAACAATGCAATAAAACTATGACATTATTGAATTACATAAGCTTTTAGTTACTTTAATAATATAAATGTCAGATATAGTCTGAAGAAAAAAAATTTTTTTGATTATATGATGTAATTTTAAAAGAATTATTTTCATTTGTTTTGTAATTATAACAATCAATAAAGTTTCAAATATATTTTTTAAATATTTCCAAGACTTAGGCTTCTAGATTATAAAGTGAAGACGATATTTACTAATTAAAGATTGAAAAGTTTAATACAAATCATCTAGCCATCATATTTTTAAAATAATTTTCAACTTTTTTTTGTGTGTACTTGAAGTTTATTTTTGTATGGTAATTTCTATGTGTACATTAAAAGGTCATGTGTTTCATGGTTTCTTCTTACCAGAAAAAAATTTGTACAATGCGAGATAAGATACTTATCTTATCTCGCATCTGCCAACACATTTCAATTCCAGTAAAAAGGTTAGAAGGGTCAACTCTGTGTTTAAAAATAGTTTTATTCTAAATTTTAAGCTATAAATAAGTAATACTTGTGTAATTCAGATTAATTTAACATTAAACTTGCTAATTTTCCAAAAATATGTGACAGATGTTTATTTTATTTTTGTAAGATTTTAAAACCGAGAATTAACATTTGTTTACAAATGTGTTGATTGATCAAAAATGGCCAAAAAATTGAAAGAGTAAAAAAACATTGAAAAATCTTAGATTCCAATAAATATAATTCCTGTTTGAATCACCTGAGTGTTTTGCTTACTGGAAATAGTAAATTTACTCATTTAACTTTCAATTAAAACTAAAATAAATAGTTTCAAGAAAACTTACTTTATTTTTAAAAATTCAATTTAAAATTTACTTATCAAAAATGAGTGGAGGTACCTGATTATACACACACACACACACACACACAAAGAATTATTGATTTTATTTTTAATCCAATATTATTTCCTATTACTCTAGTAATTTTTTAGTGGATACACATGTTCTTATGACTTTTGAAACAGTCAGAATTCCATCTTCCTGACTGTGCATTTGGGAGACTTTGTAAAGAGAGTGGAGTCTTTGCCATGTCTTGAACCTGCACCACTATTGTTTCCTCAACAAGTTTGATAGAGATGACAAATACTGTTTAATTATTCTTAAAATAATCATATTGTTTTTATTATTGGGGCTTGAAATACCAAGTCATTCATATCAGTTCACAATAGATTTCAAATCAACATTTTTTAAAATAAAACTAGTTTTCTGTTTATGTACAAATCTGTGATAATTTACTTTAAAAGACTAACATCATACATTGTAAATAAAAACAAATGATACTATATTTGTATAGAAGTAATTCTCTTATGATGGTGTCTAAACCTGTGCAACTCTACCTACAATACCACACTTAATCCATCTTGAAAGGAAATGTCATCAACATCTAATAAGGACAGTAATAATAAACAGGCTAACCACATGCATGTATACAGGGGATTTGCAAAAGTAAGTATACAAAGATGAATAACAGAACCTGTTTAGAAAATATATTGAATTGATTATACAAGTGCAAAAACTCTTCTGCCACTTTGATCTTCAGGTTCCTTCAGCTCACCGTAGTTACTATCTAGCTAACTCCTCTCTCATTAACACATTGCTGGTGTATTGCTGGTATCATGTTGAAGAGCACAGTTCCACACAATCTAGCCAGCATTTACCTGTTTCATGACCCTTCACTCCTCTGCCATTGTGTTTTTGATCTCAGAGGGAAAGAAGCTCACTGGTAAAGTAAACTGAAGCAAAAAACAGATCAATGGCAAGGAGCTATACAAAAAAACATTCTTTGGAATAAAGAATTAACTTTGGTTAAAAATATAACAATTTGATTTATATATGATTTGTTGTATACAGTAGTTTTAACTCTTTCCACTTACTGTAATAATCAAATGACACTGGGATTCCCTTCTAGAGTTTAAAACCTGTGTTAGTAGTAATTTTAATTTGTATGTTATGGTCTTAGGGCTGACCCAAAGTCTTGGTTAGGAGGTCTCAGAGTACAATGTGGATTCCAGTGGCAGTTATGTGAGGACTCTTGAAGTTATCCAAACCCTTAACTTATATGAAGTTCTGTGTCTGGCAGGAATAGGGATGACCAGGATCTTTGTTTGGTCATCTTTCGTCCTTAGCATTTACTTTTTTCTCAATTTCCATAGTTTCAAAATATGTTTACTTGAGTAATTTTCAAAATTTAGGGGTTGTTCAGCCTCCTTTTAAGAGTAGTTAGAGGAATCAAGCCATCTCATTAACTCAATTCAAGTCTCCTCTCACAGCATCACTATATACATGGTGATAAACCCTCTCTTCCTTCTCCCACTTTCTTAGCATTCAACCTCAGCCTAATCTAAGGGCCAGCACACTGTCCCTGTGACAAATCCAAAATTTTAGAATTTCAAAAAGAGATTTCCAGTCGTTAATCTTTATCAGCTTGTCTCATGTTAGTTGTTTTTAGGTGATTTCTCAACTGAACAGGCCATGCATCCAGCTACCTATGGTCACTCCAGGACTAGCAATTAAGTTTTATCACTGGCATTCAAAAGAATTCAAAACAATGTCAATGATAAAATCTTTTGACAAATGCCACAGAAATAAAAATGTACAAACCTGTCCCCAATCTTAGGCATTAAGCTATATTTTTGTACATATATTTTTCTTCTGGATGGCCAATTCAAACCAGGTTTTTGACCTGGCTCTTTGTCCAGAACAATCTTATTTGTTCTTTCAGTGACCACCCAGGTTTCTTTATCAACATTTTTTTGTATTTACCAGGACCAACATCATTGAGGATAAATTAATTGTTGCTTTCTTATCAGCTGAAAGTGAGAAAGGATGAGCAGACTTGGTTTTGCTCAATCTTACTGAATTCCATCTAGTTAAATTTAGATTTTGTTGGGAAGTCATCCCTGTTTACACACTCTATGGATTCTTCCATGGTATACAAATAATCCTGCCTACAGAGAATAGGTTGTTGTTGTTAGAGTTGGTGTTTGTCAGAGCAGTTGAACTGTCGCTCGTTGGTCAGCAAGAACATAGACTTATTACTCGGACTTACTTCTTTGTATATATTTGACTCCTACTAACAAGTATTCCTGAATCTACTAACCATGTACAGGTTGTATATCTTTTGTTCAATATAGTTACATTTTTCCTCTCATATCTGTTTTGTATTATATTCATATTGTGTAGTTTTCGAAACAAGAATCAACAACAATTTGGCGATGAAGATTTGAAAAAGTTCACGTGGAGAGAAAAACTTCAAGTCAGTCACCACAACAATTTGGCAATGAAGATTTGAACAAGTCACGCGAAGGAAAATATGTTTTACGTCTGTTGCCACAATTTAGCGACGAAGGATTCATACAAGTTCACGCGGAGAAAAAATACATTCTCGATAAACAGCAATTTAGCGACAAAAAAGTATGAACTTATGCATAACACCAAGGAAAAAAAAACTTAGTGTCAAGGACCTCAAAAATCACATAAGAGGAGTCAACAAGATCAAATTGGTGAAACAGATTCGCGTACAAGTCGTACCAGAAAATTGTAACAAATTTTTCTCCCGCTCCCGAATCACTTTAACAAAGTATACTACAAATTGATTCAAACAAGACAAAAACAAACAAATTGTCAACACTAACACAAAGAAAAATGGAAGATTTTCAAAAGGGAATACTGAAAATTATTAAGAGAACTGAAAAAAGACATTATCAATTAGAACTAAAACAGATGGAAATACAAAAGGCTAACGAAATAAGACAAATGGAAATGCAAAAAGCTATCAGAGAAAGACAAACAGAAATGCAAAAGCAAATTGAAGAAAGACAAATTGAAATGCAAAAGACAAACACAACTGCAAGAATTGTTATTAAAATTAACAAGCACAGCCCTGGATAGGAACACGGTTGGTGTGGAATGCGATTGAAATTTTCAAATACTCAGTTGAGGAAGATAAAAATTTTCAAGAGTATGACAGGCGATATGAGGATATTTTTAATATCAACTGTCAGCACTGGAGTGAGAAGAAAAAATTAAGACTTCTACTCAGGAAATTAGGCACAAACGAACACATCAAGTTCATAGACTATATTCTCCCTAAAAAAAAACGAGTGATCTAACATTCGATGAGACAGTGACAGGCCTCACAGAGCTATTTAGCCCAAAAATCTCGTTGTTCCATCCATAAAAGTTGGAAATGTCTTAATCTTAGAAAAGACAAAAATGAGGACTATTCTACTTTTGCAGCTGTTGTCAATAAACATTGTGATGATTTGGAATTGCTGAAACTTACCCCAGACAATTTCAAGTGACTCATATTTGTCCAAGGACTAGTTTCTGCTAAAGACAGCAAAATGAGGAAATGCATGCTGACCAAACTGCAAAATGAGCCAGGTCTAACATTACAAAAATTGTCAAAAGATTGCCAGAAATGCCTCAACATAAAGAAAGATAGCAAGGACATTGAAGAGTCAGGAGTGGCGTACATTCAAAAGGTAAAAAGAAATTTACATTTTGTACCCTCACCACAGACAAAACAAAATTATAATGCCAAAAAGAAAAAATACAGCATTACGATTGACAAGAATCCAGTAGAAAACAAGCATGTTACAGATGCGGTGAATCGCATTGGTTTAAGGATTGTCTTTTTAAATACAAAAATTGCCGATTATGTGGTAAGATGAGCCACAAAGCTACGATATGCAGAAATATAAATCAACCTAGTAGGGTAATGTCTACTATCGTGGAGGATGAAAATAAGAAAAATATCAGAATATACATTGAAATGGAAATTCTGAATAAAAAAATTAAATTACAACTGGATTCAGGATCTGATTTGACGATTATAAACTTACAAACATGGTGGAAGTTAAATAGGCTGACCATGCTACACACTAAAAAAATTGCTAAATCCGTAATGGGGAAAATGATAAATTTCAAAGGCGAAATTATAGTGAATGTAAAATTCCAGGGAGAAATAAAAAAATTAAAAATTTATGTGATGAGAAATTCAGACAACCTAGTAAGAATGGACTGGATGCAGAAATTCAATGTATGGGATTTACCTATTAGTTCATTTTGTAAAAGAATAGATTGTGAGTTTTTTGAAGCCACAAAACTGAAGGAGAAATTGCACAAAGAGTTTCCAAAAGTATTTTCAAGTGGGTTAGGATGTTGCAACAAATTTGAAGCAAAAATCGAGCTTAAATAGAATGCTCAAACTGTATTTAGGTAAAAGAGAAACGTACCTTTCGCCACAATTGACAAAATAGACAAAGAATTGGAGAGGCTAGAGCAAACTGGGATTATTTCTAAAACTGACTTCAGTGAATGGGCAGTACCAGTTGTTTATGTTAAGAAAAAATCGGGAGAAATCCACATGTGTGCAGATTCTTCCACGGGAGTGAATAATGCAATTAAAGACCATCACTATCCGTTGCCTAGCCCAAAAGAAATATTCACTAAACTTAAAGGTAAAAAATTTTCTCAAAGATTGACCTAAGCGAAGCATACTTCCAGATTCCAATTTCGGAAGATAGTTCCATATTACTGTGCATAAATATGCACAAAGATTTATACAAATACAACAGGCTACCATTCAGGATAAAAGTAGTACCTGCGATTTTTCAGTAGACAATGGAGACTATGGTGGCGTGGCAAAATTTCACCACAGCTTATCTGGATGATATTTTTGTTAAAAGTGATAATTAAAAGACCATGCGACACACATCAAGGAAATTTTTGAAAGACTGCAAGACTTTGGGTTAAAAGTTAAAGAGAAGAAATGTGATTTCTTATTGAAAGAAATAAAATACCTAGGCCACATCATAAATGAGAATGGCAAGAAACCTGACCCAGAAAGAGCTTCAGCAATCAAAAACATGCCACAGCCTAAAATAGATTTCTAAAAATGTCGCAGAATTGCAAAGCTTCCTCGCTCTTGCTAATCACTATGGAGAGTTTATCGATAGTATGCATAAATTGGGGCACCCCTCAATGAATTACTGAAGAAAGATGTACAGTGGAACTAGTCGGAGGAGTGCAAAAAGGCATTTAACAAAATTATAAATAAATTGACATCAGATTTAACCATGACACATTTTGAACCTAGACTGGAGATTATTGTAGCAAGTGATGCAAGCTCATACGGTGTGGGGGCATGCATTTTACATAAAATGCAGGATGGTACTACAAAATCGGTAGGCCACACATCGAGAGCATTACTACTGGCTGAGAAAAACTATTCACAAATAAAAAAAGAAGCTTTGGGAATTATTTTCGCCATAACTTGATTTCATAGATATATATACAATAGAAAATTTATGCTACAAACGGACTATAAGCTGTTTCTTACCAAATTTGGATCCAAGAAAGGACTACCTGTATATATTGCAAATAGACTCCTGAGGTTGGGCACAATACTAATAAACAACAATTTTAAACTAGAATATTTACAATAAAAAAAATAGGGCATGCAGATGGACTATTGAGGTTGATTCCTAAGGAAAGTGAACCCTTGGAAGACTCAGTGATAGCAGCGCTGAGAGCTGAGAATGAAATCAGCAAAATATTAAGTAACATGGTCAAAGAACTACCGATTACATTGCTAGAGATAAGAAGAAATGTAGAAGTGGATGAATTTATTAACACAACAAAAAAAAAATTGAAGACAGAGATGCAAAATTGGCAGATAGTTTCTCAATTTGTGACACTGTACTACTGTATAATAAAAGGGTCGTGATACCAAAGTCACTTCAAAGGAGAATTTTAAAAGACTTTCATATTGGACATCCTGGGAAAAATCGCATGAAAGCACTAATGAGACTCTATGTGTACTGGTCAAAAATGGATGAGGATATTGCACAGATGGTGGAAAAGTGTAAGGGCTGTGCAGCGGCAGCAAAATCGGATAAACAGTGGTCAAGAATACATGCAGTCTACACACAACTTATAAATGGCTACTACTATTTTATAGTAGTAGACAGCTTCAGTAAATGGCTGGAAGTTTGTAGATATAAACACCCAACAACTAACAATACTGTAAGCTGTTTGCATGAACTATTTGCAAGGTTCAGTGTCGTTGACATTTTAGGTGATTTTAAAGATTTCTGTGAAATGTACCTAATAAGACATATAAAAACAGCTCCCTATCACCCACAATCAAATGGGCTTGCCAAAAGATTTGTAGATACGCTTAAGAAAAGTTAAAAAAAGCAATAGACACACCATCAGAAAAAGCATTACAGCAATTCCTACAAGTCTACCATATTACGCCAAACTAGAACACATCATCAGGACTGTCAACGGCCGAGGTGATGTTCACATGAAAAATCTGATCGGTTTTCAAGAAATTATTACCAGGCAAAAGCAATAATCAGAATACAACTAAAATAGTGAAAAGATCGTTTAAGCCCGGCGAAAAAGTATATTTCAAAATTTTTAATAACAATATGGTGTATTGGGAGCCAGGAATAATTTTAAGCAGAATTGGAAGCATAATGTATACTATCAAAAGAACAAAATTCACGCATAGAAGACACGTGAATCAAATCCAAAAACAAAGAGGTGAAAAACCAAGCTCTTCACCTTTAGAATGCGAAGATTCTATGGAGGAAATCTTTGAAGCTTTTGACATCCAGACACCAAAAGCTAACATGGAAATCAGAAGAACCAACAGTAAGTCGAAGTTCACAGAGCCTTTGATTATAGATTCAAAACAAAAAAAATTAACCCTTCCTAAAAAGCTAGGGAAGGGGTGTTGGGGAGTCACCTCTATTTACACACACTATAGACTCTTCCATGGTATACAATCTCGTCTACAGAGAATGGGTTGTTGTTGTTAGAGTTGGTGTTTGTCAGAGCAGTTGAACTGTCGCTCGTTGGTCAGCAAGAACATAGACTTATTACTCGGACTTACTTCTTTGTATATATTTGACTCCTACTAACAAGTTTTCCTGAATCTACCAACCATGTAAAGGTTGTATATCTTTTGTTCAATATAGTTACATTTTTCCTCTCATATCTGGTTTGTATTATATTTATATTGTGGCTTTCTAAACAAGAATCCACAACAGATTTGATTCTCCTTGGAACTGTTTGGGTTTTCATTTATTTTGAAACATAATTTTTAAAACATTTCATTTTCAATCCACTTTCCTATAAATTTCAACAATTATCATCCATTTTGTAGTCACTTTCCACTTCCTTTTTGTTCATTCTCTCTGTGTTATGTTTCATTAACCCTCTGAGGCCACAGTCTCACACCAGTACATCAAGCCTTTAAACGTTCTCTTTGCCTCCATTATTCACACTCATCCTTACATTTAAAACATTATTAGTAAAAATAAAATTATAATAAAGGTATCAAAATAAAAATTTAAATGTATGTCATTTCGCCGAAGTGTAAACAACTTTGTTTTTCATATCATTAAACATGTCGGATTTTGTGCCAAAGAAAATATATTTGTGGAGAATTTTACTGCACTACTTTATTCAAAGAAAATCTGCAGCTGAAGCACACAGTATTCTTGTAGATACTTACAGTAACCATGCTCTGTCAAAAACAATATGCAGGGATTGGTTTAGATGCTTCAAAAATAATAATTTTGATGCTAAAGATAAAGAATGCACTGGTGTACTGAAAAGGTTTGAAGACAAAGAATTGGAAGCATTACTTCATGAAGACACATGTGAGGCACAAGCTGAACTTGCAGAATCATTACGAGTTGATCACACAACAGTTTTGAAATGTTTGAAAGCATTAGGACATTGGATGCCATACAAGTTGAAGCCGAGAGACATCAAACGGCGTCTTGTCACATGTAAATAGCTACTTCAACGGTAAAAAAGAAACGTTAAACAACACATACACACAAAATTAAAAATGTAAAGTAGCAACAATACCACACCTATACCAAGGATGAAATCTCATTGGATCAGATCAAGATCAAGAGCCTATTTACTCCTTGGAGGAATCACTCGTTGACCACGTCTTCAGGGATGTAGCCATACCAACCACACTTGGGCAACTTCAGGTTGGTGAGGCTATTTAATACATAGTTATAGGTTTTGAATTCAGATCATCTTCTTTTAGACTGGTTGCCACCCAAGGCTATAGGACACAGTCAGTCCTACTATTTCCTCATAAGTTGAGAGCACTCAGCATTTGTAAGCCTCAGTATTTACAAGAGAAATATACTGAAAATACTTTCTAACCTTCTCTATATGCTAATTATTTCATATTCAATGTGAAACAAAAGTCTAGTAAAATATTTCAAAATTGAAGTGTGGCTCATTCTGATAGCACAACGAATTAAAGTATATTGTTCTACCTACCAACTGAAAAGTATTTATCCAAGCTTAATATAAAATTTATTGCAACTACTTCTAAAACAATAAAACTTAAGATAAAACAAAACAATAATGAGCAAAAAACTGGAGAAATTTTCTCAATCATCTGTAATAATTTGGCACAAGGAATAAATAAGAGAAACTGCAAGGAATTTAAATAAAAGATTATATGAACATAAAAATGGGCTTTTATAAAATAATCTACTCAGTGTATTAGTTGCTCACCATAACAATTTTGATTTTAAAAATGCTACTTTCATTAAGCGAGAAAGTAATTTATTAAAAATATATAGAAATTGGTTTAACCACTAAATTATCCACAGTTAATTTCTGTCCAAGTTCTTAAAATCTTTCATTTTCTTGGCAGATATTCTATTATTACTATTTGGAATATTTAATAAAAATAATAAAACAAATAAAAAGAAAAAAAATTGGTATGACTATATACCCTAAACACACATTTGAAAATAAAATAATCAAATTCCAGTGTGCCCTCACTTTATATGAAAGTATAATCACATCAATGTAGACATCACTTTAGTCTGATGAAATCCTAAAGGATAAAATACATTACACAAAAAATATTTCTTCATTTACATAGATTTTTCTAATTTACTAGATAGTGTTTTTCTTGTGTATATACCATCATGTCATCCGAGAGGATGAAATATTCATAGTGATACAAGCACTTGAAAGGAAAATGGTTTCCTTTTTATTAGTTGTATGTGATATCTTAATACCCCCAAAATGTTGAGGCATACATAATTGAAGAAAAAAGGTTCTGACAATAATGATTTGCACACTTCTCATGGAAATGGTTTTTCTCCTGTATGTATCCTCATGTGTGCTTTTAAATTAGAATTTTGTGAAAAGGCTAATCCACACACTTTACAGGAAAATGGTTTTTCTCCTGTATGTATCCTCATGTGAGCTTTTAAACTAGAATTCTGTGAAAAGGCTAATCCACAAACTTCACATGAAAATGGTTTTTCTCCAGTATGTATTCTGATATGTTTTTTTAAACAAGAACCATGCGAGAATGATGATCCACATACATCACAAGAAAATGGTTTTTCTCCTGTATGTACTCTCATATGGTATTTTAACTGGCTATTCCTGGAAAATGCTGATCCACACACTTCACAAGAAAATGGTTTCTCTCCTGTATGTGTTCTCATGTGTTTTTTTAAACTAGAACCATGCGAGAATGATGATCCACATACATCACAAGAATATGGTTTTTCTCCTGTATGTACTCTCATATGATATTTTAACAGGCTATTCCTGGAAAATGCTGATCCACACACTTCACAAGAAAATGGTTTCTCTCCTGTATGTATTCTCATGTGAGTTTTTAAAATAGAATTCTGTGAAAATGCTGATCCACACACTTCACAAGAGAATGGTTTCTCTCCTGTATGCATTCTCATGTGTTTGTTTAAACTGGATTTATCTGAAAATGCAGACTCACACACTTGACAAGCAAATGGTTTCTCTCCTGTATGTATTCTCATGTGATTTTGTAAAGAGGAATTTTGTGAAAATGATGATCCACACACATGACAAGAAAGTGGCTTCTCTCCAGTATGTATTCTCATGTGAACTTTTAAAGTGATATTCACTGAAAATTTTAATCCACAAACTTGACAAGCAAATGGTTTCTCTCCTGTATGCATTCTCATATGTCGCCTCAAATTAGAATTATCTGAAAATGCTGAGCTGCACACTTTACAAACAAATGGTCTCTCTCCTGTATGTGTTCTCACATGGTTTTTTAACATGCAATTCTGTGAAAATGTAGATCCACACACCTGACAAGCAAATGGTTTGTCTCCTGTATGCATTCTCATATGTCGTTTCAAATTAGAATTATCTGAAAATGTTGAGCTGCACACTTTACATGCAAATGGTCTCTCTCCTGTATGTATTCTCATATGTTGTTTTAAATTATAATTCAGTGAAAATTCTGATCCACACACTTGACAAGTAAATGGTTTCTCTCTTGTATGTATTCTTATGTGTTGTTTTAAATTAAATTCCTCTGGAAATGCTGCTCCACACACTTGACAAGTAAATGGCTTCTTTCCTGTATGTATGCCCATGTGTCGTTTCAAATTGCATTTCTTTGGAAATGTCGCTTCACACACTTGACAAGCAAATGGTTTCTCTCCTGTATGTATTCTGACGTGTTCCTTTAAATGGGATTTCTTTGAAAATGCTGATCCACACACTTGGCAAGGAAATACTTTCTCGTCTGTGTGTACTTCCATGTGATTTTTCAAAAATAAAATTTCTGAATATCCTCATCCATATACATCAAAAGATTATTCTCTTCAATCTTTATATGTGACTTTTCAAGGTTGAATTATATGAAAATACACATCTGTATTTTCTCATTCAGTAAGTTTTTCTCTAGTGTGTACTTGCTTGTGCACTTTTGATTTAAATTGTTTAAATGCTGATTCAAACTTTTCATAACAATATGGGTTCCCTATATTATTTGCATTCATGTCTCCAAATTTAATTTCTGAGAAAAAGCTTGTTTACACACTTGACAAGACTCATGAGTCTGCCAAAGTAAAATTTATAAAACTATTGGTGTATAACCTTGGCAAGAAATAAATTTTATCCTTTCTTCAATTTGGATTATTTTAACACAAATGCTCTCAAAAATGCAGATCTTCACATTCCAATAATGTTTCCTTCTCTTTGGCAGCAGATAGTAAATGTCTCTTCCAGTTTGAAAATTGTTATTCTTCACAATAATTGATATCTGTGAAGAAAGAAGATATATTATTAAAACAACAAGAACATAAATTTATTTATTGTGTAAAATACACTCATTTCTGTTTCAATGAACAGCAACATGTCATGTTCAGGTTAGAAATAACATTTTGTGCAACCCATCAACAAATATGAATGGAATGGAATTTAAATAAAGAAAATTTTATTATGTTTAAGATTTATTTATCAGGAACAAAAGAGTTTTCATATGAATAAAAATATGAAGAAATTGATCTATTAATTCATTCTGCTTTCCTTTTCCTTTCAACAATTAATGAATCAAACCTAAAATATATAAATGAAGTACATTAACTGAAAAATCTGAACAAAGTTACCAAACTGTTACTCAATTAAAACTAATATTTTCTGCTCTGATTATAAAAATTTACATGAAAGTATTTATTTTCTAAAATATCTGGAATATTAAAATGGATTAACATTAGCTCACCACAAATTCTTACACAAAATACCAGGTCTTTCTCAATAATTTGAAATTTGTTTGGCTTAGATTTTTATCATCAGATTTATCAAATATGCCATTCTTTTTTTGGTGATAAATATCTGAAAATGATGAATATTTAATGACAGTTTAAGCAGATTGCCAAAAAATATTAATTTTGGAGAAAATTAATTAAAAAAAATGTTTATTTCATTATTAAGGATTTTTAGACTTATAACAAAGGTGAAATGTCAAAGTGAAATGGGACTGGCACCTTTACACCTGAGCCATGATGAGAGGTAAGATATTTTAAAAGCATCAAAAAGAGCAGAACAACCTTTTTTTAATGCACATTATAATTAGATTGTATATGAAAGTGATATGTCAATTGCTACTGATCCATACTTGAAATCTATGGTATGGTTTGAGAGAAAAAAAAGATGACATTCATGAAGTGATGTCATTATTCTTCAGAAATAGACTTAGCATAAGACTTGTATTGTTTCCTCAAGGCTGAATAGTGTCTTTAAGAGAAATATTTTTGACATAGACTCTCAAAATTTCATATCTGCTCACTTTCATATATTCAGGCCAGTAGATGAAAATAAATATACCAATTAATAAACAGAGCTTCTACTCAAATATGATTATCCACTAAAATAATGCTTAAAGTGATAAAATGTCAAATTAATAAGATTTATTACTTCTTTAGAAATATATTTCATTATATGTTTACAGTGATGCAATAATTAATACTTTCAAATATGAAGTTTTTATTTTAAAAATCTTATCCAACAAGAGTTATCATTTCCAAGATATTGTTCTTGCATTTTCTCTGCCAATTAAACTTTTGCAACATTGTGATCAAAACTATAAGGATGAAGACATCATTTTGAATAAATCTATATATAATAATAATAATTTTTCCTGTCATAAATTGAGGCAGAATTAAAAGTTATCATTGGTCAGGCTACAATTCAGTTAAACATAAAAAAGAAAGGTGATAAAGACATTTTTGATCTATATAAATGCCTGCACATGCTCAATAATTTAATCAGCAAAATATCTAGGAAAAATATTTAAAATCAATTCTTGATTATGTATTTTTTTATTATCATCATTTAATATTGTTTTCTAGATAAGGTAAATAAATAGAACATAACTTTTACCCTATTCTTAAAGAATCAGGTAATTCTAAGTTTTTGAAAAAGAGAAGAAAATAATAGCAGAGTGTTCATCTGACCAATTACCATGAAATTATTAATACAAAAGGTACAGAGAATCTATTTTATGGTGGTGGGAAAGTTACTGAAAGCAAGATACCAGATCAGAACTAATAATACTACTGATTCTTCTTTGGATTTTATCAAGAATCTTTCCATATACAACAGGAGCACTGGACCATATGTGGTAGCAATATTCAAGGCATTAATGACTGGTAGACTTATAAATATGTAAGATAAATTCTGGAGAGTAAAATTGTCTAACACATCAAAGTAAACCAATTTTCTTTGCAACAGATCTAGCAATAGATTCTTCCCATTTCATATCATCAAAGAATGTTAGCCTTAGATGTTGCAAGGAATTACTTTTATGGCGATTAGCATCAACCATGCTGATGGAAGTCAGGAAGGGATCTTTCAAGTGATGAATAGAGAGCAGTTTCATTTTAACATTGCCCCAGTTAACAATAGACTGTAGAGTCATTCCATGTCAAAACACCAGCAAAAAGTTGAAATCTGCACCTACTGACACCAAATTACTTGAAAATTAGTAAAAAAAAGTTCCTCTTCATGAGTTAGGAAAGTGTGCCAAATTATTTTGTGCTAGACCTTATATACAACAAAACTTAGTACACAGTGCAGTTTAGAATGTAATGTTTTAAAGGCTTTGTATATTAATTTTTATTATTGCTTTTTTGAAAATGAAAAAAATCAGATGTTTTTGTTTCATGAAAATAATTTATCAAAATAAAATTTAAAAAAACACTAACAGAAAGAATTTGTTTCAGCTTCACATGTTTAGTGCCATCTACAAATATTCTATGTACTGTTGATTATCATGCATGAAGCAATGTTTACCACTTGTTAAAGACAATCTATCCATACAAAAAGCAAATATCTGCAAAATATATTTAAATTAATAAAACCAATCTTATTAAATAGTTTATCAACATTTGAGAGATCATAGAGCATTAGGATGATTGTCTTTAATTATAATCTTTCTGAAATCCTGCATGTACATAGGAAAAAAAAACTCTAAAATTGGCAGGGTCATATCTTCTAAAGTAGACTTGAACTCCCCCAACAAAATTCTTTGGTGGACTTGAGCAGGCATAGTAGATGTTAGGAAAAAAATATTATGAAAATTGAAGAGGATGTATTTTCTACAGACTGACTGTAAGATACACAGGTGAAAAGTTGCTGATTTTGGACTCATTCATTTGGGTAAATAACATAAAATTTTCTATCAAGTATAGGGTTAAAGTAGTTGGATATTTGAATTCTACACTCCTTATTTGCCTTGCATAACAAATTTCAAAAATCTTAAATATATGGGAGTATTTTTAAATTTATTTAAAAACCACTGACATTCTGTAATGCTGTGTAGCCTTAGAGATAAAATAGGAAAATTATAATCTCCCCCACCAAAAAAAAAAAAAAAAAAAATCAGAACAATAAGGTCTAGCACAAAATAATTGGGCACACTTTTTTAACCCTTGAAGGGGATAATTTGTGCCAAATTTAAAGTAATTTCGTGTCGGTGGGTGAAATGCCCCAGTGAATTGACATGGAATGACCCTTTAGGTTATTTTTAAGATCATCTGCCAATACTGATCAAGAGTACATGGTTGTGTCATCAGCATAGATACCAAGTTGAGAACTAATATTGCTGATGATAAATCTTTTGAAGAATCAAAACATGTAAAGTTTTTTTCACAAAAGAAATATTTTTAAAAGAATTTTATAAAACCATTTTCTTCTTACTGGTTGATTGTCTGCCAATGAAAAGAGACAGAAAACTCAGCAGCACTGGAATCAAATGTGGGATCATCACAAGCAGGGCACAGACACGAATTCTATACTATTAAACCATATGTATGGGACAAAAACAGCTGCGACAACAGCAATATGAACAAGGAATTTGAAACAATGCTGGATATCACAAAGAGAAATCCTTGGTGATGCACAGCAATCTCATTGTGTGGTCAACAGAGCACATTGCCAGACACTGCCTCTTCCCAGAAAATATGCCTGCTTTTATGAAGCCTAAAGTTTTAGCAGTTGGCTAGCAAAAGAATCATTTGCATGGGTAACACTGCTCAGCTCACCATCATGACTATCACATGGGGAAGCTGGTTGACACTTTCTTTCTTCATAACCAGATATTCCAGGGTTCACAACAGCTTTGTTCTGGTAAAATTTTGCAATCAAAATAATAATGAAGGTTGGGTGTAATAAATATTTTATGACATCAAACAGGTAAGAAAATTAAAAAAAATAAAAGCAATTAATTCAACTCAAAAGTACCATATCATTAGTTTTTTATTAATTTGTTTTTTACACTCCTAATATCACATGAAAATAAAATTACTCATTCTTCTTAGTTTCATAAAAGAATATATACTAAAAAGTATATTCTTAAATTCTTGGTTATATAAAGTTTAAGATAATTTATTTTTAAACATAAATACTAATTTCCCGATTGTTGTACTACTGGTGTTCTGCATTTCTGTAAACCTTTTTTTTCATTTCCTCATATATTTTAAATGTCAGGTATGGTAGTAGAAAACTACTGTTGTTGACCAATGACATCACAAGCAATAGTGCAGAAATTAATATTATTTTCATGATGTTTTAAGCAAAAAGTATTATTTTTTTTAAATCTAGTTCATTAATTCCTAAGTTTACTAATTAAATTTGAAACACATCTGTAGGACAAATTCTGAATGTTCAAATTTCATGCATACTTTTCTTCTATGAGTGAATGAGTAAGAATGTTTTAGAAATGTCTAAAAACTTTATATCCAGGAAATTGATTTTTCTGTTCATACAGATCAACTTTAAACTATTATTTAAGTTAAAGATGATTTACTTTTAAATATACATATCAATTTATTTATATACAGAAATTAATTTTTCTTTTCACACAGGTTAGACTTAGATCATTATCATTCAAACAAAATTAATTTTACTAAAAAGAAGGCATTTAAATTATTTTGAAATGCATTTTGAATTTTTCTTTTAACCCAAAGTTTGACAGTACTTACTATTTATAATTACCAAGTAGTATCTTGGAAAATATGTAAAACTGTCCTCAGAAGAATTAATTCAAATTTTGACTCTGTAAAATTTGACAGGTATATTTGCTAGATATTACCAAAATGAATGTGTTTTTACTGCAACAAAAGCAAACAAAATATAAAATCTTTGCCAAAAAATCAAGGAATTATTTAATTCAAACAAATTTTTGTATACACTTCATTCATTAGTGAATTGTATCCTGAATAAATTATTAGAAAACCTAGTGAGGATATTTTTCAGTAGGTATGTTTCACCGTCACTTCACAATATCTCATGGGTACTTTTTAATTAATGGTATGTTCATTAATTTTTTTTAGTTATATAAAGAAAATTCCCTGAAAATGTTATTTCAGTATAAAACAATCATGCAATATCAAGTATGAATATACAGAAAATTCATACTGAACCTTACCAAAAAAATTTGATGAAACTCAAAAGATAAACATTTTCTTAAAATGTAAGTTAAAATTATATATAAGTTTTTAAAAACAACAAAAAAAGCTCAAATTTCATATACTAATTTACAGTCACCTATTAACACAAGAAAAATAAAATTTACTTTGAAATATATTTGTAAGACAAATTCTGGAATTTTAAGTAATCTTTAAATTTGTTGTACATTTCTCTTCTATAATTAGTTTGTGAAGTCGATGAGTGAATATGAAAATGTTATAAGAATGTTCAAAAATTTTATTTGTATACAGGTATTAATTTTTCTTTCCATAATAATTAGCTTTAGGCTATCATCATTCAGTTGAGACCAAAATTTTACTTAAAAAAAGGGATATATAATTGTTTTTAAATTTGTTTCTTTTAGCTCTAATTTTGTTAGCATCTAACTATAATTTATATTTATCAAATATTTTCTTGGAAAATGTGTAAACCTAACCATGGCATATTTTCTATCTTACTTTAAAATACCGCAGAAAAGCATTTTTTAACATGGATAGAGGTATTTGTATAAGTTTTTGACACATTTATCAACAGTTTGATGTCTGGGAAATTTATCTAAAAAGGAGATAATAGATATAAAATTACATGACAAAGACAACATAAACACATTTTTTTAATATCATTTTAAAAAATGCTTTAAGCATTCTAATATTTTTTTATGTTGTTACATTCCCTTACATGCAAGTACTCTTGGGAAAGGTATTAATTCATGTTGGCTGGGATTAGATTTAGCAATACTAATTGTCAGATAAGATTTGACAGTACTCCTGGTCATGGAGATGTAGGCTTTTTGCCACAATTACTACCTACCATTTGAGTAGTTCACTTATACACAAGAAATGAACTATTGCAGTCTGAATAACAGGTAAGTAAAGGTAAGACTAATGTACATAATAATACAACAATTCATATCTTCGATTTTCAGCTATGGGTCAAATAGCAGGTCAGACTGGGTCCTATAGTCTTGGTTGGTAACCAGTCTGCCAAAGAAAGAAACAGAAACCAACTGCAGAGGAATCTTCTGCCTAAACAGTCATGAATTAAGAGATATGATTGCCCAATATGTCACATATGGTATTTCATTTACTGACTGAATATTTTAATGAATATTTCTACAGCCTTAGTCATGAAGTTACTTGTTGAAGAAATGTTTAAAGAATTACCAATATAGATTAAATTTACTACAGTTACCAATTGTTTCTTATATATATGGCCATTTGTATTAAAAAGGCACATTTATACAAATACACAAATATTAAAAATTCTTTTTAAAACACTTTTTCATTTCATTAGTGAATACAGTTTTTATTTAATAACAATATCAATTAACTACTAAAAATCAATACAAACTGTAAAAATGTTTAAATTATTCTAATTAAATTTTTTAAAAAATGGAAACAATTCTTGAAAAAGATTTTTTATAAGATGATTGTGCTCATAAATTATCTTATTCCTAAAATTAATAAAAACTTTTCTAATTAAATCATGTCTTAGTTTTCTTGTATTTTTATTTTAGGATTCTGAGCAGATTTTCTCTAACTAGGGGACCTGTTTTACAAAAGAAAAAAATGATTATTTAAATTCTCTGAGGACTCACCTTATAACTAATATAAACATTAAGTGGTACAATAAAGTATTTCTTGAAATTTCATAAAATTAAATAAGGTGGAGGTAAGATATGTAAAAATAACTATTTTTACCAAGATTTTCTGTAGAAGAATCATTCAAAAAATAATTTAATTCATTCCTGAATAACTCCTGAAAGTTTTATTAAAATCTGACAATTATCTAATTTTTTGCAAAAATTTCCAACTTAAACTGTTTTTCACTACAAAAAGATGCTCAAATTTCTAATACATATTTATGGTTTCACATTCATGTGAGAAAAACAAGATTTTTAACCAAAACTTCAAAAGTTTAAAAAAATAACTTTTTACATTAGAAAATCATTTGGTCTTTTCTCTTAGTAACACAAAAATTTTGATTAAAAAAAATTTGTTTTTATTAAGTTTTGGACATCTTTCAATCATGTAACACACATTTTGCAAGGTATATACATAAATATAGATACCACCAATAATTCACTGAAAAAATAGCATAGTATAAAGAAAAAAGGCCCCAAACTTAATGACATTAGGTTTTTCCATCAAAATGTTTATGTTATTAAAAGGAAAGATCAAAGTTTTTTTTTTAATTATTTTTAAAAATTTTTTAATCCTTTCTAACACATTCAAAATTTTGGTAAAACATCTTGTTTTACTTTCCAAATTGATACTAGAGTTTACAAGGGATAATGTATTATATAACTCAGTTTTTTGTGGTGAAAGACACATTAATTTGAAATTCTTGCAAAAATCAAATAATTGTCAAATTTTAATGAAAACTTCAGAACTTATGCATATAAGTTCTGAAGTATTTCAAAAATAATTTCATTCATTTGCATAAATGAATGAAATTATTTTTGAAATTTTACAAAATCATGGTAAAAATACATTTTTCTTTTACATCTGTTACCCCACTCCACATAAATTCATGAAATTTTAAGAAATTAAATTTTGTTTTGAAAAAACTTTTTATAAGTCAAATGCAGGACTCATTGATGAATGTAAATCATCAATTATATTTTTTTCAAACAGTTGGCCTTTTTCCCCCAAAATCTGCTCCAAACAGTAAAATAAAAAATGCAATAAATCTATAAAATTATTTAATTGCTTTTGAAATATATATATATATATATATATATATATATATATATATATGTGTGTGTGTGCATGTGTGTGTGTGTATGGAAATTATAATCTGAAGAAAAAACTTTTCAATGAATAATGAATTTTTACAAGAATTGTTTTCATTTTTTCTTTTTTAATTATAATGATTTATAAAATTTCAAATTTTTAAAAAATCTACAAAGCTTTGTTGCAGTTAGGTTATGAAGTGAAGACTATATTTACTAATCAAAAATTTAAAAGTTTACTACAAATCAAGCCAATAGATTTTTAAAATAATTTTAAATTTTTTTGTGTATAGGAAGGTTTTTTAAGTATAGTTTGCGCTTACGCGCAAAAACCCTTGGGAAAGGTATTAATCTGTCTCTTCCTTCCAGTTATGGGTTAAATAACAGGACAGATTAGGTTCTATAGCCTTGGTCGGCAACCAGTCTATCACAGAAAGCAATGGCAACCTACTGTGGGATAATCTTCTGCCCAGTCAGTCATGTCTCTTTTGAGACATGATCGCCCAAGCATGTATCACGTATGGCACTTAACTGACTGATTTTATGCATTATATTAAAAGGTCATGTGTTTCACGGTTTCTTTCCTTTACAGGAAAAAGATTAGGACAGTTAAGTCATTTCTGGTCAACCATACTTAGCTGTCATTTGGCTGTTATCCATTATTTGCACTGCAGTGATTAAGAAATAGTTTTACTTTAAATTTCATGCTATGAATAAGTAATACTTGTGTAAATTAGATTAATTTAACTTTAAATTTGCTAATTTTCTAAAAAATAATGTCACAAATGTATATTTTAGTTTTGAAAGATTTTTAAAACCGAAAATTAACTTTTGTTTATAAATGTGTTGATCACACAAAAATAGTTGAAAAATTGAAAAATTTTATATTCCAATCAATATAATTTCTGTTTGAAATACACCAGAGTATTTTGCTTACTGGAAATAGTAAAATATAAACATTAAGCTTTCAGTTAAAGCTAAAATAAGTTTCAAGACAACTTTTTATTTTTAAACATTCAATTTAAAAGTTAGATATAAAAAAATGAGTGAAAGCTCATAAATACCAATTTCTTAATTATTGTACAGCAAATGTTCCATATTCTTTTTTTATTTTTTTGCACACATTTTAAAAGAGGTGTTGAAAGTGACATTTTTATAGTTGCTGATCTTTGACCAGTTATCATGCATAATACTAGTTATTTTCATTATCTTCTGAGCAAAAGGTAGGAGTACCTTTACAAAACCCAGTTAATTTCTCCTTACTAACTTCAAAACAAATAATATTGAATTTTTAAATTTCTTATTTTCTATAATTATGAATTGACAAATAACAAGTAAACATAGAAATGTTTTAAAAATTACTAAAAACTATTTAATTTGTATATACAGAAATTAATTTTAATTTTAATATGGATTAGGTTTCAAATAAAACCTAAATTTATTTTCCAAGAAGGTGTTTAAATTAATATTTAAAATACATTTTTGGGTTTTTTTAATGAAGACCGTGGCAATACATAAAATAATCTGTTTATCCTGTCCCCACCACTGAGGTGAGTTGTGGCACAAGATCAGTTTTTAACATGGGGACCTGAGCACTAACACTAAAGTTATCTCAATGCCTAAGTTTTAAACTGAATTTTTTAAAATAAATAAGTTTTCTTGAAGCTTTAATTTTAGCTTAACTTAAAGTTAAATGACTGAATTGACTATTTACAGTAAGCAAAATATTTGGATGTATTTCAAACAGAAATTATATTGAACAGAATCTAAAATTTTGTGATTTTAAATTTTTTCAAGATTGACACATTTGTAAACAAAAGTTAATTCTTGGTTTTAAAAATCTTGCAAAAATAAAATATACATTTGTGACAAGTTATTTTTTGGAAAATGAGAAAATTTAAAGTTAAATTATTCTGATTTGAAATGAATATTATTTGTTCATAGCATGAAATTTAGAATAAAAAAGTTTCTTAATAATGTAGGGCTTATCTTTCTGATCTTCAAACTAATTGATGACAGCATGTATTACTCACTTAACATATCTGGCTAAGTATGGTTGACCAGAACTGTCATAAATCTATGAAACCTAAGCAAACATTTTGTTTTCTGGGTTTTAACTTCCTAGTAATTTAAAAAAATTAACATAATATTTTCAACAATTATCTATTATTTAATTGAATTTTAGTTATTTTAGCTTTATAGCCTTATATTTGAAGATGCTTTCTGAAAAATAAAAATTAAATATAAAACTTTCTTTTAATTTTAAAATTTAATAAGAGAATGAAATTATATAACATGACAGAGGTAACTCAATTTATGAAATGTTATGATATTTGTTATTCTTTAATAATAACTGTTATCATAATGACATGGTAAAGTTATCTTATTTATTAAATTTGTATAGTACTTTACATTTTATTATCAACTACACACTATTATTTTATTTAATTATAATCCAATAACCGAAACAATAAATCTAAAAGAAAAATGAAAGCTTTTTCCATTGTTTTTAACCTTAGATATAATGAATTAATGAAGGTACCTAAATTCACAATTAAATTACAAAAAGAGGAAAATAGAAATTAAAAAATAAAACTTACAGCAAATTTTGTAAGTGTGATTTAAGAAGCTTGTTGAGTATTGGACTGTACACATGAAACACAGAAGAGAAATGAAAGAATTGTACCCTGCTAAAAAAGTTTATATCAGTTTTTTTTTTCTGTAAACTTTGAAACATGTGATGTTTTAATTATATGGCATTTATAGCCTACCATGAAAAAAAAACATCTGCACACAAAAAAACAAATGTTTTAATTATTTCAAAAATCTTGGTGTGTGAAGATTTTTCAATTTTGGCTTAGTAAATATAGTCTTCACATATTAACCTAATAACTTAATTGAGATGATTTTTGGAAAAAATTTTAAAAGATTTTTTAAAATTAATTAAAAAAATAAAACAATTCTAGTTAAAATTCATTATTCATTGAAAAAAAGTTTTTCTCTTCAGACTGATATAATTAATATATATAGTTTATAAAAGCAATTAAAAGTTTATCTAAATAAAAAATGGCATAGTTTTATGACATTTTTGTTTTCATTATTTGGAGCAAATTTTCTGAAAAGGAGCAACTGTAAGAAAAAAATAACATTTGATATACATTCCCAAAAGAGTCCTGCATTTAACTAATAAAACAAAATTCTGTGATGGCAGTCAAATTCTACAAATTTCAGGAAATTAATTAGAGTGGGTAACATATGTATATATACATACATATATATATATATATATATATTGTCATCCGCAGACAGATCTGTTTCGCTGTATCACAGCTCATCAGTACGGTTAGACTTTGATTGCTACATAACCCAGGCTTGAAACCCGACCGAATTGGCGTCAGTTGGCGACTCTACCCCTGGGCCACGGGGCGTTCGGTGGAAGAAGGCAGTCTTTTTAGCGCACATCATATTACGCACCCAATAGCTAGAGTGCTCAAATTCATTTTTACTGAATGAGCGATGCATACTATATATATATATATATATATATATAGTAATGTAAATTAATAAAAATACATATGTGGAGGGTGTACATTTGTATAGTATTATTATTAAGGTGTTAATAAAACAGTGTTCAATGTATGAGCAAAGCTGTATTGTGTGTGTATATATATATATATATATATATATATATATATATTAATGAATATACATATTATCCTACGTCTAGGGCACAACTTGGAGTTTCATGCATCATGCTATCATCAGGTGCATATGTCAAACTGACAGTTTAATAGATTTGAATTTAAGTTCACTTGATGTTCATGGGAATTAAATCTTATAAAGTTATGTTATTGGTTTTTTAATAACATCTTGAAAATTTAAATATTCTACAGTCACATGGGGAAAAAAATTTTAAATTAAAATTTAAAATTGAAATAAAAAATAATAAAATCCAGGTAGAAGAAATCAAAGGGGCATAAACCATAAGTCTTAAAAAATTAAATGTTCAAATATTACATGTACATAAAAATGTAGGGAAAATTAAAATTTTAAATAAAAATTAAAAGAAAAGAAAAGAAAAAAGTAAAATTTAGAATTAAGAATTAAAAATGTAAGGAACAAAAATAAAAGGGGTTTAATTCATAACTGCTAAAAGTAATATTGTGGGGGAAAGAAAGAAGGAAAGAAATCGGCAAACATAAAGCGGGATCTATATCAATCTGTGGCTAAAAATTTAAGTATTTTTTTCTATGACAGCATTTGGTCATTAAATCACTTTTTATTAAGCAAATCTGGATTCTTGATATTGTTTAAGATGACAAGTTTTTTTTTTAAAGATATAGATTACATTTATCTCCTTTTCCATTGTAATGTTTGGATTTAACTGCGATCCCAGTCAGCCTTTGCGATTTCACTAGCCCAATTGACTCAATCGATTAAAAAATTGGGTGATTAAAATTTATTGCTTTACTCGCCCGCAGTCAATTAAAAATCTTGCAATGAAACATGTCCCTTAAAATATAAAAAAGGAAATCTGATTCCTTTTAAAACCCAAAAGTATGCCATTGAAGATTCACAAGTTACTTAGAATGGCCTACAATGATATTATTGAGCTCTTTAGATTTTTATCATCCCAGTCAGCATAAACATTCATTTAATTAACACTTCCAGAGTGGAACCAAAATGTGTCTGTCATCCAGATTAAAGACACTCACAAATTTTTAGAAACTCATTTGGAAAATTATTATCCTATATTTCCTCTCGGCTTACAAAAAGTAAAAATGAACATAAAGAAAGAAAAAATATGCATATTTCTTTCAACCACGCAATGGAAAACAAATTATACAAGTAATTTTTTTATAGAAAATGATTGAGAAAATCAGATTTTTTATTTTTTTATCATCTATGAGATGGAGGTTGTAGTCAAACAGAAGCAAAAAAACTACAAATTTAAGAAACCTCCACTCAATTGACAAAAAAAAACAAAACATCATGATGTTAAATAGGCTCAAACTTAATAAAAACAAAGTTTTATCATCAAAATGTTTATGCTAAGAGGAAAGGTCAAATTTCGTTGTTATTATTTTCTAAAAATTTTAAAATTCTTTCTAATACATTGAAAATTTTAATTAAAATTTCATTTTTTGTTTTCCTTCAGTGATTTATGCTATGTTTATGTAAGGTGACTATTAAGAAAATGGAGTTGAGTAAAATGATTTTGAGGCGAGTAAATTTTCCCTCGCTCTTGACCGCCGGTTGAGTGATTTCTTTTTCAAATCTCAAAGGCTGATCCCAGGTAATAATTGGGTTCTTACTCCTGTTTTTTTAATTTCCAATAATGTATTAATAAAGTAGTACTTTTGCTGTATTTACTATTATTTAAAGACAACATGTTGTTGTTAAATCTTATCTTCCATCTGTTAGAAGTACTTCCAAAGTAAAATTTAACATCATTATCATCCAAATGGATTCAAACGCTATAAACAATACTTTCGAACGTACACTGGCCATTCAATGGGTAGGTTTTATTTTTTCGGCAGTTGCAATTATTTTTTAGAAGAGACATTGTTGCTATTAGTTGAGTGAAGGATGTTGCTTCTGTGGGCCAAATATTTATTTGATATCATCGCATTATGTTGTGAAATATATTTATCTATGTTTTTAATGCAACTAGAACTAACTTTGACATTTTTGTTGAAGATTTTTTTTTTTAGCATGTGTGGATGTTAGAAATGTTTATGAATTAAGTTAAGGAATAGTTTACCAATGTTAGTTTGGACATTATGACTGAAGGGTGGGTTAAACCAAATAATGTTAGATTTATGTGATTTCTGCTGAGTTCTACCTACTTTGTTTTTAACAAAGTAATCTAAACTAATGTTGAGTTTACTTTTTTCCAAAGCATTAATGCATTTAATTTTAGAATTGTCAAAAATTTCCTTATTGGTACTTAAACAAAAGATCCTGGGTATGATGGTAAACTGCATCCGACAGCAAGGCCTCTGATTGAGAGGTTGTGAGGAGCATGGAACCATCTCTTGATTGCTGTTGTTCCCAGGTCCACCCTGCCCAGAGTGGTAGCACCTATTAGAGTCCCAGCTATGGGTAAATAGTTAACCTCCAAACTGGGGTCAAATCACTATGAAAGACTTTTATAGAATATATACATAAAAATAGACTTTTATAGAAAAATATACCTTTTTGAAAGAAATATATAACTAACAATACTTTCTGAAGGAAAAAATTATTACCAGCAATATATTTTTGAATACAAAACTAGAAGACATCTGACAGTTTTCTAAAATAAAAATAAGAAAATAAATTTTTCATCAAAATCTGACTAAATCAACCTTCTCACTATAATCGAACATTAAAAAAAATACCTGAAAACCCTACCTTTTAACCCACAGAGGTGTTGATATACCATTAAACAAAACTCGAACTCAAACTTAAATGAAATTGGACAGATTTGCGCAGGTTGTTCGTGATTCTCCAAAGAAATTTACGACTTTAGCATTAGTTAAGGTGGTAATGTTAACATCATGGTCTTTGAAAAATTTGATTAAATCCCTTCTGAGTTTATCCATTTTTTGTGGATTAGTTTTACGGAGGATTATCAGTCCATTATCTTGATAAAGTCTTGGTGCTACCAAGTTGCAGGTCTCTGCAGAATCATACGCCCCTATAGAAATGCAGAAATCAGGCTTGTTTTTTTTAGTCCACAGGCATTCATCGTAAAATAAAATAGATTTCTGGGCCTGTTTGATGCTGTTGATGTTTTGGTCGTTGATGGGGTTGTACGTTTTAGCCAAATTTAAGGCTGCGGCTGAAAGTTTTTCAGATATTTTTTTTTTTAATCATATCACCCCAAGCAAGGCGAAAACGCCACTGATGCGCAGGGGGCTACGTAAGAGTGAAAAGATTGGAAAAGAGAAAAACCGGAAACCACAACCTAAACAGGAAACAAGGGATGAGCCTCTTCACCTGTTCAATAGATGTGGGTGGAGTGTGAACCGGGTGGCAGTTTAGACTATCTACTCCAATTGAAAAAAATAAAATAAAAATAAAAAAAAGAGTGAAAAGTTTGAAGAGAAAAACCGGAAACCACAACCTGAACAGGAAACAAGGGATAAGCCTCTTCACTTGTTCAATAGACGTGGGTGGAGCCTGAACCGGGTGATATCCCAGTCCATCCACTCCAATAGAAAGAAAATGATGGTGACTTGCTAAGTTTTAACTTAGTTAAAGTCCAGGCAGTGAAATTTTGGCTAGAAAAACAAAATCAAGTCTTCAATTAAGCATGAACACTTAAATTTAAGCAAAAGTTAAGAGAAAAAATGGCTTACATTTTAACAATAACAATATTTTCAGAGATGATTCCATTGTTCTGCCGGTGGTTGAAGAAAATATTTTAACTTTTAGGCCCAGGGAGAAGGGATTCAAATAGACAGTGTGGCCAGGTCACTATAATACTATGAAAGGAAGAAAGAGACTGAACGTCGTACGGAGAAAAATTAAAGACAAATTCTACCAGGTAGTGAAATTTTGGTATAGATGGGTAGAAGTCACAAATATAGAACTGGATGAAAGTGCATACATTTTTTTTTTTTTTTTTGTGAACAAATCAATTGCTTTAGCTGTATTCTTCCATCGGTTCATGGCTAAGGCATTTTTAGTTAATGTGGAAGCTCTTTCTAGGATAATTTTGCTAATTTTACCTATGTAGTTTACAGAAATTTTGATTTTCCCTGCATTTTTATGTTCATGTAATATTTGAATATTTAAATTTTTAAGATTCATGATTTACGCCCCTTTGATTTCTTCTCCTTGCATTTTATTATTTCTAATTTTAATTTTAAATTTTTATTATCATGTAACCGTGTACAACATTTACATTTTCAATCTTGTTATCAAAAAACAGTAATTCAACTTTAAGATTTTCCTATGACCATCGAGTGAAGTTAAATTGAAACTGTCAGTTTGATACACCTGATGGTTGCATGAAACTCGGACTCGTGCCATAGACATAGGATTCCTTAATAATTTTTACCGAGATTTTATAAAAATACAGATTTCAAAAATAATTTCGGTCATTTTTTAATAAGTCTAGAAAGTTTCATCAAGATGCGACCATCATTTGATTTTTGCAAGAATTTCAAAATTAATTTATTTTTCACCGGAAAAAAATAACGTTTGCCGAAATAAACGCTTAAAAAAAAAAAAGATGAATTTCGTACGTCTTCCCAAAAATTTTTAAAAACAAAATATTTAAAAATTAATTTCATCTTTCCTCTTAATAATGACATTAAACTTTAAACATTTTGATGATAAAAACAGAGTTTTTTGTTTGTTTTTTTTTTTTATAAAAAAAAAGAATATTTAACATTTGTTTATATTTCTGAGATAGGTATTTGTAAGTATTTTTAATTTGTACAAAACAGCTGTCCTCTTTCGGTTTCGATTGGTGTATGAATTTAAAAAAGCAAATTATTTCAGAATATGTTAGTTGGATTTAATTACAAATGTGATCATTTTCAAAATAGGATTCATCTATTTGCTGCTAAGATACAACTGAGGATATTAAAATATTTTTATTATGATTAAAAAATATTTCACCTTGTCTTACTGTTGGAGTCAAAAAAAATGAGTTAGTATCGTTTTCCAAATACGTACGTATTTAAAATTTGTAAACAAAAAAATTAGGAGAACACAGACTTACTTTTTTCTAATATTTTTCGTCCGATTTGTTTACATAGGGATTAGGAAGAACTGGAGTGAAAGGAAAAGCTGTAGAATTTAAAATACACTGATGCTATTACATTTCATTTAATCAAACATAACTTTTTAATTGTAACGAAATTTTTATTTTTTTCAAGAGCAAAAATCAAGAGGAGATAATTCAAGTGAAAATTCGATTGCATTATTATTGTTAAAAAATAACATAACGGAACATTTAAAAACATACGTATTACGATAATATTTTACATTTCATTTGCTTTGTTTAATAAATTATGAAGTAACAATAAATTTATAATTTATAAATTAAAAATTATTTCATTTTTTTACTTCCGCGTCCCGCGTCAATCAAGGGAGATAATACCCGAGACTTCCCCACAAAGGCAGCATGATGTCTTGTCTGATTTTTACCCCAGACGAGACTGCACTTCAGTTTAGCTTCATCTAGGTTTCACTTCACCCAAAAAGAAAGTCAGTCCAACAAGGCTGAGTTTCAGTGGAACTCTGTCTAAATAGTTTTGAAGTGGAGGTCAGACATGGCACAAGGCTGAAAGTATGAAGCACCCAGTGAGGATTGAACTCACAAGTATGTAGTACTTGTACAAACAAGAGAAGCATCCTAAGCATTACCAAAGCGAAAGTTTCTTTTCTTTATTATTCGCCAAAACATAGCATATATTCAATGGGATATTTCAACTTGATAATTTGTTTCCTAATTTTTTTTAAATTTCTTTTTCAGTGAATGAAGATATGCCACTAGTGTTTCAGAAACAAAACCAATATATTGAATATTTGTCTGTACTTCTGAGATGAAGTAGTATTTACATTATTTACATCTTTAGACTGTTGTCCTCATCTTTATTGCCATATTCATGGTTAGATCAAGTGACTTGAACCAAAGAGTTGTGAGTTCAATACCTGGCTACAGCAGTGGTGTACAAATAACCTAGAGAGAATGTAGATAACGAAGACATTAGGGAGTGGCATGCACATGGAACAAGAATATACCCCAGTGATGCACCAGATCACATGGTGGCTTTCCCTAGGTGGATAGGTATTCATAGGTTTGAATCCTGTCAAATGATACACATTTTTGTAATAAAAATTTATTGTAAATAATCAGGCAGGTAAAAATAAATATATAATACTGTCTGGTTATAAAAAACAGAATATCTACTTAAATACGAATATCAATCAAAAATAATGTTCAAATAAATCATTTCAAGTTTTCGGTTGTTTATCAACAAGTTTCATTAATCTTAGTTAATTTCTGTAACATGTTTACATTTGTCAACATTACGATACATCTCTGAGCAGAAATGGTTATTACGATGAATTCGAAAATTGTGTCATAGGCTTAATTTGACTTCATTTTGACTGATCGTCATTCATGGTCGAGAGGTCTAAGACGTACCAAATCACATGGTGGCTTCCCCTATGTAGATAGGGGTCACAGGTTTCAATCATGCTGAATGACACACATTTTCATAATAAAAATTTATTGTTAATAATCAGGAGGTAGAAATAAATATACAATTGATACTGTTTGATTATAAAAAAAAAAACAGTATATATCTACTTAAATACAAGTATCGATCAAAACTAATGTTAAAACAAATCATTTCAAATATATATATATATATATTTGGGCAGTAATCTTTAATCTTTCTTTTAAACGTTTTTTTAAAAATGATCAAGAAGGGAGATTTTATTAATTTTTGATTTAATTTTGCCAGTAGTCTTATATGTTTCCCTTTTGCGAAGATAAGTAATGGAAAAATGTACCATACTTTTTTACTTTCCAAGTGCTTTCAGCCACTTCATGAACCATTTTCAAGGATGATATTTTTCCAATGTTGTTATTATATCCTGATGATTTCACTGTGGCGTAATTTATTTGTGTTTTGAAAAGGAGCATTTTTTAAACACCATCACTGGCCATTGCATGTGCATCTATCTGTTTTTTAAAAAACTTTCAAAACTCCATTTGTTGGTCATTTAACAAAACACACATACACCTACATATAAAAATGTCAGTCAATAAAGTGCTATACATGATAAACATTTGGGCGATCATGTCTCAAAAGAGACATTACTGACTGGGTAGAAGATTTTTTTCACAGTAGGTTTTCATTGCTTTCTGCAGTAGACTGTTTGCCAACCAAAGCTATAGAACCTAAATATGTCCTGCTATTTAACCCATAGCTAGAGGGAAAAGAAGCAGAATAATACCTTTCCAAAAGGTATTTGTGCATAAGTGAATACAATAAATTCAACTTGAATTTGAACTTGCCTCTCTGTTTTCTGGTTCTGAGCCAATATCCACTTCACCAAAAACGTATAAATACATACATACATATACTAATGTATATTTGGATAGCAAACTTTCTTTAAGCATCTTTCATTGAAAAAAAAAAAAGCAAGGAAAATTTTCTTAATTTTCTTTTCAATATTCTAACATGTTTCCTTTCTGTTGGAAAAAGGGAATGTAAAGAATGTTCCATAATTATTTTATGAATCACTTTCAGCAACTTCTCTGGCCTTTCTCAAGGGTGTTATGTTTCTGCTGTTGTTATTCTATCATGTTTTGACTGTAACATAATTTATTTTGTCTGGTTTTTGAAAAGGAGTATTCTTTCAAAGCTCTCACATGCAACACATGACTGGAAATTGCGCGAGCATCTTTCTGCTTTAAAACATAATAATAACTAGTAAAATAAAATTAAGAGAGAAAATATGCAACAGAAATAGCTGAATGCTATAGAGTCCAATCTGCCGTGCTATTTAACCCATAGCTCGAGGGAGAAGCAACAGATTAATACCTTTGCCAAAGGTATTTGTGCAGAGATGAATGCAATGAATTCTACTTTAATTCAAACTCAGCACTCTGACTTATCATTCCAAGTTGATATCCACTGCACCACAAAAACATGAATACATACATAAACTAATGTAAATTTAGGTAGCAACCTTTCATTTATGCATGTTTCATTGAAAACAATCGACAAGGAAAATTTTCTTTATTTTCTTTTCAATTTTTCCAGTATTCTAACATGTTTTCTTTTTGCTGGAGATAAGGAATGTAAAAATTGTTCCATAATTATTTTTCAAATCACTTTCAGCAACTTCTCTGGCCTTTCTCAAGGGTGTTATGTTTCTGCTTTTGTTATTCTATCATGTTTTGACTGTAACATAATTTATTTTGTGTTGTTTTTGAAAAGGAGTATTCTTTCAAAGCTCTCACATGCAACACACGATTGGAAATCACGTGAGTATCTTTCTATTTTAAAAAATAATTTTTAATCCTCCATTTCTATTATTAAATAATGTAACATTGATTCTAGGAGAGACTTGTTTGATATATAATGCCCATGTAATAGCACGATGCCTTTGATATTGTGATTTAAATAGTCACAAATAATTAACAATCACGATTATTTAAAAGTTAAAAATAATAATATAGAAAAATAAAAATAAGACTCACAAGTAAAAAGATTAAGAAAAATAAGAAGATTCACAAAAACAAAATATAATAATCAAGACAAAAAAGAAATAATAAATATAAAAGTAAAAAAAAGAGCCTATAGCATAATATAAAGCCAATCACAAGTAATTAACAATCACAGAAAAAAACAATAAAAGATAAAAATAATAACTAGTAAAATAAAAATAAGAGAGAAAATATCCAACACAAAACAGCTGAATTTGCTAGAAAATTATGATTAGGGAAAAAGATCAATCCTACTAAACAGGTAATTTACATTTATTTTTCTGACAGCATTTAAAAACAATTTCATTCTCTTGGTTCAAAAGATGTTTTTTTCTACTAAATTTAATTATTTTTATTTTTTTCATCTCAACATAGGCTACATCTATTTCTAAAAGTAATAGTTTGCAATTTTCCTATAATCTTCCATTCAATCTGTGCAAAGAGACCTCTGTCTTTTAATTCCCAGAAATATTTAAACAGAGCAGCCTGGGATTTAATGTATAACATAGAGAAGGTATACTTATGATGATGAAATCTGTTTCCAAGATCCAGCAAAAATTCCAAAATATACATTTCTTTATCATATTAGTCATTAATTAAAAAAAACAGTTTAGTGGTAAATCAGAAAGGATCCTACTAATATTAGATATTAATATTGATCCAGCCAGAGGGCTCAATGTAATTACATTTATTTACAGAGCCAATATTTATTAACATAAAAATTCAAAGACACATGGCCCAGTAGATATAGACATTGGTTATTTTCAGTGATTTGACCCAAAGAGTTGTGAGTTCAATACCAGGCTACAGCAGTGGTGAACCAATAACTCAGAGTTAGGTTAAAGGAAGATAAATCATCTCTACCAGAAGTAAACGCACAAGAAATGAGAACAATATACCACAGTGATCGTAATAAAGGGTTCAGTTTGAAATTTCTAGCACCTGAAGAAGGCCGGAGCATGCAACAGCTGAAACGTAAAAATAACAACAAAGATAAAGTCAATAGTCCAAACAATGTAAATAGTGTAAATACTACCTCATCTCAGAAGTATAGATGAATACTAAAAATTCAATATTTCATAATTAGAATGGAAATTGTGACAGGTATTTTAAATAACCATCTTGTCAGTGAAACCAAAACATAGTGTCACTGATGTGATGGATATTTAAAAATAGCTGTTAAAATGGTCTTCCTACATATAAAATATTGAATTTTTATGTTTAATATATATATATATATATATATATATATAATTATAAATATCAAAATCTGGAAATAGCTTCAGATTCCGTTTCAATAATCATAATCTAAGCATACGCCAAAACAACCCGTATTCACCCATAGCAGAACACTTCAATCAACCAGGGCACACATTAAAAAACTGCAAATATTTACTAATAGATTCTGATTTTAGTTCTACATACTCACGCAGAAAGAAAGAAAAATACTGGATTTTAAAATTAAATACATACAGGCTAGGGTTAAATAGGGACTTAAGTGTTTTGAATCTTTATAAATATTTCAATAGCTTAAAAATATTTTTTAGATACACTTAAAAAAAATTTCTTTAAAACATTTATAAGTCTTATTAAAGATAGGCTTATGTTTACAAATATTAAAAAAATCTGTTGCTTTCTGCATCACGTGATGTAAACAATCTCTCGACAAACGCTCCTTGCGAAAACGCTTCTAATTTAAATTTTAAAATCATTTGTTTCTGATGAAAGGCCAAGGACGGTCTGAAATATCAAATATAATAATGGAAATAAATAAATACAGTCAAAAAAATACATTTTTAAACGTATAACTTTTTAGTAGTTTTTCCCATATATATATATATATATATATATGCAATTTGTTATATATATTATTTATATATTATATATGCGTGGTACTTATTTGAAAGCACTCAATATCAGTGATAGAGATGACATATTCATATAGATAGGTGTGAGTTTGTAACCCTGGGTTTCACGCTCTTGCGATCGTCAGATTGTCTGACGATTGCAAGAGCGTGAAACCCTGTGTTACAAACTCACACCTATCTATATGAATAGATAGATAGATAGATAGATAGATAGATAGATAGATAGATAGATAGATAGATAGATAGACACACACTTGTATACATATATTTAATACTTCTCAGAAAAAGAAATTCCTGTATTGGCCTTGATATGGTTCTTTTGTGTTTTATTCGTACACATATAAAGTTTAAATCTGGATCTGTGCAAACCTTTATTTACTGAAAATCTGATCATACACAATCATCAATGGTACAACAGACATTACAATTTTTACACTCTCTTAATCCAACTCCCTAATAAATGGAAAAACATGAAAATACTAGAAAGAACTCATCAAATTTTCCTTGTCCATCAAATTCAATGAAACATGTTTGAAAGAAAGGCTGCTGTTTGTTTCAGCAGTTTACTGGTCGGAAGGCATTTTAGGCAAGCAGAATTTTTTGTCAAACTGCTTGATATTAAAATAGACTGTTAATAGAATTAAAAGAAAATTTTGAGAAATTTGTCACTTAACTGAGCAAAGTTATTTCAAGTCAATTTCAAAGTTTTGTGAAGGAATTATTGTGACGTTTTTCACTCTTCAGGATTTTTCTTTTTACTGATATATGTGCATGTGTGTGTGCGTGTGTGTGTGTGTGTTAGTGTAGATAAAAATAAATATGAATGATATATTTATATTGGAAACAAAATGGACTCGGGAAAGAGATATTTAAAATTTTTGTGTTAAATAACAAGAGGGCTTGAAGAACTGGATTTTTTCAGATTATCTTGAAGGTCATCTGCAGTATTGAGTAACTTATCTAACAAGCTTGTGTAAAGTGATGACATAAGGACCTGGTTTAGATAGTAAGGAGAAAGGGAATAGATCTATAACATTCAGTGTGTGTCTGAACCTGCAAATGAGCTACTAACTCATCTGTAAGTAGGCTGACAGAGTGGGCTGTTTGAAATTAGACATTACCAATTTCTGGTTGGTCAAAAAAAATTTTTCTTTTTAACTTTAGCACAAACTTCAGATTGTGAAAACAAAAACTAATTAACTCTTCTTAGAATAACAAAAGGTTGTTTTTTTTTAAGCCTGGAGCTAGGAACCCAAAATTAATATCAGTTTACTGCAATAAACAGTATATAAATTTTGGATTAATACAAATGTATTAAAAATTTAAAGGTATTAAACATTATTATTATTTTTACATCATATGATCAATTTAACAACAATTCAAAAATATTTAATCAAAACTATAGACTGCCAGCAAAGGTTAAAGATCCCCAACTTAGTTGTGACTCATGCTAAAGAGTAGCCTCTCAGTTGTCAACACAACTTATACTGAGTTTAAGTGAATTGCCTTGGATAAAAATAACTGAAGATATTTGTGCTAGAGTGGCGACAGAAATTCAAAAATCATTTGTACTGACTAAGAGATGAAAGACAATAGCCAAAAAGTGTCAGCTAATTATTATGTTGCTATGTCCCAAGATCATCATTGCTGCACAATACATGGACTTGTATGTGGGTTACTAGCAGAAATGAAGTGTTACATATCACACAAACATAAAAATTGAGTAATGTTGTTGGATCCTGATATAAAACCAAGATAGTCTATCATATATAGTCAACTGCTGATGTCCCATGACAAGTGGATAGATAGGTCTGTCTACAAAAACCCTGGAGTCAGGATGCTGAAATGACAAAATTATATATATATATATATATATATATATATATATAGGATTAATAAAAACATAATATATGACACTTTGATGATTCATGCTATATTCAACAGCCGTAACTTCAGAGTTTTGCAGACAATCCATCTCATAAACATTTGGTCCATTCATCAAAATGTATCAGCAATTGTCCATGTGCATTATACATTGCAGATAAAAGTAAGTAGTATATTTATTTGTATAGAGTTATGACATTCAGTGTGTGTCTGTACTTACAGAAAGTCAGGACTTCTTTGAAACAGTTTTTGATTGATCAAAAGAAAATCTTTTTTATCTTTATTTTAGCACCAATTTTACATGATGACAACTGTTTGGCTGCTCATGGAATAACAATTTCAATTAGTTTTATTTATTTCACCATATTTAATGAAATGTTAAATGGATTTTAGATTATTACAAAAGTCTTAAAAATTGAAATTCATCAAACATATTTTTTCAGATAACAAATGATTTAATGAACATCCAAAAATATTTAATCAAAACTAGTTGTTATATTTCTGTACAAATTTGTGATAATTGACTACATAACTTTATTAATAAACATTTTACATGAAAAAAATTATACCATATCTATAGTGATCTAAAACCTTCAGTGAAAGTCTTAAACTGTGTAATTCCTTATTCACCTATATATCCAGTCGAACAATCTAAAATTGCCATATCCAATCTGTTTATAAATATCCTTGCAGTGAGTGTTTATATATATATATATATATATATATATATATATATATATGAATTCTATGAAAAAGCTGATCACTCACTACAGTTCTCTAAATAATACTCTTTTATATTTATTGTTGTTTTTTTTTAATTGAAATACCTTTAAAATAGTGATAGCATCTATATATTTACTTGAATGTGGAATCCTAATAATCAGAAAGTGGAATTCTATGAACA
This sequence comes from Ascarosepion bandense, assembly GCA_037127315.1. Lineage (NCBI taxonomy): Eukaryota > Metazoa > Mollusca > Cephalopoda > Sepiida > Sepiidae > Ascarosepion > Ascarosepion bandense. The sequence continues at coordinate 2,161,232 of JBBBDQ010001586.1, read as the reverse complement.
AGCTGACCTGCACACTTAGCAAACAAATGGCTTTTATTCTGTATGTATTCTCATGTGGTTTCTTAAACTGGAATTAAATGAAAATGCTGAGCCACACACATCACAAGAAAATGGTTTTTCTCCTGTATGTATTCTCATGTGATTTTTTAAATTAGAACTATGTGAGAATACTGAGTCACACAGATCACAGGAATATGGTTTCTCTCCTGTATGTTTTTTCATATGAGATTTTAACTGGGTATTTAAGGAAAATGCTGACCCACACACTTCACAAGAAAATGGTTTTTCTCCTGTATGTATTCTCATATGGGCTTTTAAACTAGAGTTCTGTGAAAATACTGATCCACATATATCACAGGAAAATGGTTTCTCTCCAGTATGAATTTTCTTGTGTTGGTTTAAACAGGATTTATCAGAAAATGCAGTCTTGCACACTTGACATGTAAACGGTTTCTCTCCTGTATGCATTCTCATGTGTGTTTGCCAACTGGAATTATGTGAGAATGCTGATCCACACACTAGACACGAAAAGGGTTTCTCTCCAGTATGTATTCGCATATGATCTTTTAAACGGCAATTTCTGGAAAATGCTGATCCACACACTTTACAAACAAAGGGTTTCTCTCCTGTATGTGTTGTCATGTGTTGTTTTAAGGCACATTTGTGTGAAAATGCAGATTTGCAAACTTGACAAGTAAATGGCTTTTCTCCTGTATGCATTCTCATGTGTTGCTTTAAACTAGAATTACCTGAAAATGCAACTCCACACACTTGACATGTAAATGGTTTTTCTCCTGTATGGGTCCTCATGTGGTACTTGAAAGAGGAATTATGTGAAAATACTGATCCACACACACGACAAGAATATGGCTTTTCTCCAGTATGTATTCTCAAGTGAACTTTTAAAGTGGCATTCACTGAAAATTCTAATCCACACACTTGACAAGTAAATGATTTCCTTCCTGCATTCATTCTTGTGCCGACCCAAACTAGAATTAACTGAAAATGTTGAACTGCCCACGTTACAAGGATATAGATTCTCTCCTGTATGTATGCTGTGTTGTTTTAAACTAGACTCCAATTAAAAATCTGAGAAGAAAATGACATCATCTTACAAATATTTTCATATGTCGTTTTACATTAAATAACTCTAAAAATTCTGCTCCACACACTTGACAAGTAAATGGTTTCTCTTCTCTATATATTCTCATGTGATACACTAACCTGGAATCATATGGAAATGGTAATCGACACACACTTCACAAGTCTCTGCTTGCATTTGCAGGTTTATTTTTATAAAAACATTAATCTGCGTACTTAACAAGGAAATGCTTTTGCTCCAATGTATATTTCCTAGTGTACTTTTAACTTCAATTCTGTATAAATACTGAGCCACACATTTTATAAGTTATGGTTTTACTCTGTGTGCTTTCCAGTCTCTTTCAAAATTTAAACCACAGTAAAAAAAAATTTATCTAATTGCTTCACAAAAGATTTAAATTCTATCAAAATGCAGACCTGCAAATCACCAAAAACATTTTCTCTTTTTCAGAAGATGATGACAAAAGACTTGAATGCTATCAAAATGCAAATCTGCATATTCCCAAAAATGTTTCCTCTTCTTTAACAGTCAATGGCAAATGTCTCCTCCAATGTGAAAATTGTTATCCTCCACAATAATTGATATCTGTGAAAAAATAAGATATATTGGTAAAACAACAAAGAATTAAATTTATTATCTGCAAAATGCATTTATTTCTATTTTAATGAACAGCGACATGCAATTTATGTTCAGGTGAGAAGTGAAATTTTGTAAAGCTCTTCAGCAAAAATGAATGAAGTGTAATTTAAATAAAGAAATTTTTATTATGCTTAAGAATTATTAATCTGAAAAAAAAAACCCCAAAAAAACAGAGTTTTAATATGAATAAAAATATGAAGAAGTTGATCTTTTATTCATTTTTTTCCCCTTGTTTGTAGCTTTTCAATAATTATTTAGTTGAAAATAAAATACAGAAATGCATAAATCCAATTTTATATTTTTGGGCTTTATTAGAATTTTTAAAACAATAAATTTATAGGAATGGTAAAGGTGGCTGGAAATTTTATTGTCTGCATTCAGTTAAAACAACAACCATTTAAAGGAATTAATTTGATTAATTATTCAATTTATAACTGATATTAAAGTGAATAATTTATCGACAGAAAAGGTACAAATCACAGTAAAATAATTCTCATGTATGATTTTCAGCTGATATTCATGAAGGAATGAGAAGTTTAATAGTGCAATGTTTCATGTAAATTAGGTACCTATTTGTGATACCTAAGGTTTAAAATGAAAAATCTGTCTTTAAGCTCATATTTTACTTTTAATTTCAAGCTAAATTAAATTTAATATTTCCAATAAACAAAATGATTAATGGTTAATACAAAATGCAACAAACATTAATTAAAAAAGTCTTTTTATATTATAAGATATATTATAGAAACTGTCACCAATCTTTTCAATGAATAATGAACTTTTAAAAAAAAAACTTTTCATAACATAAACAATCCTAATCCAATGAAGTCTTAAAGGATGAAACATGTCACACAAAAACCAATTTGACATACATCTATTATTGAATTGAATTTTAGTTACTCTAGCTTTATAGCCTTACATTTGAAGATGATTTCTGAAAAATAAAAATTCAATATAAAACTTTTGTTTAATTTTAAAATTTAATAAGAGAATGAAATTATATAACATGACAAAGGTAACTCAATTTATGAAATGTTATTTTATTTATTAATTTATATTTTTAATATCTATTTCACAAATTATTCTTTATTAATAATAACTCTTATGATAATGACATGGTAAAATTATCTTATTTATTACATTTTTATAGTATTTTACATTTTATTATCAACTACATACTTGTTTGCACTATTATTTAATTTAATTATCATCTGATACTCTAAACAATTGAACTAAAAACAAAAAAAATTCAAGCTGTTTCAATTTTTTAAACATATCATGATATGTTTAATGATAAATGTATCATGAATTAGTGGAGGTACCTACATTCACAATTAGTTTAAAAAATGAAAAAATAGGAATAAAAAATAAAACTTACTTTAAATTTTGAAGGTTAGATCTGAGAAGCTTGAAAGGAGCATGTGTAAGAAAAAAAAAATTATTTAGATTTCCCAAAGAGTCCTGCATTTAAAAACCCTCACTTTCATTTAATTCCAGTGTTTTATTAGTATGTTTCTAGATTCAATAGCCTTTGCAAATCATCTCTTTAAAATTTAAAGTAAGTATTTTTTTTTGTATTGCTTGTTTCCTCAATTTCTAAATTAATTAATTTACCTGTTGGTGCTTTAACTAATTCATGATAAGGTTTAAAACAAAAGATGTATTGCACAAAACATTTGAAAAAAATTTCATATCTAAACTTAAAGATTTTCACGATAACAGTTTTTTATTAAATCTGGAGAATTATCATGCATGGTCATTTTTTTCTAATGTTTCAGAAGTACCTAACTGATAATTAAAGAAGTACCAATTTAATTTCATTTCAAATGTATGAGCAAATTTTCCAGAACTAAAACAAAATCTCTTTAATTTTTCCGATTTTGTAATATCTAAAGTTTGAAAAAGTTGAATTAAGGAAAATGAAAAAACTTTCATTTCAGCTTCAATTTATCTGTATAATTTTGACAATAAAAATTTTTTTATTAAATTTGGTTGGAAAATTGTTCTTCATTTTTTTTACCTTCAATTAAAAAAATGTTCTACTTTCATTTTTTTTATATGGACAATCAACAATGAATAAAATTTGATTAGATTTACTACTTCCAGTAAGCAAAATACACTGGTACATTTCAAACAGAATTTATTTATCTTCCATTTCAAATTTTGTTTGACCCATTTTTGTATGAAGGAACTGAAAAATGAATGCTGCACATGACAAACTGAATAAAATAAATAGTTTTAATAATTGTTTATAGTAAATTTATTAATTATTACTTAGTAATTACTATTATGATTGAAAAACTTTTAATTTTTCTGCTTTTAAAACCAAGTAGGTGTGGAGGGGGTCACATTTAATTATTTTATACCAAGATCTTAAAAGCATTTCAAGAATAATTTTCTTAATTTGTGGAAAATTCATAAAGTTTCATTAAAATAAATTCTTTTATTTTATTTTAGAGGACAAAAACTGAAGAAATTTTACTTCAGTATAGCACAAAGAGACCAACCAACAATTCTGTATGGCCATATATTTAAGAAAATTCACAAAACCTATGGTCCATTACAGAGAATATAAGAATGAGCCACCAAGAAGAATTTAAAAATGGTTTCTCTGCAATTATATTACATTCAACTGAAAAACTTTCCCTAATATTTAAAACAGGAGTAAGAGAAAATATTTTGTTGCATTTGAAAACATATGCAAAGAGATGGTGCATTCTTTTGCTTCCAGATCTTGTTGCTACCACATCTTTTATTACCTGTTTGATGTCCACCCCAGTTTCAATTTCAAACATGCCTAATGCAACTGAAAACCTGTCCAATGCAAGTGAAAATTTGACTGATGCAATGCAACCCTATCTGAACGGCAATGCTGTCAGATTTAATTGCAAAGATTTCCCCTGAAAAACAATCTGCTGCAAATTCAACACAGTGTTCATTTGCCACTCCCTCATCTAAATCCCAAATATTCTTATTTCAGAAACTGTTGGCTCAAAAAAAGAAAAAAATTATACTGATTAGAAAAAAATAAGATCACTTCAGAATAAAAACAGACAAAATAATTTGAATCAGTTAACTATCAGGAAACTCCATCATGACTGTCTCTTAAATAGAGTTCCTGCTTCTCATTTTAAACTGGTGAAATCCATTTTGTAATCATTGTCCATGGAACACTACCTTTTGGACAGAAGTTCTACAACTGTCTACAGAAAGGTAAGGGAGCTTGTTTTCCTTTCATATGTCAAGATGTTTAATGCAGTGATAAATGCAGAAAAGTGCTCTTTAGTTTTTGATTTGACAATGCAAGATGAGATGCATGTGAACTGTGTTATCTTAAGAATGCCACCATCCACTCATCTTGTATCTCTGGAATGTCTTCCTGGAGGGACTGAAAATGACTACAAGCAGCATATTTGTGACTGCATTAACAAATTTGCTAAAGTAAGTTCATTGTCTACTAGCCAAAGTGTTGATGGCAGTTTCAAAACCAGTTTTGAAAATTAAATGCTGCTTAAGAGACTTGGCTCCTCTCAACCATTCAGCAATTTCTTTAATAGAGAAGCACTGGCAGATTAACATAAAAAAACTGTATTGCAATTTACATCCTTTGGAAGCAATTGCATTGAATATGAGGAAAGTCCTGAAGGAATCTGAGATCCGCACAACAGGAAAATCAAACATAAGTAAGCGCCTAACATAGTAAATTATTGTAGTCATGAATTTCCTCAGATATAGTGATAAATTATGGCATGTTAATACAATGAAGACTTTTTTTTCACTAATAAGAGCTTCCATTGTCTTTAATCCATAGATTCCAAGACAATTAGTTGCATACTATTTTTCGTGTAGGAGCAATTTATCTTCCCATTTTCAAAAAATGCAAAAAAAATTGTCATGCAACTTTTCTCCACAAATGAGACCATCAGATGATTGCAGACATTATTTACAGAAGCCGCTGATATCATAGAAATGCAAGTGCTGGGAATCATAGTTGTTATCAGGGCCTTGGACAAGTACCTTCTATACTGATGTCACTACTGAAAAAGATCCAATTGACATTATAAAACTTCGTCAAAGGAGTCATTGAAAATCTGAAGGTACAAAGTGAGGCTACGATGGATATTTTTTCTTATCATAAGGACTTCTTTGGAAGTCCACTACCAAAGAAAAACTTAGAGTCTCTACTGATTCTCCCAACAAATGAACATTTGTTTCAAAAAATGATAACTACCCATTTAAAAAGGGGCTGTGGATGTTTTAAGAAGGAAGCATAAAGAGTCATTTGACATGGTAGAGGCTTCTTCCAAGTCAGTGTTAACAGCAGTGAGGTAACACACCATGCTAGCTGAAAGCAGCATTGGTGAATTTTGTGAATGAAAGAAGCTTGTATCTAATGATTATGTATCAAGCATAAGTGATATCATCAAAACCAAGTAGAATAAAGTCAGGAAATTCATCAATGATCTGGATGTTGAGCAGTTCAATCATGACTTGCAGTTAGCACCGACATGTGGCAGACAGAAGACTGGGCAGAAGAGGTGGCTACATGAAGAAGTTGAAGAAGAAATTGGTAGAAGGATCATGGCAAAAGATAACAAGCAGGAAAAAAAGGAAAAGAGCCATGATCCAAAAAAATCTAAAGGGCTTGACAGTTCTATCAATTTCTTATTTACTTCATGAATATCAAGACTTTGCAGGAGGATTGCATGAAAGACTCAATGGTAACATAGTGGACCAAACTTTCAGATATAATTGGACAACTGATTAATATGTCAGCTACATCATGAATTTTGTAAATCAATCTTATAGGATTTCCTCTCTCAATGATGCAGTTGGCAACTGTCAATTAAACAAATATAAAGTTTGTTATGCAGGAACACTATCTGGAGAATGAGGATGATTAAACAGGCAACAGAAGAAATAAAATCAACTCTTTTCAGGGCCACAAAATACTCTGAAAAGTCTTTTCTTTAATACACATAGCAGCATTTTCTATATTATTTACAGAATTAGCTTACAATGAAAAAATAAAAAGATGTGTAAACATTTGTGCAATTAATAATAAAATTAAAAGTACTATAAAAATTTAAAAATATCCTTAATCTATAACCATCATGATAACCATTATTATTAATGAAGAATAAAATGAAAAGTAAGATATTAATATAAATTTACAGAATTGGCTTACAATGAAATAAAATAAAAAGTGTAAATATTTGTGCAATTAATAATAAAATGAAAAGTACTATAAAAATTTAAATAAAATATCCTTAACTTATCATAAGCATTTCAAATGCAACAATCATGATAACCATTCAGTATAACCCGGATATAAGAGAGATTTTCTCTGGTCCCAAATTAGAGCCTGTGGTAATGTACATAAAACAGACCAAACCCGGATATAAGATAATTCGTATCCGGTCCCGACAACTCTCTTATATCCGGGTTAAGTTAATAAAGAATAACATGAAAAGTAAGATATTAAAAAATATAAATTAATAATAAATTAATTACCATAACATTTAATCAATTATTAAGTTACCTCAATATATATTAAATTTAAATATATTAAATATTTAAATTACTTTAAGAGATATTCACATTTTTTTTTCAGAAATTATATTCAAATATAAGCTAATGTAACTAAAAATCAATAAATTAAAATATTACATAATTGCAGAAAATATTTCTTTTAAATTACTAGTTAGATATCATTAAAAGGTCACATGTTCCAAGAGTTGTTTCTCTTAAAAAATGTTCATTTTCACATTCCTTTTCACATTATTATTTCATTACGGCTGAACCATACTTAGCTTCTTGTCAATCTGTCATCCTGTCAGTTAGCACTTCACTTCAGAAATATCGGATCTCCGTGACTAAGAAACACATTTTTTTTCTAAATTTTGTGCCATAAACAAGTAATTTGTTTCAAATCAGATGAATTTAAATTTGGTATTTAAAAAAAATAACGAGTCATATTAGTATATTTTATTTTATTTTATTTTTGCAAGATTTTTAAAACCGAGAATCAACTTTTGTTTACAAATGTGTCGATCGCTACAAAAAAATGGCCAAAAAATTTTAAAATTAAAAGGAATCGTTTTAGATTCCAATCAATAACTTCTGTTTGAAATACAGCAGAGTATAGTGCTTACTGGAAATTATAAATTAATCGTTTACCTTTCAATTAAAGTTAAAATAAAAGTTTCAAGAAAGTTTGCTCATTTTAAAAAGTAAATTTTTAAATTTCGTTATCGAAAATGAGTGGAGGTACTTCTTTTTTCTGAATCTAAATTTTGTTAGATTGTCACACTTAAAACAACAAATGTGATCTTTTTTTCAAAATAGGATTTGCTGCTAATTTTAAGATTCAACAGCGGATAAAATATTTTTATTATGACTAAAAAATATTTCACCTTATCTTAATCTTTTTCTTTACGTGATTAAAAAAATGGTTTGAAAGTGTCTTTTTGCAAATGATTACGTACTTAAATATGTAAACAAAGAAATTATTAGTAGAACGCACACTTACGTTTGTTTTTTTTCTGTCGTCTTTTCGTCCGATTTCTTTTCATAGGGATGAGAAAGATCTGGAGGAAAAGGAAAAGCTGTAGAATTTAAAATAAACTGATGCTATTACATTTTCATTTAATCAACCATTACTTTTTTAATTGTAACGAAAGTTTTTTGTTTCCGTTTTTTTTTTTTTTTTTTTTTATAAAGAGCGAAAATCAAGAGGAGATAATTCATATGATAATTCGTTCTATTAACACAATGGACCATTTAAAAAAACATTACGTATAAATTACAATAATACTTTACATTTCATTTGCTTTGTTTAATAAATTATGAAATAACAACAATTAATACTTATAATTTTAAATTAAAAAATAGTCAATTTTTGTTATCTGGAAAAATATTTCATTTTATTACTTCTTAATCCTGCGTCAATCAAGGGAGATAATTTCGAGTGTGTACGTTCTGGTAAAAAGAATTCCGTGTGTTGCCGTATTGTTTGATTTTTCCCCCAAACAAGACGCTGCATTTTAGTTTAATCTTATCTGGGGTCATTTTCGCCCAAAATACAAAGAGTCTAACAAGGTTGAGTTTCAGTGGAACTACATATTTTTGAAGTGGAAGTTAGATGTAGTACAAGCCCAAAAGTATGCAGCACCCAGTCAGAATATTCAATATTCAGTCGTAATTGTACAAGTAAGAGAAGCGTGCTTAGCATTACGACGTGGAGGTGACCAAGGGAAATAATTCTGTTAAAAATCGAACTTTTCTTTTTTGCCAAAACATAGCCTAAATTCAGTGGGAGATTTAAACTTGATAATTTGTTTCCTTTTTTTTTTTCTGACAGAAAAAAACAACACAGTAAATGAACACATGCCAACAGTGTTTCAGAAAGAAAACCAAGATATTGAATATTTATCTATACTTCTGAGATGAGGTAGTATTTACATTAAGTAAATTTTCATTTTGTTGTCATCATCTTTATTGCCATACTTATGGTTAGATCAAGGAATTTGACCCAAATAATTGTGAATTCAATTAATACCTGGCTACAGCAGTGGTGTACAAATAACCTAGAGAGTTGAGTTAAACTAAGACATCTGTAGAAGAAGGCCAGAGAGTACAATGGCTGAAACATAGTAAATATGATTATGGAAATAAATATGAAGATAACAGTCCGAAAAATGTAAATAATGCAAGATGTTTTGCTTAACTATTGCTTTAACTATTTTATTTAGCTATATTTTTTTAACATAAACTTGAATTGTTAATTCACCATATTTGGAAGTGAGCAGTTTATCTAAGAGGACTTACTCAACACTAATTGAATAGATTTATCCACTCATAAAAAAAATAGAGAATACTTTTGAGGGAAAATAATGTCTGAAGATTTTACTAGTAACTCAGCATAGGTAGCTGGTAACTTCATTAGTTGTGTATTGTGGTATTGTCTGGCAAATGAATGAGAAATGGACAGATTAGTTTCAACCAGATATTTTATTTTCCTTATCCTGTTCTGAATCAGATTGATTGAATGTTCTGCCAGAACTGATAATATTGATTGACATGTCTGTGTCTGATACTGTTCTGTTTGATAAACTCTGCAAATTCTTAACTTGTTATAAACAAGGATTTGCAGATGACTAGGCACCAGCAAAAATGGAGGCTTTTTTAATCTTTTTTCTTTTGAAAAACAAAAAAAAAAAAATAGATTTTTTAAAATCGCTACCTGTTTTAAAATATTTTCCAAAATCAGAGAAATATCTTGTTGAAAATAAATTTTGCTACTTTTTAATTAATCAATGAATTGTATACTGTATACGTGTATCTTACTAGAAAGCTTTGTGTAAATATTTAGGGATGCGGGGTTCACCATGGTTGATTTGTCTGAAAAATGAGTAATTATATCTAGATATTTTAAAGATATTTTTTTTTAAAATGACCAAGGAAGATTTTATTGATTTTTAATTTAATTTTATTCTTATATGTTTCCCTTTTGCTGAAGATAATCAATGGAAAAATGTGCCATAATTTTTGACTTTCCAAGTGCTTTCAGCAACTTCACTGGCTGTTTTGAATGTTGTTACTATATCCTCATGTTTTGACTGAAACATAATTTATTTATGTTTTGAAAAGGAGTGTTCTTTAAAAGCTATCACTGGATACCACATGAGTGTCTGCCTATTTTCAAAAAAACTTTCAAAACTCCATTTGTTGGTTGTTTAACAAAACACACACACACACACGAACATGACTGACTCGGCAGTCTGCAGTAGATTGTCATTACTTTTTGTGGTAGACTGGTTCCCAACCAAGGCGATAGAATCCAATCTGTCCTGCTATTTAACCCATAGCTCGAGGGAGAAGCAACAGATTAATACCTTTTCCAAGGTTATTTGTGCAAAGATGAATGCAATGAATTCAACTTCAATTCGATCTTGGCTCTCTGATTTATCATTCATTGATATATACTGCACCACAATAACGTATAAATACATACATATACTAATGTATATTTAGGTAGCAACCTTTCTTTTATGCATGTTTCATTGAAAACAACCGACAAGGAAAATTTTCTTAATTTTCTTTTCAATTTTTCCAGTATTCTAACGTTTCCTTTTTGCTGGAGATAAGGAATGTAAAAATTATTCCATAAGTATTTTTCAAATCACTTTCAGCAACTTCTCTGGCCTTTCTCAAGGGTGTTATGTTTCTGCTTTTGTTATTCTATCATGTTTTGACTGTAACATAATTTATTTTGTGTTGTTTTTGAAAAGGAGTATTCTTTCAAAGCTCTCACATGCAACACACGACATCTTTCTGCTTTAAAACATAACTAAAAAAATAATAATAACTAGTAAAATAAAATTAAGAGAGCAAATATGCAACAGAAACAGCTGAATGTTAGAAAATTATTAGTAGGAAAAAATTCAATCCTACTAAACAGGTAATTTAAATTTATTTTTCTGACAGCATTTAAAAACAATTTAATTCTGTTGGTTCAAAAGATGGCTATTTCTACTGAATTTAATTATTTTTATTTTTTCATCTAAACATAGTTCGCATCTATTTCTCAAGCTAATATCTTGTGATTTTGCTATAATCTTCTATTCAATTTGTGGAGACAGACCTCCATCTTTTAATTCCCAGAAATATTTAGATGGAGTGGCCTGGGATTTAAGGTATGGCCTAAAGAAAGAATACTTTTAATTATAAAATCTGTTTCTAAGGTCCAGTAGAAATTCCAAAATATACATTTCTTTATTCTAGTCTATAGTGAACTATATTGGTCATAAATTTAAAAAAAAACAGTTTAGTTGTAAATCCCAAAATATCCTATTAATATTAGATATTAACACTGATCCAGGTAGAAGGCTCAATGTAATTAAATTTATTTATTTACAGAACAAATATGTACTACACATAAACATTCAATATTTCATATTTAGGCTGGCCATTTCAACAGGTATTTTTAAATACGCATCTTGTCAAAGAAACCAATTGTATTACTAATGAGATGGGTGTTTAAAAATACCTGTGAAAATGGTCTTCCTATAAATAAAATATAGAATTTTTATGTTTAATATATATATGTATATATATATATATATATATATATATATACTCACACATGTATACATATATACATGTAATTAATACTGCTAAGATCTGTGCAAACCTTTATTTACCCAAAATCTGATCATACACAATCATTAATGGGACAATAGACATTACAGACAATTTTTACACTCTCTTACTATCACTCGCAACCAAATGAAAACATCTAAGAATACTTGAAAAACTCATCAAAATTTTATCCATCACATTCAATAAAACAAGTTTGAAAGAAAGGTTGCTGTTTGTTTCAGTAATTTACTGGTAGAAAGGCATCTTAGTTAAGCAGGGTTTTAGTCAATACCGATATCAAGATAAAGTTTTAATAGGATTAATGTAGAGAAATTTGTCACTTAAGCCTAGCAGAGTTATTTCAGTCATGTTGATTTTAAAGTTTTGTGAAGGCATTATTGTGATGCATTCATTCTTCAGAGTTTTTCTTTTTACTGATATGTGTGTGTATGCATGTTAGATTTCGTAGATAAAAATAAATATAAATGATATATTTATATTGGAAACAAAATGAAGACAATTGCCAGTTTTATCTCCTGGCACAACATTATATGGATGGACCTTTAACAAAAAGACAGTGAAATTGAGTTACATCTGCACCAGTGACTTAGATAAAGCTGTAAAGACAAAACCCCAAGAACTACAAAGTTAACACACAGAACAAAAATTGTGATGACTCATGTAACTGCCAAGGCAAGGGCAATTGCCTGCCAGGTGATGCTTGTAAAACTGAAGGTGTGGTATATAAAGCTGAGGGAAAAAATTCAGATGGGCAGAAAAACATTTGTGTGTGATGTATGACTGACAACTTTAAGCAAAGGAGGTAAGTCTTCAGTCAGGTTGGAAAGAAATGTACCAGACTCGCCAGACACATGTGGGAGTTGAAAAAATGAACAATGGAAACCCCAATGTGAAATGGAGCATACTTAGGAAGGTCCGGCTGTAGTGTTAGTTACAAGTTTTGTGAGTTGTGCCAGGAGGAAAAACTGGCTATTGTCATATACTCAGAACAGAAAAATTTATTGAATAAAAGATCTGAAATTATGATGGAGTGTAGGCATTCAAGAAGGTATGTTTTGGGATTATACAAATCTGGCTGAGGGCATGAGTGTGTGTTTACCTACCTTTCTGTGGCAGTTCTAGTGCTGTGGGCATGAAAATTTCCCTCTTCTTTGTCAGGCTCTCCTCTCCTTCAGTTAATTTTCCGATTACTGCATATATAATCAAATTCCTTGAACATACATCCTATTTGCCTGAGGAGACTTGCATGGTCAAAACTTAGGTAGCAAGTAAGTGGTGTGTGTTTTGTTCTTTAACATATTGTTAGGTCTGCATATTCAGTTCATTTGTGTTAGGTGTGCCTTGAGCACTTTCCATCAGGAGGTATCAGCAATTGTCTATGTGCATTAGACGTAACAAATAAAAATAAGTAATAAATTTATTTGTATCGATCTATGATATTCAGTGTGTGTCTGTACTTGTGCACCTAATTACACAAAGTCGGGGCTTGTTTGTAACAGGTGATTAACAGATTTTGTTTGATCAAAAAAATGTTTCTATAATTATTTTTATTTCAGTACCAACTTTACACAATGACAACAACTGTTTAAAAACTCTTGGAATAACAATTTCAACCAGTTTTATTTATTTCACCATATTTCATGAAACATAAAATGGATTTTGGATAAATACAAGTGTCTTACAAATTAAAATGTATCAAACATTGTATTTTTTCTTATATCAAATGATTTAATGAATATTCAAAAATATTTAATCAAAACTAGTTTTGTTGTATTCATGTACAAAGTTGTGATAATTTACTTAATACACAAGTTTATCAATAAACATTTTACAAGAAACCAAATAATAGCTTATTTATCTAAAACCTTCAGTGTGGTTCTTAACCTGTGTATCTCCTCATTCACCTACATATCTGGTTTAACAGCCTAAAATTGCCACATCCAATCTGTTCATAAATAAGATCTTTGCAGTAATTCTGTGAAAATTCTGATCTCCACAATTCTCTAAATAATAATTCTTTCACATATTTTTTGTTTTCTTTTTTTAATTGAAATATCCTTGAAATAGTGAAAGCATCCATAAATTTACTGGAATGTGGAATCGTAATAATCTGAAAAAGTTGAGGCATATATGAAGTAATATAGTAATGCATTCTGCTTTCATGTGTATTTTTAAAAAGAAATTCTCTAAATATGCTGAGCTACACACTCATCAAGCAAATGGTTTTTATCCTCTATGTATTCTCATATGATTTCTTAAACTGGAATTAAATGAAAACGCCGAGCCACACACTTCACAAGAAAATGGTTTTTCTCCTGTATGTATTCTCATGTGATTATTTAAACTGGAATTATGTGAGAATGCTGAGTCACACACATCACATGAATATGGTTTCTCTCCTGTATGTTTTCTCATATGGGATTTTAACAGTGCCTTCCTGGAAAATGCTGAGCCACACACTTCGCAAGAAAATGGTTTTTCTCCAGTATGTATTTTCATATGTTCTTTTAAACTGCATTTCTGTGAAAATAATGATCCACATACCTCACAGGAAAATGGTTTCTCTCCAGTATGAACTTTCATGTGTTGGTTTAAACAGGATTTATTTGAAAATGCAGATTTGCACACTTGACAAACAAATGGTTTCTCTCCTGTATGCATTCTCATGTGGATTCGCAAAGTGGAATTAACTGAGAATGCTGATCCACACACTGGACAGGAAAAGGGTTTTTCTCCAGTATGTATTCTTATATGGTCCTTTAAACGGTAATTTCTGGAAAACGCTGATCCACACACTTGACAAACAAAGGGTTTCTCTCCTGTATGTGTTAACATGTGTTGTTTTAGAGTGCATTTCCTTGAAAATGCAGATTTGCAAACGTGACAGGTAAATGGCTTTTCTCCTGTATGCATTCTTATGTGCTGCTTTAAGCAAGAATTATCTGAAAATGTAGCTCCACACACTTGGCATATAAATGGTTTCTCTCCTATATGTGTTCTCATTTGACATTTTAAAGAGGAATTATGAGAAAATACCAATCCACACACACAAGAATATGGCTTTTCTCCAGTATGCATTCTCAAGTGAACTTTTAAAGTGGCATTCACAGAAAATTCTCATCCACGCACTTGAAAAGCAAATAGTTTCCTTCCTGTATGCATTCCTGTGTTGACTCAAACTAGAATTAACTGAAAATGTTGTGCTGCCCACCTTACAAGTATGTGGTTTCTCTCCTGTATGTGTGCTGTGTTGTTTTAAATTAGAATCCAATTAAAATTCTGACAAGCAAATGACTTCTCTCTTATATATATTTTCATTTGTCGTTTTACATTAAATAACTCTGAAAATTCTGCTCCACACACTTGACAAGTAAATGGTTTCTCTTCTCGATATATTCTCATGTGATACACTAACCTGGAATCATGTGAAAATGGTAATCCACACACACTTCACAAGTCTCTGCTTGCATTTGCAGGTGTATTTTTTAAAAACATTAATCTGCGTACTTCACAAGGAAAGGCTTTTCCTCCAATGTATATTTCTTTATCTACTTTTCATTTTAACTCTGCATTAATGCTGAGCCACACATTTTATAAAATATGGTTTTTACACTGTGTGCTTTCAAGTCTCTTTCAAAATTTAAACCCATGTAAAAAAAATTATCTAACTGCTTCACAAAAAAATTAAATTCTATCAAAATGCAAATGCGCACACCCCCCAAAATGTTTTCTCTTTTTCAACAGATAATGACAAAATGCAAATCTGCATATTCTCAAAAATGTTTTCTCTTCTTTAACAGGTGATGGCAAATGTCTCTTCCAATGTGAAAATTATCCACCACAATAATTGATATCTGTGAAAAAAGAAGATATATTGGTAAAACAACAAAGAATTAAATTTATTATCTGCAAAATGCATTTATTTCTATTTTAATGAACAGCGACATGCAATTTATGTTCAGGTTAGAAGTGAAATTTTGTAAAGCTCTTCAGCAAAAATGAATGAAGTGTAATTTAAATAAAGAAATTTTTATTATGCTTACGAATTATTAATCTGAAAAAAAAAACAAAACAAAAAAAACAGAGTTTTAATATGAATAAAAATATGAAGAAGTTGATCTTTTATTCATTTTTTCCCCCTTGTTTGTAGCTTTTCAATAATTATTTAGTTGAAAATAAAATACAGAAATGCATAAATCCAGTTTTATATTTTTGGGCTTTATTAGAATTTTTAAAACAATAAATTTATAGGAATGGTAAAGGTGGCTGGAAATTTTATTGTCTGCATTCAGTTAAAACAACAACCATTTAAAGGAATTAATTTGATTAATTATTCAATTTATAACTGATATTAAAGTGAATAATTTATCGACATTAAATAAGTATTAAAAAACAGAAAAAATACAAATCACAGTAAAATAATTCTCGTGTATGATTTTCAGCTGATATTCATAAAGGAATGAGAAGCTTATTAGTACAATGTTTCATGCAAATTAGGTACCTCCAGATATATGTGATACCTAAGGTTTAAAATGAAAAATCTGTCTTTAAGCTCATATTTTACTTTTAATTTCAAGCTAAATTAAATTTAATATTTTCAATAAGCAAAATACTTAATGGTAAATACAAAATGCAATAAACATTAATTAAAAAAGACTTTTTATTTTATCAGATATATTATAGAAACTAATGTCTTCAACAACTTTTTCAATGAATAATGAACTTTTTAAAAATTATTTTCATAACATAAACAATCCTAATTCAGTGAAGTCTTAAAGGATGAAACATGTCACACAAAAACCAATTTGACATACATCTATTATTTAATTATTATTCTATTATTTAATTGAATTTTAGTTACTTTAGCTTTATAGCCTTACATTTGAAGATGCTTTCTGAAAAATAAAAATTCAGTATAAAACTTTTGTTTAATTTTAAAATTTAATAAGAGAATGAAATTATATAACATGACAGAGGTAACTCAATTTATGAAATGTTATGATATTTATTTATATTTTTAATATTTATTTTACATAATATTCTTTATTAATAATAACTGTTATCATAATGACATGCTAAAATTATCGTATTTATTAAATTTTTATAGTATGTTACAGTTTATTATTAGCTACACAATTGTTTGCGCTATTATTTTATTTAATTATAATCCGAGACTTTAAACAATATAGCTAAAAAAAAAAAAAAAAAAAAATTTGTAACACTTTTATGAATTATTATAATAAAAAAAATGAAAACAATTATTTCAAAATTTTATTAGTAAACGAAAAAATTTTTTTTCTTCAGACTATAATGTCCTTAATAATTATTATTTATTCCAGCAATTAAAAGTTTATCAAATTAAATTATATCAGAGTTTTATTGCATTTTTATCTTACTCTTCGGAGCAGATTTTCGGTCAGGGTGTCCACTTTAAAAGAAACAATATAGATGATTTATATGTCCCAATGAGTCCTGCATTTAACTAATAAAAAATCTTTTTACAGCTAATTAAAATTTATTAAAATTTCATTAATTTACGTAGAGGGGGGTAACAGAGTTAAAAAAATATATTTTCACCAAGATATTTCAAAAATAATAATTTCAAAAATAATTTCATTCATTTGTGAATGAGTACGGAAAGTTTCATTCAAATCTGACTATTATTTGCTTTTTGCGAGAATTTCCAAATTAATGTGTTTGCCACCGGGAAAAAAGTGGGTTGTGTCATCATTACGTTACCCATTGTAAAACAGTCGTAAACTTTTTTTAGTCGCTAAACTCAAATAAAAACATTTTCTATCAAAATTTCGAAAATGTTAGCAAAGATTAAATTTTTTTTAAAAATAATTAAAAATTGCTTTGATCTTTCCTCTTAATAATAATATAAATATTTTGATGGAAAAAGTTCGTTTTAGTAGTGCTTACTGGGATTGATAAAGTTAAAATAAAAGTTTCAAGAAAGCTTGCTCATTTTAAAAAGTAAATTTTTAAATTTCGTTATCGAAAATGAGTGGACTGGAGGTATTTCTTTTTTCTGAATCTATTGTCACAATAAAATTATAAAACAACAAATGTAATCTTTTTTTTTCAAAATAAGATTTTTCTGCTAAATTTTAACATTCAACAGCGGATAAAATATTTTTATTATGACTAAAAAAGATGTTACCATGTTTTATTCTTTTTTTTTTTTTTACGGGATTAAATGGTTTAAAGTGTCTTTTGCAAATGAATGCGTACTTAAATTTGTTAACAAAGAAATTAGTAGAACGCACACTTACGTTTGTTTTTTCTGTCTTATTTTCGTCCGATTTCTTTTCATAGGAATAAGGAAGATCTGGAGGAAAAGGAAAAGCTGTAAAATTTAAAATAAACTGATGCTATTACATTTTCATTTAATCAACCATTACTTTTTTAAGTGTAACGAAAGTTTTTTGTTTCCGTTTTTTTTTTTTTTTTTTTTTATAAAGAGCGAAAATCAAGAGGAGATAATTCATATGATAATTCGTTCTATTAAAAACACAATGGAACATTACGTATTAATTACGATAATACTTTGCATTTCATTTGCTTTGTTTAATAAATTAAGAAGTATCAATAATTAATACTCATAAGTTTAAATTAAAAAAAAATTCAATTTTTGTTATCTCGTAAAATATTTCATTTTATTACTTCTTCGGCCCGCGTCAATCAAGGGAGATAATTCTCTGTTTTTACCCGAGAATTCCCCCTGAAAGGCAGCGTGTTGCACAAGGCCGAATTTTACGTGGGGATTCCAAGTGCGTACGTTCTGGCAAAAATTCCCAGTGTCGACGTATTGTTTGATTTTTCTCAGACGAGACACTGCATTTTGCTTTAGCTGCATCTGGGATCCTTTTCGCCCAAAGACAAAGTCTAACAAAGTTGAGTTTCGGCAGAACTATTTTTGAAGTGGATGTTAGATGTGGCACAAGGCCGAAAGCAGAATCAATCAGAATCGAACTCCCGGTTCAGTCGTAAGAGAAACATGCTTAGAATTGACCAAGGGAATTAATTCTGTTAAAAGGCGAACTTTTATTCGCCAAATCATAGCCTCAGTGGGAGATTTGAACCTGATAATTTGTTTCCTTTTTAATTTATTTTTCAGACAGAAAAAAACTCACACAGCGAATGAACACATGCCAATAGTGTTTCAGAAACAAAACCAAGATATTGAATATTTGACTGTAATTCTGAGATTAGGTAGTATTTACATTAAATTTTCATTCTGTGGTCCTCATCTTTATTGCCATGGTTTATGGTTAGATTAAGTGACTTGACCAAAAGAGTTCAATACCTGGTTACAACAGTGTTGAATAAATAATTTAGAGAGTTGGATTAAATCGATATAATTAAAACATCTGTAAATGGTATACACATGGAATGAGAACCATATACTCCTGTGAAATTCCAAGCACCTGAAGAAGGCCAAAGAGTACAATGGCTGAAACATAGTGAATATGAATATGGAAATAAAGATGAGGAAAACAGTCCGAACAATTGTAAATAATACAAGATGTTAAAGTTTTGATTTACTATTTTATTTATTCATATTTTTTTTAATGTAAACTTGCATTGCCAATTAACCATATTTGGAAGTGAGCAGTGTCTTAACAAGGACTTATTCGACACTACTTGAATAGATTTATCTACTCATAAAAATAGAGAATCATTTTGGGGGAAAATAATGTCTGAAGATTTCACTAGTAACTCAGCATAGGTAGCTTCATTAGTTGTGTATTGTGGTATTGTGGTATTGTCTGGCAGATGAGTGAGAAATGGACAGATTAGTTTCAACCAGATATTTTATTTTCATTATCCTGTTCTGAATCAGATTGATTGAATGTTCTGCCAGAACTGATGATGTTGATTGACATGTCTGTGTCTGATACTGTTCTGTTTGACAAACTCTGCAAATTCTTAACTTGTTACAAACAAGGATTTGCAGATGACTAGGCACCAAAATGGAGGCCTTTTTAAATCTTTTTTCTTTTGAAAGACAAAAAAAAAATTGCTACCCGTTTTCAAATATTTTCCAAAATCAGAGAAATATCTTGTTGAAAATAAATTTTGCTACTTCTTAATTAATCAATGAACTGTATACTGAATACACTTATCTTACAAGAAAGTTTTGTGTAAATATTTGGGGATGTGGGGGTTCACCATAGTTGATAGGTCAGAAAAATGAGTAATTATATCTAGATATTTTAAACATATTTTTTCAAAATGACCAAGGAAGGTTTTATTGTTTTTTAATTCAATTTTTCCAGTATTCTTATACGTTTTCTTTTTGTTGGAGATAAGTAATGGAAAAATGTGCCAAAATTTTTGACTTTCCAAGTGCTTTCAGCAACTTCACTGGCCGTTTTCAATGTTGTTACTATATCCTCATGTTTTGACTGAAACATAATTGATTTATATATTTTGAAAAGAAGTGTTCTTTAAAAGCTACCATGGATACCACATGAGTGTCTGCCTATTTTCAAAAAACTTTCGAAACACCAATTGTTGGTTGTTTAACAAAGCACACACACACCACACATCCATATATATATATATATATATAATGTCAGTCAGTTAAGCACTATACATGATACACATTTCAGTGATCATGTTTCAAAATGAACATGACTGACTGGGCAGTCCACAGTAGATTGTCATTACTTTCTGTGGTAGACTGGTTCCCAACAAATGCTACAGAGTCCAATCTGTCCTGCTATTTAACCCATAGCTCGAGGGAGAAGCAACAGATTAATACCTTTTGCAAGGGTATTTGTGCAAAGATGAATGCAATAATTTCAACTTTAATTCGAACTCAGCACTCTGACTTATCATTCCAAGTTGATATCTACTGCATCACAAAAACATATGAATACATACATATACTAATGTATATTTAGATAGCAACCTTTCTTTTATGCATGTCTCATTGAAAACAACCAACAAGGAAAATTTGCTTAATTTTCATTTCAATTTTTCCAGTATTCTAACATGTTTCCTTTCTGCTGGAGATAAGGAATGTAAAAATTGTTCCATAATTATTTTTCAAATCACTTTCAGCAACTTCTCTGTCCTTTCTCAAGGGTGTTATGTTTCTCCTGTTGTTGTTCTATCATGTTTTGACTGTAACATAATTTATTTTGTGTTGTTTTTGAAAAGGAGTATTCTTTCAAAGCTCTCACATGCAACACACGACTGGAAATCACGTGAGTATCTTTCTATTTTAAAAAATAATTTTTAATCCTCCATTTCTATTATTAAATAATGTAACATTGATTCTAGGAGAGACTTGTTTGATATATAATGCCCATGTAATAGCACGATGCCTTTGATATTGTGATTTAAATAGTATACATAGTTACAGTCACAAATAATTAACAATCGCGATTATTTAAAAGTTAAAAAATAATAATATAGAAAAATAAAAATAAGACTCACAAGTAAAAAGATTAAGAAAAATAAGAAGATTCACAAAAACAAAATATAATAATCAAGACAAAAAATAAATAATAAATATAAAAGTAAAAAAAAGAGCCTATAGCATAATATAAAGCCAATCACAAGTAATTAACAACCACAGAAAAAAAACAATAAAAGATAAAAATAATAACTAGTAAAATAAAAATAAGAGAGAGAATATCCAACACAAAACAGCTGAATTTGCTAGAAAATTATTAGTCGGGAAAGAGTCCAATCCTAATAAACAGGTAATTTATTTTTGATTTTTTGACAGCATTTAAAAACAATTTCATTCTCTTGGTTCAAATGCTGGTTATTTCTACTAAATTTAATTTTTTTTTTTTTTTCATCTCAACATAGGTTACATCTATATCTAAAAGTAATAGCTTGCGATTTTCCTATAACCTTTCATTCAATCTCTGGAGAGAAATCACTGCCTTTTAATTCCCAGAAATATTTAGACAGAGGGTCTGGGATTATATATATTTATACTCAAATAGATGGTATTGTGATGGGATTTCCTTTAGGTCCCCTCTTTTCTAATTATTATATAGCAAATTTAGAAAATAAAATAATTAATGACAACAATAAATCCTCGATATATGTAAAATACATAGATGACATCTTCGTTTTAGCTAAGAATATCGATCAAATTACACATCTTAAAAACAAATTTGAAAGTCACTCCATCCTCAAATTTACATTAGAACTTAATATTAATAACAAAATCCCTTTCCTTGATGTATTCATTGATTCTAGCACACATAGATTTGCTACTTTTCTATATAAGAAAAAAACTAGCATAAACTCGTGTCTTCTTAATTATAATAGTGAATGCCCCCAACGATATAAGTTAGCTGTTATAAAAACTTAATTCAACACACACAAATGATATCTTCTTCCAAATCTATATTTTTATAAAGAATTACACAACATTAAGCAAACACTTGTCAATAATGGATTTTCTAACTCAGTTATTGATCAACAAATTAAAATGTATCTCAACAAAGTTAACAATAGTTCTAACAATATTGATAATATTAATAATAATGGTGTACATCAAAATAAACATAACACTATTAACTTATACTAGTGCAACCAAATACATAATAATTACAAACAAGATGAAAAAAAAATGCTCAAAAACATAATACGTAGAAATGTTAAACCAGTGGATAGTAATTTTAATTGCCATTGCCACATTAAACGTGTGTGAGAGAACTGACAAACTGTGGGTATATATTGTAAAAGGTTTTATTTCCTTTACAGTACTTGTGCAGCTGTGAAAACTGCAATTAAGACAAACAAATAACATGAGTACATGGAGGAAGAATGTACACAATGATAGATAATTATAAAATTCGAAGAAATAAGAAAATAATGAAATTTACATAAATAGCTGTAACAAAACAGGGAAATTATAACAAGTGTTTAAATCAACAAGAATCGTTTCAATCACCAAAGCAATACATTTTTACAAATCAAGGAAGAGTCTAAAAGCAATAAAAACTTTAGAAGAATTAAATTCCATTAATTATAAAATTTGTCTAGGGTTTGCTGAAAATTGAATGGAAAAAAAGTTAATTACCTTGTTGGCACCTTGTGTGGTCTATGGCAATTGAGTTACTCCCTAAACAGTACCGAACGAATGTGCTGCCACTGGAGATAACAAATTTACGTCTGCCCTCTTAGAAGGTCTCAATCCAAAAGACTGTTAAGGGGGTTTCTATTTCTTACGCAGAGACCAAACATCCTATATTTTAGAAAAGGTTGCTGTAAGACAGCTTATTTGTTATATTTTTATTTACTTATTTTAACTTTACTGTTTTGTCTCATACTTCTCATTTAGACTTTATTATTGTTTTACGTTATCTTAAAAAATAAGGAACTATATTTTCTGGCCACATTGTCCAAAGGGGTGATAAGACCACCGGTCAAGAATACAGGACTCACTTCAGCGAGAAAACGAACCTGCTGATTTTTATATTGGGTTCGGTAGCAAATGGTGCCTGGTGGCAGCTACAGTAATAATCAAAGTAAACTCATTATATATTATAAAAAATTCAAAACAATTGACCTCATAGTTTCTAATAACCCTACAAGCACTAAACTAAATTCTCTACAAAAAATCAATGTAGTGTACCAATTTACATGGCCATTCAGAGATTGCATCTCTGGTACTAATAAAAAACCCAGTACATATATTGGTTTTACTACAACCATGCTCTCCCGTAGACTTACATGTCACCTTTCTGATCAGAGTACAATTAACCAACATGTAGGTAATATCAGACAGATTTTAGTCAACAATACAATAATCCTTACTCATACACATAGTACACTTCAGATATTGGAGGCCATGTACATTAAATCCAAACAACCCACACTAAATAAAATCACGTTTAAATCCAGTCATAACACATTACATTGCATTTGAATACATGGTTCTGTTGTCATTTAGTGCTATCACATGGTGTGACGTCATAGAATTCATTGCAAATTTGCGAACTGCGTTTGTTATTTTTGGTAACTATTGCTGTTGCCTAGCAGAGTTTTCTGTCAATACAAAATAAAATCATCAGTGATGGTGGATGTTATTGTATTACCATCTTAATAACCTCTCTGAAGATGGCTCATGTGAGCCGAAAGCTTAGAACCAAATTGATAAAAAAATTATCCAAATGTTGGAGAATTTTTGTCTTTATTTTCAACTGAAATTAAAGCTAAAATACAACGTTTAGAATGACACATGATTAAACGTAATAGACATTCATTGTCTCTTATATTTAACAGTATATGTTTAGAAAATATATATATATTCCGACATTTAAAACACCATGGCTATCAACACACACTCCTTAGGAAAACACTTGTTGAAAATACATATATACTTAGACAAGAAAATAATAAATGAAAACTAAAATTCTAGAAGCTATCTACATCAAACAGTTTAAACCTAGCCTAGATACAATAAATTTCGACACCTCCACTAACATACTTCAATGCCTATAATTGATGGGAGATGTCATAGTTATTATACTTACCCCCTACACCCATAGTAGTAGCAGTTCCCAGACCAATCCCCTCATGCCACTATACTCTCATTTGACCAAAAACCTACTACCACCATTTCTTCTCGGTCTGCGGACATGTGCGACGCCAAAAAATGGACCTGTTTAATTTTCTCTGTATAACTCCTCTCTGTTAATAATTTAAATGTTCTATGTTCACTGAATATCAAATGTTCATCCTTTAATAATGGCTTATGTAAGCCAAAAGCTCAGACCTGATAAAAAATCAACAATTATTGCGATTTCTTGTCGTCTTTTCATGACAACACTATCAAACTAATCAGATCATACGAAAGGATCTTACACAAAATAAATAGACAGAACATGTCTATATTATTCAATGAAACCTGTATTAATATATATACAGGTTAATTAATATGCGTGACTCTTCAGAAATGAATTGAGTTCTTTCGGTGACTGGCATGTATATGTACTGCTTTTATACAACACGTTAAAATTTTCCTTCTCGGATTCCATGCGCCTATGGCTTAGGGAGTAGTGACTCCGTCTGACACCAAATTGGTCGAGTTTCTATCCCAGCCAGAAGCAAGTGAATGCATCTAGCCACACTGATGAGCTGTGATACAGCGAAACAGGCTTGTATGTGGATGACTAATATATATATATATATATATATATATATATATATATATATATAAATTAGAGAAAATTTTCAAAATTCAAAAGTGTCAGATGCACATTTCGACATGAAATCTCTAACAGAGATTTCACATCACCTCAGCGACATGGTTCCACTCCAAAATGAAGAAAACACTGGGTCAAAGGGGCGAGGTAAAAGTAAATAACGGTCAAGATTTGAGAATTCTTTTAAGGTCAATCTATTTTTGTTTTTTTTATTGTAAGTGGAGGGAAGTGGGAATAGCATGTTTGGCCTGACAGACGAAAGAGGATAAGTTGAGGATTGGGTTAAACAAGCCAGAATTGAAATGGAAGGGGTGGAAAATAAAGGGTGTATAGAGACAAGATAAGAGAAGGATGGAAAGGGAGGGAAATATCAAATGACGTTTAACTCTAAATGTTTAAAGGAGTTTGGGCTATTTGAAAAGGTATATTTAAAGGGGAAGGAATAGATTTAAATATAAGACTAGAAATTTTAATTAGGTTTATCTAATTGATATTTTTAGGTGTAGACAAGCTAAATAACAATTACAGGAATTTATAAATTTAAAATTATTAAACAAATATTTATATGTTAACAAAGAACAAAGGGATTTTAGTAAAGGAATCCATATTTTATAAAGATAGACAATTAAAGGAGATTGGGAGAGGAAGGTAGGGGGGTTAAATTGCTTTTTAAGGTTAAAATTAAAATTAAAAATAAAATTAAAGATTAAAATTTAAAATCCCAATCATTAAATTTATATTTATATTCTAACATCTAGAAATCAAGGATTTAAATTTTAAATTTAAGTATTAAAAAAATTTGCCTTGTGGAGGCACTTACTGATAAATTCCCTTCTAAGATTCAGGAGCCGGTGCTGGTGGGGGTATTTCAATATTGAAATTTCTTCTAGTAAACATAGACAGCACCTATCACGAAAATTTCTCGGAATATGGGCTGAACCTATTAGTTTCCAGCTAATTTCAGGATCCAGCCCTTCCTCTTTCATTTTCCAGAATAGTCGTGAAAGGGCTGTCTGGTACTTTTGACCGGGGTTCGAAAAAGAATACCTGTGGTTATAAAGTCTCTGCTTAAAAGGGCCGGCGAACATACCAATATAGGTTTGGTAGTTATTTTTATTGTTTGATGGAGAAATGCAGGCTTCATAAATCACCTGGGTAGATTTGCATTTTCCCTCCACCGGGCAGGCGTCCACAGAGTTACAGCTGCATTCATTTAAAATTCCGGACCTAGATTTAGTATTGTGTAAATTCACCAGAATACCTCTATTATGGGAATTAATGATGTTGTCTATATTAGGGGTACAAGAATAGCTGATTTTAAAGGTGTACTTATTAAAAATTTTCCATAAAGGATTACTTTCCTCTTTCACCTCACTGAAAAAATTGAAAACTTCATGAGGAGACTTCAATGGAAGGCCCACTTTTTTCTTCGCTCTACAGACTCTGCACATCATTCCACGGAATCTTTTAACCTGAAGACTCAGAGCACACCCCCGTATGTAAATTTCTGAACACTTTCAGGAAGGACCTTTTCAACCTGATCCCTAAAATCAAATTCTGTGGGGATTCAAATGACTTCCAGAAATTGTTAAAATCAAATATTAGAAACCTAAAAACTCTAAGCACCTGTGGGTAAAATCCGACAACTAAGTATATATGTATACTAGCATCATAGCACGGCATTGCCTGTGCAACTCAGAACATTTTTTAATTAGGTGATTAATGCAGTGTGTTGCGATTTCTGAGCGCTTGTAGTCGCTGCCTCACTTTACAACTCGGTTCTATAAAAAAATAATTATATAAAAAATTGTTGTTTAAAAATTGTTCAAAATATGCATTAAAAAAATCTATTTTCTTTTGTTTTGCAAAAACGTGAATTGATGTTTTGTGTGACATTGTAAATAACATTGCATTTGTTTTGTTTCAAAATTACGGGGGAAAATATTTACATTTTTTGTTGACTAAATGAATTTCAGAAATTTTCGAAGAATATTTAAAAATGTAGACATTTAATTTTAGAGGAAAAGTTACATTAATGCCACACGAATTACAGAGTTGATTTCTTGTATGAAATACAAGGTAACCAAAAAAGTTCTGTCTGTTTTAATGGAAAAAAAAAGAAAATGCTTCACAGTATGTGTAACTTATATTTAGTCTTCAAAGTAATCTCCACAGCATCCAGCAACTTCTGCCAATGTGTCTCCGGTTGTTCAATGCCCTTGTGGTAGAACTCGGGGGGGGGGGGGGGGGGTTGACGCAGAGAAGTCCGTGAGGGCCTTGCGCAAGTCTACTTCATTGGTGAAGGATTTCCCACGAAGATGATTATCCAGGGAGTGGAAGAGGTGGTAATCGGATGGCGCAAAGTCAGGTGAATAAGGTGGATGGCACAAAGTCTCCCACCCAAGTTGCTGTATGGTATCCCTGGCGTTCTCATGGAGGAAACGCACACCTTTGCGATTCACCAGTCTTGCCTCCTTCTGGTGCCATGCCTGTTGCACATGTTTCAATTGCTGTGAGTATAGGTCTCCAGTGACCGTTTGGCCCGTTGGTAGATGTTTATAATGAACCACTTGATGACCTGTCCACCACACACAAAGCATAATCTTGCGTGGGTGCATAGGCAGTCTTGCTGTGTAAGGGACAGCATCCTGAGGAGACAATCAATGTCTGGAATGCTTGGAAGTTTCGTACTGAACCCACTTTTCATCACCGGTAAGCACTCGATTGAATAAGGATACGGTAATGTGGTGAGAAAGCAGCGATACGTAGGCTGCCACTTGTCCCTTGTGGGCCTCCAACAGCGTTTGCGGAACCCACTTACTCAGTTTGTACGTCTTAACTAGGCAATGCAGGTGAAGTCTGTGTTATTGAAAACCTTGAACTGTCTTGCAAGTTCACCATACGTTCAACTACTCTCCTCTTCAATGGCCGCCTTTAGGACTCTTGTCATTCAAGACCAGTGGTTGTTCACTGCAAGGCTCATCATGGAGAGACAAATCTCCCGATTTTAATTTTTGAAACCAACGCCTTGCAGTACGTTCATCCACAGCACTATCCCAAAACACTTGACATATACAGCAACTTGATGCAGCTGCTGATAAGCCCACTTTGAAGTCGTAAAGCAAACAGCCCCTAATGAGATCTGTAGACATTTCCATCCTTCTTACAGCTGTCCAGCTTATAACTGATGGCCAGGCATGTTGTACATGTTTTTTATAACGTCTGATGTTCCTATTTTTGGCTGTCCGAATTTGAAAACAATTGCTACACGCATTTCATATATAGCATCTGGAGTTTTTACACCTGACTTCTCACCTAGAACCGAGGCACAACTGAATGATGTCCACATTACACCTTCGCTTGTCTCTAAGATAATCTTAAAACTTGACCCTCACAAAGCGAGCGGTGGGGACGGAATCCCAACCATAGTCTTAAAGAAATGTGCCCCTGAACTCTCCTCTGTCCTTTCTAAGCTCTACAACCTCTGCCTATCTGCTTCCTGCTTTCCTGCCTGTTGGAAATCTTCCTCTGTAGTTCCTATATTTAAAAACACTGGAGAACCCTCTGACCCTGCAAATTACCACCTTATCAGCCTTCTTCCGATCTTTGGCAAAGTGCCCGAAGCCATTATCAATGCCAAGGTGGTTCAGCATCTCACAGCACACAGGCTCCTCTCGGACAAGCAATATGGTTTCCGCTTCACCAGGTCTACTGCTGATATGCTAACGACCATCACCGAGTACATATACCAGGCACTCGACAGGAATGGCGAAGCCCGAACCGTTGCATTGGATATATCTAAGGCGTTCGACAGAGTTTGGCATGCTGGCCTTCTATGTAAACTGCGGAGCTATGGTATAACTGGACATTTGTTTGAACTAATCCAGTCATTCCTCTCTAACTGCACAATGAAGATGGTATTAAACGGACATGCCTCTCAGAACTACCATACAAATGCAGGTGTCCCCCAAGGCTCCATCTTAGGTCCTACACTTCCTGATATACATTAATGATCTCCCTGATTCCATAAGAGCCCAAATAGGTTTGTACGCCGATGACACCACAGTTTACTCTCGCCTCCTACAAAAATCTGGTGTAGGCGTCAAAGCTAACCTTGCAGCTGAGATTGAAAAAGACCTCCAATCCATATTGGACTGGGGTAAGAAATGGCTAGCAAATTTTAATGCTTCTAAAACGAAGCTACTCTCAATTAACCATCATCGACGATCTCACCTACCTCCCATTAGCATGGACCAGGCTTGCCTCCCAGAGAGTAAAACATTATGCATCCTTGGTTTCACACTTTCAGCGGACCTCAAATGGAATGACTATATCGAATCCATTGCTAAATCCGCTGCTATGAAAGTCAGTTCTCTGTGTAGGGCCCGGAAGTTTTTTCCGTCTAAATCTATCCTGCACATTTATAAATCTACCATCCGCCCATGCATTGAATACTGCTGCCACATCTGGTCGGGTGCCCCTGCTGTTCTCCTCGGGCTTCTCGATAAGGTTCAGAGGAGGGTCTGTAATGTGATAGATACCGACTTGGCAGACCGCCTGCAGTCTCTCTCCCACCGGCTTCCCTGTGTCTCTTCTATAAATACTTTCATGGCTTCTGCTCTGATGAACTTAGATCACTGGTGACCCTAAATACAAATTTGAATGAGATACTAGATTAGCAACTAGATCCCACCCTTTTACAGTGAAACCGATAAAATGCAGCCGTAACTTCTACTCCAACAGTTTCTTTCCACGCACTTCCCGACTGTGGAATTCTCTTCCACACGATTGCTTCCCCGATGGCTACAATCTCCAGAAGTTTAAATGTAAGGTCAATAGACACCTCCTAACACACTAACCTGCTCCCATTCTATCAAACACTCTTCCCATGTGCCCAACCCTCATCCTCGCTATCCTTACTCATCTGTCAACTTCCTCCTGACATTCCCTATGTCTAACCACTCCTTCTCTTTACCTTCCCCTATGTAGCCCCATGCGCTATAGTGGCAGTGGAATGCCTTGCTTGGGGTGAGATGATTAAAAAAAAAAAATATATATCAACTTCATTCAATGACTAATCAAAAAACGGACAGAACTTTTTTGGTTACCTTGTATTTAGCAAAAAAAAAGCTTTATTTTTTATTTAAATTTTATTTTCTGAAGTATGAAATATTAAATCTGAAAAAAAAAAAAGACTTAGATAATTAAATTGTTTCAAAATTATGGGAAAAAATATTTATACTTTTTGTTGATTAAATAAATTTCAGAAATTTTCAAAGAATATTTAAAAATATAGATATTTAATTTTAGAGGGAAAAGTTACATTTAATGCCGCACAAATTACAGACACTTGATTTCCTGCATGAAATATTTAACGAAAAAAAGCTTTATTTTTTTTTTATTTTATTTTTTGAAGTATGAAATATTAAATCTGGAAAAAAAAAACTAAAATAATTAACCATTGGCACTTTTTTTTTTACATATTTTGTTTTTGTTTGAAAAAACATTTTTTTTTAAATATTTCTTTTGTTTGATTGATGTGTGATATGTGTGATTTGGTTTTTGTAAGCAACCATCTTAGATCTTAGATGTTTTTATGGACAATCGGCTCCATTGGCCAAAAAGTGTGAAAGGGAAAATTGCTGAACTTAAACTCAAAAAGTATGTGTTGACCTGGCTTCCCTGTAGTTATTTGTCCCTAGAAAGTTTGAATGGTGTAGCTTAAAAAATGTAGGCGTGCATAAGTTACAGTCACACACACTCACAGATTGCTTTTCATATATATATATATATATATACATATCTTTGCTCTGCATGTATTTATCTATCTATCTATCTATATATATATATATATATATAGATAGATAGATAGATAAATACATGCAGAGCAAAGATATGTAAAAATTAAAACAGATTCGTTATTCCATGGTTAAGTGGAAGTATCAGCCTATTTCAGGCGAACCTTCTTCAGCATCTGTCTTTATTGTACAGAAGACTTTACACACTAGCCAAATAGTGGCTGGTTAGACCAGCAGACAGTAGTTATAAAAAGTGCTCAAGGCACACTCAACACAAATGAACTGCAAAGCTAACAATATGTTAAAGAACAAAACATACACCACTTACTTGCTACACAGGTTTTGACCATGCAGGTTTCTTCAGGTAAACAGTAGGCATGTTGAAGGAAATTGATTATATACCCAATAACCGGAACATTGATCAAAGAAGAGGAGAGCCCCCTTATGCCCACACCTGATGAAAGAGAGGGAACTTTTTCACACCCACAGTGACTGGAACTACCACAGAAAGGGAGGCAAACACACACTAATGCCCTCAGCCAGGTTCATATAATTCCAAAACAAACCCCATCATAACTTCAAATCTTTCATTCAATAAATTTTTCTGGTCTGGGTATGTGATAATAGACTTTTCCTCCTGGCACAACTCACAAAATTTGTAACCAACATTATACAGCTGGACCTTCCTAAGTATGCTCCATTTCCCATTGGGGTTCCCATTGTTCATTTTTTCAACTCCCACATATATCTGGCTAGTCTGGTACATTTCTTTCCAACCTGACTGAAAACTTACTATTTTACCACCTTTGCTTAAAGCGGCCAGCCGTATATCACACATAAACGTTTTTCTGCCCATCTGAATTTTTCCCTCAGCTTTATATACC
Source organism: Ascarosepion bandense (assembly GCA_037127315.1). Classification (NCBI taxonomy): domain Eukaryota; kingdom Metazoa; phylum Mollusca; class Cephalopoda; order Sepiida; family Sepiidae; genus Ascarosepion; species Ascarosepion bandense. Next base: position 2,129,455 of record JBBBDQ010001586.1, on the reverse strand, counting down.
ACACCTTCAGTTTTACAAGCATCACCTAGCAGGCAATTGCCCTTGCCTTGGAAGTTACATGAGTCACCCATTTTCGTTTTGTGTTACACTTGTAGTTCTTGGGGTTTTGTCTTTACAGCTTTATCTAAGTTACTGGTGCAGATGTAACTCAATTTCACTGTCTTTTTGTTAAAGGTCCATCCATATAATGTTGTGCCAGGAGATAAAACTGGCAATTGTCTTCATTTTGTTTCCAATATAAATATATCATTTATATTTATTTTTATCTACAAAATCTAACATGCATACACACACATATCAGTAAAAAGAAAAACTGAAGAATGAATGCATCACAAAACTTTAAAATCGACATGACTGAAATAACTCTACTAGGCTAAGTGACAAATTTCTCTACATTAATTCTATTAAAACTTTATCTCGATATCGAGCAGTTTGACTAAACCCTGCTTAACTAAAATGCCTTTCTACCAGTAAATTACTGAAACAAACAGCAACCTTTCTTTCAATCATGTTTTATTGAATGTGAGGGACAAAAAAATTGATGAGTTTTTTCTAGTATTCTTAGATATTTCCATTTGGTAGTGGGTGATAGTAAGAGAGTGTAGAAATTGGCTGTAATGTCATAAAATTTGTCACTTAGCTGATTCATGCTCTATTCAACACCCCCACATTCAGAGTTTTGTAGGTGATTTGTTTTGTAATCGTTTGTTCTACTCATCAGGGGGTATCAGCAATTGTCCATGTACATTAGACATTGCATATAAAAACAATTATTAAATTTATTTGTATAGATCTATGACATTTAGTGCATGTCTTTACTTGTGCACCTAATTACACAAAGTTGGGGCTTGTTTGAAACAGGTGATTAAGAGATTTTGATTGATCAAAAAAATTTTCTATAATTATTTTTATTTCAGTACCAACTTTACATAATGACAACAACTGTTTGGCTACCTTTGGAATAACAATTTCAACTGGTTTTGTTAATTTCACTATATTTCATAAAACATTAAATGGATTTTGGATAAATACAAGTGTTTTAAAAATCTCAATGTATGAAACATTATATTTTTTTCATAACAAATGATCAATGAATATTCAAAGATATTTAATCAAAACTAGTTTTAACTTGGGATAATTTACAAGTTTATCAATAAACATTTTACATGAAACCAAATAATAGCTTATTTCTCTAAATCCTTCAGTGTGGGTCTTGACCTGTGTATCTCCTCATTCACCTATATATCTGGTTTAACAGCCTAAAATTGCCACATCCAATCTGTTCATAAATAAGGTCATTGCAGTGAATGTTTGTACATATCTGAATTTTGTGAAAATTCTGATCTTCACAATTCTCTAAATAATAATTCTTTCTCATATTGTCTTTTTTTTAAATTGAAATACCCTTGAAATAGTGATAGCATCCATATAATTACATGAATGTGGAACCTTAATAATCTGAAAAAGTTGAGGCATATATGAAGAAATATAGTAACACATTCTGCTTTCCCACATGTACTTTTAAAATGGAATTCTCTGAACATGCTGACCTACACACGCATCAAGCAAATGGTTTTTATCCTGTATGCATTCTCATATGGTTTCTTAAACTGGAATTAAATGAAAATGCAGAGCCACACACTTCACAAGAATATGGTTTTTCTCCTGTATGTATTCTCATGTGATTTTTTAAACTGGAATTATGTGAGAATGCTGAGTCACACACATCACATGAATATGGTTTCTCTCCTGTATGTTTTCTCATATGGGATTTTAACAGTGTTTTTGTGGAAAATGCTGAGCCACACACTTCACAAGAAAATGGTTTTTCTCCTGTGTGTATTCTCATATGGGCTTTTAAACTGGAGTTCTGTGAAAATACTGATCCACATACATCACAGGAAAATGGTTTCTCTCCAGTATGAATTTTCATGTGTTGGTTTAAACAAGATTTATTTGAAAATGCAGACTTGCACACTTGACAAACAAATGGTTTCTCTCCTGTATGTACTCTCATGTGGGTTCGCCAACTGGAATTATGTGAGAATGCTGATCCACACACTAGACAGGAAAATGGTTTCTCTCCAGTATGTATTCTTATATGATCCTTTAAACGGCAATTTCTGGAAAACGCTGATCCACACACTTGACAAACAAAGGGTTTCTCTCCTGTATGTGTTAACATGTGTTGTTTTAGAGCGCATTTCTGTGAAAATGCAGATTTGCAAACTTGACAAGCAAATGGTTTTTCACCTGTATGCAATCTTACATGTTGCTTCAAACTATTATTTTTTGAAAATGCAGATTTGCATACTTGACAAGTAAATGGCTTTTCTCCTGTATGCATTCTTATGTGCTGCTTTAAACAAGAATTATCTGAAAATGTAGCTCCACACACTTGGCATATAAATGGTTTCTCTCCTGTATGTGTTCTCATGTGGCATTTTAAAGAGGAATTATGAGAAAATACTGATCCACACACACGACAAGAATATGGCTTTTCTCCAGTATGTATTCTCAAGTGAACTTTTAAAGTGGCATTCACTGAAAATTCTAATCCACACACTTGACAAGCATATAGTTTCCTCCCTGTATGCATTCTCGTGTTGCCTCAAACTAGAATTAACTGAAAATGTTGAGCTTACAAGTATGTACTTTCTCTCCTGTTTGTGTGCTGTGTTGTTTTAAATTAGTATCCAATTAAAATTCTGACAAACAAATGACTTCTCTCTTGTATATATTTTCATTTGTTGTTTTACATTAAATTACTCTGAAAATTCTGCTCCACACACTTGACAAGTAAATGGTTTCTCTTTTGTATGTATTCTCATGTGATACACTAACCTGGAATTGTGTGTAAATGCTAATCCACACACACACACTTGACAAGTCCCTGCTTTGCCTCCTGTGTGCATTTGTAGGTTTGTGTAATTTTTGAAAACATTAATTTGCATACTTAAGCAAATGTTTTTCCTCCAATGTCTATTTCCTTGTGTACTTTTAACTTCGATTCTGTATAAATGTTGAGCCACACATTTTATAAAATATGGTTTCTTTACACTGTGTACTTTCCAGTCTCTTTCAAAATTTAAACCCCAGTAAAAAAAATTATCTAATTACTTCACAAAAGATTTCAATGCTATCAAAATGCACATCTGCACGTTCCCAAAAATGTTTTCTCTTTTTCAATAGGTGATGACAAAAGACTTGAATGCTATTAAAATGCACATCTGCACATTTCCAAACAATGTTTTCTCTTTTTCCACAGGTGATGACAAATGTCTCTTCCAATGTGAAAATTGTTGTTCTCCACAATAATTCTTATCTGTGAAAAAATAAGATATATTGGTAAAACAACAAAGAATTTATTATCTGCAAAATGCATTTATTTCTGTTTCAATGAACAGCAACATGTCATGCAATTCCTATTCTGGTTAGAAATGAAAGTTTGCAAAGTTCTTCAGCAGAAATAAATGGAATGTAATTTAAATAAAGAAAATTTTATTATGCTTATGATTTATTCATCTGAAACAAAACAGAGTTTTAATATGAATAAAAATATGAAGTTGATCTTTTATTCATTTTTTTCCTTTGTTTGTAGTTTTACAACAATTATTTAGTTGAAAACAAAATACAGGAATTCATAAATCTTGTTTCATATCTTTGAGTTTATTAAAATTTTCAAAACAATAAAAATTACTTCAGGAGGATACAGTGAAGTCAAGAAGAAATCTATCTTTTTGATACACCTTTTTTTCAGGTAAGAATGGTAAAGGTTGCTGGAAATGTTGTCTGCATTCAGTTAAAACAGCAACCAATTAATACAAGAGAGTAATTTATTGACATTAAATAAGCATTAAAAATTCAGTGTAAACAGAAAAGGTACAAATCACAGTAAAATAATTCTAATATATGATTTTCAGCTGATATTCAAGAAGGTCTGAAAAGTGTCTCAGTAAAATATTTCATGCAAATTAGGTACCTCCAGATATTTGTGATACCTAAGGTTTAAAATTAAAAATCTTTCTTGAAGCTTATATTTTACTTTTAATTTCAAGCTAACAGATTAAATTTAATATTTCCAATAAGCAAAATACTTTGTTAAATAAAATTGCAATAAAACTCTAACATTAATTAAAAAAGCATTTTATTTTATAAAATATATTCCAGAAACTAATGTCTTCAACAACTTTTTTCAATGAATAATAAATTTTTTAAAAAACCTTTTTATAATGTAAACAAACCTTGTTCAATGAAGTCCTCAATGATGTAACATATCACACAAAAATTTAAAGCGGAAATATATGTAGTGTTCCTAAGTGCTCTCTGCCTCATCTAAGTGTTGAGCCCAGTCAGTACTTAGATGAGGCAGAGAGCACTTAGGAACTCTAGATATATTTCTGCTTTAAATAAATGACAATGACAATAAACTACATCTGACAGCAAGGCTTCTGATCAGGAGGTTTCGATGAGCATGGAACTTCTTAATTGCTGTTGTTCCCAGGTCCATTCTGACCCAGGGTGGTAACATCTGTTAGGGTCCCTGCAATGGGCTAATAGTTAACCCCTAAACTATCACCCAGTTCACACTCCACCCACGTCTATTGAACAGGTGAAGAGGCTCATACCTTGTTCCCTGTTTAGGATGTGGTTTCCGGCTTTCTCTTTTCCAGTCTTCTCATTCCTTATTTTTTTATTTTCAACTGAAGTAGATAGACTAAACTATTGCCCGGTTCACACTCCATCCACGTCTATTGAACAGGTGAAGAGGCTCATCCCTTGTTCCCTGTTTAGGATGTGGTTTCCGGCTTTCTCTTTTCCAATCTTTTCACTCTTACGTAGCCCCCTGCACTTCAGTGGCGTTACCGCCTTGCTTTGGGTGATATGATTAAAAAAAAAAAATCAATTTGTCATACATCTTTCCTCTAAAAATAGGAATTCATAAAGTTTGAAATCTTTTAAAATTCTGTATAATTTGTACTGGTTAGGTGTTGTTATTAAGTAAAAACCACATTGACTAATCATAAATGTAAAAGATAACTATGATTCAGTAATCACCAGTGTTTAAAAAGATTTGTGTGTGAATATAAACATGCTGATAGAACAACCATTTACTGCGAGTGAGCAATTTGATAAACATTGGCTGTAGGTGAAAAATTAAGTAAGTGTTGAAAATTTAAAAGAAAAAGTAAAAATCACAATCATTGTAATATGATTCCAATATATGAGATTCGTAAAGAACTGAGAAGTGTATAAGGCCAATGTTTTCTCTAAATAATATCTTTACTTGGGTTTATGCTAACAATACATTGTATTTGTTAAAAGTCTGACTCAGTGACAGAGGCTATCAGCAGTTGTGTGTGTGCACACATAGCATGAAGAGTCTCAGTCAAAAAAAATTCTTTGATATTCGAAAAGTAATGGCACTATTTAAATAGAGTGGTTCAGTCAAGAAAAATAGGGAAATAGTTTTTGTAATAATTTTTTGAATATTACTGTTTTTTAGATCTTCCTGAGATTATATTTTGATATTTGTCATTCAATTTCGAAGTGTGTCTTGTTTATAATATATATATATATATATATGTTAAATATAAAAAACAGTCATTTTTAATGAAACTTGCATAAAAGAAAGATTGCTGCTTAAATGCCATGTATATATATATATATATATATATATATATATATATATATATATAGCATTTAAGCAGAATACACACAAACACACACACATATATATAGTAGCGAGCATAAAGTCACAATGTTGTTGAGAAAAGTCTAAATATGAAATAACTTTATATTTTAAAGCTTCAAAGAACATTTTATGAAGGAAAAAAGGATATAAAAGTAAATTATATAATTAAAAATATAAAGTTCAATAAACTTATTTTGATAAAGTTATGAGAATAATTATATAACATTCAAAAAAATAGATGATCAAATGATCCACTTAGGTTTACTTTACTTATTCCGCTCTGCTTAAGTATTGAGCGCTGTTTTGTTAGTTGATTACTCGTCACAGGTTTTTTCTTTGGGCTATGTACTGGCTCGGTCCAAATCCCTTTGGCTGATGTTCATGTACTTAGCTCTTTCTTTTTTTACAACCATTTTTTTCCTTCCACGTAGATACGCAGAGGGTTTTTTGAAACGAGTATTATTATAAATTTGTGTTTATATATATATATATATATATTATTTAAACCCGAGGAACCTTTCAGCCAACTCTTATCAAGGGTTCTCATTGGCCTTAATTTTAAGGGAATTAAGGAAAAGGACAAGGCTAAATAAATTAAATTACTTACAATGCTGGGAGATGATGGAACTCGTTTAAAAATAAATTTATTGAAAAAAAAACACATAAAATATAAGGCGGGGTGTACACATGTAATTCCGCAAGAGTGTTTAAAAGTGAAAAAATGTTACACTCACAGACTCACCAGCAATTGTAAGGAGCGTAAAAACCGCTCTTTCTGTCTGCACAGGCTCGGCTGTTGAATTTTCAAGCAAATTGCTTCCATAATACGTAGATGATGTGTAGACCGAGCGCTGTGCAAGACAGTAAACCATCTGTCCTCATATGCCGAGGCACACACTTGATTGTCCAAAAGATGTCGGCCAATAGCGGAATCCAGAACAGATTGTGTTGTTCTTATAGGTCTGAGAGAGCAACTGGAACATATATTAGCGGGGACATGTTGTGAAACCCGCGTTTCCAACCTCAGATCAGTACGTCCTATATATGCCGCATCACAACAGCATTTAAATTTGTAAACAATGGAACTTTTTCGAAAATAGGACAACCTATCTTTACTGAAGGAAGGAAACACAGGTCTAGTCTGAAAAACAACATGTAACTGGACCGCAAAATAACAGGATGAAACACATGCCAAAACTCTGTCAGCTACAGTTTGACATCTACCAAGCCAGGGTATTTTCAGATACAAGGGACAGTGGCTAGGTCCTTCAACCTTAGGTTCTTTATAACGTTTGATCTTGGAGATCAATTACCCGTTTCACCACATTAACCGGGTACCCATTGCCTTTGAAAATCTCCTGCAAGCGAATTAATTCGCTTTCTAAACATTCAGGAGAACAAATATTCAAGGCACGGTGAACCAAGGTTTCTATCAGGCCCAGTTTACGAGACTTAGGGACAAACGATTTCCAGTTAGTATACAAACCAGTGAAAGTTGGTTTGCGAAAAACAGAAGTCACGAAAGCATCCTCCCGCCACTGAACAAGGACATCTAAAAATGGGAGACATCTGTCCCTTTCAATCCCCAAGTTAAAATGAAGGGAAGAATTTAGCTGAACTAAAAAATGTTCAGCAGAATGGCGCTGTCAAGTAAAGAGAAGGTATCATCAACATATCGTTGATATATCAGAGGTTCAGCTACCCTCTCAAACAGCAGACGCTCATGAAATCCCACGAAAATATTCGCAAGGACAGGACCCAAAGGACTACCCATAGCAACACTGTCCATCTGTGCAAACATTGTCCCGTCAAAGCTAAATTCAACCTCCTCAGTTGCCAATCGCATACATTCCAGGAATAACTCCTCGGGAATTGCCGCAGCACCTAAAACCTTGATAAGAGTTGGCCGAAAGGTTCCTCGGGTTTAAATAATATGATGTCTGTTCTTTTTAAAGCCATTAGTAATTTCTGTGGGTACAAATCGTTATTTATATATATATATATATTGATTGTTTAATACTTAGTTTTTGGTCCTAATAGGGTTAGACCAGTACACATTTGTATTAAAATGTGTTCTGTACAATTATAGTGTAGAAGTTTTTAATATTTTTCATTTTTAAACAAGTTATTTCGCTACCTTGGTTTCTACCATGAGTGGTGTCTTCAGGCAATTTTTAATCACTGATTTTACCTTTTTTCTAAGAACACTTTTGTAACGGTGTTTTATTTGAACGTTCACGTGGCAGAGAATTTATGAATGCGTGTTGTTTAAATTCAAACAAATTATGATGTTTTCATCCATGGTTGTATGAACCTAAGAGGTATTTCTTAGTGTGGATGCATTTTGCCATCATTTCTGTTCTTTCATTTAACAGTTCATCTTTTTTGGGTATGTCATATTTTCTAATTTTTCTTCTTGGCACAGTCTACATATTTGTCCACCATTGTAAGGCTTGTCACTTTTAAGACCAGGTGGTTCAACCACAGATCTACATTTAAAATAGAAAAATTAAAAACAATACAAAATTGGCTAACCATGTCTGGAAATTGAAATCAAAATACGAAAAAGATCCACACATAACGTGAAGCATTGTAAAAACAGCCAAGCCTAAGAAATACCTCTTAGATTCATACAACCATGGATGAAAACGTCATAATTCGTTTGAATTTAAACAATGCTCATTCATAAATTCTCTGCCACATGAACGTTCAAATAAACAGTGTTACAAGAGCATTCTTAGAAAAAAGGTAAAATTAGTTATTAAAAATTGCCTAAAGACACCACTCATGATAGAAACCAAGGTAGCGAAATAACTTGTTTAAAAATGAAAAAGAAAAATATATATATATATATATATATATATTGAAAGATGAAATATTCATTCACGACTTACACAATCTAGGTTTCAACTGTATAGGTTTTATCAAGCGGTAATGTGTGTGTGTGTGTGTGTGTGTGTGTGTGTGTGTAAAATATAAATATATATAAATATATATAAACAGGGTCAACGGCCTGACTTTACAGAGTTATTTGCCTTAGCTTCTTTGAGTACAAAAATAGACCTTTTTGGGTGTAGGGGTTACAAAAAGACTGGTCTTAAATTTTCTTTTTAATCAGTTTATACTAAGCAAGATGATAATGCCACTAAGATGACAGGGGTTACTGAGAGTGAAAGTGAATGCAAAAGTCTTTAGAAGGAACCAAAAACTCAATCATAAACAGGAAACAAGGGATAAACCATTACTACTATCCAAAAGATGGAATGGAACGTGAACTGGACAATAGGTAAACAATGTAGTTCAATTGAGGAGAAAAACAAAAAAATTTTACAGTTAAGGTAGAGACATTAAAAGTACAGAGTTGAAGCAGACTTGAGAAGGAATCAGACACCCAATCTAAAACAGAAACATTGGATAAACTTCTACTCTTGCTCAAAAGATGGAAGAGCAGTGTGAATGGGCAGACCTATGTACTCCTACTGAGAAAAATAATACATTCTAACAAAATCAAATATAAAAGAAACATGGTCAAGTGCTTCCATTAAAAAAATAAAGTTAAAGATGCTTTTCTTGCTAAGTGCATTTTGCATGAATTGCTAAAATATTGTTATGCTGGCATACAATGCAACTGGGTGTATAAGATGACCCCCCAAATTTTGAAGTTAAAATGTAAGTTTCAGACTATATTCACCATATAAGACAACCCCTGCTCCTAGTAATATTTCAAATGTATTGTTTTGTTTTTTTTTTGTTTTTTTAATAGTCATTTCACTCCAAGCAAGGCAGAAATGCCACTGGTGTGCAGGGGATTACAGTGAGAGAATAAAAAAGGTACAGGAGATGTCAAAGAAACAATGGATGGAGATGAAGTTAATAAAAGATAGCAATTGACATTGCATTTAAACTTTCAGAGATTGTAGCTATCAAGGAAGCAAGCAAATGGAACTCCATTTGCTTAGGAAGTGTGAGAAAAGAAACTGTTAGAGTAAAAGAGATGATCATATTTAATTATTTCAATGCTAAAATGGTGGGATTTTGATGCAAATCTAGTAGCACAAGTGAATACATATAGTTGAGGTACTAGAGGAAAAAAGTTTATCAGAGAAATTGCCATGAAAATACTTGTAGAAAAGACAGAGGGAAGTCACATCACATTAGTGAGAAAGTGACTGAAGGTATTGAAATGTGTCACAAAACAAAACAAATTCTGTTTCTCTCCTACTACCAAATGTGACACAGTTTACACCTCTCAGGATGCCTGACCCCTCTCTGATTCCAACTCTTTATATAGAGCTTGGTAACTGGCCTATGCAAAACACCACTCATTTACATACACAAGCCAGCTACCAATCAGTTTCCACACATGCCCACCTCCACTTGCTTTGGGGGTGTAAAGTTGACCAACTGGCTTATTACAGGTAGGCTGTCAAGTTAATATTGATTATATTGCAGATGCCCTTTGAATTTTGTCGAGAACCTCAAGATGAATAGCAGGTACATCTGACTAGATATGGCAACAGTATTCAATGCATGGACAAATGGTAGATTTATAAATGTGCAAAATGGATTCTGATGAGAAAAACTTCCTGACACAGTGAACCAACTTTCCTAGCAGTAGATGCAGCTATGGATTCAATGTAGTCATTCCATTTGAGAGAGTGAGGCCAAGGAGGCACAGTGCATTGCTCTCTAGGAGACTAGCGTCATCCATTCTGATGGTAGGCAGGAATGTTTCTCTATGGTGGCTAAAGAAGATTCTATTAAATTTATCAAATGTTTAAATATTTCTCTACGGTGCTTAAAGGAAACTATTGAATTTATTAAATTCTACAAGCATATACTTTCTTTTCACTCAAATTCTAATGAAAAAAAAATTGTGTGGAGGTATTGTCAATTAACTTTTTTGATGAATAATGAATTTTTACAAGAATGTTTTCATTTTTTAAGAATTTTAATTAGAAGTATTTATTAAGTTTTAAATTTTTAAAAATTCTGTATCCATTTCAGCCTTTTAGATTATATTATTAAGTTAAAACTATATTTACTAATCATAAATGGAAATGCTTAATACAAATCATCAAACATCTATATTTTTAAAAGAATTTTGAATTTTTTTTTTTTGGTATGTGTACAAGCATCATGATTTTTCTAAGTATAGGCAACCATACACCACATTATCAGAAAATTAAAACCATAACTATAGTAAATTTAAAGTCAATAAATTCAATAAGACATTAAATTATGTTAATGAAGAATATTTTCTTAAATTTTTAAGATTACTGAGTACTTAAAAATGAAATAAGTTTATCACGCGGATCCTTTACAGATAAAATCTCCGTAAAACAAATCAGATCTGTCATCAGGCTGGCAACACGTTAAAACAGCTACTGTCAGGTTAGAAAATGTATTTCTGCAATATTTAAAACTTAAAGTAAATAATATTCCTTTTAAATCTTAATTATACTTTAAATCAGGCAAACATTCCTTAAATAATTTTTTAGAAAATTATATTTTAATTTTGAAAGATATTTTTTATTAAAGAGAATTACATTGCGATGAAAGACGACTAAAAAAGGGCACTAATCAGCTAATTTAGCAACAAAAAAAAAATCCTCCCAGTTAATTTAAATTAGTTTTTAAAATACAGTCAAAGTATTGGAAATATTTAAATTTAATCTAGACAGAGTGAAATTGAAAATTAAAATAAAATCTTCAAGATTTTTCATTTTATTTTTTTAAACCTTAGGTATCGCATTTTTTTTTTTTTTTTTTGGTGAGGGGTCCCTACGCAAAACTGGTCTGGTTTAGAAACTTGCAAAAAATGTTGTAAATATGGAATTTTAACATTAAACAACAAAAGAAGAATTGTATTCACTGAATAATAAAAAAGAACGGTTAAAAATTAATTTTAACGTGTTTAAAAGATTTAAGAAGAAGCAACCAGTTTTCGAAACAAGATCCGTTTATGTTGATAATATAGCTTCAATAGAGAAAATAGATGTACATTTCGTTCTAAAAAGATCCTGAATTATCTTGTAAAAAAAATATATAAAAAAAAAATTGTTCTTGCAATTTGTAAACAAACAAATTAAAAGAACGTACAACTTACTTTACTCTGTCTTTTTACACCTTATTTGTTTTTCTCTTGGGATAAAGAAAACCAGAGACAAAGAAAACGTAGAATTTTGGACTTCTATTGTGTTCGGTTTTTTCACATTTAAAAAATCAACGGTCGTTTGCAATCGATGAGAAATATTTGAATGTACGAAAATCAAGGGAGATAATTCGCAGGAAATCACGTTTGTCTCCAACGAAATATTACCGAAAGCGAATCAATGAATATACGGAAGTTGTTATGAATTTTTTTTCTGACTTTCAGAAGAAAACATATGAGTCAAAATTTACATCTTGCAAAGAAGACAAACAATATTTTTTAATTAATAACAGTTGAATTAAAGGGCTGCGAAATCAAAATATCCCTTTTCCTTTTTAAATAAAAAAAAAAATCAACGAAAGAAACAAAAGAAACACTTGAGCTTCAGCAAATAAAAATAAAAAATTATTAAAAATTAAAATAATCTTCCCATTAAAACATTTTTTTTTTAATGGAATGATGATGGATGAGTTTGTTGGAGTGGATCGATCGAACTGACTTAGCCTAGTCTTGGGCACCAAAGAGGATCGTGGTATGTCCATTGCATAGCGACTTGCATGGACATCTTCTTCCTTTCCGGAGTCTAATTCTCACTGAGGTTTCTCCTTTACTGGCAAAAGTGGATCATGAACACGTGTTGAAATCTTACACGCAATTACGTGTTCTAAACGTGTTCTCATGTGCCTACGATTAATTAACCAATCAGCGAGGTGTTATTCATAAACTAGCCGTCTGAACCTTTTGGCGTGTAGTTTGCACAAATCTTTTAATATCATAACGTGCGATTAAAAAATTGTCTCTGGAACTTTTTTCTTCACTCACATGTTATGCGAGGAGTAAATTGTCATATCTGCTTTTTTAATAAAACTTTGCCAGGTGGATTCCACAAGTTCTTGTGGCCAATGGGCAAATTGTAAATGCATGAAAAGTGATTTTCGCAACTTACATGTGGTAAAAGGCCGAAAGTATGAGGCACCCAGTCAGGATCGAACTCACCACTCATTTGTAATCATTAAGCAAGACAAGCTTGCTAACCATAACAACATACCCATGGTGATTTTCTAAATGCATGAAAGGGTCATGATTCTGGTTAGCTAAGTATAGGATATTTGGTGTCAACCAGGCTTTTCTCCACATCCCACTAGGCCTTGTGTTACATTTGTACATTTTTTAATAATAAATACAACACTTTAAGAATAAATAAAAACATTAAGACAATTTTAGGAGGAATAGTTAGTTTTATGTTGAAACTACCACGCACTTACTAAAGAAAAACATTTTAAATAATTTAGGTGTCTTTGAAGTTAAATTTTGATTTTAGTTAAAAACTGAAATATAATAGCTGAAAATTTTTTAGACATTTTCAAAACATTCATGATACATCAAAACCTTAATAGTGAATAATAAGGATAAATAATGAAAGCAACTAATTTAAAATCTCTCAAACATTCAGTATTTGTTCAAGCGATTTGTTTCCAAGTAAATTAGTAAATTTAAGGTTTAAATAAATAGACACAGTAAAAATAATACCCACATTTTGCTTGAAACATAACAAAAATAATGTTTATTTATGCATGGTAGCTTGATGGATGTCAAAAGAAAAAAACCTTTTTAATACAAACTTAAAATAGCTTGAATACATAAGTGATACATGACTGCTAATGAAGTATACTTTAAATTTATCTTAAGAAAAAGAAATCTTACATTCATGAAGTGTTGACATTATTCACAGAAAATAGAATTATCCTAAGACTTGTATTGTGCAAAGAGTAACTAAACATGATGAAGTATTTTCCAAAAGAGAAAATAAATTTATCTTTTTATAAAATGAACTTTTATATGTAAAAGTCTGAAAATTAGCAAGTGAAAAAGTTGTTATTCCCTAATCAATTCAAATTTGTTCAAAGTGGGTTTTACCTGCTGCACAGCCTCTACATGTGGCATTTAACTGTAAAGAGTGGGGGGTACTGTATTTTCTGCCCGAGAGCCTATAACACTCTCAGTCCGTCCCTGAGTGTGTCACATAGTTTGATGAGGAAGATGGGTGAATGAATAAGGAAAGTTATTTTAAGCTGATGCATTGTGAAACTGTTGCCATTTGTATCTTCAACTTTTTCGTTTGGTTTACAAATTATTATATTAAGCATATGGTGGTAAAACAAAGAAGAAATAACAGAAGTTTAGGAAATAATTGTATTAATGAAAAAATACAAGCAGTAAATCAGTGTGAATATCTCTCATTGAAATAAAGAGATAAGTAGAGTCATAAAAGTAGTCCAGAGGTATATGGTAGGAGAGGTAGGGTGAGTTGTGACTTACAAAGGCAACAGTCTTTGGTGGGCATCATTGGAGATGGGAGGCTGTGTCCCAATGGGCTGGGCATTGTGAATTGTGGCTGATGTGCTGGCTGACTACCAAAGAAATTCCTTTGATGGGTTTTTACATCCTTTTCTTAGGCTCAGATCTGCTTCAATTTTTATTTTGTTTCTTTAGGCGGAAGTGGGTACTATTGGTGAAAATGCTGAATTGTATTTTTCTTTGAGTATGTAAGCGAAATGTAAGCTACATATATAGAGCCTATGCACAGTTAAAGCTTTTAGTCCAGCCTTAGTTTTTGGTGTATTCACATCTAGCCAGTGGTAAAAATTTGTCTAACATGAACCAGAAGAAGATCTGGTTTTAATAAAACTTTGCTTAAATACTCTTCACTGGGATCACAGGGCACATATTTTGTTAAATATTTATTTGCAAAGAATTAATTTATTAAATGGAAGGATGCGAAAGCCACTGACATAGAAACCATTTTTGTTTTTTTGTCATTTGATGCTTGAATGTCTTGGTGTTTATTTTTGTCTTTGCTCTACACATACATCCTGCATCCATGCTATTTTTGTCAGAAAGGAAATCCCATGGCAAGAAATAATAATGGAGATCAGCATGAACACAGACATATTCCTTCTATACAATCACTTGTTATTTACTATTGTCTCTCATTAAAAAAAAATGAAAATTTAGAATTGCGAGCAGCACCAATTAATCTGTATGGTTACTTCTCCTTAAACAAAAGAGACATCACTGCAACATCCTTAATATTCATTGTTGACAATCCTTCTAACCTAACTTAAAGCCACAAACATAATCACAGTAATTACCAAAATTTATATTTAAAATCATTAAAAAGTGGCTACCATGAGTGAAAGATAAAGCAAAAGGTTTTAGAAGGAACTGGAAAATCAATCCTAAACAGGATACATGGGATAAACCTCTACTCCTGTTTAAAAAACTGGGGAGGTGTGTGAACCAGGTGATAGGCAAACCTATCTACTCCTATTGAGGAGAAAAACAATGACAAATAGTAAATAAAATTTCAGATGTAGATGCTAGTTGAAGTCAATTTTAGAAGGAACTGGGATCTCTGTCCTAAACAGGAAACAAGGGATAAACCTCTACTTCTGTTCAAATTACCAGTTATTGAAGAAAAAATAAAGAATAAATATTAAATAGAATGACAGACAAAATGGCAGAGGTGCTTTGTATAAGAAAATGGATAGAATGGTGGAATAAAATACAGTATTTTTTTTGTAAACTCATTGTTTATTTCTTATATAGAACTGACAAAACATTTATAAAATTAATTCTAGAACACATTATGTCATGTGAAATGTTGATCATTAAGAATGTACAAAGAACTCAACACTCATTACTTTTTTTTTCAAGTTATCATCATCACAATCATCATCATTGTTTAACGTCTGTTTCTATGCTAGCATAGGTTGAACGGGGTTTTCTTTGATGGTTTTTTTTCCAGGCTGCCTGCTTTTGTGTAAGACCTGGCTGTAATCTCAACTTCCTTAAATCATCATTGATAAGCTAGGTTCATCTTTTACATGGTCTACCTATCCCTCTTTGGTCATTGACCTCGATAAATCTACAATTGTTGACTTGGTTTTCTATGTCCATTCTCGCAGCATGCCCAAACCCTCTAAGTCTTGCTTGACACATAGCATCCATTACATTAGCAATACCCAGCCTATTTCTTAACTCCTCTGATGATTTTCTATCTCTAAGACTGACATTGCACATCCATCATACCATTTGCATGTCGCAATTAATTTTTGTTTTCAGGCAAAAAAATGATATTTCCTTTCTCTCCACCTTTGAAACTGTCATCATACCTGAATTCTTATCTTTCTATTGCTCTTTTCTAACTGGTTTGTCTTCCTCTTCACTCTCTTCTAATTAATCTTTTTACACTTATGTCGCCCCCTGCACATCAGTGGCATTACCACCTTGCTCAGGGTGATACAAAAAAAAAAAGCTCAATACAGTGAACCAAATTACTTAGCAGCTGAACTAGTAATGTTTTTTTATAACCATTTCACCACAAGCAAAGCAGAAATGCCACTGTTGTGCAGGAGGTTACAGTGAGAGAATAAAAGCAGTACAGGAGATGTTGAAGAAAAGATAAGAGTTGGATAGGAATCAAGTAGATAAAAGATGGCAACTGATATTGCATTTAAACTTTTGGAGATTGTAACTATCAGGAAAGCAAGAAAATGAAAGTGAGTTCCACAAAAAGAGTGCAAAAAAAGAAGCTGTGGAAACAGTGGAAGTGGTGGTTATATTTAATTATTTTGGTAATAAAAGGGTAAGACCTTGATGCCAATCTAGTAGCACGAGTAAATAAATGTGGTTAGGGTACCAGGAAAAAAGCTTATCAGAGCAGTTTCCATGAATATATTTGTAGAAAATACAGAGGAAAGTCACATCATGTCAGTGAGAAAATGACTGATAGTATCTGATAAGTCAGCATTGATTATATTGCAGATCCTCCTTTGAATTTTGTTGAGAACCTCAAGATTAATAGCTGGAGCACCAAACCAGATGTAGCAACAGTATTCAATGCTTGGACAAATGGTAGATTTATAAATGTGCAAAACATATTCTGACAAGAAAAACTTCCTGGCCAGAGACAGTGAACCAAACTTCTTAGCACGAGATGCAGCTATGGATTCAATGTAGTTATTCCATTTGCAGTCATTTGAGAGAGCGAGATCAAAGAGGCACGGTGTGTTATGCTCAAGGAGACCAGCATCATCCATTCTGATGGTAGACAAGAATGTTTCTCTATCATGGTTAAAGGAGAGCAACTTCATTTTGGAGGCATTAAAAATTACAAGCCATTTCTTACCTCATTCAATCATAGATTTGAAGCCCTTTTCAAGTACAGCAGCTAGGTTTACTTTGTCAGCCTTGACAGATTTTTATATGTATTCAATATAGTCTTTCCACTTCATGTCAGCTGAGAACATAAGCTTGAGAAAGTGCATTGTTACTTTTCTGGAGGTTAGCATCAGGCATGTGAATGAATAGAGAGTAGTTTTGTTTTGGACGCGTTAAAATTGATAAGCCATCTTTTGCCCCAGATATTGAAGGTCGAGAGGTTGTTTTGGATACCAGCTTCTATTTTGATCTTCATAGACTGACCAGCCTTACTATCAAGGCAAGAGTAAAAGGTTGTGTCATCAGTGTAGATGCTGATGTTATGGGGGAGGTCATTAAGGAAAATTTAAAACAGTGTAGGTCTAAGGACAAAGCCCTTGGTGATATCTGTGTTAGTATGAATGAATCTAGCTGTTAGCATAGAACTTAGGTTACAACTACCCAACTCACATGAATATTGATGAGACCTCATTGCCACTCTAGTCAGTCAGTTAAGTGCCATAAGCGATTCATGCTTAGGCATCATGTCTTGAAAGAGACATGACTGACTGGACAGACGATTATTCCACAATAGATAGCCATTACTTTCTATGGTAGACTGGTTGCCATCAAGGCTATAGAACCCAATCTGTCCTGTTATTTAACCCATAACTGGAGGGAAGAGACAGATTAATACCTTTCCCAAGGGTATTTGCACATAAGTGAATGCAACAAATTCAACTGGAATTTGAACTTGACTCCCCGATTTCTCATTCTGAGCCAATATCCACTGCACCACAATGCACATCCAAGCCACTCTAGTACTGTGTTTAAATTCATAAAATCTAGGCACCATAATGAAGAGCTTAATTAATCAATTACCATGAAAATACTGATAGAAAAGTACAGGAAGACAACTTTACAGTGGCAGAAAAGTAACTGAAGCTGAGATGCTAGATCAGGACAAACAATATTGCTGATTTGTCTTTGGATAGTTCAAGAATCACTAGATATATAGCAGGTGCTCCAAACAATATGTGGCAGCAATATTCTAAGCATGGACAAATTATAAACTGATAGAAAGATTCTGGAGAGAAAACTTGTGTAGCAAGACAACCAGCCAACTTTCTGAGAACGTTAGTCAGAGATGGTGCATCGAGTTACTTTCCTGGAGGTTAGCATCAGCCATGGTGATGAAAGATAAAAAGAGGTCTCTCAGATGATTAATGGGGAACGGCTTAGTTTTGAAGGCATTAAAATTAACAAGCCATACTTTTCCTAACGAACAGACTGAAGGTGTTTTTGACATCAGCTGTCAATGAAATGATCTCACCAGGTAACAGCCAAACTAATAAATCAGCAGTCAAAATTATGAAGTACTCATGGCATAATTTCAGAGCCTCAAAAGAGGATCCCCTCATAGGATTGCTGAATCTAAGAAACTCACCAAATGGGATGGGGTGGAGACTAAAGACAAGTCCAGTTTAGAGACTGTTTGGCAGGTGAACCAAGGGGCTGTTCCCAGCAACAGAAATCAAATTACAGCCACACTACCCATACTCTGCAGAGTAGGCAGCAAACAAAGAAGAGAGGCTGAGACATCAGGACTAAGGCAGTGAGCTTAATAACCTTTGAGTGTAGCTGCTAAAATGAAATTCAAGAGAGTTGGAAGAGGTTGATTCCATAAGTGATGACAAAACTTATCAGCATAGCAAATGCTTTTTGTGACAAGCCACCCT
This sequence comes from Ascarosepion bandense, assembly GCA_037127315.1. Lineage (NCBI taxonomy): Eukaryota > Metazoa > Mollusca > Cephalopoda > Sepiida > Sepiidae > Ascarosepion > Ascarosepion bandense. Next base: position 2,110,665 of record JBBBDQ010001586.1, on the reverse strand, counting down.
ATCTACCCACTCATTTCTCAGTCAGCAGCCAGCAGCTGATAACACTGGTCAGCATGGTTTTTGTGCCAAGATACAAAACATTATTTAGCTAATTTGATGGTGCTGATTCCAAAAATGACCTTAGATTTACATGGTTAGGTACCATTTTTGCTGTATTGAAATTGCCCATTTTTGGAAAAAGATCAATTGATGATCTTGGCTGATCACAATATTTAGTTAATAAAGATCACAGAAACCCATCAATTTTCAGGTAGGTCAAGTAATTGATGTCAACTACCTGAAAAAACTATTTTTTTTTTTATAAGAAAAAGTGTTTTGGAGTCAAAATATTTAAAATAGAAGGACTGAATTTTTCCAATTTATCATCAAAAATTAACTGATAAACTTTATCAGGAATATTATGTTAATATGAGTATTAAGTTTCATTCTTTTTTATATAGACATCAAGATAAATTTCTGGATAATTGCGGCAATGTGAGTGATTTATCAGGATATGAAAACAATGGAAGAGTGCTACCAGGAATGGTGGGATAAATGAATAAATGATGAATATTTATGGAGTATCAAAAGGGACTTAAATAACATTGAACATGATAGACAATCAAGAAAGAGAACATTTTTACCATAGTTCTTATGCTCATGAAGGTTTTATTTCTGCTGTTACTTTATTAAATGATTTGATGAAAATCATTTTTGGTCTTGGAATATTCAATTGTTATTTTTAAAGACTTAGGTCTAATTGTTATTAAAAAAATACTATTTCTCAATAAGCAAACCAATATTTATTAGTTTAAATATGAATTGAAAGGTTTCTATGATTTTACTTTGAGAAATACTGTCATCAGTCATTATCATATATACAAAAAACAAATAAAAAAATTACTTATTTTCCAAAAATGAGGCATTTCTGTCTAGTAAAAATGGTAGCTAACCAAAAAGAGTAAGGTCATTTTCAGACAATGCACACTCAAATTAGCTAAAAAAAATGTTTGGTGTCTTGACACCATTTCAAAATTTTTTTTTTTTTGTTTTTTTTTTTGTTGATTAGCATAATTGAAACTCCATGGAAACAGTCTCTACACTACCTGAAGAAAACAATAATACTGAAGCAGAAGTAAATATGGAAGAATCCCATATAACCAGGCACCCAATACAGGTCAATTTTGGAAGCATGGTATTGCACTCAGTTTGAAATTGGGTTTTGACATGATAAATAATGACAATATCTCTATCTAAATTGTTACCATTTTTTAGGAAATGCATTGAAAGTGAAGGTTTAAGTTCTAAATTGAAGAATAGGTTCATAGAAGCAATTGAAAAATCTAATGAGAATGTACAACAATAATTCGTTTCCAAGAAAGGTTCAATTACACTACAATTCCTTTCAAATTTAAATGATCCATTTCTACAGATTATCAATACTTTCAAGTCATTTAAAGGCAGACAATATTTCCAGATTGTAAGAATCTTTTAGAGAGATAACAATAGTTTAGTGATACAGGTTTAATTAATTAACCTATAGTTGGTGGGGAGAAGAGGTCGACCCATACCTTTGTCAAGGCTATTCACATATAAGTGAATATAACAAACCCAACTGTATTTGGAACTCAGGTCTATGATTAATAATCACCTACAATTAACATTACGAACTGAATTGTAACAAAACAGTTTTCAAGAGGTAGCATTTGAACACAGGACTGGAATTTATTATATATATCCATTTTGTGACAAGTGACATTTCAACAAATCTTTCTCAAAAATTTGTGTGGATTAATAATTTCAAATATTTTTCATGTTAAAAGTGACAATAAAAATAAATAACATGCATTTTTATCATTTGACGATGTTTTATTTCTAGAAAGAAAAACAGCCAAAACAATAGTATCATTAATGGGGATGGTACTATAGCTGAGAGTAGTGTTAGTAAGATGTAGCAATCAAAAGATTGTGAATTTTCTAAAATATGAACTAATCACCAATCATTTAGACAATATACCATCTGGCCTTCTGCAGGTGATAGTATTGGTTGAAGAACTTCTGGAAATTTTGAACAGAATATTTTATTCCATCCTTAATGTCTGATTCATCTTGAGCTGCCCACACAAGAGAATATCTAATGTTTCTAGTATTCAAAATTGAGCAATCTAAGATGGTGAATTAGTGATCAGTTAAACATGGCTTTTGAAGTGAGTAATTCATGGTTACTTTCAAATTAAGATTCAGTAAAAATGATAACTACACATATCAATAGAAAATGTTTTCACACCTGTGCTTTTAAAATCTGGAATTCTATGAAAGTGCTCATGCACAAATTTGACAAAAAATATTACTTCCTCTGTACTTGGAATCTTTTAAATTTGCTGAAAAAGTTGGGATAAACACTGTGGAAGAATATGGCTATTCTACATGTGTTCGCAAATGTACTTTTAAATTTGAATTATATGAAAACATTGATCCACATACATAACAGGCAAATGGTTTCTCTCCTGTATGTGTTCTCATATGTTGCTTTAAAGTAGATTTCTGTGAAAAAGCAGACCCACACACTTCACAAGCAAATGGTTTCTCTCCTGTATGTATTCTCACATGTTCCTTTAGACTGTATCTCTGTGTAAATGCAGAACCACACACTTCACAAGGAAACCGTTTCTCTCCTGTATGAATTTTCATGTGAACTTTTAACATGCTTTTCAGTGAAAATTTTAAATCACACACTTCACAGGCAAATGGCTTCTCACTTGTATGCATTTTCATGTGCCGCCTTAAATGGGAATTGTATGAAAATGCTGCTCCACAAACTTTACAAGCAAATGGTTTCTCTCCTGTATGTATTCTCATATGATCTTTCAAAGAGGATACAAGGGAAAATGCTGCTTCACACACTGGACAGGAAAATGGTTTCTCTCCTGTATGAATTCTCACATGTTGAGTTAAGTTAGATTTTGTTAAAAATGCTGCTTCACACACATGACAAGCAAACGGTTTCTCTCCTGTATGTATTCTCATGTGTTCTTTTAAGTTATAATTTTCTGAAAATGTTGATCCACACACTTGGCAATCAAATGGTTTTTCTCCTGTATGTGTTCTTATGTGTCGTTTCAAATTTGATTTATTTGGAAATGCTGCTTCACATACATGACAAGAAAATGGTTTCTCTCCAGTATGTATTCTCATGTGTTCTTTTAATTTGGAATTATGTAAAAAATTTGATCCACACACTTGACAAATAAATTTTTTCTCTCCTGTATGTATTTTTATGTGTTCCTGTAATTCAGAATTTTGGGAAAATGTTGAACCACACACTTGACAAGTGAATGGATTCTCTCCTCTGTGTGTTCTCATATGCTGGTTTAGACTAGATTCCTGTAAAAATGTAGAGGAACACACTTCACAAGTAAACGCTTTCTTTTCTGTGTGACTATATTTTCTAGATATGTCATTTTGTGGAAATGTTAATCCAGTCACTTGAGAAGGTAATGCTTTTTCTTTAGTGTTTACTTCCATGTGTCTTTTCAAAAGGAAAATTTTTGAATATTTCAATGTGTCTACTTTACAAGATCATTATTTCTCTCCTATTTTTGTCCAGATGTGCCTTTTTAAGTTTTAATTATATGTAAATTATCCACAATTTCTCCTTCAGCATGCCTCCTGACTAGTGTATTTGCTTGGTCACTTTTAATTTTAATCCTTTATAAATCTGAGCCATAGCCTTTACAATATTATGGTTTCTCTACAATGAAGCTTGCATGTTACTTTTCAAATTTAAGCCTTATGAGAAAACAAGTGTTACTCTGCAGTGAATTTGGAAATGTGAATTTAGTCAAAATGTGAGTGTACAGCCTTGACAAAAAAAAAGGATTGTCTTCTTTCTTTGACTGAATATTTTAAATTCAAAATACAAATCCATACATTTTTAAGAAGATGCTTTTATTTTCTTCAGCAGGAGAATGTGTCTCTTCCAATTTAAAACTGTCTTTTTCTGCAGTAATTGTAATCTGTGAACAAAGAAGATGCATTTTTAAAATAATAAAAAATGCAAAAACATTTATTATATGCAAAATGCATTTTTGATAACTCATTTGTGTTTCAATGATTAGCAACATTTCAAGCAATTCATATTCAGATTATAAATAAAATTTTTATGAAAAAAAAAGAAAACTTTTTACTGAGATTCAGAAAATATGAATAGAATGAAATGCAAATATGGACATTTTATTATGTCTAAATTTTATTCAACTGGAAGGAAAAAGCATTGCATTATTGATAAAATATTATAAATATTATTAATTCATTCTGTACTGTTATTCTCTTGTCAACAATCAATGAATTGATTATAAAATTCAAAAACTGAGTAGACTGAAAAACCTTACAAGGTGACCAAACTGTTACTGTGGACAAAAAGTTACATTGAATTTAACAATTTCTGTTTCAATATTTCTGCTTGAATAAGAAACTGAGCAGATACGAAAAATTTCAAGAAATCTATGATTTCTTTAATATTCAGACCAGCAGATGAAAAAAATAATGTTTAACAAATAAATCTATGATTTCTTTAATATTCAGACCAGCAGATGAAAAAAATAATGTTTAACAAATAAATCTATGATTTCTTTAATATTCAGACCAGCAGATGAAAAAAATAATGTTTAACAAATAAATCTATGATTTCTTTAATATTCAGACCAGCAGATGAAAAAAATAATGTTTAACAAATAAATCTATGATTTCTTTAATATTCAGACCAGCAGATGAAAAAAATAATGTTTAACAAATAAATCTATGATTTCTTTAATATCCAGACCAGCAGATGAAAAAAATAATGTTTAACAAATAAATCTATGATTTCTTTAATATTCAGACCAGCAGATGAAAAAAAATAATGTTTAACAAATAAATCTATGATTTCTTTAATATTCAGACCAGCAGATGAAAAAAATAATGTTTAACAAATAAATCTATGATTTCTTTAATATTCAGACCAGCAGATGAAAAAATAATGTTTAACAAATAAATGAAGCATCTCCTCAAATATGAGTAAAATAATGTTCAAAGAGGAAAAAATGTTTCAGTGTGAATTTTAAATTCTGTTTACTGACAATAACAATCTTTTTTAATCTAAAAATGTATTCAAAGAATAAAAAACTGTAAAATTTCAGTCTATTTTTGAATGAATTAATAAGAATGAGTGAGATAATTTTAAAGAATTTACTTTGTTTTTGCAACATTAAAATGTTTTGTTTGTCTCTACTTCTGAGAGGAGTTAGTATTTACACTATTTGTATTGTGCAGACTATTGTCCTCAAAAACACATTGCCCAGTGGATATAGATGTTGGTTAGTTCCAGTGACTTGACCCAAAGAGTTGTGAGTTCAACACCAGACTACAGCAGTGGTGAACAAATAACTTAGAGAGTTAAGTTAAAGGGAGATAACTACATGGCTATCAGAAGTGACATCACACATGGAATGAGAATGATATACCCCAGTGATCATAATGAAGGGTTTGATTTGAAATGTGTAGCACCTGAAGAAGGTTGGAGTGTACAATGGCTGAAACATTGTAATAATGGCGATAAGGACGAGAACAGTAGTTTGAATAATATAAATTGATTAAAATGGAAAATCAAAGAGGAAATAATTTAGCAATTCTGAAATTACCCGCTTTTTGCTACATAAAAATAATCATAAATGATGTTTGGAAGTGTTCATAATTTTTAATTACTGGCATCTGATAGAAAGCAAACTAGATGCAAACAGTAAAAAGTATCAGTTTTGCAGTGTGGAATCTTTCCTCCACAAAAGGTCCCCAGACATCCTAGCCCTCTGTGAAACTAACCTGAACCCCACAATTCCTTCCTCTGATTTTTCAATTACTGGTTACCTTTCCCCTCTTTAGGAAGGACTCCAGTGTCTACAAACATAGCCTGGGAGTTTATGTCAGCAAACATCTCCCTATGGCTAGGGTGGTTTCTCTTGAATCTCCTGACACATAAGTGTGTCTCTGTCTCACTCTACTAAACTCAGTTAGCTATCTTTTCTTTCTCTGCTCCTCTCCTTACTGTTCCTTACTAGACAATATCTCTGATAATATAGATCAGGCCATTTTCTCTCACCAGTTCACTAATATACTTGTGTTTGGTGACTTTAATGCCCGCCATATAAAGTGGCTGAAAAACTGTCACTGATCTTCCTGGCATCCATACCCTGAACTTTGCAATCACTCAGTCTCTCACGCAAGTAGTGGATTTCACTATACACTTCCCCAGTATCCTTGAAGGACAAGTTCCATTGCTAGATCTCCGCTTCACTTCTGTCCCTGATTCCTGCCATGCCATGCAGCATTGACGTTTTGTCAACTATGATCACGCTCAGGTTTTCATTAATATCTCTCTCCACCCCCGCCCCCGAAACTCCTACCAGCAGAATTTGTTACTGCTACCAAAGAGCAGACTGGGAGTCATTCTGTGATTATCTTTGTGATATCCCGTCTCTTGGAAAAATGTGTTTACTCTCCCAATTGAAAATTGCACTTCTGAGGTTTCCTCCTGGGTAGAAACTGGTATCGATGTTTTAATCACAGCCAGGAAGTTTTGATTAAAACCTCATTCATCCCACTGGTTATCTCCTGCTTGCTCAGTCACCATTTTGCCTCTGCTTGTAATGAGTGTAAAAAGATCGTAAATGATGCTAAGCTGTTGTTTTCTATACAGTGTATAGCAGCTTGCAAGTTTGGCTTCAAAGACTACAACAGCAAACCCTTTTTTAATCAATAAATTTGAGGTTGTCACAGCCACAGCAGACAAGACCAAGTGCTTTGCTCACAGATTCTCTTCTAACTCCACATACAATTTGTCTGAAGTACCTGCATCTGACTTCCTACCTAGAACTGAGTGACGTATACATAAACCCCTCACTGGTCTCTAACATAATTTCAATGCTTAATCTTCATAAGGAAAGTGGAGGTGATGGAATCCCAGTCATCATCATGAAGAAATGTCCCCCAAACTCTCCCTTGTAATCTCCAAACTCAACAACTACTGCCTTGTTGCTTCTTGCTTTTCTGCCTGCTGGAAGTCCTCTGTAGTTCCTGTCTTTAAGAACACTGAAAAACCCTCAAATTATTGCTTTATCAGCCCTCTACTGATTTTTGGCAAAGTGTTCAAAGCTATTATCAATGCAGAAGTGGTTCAACATCTCACAGCCTCTTCTCTGACAGTCTGGCTTCCGCTTAGCCAGGTATATTGCTGATATGCTAACAACCATTACTGAATACATATACCAGGCTCTCAATAAGAATGACAAAGCTTGAGCTGTTGCGCTGGATATCTCCAAAACATTTGACAGACTTTGGCATACTGGCCTTCTTCACAAGCTACAGGGCTATGGTATAACTGGACACTTGTTCAATTGAATCCAATTGTTCCTATCAAATTGCATAATGAAGGTTGTATTGAATGGGCATACTTCCAAATCCTATCATACAAACATGTACATCTCTCAAAACTCTATCACATGTTTTGCACTTTTCCTGATCTTCATCAATGATCTCATTGATGTAATCAGATCCAATGTAGGCATCTATGCTGATGACACTACCATTTACTCCCGCCTCAATAAGAAATCTGCCAAGGCTGACAAAGTAAACCTCACTGTTGATCTTGAAAAGGATCTCCAATCTGTGGACAGGAGTAAGAAATGGCTCATAAATTTTAATGCTCTCAAAATAAAGCTGCTATTCTTTAATCACCATAGACAATCTCTCCTACCACCCATCAGCATGGATCACGCTAATCTCCCTGAAAGCAATAAACTGCTCTTCCTCAGACCCATCCTCTCAGCCAACCTGAAGTGGAATGATTACATTGAATCAATAGTTAAATCTACTGCTAGGAAGGTCAGGTCACTATGCTGGGCCAGGAAGTTTTTCTCATCTGAATCCATCAAATCTACCATCCACCCATCTGGTCAGGTGCCCCTGCTATTCATCTTGAGATTCTCAACAAAAATCAAAGAAAAACCTACAATGTAATTGATCATAACCTGGTAGCTTGACTCCAGTCACTTTCTCACCAACGTGATCTGGCTTCTCTCTGTCTCTTCTATAAATACCTTCGTGGCTTCTGCTTCAACGAGCTTAGCTCCCTGGTGCCACATGAATTTACTCGAGCTACTATACTGGCAACTAGGTCCCACCTTTTTACAGTGAAAACAATCAAATGTAACTTCTACTTTACCAGCTTCTTTTCTCGCACTTCCAACCTGTGAAACTCTGTTCCATGTATTTGCTTCCCTGATAGCTACAATCTCCAAGAGTTTAAATGCAATGTCAACTGCCATCTCTTATCTCCTTGACTCCTTTCCTTGACATCTCTTGTTCTTTTCTCTTTCTACTCTACTCTCAAGCAGCTCTCTTCACATCAGTATTCCCATCCTTCTCTTAGCCATTCACTGACACCCCAGTGACCTATTCCGCTTTCTGTTCAATCACCTCTTATGTAAACCCCTGCACACCACTGGCAGTACTGCCTTGCTTGGGGTGAAATGATAAAAAAAAATGTTTTAAAATTTTTTAAACCTTTCAAACTGGTTTAAAATTTTGGTTAAAAAAACTTTGCATTTTTGCATGAGTGGTACACCAAAGATTACTATGGATATTTTAGCACTGTCCTTCCAGTGAAGAAAACATTAATTTGGAAATTTTGAAAAAAATCAAATAATTCTTGGACATTAATGAAACTTTCAGGACTTATTAATAAATTAATGAAGTTATACAGGACTACTTAGAGAATGTAAATCACCTTTTTTTTTTTTAAACAGCAGCTTTTTTCTGGAAATCTGCTTCAAATAGTAAAATAAACAATACAATAAAAGTACACCATTCTTTTTTAGGTATGCTTTTATAAATAGTATATACTAATGATATATTCGGATGAAAAATGAATCTTTACAAAAATTGTTTTCATTTTTTTCTTTGTTAATTATGATTTATAAAGTTTCAAGCATCCTTTAAATTTCTTCCAGTAACTGCCTATATGTTTATTAAGTTATTAAGTAAAGACTATATTTACTAATCAAAAACTGAAAAGCTTAATACAAATTATTCTGCACTAAGATTTTTAAAATTATTTTAATATTTTATGTAGAATTGTCCATCTTTTAAACTACAAGATGTAATAAGAAACTCATCATTATAAAAGGCACATGTTTCAAGGGTTATTACCTTTATGAAACGTTCACTTAGGTTTCATAAATTTATGCCAATTCTGGTCAACCATACTTAACTTGTCACCTCATCTGGTTGTCATTACTCACTTCACACCTCAGAAAAATATGACTTCCATGATAAAGAAATACTTTTATTCTAAATTTCATGTTATTAACAAGTAATACTTGCATTAAATCAGAATAATTTAACTTTAAATTTGGTAATTTTCCAAAAATAATGTCACAGATGTATATTTTATATTTGCAAGATTTTTAAAAATGAGATTTAACTTTTGTTTACAAACCTGTCAATCTGTAAAAAAAAAGGACAAAAAACTGATAATAGTTAATAATTAATAATTTAATCATTTCGCTTTCAATTAAAGCTAAAATAAAAGCTTCAAGAAGGCTATTTTATTTCTAAAAATTCACTTTAAAACCTACGTATAGAAAACGAGTGGAGTTATCAAATTTTGAAGAAAAAATTTTGTTTTCTTAACTTTGGGGCCTTTTTCTTCACACTATGCTGTTTTTTCAGTGACTTCATGGAGAAACCTACTTAATATTGTTAAAAATACAGAAAAGATAAAAAAATAATTTGGATACCATGGAATAAGTCAAGAGTTTATAACTGTTTTGTAAGTTTATAACTGTTCTGTAAGTAGAGTTAAAAGATTAAAAATACATTTTTTTTCAAAAAGCAAATATTTTAGACTTATTATTTAACCCATTAAGGAGGTACCCCAATAATTCATTGAAAAAAAACAGCAAAGTATGAAGAAAAACAGCACTAAATTTAATAAAAACAAGCTTTTTATATTAAAATGTTATTATTAAGAGAAAAAATCAAAGTATTTATAATTATTTAAAAAATTTTTTAATCCTTTCTAACACGTTTGAAATTTTAGTAAAAAATCTTTTTATTTATCAGTGAGTAATCAAAATGTTACCAGAGTTTACTATGGATAAGGTAACATTACGCAATTCCTTTTTATTTCAGGTGAAAAACACATTATATGGGAAATCCTTGCAAAAATCAAATATGTTGGATTTTAAAGAAACTTCTAGGTCTTGTATTCAAATGAATGAAATTATTTTTGAAATTCATTATTTTTAGAAAATGTTGCTAAAAATATTTTCTTTTTTTTTTTTACATCTGTTACATGTAAATTCAAGAAATTTCAAGAAAGTAAATTTTGTATCCCAAATCTATTTTATTATTAGGACATAGAATGAGTTCTCATTGTTTTCCAACAAATGGTATTCCCAGTAGTGTGTGTATGTAGTTCAAGATGGTAATGCATCTATAAGAAAGTACCATAAGCAAGCTTGAAATTCAGTATATGTCATTTCACCAAAGTGTAAACAAGTTTTTCATATTGTTAAACATGTCAGATTTCTTGCTAGAGAAAGTGTATTTCTGGGGAATTTTATTGCACTACTTTATGCAAAAGAAATATGCAGCTAAAGCACAGAGAATTCTTGTTGATAATGACAGTGATCATGCTCTATTGGAATAAAACATGCAGAGAATGATTTTGATGTTAAATGCTCTGGCACATCAAAAAAGTTTGAAGATGAAGAATTGGAGGCATTACTTCATAAAGACTCATGTCATATGCAAGCTAAACTTGCAGGATAATTAGATGTTGATTACACAACAGTTCTAAAAAATTTTAAAGCATAAGAAATGATTCAAAAGCAAGGACACTGGGTGCTGTACAAGTTGAAGCCAAAAGATACCAAACAGTGTTTTATCATGTGTGAACAGCTGCTTCAACAGTAGAAAAAGAAAGGTATTTTACATTGTATTGTGACCAGCAATGAAAAGTGGATACACTACGATAACCAAAAGTGTAGATCATGGGGTAAACCAGGCTATGCATCAACATTGATGGCAATGTTGAATATCTATGGTTCAAAACTTCTGCTCTGCATTTGGTGGGATGAGCTGGGTGTAGTTTATTATGAGCTGCTCAAACTGACCGAAACCATCATGAGAGATTGCTATCGACTACAATTGATGTGTTTGATGTTTGATGCATTAAAGAAAAGGCAGCTGTTATACAAGCAGTGACATGACTAAGTGATTTTGCAGCAAGACAACACTAGGCCAGATGTTTTAAAATGAGTGAAAACTTACTCCACCCACTGTATTCACCAAAATTGTCTGACCAATTGATGGCCTGGCTGAACAGCACTTTTATTCTTATAGAGATGTCAAAAAATGGGATAACTCATGATTAACCTCAAAAGTTGTGCCATTTTTCCAACGTGGAATTCAAATGCTGCCAGAAAGATGGGAAAAAATAGTGGCTAGTGATGGACAAGTACTCTCAGGGATATGTTTCTTACTAATTTTTGTAAATAAAGCATTACTTTTCATGAAAAATCAGCAAGAACATATTCAAGGTTCTAATAGTTAAATACAGGACTCCTTGGGGTATGTAAATCATATATATATATATATATATATATATATTTTTTCATTTACTTGACATTTTTTAAAAAGATTTTCTCTGAATAGTAAAATAAAAAATGCAATAAAACTATGACATTATTGAATTAGGTAAGATTATATATATATATATATATATATATATATATATATAAGGACCTGATAGTCTGAAGACAAAATTTCTTGATGAATAGTGAATCTTTACAAGAATTGTTTTCATTTTTTCTTTTTTTAATTATAATAATTTGTAAAGTTTAAAAATTATATTCTAAATTCTTCAAAGCCATGTCATGGTTGGGTTATTAAATAAAGATTATATTTACTAATCTAAATTTGAACAGCTTAATACAAATCATCAAGTCAAAAGATTTTAAAAATAATTCAAATTTTTTTTTTTGTGTATAGGGAGATTTTTTTTAAGTATCTTATTTTCTGTGTTACATTAAAAAGTTATGCATTTCACAGTTTCTTAGGAAAAAGAAACTTAGCTGACATCAATCACTTAACATGCCATGTAGCTGTTATCACTCATTTCAAAGGTCAAAACATGCAATAAACAATACTTGTGTAAATAAAATTAATTTAACTTTAAATTTGCTAATTATCCAAATGTAACGTCTCAGATGTATATTTTATTTTTTAAAGATTTTTAAAACCAAGAATTAACTTTTGTTTTCAAACTTGTGAAGCTGTCAAAATGAATGCATAAAATGATGGATTTTGACAACTCGAAAAAAAATTAATATTTCAATCTATAATTTATGTACCTCCACTCATTTTCAATACTTAACTTTTACATTGAACTTTTAAAATTAATAAGTTTTCTTGTAACTTATTTTAGCTTTAATTGAAAGCTAGATGATTATTTCTAGTACACAAAGTACTCTGGTGTATTTCAAATAGAAATTATATTGACTGGAATCATAAAATTTTTTGAGCAATTAACATATTTGTAAACAAAAATTAATTCCCAGTTTTAAAAATCTGACAAAAATAAAATATACATCTGTGACACATTATTTTTAGGAAAATTAGCAAATTTAAAGTTCAATTAATTTGATTTATACAAGTATAATTTATTTATAGCATGAAATTTAGATTAAAAGTATTTTTAATTATTTCTGACATTTGCTGTAAGTGACTGATGTGTGATGACAGACAGATGATGAGATAAGCTAAGTATGATGACCAGAATTGACATAATTGTCCAAATTATTTTCCTGTAAGAGGAAGAAACCATGAAACACATGACCTTTTCATGTAAGGCAGAAAATATCATACTAAAAACAAATTCTTCAAATATGCACAAAAAAATTTTAATTTTTTAAATAAAATGGCTTGACAATTTATATCAAATTTTTCAATTTTCGATCAGTAAATATAATCTTCACTTAATAACATAACCGCCACAGGGCTTTGTAGAAGTTGTAAAAAATTCAGTAATTTTATAAATTGTTATAATTAAAAAAGAAAAATTAAAATAATTCTTTTAAAATTTCACTATTTATCTAAAATTTTGTTTTCTTCAGTCTATAATATGCCTATAATGTCCTTAATATATGTTATTTATAAAAGCAATTACTTATATAATGCCATAGTTTTGTTGCATTTTTTTATTCTACTATTGGGAGCAGATGTTCATCAAAAGGCCAACCGCTTGAAAAAAAATAACAGACTATTTACATTTCCCAATGAGTCTTGCATTTAACTAATAAAACAAATTTCACTACAAAATTTAATCCTTAAGGACACATGGCCTGGTGGTTAGTTCCTGACTTGACTCTTAGAGTTGTGAGTTTAACACAAGGCAACAGTAGAGGTGAACAAGTAACTTGCAGGGTTAGAGGGAGATAACTCATGATTTCCAATCGAGGCTTTATGCAATGAAGGTGATATATCCCAGTGATTGTAATGAAGGGTTCAGTTCAAAATTCCAAGCATTCCAAGGCTGGAGCATACAACGCCGAAACATTGTACAAATGGCAACAAAGATGAGGACAATAGTCCGAATAATGTAAATACAATAAATATAGTCTTCATTTAATAACTTACAAGTCTTTGAAATATTTTTAAAATATTTTTGAAACTTTATAAATTATCATAATTAAAAAAGAATGAAAACAATTCTTTTAAAATTTCATTACTAATCTAAAAACGTTTTTCTTTACACTGTAATGTCTTTAATTTATATTATTCATGAAAGCAATTACAAAGATTATTTAATTAAATAATGTCACATTTTGGCTTAAAAGCTTGTCGCTATTTATGTATTTGATGATTTCAATTTTTTCTTTAAGACAAAGGAAACATGGTTCCTTTATTGATTTAGCTGTTCTTACTTGTTTGAGGATTTTCCATTCAACTTTAGTTGTTTTATCTTTGTTTTTTAACTTCCAAAAGTGTTTGGAAAGAGATGTCATTTTTTGTTTTTCTTTGTTATTGAAGGATGAGAGGTGATTGTAAAAGTGCCTTTTAAATACATTCATGGTGTTTCCCATATACATTTTTTCATCTTTGGGATTCTCCATGGATGAAATCGAACACATATATATTAGGGATTTCGTTAAACATTTATTAGGAATGGGGCATTGGTTTGGGTTTCTACAGTTACAAAGTTTGTTATTACGTGGCAGACTGGTATTAGTATTAGAGTTATCTTTGTTGTGCGCTTTTAATATTTTACTGTTATGTAATTTAATTATTTTTTTCTAGATTGTTGGCGCAGCTATAGCTTAGTTTTATTGTATTCTATTGAATATTTTGCTTAGAGGGTTATTTTTGGGAAAATGCTTCTCTATTAGTTTAAGAAATTTATGTCCCAGTTTGAAGTTAACTGATTAAAAGGAGGGTTATACCATATGATTTTCCTGTTTCTATTTTTTCTTTTTGAGCTCTTGAATTTTTCGACAAAGTTAATTTTGGACGATTGATATCCACTGTCTTTGAGAATTTTATAGTAAATTACTTTATGTTTATCAAAAATTTCTTTATTTGAGGAGTGTGTGTTAATGCAGCATTTGACTGATGATGGGATATACTTGATAATGGATGGTGGGTGATTAGAATTGGGGTTTATATAGATTGGGTTAGCATTATTTTTCATATAAGGTTGGAAAGTGTTTGATACTAAGTCTAATGTTATGTCTAGGAAGTCAACTTGCTTGATATTAGGGTTAATTACTACATTAAGACCAAAAGATTTTAAGACTTTATGAATTAATTTTCTAGTTTTATCGACCTTACCTCCTGTAGATTTATTTATTATCATGAGTCCGTCATCTCTATAGAGTCCTATGTTGTTGGTGTCAATTTCTTTATACGCTGTGAGGTTGTACAATAGGAATAGTCCTACTAGATCCACAGAATCCAGGGCTCCCATAGATAAATCAAAATTATCCGTTGAAATTTTTGTCTACTGTTCATTGTTGTGGATGAGAACTGATTTTCTACAGTTCAAAATTATTTTGATTTCATCCTTTGAGATGTCCAAATAGAATTCCGCGAATTCCAGGGCAAGATTGAAAAGGCCCTCAGATATTGATGGGTAAAATTCCATAATGTCAAATTGTAGGAAAGTGGCATTATTTTTTTTGCCAAGGTTCTCGAACCATTTGATTACATCCATTGTACCCCTCCATTGCATGAGTTGGATTTTTTTCCTTATTTGTTGGTTAACTCTATCCAGTATTACTTTACTAATTCTACCGATTTCTGATTTTGTAGGGTTTATTATTCAAGTGGGTAATTTTTGGTAGAATTCCGGCTTGTGGTCTTTTAAAAGTATGTATGCCTCCTTTGTTGTAATTTTGGGAACTCTGTCGCTTATTTCCAGTTTATCCGTAATTTGTTAGTCTGAGTAGTTGATTCTATGTGGTTTTGGTGCTCCGTGTTAATTTTCCTGTAGTTTTTTGTTAGGTCTTTCTTAATTAGGTCTTTGTACTCTTTGGGGTCCATCTTATAAAAATTCGAGGTTTTATCCGATTTGACGAAAACCTTATTAGATTCGTAAATGCTACTGACCAGTGTGTCCAAGTTTTTTAGAAATTTGTTTTTGTGTTTTTGATAGGTGATTTTGTTAATAATCTCGAATAAATCATTCTCAAAGTTAAAGAGTTTGTCAATGAGATGTGCGCTTTTCAGTTTTTAAATTCAAATGTATCCTTAGTATCTGAAACACCCTGGCCTTTAATGAAGAAATGCACCTTCCATCTCATCCTTCATATAAGGTCTTCTTTGTCAATGAACTACCTTTCAGAGCTCTTTTCAAAAACATAGGTGGTTGCACAAAAGATCTACAGCATTCAGTGGTCCTCTGGGGAAATTATGC
The DNA here is from genome assembly GCA_037127315.1 of Ascarosepion bandense. Lineage (NCBI taxonomy): Eukaryota > Metazoa > Mollusca > Cephalopoda > Sepiida > Sepiidae > Ascarosepion > Ascarosepion bandense. Next base: position 2,094,677 of record JBBBDQ010001586.1, on the reverse strand, counting down.
TCAAATGATTGCCATAAATTACCCCAAATATCATTTTCCGCTATAAGCAGTCCTCTGGATTCAATTTTGAAAATTAATGAAATACATGATCTTAGTTGTGACCAAAGACTCCTATATGAATACACAGTGGATATTTCTAGAGGTAAGGTTGATTCTAGAAATGCTTCCTGGAAAATTGGTCCTTTTAACCAGGCAAGGTGGTTAACTTTGGCCATCAGGCTTATGTGTTTATGGACTCATGGCGCATACCCACAAAAGCTCACAACAAAACTCCACAATTTAATAAATTTTATTGTAAATGTGTATGCCACTTGTTGGTTTGAAATTAAAAGAAATAATAAGTTCCACAATCAGCAAGTGCACATTTTTAATATGATCCGGAAAATTAAGAAACAACCTCATGAAATGCAACAAATCACATCGAGAAATATACAAGAAAATACATTTTGTTTACCGCCTGAAAACCTATATTCCATGGTAAAATCTGATGAAGTTGAAGTAAGAGAAGAAGCTTTAAAAAGAATTTTAGCCATTAGGTAAGTAAATATTTATTTATATATCAATGACTCAATTATTCATTGCAATTTATAGAATCATTTTAAAGATTTTATCTAATTTCACCATAATTATTAAAGTAGTAGAGATTGGAATTTTTTTAAATGAATCAATAAATAAATTTTATATTATTTCAGGAGTGGGGAGTCAATCAAGAAAAGGTTAAAAAGAATACCTACCATTAATTTTAATGACACCCCCTGACACAATTGATAGATTTATCATTATGTGGCATTTTTGAACCACCAATGATGGAAGATTTTTCTGAATCTGAACTTCGAGAATCATTGTCAGATGGAACCAAACTTGACTTGCCAGATTTGCCCTCACATTTCCAAGGCGTGGAACAGGCAGTCAAGTTAACAATGGAAGCTTTGGAAACTGTATATGGTTTTGAAGCAAGGCATCAACATATTACAGCCAAAGTTTTGAGCCAGAAATTGAGACCAGCATTTTTGTCTAAGGGCTCTTATATGGAGCAATTTAACTCTATATATTAAGCTCTATTAAAATAGTTTGTTTTTCCATATTTGCTTGTTTTTTTATATTTTCACTTATAACAATAACAGAAAAAAATCATTTAAAGTATTCAAATATCACTGCTTAATGTTAAAAGGCAGTTTTTTAAAGCAGATACTGAAAATGGAGGGGGGATTTTAAATTTGAAGATTCATTTCTTTAATTAATAATATCATTTTTATAAAATAAAATGACATTCCCTGATTTAAATACTAAAATTATATTTGGTTTTCTCACTAATATTCAAGCCAAATCTAGCAAAAACGAAGAATTTTCAGTATATTTTTGTCTGCAATCTTTGCTGCCAAACACTCAAAAGCCGTTGAAGTATTTGATCTATTTTTTTGTATCAGTACTTAGGTCCATACACAACTTCGGTAAGTGAAAAATCTTTTAATATTTTAAGAAAAGTGAAAAATCAACCTACCCTTATATAGATACTTCCAATAATATAAAAAAAAAATAATTTCATTCATTTGTGAATAAGTCCTGAAAGTTTCATACAATCTGGCAATTATTTGAATTTTCCAAGAATTTCAAAATTAATGTTTTTTTTTCACCGAAAAAAAAAAAAAAAAAAATAACTGAGTTAAAAATCAAAACAACATTTTTTAACCAAAATTTTGAACATGTTTTTAAAAGTATTAGAAAAATTTTCTTTAAATAATTAAAAAATACTTTGATCTTAATAACAACATAAAACATTTTGACGGAAAATTTTCGTTTTTGTTTGAACTTTGGATGGGGCTTTTTTCTTCATACTATGCTCTTTTTTCTGTGATGGTACCTAGGTATTTTGATACCTAAGTTTTAAATTGAATTTTTAAAAATAAATTGTTTTTTTCTTTAACTTTCATTAAAAGTTAAATGATTAAATTTGCTATTTTCAGTAAGCAAAATGCACTGGTGATAGGTACCTTCATTCCACTAATTCGCTGAAAAAATAGCATAGTATGAAAAAAAAAGTTTTTCGATCAAAAAATGATTATGCTATTTTATTATCATGAAGAGGAAAGAACAAAGTATTTTTTAATTATTTAAAAATAAATTTAATTCTTTAAAGCATTCGAAATTTTGTTAAAAAAAATCTTGCATTGATTTTCGTCAGCAGGTAACCAGATCGTTACAAGAGTTTACAGTGGATAATCTAAGGTTTAAATTTACTATTTTTCTTCAAAACAAATGTTTGTAACAGATTGGATTTTTAAGAGATTTTTCAAATTCTTTAAAATTTCTCTTTTGTTGGCGTCCAACAAGTTCGTCAATCGAACTTGAATAGTTTGTAACTTTTTTTAGTTTTTTTTAGTTTTAAAAATAATTCATAAGGATTAGAATTACTAATTCAAATAATTCAAGGATTAGAATTACTTTTTATTTTAAAAACGGATTAAATTTTTAGGCTATTATGTTTCAAGTGAAATGATACTTTAACTTCAAATAAGAAGGTATGTAAAAAATTTATTTGTTTAACAAGATTTTTTTATTTGTTTTTTTGTACTACAAGATCTCACGTAGGTACTTTAGGAAATTGATTGACTGATGTTTCTGAAAAAAGTCATTTAAAAGTATCCTCAATTTATTTTTGTATTAGGTATTATTGTATATTTTACAATTGTAATCAGTTTTCAAAATAGTATTCGTGTACTTGTTAATAACATAAATTCAAGCGAGAATAGACATTTTTAGTTGTCTGGAAAAATATTTTTTAATTGTCGTACGTGAGTAAAAAAGTTTTACTGTAGTGTAAAAATACGTATTGCAATTTGTAAACAATGACATTAGGAGAATGTTAAACTTACTTCTTTCGTTCTTTCCTCGTCTGATTTGCTTTTCTTACAACAAAGAAGATTTAGGAAAATGCTGTATCATTTTGTCTGGGTTAAATAAAATGCTGTATCATTTTGTTTGGGTTAAATAAAAATTATAAAATTAGATTTTTAAAAAGCAAACGTTTATCAGCGCCAAATGTTAACGAAGTAGCAAAACTCAAGGGAGATAATTCGCGTGTATTTTCTTTTGGTTACAGCGAAAAATCATTGAGTCACAACTGGACATTTAAATTTGATGATAATAATTTATGTATAACCAATGTTATTTAACAAATAAAGTCATGACATTTTTTTAATTTAAAAATCCTAAACAACGGATAAAAAAATTAAAATGTTAAGTTTAAAAGTTAAAGTCTCATTGAATCAGAAATTAACAGATTATTCAGCTGCCACAAACAATAATTAACAATAAATGTCAATATAGCTCTGATTCTCAGAGTGTATTTTATCGTTAGTATTATGAAAAATAGGGAGAAAAAAAATACTAATGACCGTAAAAAAAAAAAAAAATGACGAGTGATACTCAGTAAGGAAAAAAAAAAAAAACAATTTCATCTTTTAAAAAGATGCACAAATTTTGGTGGTTTGTGTGCTTGGAAAAGTGGATAATCAATTTCTGGAGATGTAATTATTTAAAAAAAAAATAAAACTTTGTGTTAGTTGTGAGAAAAAGATCAAGTTTACAAGCAAAATCAATTAAATTATTTTATAATAATTTTTAATTTTATTTTGTACTTGAATTTTTTTTGTATGGCAATTTCTATGTGTACATTAATAGATCATGTGTTTCACGATTTCTTCACCTTACAGGAAAAAAATTTGGGCAACTTTGTCAATTTCAGTTGTCATACACCTATATTATACCACATCTATCTCTAGCTGTCATCACCTGTCAAATATCAGAAAAAGCCAGAAAGATCAACAGTTTAAGAAATAGTTTCATTCTAAATGCCATGCTATAAATATGTAATACTAGTGTAAATCACATTAATTTAACATTAAATTTGCTAATTTTTCAAAAATAATGTGTCACAGATGGAAAAAGGTACAATAAAAAGGTTTTTCAGTGAAGTTGAAGCCAGTTAAGAAAAGGGTGTATATTAATCATAATGTGAATGTTCTTTTAGGTATCTTTTTAATTATCTTTTTCAGGATAATTCATGATACATAAGTATTAAAATGAATTTTGAAAAATAAAAGTTTTCTTGAAGCTTTAATTTTTTTAATTGAAGGCTAAATAATTAAATTTACTATTTCCAGTAAGCAAAATACTCTGGTGTATTTCAAACAGAAACTATATTGATTAGAATATCAACTTTTTCAATTTTTCAGCCATTTTTGAGTGATAGACACATTTGGAACCAAAAGTTAATTCTCAGTTTTAAAAAAATCTTGTAAAAATAAAATATAGATCTATGACGTGTTATTTTTGGAAAATTAGCTAATATAAAATTAAATTAATCTGATTTACACATATATTACTGGTTTGTAGCATGAAATTTAGACTAAAAGTATTTCTTAATCCCTGAGTTCTGATCTTCCTAACCTTTGAAATAAATGATTGATGTGTGATGACAGCCAAATGTGAAAAAAGCTAAGTATGGTTGACAAGAATTGACATAACTGTCCAAATTTTTTTCCTGTCAGGAGTACACAGCATGAAACACATGATCTTTTAATGTAACACAGAAAATACAATTCTTTAAAAATACCTACTAATACACAAAAAAAACAAAATTATTGCTGGTACCAAGTGTAGTGTCATTTGTGGGGTTTGACATGTTCCCTTCTTCATGATTAGAATCTGCACTGGTGAGATCTGTGATGAGGCTGGTGCTGAACCTGAAATGATATTCACCTTTCTCTCCACTGAGGCTGGACGAGGTGTAAGGCCAAATTTTAGATGAGAGATCCGAGTGCTTAAAGATTTTCTGTAAAGCCTGCATAAGGTAGGGTTGTGCTCTTATCTGTTTAGCCCCCATGAAACTACCCTTTGGCAGAGACTCGTCTGGATTCCTCTCCACCCGGAGACAGAAAGTTGATGAAGAGAGAGTTTCGGCAAACTGAATTTGAACTGACTGTTGTTCACGAGGTGTGTTGATTTCATATTTTTGGCTCAACAGGTAGAGGCTCTCAGAGACATCCTTTTGTGTGTGAATATTTGTGATTTGCTATTGCAGTTTTTAATTTTTGTTGGGGGATTTGTTTTATGGATGGGATGCAATGTTTGCAGAGACTGTTTGGAAGACAACTTTTTTCAATGTTTTCTTTCCTTGGCACTCATATCTGACTGACATGTCTGGTTAAATGTATTTGTTAATCAGAAAGGGGCCTTGATTAAGTAGTGATTTTCTAATTACAGCTTAGATGTGGCACAAGGCCAAAAGTACAGTGTACCAAGTGAGGATTGAAGTCACTTCTCAATTGTAATGATTCTAGCAAGTCAACTTTGCTAACTGTTACATCATCATGAGGTGCCCAGCCTTGATTTAGTATGAGAAATGTTAATGTCTCTTTGTGGTGAAAAATACTAATTTGGAAATTCTTACAAAAATCAGATAATTGTTCAATTTTAATGGAACTTTCAGGATTTATTCAGAAATTAATTAAATTATTTTAGAAAATGTTTTTAGAAATTAAGGGGAAAAAATCTTTTCTTACATGTGAATCATAAAATCAAAAATGCAAATATAGCTCATTCATTATTTCACTGGAAAAGCTTTTAACTGTTTTATGAAAAAATATATTATGGATAGTATTGTTGCAAATTTTTTCAATGGATTGTGAATTTTCACAAGAATTGTTTTCATATTTTTTAAGATTTTAATTAGAATACTTATAAAATTGTAAATCTTCAAATTCTGTATTAATTTGGAACAGTGAAGTGATGTTGTTTAGTAAAAACTATATTTACTAATCATAAATTTAAAAGTTTATTACAATTCAACCCCCAGTATTTTAATAAGAATTTTGAATTTTTTTTTTGTTTATCTATAAATGTGTAAATTTTTATAAATATGGGCATCCATACACAATATTATCAGAAAATAAGAGTGGTACCTACAATAAATTTAAAATTTATTTCTAACATTTACTCAAGAAGAGTCTTTGTAAGTTATACTATAAAGCTGAAGCACCTAAAATTCAATGAAAGATCACATTACTTAAAATATTTTCCTAGATTTTTAAGATCATTGGTTGTTAGAAAAATTACATAAAAAGCTCTCTTGCTGTAGCCAAGCAATTTTTATAGTTACATGCTCTTTACATAAAATTACTAAACATTAAACTCTCAATAAATGTCAACACTTCATAAAAACATTCACCTTTGTGTTAAAAAAAGAAACTACTTTTTCCTACTTTAAACTGAAAATATTTGTTTCTTTTCTCTATTGCCATTTTTTGTAATATTATTTTTTCTATAAATAAATTCTAAGTATACAAAACTTAACATTCTCACATATTGTAAGTTTTGTTTCATTTTAAAACAGAACATTTTTTTATTTAAAGGCTTATTATTGTTTATATCTGGATTACATTTGTCTGGGGCCACCAAAATATTTTAAATGTTTATGTCCAATGAGGCAGATTGATGACAAGGTCATAACAGTAGCAGTATATACTGAGTTGCAATAAAATTCATAACATTTTTCAATAGGTAGCATTTGAATACAGGACTGGAATTTGTCACAAATATCAATATTATGACAAGTGACATTTCAATATTTTTTATATACAATTTGTGTGTGTATTTGTTTTAATACAGATTAATGAAAATATGAATCTTTAAAAGCTTAAAAAAATACATTTTATTTTTAAAAGGTTTTTTAATAAAGAGAAATATGTTTTGATAACATATTTATAAACGTGGCCAATTTTAATGATTTCAAAAGGAAAAAAACCTTACAATAAATTTAAATTAATTTTGAAATAGAACAAAGTATTTTACTTATTTGAGCTATTAGCTTACAATTAAAACTAAAATGAAAGTTTCCACTGTTGGGTGGCAATAAGCAAGTAGACAGAAAATGATGGGTAATATAGGAATTTTAGTATTAAATAGGTATTTCAATACATGGTATCCCCAAAATATTTTCAAAGATATACAAAGAACCTGTATAAATTTAACACTATGGCACCCAGGGGTCAAGTCCTAGCCACAGGACCATCTATCTAATACTATACAGGTCCCTGAGCATCTAGAGGTGAGTCCACTGCTCGCTGGTTTAATTCTGCTTCCTGCCCACATTGTGATTATTAAATCCAGAAAGCAGACGTTTTGGTCGTTCGCAGTTGACTGAAGATCATCAACGCTGAGGTGAGCCACAAGATTAGCAAATAGGTTCCACTTTTTTACTATGAAACCAATAAAATATAAATGAAAATTCTACTCCTGCAGCTTCTTTTCTCGTACTTCTCGCCTGTGGAATTCCCTTCCATTTACTTGCTTCTCTGACAGCTACAATCTCCAAGAATTTGAATGTAAAGTCAATAATCATTTCCTACCTCACTAACCTGCATCCTCCCTCTCATTTTCCTTTCTTCATCCACTCCACTCTCATCAGTATTTTCATCCTTTTCTTACCCACTTCCTGACACCCCCTATAATCTGTCACTCTTTCTGACTTTCCTCCTGTGTAACCCCCAGCAAAACAGTGGCAGTAAAATGCCTTGCTTGGGGGCAATATGATTATAAAAAACATACTAGTATTCTTCTGTACAAATAGGATTGCACAAGATTTTACTTTTGTGCACCTTATTTTCGAAAAAGATTCAATTAAAATACAATTCCTTTTAAATTTGATTGAACCATTTCTACAGATTATCAACACTTTCAGCTTATTAAAAGCCAGAAAATCTTTTTAGAAGATAACAAGAGTTTATAGATATAAGTCATACTAATTAACCCTTAGGAAGAAGTGGTCAATTTATATCTTGCCATTTTTTGTAATATTATTTTTTCTATAAATAAATTCGAAGTATACAAAACTTAACATTCTCACATATTGTAAGTTTTGTTTCATTTTAAAACAGAACATTTTTTTATTTAAAGGCTTATTATTGTTTATATCTGGATTACATTTGTCTGGGGCCACCAAAATATTTTAAATGTTTATGTCCAATGAGATTAATCATTTTAAATATTTTTATGTTAAAAGTAACAATAAAAAAATAAGATGCATTTTTATCATTTAATAATGTTTTATTTCCAGAAAGGAAAAAATGTGATGTAAACATAAAAAATCCTATGTGTCATTAATGGGGATGGTAGTATAGCTGAGTGTAGTGTTTGTGAGATGTGTTATATAACACCTTTTGTCAGGCATATATTTCTTCTGTGAAAAAATACACCGTTGAGAAAACAATGCCAAGACCACGAGGACGACAAATGTTAAGTCGGCATATATTCTTTGGAATGACAAGGACATTAATTATCAACTTCTTAACTCAAAAATCATTTAACCAGGGATTAACACTTAAACCAACCTTCACAGGGGAACAAATTTCACAATCTTTTCTTTTCATAAACATTGTTGATAATTATCAATGGTAACACTTCAATGGAGGAACAAATCAATTCTTCTTCCTCATCAGCAACAATAATCTGAATCAAATGACTGTCAAAAACAATAATAACCTGTACTAACTGTTGTCTCTCACAAACGTCTGTTCATACAAACTTTGTACAATTCACTTTGAAATGACTGGCATCAACACGTGTGTAAAATACACCATCACACTTTATTCTTCTCTTTTTAATAAGGCAGTTACTTACTATGGAGTGAGAGTAGATTTTTGGTCTGAGTTGTCAGCACCCTGACATCAGGGAAAGCCAGTCACATACTAGATGAACCAGCTTAAAAAGGCCAGCTCTTTCTCCGAACTGCTCTCAATTCAACTGCTCTCTCCAACTGTCAAAATTCGACTATGCAATTACCACTAAAATTCACCTCTTCCCAACTGTCGGCTTGACATCACTTCCACTCTACTGACAGCTGTATTTCAGAAAAATTCTGCTTGATGCCTACACTTGTGATATCGCTAGACATAAAAAAATTTTTTTAATACAAATGGGTATTCTTTCTTCATCTATTTGACAATTTAAACAGTCCCCATTTTTTCAAATCTTACACCATCTGCATTGCTAAGTGCAAATACACTTCATGGCAAAATTCTACACCTGCCAAGTAAAGACTCTACAACAGATGCAACAATCAAAAGCATGTGGTGAATTCCTTAAAATATAAATAAAGCACCAATCATCCAGACAATATATCATCCTGGCTTCTATGGGTGATGATATTGACTGATGAACATCTGGAAATTTTGAACAGAACACTTTATTCAATTCTCAATGTATGATTCATCTTGAGCTGCCCACACAAGAGAATATCTAATGTTTCTAGTTTTCAAAGTTGAACAATCTAAGATGGTGAATCAGCAATCAGTTGAACATGGCTTTTGAAGTGAGTACTTCATGGTTACTTTCATATTAAAAATCTTTAAAAATGACAACCACACACACACTAATAGAAAATGGTTTCACACTTACTCTCATGAACTTTGTAAAATAGAATTCTGTAAAACTACTAATGCACAAACTTGAACAAAATGTTATCTCCTATGTATATGGAAGTAACTTTTAAATTCTCTGAAAAAATTGGGATAAACACAGTGGAATAATAGGACTATTCTATATACTTTCACAAATTAACTTAAATTTCAGTTACACAAAATGCTGGTTCAGACACTTGACAAGCAAGTGTTTTCTTTCCTGTATGTATTCTCATGTTTCTTTAAACCAGATTGTTGTGAAAATGCAGAACCATACACTTCACATGCAAATGGCTTCTCCCCTGCATGTACTGTCATATGATACTTTAAACTTGTGAAAATGCAAAACATACACTTTGCATGCAAATGATTTTCCACCCTGTATATATTCTCACATGCTTCATTATAAAGTAGATTTCTGTGTAAATGCATACCCACAAAATTCACAAGAAAATGGTTTCTCTCCTGTATGAATTCTCATATATTTCTTTAAAGTAGCTTTGTGCAAATGCAGATGCACATATTTCACATGCAAATGGTTTCTCTCCTGTATGTATAATTACATTTGTCTCTAAATCAGAGTGCTGTCTAAATGCAGACCCACACACTCCACATACAAATGGTTTCTCTTCAGTATGTATTCTCATATGAAACTTTAAACCAGCTGGCTCTCTAAATTTTAAGGTTATCATCTTTCAAATTAAACCATACTTTAACTTCAAAGATTTCTTATACATTTATTTGTTTATTTATTTTTGTAAATGTAACAAAGTCTCACATCATTACTTTTTTTTAACAAATTGATTAACTTTTTCGAAAAACTTATCTTCAACTTTGGACTTATTTTAAAATTGTAATCAATTTTCAAAATAATATTCGTAGACTTGTTTATGACTCAACAGAGAATAAAATATTTTTATTTGTCTGAAAATATATGTCATCTTTTTTTTTAATTGTTGTACCTGAGTAATTTTGTAAATAATGATATTAAGAGAAAGTGAAACTTACTTCTTTCGTTCTCTTTCTGTCTGATTTGCTTTTCTTACAACAACAAAAAAAAATATAGGGAAATGCTTATCATTTTGAAGAGACTAATAATTGCTTAAATAAAATTTATTTAGATTTTAGAAAGCAAACATCTATTGGTGCCAAATGTTAAAAAAGCAAAATTCACAGGAGATAATTCGCGTATAATTTCTGTTTCATTATTTACGAAAAAAGTTAAAACATTGATTGAACGGGACATTTAAACTTGGTCATCATTTATTTATTACCTGTTTTGCTTAATAAATGAAGTCATGACATTTTTTTAATGAAAAACACCATATAAAAAATAAAATAAAATAATAAGTTTAAAAGTTAAAGTTGAGTTTAATCAGAAATTAATACATTTTTTTTCAGCTGTCACGGACAATGTCAATATTATTGTCAATGTCTTTTTTTTGACACCCTGCGTATTTCGGTGTAAAGTATTATGAAAAATAGGAAAAAAAATACTGCATATATTTTTGGATTCGGTTAAAAGAGATTGGGAAGACTGGATATCAAGCGACAACAAGCCATCCCATCAGAGAAATGACGAGTGAAGGAGATTTTAAAATAAAATTTTACTAAGGATGCACAAACTTGTGCATCTGGAAAAGAAATTTTTGGACAAGTAACTTTATTTTTTAAAAAAATAAGATTTTCTAGGTACCTCCACTCATTTTTTATACCTAAGAAATAAGATTTAAATTGAATTTTTAAAAATAAAAAAGTTTTGAAGCATTAATTGAAAGCTTAATGATTAAAATTTACTATTTCCAGTAAGTAAAATAATCTGGCATATTTCAAGTAGAAATTATATTGATTGCAATTTCAACTTCTTGAAAGTTTTCAAAAGTTATCATTTTTTGTCCATTTTTGACAGCTTGACAAGTTTGTAAACAAAAGTTAGTTCTTGATTTAAAAAATCTGTTACATATTATTTTGGGAAGATTAGCAAATTTAAAGTTAAATTAATCTAATTTACATAAGTATTAGTTATTTATGGCATGAAATTTAGAATAAAAGTATTTCTTAAGCACAGAGTTGTGAAGTGATTGATGACAGCCAGATGTAGTGATAAGCTAAGTATGGTTGACCAGAATTGACATAATTGTCCAAATTTTATTGCTGTGAGGGGGAAGAAACAAAGAAACATTATTTTAAAAATTATTCTGGATTGAAGATTTATATTAAACTTACCAATTTTTGATTAGTAAATATAGTCTTCACTTAATAACTTAATAAATTGCCACAAAGTTTTGAAGAATTTAAAAACTATTTTTAAAACATTACAATTATAATTTAAAAAATGTTACAATTCTTGTAACAATTCATTATTCATCAAAAACAAATTTCTTTAGACTATAATGTCCTTAATATATATGTTTTTTAGAGAAAATTAAAACTTATTTAATTAAATTATGTCATAGTTTTATTGCAATTTCACTTTGTTATTTGAAGCTGATTTTTGTAAAAACGGCCAACTGTAAAAAAATAATAAGAAGTATAAAAATAAGTAAAAAAAAATAGGTGATTTACATTCCCTCATGAAGACCTGCATTTAACAATTAAAAAAAAATTTCAAAAATTTAATTTCTTAAAATTTCATGACTTTACATGGAGAGGAGGGTAACAGATGTAAAAAAAAATATTTTTACCAGGATTTTATAAAAAAATAATTCGTCATTTGTATAAAAAAGTTTCTTTAAAATCCAGCAATTATTTTATTTTTGAAAGAATTTCCAAAGTAATGTGCTTTTCACTAAAAAAACAATGAGTTGCATTATATTACATTATCCAGAGTAGATTCTTGTAACAATTTGGTCACTTGTTGATGTTAAAAAAAAAAAGAAAAAAAAAGATATTTTACCAAAAGTTTAAACTTATTAAAAGAATTTAAAAAATAGATAAAAAAATACTTGGATTTTTCCTCTTAATAATAGCAAACATTTTGACAAAAAAACTTTGTTTTTATTAAGTTTGGGGCCTTTTTTTCATGCTATATTGTTTTTTCAGAAAATTAGTGGAAGTGCCAACAATATGATAGTCATGGAAAAAAAGATCAAGTTTACAATCAAAATCAATTAAATAATAAAAATATTACAAGAAAAATGCCAGTGTATACAAAATAATGTAAATCACAAGAAAGAAGGTACAATGAAATAGTTTCCATGTTAAAATTGTACATATCCCTTAAAATTTAATTATAATTTTAATGTTCTTAATGGCTCTTGTGCATTGTGGTGTAATGGATATCAGCTCAGAATAGGAAATCTGTAGATTTTGAATTCCAGCTGATTTATTTGCATTCACTTATATGCAAATAAGACTTTGGAAAAAAATTTGAATCCATATCTTCTTCCTCCAGCTATGGGTTAAATATCAGGACAGATTTGGTCTTATAGCTTTGGTAGGCAACCAGTCTACCGCAGAAAGAAATGGCAACATACTGCAGAAAAATATTCTGCCTAATCAGTGATGGATTGAAAAAGACATGATCACTCAAATGTGTATAAAGTATGGCATTTAAGAGAAAGACAGATTTATGTGAGTTGTTGTAGTTCATGATAGAATCATGTTGTTCAATGTAGAGCATTGTTTTGAGAATAGTACTTGTTCTCTGACGAGGAAATGACTATTTTTGTTACAATAGTCTGTTGTGAAAACGATAATTTGGTTATCAAGAGAAGTTTCATTGAGGAGAGGTGTTCAGTCCATTTCTTGCATCACTGCTTGGTCATAGTTTCAGATGTTTTGGAAGGTATTGTGTCTTCCCACCCCAGGACGTGTTTCCTACCTTGTATTTACCTGATGCTCCGCACAAAGGCAGGATATGACACAAAGACGATTTAACCATAGTGCATTTCGAGCGCATGCTCTCAGGCAAATGTTCCACATAGACCATGGATATGCAGGTGGGGCTTTTGTTTATTTTATCTCCTACTCCTGTTGGTGATTGTGTTGTAGGGATTTTTTCAAATTTAGACTAACTTGAGCAGCAATTGGTTAAAACAATTTATTGCAGTAGAAAAAATACTTGTTTTCTTACCCTTACTATTCATTTATTTAAGATCAGTTAACAGTATTTCGATTGCTAATGTTAGGTCAGTTAATCCATCTTTCTAAATTAATAGCTATTTAATTTTAGCTAATGATTTTTTGTGGAAATAAATTGAAAAAACATTACTTTATGTAGCTTTATGATTTGCTAAATAAAAAGCTCACCTGATGAAAAAATACACTAAACTTTACAACCTTGTAAAAACTTTTTATCATCGAAATCCTTACATTATTATTAAGAGGAAAGACCAATGATTTTTTATTATTAACTTATAATTTTTAATACTTTTTAGTACCTTTAAAATGTTAGTTAAAAATGTTTTGTCGCATCAACTGATGGTCATAAATTGTTATAACAAGCCAATAATTGCAAGGAAACAAAATTAAGTTTTCTACAATGGGTATTGGTCAAAATCCAGAATATATACAAAAAAGTTCATATAAGGTTCATTAGTTGTTATTAGTAAGGAAAGCAGTTAGGTGTTGGCAAGTTGTTGATAGGCCTGAGGGTCAACAATTTCTTCAGTTGGTTGGCCAATGTCATATTCAATGCCAGAAAATAGATCTGTAAAGTTTCAAATCATGAAATTTTGTATGGTCTTGAAGCTGTTTTTTGTTTATTTATAAATGTGAAACTTTTAGTAAATAAGTATTTCCATCAAGAGCAGTTATTATATGAAATTTAAAATTTGTTTTAAACATTTTGAGAGTAAGATTACAAAGCCAAAGTACTTAAAATACAATATCACATTACTTACAATATTTTCTTGCATTTTTAAGATTAATGAGTAGTTAAAAAAATTATGTAAAAAAGGCATTAATGTTGTATTTAAGTAATTTTTACAGTTACATATTTACTTAAAATTGCTAAACATCAAACTTTCAATGTGTCAATACTTGACACAAACATTCATCTTTGTGTTAAAAAATGCTTTCGTATGATACTTTAAACTGAAAATATTTGTTTTAATTCAGATTAATAAAAATTTGAATCAGTTAAAAAAGTTTCAGAAACGTGTATTTTATTTTTGAAAGATTTTTTAATAAAGAGAAATATGTTTTGATGACATCTTTATCAATATGGCCAATTTTAGTGATTTCAAGAAGAAAAAATCTTCCCAATCAACTTAAATTCAGTTTGCAATACAGCAAAGTATTTTAATTATTTAATCTATTAACTTACAATAAAAGCTAAATTGAAAGTTTCCATTGTTGGGTGGAAATAAGCAACTGGACAGAAAATGAATGATATAGAATTTTTAGTATTAAATAGGTATTTCAAAATATGCTACCCCTAAAATATTTCTAAAGGAGAACCTGTAAAAACTAACAAAAAAAAATTAAGTAAAATAAACAGGCTAAATGAGAATGACCAGGTTACCTTCCAAGGTAAGACATGCATATTGAAGCAAACAAAAAATATTTTGATAATTTCTACATGTGATAAGTCATAAACATGTGGAATAACAGGTTTCTTTCATTTTGACCAGTCACTTTCTCATTGACATGACAGGTCTTCCCTTTGTCTTTTTGACAAATATTTTAATGGCAACTGCTATGATAAGCTTTTTCCACAATGCAAAGAACCTATATAAAAAACAGGCTAAATGAAAATAATTGGGCCACCTTCCTGTGTAGACATCCATATCTCAAGGAATATTTTGGTAATTTCTAGTTCTGAAAAGGGTCATTAACATGTGGAATAACAGGTTTCATTCATCCTGACCAGGCATCTTGATTGCAGTCACTTTCTCATTGACATGACATGTCTTTTCTTTGTCTTTTTCAAAAATATTTTCATGGCAACTGCTGAGCTTTTCCCATGGTGCCAAGTCAGCATTATTTGTTATTTGGCATTTTTACTACATCATAAAGTCAGTTTATGAACCAGTAACAAAATTTTACCAAACTATTTTTGTATATGAAAGTGGGTGACACCACAAAGGATGTTGGAATGTCTTGATTCAAAAGAATTGTTTTATAATTCTGTTCAAAATAAAACAATTTTTCTGGCCAGAGAAGTGGGAAAACAGACACTGCTTCCATTTTTCTGTATATTTTAAGGCACTAACAAAAGCAAAGCTTGAAATGTTTAAAGCAAAATTTAAAGAAATTAAATTTATTACAAAAAAAAATACAAGCATGCATATGTACAAAGAGGATTGCACTGAACTTTCTTTTTGTGCACCTTATTAATGTCAGATTACTAGTCCCAAAATTAAAAATAGGCTTATAGAAACAATTGAAAAATCTAATGAGATCATACAGCAATAACACCTTTCGAAGAAAGGTTCAATTACAATACAATTCCTTTCAAATTTGACTGATCCATTCTTATGGATTATCAACACTTTCAGATTATTTAAAGCCAGAAAATATTTTTGGATTGTGAAAATTTGGAGTGGGTGGGGGGAAAGAAAAATAGTTTATAGATATGTCTTACTAGTTAACTCTTAGCTGGTAGGTAGTAATCACTTCCCGACCAATGCAGTGATTACTTTTGAATGTGCGTTGCAGTGCAGTGGATATCGGCTCGGAACAAGAAATCAGGGAGCCAAGTTCAAATTCCAGTTGAATTCATTGCATTCACTTACACACAAATATCCTTGGGAAAGGTATTAATCTGTCTCTTCCTTCCCGTTATGGGTTAAATAACAAAACAGATTGGGTTCTATAGCCTTAGCTGGCAACCAGTCTACCGCAGAAAGCAATGGCAACCTATTGCGGGATAATCTTCTGCCCAGTCAGTCATGTCTCTTTCGAGACATGATCGCCCAAGCATGTTTCACATATGGCACTTAACTGACTGACTGACTGGTGGGTAGAAGTGGTCTATTCATAACTTGACATGTTTTGTAATCTAATATTTTATAAATAAATTCTATGTATACAAAAATAAGCATTCTCATATATTGTAAGTTCTGTTTCATTTTGAAAAATAAAACTATTTTATGGCTTCTTATTGTTTATATATGAATTATGTTATGGGTATCAGGATATTTTAAATACTTAGGTTCAACCCAGCAGATTGATGACAAGGTCATAACAGTAACATTATTTACTGGATTACAACAAAACTCATAGCACTTCTCAATAGGTAGCATTTGAATTTAGGACTGGAATTTATTACATATATCCATATTGGATATATGTGGATTAATCATTTGAAATATTTTTTTTATATTACCAGTGACAATAAAGTAAAATAAGATGCATTTTTATCATTTGATGATGTTCTATTTCCAGAAAGGAAAAAATGCCATGAAAACAGAAGAAAATCTATGTGATATTAGTGGAGATGGTGCTAGAGCTAAGAGTGAGAGTAGTGTCTGTAAGATGCGGAAATCAAAAGCTTGTGAATTCCTTAAAATATGAATCAATCACCAATCATCCAGACAATATACCATTTCTGCGGGTAACTGTATTGGTTGAAGAACTTCTGGAAAGTTTGAACAGAACATTTTATTCTAACCCCGCTGTATAATTCATCTTGGACTTCCCACACAAGAGAATATCTAATATTTCTAATTTTCAATGTTGAACAATCTAAGATGGTCAACCAGTGATCTATTGAACATAGTTTTGAAGTGAGTAGTTCATATTTACTTTCATATTAAAATTCCATAAAAATAACTACACACACAATTAGAAAATGAGCAATTTAAAAGTGAAATTCTATGAAACAGCTACTGCATATATACTTTTAAATTTCACTTACACAAAAATACTGGTTTAAGAATCAAATGCTTTCTCTCCAGTATGTATTCTCATATGCTTCCTTAAACCAGATTGCTGTGAATATGCAGACCCACACACTACACATGCAAATGGTTTCTCTCCTGTATGCACTGTCATATGATTCTTTAAACCAGCTTGTTGAGAAAATGCAGAACCACACACTTCACATGCAAATGGTTTCTCTCCTGTATGTATTCTCACATGCTTCATTAAAGTAGATTTCTGTGTAAATGCATAACCACACACTTCACAAGAAAATGGTTTCTCTCCTGTATGTATTCTCATATGTTTCTTTAAATCACATTTCTGTGAAAATGCACACTTACACACTTCACATGCAAATGGTTTTTCCCCTGTATGTATTCTTATATGTTTCTTTAAACGAGATTGTTCTGAAAATGCAGACCCACACACTTCACATGCAAATGGTTTCTCTCCTGTATGTATACTAACATGTGACTCTAAACCAGACTGCTGTCTAAATGCAGAACCACACACTCCACATACAAATGGTTTCTCTCCAGTATGTATTCTCATATGAACCTTTAAACCAGCTCGCTGCCTAAATGCAGACCCACACTGTTGACAAGAAAATGGTTTCTCTCCCGTATGTATTCTCATGTGAACTTTTAACAGGCTATTTGTTGCAAATTTTAATTCACACATTTGACAAGCTAATAGTTTCTCTCTTGTATGCATTTTCATGTGCCGCCTGAAAGTAGACCTAATAGAAAATGCTCTTCCGCACAATTCACAAGCAAATGCTTTCACTCCTGTATGTGTGCTCATGTGATCTTTTAAAGAAGACATATGTGAAAATGCTGCTTCACACACTTGACAGGAAAATGGTTTTTCTCCTGTATGAACTCTCATGTGTCTGGTTAAGTTGGCTTTTTCTGAAAATGTTGCTCCACAAACTTGACAATCAAATGGTTTCTCTCCTGTATGTATTCTCATGTGTCGTGTTAAATTAGATTTCTTTGGAAATGATGCTTCACATACATGACAGACAAATGGTTTCTCTCCTGTATGTATTAACATGTGTTCTTCTAATTTGGAATTATATGAAAACTTTGATCCACACACTTGACAACAAATTTTCTTCTCTTCTGTATGTCTTCTTATATGCTTTTTTAACTTAGAATTTTGTGAAAATGCTGAACCACATATTTCACAAGTAAATGGTTTCTCTCCTACATGTATTCTCATATGTTGATTTAAACTGGATTTCTGTGAAAATGTAGATGAACACACTTCACAAGTAAATTCTTTCTTTCCTGTCTGCCTCTGTTTTCTAAATATTTCATTCTGTGGAAATGTTAATTCGTTTGCTTGAGAAGATCGTGTTTTTTCTTCTGTGTGTACTTCCATGTGTTTCCTCAAAAAGAAAATCTCCAAATATCACGATGTATCTAATTTAAAAGATCAATTTTTTCTCTCCTATTTTTGTCCACATATGGTTCTTTAAGTTTGAATTATATGTAAAATATACATCCACATTTTCATTTTCAGCAAGTTTCTTCACTAGTGGTCATCTGCTTGTTCATTTTCAAATCATTCATTTGTAAATCCTGATCCACAGCTTTTACAATAATATGGTTTCTCTACAATGTATGCTTTTTTTGTCTCATCGCAAATTTAAACCCTAGGAAAAAGCTGATCTACACATTTGACAAAAGAGGTGTTACTCTCTAGTGAATTTGGAAATGTGAATTTAGTCAATATTTGAGTGTACATCCTTGGCAAAAAAAAAAAGGCTTGTCTCCTTTCTCTGACTCAGTATTTTAACATCAAAATATGGATGCACACATTTTAAAGAAGATGCTTTTATTTTCTTCAGCAGTGGAATATGTCTCTTCAAATTTGAAACTGTCTTTTTCTGCAGTAACTGTTATCTGTGAACAAAGAAGATTTTTTAAAAATAATAAAAAAAGCAAACTCATTTATTATGAGTAAAATGGAATTTTGATAAGTCATTTGTCTTTCAAAGATTTACAACATTTCATGCAATTCATAAAATATGACTAGAATGAAATTTAAATATGAAACTTTGATCATGCTTAAACTTTATTCATCTGGAAGAAAAGGGCATTCTAGATGAAAATATGATAATTATTTATGATGTTTTTTTTAATTCATTCTGCATTGTTTATTTTCTTGTCAACAATAAATAGAATTCAAAAATTGAATAGAGTGACTGAAAATCATAACAAGGCAATGAAACTTACTATGGAAAAAGTTCCTACATTAAATTTAGAAATAACGTTTAAAATATAAAATCTGCCAAATGAATAAATAAAAATCCAATTCTTTAGAGAATTGCTCAGTTTATGTGTGAATACAAAACTGAGCAGTTACCATGGACAAAATGTTACTCTATTAAATTTAACAATTTCTCCTTGAATTTACTTTATGCTTAAGACAAAACAAGGAAGATATGAAAAATTGAAATGGCACTATTCTACTTTACATGACTGGCTAATTACTTTGTAGCTTAGTTGGTTTGAACATGTTGAATTTAACAATAGTCCCATCAGCCCTGTTGGCCAAAGGTACAAATCCTGCCAGACAACACATATTTTTATCTTCACAGGATTTCTTGAATATTCAGGCCAGTAGATGAAAATAAATATACTGTTTAATAAACAGAATATCTACTAAAAATGCTTTTCAAACTGAAAAAATGTTTTAGTGCAAATTTGAAATTCTTCTGTTAACTAACAATAAAAATAATACATTTTTATTGCCTGAAGAAGTTTTCAGAGAAAATGTAAAGTTTCAGTCTATTTTTGAGTATGAAATGTGTGAAAATGATCTGTTTTTATAGGTTAGCTAAAGGCTATTTCAAATATAGCAAAAGTTTTACTAAACAGGAGACACAAACACTATCTTAAATTATTCTTCCGGGCTTTTCATCTTAAATTTTGGCTTACCTAATACCATTTTATCGAAACATCAGGTTTGCTATATATTTATAAATCTTTGATAAAATCCAAAGAATCAGTAATGTTATTGATCCTGTTCTGGCATTTTGACTTCTGTCACTTTCCCACAGCAGCAACACCACTTCCCTGTGCCTTTTCTTTAAATACTTGCACAACATTATACTATTGTACATATGGGGACTACTTAGGAATTCATAAAAACTATGATGTCTTGTGGTGGCTATACTAAGAATGGCAAGTAAGAATATGTTGTTTTGGTGTAACAAATACTGTATCTGTTTGTACCAGTGATTGTGGCTAGTTAAGTTTAATTATAGCACAGATGAAAATCAGTTTTCTTCATACACCACTTTTTTGGCATTGTACCCAATTTTTGTATTTTACAAATTAAATATTACTTTCCTCTATGATAAATAGACTTTATGAATTCAAGTACAGTACTAAACTCATCATTTTACAGTTGAAATTGCAAGAAGTAATCACAAGTTCTATGGTAACAGTTTCTTCTCTTACACATCTTGTATCTCCAAAAACATGAATTTTCAAAGAGTTAAATACAATGTCAATTGTGATCTTCTATGGTCTTAATTCTTGTTTTCTCTTCTTGATAGTGCATTATATTTCTGAAAGGATTTTTCTGTTGCTGAGGTGATGTGTTATCCCCCGTGGGGATTTTCATATCGAAATGGTCATTCAACATCATTGAATTAATCCTTTTTTAATTTATATTTGCTCTGTAATATTTTATTACATGGAGCTCTCTTCCTGTATCATTTTTTAATATTAAAATAAAATTTTTAATATTAATTAGGATCAGGTTTTTGGAATTTACCTTCCTGCTTTTTTCGCTTGTATTAAAGTATCTGAATTAAAATAAATATATATATATATGAAATGGACAAATAAAACAAAATTTTTACTGAATTTAAGAAAACCTTTTCCTTTTGACACCACTATTATTTTAACTACCTGCACTCCTTGGCAATGTTTATTGTTTTAAAAAGCAATGATTACAATTGTAATAAAACCTAAGCATATCATGAAGGTGAATTTACACATCATTTTGTTCTTGAGAATTTAGATCAAAAATATTAAACAGTGTTAGATTATTTACACGAATAATTTTATTTTTACAATATTTTAAAAACTAATACAATAGGGCATGCAATATTTATCATTTAACAATACAGCTAAGTATGGTTGATCAGAAGACATAATTGTTCAAATTTTTTTCCTGTAAAGGGAAGAAACTGTGAAACACATGATCTTTTAATGTAACATAGAAAATACCGTACTCAAAAAGAAACTTCAAATACACAAAAAAATAAATAAAATAAAAATTATTTAAAAAAATACAATGGCTCAATGATTTGTATTAAAAATTTTTCAATTTTCAATTAGTAAATACAGTCTTCACATAATAACTTAATAACCTATGGCCACAAGGCTTTGTAGAATTTTAAAAAGTTTTTGAAATTTTATAAATTATGATAATTAAAAAAGAAAAATTTAAACAATTCTTCTAAAATTTCAATATTCATTAAAAAAAAGTAAGTTTTCCTTCAGTCTATAATGTCCCTAATTATTTATAAAAACAATTAAAAGCTTATCTAATTCAGACACATGAGAGTTCAGTACATAGTTAAGACCAAATATAATGTGATCAGCAGTAGTTGATAGCTGGCAAGCAGAATATAATCAGTACAACATTGCAACACCACAGGTGTAGATTTATATATATTTATATATTGATTATATACACAATTATAAGCAAGACAAAGCTGAATGACACATAATCATTTGGCTAGTATTTCAATATCACATTACAGTAGCAATGTTCTCAGAGCTGGTAACTTCCTCAGTTGGCTCGAGCAGCACAATGATTTCAGATGGACTGTCTTCTTAAAAATACAGTTACTAAATTTGCTAATTTTGTTTTCCACCTTGGTTTTATTGAAAAGGCACAAAGCTGGGGTGTTAAAGGTAGCTATGGGAATTCAATTTTCCCTCACTGTATAATTCTCTTTCTTCTTACTTGCCTGTCCATACCAAAAGCCCAGGTAGCCCAAGACAGGAAATTCTCATAGTCCAATTTGAACTGGGATCAAACAATTTGTCAAAACAGGATGACAATATTATGTCTATGGTTCTTTTACACAGATTCAATCAATTCAGTTACTTTTCCCAAGAAAAGTAATTGCATTTTCCAATTTTAGAGAAATAATTAATAATTAATACCAGTCATCTAGAAATAGGGTTACATTACTCAATCACCTGTCATTTATGAAATAAATGACACTATAACTACTAGTTACACTATTTAGCATGCATATCAATTTTTAGACAATACCCACCCAAAAAACAATTTTCACGCAATCATGCATTGAACGTATTAGTTTTAAGTAATACTAATAAGAAAACAATTTCCATGCACAACAGAAATGTTCTTCTAATCCTATGCAAATGCAAAAATGTCAGTCCTTTTAATTCCATGCAATAATGTAAAAATGTCCTTTCTTTAATTCTGTGCAATAACATGCACTTTTTCTTCTTTTCTTTATTATTTTTCATGCGGCAAAAGTCTTTTTATTAAAACATAGGCTTCACAACCCCTTTTAACAGAAATAACAATAGATCCTTTCATCATTTTTTTCTTATATATATCTGTGATGTTCTTTGAATGTTTCTCTTTTACATATTTTTTCTTCAGGTGTGTGTGTGCAGGTGTGGTTATGTATGTGTCTCTTAGGGTTTATTTCTTTTTTGTTGCCAACCTTCTCTCTGCAAGGGGAGGTTTCAGTGATTTCTTGACAGGAGTCGGTTCTTCCTCTGCTCCTGCGGTCAGGTTTAATTGGATCCCATCTGCCCTTGTTGGATCTGTTCTGTTCAGATATGGAACGCTAGACAGTAAACCCCTCTCTGTCTGCTGTACGTTCACCGAGACCTCGTTATTCCATTTTTCTTTTCCACACTACCACTGCAACAATGACCAGTAAAGTACTGCTCCCCACAAACCAGTTTACCAAAATTACTTTACTATTCTTCCAACTTATATCTTCTTTTCGCAAAGTATTTAGTTTGTCTTTTAACTGATCCATATTAATTTTATCTATTGGCTTTAATAACTCTGGGGTTTGCGCTATCATGTCCCTAGGGTGTTTATTCATTACTGGCCCCCATCACTGTGTGCAGTTATTTAAGATTTTGTCAACTAACTCCACTGTTGAGTTTTTTCTTCAAAATTCTCTTCAGCCTGATAATATTGGGGTAGGGAGATGAACATGCCAATTGCAGAACACCCCAGAGATAATTTTATCAGAGTCAAAGGTGGTCTCACCCTCAGCATCTTAGTGGGTTCTCCTTTATACATCCTGAAAAGAACAATGGATTTCTGAGCGACCACTACCCAAACTCCATCAGGTATACTGATTGCTTGTGGTAGTACAGTATCAGTTAATATCTCGATCTAGCAATATTCCTCAACCCTTTTTCCACTATCTTTAAATAATTCAAGTATACACAGCCGGCGTTCACTGGTCACGGAACATGTACCTCAGTGAGGTACATGTCGCCAGGGTGTTGTTTCTACACTCTCTCGCTTCTGTTGCTAGTATCATAAATCTTGTTTGGGCCGTATTTATAGCTATATGCCCTGCTTCAACTTGGTAGATAAATTTATAACCAGATATATCTCAAACTGTCTCTGCCTAGTAACAGTATGAACACCACAACCAATAATTTGTTATCCTCTCAGTCAGTTAAGTGCCATACGTGAAACATGCTTGGACGATCATGTGTCGAAAGAGACATGACTGACTGGGCAGAAGATTATCCCGCAGTAGGTTGCCATTGTTTTCTGCAGTAAACTGGTTGCCAGCCAAGGCTATAGAACCCAATCTGTCCTGTTATTTAATCCATAACTGGAAGGAAGAGATGGATTAATACCTTTTCCAAGGGTATTTGCACATAATTGAATGCAACAAATTCAACTGAAATTTGAACTCGGCTCCCCGATTTCTCGTTCTGAGCCAATATCCACTACACCACAACGCACATCCACTAACATATCCTCTAACAAAGTTATAAAACCCAGGGCACTATAATATTTCCAAATATGGGTTTAGATCAATCACGACGGTGACTGGCCGCCTTGATCTAGTTATTACTACTTTGCTCATTTTCTCGAAAATCATATTTTGGCTATGTTTCCAAGCTACTGTCATCATCATCATCACTATCATTAAAAGTAGCATCAATCTCCTCATACCAGCCATCCCCTGCAAGTCAACAAGATATCCCAAGTTTTTCATTTCTTTGTTCATCTACATCCATTTCATTCACATTTACAAACATTCTTTAGTTTCTGTTCCTATCTTCTAGTAGGCTAGTTGGATTTTAGACAGGTACGCAGCTCTCCTACCCCCAAAGGTAAGATGTCATTATCAGTGACGTTGTCAGACACGCATCCAGCCAGTATGCTGCCTGAAAATGGAATTGACAAGTAAATTTTTCTGCCGCTGGTGACCTGCTAGCCACACCTAGTCTCCACATCCTTATTTCCTTATTGAGGCTCAGTTTTTCCTGCCCCTCATGATCTTTACTTGAGGGATAGCTTTGAACATACACCTGGCCTCTTCAAAGTTTCAAACTATAACCCTGGACTTCGTCACTAGGGCTCTTCGCTTTTGGTTGAGGTAACTCTAGATCAACCTCTGACCTATTGTCTTCTCTCAGTTGTTCTTGGAGTTGAAAGAGAGGTATTTCGTCTTCCTCCTCCCACTTGATTCATCTTCTATGGAGTTCTTGTCTGTCTCCATTATCCTATTGGGTTTCTACCCCTCCTTTCTTACCTTATTCACCATTATAACTGTAACCTCTTTCTTTGGTACTGGCCTGCCTTTTACCAATACCAATGAAACTCTTCTATCTTTTACTACCAAGGCAGAGGGATTAAACTGTATTCCAGCTTCATGATGATGAAGCTAGCCTTGTCCCAAAATTGCCACTCCACATAAACCTGACGTTACATGAAACTTCTGGCCATTGCTTGTCCCTTCTATTTTTTCCTGCTGCTAGAGTAACCTCTATGTCTGCCTCCTTCAAGCTACTCCTATAGATCAAGTGCTCATAATCTTCCTGATTCAGCATTGAGAGCTGTGACCCAGTATCTATTACAGTTCTTATAACTCATCCTCCCACTAATACTTCACAATAAAGCCTTTTTCCTTGTACTTTTACATGAGACACCCTAGCTGTCTTCTTTCGCCTCTTAATACCTTGGCTCTCCTGCCAACTGGCCATGGGCACTGGTAGTAGCACATCTCCAAGCTCATATACATTGGTCCCACTTTGGCTTCTTCTATCTGGGTGACTGAGAACAGACCCTCCGTGGCCGGGGAGAGATTCTTTTCAGGTGGCCTGATCTTTCACAAAACCAGTACCTCATGGGGCAATTTGCTGCAAAATGACCCTCACGGTCACATGCCCAGTACTTCATTCCAGCTCTTCAGATATGGGCCACCTTCATTCTTAATATTTGGGTGACCCTTCTTACTTCTTCCGGTTCTTTTTTGATTCGAGATGGTGGGGTGCTCCTGCTAAGCTTTGTGCCCCTTTTCACCACACCTGGTGCACTTATAATCATTGAAGTCAAGAGGCCATCCCTGCTTCGTCGAGCTTTTCATCATCCTCAAGCCTTCATGGCCACAGGTCCAGTAAACCAAGCTGTATCAACCTGGTGTGGGTTCATAAAATCTATACTGTCTTCCAAGATCCTCTTCCCTAAATGTTTCACTCTCTACCAATGGTCATCAAAAATCCCCAATATCCCTCTCAGGTCAGCAGTGTGGCACTACTCCTTCTTTTACCTCAACACTATCCGATCCCTCTGACTCATGGTCTGCCATGTTACTTATTGACTATCTAGAGAACTCTGAAAATTCAATAAGAAACAATAATTTGTCCTGGTGAAACACAACCACAGAATCAAGAATCGTAGGGAATAACTGAAGAGCGTCTTACCTATTTTCTTTTAATCATTTCACCCCAAGCAAGGCATTCCACTGCCACTATTGCGCAGGGATTTACATAGGAGAAAGTGATGAGAAAGTGGGGTTAGTTATAGGAAATGTTGGAAGGAGGGTAATAGACGGATGAGGATACCGAGGATGGGGGTTGGGTAGATGGGAAGAGTATTTGAGAGAATGGATGTAAGTTAGTGTGATAGGAGGTGCCTAGTGACCTTACATTTAAATTCGTGGAGATTGTAGCTGTCGGGGAAGCAAGTATACGGAAGGGAATTTCACAGGCAGGAAGTGCAAGAAAAGAAGCTGTTAGAGTAGAAATTGCAGTTACATTTTATGTTTCACTGTAAAAGGGTGGGACTTAGTTGCTAATCTAGTATCTCGTGCAAATTCATACCTAGGGGGCACCAGTGATCTAAGTTCATCAGAGCAGAAGCTGTGAAAGTATTTATAGAAGAGGCACAGGGAAGCCAGATCACGCCAGTGAGAGAGTGATTGCAACTGGGCTGCCAAGTCAGTATCAATCACATTACTGATTCTCCGTTGTATTTTGTCAAGAACCCCGAGGAGAATAGCAGGGGCACCTGACCAGATGTGGCAGCAGTATTCAATACATGGGCAGATGGTAGATTTATATATGTGCAGGATGGACTCAGACAGGAAAACTTCCCTGCACAGAGAACTGACTTTCATAGTAGCAGACTTAGCAATGGATTCGATATAGTAGATTTTTTTGTCAGCTTTAGCAGCACTGTGATTTCAGATCAACCGTCCTTTTCAAATCACAGGCTCTAATCCTGCTAATTTTGTTTTCCACCTCGGTTTTATTGAAAAGGCACAAAACCGGGGTGGTAAAGGTAGCTACAGGAATTCAATTTTCCCTCTTGTATAAGTTTTACTAACTCAAAATGAAAATAATATCAGTTATCCATTTCGATTGAGTTTCCAACCCTTCATTGCTAAGGGAGAGAGTGACTTCCCCTCTTTTATTGCTTGCCTGTCTGTACCAAAATCTTAAGTAGCCAACGACAGTAAATTCTCACAGTCCAATTTGACCTGAGGCCAAACAATTTGTCAAAACAAGACAACAATGTTATGTCTTTTACACAGATTCAATCAATTCAATTACATTTCTTAACAAAAGTAAATGTATTTTCTAATTTTAGAGAAATCTCTTATCTTTAAGGTCAATAAAAATTAATACCAGCCATCTGGAAAAAGGGTTACATTTTTTATTAAGTTTGGAGCCATTTA
Organism: Ascarosepion bandense; assembly: GCA_037127315.1. Taxonomy (NCBI): domain Eukaryota; kingdom Metazoa; phylum Mollusca; class Cephalopoda; order Sepiida; family Sepiidae; genus Ascarosepion; species Ascarosepion bandense. The sequence goes on along the minus strand of JBBBDQ010001586.1, from coordinate 2,067,173 downwards.
ACATCATATTATGCTGTTGTTTTTAATTGTTTTTTCAGCAAATAAGGGAGGTACCTAAACAAATGTTTGAAACAGATTGTATTTTTAAGAGATTTTTCAAATTGTTTTAAATTAAATACCTGTTTTTGATACCTACGTATAAATAAATTTTAATAAACAATATTTTCTGAAGTTTTCAATTTAGCTTCAATTGAAAACCAAGAGATTACATTTATTAACTTCCAGTAAGCAAAATACTCTGGTGTATTTCAAACCAAGATTATACTGATTAAAATATAAAATTATTTAGATTTAAAAACAAATCTTTCATTTTTCAACCATTTTTGATTGATCAACACATTTTGTAAACAGAGGCCAATTATTAATTTTAAAAATCTTGCAAAAATTAAATATACCTTGCTGACACGTTATTTTATTCAAATTAGCAAATTTAAACTTACCTTAATCTGATCTTAAACAAGTATTACTTGCTTACTGCCTGAAATGTACTATTAAACCATTTCTTAATCTTGGTATCTCTTATCTGAAGTGACAAATGACAGCTGACAGACAGAAGCCATCAAACAAAAACTAAGTAATGTAGCCAAAATTGGCATAAATGTAGTTTAATTGTATGCTTTATTTTTTGGTTTTTAAATATTTAGTAAAAATACTTTCAGCAATTATCTAATATTTCATAGAATTTAGATTAATTTAGCTTTATAGCCTTACCTTTAAAGATGATTTATGAAAAATAAAAATATTAAAACTTTAAAAATAATTTTACAATTTAATAACAGTGAATGAAATTATATAAAATGAGAGAGGTAACTCAGTAATTTATGAAATGTAATGGCATTTATGAATTTTTATTCTTTTAATATTTATTTTTCCTATTCTTTATTACGTACCTCCACAGATTGTGAATTTCACAATTACTTTTTTTTAACAAAATTAGGAAACTAGGAATTAAAAATATAAAACTTGCTTTAAATTTTGAAGATATGATTTGCAAAGCCCATTGAATGTTGAAACATAGGGCACAGGAAACACAGAAGAGATGAAAGCATTGTTTCCTGCAAAAAATGTTTGTATAGTTTGTGTTTTTCCTGTAAGGGGCGCAATTTTGAGACATGTGACCTTTCAATGATGTAGCACTTTTGGCCACTGGTGAAAAAAAAATACAGGTCAGCAGCATACACGTTTTAATGATTTTAAAAATCGTATGGCTTGAATATCTGTATTAAGCTGTGCGATTAGTAAATGTAGTCTTCAGGCATTAATTTAATAACTTAAAGGAAATGATAAATAAAAAAAATTTTAAAAGATTTTTTAAACTTTATAAATTATTACAATAAAAAATAATAAAAATGACAACAATTCTTGTAAAAATTTATTATTTATCCAAAACATTTTTTTTCAGACTATGATATCCTTACTGTTTTATATAAGAGCAATTAAAAGTTTATCTAAATAAAAAATGGCATAGTTTTTATTGCATTTTTCTTTTCACAATTCGAAGCAGATTTTCTGAAAACGAGCTAATTTAGAAAAAAAAAGTTGATTAAAATTTCCCAAAGAAACCTGCATTTAATTAAATAGAAATTTCTCGATCGCTCACTAATTTCTAGACATTTCTGGAAAATAATTGGAGGGAGAGATAACATATGTAAAGAAAATATATTTTTACCAAGATTTTCTAAAAATAATGACTTCACAAATGATTTCAGTCATTTTTGAATAAGCCCTCAAAGTTTCATCAAAATCTGACCAGTATTTAATTTTGCAAAAATTACCAAAACCAAGTTAATGTGCTTTTCAGCTTTTCAAATGCAAAAAAAAAGTGAGTTGTGTAATACTAAGTTTGCTGTGGTAAACCCTTGTAAAAATTGCGTCACTCACAGACGAAAGAAAAACAAGATTTTTTTTTTCCAAACTTTCGAACATGTTAGAAAGAATTAAAAAGATAGGCGGACCTGAAGCAGACTACCACCACGTTTAATTTTGTTTTTACTTTTTTCAGTGCAGTCCTATCGACAAATTGGGTGGGGGTCAGTTTCTCATACAACGTTATAGTAAATCGATCCTCCATTTTTAATCCAATATTGAATAGAGTTGTTGTGAGAAACTGATCCCCACCTACCCACCAAATTCTTAAAATATAGATATTTTTTTTTGTCATCCGTAAAGTTTAAGGTTTAAAAGAATTGTACTGAAAATTTTTTTTAAAAAAAATTGATAATGAACAAATTTACAGGTGGCGGTAATGTCGTACCAGCGACTGGTTTCAAAATGAAGGCTCGATTTTAAACGTTGTATATGAGAAACTGATCCTTCCCCCGCCTCCCCAGAAAATGTTTAAATATTGAAAGTTTTCAAATTTTTTTGTCAATCATAAAGGAAAGCTAAGTGGGTAATCGATCTTACTGCGCTGAAAAAAGTAAAGCCAAATGAAATACAACGAAATTAAATGTGGTGGTAGTCTGCTTCAGGTCCGCCAACAAATATTTTCTTTCCTCTTAACATTTTGCCGATAAAACTTTATTTTTATTAAGTTTTGGGGGCCTTTTTTTCTTCATATGCTGTTTTTTTTAATATTTTATTTTGGTTTTTAAAAATACTTCAAATATTTAAGGATATAAAAAGATCATTTCTGACGGAACTTCAAAGAAGGGATATAAAATTTGTTTACACAGCTTTATTTCTTTTGTAACGTAACAAAGTTACACATTAAGGTACTTTCAAAGCAAATTCATTACCTATACCGAAAAAATTATCTTCAATTTTTTGTACTTAATTTAAGTACAAAAAAATTGAAGATAATTAAGTAACTTAATTATATTTTAAAATTGTAATTATGTAATCAAATTTAATGTAATCATGTTTATTTTATAATTCAACAGAGAATAAATTTTTATTTGTCCGGAAAAATATTTCAATCTTCAATCAATAAAATTTTAGTCGTACCTGAGTAAAAAAAACAATGTCTTTTTGCAAATAGCAGCAAATACGTATTTTAATTGGTAAACATTACAATGACATTACGAAAAAGTTAAACTTACATCTTTCATTCTCTTTCCATCTGATGTGCTTTCCAAGGACAAATTAGAGAAATGCTGTATGATTTTGAAGAGACTAACTGTTTGGTTTAAATAAAATTAGATTTAAAAAGTAAACGTCAATCGGCGCCAAATGTTAACGAAAGAGCAAAGTTCAAGGGAGATAATTCGTGTGTAATTTCATTATTTACAAAACAAAAACCATTGATTCAAGTAGAAATTTATTTAATCATTTATTTATTACGTGTTTTGTTTAATAAATAAAGTTATGACACTTTTTCTCTGATAGGGGGAAATGACTATTTTGTTAATTGGGGCGGACCTGAAGGAGGCTACCACCACATTCAAATATGTTGTTTCATCATTAAAAAAAAACATTTCAGTGCAATCTTATCGATTTATACAACCTAAATTTTTCGATTGACAAAAAAAATTGGGAAAAATTTCAATATTTCAACAATTTTAGGAGTGGCTCAGTTTCTCATACAATGTTCAAATCGATCATCTTTTTGGAACCACTTAGCCGGTACGACTTTACCATCACCTGTAAATTAGTTATTTTTTTTTACTTCTAACTTTTTTCAGTGCAATCTTATCAATTTAAACCCTATGCGATTGACAAAAAAATTTGTAAAAATTTCAGCAAACAACTTTAGGTGCGGGGGGGGGGGCAGTTTTTCATACATCCTTTTAAATCGATCCTGTGCAATTAACTTTTTTGCTTGCGCATATTCAACATCTGAATCCTTTGCGAAATTTTTGAATAAAGTCATTCTTGGAGTTTCCTAGGAAAATGCTATCGTATGAAATGAACTAAAGAAAACTTGAAAAAGACAAAAACAAGAGCCATAACTCGTCCCCCAAAACAAAACTAAACAAAACAAAAACAAAGCGACCCCAACGCGAGTGGTTCCAAAATGGAGGATCGATTTATCACGTTGTATGAGAAACTGAGCCCCACCTAAAATTGTTTAAATATTGAAATTTTTTCAGATTCTTTTTTATAATAGAAAACTTTATGTAATAACCGATAAGACTGCGCTGAAAAAAGTAAAAAAAAAAAAAAAAAAAAAAAAAAAAAAAGAAAAACAACAAATAGTTGGGGTGAAAATAAATGACTATTTTTGTTACAATTAATACCATTTAAGTGTCGTGAAAACGATAATCTCTAGATGTCAGGAGGTGATGTTTCCGGCCATTTTTAGGTCTAATCTTGGTCACGGTTTCAGATGTTTTGCAAGGCGTACAAAAAAAAAAAAAAAATCCGGCAGTCAACACAGGCATTTCAAATTTAAACCGGTTCGAATACCAATTGGTTAAAAAATCAAGTCTACCGAAAAACTTAATTGCCGTATAAAAATGATTCTGTTTCAATTTCACTTATTTTAAAATTAATGTCAGTTTCCCAGATGTATTCCTATATAGACATATCTTAGATCAGTCAATCCATCTTTCTAAATTAATAGCTTTTTGATTTTTTAGCTAATTATTTCCTTGTGGAAATAAATTGGAAAAAATTACTTTAAGTCTTTACGTCTCCAAAGTTGTGCTAAATAAAATGCTCACATGAAAAAAACAAAATATGCCAAACCTTGCCATCCTTATAAAAACAACATTTTACCATCAAAATCTTTGTCATGAAGAGGAAAGACCAACTGATTTTTATTAAATTATATTTTTTAATAGTTTTTAGAACCATTAGAATGTTGGTTAAATGTTTTATTTTGTTGCATCAACTGATGAGCCTATGGTTGCAAGGGAAAGGAACAAACAGATTAAAATTTCTACAATGGGAAGCAGTTAAAATTCATAAAATATACTCAACCAAAAATTGTTCATACATGGTTTATTAGTTTCCGTTGGTAAGGAAAGCAATTAAGTGTTAAGATGTTGTAGGGCTGGGAGTTGAGAATTTCTTCTGTTGGTTGGCCAAAGTTATATTTAGTGTCAGGATATAGGTTTATAAAGTTTTTAATATTTTAAAATTCTGTATTAAATTGGAGCTGTTATGTGATATCGTTAAGTAAAAACTATATTTACTGATCATGAATTGAAAAATCTACTACCACCCAACACCCAGAATTTTAATGAGAATTTTGAATTTTTTTGTCTGTCTATAAATGTGCAAATTTTTGTAAATAAGGAATTTTATATACATTACCACAAAATACGAGTGGTAACTATAGTAAATTTAAAATTGGTTTTAAGCATTTCATGAGTAGTCACTTCTGATCACCATACACTTACCTTATCTAACATTTGTTTGGCTGTCATCATATGTTAAATATACAGGGAAAAGATCAGAAAGATCAACACAGTGTTTAAGAAATAGTTTTATTCTAAATTTTATGCTATAGATAAGTAATATTTGTGTAAATCAAATTAATTTAACTTTAAATTTTTTAATTTTCGCAAAATAACATGTCACAGATGCATATTTTATTTTTGCAAGATTTTTAAACACCAAGAATTAACTTTTGTTTACAAATGTATTGATCACTCAAAAATAGCGAGAAGCTAAAAAATATTTTCTGTAAATCTGAAAATTTTAGATTCCAATCAATATAATTTCTGTTTGCTTACTGAAAGTAATAAATTTAATCATTTAACTTTCAATTAAAACTAAAATAACTTTTAACAAAACTTTTTTATTTTTAAAAATTCAGTTTAAAAATTAGGTATCAAAAATGAGTGGAGGTACCCAAGTGAGACTATAAACAGTCAAATGCCATACGTTAAATAACAGGACAGATTGGGTTCTATAGCCTTGGTCGGCAACCAGTCTATCGCAGAAAACAATGGCAACCTACTGTGGGATAATCTTCTGCTCAGTCAGTCATGTCTCTTTCAAGACATGATCGCCCAAGCGTGTATCACGTATGGCACTTAACTGACTGACTTATTTAAACTATTGGCTTACAATTAAAACAAAATTGAAAGTTTCTACTGTTGAGTGGTGATAAATAACTGGACAGGACATGATGAGTGATGTAGGATTTTAGTATTACATAGGTATTTCAACATAAGTTACCACTGAAATATTTTTAAAGGGGATATGCAAAGAACCTGTTTTAAAAAAAACAAAAAAAACAGTCTATATCTGAATAACTGGTCACCTTCCTAGGTAAGACATGCAGGTTTCAGCAAACAAGAAATATATTAGAAATTTCTACAGTTCTTATAAGAGTTATTAACATATGGAATAACAGGTTTCTTTCATCCTTACCAGGCATCTCAACTTCAGTCACTTTTTTGTTAACATGATATCTCTTCCATTTGTCTTTTTTAAAAATATTTTCATGGCAACTGTTATGAGCTTTTTTTCATGTTGCCCCAATAACATGTATTTAAGCAATGCAACTAGATTGGCAACTAACTGCTGTTAAAATAACAAGAAGCAACTGCCAATTCTAATCGAACAGTTTCTTGTTTCCCTAATAACTACAATTTTCAAAAGCTAAAGTTAAATGCAATGAAAGGGTCCCTTCATTTTCTAAATAACCATGAATTCATCTTGTATTTTCTAAATAAATCATTTTCATCATTTATTTTAAGATATCACCTGAAGAACAGTATTGTTCTGAAACATGAAAATTTTTGTGTAGTGATATGCTTTTAAAAACCATTTTAATAACAAAATTACAACATTAAGCTCTACTTTGTATCAAGCACTCTTTATAAAAGTAAATGCTTGAACAGTAGGTTTTAATCTACCTGTCATCTCATTTTCATATATATATATGTTGTAATTTTCTGATTGCAATGGTTTATAAAAGCATTATCTGTCAACGACTTTTGCAAGTACAATATTTTGAACCTTATGTAACTGTTTTTATATTGGATACCTTTATCTTCATTGTTGTTCCTTATATTTTGTGTGGAATTTTTACGTTAATTTTTGTGTATTACAGCTCAGTCTCCCCAGCCATTTGTTTTAACAGTTTCACTGATGGTTACACTTTCTCCATTGCCATGGAATAACCCTCCAGTAAAACAGAACTCTTTATACTTGGAGCAAATGTGTGAATGATGCAAAGACTACATAAACTGAGAGGAGCTTGTAGCCATTCCAGAAGTTGTAAGTGTGATTTTGTCGAAAACAATCTCCCTGTTGACAACAGATGTCTAAACCTGGAAGTTTATGAGTGCCAGAAGGGAGAGCATAGAGGAGGCTCTTAAAAGCCTAAACATTGTGCCTAAAATATTGGCAAGGCAGTCCAGGGCAATGTGGGATGTGCTGCTGAAATCTGAGGAGGAGGCAAAGATGTTTGGCTGGGAGTACTATGACAAAAAACATCAGGCTTCAGTGGGAGTACATGGGAACCTGCTGAACCAGGATTGTCATGCATGACATACAAGTGGAGATCTGTGATAATGTAGAGTGATTTTTTTCATAGTTTGGATCTGTAGAGGAGGTGTCTTGTGTGTTAAGGCAGGTCTCTCTACATAGGATGTTTGGCTAAATATGACCCTGGACCATCCAAATTATATAAAAGTGCCCAACATTTTGGTTTGTCAGGGTTAAAAACTGTTTATTGTGGTAGAGAGCTGAGGACCGCATTTTTGAACATGTGGAGTACTTACCAAAAATGTGCTCTGCAAGAAATCCAGTGGTGGGACAAATGCCATTGGTAACACTTGAAGTGGAAAAAACAAACATGGAAGTTGGAAAAATGTCTAGTCAGAATGCAAGACCTGGTGAATGGACTGAGGCTGTGAAGAGGGAAAGAAAGCAGCTTCCTCTTCTCTTTAGTAGGATGGCTTTGCAAAAAGAGCATCATTTCCAGTGAAAAGACGTCATCCATAAAAGTACAACAGCAGGATGTACAACAGCAGCATTACTCGAAAAAGAACACAGGATTGACTGTGAGGAAATGCCTCACCTGAGTTCATCATCTCTAAAAAGAGAGAGGGGAGAAGAGAAGGAAGTTGTGCTGAAAAAGCAAAAAAAAAAAAAGATTTGAAAGTAGATCAAGGCAAGACAGAACAGGTCCTGGTTATTGTCGCTTGTAAAAGCTGAACAAATGAAAGAAAGGCGTCAATCTTCCTCTGTACAAATTCTTTCATCTCTCTCCTCCAAATTTTTCTCAAACCTGAAAAATCCTCCTTCAAACTAGATAAACTCTCACCAAACCAGACCCTGAAAAAGAAAACAAAAGGAAAAAAACAGGAAATCCTTTATAAGAATGAAAATATTTGCCAGATAGACAGACAAGCCTGAGAGAGGGACCTCTCCTCACAGAGAAAGGCCCTCTTAAGGCCATTATTAAAATTATCCTTGGTAGACAGCAAGCCAATCAAGGATCCCAACAATTTTTTCAAAACCCTCAGGGTGCTGACCCTTGTTTGAAATACTGGGGGCAATCTGAGAGTCAGGGATTTCTTGGAAGGGCTACAAATGCGTTCCCCAAACTGAAGATATCCCAAATAAAGATACAGGTATTAAAAAAAATTTGCACTACTCTGTACAATGTTGGCATGGGCGCGACTGGTTGATTATGGCCGATATTGCCACGTACAGTAGTTTATTTCAGATATTTGTGGTCTATGCGCCCAACGACCAGGAGAAGTGCGTCTCATTTTTCTATCAGTTGGGGCCATTTCTGGTGGGTTCTTCGTGCCTAGTCTTAGTTTGATATTAATAGATTTCAGCAACTGTAACAAGTCTGGTTCATCTGAAAGCAGCCAGTTTTGATTTTTTTCAAGTCCTTATTGCACAATGAGGTGGTTTCCTATAAAACCTACCCTGCTTAAGTTAGACTTCTTTTGTGTACCTAGTTAATGTGAGTAAGTGTTGTTCTTAGCCTGTTCTCAGCTTTCTTTTTTATCATGATCCATGTTGAGATTCTCAACCTTCCCAATTTGTTTTTGACCCCACTTTTCATCTTGAATGGGTCAGTCTTTGATTTCCCATTCCATTATTTTTTCCTTTTCTTCTCCCTTAGCAGGTATGCAACTTGATTTCACCATTAGGCGGAATACAGCAGTCACTCTGAATTATTGTTGGGTGGACGGGTTTTACTAACATTTGTTTAATTTTAGAATAAATATTTTGTTATGTTTCAGTTTTTTATTGGGATACTCATCCCCATTGTCATTTTTCATATCATTGAATTTTTTAAATATATTTTTGTAATACATTTTATATCAATAAAATTTTTATGTCATGGGTTTTGTTCCCCTTTTTAAGGTTCTCCCTGCAAATATGTAGTATTATGGTATATGTAGGATTGTAAGTTGATGGATGAGTTCTTGTGGTGAATGAAGAAATTGTTATGAATGATTGGGTCATGAATGTGATTAGCTAGGTATAGGATAGACAGTGTAGACCAACCTCAACCCACCCACCTTCGGCCATGTGCCACATTTATTGTATTGTTACAATAAATATTTATACTGACTAGCAGTTCATTAGCAGTGTATCTACTTCATGCAACATGCGAGTCTTGTATTTGTTGATATTCTATTATTCCCAAACTTTGTTTTGATACTTATGCAGTAATCTTTTAAGGCTACAACACTGGTGATGAAAATTGTGCTGCAGACCAAATATAATATTATGATAACAAAGTTTATGCTGTGGACCAAAATACAACATTTTGGCAACAAAAGTTTTGCTGTTGGGAAAATACAACATTTTAGGGTAATAGATTATGGCTTTGGATAAATACAACATTTTAGTAATGAGGATTGTAGCGTTCATCAATACATTTTGGTGACAAGATTTTTGTTGGAGAAAATTTTTGTAACAAAGATTTTGGGCTGGACTTCAACAAAACATTCATGAATATAGCATTCCACAAAGTGTTGGCAAAAATGTACAGAAAAACATTTACCAAGTCAATTTTTGTGAACAAAGGTTTTCATGTCAAAATTGACCAAGGAGTATTGGTAAAGAAGATCAAAAAAGTACAAAAAATATAAAGCATTTTTTTGGTTATAAGGATTTTCAAGGATTATGTGATGCAAACCAGTTGGACATAGCACAATATTAAAAGAAAAAAGAACATGATATTATTCCAACTGAAAATGTAAGAAAAGGTACATAGAATTGAAAATTTCATTTTGTAATAACAGAAAAAAAAAACACAAGTAACACAGAGGATTTCTTGGATAAAAGTGTTATGTGGAAAAGTGTTTTTTGATTGACAATTGTGAAAAAAAATATAAAAAAATATATACTTTCTGAAAGCAAAAAATGTGGGAGTTTAAAAAAAAGAGTTGTTGGAAATTGTAAAGCAACAACTGGAACAACCAAAACATCTTGAATAAAGGCTTGAAAAATTCAAGGAATTGTTTTTGAAAAAGAGGAAAATGTTTACAAGCAACATTAATGATAATTCGAATTCATTTTCTCAGAAAGCTATTGTAAAAGCGATAACAGATTTTAACTATTAGCCTGAGGAAGACGTAGCTTTTGCATTGTATTTCTGCTGATACAAAGATATTTACAAGACAGACTGCATAAATTGGTCGGATCAGAGAAAGGGAGATCAGTGTTGTAAAAATTAGATGACATCAAACATACAAAGTTCATGAATTATATTCTACCATAAAAAAAATGTGACTTAACATTTAGTGAAATGGTTACGTTACTTTCGAAGCTGTTCAACCTGAAAATGTCATTGTTCCATAAAAGATGGAAGTTTAAGAATTTACTGAAAAATGACGAGGAAAACTTCACTACATTTGAAAATATTGTGAATAATCAGTGTGAGGAATTCAAACTGGCAGAACTCTAAGCCCTGACAATTTCAAATGCTTAATATTTGTGCAAGATTTAGTGTCAGCTAAAAACATAGAAATCAGGAGGAGGGTTCTGAATAAACTGGAAAACAAACCCAACTTAACTCTGAAAAATCTGGCGGAAGATTGTCAGAGATGTATAAAAATTCTGCAGGAAGCTAAGAATATTGAAATAAGTGGATGCCACACATCAAAATGGTGCACCATAAAAATAAAACTGTAAGGAAAAAAGACATTATGCCTAACCCTTGCTATGCTTGTAGAGGACTAAATTTTTATTTTTTAAAAACAGAGAATGCTGTTGTTGTGAAAAAAAGGACACAAAACTCAATACAAGACAAAAATTAAAAAGTGAATTAAGAATTTTGTTAGAGTGACTAACAATAATGGATCTTCAAGTCAGAATATGAAAAAATCCTGAACAAATATGTCAAGTTACAACTGGACAGTGGTTCTGATTTAAGCATAATAGTTATACTTGGAAGAAAATAAGAAAACCAACATTAATGTTTAAAAAAGAAAAAAAAAAATAGCTTGTACTGTCACAGGTAAGAAAATTAAATTTGTAGGTGAATTTGTTACAATTGTAACATTAAATAGAAACTGTTAAAATTAAAAATATTCATAATGAAGAACAGGAATAAACTTTTGGGTACAGATTGGATGGAAAAATTCAAATTATGGAATTTCCCAATTCGTTCATTTAGCCCAAAATTGAGTTCTACGAACAAAATAGAAGCTCTAAAAAGAGGATTAAAAAAATAAAATCTCAGAGGTATTTTCTGGTGGGCTTGGCAGGTGTGACAAGTTAAATGCGAAATGCAAGCTGAAAGAAAACATACAACCCCTCTTCAAAAAGAAAAGAAATGTAGCTTTTGCATTGAGCAAACAAATAAATGACAAGCTTAATAGAGTTAGAAAAATGGGTGTTTTGTTTAAAGTCGAACATAGTGACTGGGCTTCACCGACAGTATATATTAAAAAAAAGTTGAAGGAGATACGCGTCTGCACGGATTTTTCACTGGCTTAAATGCTAAGTGGTCTTGACTTTGCAGTCACATACCTTGATATTTTGTAAGAAGTGAAAAAACACATGAACATAAGAAAGTATTTTTGAAGTGTTTAAGAGAATTCAGGAATATGGATTCAAACTAAGGGATAGAAAGGGTTAATTTTTTATGGACAAGATTAAGTACTTGAGACAGATTATTGGTAAGAATGGCAGGAGACCAAATCCAGTGCGAACTAGTGCTATCAAAGACATGCCTGCTCCTGAAAATGTCAGCTTCCTACAAAGTTTCCTGGGATTAGCAAGCAACTACAATGTTTTTGTGAAAAATACGTATAGTTTGAGAATGTCGCTAAATAAGCTTTTGAAGGTAGACTCAAAATGGGCCTGGACAATGAAGTACCAGGAAGCATTTTAAAAGATAAAAAGTGTACTAACTTCAGATTTGTTTTTGGAACACTACGATCCTAAAAAAGAATTGATCGTGGCAAGTGACACAAGTGCTTATGGCATTGGAGCTTGTATTATGCATAAATTTGATGACAGCTCTATTAAACTGATTGTACATGCATCTAGGCTGCTGCTTACAGCTCAAAAAATTACTCAGTAATTAGAAAGGAAAATCTAGGGATTGTATTTTCCCTTAAAAATTCCATAGATTTATTAACAGGAGAAAATTTCAACCCTTTGAAGATACAGTCATTGCTGCTCTACAATTGGAAGTAGAGATTAAAAATATTCTGTGCAATACTGTGCAGGAACTATCTGTAACATTGGAGGATATAAAAAAGAAAGCACTGGATGACAATTTCATTAATGAAATGAAAAATAAATTACAATACAAGAATAAGAGACTCTGACAACATTCTCATGTACAGTGAATGAGTAGTGGTACCTCTGGTACTACAAAAAAGGATCCTGATAAATTCCGTGCAGGACACTCTGGTATATCCAGTATGAAGTGTGTAATGAGAAGCTATGTTTATTGGCATAGCATAGTTAGAAACCTTGAAACTTTGGTAAAGTCATGCAAAAGCTGTGCTTTGGTTAGCCAAGGCACCACCAATTAAGTTTAATCCACAACCAGAAACTGACTGCACATGGTTACATTTTTATATTGATTTTGCTGGTCCAATAAATGGATCATACTATCTTATTGTTGTAACAACTTTTCAAAATGGTCAGGGAATTTCAGATGTAAGAGTCCAACCATGCAAGTAGTAATACAGTTTTTAAACAAACTATCTGTGAGGTTTGGAATTCCAAATTCGATTGTTTCTGATAATGATACACAATTTACATTGAGAGAGTTTAAGGAATTTTGCAATATATTTGTGTTAAACCACATTACAATTGCACCTAATCATCCTAAAAGCAATGGCTAGGCAAAGTGTTTTGTGGATACTTTCAAAAGAGCTTTAAAACAAGCTAACAGTGAATCCACAGATGCAGCAATACAACAATTTCTGCAGGTGTATAGACTGACACTGAATAAAAACGCGCCTACAGCCATGACTCCAGCAGAGATTGTGTGTAAGATACAATTAGTGTTTGATAAACTGATTCCCAATAGAAAAAAAATATGAGCATACGGGGAGAAAAAAAAACTGGGAAGGACATTTACAATATTGGTCAAAAGGTTTTTTTACTGCATGTATCAGGTGAATAAGACATATTAGGAAGTTGGCACTACTGTACAAAGATCTGGAAAAATGGTATAGCTGGTTAAGGGACCAGAATTAATGTATAAAAGGCACTATAATCAAATAAAAAATAGGCATGCAATTCAAGAGAACAATTCTTCAAAGAGAAGACCATGAACAACAAAAATATTTGCGGAATTGTTATTAGTTCCTCTTAGTGTATATTAATTTTTTATAATTATGATTAAGACTTGTTAAATTTGTTATCAAAGATATTGGTAAGTACTGATCTAAAAGAAGCTTTTACAATTCAGTGCTAAATAAAACAATTTTTCTGGAGAAGTGGGAAAACAGAAGTTACTTCCATTTTTCTGTATATTTTAAGGCGCTAACAAAAGCAAGACTTGAAGTATTGAAGGTGAAATTTAAAAATATCAAATTTATTACAAAAAACATACAAGCATGCATATGTACAAATAGGATTGCACAAAATTTTCCTTATTACAGTCAGATTATCAAATATTAATAATAGGCTCATATAATCAATAAAAAAAATCTTATGAGAATGTACAACAATAATTCCTTTCCAAGAAAGGTTCAATTACAATACAATTCCTTTCATATTTGATTGATCCATTTCTATGGATTATCAACACTTTCAGGTTATTTAAAGCTAGAAAATAATTTGGATTGTAGAAAAATTTTTTGGAAGGTAACAGTTCATGGATATAAGTCTTACTAATTAACTCTTAGCTAGTGGGAAGAAGTGGTTGATTCATATTTTACTATTTTTTTTATAAATAAATTCTAAGTATACAAAAAGAAACCTTACATATAGTAAGTTTTGTTTCAGTTTGAAAAACAAAATTTTATTTTATAGCTTATTATTGATTATATAAGGATTGCATATATAAGGGGTATCAAGATATTTTAAATGCTTATCTCCAATCATACAGATTGGTGACAAGGTCATAAAAGTAACATGACATACTGGGTGGCAACAAAACTTGTAGCAGTTTTCAATAGGTAGCATTTGAAGACAAGACAGGAATTTATTACATTCTGACAAGTAACATTTCAACATTTTTTCTGAACAATTTTTGTGTGGATTAATCATTTAAAATATGTTTATGTTAAATGTGACAATAAAGGAATATAAGATACATTTTCATCATACAATAATATTTTATTTTCAGAAAGGAAAAAACACCATGCAAACAGAATAAAATCTATGTGATATGAAAGGCTAGAGCTAAGAGTGATAGTGTCTATAAGATGCAAAAATCAAAAGCTTGTTGTGAATTCCTTAAAATATGAATCAATCTCTAATCATCCAGACAATATACCATCCAGGCTTTTGCAGGTGAGGGTATTGGTTGAAGCACTTCTGGAAATTTTGAACAGAACACTTTATTCCATCCACAATGTATGATTCATCTGGGGATGCCCACACAAGAGAATATCTAATATTTCTAATTTTAACCAGGTTGAAAAATCTCAGATGATCAATCAGTAATCTGTTGAACATGGCTTTTAAAGTGAGTAGTTAATGGTTACTTTCATATTAAAATTTCACAAAAATGGTTTCAAGCATACTCTCTCAAGTTTTTTAAAAATGGAATTCTATAAAACTGTTAATGCACAAATGGGATAAAAATATTATCTCCCCTGTACATGGAAGTGATCTTTTTAATTCTTTGAAAAAGTGGAGAGAAACACTGTGGAAAAAATTTGACTATTCTATATGCGTTCACAAATGTACTTTTAAATTTTAATTACACAAAAATACTGGTTCTGATACTTGACAAGCAAATGTTTTCTCTCTTGTATGTATTTTCATATGTTTCTTTAAACGAGATTTCTCTGAAAAAGCAGACTCACACAGGTCACATGCAAATGGTTTCTCTCCTGTATGTACACTAACATGTGATGCTAAACCAGATTGCTGTCTAAATGCAGACCCACACACTTCACATACAAATGGTTTCTCTACTGTGTGTATTTTTATATGTCTCTTTAAACCATATGGATCTGAAAATGCAGACCCACATACTTCACAAGCAAATGGTTTCTCTCCTGTATGTATTTTCATATGCTTCTTTAAACCAGATTGCTGTGAAAATGCAGACCTACAAACTTCACATGAAAATCGTTTTTCTCCTGTATGTACTGTCATATGATTCTTTAAACCAGATTGCTGTGTAAATGCAGCCCCACACATTTCACAGGCAAATGGTTTCTCTCCTGTATGTATTCTCACATGCTTCATTAAAGTAGATTTTTGTGTAAATCCACACCCACAAACATCGCAAGAAAATGGTTTCTCTCCTGTATGTATTCTCATATGTTTCTTTAAATCACATTTCTGTGAAAATGCAAACCCACACACTTCACATGCAAATGGTTTTTCCCCTGTATGTATTCTTATATGTTTCATTAAACTAGCTTGCACTGAAAATGCAGTCCCACACACTTCACATGCAAATGGTTTTTCTCCAGTATGTACTGTCATATGAGTCTTTAAACCAGATTGCTGTGTAAATGCAGACCCACACACTTCACATGCAAATGGTTTCTCCCCTGTATGTATTCTCATATGAATCTTTAAACTAGATTGCTGTCTAAATGCTGCTTCACACAGTTGACAAGAAAATGGTTTCTCTCCTGTATGAATTCTCATGTGTCTTGTTAAGTTGGCATTTTCTGAAAATGTTGACCCACAAACCTGACAATCATATGGTTTCTCTCCTGTATGAATTCTCATGTGTCGTGTTAAATTGCATTTCTTTGGAAATGTTGCTTCACACACATGACAAACAAATGGTTTTTCTCCTGTAAGCATTAACATGTGTTCTTCTAATTTGGAATTCTATAAAAACTTTGATCGACGCACGTGACAATTTTTTGCTCTTTTGTTTGTCTTCTTATAAGCTTCTTTGATCTAGAATTTACTGAAAATGCTGAGCTACGTATTTGACAAGTGGTTTCTCTCCTATACGTATTCTCATATGATAGTTTAAACTGAATTTCTGTGAAAATGTAGATGAACACACTTTACAATTAAATACTTTCTTTACTGTGTGCTTATGTTTTCTAAATATATCATTCTGTGGATATGTTAATCCAGCTGCTTGAATTGTTAATTCTGTCTTGTTTGTAGTTCCATGTCTCTTTTCAAAAGGAAAATGTCTATTTCGATGTGTCTATTTTAAAAGATCAGTTTTTCTCTATTTTTGTCCACACGTATCTTTTCAAGTTTGACCGATATATAAAATATACGTTTATGTTTCCTCCTACAGCAAGCTTCCTCACTAGTGTGTATCTGCTTGTTGAATTTTAATTTCAGTCATTTGTAAATCCTGATCCACAGCCTTTACAATAGTATGGTTTCTCTATAATGTCTGCTTTTGTATCTCTTTGCAAATTTAAACCCTATGAAGAAGCTGATCTGCACGTTTTACAAAACGAATAGTTTAGTGAATTTGAAAATGTGAATTTAGTCAAAATGTGAGAGTACAGCCTTGACAAGATAGATGATTGTCTCCTTTCTCTGACTGAGTATTTTAACATCAAAATACAGATCCGGTCATTTTTAAGAAGATGCTTTTATCTTCTTCAGAAGGAGAATGCGTTTCTTCCAATTTGAAAATGTCCTTTTCTGCAGTTATCTGTGAACAAAGAAGATGTATGTATAAAACCAAGAAAAAAGTGAACTGATTTATTATGAGCAAAATAGACTTTTTGTGTTTCAATGATTTTCAACATTTAATGCAATTCATGTTCAGATGATCAGTAAAATTTTGTACTAAGATTCAGAAAATATGAACAGAATGAAGTTAAAATATGGAAATCTTATTATGCCTAAATTTTATTCATCTGGAAGAAAAGGTCATTGCATCATGGATATTATTAATATTTCTTTTAGTTCATTCTGCATTATTTTCTTGTCAACAATCAAACTTAAATAGAATTCAAAAATCAAGTAGAGGGATTGGACATCTTAACAAGGAAACCAAACTGTTACTGTGAACAAAAAGTTAATCCAATAATATGCTTGAATATGAAACGGGGAAGGCATGAAAAGTCTATGATGAGAGACATTTCACATAAAGGCACTGTTCAGCTTTGCCTGAATGGTCAAATTCTCTGTAGCTCAGTTGGTTCAAATGTGTTAAATTTAATGACAGTTTCTTTTGCCCTGTGGGATGAAGGTAAGAATTCTGCCAGAAAACACATATTTTTTTCATAAGGTTTCTTGAATATTCAGGCTAGTACATAAAAATAAATATATTGTTTAATAAATAAACAGATCATCTACTCAAATATGAGTATCTACTAAAATAATGTTTAAAGTGAACAAAACTGTTTCAGTGTGAATTTTACATTTTTCTGTTTACTAACAATAAAACAGATTTTTATTTTATGTAAAGATGTGCTCAAAAAATAAGAAAATGTAAAGTTTCAGGCTATTTCTGAGTATCATATATTTTTAAAAGAATTTTGTTTCTGCAATGATAAAATATTGTTTATGAAAGATCAAAGAGGAAATATACAGAAGACAATCAGTTGATATAAACAGGTTACCATAACCACACCAAGATATAATCAATTTTAAAAAAGGGATCATATTTTATTAACAAAATGGGATACAAAAGTATCACAACAATTAAGATTTAAGACGCCTTTCAACTGGCACTTCTTTAGGAAAAAAATTTTTTGGTAAATTAAAACTAAGCAACTAATAAGTTAAAACAAAATTAATTTAAGGATGGGGGAAAGGTTAAAAATTTTCCCCCAGCTAGGGAATAGCTTCCCTGAATGAGACCAATTTTTCTTAAGTTCTTTCTGTGTGTGCAGGTCTTTTCATAATAATAACAGACTCCAATAAATTTAAGTGGAGCCTGTTACCTGCCCTTGTGCAATACAGAGAAGAAACTCAGCAAGCAACAGAATTTAATAAATGCTTGCCAACAGTGAAGAAATAAGTCTGTGAACAGCCGGATGTCACCAGCTCATGTCTACACACATGGCCCAGGACATGTTGGGTGATTCTAACTTCCTAGTCTTGCCCACACTGCATCAACATTTGTATTGATAGATGACTAGATTTTGTTGATACGTAAGCAAAACATCCTTACGGTATAGAGGGAAAGCCCTTCTAGTTGAAAAAAATGCTCCAGATCATCACAGCGCAAAAACGCTGTTTAATGGAAATAAAATTTTATCAGCATATGTCTAACGGGACTAATCCACGGTAGTCTGACATATACAGGACATTTAGATGGCCCATACATCCTAACTTCACTAAACTTAATTTTTCATTCAATGGCAGATGTTGGTTGGTTGGTTGGTTGGTTGGTTTGTTTTTATGGCATATCAACCTCAGCGGGTCATTTATTGTTAACTAAATTTTATTTATTTATTGCTGGTAATACCTTTTTCTTTCAACAATTTATTGTTGTTTTTATATAAGTTTTGTGTCTAGTAATACTTTTTTGAGTATCAAGATTCATTGGGATTTGTTTATTTTAAGGGCAGGGTCCCCAAGTCCTACCCTTATTATTTAACCCATAACTGGATGGAAGGGATGGATTAATACCTTTCCCAAGGGTACCAGTCTTAAGTGAATGAAGGGTATTCAACTGGAATTCAAACTTGGCTCACCGATTTCTCTTTTCGAGCCGATATCCACTGCACCACAATGCACATCTGTCTCTAAACACTTACAGCACCTGGTATTCCCAAGCGGTCACCCATCTAAGTTCTGACCAGGCTCAATGTTGCTTAACTTCGGTGATCGAGCGAGAACTGGTGTATTCAACGTGATAGGCCTCAAGCCAATGGCAGATTTTGAATAACCATTCTTCAAAAGCAGTTGTTTAATTTTCTTTTATTCAGCATTGATATATATTAATGATCTCCCTGATTCCATAAGAACCCAAATAGGTTTGTACGCCGATGACACCACAGTTTACTCTCGCCTCCAACAAAAATCTGGTGTAGGCGTCAAAGCTAAACTCGCATCCGAGATTGAAAAAGACCTCCAATCCATATTGGACTGGGGTAAGAAATGGCTAGTAAATTTTAATGCTTCTAAAACGAAGCTACTGTCAATTAACCATCATCGACAATCTCACCTACCTCCCATTAGCATGGACCAGGCTTGCCTCCCAGAGAGTAAAACACTATGCCTCCTTGGTCTCACACTTTCAGCGGACCTCAAATGGAATGACTGTATCGAATCCATTGCTAAATCCGCTGCTATGAAAGTCGGTTCTCTGTGTAGGGCCCGGAAGTTTTTTCCGTCTAAATCTATCCTGCACATTTACAAATCTACCATCCGCCCGTGCATTGAATACTGCTGCCATATCTGGTCGGGTGCCCCTGCTGTTCTCCTCGGGCTTCTCGATAAGGTTCAGAGGAGGGTCTGTAATGTGATAGATACTGACTTGGCAGACCGCCTGCAGTCTCTCTTCCACCGGCGAGACGTGGCTTCCCTGTGTCTCTTCTATAAATACTTTCACGGCTTCTGCTCCGATGAACTTAGATCACTGGTGCCCCCTAAATACGAATTTGCACGAGATACTAGATTAGCAACTAGATCCCACCCTTTTACAGTGAAACCGATAAAATGCAGCCGTAACTTCTACTCCAACAATTTCTTTCCTCGCACTTCCCGACTGTGGAATTCTCTTCCAAACGATTGCTTCCCCGACGGCTACAATCTCCAGGAGTTTAAATGTAAGGTCAATACACACCTCCTAACACACTAACCTGCTCCCATTCTATCAAGCACTCTTCCCATCTGCCCGACCCTCATCCTCGCTATCCTTACTCATCTGTCACCTTTCTCCTGACATTCCCTATGTCTATCCACTCCTTCTCTTTACCTTCCTCTATGTAGCCCCATACGCAATAGTGGCAGTGGAATGCCTTGCTTGGGGTGAGATGATTAAAAAAAAAAAAAAAAAAAAAAATTGAGTTTGCACTCAGAACATAACATCGGAGCCTGATGGATAAGACTGCTAAGATTAATTTTCCTGGTTCTGGGAGCAAAAGAGTTCCAAGTTAGGTAAAGCTAAGAAAAGGTGGGTTTATGATAAACACTAGTAAGAAAGCACGAAACTGTTCTTTCTACTAGCACATCCAGATAATGTAGCCAATTGTTCTCTTATACCTGCATAGTGTAATTTAGTAAAGGATGACAATTATTTAAATAAGGAAAGAACTCTTTTGCCTTACTACTAGTAGAAAACTACATAAACATGTAATCAGTATAGTGGAAGTAACAATAAGGCTTAATACTCTTTTCCAAAAGCAGTTTCTCATTAAAGTCAACAAAAATGTTAACCATCAAAAGAGCCAATGGACTACCCATTGCTACACTATTTGTTGATACATGCAATTATCAAAACTGAAGGAGACAGACTTAACCGCCATCTCCATCAGCTTGACAAAGACACTCTCAAGAAAAGATGGAGACTTTGTGGGGCCATGATACAAAAAGTCTACACAAATCCCAATTGTTTCATCAAGCAAGACATTTGTGAACATACTTGATATATCAAATGACACAAAATAATCAGTGTCAGTATATATATATATAACTTTGTGACTGTAGTTCATATATTCATAACTATGTCATATAATTTTAAAAACCATCATTTTAAAATATAGAGAACAATTTCTGCATTTTGGTAATTTTGGAATTTCTCCATTAAATTTGAATGTCATTAGGTAATTGCTATTATTTAATCTTTATAATCATATTGCCCCAAGCAAGGCATTTTACTGCCACTGTTTTGCAGGGGGTTACATAGGAGGAAAGTTATGAGAAAGAGTGACAGGTTATAGGGATGTCAGGAAGCTGATAAGAGAAGGATGAGAATACTAATGAGAGTGGACAGAGAAAGGAGCATGAGAGAGAAGATGCAGGTTAGTGAGATAGGAGATGACTATTGACTTCACATTTAAATTCTTGGAGCTTGTAGCTATCGAGGAAACAAGTAAATGAAAAGGAATTCCACAGGCGGGAAGTGCAAGAAAAGAAGCTGATGGAGTAGAATTTGTGTTTGCATTTTATTGGTTTTACAGTAAAAATGTAGGACCTAGTTGCTAATCTTGTGGCTTAAGTAAATTCATATATAGGGGGCACCAGTGAGCTAAGTTCATCGAAGCAGAAGCTGTGAAAGTATTTGTAGAAGAGACACAGGGAAGCCATATTGCGCCGTTGAGAAAGTGACTGTATCTGAGCTGCCAAGTCAAGATTGATCACATTACAGATTCTCTGTTGGATTTTGTTAAGGACACCTAGGTGGATAGCAGGAGCACCTGACCAGATATGGCAGCAGTATTCAATGCATGGGTGTATGATAGATTTATATATGTGTAAGATTGTTTCAGATGGGAAAAACTCCTGGCTCTACACAGAGAACCAGCTTTCTTAGCAGTGGATTTAGCTATGGATTCTATATAGTCATTCCATTTGGGGTCTGTTGTGTGAGTTAACCTGAGGAGGTGCAGGGTTTTGTTTTCAGGGAGACTAGCCTGATCCATGCTAATGGGGGTTATAAGCGATTGTCTGTTATGGTTAATAGATAGTAGACTTGTTTTGGAAGCATTAAAATTCATGAGCCATTTCTTACCCCACTCCGCCATGGATTGGAGGTCCTTTTCAAGCAGGCAGCAAGGTTTGCTTTGTCAGCCTCGGCAGATTTTTGATTGATGTGAGAGTAAACCGTAGTGTCATCAGCGTATATGCCTACTTCGAGTCTTATTACATCTGGGAGATCAGTAATGTAGATAAGGAAAAGCATAGGACCTAGAATAGAGTGTTGAGGGACACCCACATTCGTATGCATGTCTATTCAATACTACCTTCATTGTGCAATTTGAAAGGAATGACTGGATAAGGTTAAACAATTGTCCTGTTATACCATAGCCTTGCAGTTTGCGTAGAAGGCCAGCATGCCATACTCTGTCAAATGCTTTGGAGATATCTAGGGCAACAGTTTAGGCTTTGCCATTCTTGTCGATAGCCTGGTGTATATACTCAGTGATGGCCATGAGCATATCAGCAGTAGACCTGGTGAAACAGAAACCATACTGTTTGTCAGAGAAGAGTCTGTGGGCTGAGAGATGTTCAACCACCTCCATGTAGATGAACTTATTGACAGTTGGAATATACATTACTGTTTTCCCTATATCTTAAGCATAAGGTAATATTTTCCAAAATTCTGTAAATTAATAGTTAATTTTACTAATTTTCTTTCATATATCTAGAATAGATATTTAGTTTTTAAGAGATTTTAGAATATCTGAAATTTTATTTATCATTTTCCATTAAAATGTTAAACTAAAAGAATGTATTAAAAATTTGCTAATATTTCTGAGATGAGGTAGTAATTACATGATTTACATTATTGTCCTCATCTTTGTTGCCATTTGTACAACGTTTCAGTCATTGTACGCCCTTGGCCTTCTTCAGGTGTTAGAAATTTTGAACTGAACCCTTTATTACAATCACTAGGATATATCATTCTCATTCCTTGTGCAAAGCCTCTTTTGGTAGTATAACTCCCTCTAACCTGATTCTTTAAGTTACTTGTACACCACTGCTGTAGCCTGGTATTGAACTCAAACTTCTTTGGGTCAAGTCAAGTCAGGAACTAACCAATGTCTATATTCACTAGACCATGTGTTTTTTAAGGACAAAAACAACTGAATTTCTGGGACTTATAAACCTAATATTCAGTAACCATTTTTTACCGGAGTTCATATTGCAGTTTTTGATGTTAATGGTTTTTCCCTAGCATTTTCTTTACCAGAGCTCATATTGCAGTTTTGACACTAATGATTTTCTCTGGCATTTCGTATTACTTATTCCCATATTGTATTCATCTCTATTCTTGTAGCCTAGCATGTTCTGATTCCTTAAGTTTATGTAGTTTTCAGTGGTGTTCTCTATCTATTATTTCAACTTCATCCCATAGAGGGTAATGAGCTTCTTTCTCTCTCCATATATGGTGAGCTATGCCTGATTTTTCTATCTCCCCTTGTGTTACGGTCTTGCAATGTTCTTTTACCCTTACCTTAAGCGGATGGCCTGTTTCTCCTTTATATTTCTTTCCACAGCTACATGGAATGGCTTACATACAGCCCTGAGTCATGTCCTCCTCTGTTGGGGATCTTACTCAGGAGAGGTACTTGCGAAGTGTAGAACCACTTCTGAAGATCATCCTGATGTTATATGAACCACAGATCCTTTGTATTTTCTCTGATAACCCCTTCACATTGAGTAGACAGACTGAGGATGTTTTCTGAGAGTTGTTACCCTCATGAACCCTCCCTTCCTTCCATGTTTATTGGAGTTGTTGTCATGTACCCTGGATAATTTTTACATTGTAGAGTACTGCTTATACTGACCATTTTTTGTTTGTATGTCTCTGGATTGCTGTTTATGACTTTTGCTCGATGTTGCAGGCAGATATTTAAAAGGAGATACCTCATAACTACCAAAAGGGGCTTTGCACAAGGAATGAAAATGATATACCCCAGTGATTGGGGTATATCAATTCAAAATTCCTAGCACCTGAAGACGGCCGGAGCGTACAATGGCCGAGACATTGTACAAAGGTCAACAAAGATGAAGACAATAGTCTGAATAATGTTAACAGTTTATAAAAAATGTGTTAAAATCTTAGTGATGTGTAAAAACGATCTTTTTTATAAGTGAGTTAGAGGCTATTTCATATAAAAGAAAAGTTTTACTAAACAGGGGACATATATATTATTTAAAATTCTTTTTCCGGGTTTTTTTATTTAAAATTTTTGCTTACCTAATATCACTTTATCTAAGTAACTGGTCCCCTGCTACATATTTACAAATTCTTGATAAAATCCAAAGAATCTGCAATGTTATTTGTCCTGACCTGACATCTTGGCTTCAGTCACTTTCTCACATCAATAACACCATTTCCCTATGCCTTTTCTGTAAATGCTTTCATAGTAAATGTTTTGATAAACTTTCGACTATTGTACACATTGGGACTAGTTAGAATTTCCTAGAAACTTTGAGACATTGTGGTGGTTATACTAAGAATGGTAAGTAACAATGTGCTGTTTTCTTGTAAGGAATACTGTGATATGCTTGTGGTGAGCTAAGCTTAACTATAATTAAGATGAAAACCAGTTTTCTACACCCTCCCTCCATTTTGTCCTTGTACCTCATTCTTATATTTTACAAAATAAATATTACATTCCTCTATGGTAAATAGACATTCTGAATTTAAGTACAGTACTAGACTGGCTGCAAAAATCTGATCATTTTACAGTTGAAATTGCAGATGTAATCAAAAATTCTATGATAGCAGTTTCTTCTCTTGCACATATCATTTGTGGAAATCTCTTCTGGCTTCTTGTATCTAAGACAACATAAATTTTCAAAAATTTAAATGCAATGTTAAGTGTGATTTTCTATTATCTTAATTCTTGTTTCTTTTCCATAATAATGCTTTTTTCTTGTATTCTCTCATGCTCATTAACTGCTAGCACCTTAATGCCGCTATAACCATGCTCAGGGCAAAATTATATATAAGAATACAGACTTGATACCACAAAATTTGAAAGGTGGAAATATTTTTTTCTAATACTTAATCGAAGGGTGTTGTTGACAGAAGAAATTGACACAGAAATAAGATCTTAAATTGGACAAACTGGAATAGAGAGGCACAGTTGAAACACAAAAAAATAATTTGTAAAAAAACAAGTCACAAATAAAACACAAAAGATTTCAATGAGCATAAAAAGAAAGAAGAGTCTTACTCAAGGCCCATTGTGCAGGAAAAGGGAACCTAAAAGTTCTTTTTGTCTGCACAGGCTCAGTCTGTGTACTTTAACACAAGTGGATTTAAGTACACATGAATTATCGATGAATTTCAAAATTATATATATATATATAATTAAAATTGTTTTTTATTTAAAATTAATTTACATTGTGACACGTAAATTTTTGTTTCAAGATTTTACCTCATCATCAAGCAATGTTGACTTATTGTTGGGAAAATGATTTACATTTCAATGTATAAAACAATGCGCTTGTTATTCAAAGAGTTGATATACATGGAGAAGACAGAAAGTTTATGTGTGTATTTAATTTAAAGTTTAAATTTGAAAATATAGGTTACGTATTTGTGGAAAACAGGTTTCGTCTTTCAAACTTAACTGCAAAGTGTCAGTCTATTGAGCCACCATCTAGACTGCTCTCTTCTGGTGCAATGTATCAATTTTTGTTACATTATTTTCTTAGCTATAATTATATTTTGCTCTATGATATATGTTGTATTGATCACTTTAAAAAAAAAAAAGTAAATGCTGGAGAGCTTGAATTCTAAAACTCTTGGTTTTCTTCACCTGAATATATATATAATAATATTAACTTTAGCAACAACTATACTAATAGTAAAACTAGTATTAATCAAGCTATAATTTAAATCGTCTTGTATAACCTACCGAGAACAAACTTGAAAAGAAAAAAGGGGAAGCAAAAAAAGAAACAAACGAAGTACAGGAACAAAAAACCTCAAGACAAAAACCCTAACACTAAAGCGCTCAATACCAAAGTAGAGCAAACAAAGACAGAAATCTAAGCAGGAGCCAACAACTGACCATGATTTTGCCTAATGGCTCAAGCTGTTAGGTGAAACCATGGTCAGTTGTTGGCTCCTGCTTAGATTTCTGTCTTTATATATATATATATATATATATGTGTGTGTGTGTGTGTGTGTGTGTGTATGAAATAGATAAACAAAACAAAACTTTTTGCCTTGACAATTCAATTATTTTAATTGGCTTCACTCCTCAGTGATGTATGATTTAAAAAGCAATGATGAGAATGTGAATAAAACCTAAAATGAAAGAAAATTTGTACATCTTATAAAGACTATTACATTATTTACAGGAATAGTTTGATATTTACAATATTTTAATAACTAATGCAGTTAAAACAAGGGCAATCATTTAGTAATTCAGAAAACATGAATATGAAAATAAATTTTTATTCATAAAACTTTTTAAATTATTAAAATGTGAACCATAAAAAACCTTTATTTAAAAATTCATAAAATGTTTTACCAACCCTTTTGTAGAAGTCAAATAACTTACCTTCTAACATGGCTGCCTCCCTTCTACTTCTTGATGTAAGGCAGGCCAGCTAATTTACCTCATCTAGGAGAGTACCTAATACAGCAGGTGGGTTAGTTCACTTTACTATAATGGACTGGCCCAACACATTTTCATGTGTGGATTCTATTCATTTTATATATCTCTTCATTAGATCACTCAGTAGGTTTTTCTCAATTTGAAGTGACTATACAATCTACTTGCGTGTCAAATCACCTACAATTAACGAGTGTTCAATACCTTCCAATAAGCAATCTAATAAATAGTTTAATATTTTTTGCTTTAAATTCTCAAGAAAAAAGAAAATTTATTAATTCACTTTCACATATTCAAGTTTGTTTTTAAATTCTACACATTTTAAAACAAACATAGCTGAGAAGTAATAGTAGTTGAAAATAACAGTGGTTTTAAGGCAAAAAAAACATCTTTTTCATACACTGTTTATTTACAAATACAATAAAAAAAAATGTTTCAGTATTAAAAAAATACCCCAAATCATGGAATTTTTCTATTTTACTAAAATTTTCACTATTTACTAATTTCTGACAGAACTCTATATTGAATCCTTTTTATATTTTAAAGTAGGTACCCCTGCTAATTCACAATATTTAAGGTTTAAAATAATTTTTTCTTAAAAGGTAAAAGTTTTTGTTTCTAGCTTTAATTGAGAACTAAAAGATTACATTTACTATTTTTAGTAAGCAAAATACTGTGGTGTATTTCAAATAGAATTTACATTGATTGGCATTAATAATCATTTTTTTTCTGAAATAGCTGATTAATGCCCTTTTTAGTCATATTTCATTGAATTCTCTTTATTAAAAAATCTTCCAAAAAAAAAAAAATAATTTTCCAAAACTTTGAGGAATATTAGCTGATTTAAGGTAGTCATATTTATGTCTTTGATGAGCGATGACAGGTTTACTGTTGTTCTACAGAAACTTTATCTGTAAAAGATAATTAAAAAAAAAAATGGCTGAGCGCATTTTATATCATTTTTCAGTACTTTGTAATCTTAAAAATATTCTTCATTTTAGGAATGCTAATTTAAATTTACTAAAGCCATCGCTCTTATTTTCTGATAATGTTGTGTATGGTTGTACATACTTTCAAATTTAGCACTTTTATAAGCTAAAACAAATTTATTATTTTTAAAATCTTGGTGCATGATGATCTGTATTATGCTTTTCAATTTTTGATTAGTAAATAGAGTTCTTACTTAATAACAGTATCACCTAATGCAATTTAAGTAACGCAGAATTTTAAAAGATTTGAAACTCTATAAATTATTATAGTTTCAATAAAAAATGAAAACAATACTTGCAAATATTCATTATCTATTGAAAACAAGTTTTTAAGACAATTATCATGCTATAACTTCTTGGCACTCAAGCTGGAAACTCAAATATGAACATTCCAGAGTCTTTGTGTGTCAATCTGAGGACAGTTCAGAAGATTCAGAAAAAGTTGGATGAGTCTAATGATGATTACAAATGTATAGGAGCTCAGAAAACTCAATCTGATCATTCTGATAAGAAAAGAACTCCAAAATAAGTTGGTGAGGTACAAACTCAATACAGAAGCCTATGACAAGGTAGTGCTGTTTTGAGGCAAAAGGGTGGCTTCTGGAAGACCATATTTCAGGCAACAGGACTTTGCACCAAGCCACACAAGCAGGAGAACCCATTTAATTCAGTCTACAAATTTCTGTGATCTGATTAGCTCCTTACATCTAGCCACCTAACTCTCCAGACTGCCATCACCCATAATTATCAAGTATGAGAGACGGTTGAGAGAGAGATCAAAAAGACTCCTTGTAACACCAAAAATGAACTGAAAGCAAAGATTATGGAAGCATTCACCAATTTAAATAAAGAGAGCATCCAGAAGAACTGAAGAATATTCTAAAATCATCTGGAGTCTGTGGTTGAAGCCAATGGTGATTTTACTGAATAAATTTACTCTTTTGCAACACAAGATATTTTTCTATAATTTTCATGAATATATCAGCTAAAATGAGATGTCAGTATTATTTTCATTTTCATGTAGTTTGGACAACAGTTTATTTATCACACTGCGTCTTATCTGTAAAAGCAATTAAAAGATTTTCTAATTAAATAATGCTATAGTTCTATTGCATTTATTTTATTATTTAGAGCAGGTTTTTGGAAAATGAGTAACTGATTAAAAAAAAAAAAAAAAATGGGGGATTTGCATTCTCCAAGGACTCCCACTTTTAAATAATAAAACAAATAATTTGTAATTAAAATTTAATTTCTTGAAATTTCATAAAAATTAAATAAGTTGAGAGTCGGAGGTGACATATGTAAAAAAAAAAAAATTTTTCCTAAGATTTTATAAAGACTGTTTCAATAATAATTTTATTTATTCATGCATATATTCTGAAAGCTTCTCATTTAGCTTGAATAAATAATATAAACTAAGGACATTATTATAAACTGAAGAAAAATTTTTTTTTTGATTACTAATGAAATTTTAGAAGAATTGTTTTCATTTTTTTTAATTATAATAATTTATACTTTCAAAAATATTTTTAAAATACTTCAAAGATTTGTTGGGGTTAGTATATAAAATTATTAAGCAAAGACTATATTTACTTATTGAAAATTAAAAAGTTTAATACAAATTGTTTTGCCTCCCTATTTTTAAAATAATTAAAATTTTTTTTTGTGTATTTGAAGATTTTTTTGTATGGTAATTTCTATGTGTAAATCAAAAGGTCATGTGTATCAGAGTTTCTTCCCCTTACCTGAAAAAATATTTGTACAATTATGTCAATTTTGATTGCCATACAACTTTTAACTTATCTAGCATCCATAAATCTGTCAACAAATATGCTGGAAAGGTCAGAAGGTTGAACTCTGTGTTTAGGAAATAGTTTTATTCTAAATTTCAGGCTATAAATAAGTAATACTTGTGTAAATCAGATTAATTTAACATTAAATTTACAAATTTCCTGAAAATGATGTGTCATAGATGTATATTTTATTTTCGCAAGATTTTTAAAACTGAGAATTATTTTTTGTTTACAAATGTGTCAATCGCACAAAAATGGCCAAAAAACTGAAAACTTAAAAAAAAAAAAACTCAAAATTTTAGATTCCAATCAATATAATTTCTGTTTGAAATACACCAGAGTATTTTACTTACTGGAAATAGTAAATTCAACCATTTAGCTTTCAATTAAAATTAAAATAAAAGTTTTAAGAAAACTTTTGTTTATTTTTAAAAATTCAATTTAGATATCAAAAATGAGTGGAGGTACCTAATTACTCTTAACCCACAGCTGGAGGGAGAAGAGACAGATTAATACTTTTCCCATGGGTATTTGCACGTAAGTGAATGCAACAAATTCAGCTGGAATTTAAACTTGGCTCTCTAACTTCTCATTCCAAGCCGATATAAATCAGCTGCACCACAACTATAAAGATGAAATTTTTTTTTTTCATAAAGCAAACATTTTACAGAATTGAATATTTTTTTTATATGTAAATTTAAAATTAAATTTTTAAAAATAAAAAAATTTTTTTGAAAATTTCATTTTAGTTTTAATTGAAAACTAAATGATTAAATTTACTATTTCCAGTAAGCAAAATACTCTGTTGTATTTCAAACAGAAATTATATTCATTGGAATTTTAAAATTTTCAATTTTTTAAAATCTTTCAATTTTTTGGCTATTTTTAAGTGATCGACACATTTGTAAACAAAAGTTCTCGGTTTTAAAAATCTTGCAAAAATAAAATATACATCTGTGAGACATTATTTTTTAGAAAGCATGAAATTTAGAATAAAACTATTTCTTAATCAGAGTTGAACTTTGTGACCTGTCTGTTTTCTATCAAATGTGTTGACAGGTTGTCAGACTAAAGATAAGCTAAATGTATGGTGATCACAAGTGACACAATTGTACAAATTTTTTTTTCAGGTCATGGGAGGAAACTCAGAATGACATGACCTTTTAATTTGCAAATGGAAATTACCATACACAAAAAAACTTCAAATACACACAAAAAAAATAAAAAATTATTTTAAAAATAGGGAAACAGAATGATTTGTATTAAACTTTTTAATTTTCAATTACTAAATATAATCATTGCTTAATTAAAGTCTTTGAAGTATTTTAAAAATATTTTTGAAATTTTATAATTATAATAAAAGAAAG
Source organism: Ascarosepion bandense (assembly GCA_037127315.1). NCBI lineage: Eukaryota > Metazoa > Mollusca > Cephalopoda > Sepiida > Sepiidae > Ascarosepion > Ascarosepion bandense. Next base: position 2,036,373 of record JBBBDQ010001586.1, on the reverse strand, counting down.
TGTAAACAATTCTTTTAAAATTTCATTAGTAATCGAAAAAAATGTTCTTCCAACTACTATGTCCTTAATTTTTATTATTTATTCAAGCAATTAAAAGCTTTTCAAATGAAATAATAATGTCATTGCATTTTTTATTTTACTATTGGGAGCAGATTTTCAGAAAAAAAGGCAAAATTTTTCAAAAAAAAAAAATAGATGATTTACATTCTCCAATGAGTCCTGAGTTTAATTAAGAGGATTTATCGCTACAAAATTTAATTTCTTCAAATTTTATGAATTTACGTGGAGTGGGGAGTAATACATGGAAAAAAATGGTAAATTTTCGTTTTAGGTCCCAAAGGCTTTCCCCCCCACTTCAAATTTATCCAAAATAGCATTATTTCTGAGCAAATGTATATGCTGAACTCAAATCAACAACTACTTACTGAAGAAATTTACTTTTATTGATCTTAACGACCAGAAAAAATCGAATTTCATCTCGCACTTTTTGTCTCCCGTAACTCTCACCAAGTCATAATTAACTGCAGAATGACTTTCGGCGTAGGCAAAAAATTTCGGCCTATTTACTTCCTGTAATGAAAGTAATACGCGTAGAAAAAATCGCGTATTACTTTCATTACTCGAAGTAAATAGGCGGAAATTTAAGTAAAGGAAGTAAATAAGCCGAAATTTGTTGTCCTCCGCCGAAAGTCATTCAGCAGTTACATGAGTGCGTTAGAGTTACAGGAGACAAAATGAGCGAGATGTAGTTCGATTTTTTTCTGGACGTTCAGATCAATAAAAGTAGGTTTCTTCAATAACTAATTGTTGATTTGAGTTCAGCATACACATTTGAACAGAAATAATGCTATTTGGGATAAAATTTGAAGGGGAAAAAGCCTTCGGGACCTAAAACAAAAATTTACCAAAAAAGATTTACCGAGATTGTTTTAAATTAATAATTTCATTTGTGAATAAGTCCTTAAACCTTCATTAAAATAAGACAATTATTTGATTTTTGCAAGAATTTCCAACCAAAAATGTGTTTGTCACCAGAAAAAAAACTAAGTTGTTTAATGTTTACCATAAATAAAATCTTAAACGATTTGGTTACCCGCTAACTCAAATAAAAAACAAGATTTTTTTTATCAAAATTTCGAACGGGTTAGGAAGGGATTATAATTTTTTTTTAAATAATTAAAAACAAACAAACAGAATACTTAATAATAAACATTTTGATGGAAAAAAAAGTTCGTTTTTATATCAAGTTTTGGGCTTTTTTATTCGTATTATGCTGGGTTTTTTTTTTGTTTTTTTTTGGCGATTTAGTGGAGGTACCTTCTTTCAAAGATTGAATTTACTATTTTTCTTTGCAACTAATGTTTGGATTTTGGAACATATTGAATTATTTAGAGGAATTTCAAATTGTTTTAAATTTCTCGTTCATCGGTGTCAATCAAATTCATCAATTGAACTTGGCGTGAGTATTTTATTTTTATTTTTTACATTTTGGGTTTTGAAAATAATTCAAATATTTGTTTAAAGAAAAAATTCATTTTTGACGGATAAAGTTTTTAGGCTACTATCTTTCAAATACAACCAAAAGTAACATTTGTTTTTAACTTTATTTCTTTTTTATCAATGTCCCACAAAAAACTAAAGGTACTTCTTCAGCCTAACTTAGCAAATTGATTAACTTTACAAAATAATAATAATAATAATAATAATTTTCAATTTTGTACTTAATTATATTTTTAAAATAAAATTGTAATCAGTTTCCAAAATAATATAGACTTGTTAAATAATTTTATAATTCAACAAAGAATAAAATATCTGTCCAAAAGATATTTAATCTTTTTTACCGTATTTGACTTTTGGAGTAAAGTCTCTTGCTTGCTGCTACGTACTCTATTTTAATTTGTAAACAATTACATTAAGTAAGTTAAACTTACCTCTTTTGTTCACTTTCTGTGTGATTTGCTTTTCTTACGACAAAGAAAATTTAGGGAAATGCTGAATAATTTTGAAAAGACTTTTGATTAATTAAAATGAGATTTAAGAAGCAAACGTCTGTTGGTGCCAAATATTAACAAAAGAGCAAAATTCAAGGGAGATAATTGGGGAGGTAATTTAATTTTCTTTGTTTACAAAAAACAAAGAATTGGACATTTGAACTTGATGATAATCCTATAATTATTACCTGTTTTATTTAATAAATGAAGTCAAGATATTCTTTTTTTTTTTAATTTATAAACTTGTTCTCTGATTGGTGAATTACAATTTTTTTACAATATTTTGTCGTGAAAACGACATTTTTTTTTTGTTATCAAAAAGAAAGGTTTCTCGGCCATTTCTTGGGTCTATGCTTGGTCACGGTTTCAGATGTTTTTGAAGGCATTACATCTCCCCCTCTGAGACACGTGTCTCCTACTCTGTATTTACCCGAGGCTCCCCACAAAGGAGGAGTGTGGCACAAAAAGGATGATTTAACCGTGGGGCATTCTGAGCGCACAAAATTTCCCCATAGCCCACGCATTTTTAGTCAAATGTCGGCACTGATTCCGATCAACACAAGCATTTCAATTAAATCGGCTCGAGTATCAATTGGTTAAAAAAATCCCGTTGATGAAAAAGTGAAATCAAATAACTGCAGTAGAAAAAATTTACTTCTGTTTAACTTTATTTTTCAATTTAAGATCAGTTAGCACTACACAGTAACACTAAGTGACTAAGTTAACTTTAATTAATCCAAAAACTAGGTTTTTTAATTTTAGCTAATTATTTTGCGGAGGAAAATTGGAAAGAACAGAATTTGGTAGCTCAGGTTCGATAAAAAGGCTTACAATACATGATTAAAAAATAGCATTAAAAAAAGAAAACAAAAAAAAAAACTTTTTTTTTGTCTTCGAAATTTTTATAAAAATTGAAATTTCAATCAATTTAATATAATTTCTATTTGAAATTCACCAGAGTATTTTACTTACTGAAAATAGTAAATTTAATCATTTAGCTTTTAAAGCTAAAATTAAAGCGTCAAGAAACTTTTAAAAAATCATGCTCTTTCATCGGAATAGAAAACAAAAGACTAAGAGTTTCAAACTCAGGTAACGATTTGGTTACTTGCTGACGAAAAAAAGGAAAAGATTTCTTACCAAAATTTCGAACGTGTTTGAAAGGATTAAAAATTTACTTTGACCTTTCCTCTTAAACATTTTGACGGAAAAGCTTCGTTTTTCTTCATACTATCTTTTTTTTTCTTCTTCTTCGGCGAAATAGTGAAGTGGCGGTAGTAGCTAGAAGGTACCTCCAGAAATCGCTGAAAAACAGCATAATTATGAAGGAAAAAAACCCCAAACTTAATAAAAGCGAACTTTTTTTTTCCATCAAAAATATCAAAATGTATATTTTATTATTAAGAAGAAAGATAAACAAAAATATATAAATTTTTTTTAATTTTTTAAATCCTTTCTAACATGTTTGAAATTTTTGGTGAAAAATCTTGTCTTGTTTTTCGTTAGCGGGCAAAAAAATCATTACAAGAGTTTACAATGGATAATGTAAACGTAACGTAACTCAGTTTTTGTTTGTTTTTTTTTTCGTTGAAAAACAATAATTTGGAAATTCTTGCAAAAAAGCAAATAATCGTTGGCTGTTAATGAAACATTCAAGACTTATTCACATCACATATGAATGAATGAAGAAATCCTTTTTAAAGTATTAATTTTAGAACATTTTGCTAAAATTATATATATATTTTTTTCCCCACGTAAATTCATGAAATTTCAAGGAATTAAATTTTGCAGCAAAAATTTATTTTATTATTTAAATGCAGGAATCATTGGGGAATGTAAATCATCTATTATTTTTTTCAAACAGCTGGCCTTTTTTGTGAAACTTTGCTCTAGAGTCTAAAGAATGAAATAAAAATTGGCAGTTTTTATGACATTATTTAATTATATAAGCTTTTAATTGCTTTTATAAATAATATATATTAAGGACATTATAGTCTGAAGAAAAAAAATTTTTGTTGAATAATGAATTTTTACAAAAATTTTTTTCTTTTGTAATCATAATAATTCATAAAGTTTCAAAAATATTTCTAAAATTCATCAAAGCTTTGTCACAGGTTATTTAGTTATTAAGTGAAGACTTACTAATAAAAAAAAACTGAAAAGTTTACCATTGAGCCATTAAATTTTTAAAATAATTTATATTTTAAGTAATTCAACCTCAACAGAATGCAGAAAGCACTGGACGACCGTTTCATCCTATATTTGGGACTCATCAATAGTGCACATCCACTACCAGGAATTGAAACCCCGGCAGTTGTGTTATTAAGCCAATGTCATACCAACTGTACCACAGGCCCCGGTGATGAAGAGGTAATGAATTAAACTCAGTATAGCACTGCTCATTCACATATTCTGTGGTGGAACTTCACTGAGCTCCTTTTACTCATAGGACTGTGCCTCCCAGAGCCACGACTACTATCACCAAGCCGCTCACACTGGAGAATTAGAAGCCGGTTCAAGCAATCATATACAGATGAGAAATTGTAGGAGGATTTGAAATATTAAGTAAGTAATTCATTGAGTTTTATTCAACCTCAACAGAATGCAGAAAGCACTGGACAGCTGTTTCCTCCTATATTTGGGACTCATCAGCAATGCGTATCCACTACCAGAAATTGAAACCCTGTGGTACAGTTGGTATGACATTGGCTTAATAACGCAACTGCCTGGGTTTCAATTCCTGGTAGTGGATGGGCACTGCTGATGTAGTCCCAAATATAGGACGAAACGGCCATCCAGTGCTTCCTGCATTCTGTTGAGGTTGAATAAAATTCGATGAATTACTTACTTAATATTTCAAATCCTCCTACAATTTCTCAACTGTAATTTATAATTGTTTTTTGTGTATTAGAAGCTTTTTTTATTAAGTATGTTATTTTCTATGTTACATTAAAACGTTATGTGTTTCACAGTTTATTTCCCTTACAGAAAAAAATTGGGACAATTATGTCAATTCTGATCACCCATACTTAGCTTCTTTCCAGTTGACTGCCATCACACATGTCAAAAGTCAGAAAGATCAAGGCTCCGTGATTAAGAAATAGTTTTATTCTGAGTTTCATGCTATAAACAAGTAATACCTGTGTAATACAGATCAATTTAACTTTAAATTTTAATTTTCCAAAAATGACATGTCATAGATCTATATTTTATTTTTGCAAGATTTTTAGAATCAACTTTTGTTTATGAACTTGTAAAGCTGTCAAAATAGACGAAAAAATGATGATTTTTGAAAACTTTGAAACAGGTACCTCCACTCATTTTCGATAAGTAACTTTTAAATTGAATTTTTAGAAATATAAAACTTTTCTTGAAACTTTTATTTTAGTCTTAATTGAAATCTAAATGATTAAATTTACTATTTCCAGCAAAGCAAAATACTCTGGTGTATTTCAAACAGAAATTATATTGATTGGAATCTAAAATTTTGAGATTTTCTTTTTGATTTCTCAATTTTTAGGCCATTTTTGAGTGATCAACACATTTGTAAGCAAAAGTTAATTTTGAAAAAATAAAATATACATCTGTGACACATTTTTTTTTAAAAATTAGCAAATAACCATGCTATTCTTTTCAGTGAATTAGGGACATTATGGTCTGAAGAAAACTTTTTTTTATGAACAATGAATTTTTACAAGAATTGTTTTCATTTTTCTTTTTTTAATTATAATATTTTATAAAGTCACAAAAATATTTTTAAAATCCCGCAAAAACTTGTTGCTGTTTGCTTATTAAGTGAAGACGATATTAACTAATCAAAAATTGGAAAGTTTAATACAAAACAAATTAGCAAATAAATTTTTTAAATAGTATTTTGCTTAATGGAAATAGTAAATTTAATCTTTTAGCTTTCAATTAAAGCTAAAATTAAAGCTTCAAGATAAATTTTATTAATCAAAATTTTAAAACCTAGGTATTGCAAATTATCATGAAAAATGGAGGTACCTACTTTATGTGATTGTTAAGAGAAAAGACCAATTAACTTTTTAATAATAAAATTATATTTGCAATACTTTTTAGAAACTTTAAAATGTTGGTTAAAAATATTTTGTCCTATCAACTGATGATCTTAGATTGTTAAAATGAGCCTATGGTTGCAATTGAAACGAGCAAACAATTATTAAGGTTTCTACAATGAATATTGGTCAAAATTCAGAATATATACCAGAAATTGTTCATATATGGTTCATTAGTTGCTGTTGGTAAGGAAAGTGAATAGAGGTTAGGTTGTTGTCAGTAGGGCTGGGAGTTGACAATTTCTTCAGTTGGTTATCCAAGGTCATATTTAGTGTTAGGATATAGGTCTATTAAGTTTTAAATCTTTTAAAATTCTGTATTAATTTGGAGCAGTTAGGTGATACAGTTATCAAGGATAAACTATATTTACTAATCATAAATTAAAAAGTCTACTACAATCTAACCCCCAGAAAATTATGAATATTTTTTTGTTTATCTATAAATGTGCAAATTTTTGTAAATAAGGATTCCACACACAACATTATCAGAAAATAAAAGCAGTGACTATAAGAAATTTAATATTTATTATAAGCATTTTGTAAGTAAGAGTATAAAGCTGAAGCACCTAAAATTCAACGAAATATTACAATAAAAAGTTTTTTCTGCATTTTTAAGATTAATGGGTAGCTGGAAAAATTATATAAAAAAAGGCATTCACACTGTATTCAAGTAATTTTTACAGTTACATTCTCTTTAACACATCACTCAGTAAATCCTGGGCCTAATTAATAAAACAACAACTTTTAGGCAAAATTCAACTATATTCATCAACATAGTCTCCTTCTAGGGTGATACACTGATTCCAATGCTTCTCTAACAATTCACTGCCTTTTTTGTAGAATGATTTGTCTTCAGCCTTAAAATACACCTCAGTTTCTGATATCACTTCTTCATTGAAGCCAAATCTTTTTCCATGGAGCATTTTTTTTTAGTCTCTATAATACAAATCCTATATCATCCAACAATTAACTGAGTTGTAAAAAGTAAAATTGCACACTGACAAAATTGGATCAGAATGACTGAAAACATTTTAGAAAAACCAGACCAAGTCAAATTTCACAAGCTGGTGTGAAAATTAAGATTCTGGATTCTGAGTGGATAGGATTGAACTATGACCCCGGTCGAATTTTTTAAACACCGAAAAAATGAGTATGTGGTTTGAGTCAACCATGTGACATGAAGTAAGTACTTATCCCAGTCTCTTTACCAGCCAAAGACAGTCTGATGGGAGCAGGGATCTGATAAAGATCTCATTACAATGAAAGAGAAACATTTCAAGACTCTGAACCTGTCAGATATATCTTGTTGACATACATTTGTTCTTCCTTTCTGTTGTTTTTAACATGACAAAATAAAATGGTTATGGAAAAATGACACACTTGCCGAGTATAGGAAATAACTAGGGGAATTTATTATTGTGGAAACATGAGTACAGCAAACAGTTGTAGATGTTGAACCACCGTATGTTTATCGAGAGCATGGTAAATCTCAGCCTGCTATATTTGCTCGCCTCTGCTGGAAGTCCTTTTTGTCTCCCAGCATGCACCTATTAGCTGGGGACGGACTTCCTTGAATGGTCCAGAGGAGGTAACTTGACCCTTTTTATGGTAATCCTAATACTTTCCTTCCTATTTTTCCTTTCTTCGTCTTCACTCACATGCTGTCAACGAAACAACGAGAAGATATTTTCAACTGATTCCTACAAATTAACATCTGATAAGTACTATTTTTTTTATTGCTTTACCTTCCTTTTCACTTTCTTGCTGGCCATAAAAAGGAAAAGAACACAGACTTTATTAATAACCTGTTAATCTTTCTATATACACACATTCTGCTACTTATAGCTATAAGCTCTGGATCCATTTAACTTCTTACTACTATTTCTCTGGAACATTTAACTATGTACATTTTCTATTTGAACATTTTACTTTTTACAAATTTGTTATTCTGTTCAGTTAATAAGATCACACTTATTTTCTAAATAAAACACTTTTATTCTTCCAACTTTCAACCTGATGATATCTTTAAATGTGAGAATTGTTGGCTATGTTTTGAAGTGGCCTTGTACCCGACATAATCAAGGCCACTACATGAATGGTGGTCCCACAAAGAACACGCAAAGGAATTCTCATCTTTACATATTTGATAAAAACCACAAGGAACATGCAGTAGAATTCTGAACACTACATGAATGGTGACACCACAAAGAACACACACAAGAATTCTAATAACCACAATTTGATTTGTCTATATAAACACAAAAATAGCATGTTACTTTCTCTTGTTAAAAAAATTTCAACATTTATACACAAATCCTTTTTATCGAAAAGATGTACTTTCAAAATGTCACAAGCTCCTACAGTATCTTTTCAATTTTCCCACTACAGGAATGATGACCATGCAAAGGACATGCAGAGGAATTCTGATCTCTATCAAATGTTGAATGCAAACAGCCAGTAGTTGCTGGGGGCCAGATCTGGAGAATAGGGTGGATGCAGATGCAATTTGTAGTGCAATTCTTGTAGTTGCGATCAACTTGTGACACAGTGCATTGTCTTGGTGAAAGATCACTTTTTCTTTTTCATTTGCGGCTGTTTTTGGTAATTTCTTCCTTCAAACACACCAATAATGCTATATAATATTCGCTATTGATGGGTCTTCCTTTCTCAAGGTAATCTATGAAAAAATACTTTGCGCATCCCAAAATATGGAGGCCAAAACCTTGCCTGCTGATGTTTGCATTTTGGTCAGCTTTCATCAGCTGCTTTCCACTCGGCTGACTGCCAATTTGACTCCAGAGTGAAGTGGTGGATCTATGTTTCATCCATTATGGCATATTTATGCATAAATTCTTTCTTGTTACGTTGAAAAAGTGGCAAACAATGCTCCGAATCATTGACATGTTGTTTTTGATCGACTGTGAGCAAATGCAGTACCTACTCTGAATACATGGTGGATTTTTTGGGTGTTTTCCTGGACAACTGCTGATTTTGGGCGACCTGCACGTTCAGCATTATGTCTGTACAACAGTGTTTAAAGTCAGCATACCACCTCTTAATCATTGTTTTCGACAGAGTCCAAATAACACTTATCAAGTCATCGCTTTGTTGGACAGTATTTTTTTCCCCATCAGAAAGCAATGCTTTATCAACACATGAAATTCATATTTTTCCATTGTGTTGAAAATTTGCAACAGTAGCTTCACTTAAATAACTGTAATTTGTAAACTAATAATCCTATTGGGCCTAAATTTTGTCATGTGCCATTTGAAAGTTAGTAATTCATATAAATCATATGGATTTTTTTTATTAGTGATACCATTTATATGTCAGGTCCAGGACTTATTGAGTGATGTGTGACTTAAAATTGCTGAATATTAAGCTCTCAATAAATCTTTCAACACTTCATTAAACATTCAACTCCAAGTTAAAAAAATGATTTTCTGTGTTACTTTAAAGTGAAAATATTTGTTTCAATTCAGATTGATGGCAATAAGAATCAGTTGAGAAAGTTTCAGAAAAGTATATTTTATTTTTGAAAGATTTTTAAATAAAGAGAAATATGTTGTAATGACATTTATTAATATGGCCAATTTTAGTGATTTCAGTGTAGTAACACTGGCAAATTAATATGCCTAATTTGCATAAGTGCAAGAGAGAGCCTATATAAATCATCACTGAGAATAAGTATGGACAAGCTTAGTTACTGAAGAGTGCTAAAGTTCACTTCACTTCACATCAATGGCGTCGCTGATAGGACCCCATTTGACTCTAGAAGATCCAGATTTTGTAAATGCATCGATTCGCTGTTTTTTTGCCAGCGCTAGAAGTAAAAAGCTAAAAGACAAGGAGAAGGGAGGCGAAAATGAAATTACAGATTTATTTTTGGCTACAGCGGGATGAGAGGCGATAATGTAAGTCTTCATCATGGCATATCCCACAAACTTGGAAAACCTGACTTTCGAAAAAATAAGTCAGATTATAAGGAGAAATATGAGACCCAAGAAAAAACTGGTAGTGGCAGAAAGAACGAAATTTATGTCATTGAAACAAGAAATTGACGAACCATTTATAAAATATCTATACCGTTTATGAAATGTGAGTAGATATCACGAAATATGATTTGTTACCAAGATGATATATGCATAGGAGCCACTAATTAAATGAAATTAAAAAAGAAAACCGAAATAATCTTGAATAGATTAAAAATGCTAAAATGACAATAAATGAAAGAAAATGCATAAGCAATTGTCGTAACATATCTTTTTTAGATTATTCCATTTCAAAAGAAGGTATATCACCAGACCAAGCCTTGATAGAAAAAAATACTATAAGTAGCTACACCTACAAATAAGAAAGAACTGAGTTTTTTGGGGATTGGTAAATTTTTACAGGTAATATTTACCAAAATACATGTACTTGACTGAATTGTTTGCAAATTTAAAAAAAAGAATGTTGAATTTATTTGGCCAAAGGAACAAAAAGCTTTTGACAGATTAAAAATTATTATGGGAAAGAAACCAGTAGTGAAAATGTTTGATCCAAAAAAGGACAATGTTAACCACAGATGCAAGCAAAAATTCAATATCGGGAATATTATCACAAGAAGGACATCCGATAATGTATTTATCAACAAGACTAACAAACAGTGAATTTAATTATTCAAATATAGAGAAAGCAGCATTAGCTATCATGTGGACAACTACTAGAGCCCGACAATTTTTAATTGGGAAAAAAGTTCTGTTAAGAAGTGATCATAAACTATGTAAGTTTATATTTGACCCAAGGAAAGAATTACCTAAAGTCACGACATCGAGGATACTAAGGTGGGCAATAAGATTAATGGCATTTGATTTTGATATAGAATATGTTAAAGTAAATTCAATTCCACACATAGACGCACTATCAAGATCGAGATTTTACAAGGAGATAAAACAGAAGAAGAATTTGAAGATGCATTCTTACATTAGGTAGAAACTGATGTTTTGTCTTTAGATAGAATGGCTGCTGAAACTAGACATGATCCAGTACTAAGTAGAATATTATCGAGAATAAGAAAAAACTCATGGGGAAATTGTTCTAGGGCGGAAAGACCCTACAAAGAAATAAGACAGAAATTAACGATAGAACATGGAGTGATTTGTAATGGAGATCTGGTAATTCCCCCAGAAATACAAAGAAAATTGGTAATAAAAAATGTACATGATGATATACATTGTGAAGTAGCGGCCACACAAAAAAAATAAAATAAAAAGCATGGTGGCCTGGATATTCAAGAAATGTCAAAGAATATATAAAAAGGTGCAAAAATGTAAAGAATTAAGAAATTTTACACAGACTACTTTATTTGTGCCCAGAGAAGTGGAGCCATGGAGTAGGGTGCATATGGATCATGCATATATTAATGAAGTGGGACTCTCATTAATTCTAGTAGAGTCTTTTTCAGGCTGGCCTGAAATAATCCGAGTGCCAGACAAGAAAAGTTCTATGATAAAACAGATTCTAAGGGTCATGTTTTCCAGAAATGGCATACCAAAAACTCTGGTATCTGACAAAGCACCAGAATTTTGTGATGACGATCTTAATTTATGGTGAGAAAAAATAGGATGTAAACCACATAAGACACCCCCATATCACCCTCAGTCAAACAGGTTAGCAGAAAGAGTGGTGCAGGCCATAAAAAAGGGACTAAAAGCATGCTCTCAGCAAAAAGAAAAAATAGAAGTTTTTCTACTGAGGTTGCTTTTAAGATATCACACAATAGCACACACTGGAAGACTAGAAAGTCCATCAGCTTTAATGGGAAGATAAATTAGAGCTCCGCTGATGATGTCATATTCCACAAATTAAAAAATGTGGCACAAAAAGAACAAAGAAGCTAATCTGGAAAGAGCAGAATTTATAATGCAAAAAGGCCACAATACAGCTATAATAAATAGAAAAAATGGCAACAGTATATTAGTCCATGCAGATAAAATAAGGACCCAGGGTGAATATGAAGAGCAAAATGAGGAAGAAATGGATACAATTCTGTCCAGTAATGATTCATTAGAACAACCATTACAGAATGAAACATCAGAAGATGAAGTAATGCAGGATCAAGTGGGTCAGAATGAGTTGGAAAAATTTGGACAAAGATCAAATAATGCAAGACAATACAGATGATTACAGCTGGGCACGGAACTGATCTAGGTCTCCCAGAGAAAGAAATACAGGAGAGAGAGAAATAGAGCAAAGTAATGAAACTATCATGAGAAGAAGTACAAGAACTACTAGAGGCATAAAACCTATACATTAAATCTTACCTATCCCACACCACAAACTGTGATCTAATTTAAAATTTCATAGAAAAAAATCGATTTCCTAAATTCAAAATTAAGGTTGAATATACAAAAATTAGATTAATTATAAAAACTGTGCTTAAATACAAAAATATTCTATAGTTGTACAAATAAACATTAAATCCAATCCCATCCCTTACACCTCCCTACTCTGCTCCTCTAAGAAATCCAAAGGATAAAGTCTAGCCAGAAGATCATAAAACTTACATCCTATCTGCTAATGTTAAATTTGTCTACAAAATTCCCAGACACTCATTAATCAACTACATTCACTACCCACACCACTTTCTTCAAAATTCAAACGGACAATTTACAAGACTTATTCCCTTATCACTAACCCCCACCAACATCCCACACACAACTCACCAAATATAAGAGGCTTTCCATTCCTGTCCACACCACCTGATCAGACATTGTAGTTTCACCGTCGAAAAAATTTACAATTTGAGTGGATATATAAAAAATTTGTACATTTTCTAATATATAATTTATAATAAATATTCACAGCTCTATATCTCGAGCACTGTTTGAATTTAATGTTTTGGACGTTGTAAAAAATTTTTTTCTTTGTTCCTTATTCACTCGGATAACCCGCTCCTACATTAAGTTGAGCACTTTTACCATTAATATAAACATTGAACATGGATAAAGTAAATTTCAACATTTTGATGAAAAATATTCCTATTCCAAACAAACAGGAATACTTTCAAAAGCTGGTCTTAAAGACTGAAGACCTAATACGAAGGATGAGATGAAAGGCACATTTCTTCATTAAAGGCCATGGTGCTTCAGATAATAAGGACACATTCAGATTTAAAAACCTAAAAACCGCACCTATCATAGACAAGCTTTTTAACTTCGAGAGTGACATATTCGAGATCTTAAACAAAATTACTTTTCACAAACACAAAAATAAATTTCTAAATCACTTGGATACACTAGTTGGTAGCATAAATGAATCTAATAAGGTCTTTGTCAAATCAGATAAAACATCAAATTTCTATAAGATGGACCCCAAAGAATACAAAGACCTGATTATGAAAAACTTAAAAACTACAGGAAAATTAACATGGAGCACCAAAACCACATAGATAGAATCAACTACTCAGACAAACAAATTACGGATAAACTGAAAACAAGCAACAGAGTCCCCCCAAAATTGCAACAAAGAAGGCATACATACTTTTAATTTATAATAAATATTCACTGTTTTAAATTAATGTTTTGGACGTTGTAAAAAATCTTTTCTTCGTTCCTTATTCACTCGGATATGTATATGCAAAAGTATTCTGTTATAATCCAAGATAAAGAAAAATATGATTAAATAATAAAAACTAGAGGAAAACTATATTTTACTTGACTATATGTTTCATCCTGCGATGGATTTTATGGCAAAAAGGAAAAAAAAAAGATGATATACAAAGGAGAGGAAAATAATTTTCCTCCCTTTTTTTGTATATCTTGAGGCACTAACAAAATTAATCAAAACTTGTTGGAAGAATCATTTTTGGAAGATAACAAGAGTTTAATGATATAAGTCTTACTAATTAACCCTTAGCTGGCTGGGAGGAATGATTGATTCATATGCCATTTATTTAAATATATTTTTTTTTTATAAATAAATTCTAAGTTTGTGAAAATAAACATTCTCACATATTCTGAGTTGTTTCATTCTGAAAAATAAAATTTTATTTCATGGCTTATTATTGTCTATATATGGATGATGTCAGGGGCATCAAGATATTTTAAATGCTTAGGTTCAACCCAGCAGATTGAGGTCAAGGTCATAATAGTAATATTACATACTGGATTGCAACAGAATCTGTTGCAATTTTCAATAGGTAGCATTTTAATACAGGACTGGAATTTATTGCATATATCCATATTCTGAAAAATGACATTTTGATTTTTTTTCTCTACAATTTCTGTGTGAATCATTTTAAATATTTTTTATGTTAAAAGTGGTAATAAAGGAAAATAAGATGCATTTTAATCGTCTGATAATATTTTATTTTCAAGAAAGAAAAAAATGCCATGTGAACAAAAAAAAACAATGGGTCATTAATGGTTATGGTGCTATAGTTGAGAGTAGTGTTTGTAAGATGCAACAATTAAAAGCTTGTTGTGAATTCCTCAAAACATGAACTGATCACTAATCATCCAAACAATATACAATCCGGGCTTTTGCAGATAACTGTATTGGTTAAAGAACTTCTAGAAATTTTGAACGGAATACTTTATTCCATCCTCAGTACATGATTCATCTTGGACTTCCCACACAAGAAAATATCTAATATTTCTAGTTTTCCAAGTTGAACAATCTAAGATAGTCAATCAGTGATTTATTGAACATGGCTTTTGAATTGAGTACTTCATGGTTACTTTCAAATTAAAAGTCAATAAAATTGACAATTACACACACAAACAGAAAATGATTTCACACATATTTACATGAGCTTTTTAAAAGTGGATTTCTAAACTTTAAATGAACAATCTTAACAAGAATGTGATTTCTGTATTTGGTTGTGACTATTTAAATGCTCTGAAAATGTTGGAATAAACACTGTGGGAGAATATGACTACTCTATATATATTCGCAAATGTAATTTTCAATTTCAGTTACACAAAAATGCTGGTTCAGATACTTGACAAGCAAATGTTTCCTTTCGTATATGCATTTTCATATGTTTATTTAAACCAGATTGCTGTGAAAATGCAGACCCACACACTTCACATGCAAATGGTTTCTCTCCTGTATGTAATGTCACATGATATGTTAAACTAGCTTGTTGTGAAAAGGCAGAACCACATACTTCACATGTAAATGGTTTCTCTCCTGTATGTATTCTCACATGCTTCATTAAAGTAGATTTCTGTGAAAATGCATACCCACAAATTTCACAAGAAAATGGTTTCTCTCCTGTATGTATTCTCATATGTTTTTTTAGAGTGGCTTTTTGAGCAAAAGCAGACCCACACACCTCACATGCAAATGGTTTCTCTCCTGTATGTATTCTCGTATGTGTATTTAAAGCAGATTGCTGTCTGAATGCAGACCCACACAGTTGACAAGAAAATGGTTTCTCTTCTGTATGTATTCTCATGTGATCTTTTTCTCTTGCATGCATCTTCATGTGCCGCCTAAAAGTGGACTTAATTGCAAATGCTTTTGGGCACAATTCACAAGCAAATGCCTTCACTCCTGTATGTGTGCTCATGTGGTCTTTTAAAGAAGACATATGTGAAAATGCTGCTTCACACACCTGACAGGAAAATGGTTTCTCTCCTGTATGAACTCTCATGTGTCTGGTTAAGTTGGCATTTTCTGAAAATGTTGCTCCACAAACTTGACAATCAAATGGTTTTTCTCCTGTATGTATTCTCATGTGTCGTGTTAAATTGCATTTCTTTGGAAATGATGCATCACACAAATGACAAGCAAATGGTTTTTCTCCTGTATGTATTAACATGTGTTCTTTTAAATGTGAATTACATAAAAAATTTGATCCACATACTTGACAAAAAAATTTTTTCTCGACTTTATGTCTTCTTACATGCTTCTTTAACTTAGAATTTTGTGAAAATGATAAACCACATATTTCACAAGTGAATGGTTTCTCTCCCATATGTATTCTCATATGTTGGTTTAAACTAGATTTTTGGGAAAATGTAGATGAACACACTTCACAAATAAATTCTTTCTTTCCTGCATGCATATCTTTTCTAAATATGTCATTCTCTGGCAATGTTAATTCAGTCTCTTGAGAAAATAATGTGCTGTCTTCTGTCTTTAATTCCATGTGTCTCTTCAAAAGGAAAATCTGACTATTCTGATGTATATACTTTAAAAGATCATTGATTCTCTACTATGATTGTCCATGTGTGGTTTTTTAAGTATGACGGATATGTGAAATATATATCCACATTTTCTTTTCAGCAAGCTTCCTTACTAGTGTGTATCCATTTGTTTACTTTTAATCCTTTGTGAATCCATATCCACAGCCTTTACAATGGTACGGTTTCTCTACGATGTATGCTTTTATGCCTCTTTGAAAATTTAAACTATGAAAATGCTGACCTACACTTTTGACAAAACAAGTATTACTATCTCGTAAATTTGGAAATGTGAGTTTCAAGAAAAAGGATTGTCTCCCTTCTGCAGGTATTTTAACATCAAAATACAGACCCACATATTTTCAAGAAAATGGTCTTATCTTCTTCAGCAGGAGAATGTTTCTTCCAATTGGAAGATATCCTTTTCCACAGTAATTGATATCTGTAAACAAAGAAAAAGTATTTTTAAAATAAAAACAAAAGCAAACTCATTTATTATGTGCAAAATGCACTTTTGATAACTCATTTGTGTTTCAATGATTTGCAACATTTACCATTTCATGTAATTCATGTTCAGATTATGAGTAAAATTTTGTACTAGAATTCAGAAAATATGAACAGAATGAAATTTTAAAATGGAAATTTTATTATGCCTAAATTTTATTCATCTGGAAGAAAAAGGCATGGCATTATAAATAAAAATATGATAAATATTAGTAATGTTTCTTTTAATTCATTCTACATTGTTTGTTATTGTCAACAATAAATTAAATGTAAATAAAATTCAAAAATTAAATAGAGTGACTGAAAATCATAACAAGGCAACCAAGCAGTTGCTGTGAACAAAAAATTTTTCCATTAAATTTAACAATTTCTCCCTAAATTTACAATATGCTTGAATATGAAACTGAGAAGAAATGAAAAAAGTCTATGATGAGAGCAATTTTACATAAAGGCACTATTCAGCTTTGCCTAATAGGTCAATTTCTCAGTAGGTCAGTCGGTCTGGACGTGTTTGATTTAATGACAGTTCCCTTCAACCCTGGGACACAAAGGAATGAATCCTGTCAGACAACACATATTTTTCTATTATGAGATTTCTTGAATATTCAGGCTGGTAGATGAAAATAAATATACTGTTTAACTAATAAACAGGGCATCTACTCAAATATGAGTATCTACTAAAAATACTTTTCAAAGTGAAACAAATGTTTTAGTGTGTATTTGAAATTCTTCTGTTAACAATAAAAGAATTTTTTTTTACCTAAAGATGGGCTCAAAGAATAAGAAAATGTTAAGTTTCAGGCTGTTTTTGAGTGTCCTATATTTTTGAAAGAATTTTGTTTTTGCAATGTTTTTTTTTTTTTCTACAGAATATCAAAGAGGAAATAATTCAACAATTTTGAAATATCCCACAACTGGGTATAAATGGCAAAAATAATTGTATATGATGTTTGGAGTTGTCTAAAATTTTTAATGATACTGGCATCAGAAAGAAAGTAAACTGAAGGCAATCAGCTAAATAAATTTGAATCAATTTTCCTCACCTAAATAAATGTGTGTGTGTGTGCGTAGCTACACATCAATATATAAATATTAATCAGGTGTGAATAGAACAGTGCTCAATGCTGTACAAGAGAGCAAAAATAAATATACATATTATCCTACGTTTTAGGCACAACTCAAGTTTCATGTGTTTTAGCAATTATCAGGTGCATATACTGGGCCTTTCTTGATTTTAATTATTTATTAGTGTTTCTTTCTTAAAGTTCATTATAGGTATTAAATCAGATGTGTGAATATTTTTATTTATAAGAAGTACAATTAAGTTAGATTAATAGCAAAACCTAAAAATAGAATAGGATACTAAAATCATAGTAGGAAAAAAAAAACAGATTTATAATTTAAATCAAGAAAGACCTAGTATGATATGCACCTGATCATTGCTAAAACGTATGAAACACTTTTTCCATCTTTTGAAACACGCACTATACAACTTTTCTTGGCAATTTCTTGTCCAATCATGGATGACTTCCGGTTCACCAGCAGTGTACACTCTTCCATAAAAAAGGAAGAAAACACAACCACAATTTTCTATCTGATCAGGAACATGGCGGTGTGCTTAGCTTAAAGTGGTAAGTACAGATTTGATCCCCCCCAAGACATATACACACATTTGCACACACAGAAACACACTCAAACATCACATTCTGCTTACACTTATCCCCATTTTCATTCATGTTAATAATCAAGCAATGATAAAGAAAAATAAACAATACCTAACCCTGGTAGGGGGCAAACAGATGGTAGATCCTAGCCAGGGATCACCCATAGGTAATAATGGTTCGGGGTACCCTAATTCTGCCCCCAAGTCAAGACTTCATTGTTGGATGTAGTTTTCAATCATACCCAGGACCTAAAGTAAATTTGAGTGTCATTGGATGATTGCCATTATTTAACCTATGAACTTATTGACAGTTGGAATATACATCGCTACATTTTTCACTATATTTTCAGCATGAAGTAATATTTTCCAAACTTCTGTGAATCAAACCTAGCATGAGATTGAGCATGAGTAATAAAGGAGACAGGCATAAAAAAAAAAGATATCAGGACAAAAGACATCCTCATTGACAGGAGGTATAAAATCTAACAATGGAACACTCATATTAAGGAAATGGGAGAAATATATTGGAGATTTCTTCCATGACAAGAGAGATATACTGACAGGCCAGAAATATTCAAAACCAAAGTGGAAACTTGGTCAAATTGAATAGAAACAAAGCAGCAGAAACAAACAGTATTATAACAGAGATGCTGATAGCTTTCAACAAATTTGGAATAAGCAAAATTACAGAAGTAATAAATGAAATCTACAACAGTGGATTTTTATAGAACTGCATAATAAGACAGGAACAAAGAAATGTGAACTCCACTAAACAATCAGCTTAATAAATGTTTTGTAGACTACGCAAAGATGGTTGGCAACCTGGATGTATTTGGGAAGAAGATTAGAGTAATAAAGAACATGTACTGGTAGCAGGCCACCTATATATGAACAGGAGAAGAGTTTAACAGATATAGAAATATGTGTAAGACAAGGATGTGCCTTCTCACCAGATCTATTCAACCTTTACAGAGAAGTAATTCTGACAGAACTAAAAGTCCTGCCAGTATTTGTCATTGGTGGCCACAATCTAAACAATATAAGATACACAGATGATACAGCGCTGATAGCAGACATGGAAAGAAAATTACAAGACCTCCTAAAGACAGTAGCTAAAGAAAGTGAAAAAAAGGATAAAACATAAACTACAAGAAAACTGAATGCATGGTCATCAGTAAAATGAGGAGCTCAAAATGCCAACTACAAGTTGAAGATACTGAAATCAACCAGGTACAGAAACTTTAAATTTAAATACCTGGGAAGAATTCTAACAGATGGAAAGTACAATGCTGGAATATAAAGGCAAATTGGCATGGCCAAGGATGCATTACAAAGGCTGAGTCAAGAATTAAGAGACAGGAAGATTTCATTAAAAACAAAGAAAAGAGTACTGGATATCTGTCCTCTTGTATGACAACAAATACTGAACAACCTCTTCAAGGATGAGAGAGAGACTAAAACAACAGAAATGTGGTTCTACAGAAGGATGCTGAGAATACCATGGACAGAACATTGGAACAATGACAAAGTTTTTGGAGAGGATGCAAATGAAAAGGAAACTTATACTTTGCATCAGAAAGAGACAGCTGAAGTTAACAGGACATATAACGAGGAAGACGGTTTTGGAGAACCTAATACTCACAGAACTGATAGAGGGAAAGAGAGACAAGGAAAAGCAGCACAAAACATACTTGATGAGTTTGTGAGAGATAACAAGAGAAAAAATGTTAAGAGCAAGGGATAAGGGCAAGTGGAAGTCTATGATTGCCTTCATCCCAAAACGACACAGCATATCAAGAAGAATCCTTAATTTTACTAATTTTCTTTCAAACAAATTTGATTTTTAAAAGGTTTTAGAATATCTGAAATTTTGTTTAAACTTTTTAATTAAAATAATGGACTGCAAGAATGTATTAAAATGTGTAAAAATTATATTTCTTTTAGAAGTTAGCTAGAGACTATTTCAAATAAGACAAAAGTTTAAATGCAATTGTGATTCCTGTTCTCTCTCCATAATAGTGCATTGTTCTTTTATTTTCTCACACTCAGTAATTGCTAGCACCTTGATGGCTTTATCCCATGCTTGGGGCAAAACGATTAATATATATTAAATAGACAAATAAAACAAAAGTTTTACCCAATTTAGAAAACAAAAAAACCCCAACTTTTTCATTATACTGTAATTATTTTAATTACTTTCACTCCTAAGTTACATGTGCTTTAAAAAACAATGATTAGAATTTGAATAATAAAACCTAAATATATAATGAAAGTGTATTTACACATCTTTTAAACATTTGTCTATATTTCTGAGATGAGGTAGTATTTACATTATTCGGACTATTGTCCTCATCTTTGTTGCCATTTGTAAGATGTTTCAGCTGTTGTATGCTCTGGCCTTCTTCAGGTGCTAGGAATTTTGAACTGAACCCTTTATTACAATTACTGGGGTATATCATCTTTAGTCTTTGTGTAAAGCCTTGGTTGGAAGTCATGTCATGAGTTATCATCAAAAAATTGCAATATGAACTCTGGTAAAAAATAGTTACTGGACATTAGGTTTATAAGTTCCCAAAATTCAGTTGTTCTTGTCCTTAAGGACACATGGCCCAGTGGATATAGACATTGGTTAGTTCCTGACTTAGGCTACAGCAGTGGTGAACAAGTAACTTGCAAGGTTAAGAGATAACTCATGACATGACTTCCAATTGAGGCTTTACGTAAGGAATGAAGATGATATACCCCAGTAATTGTAATTTATAATAAAGGTTCTGTTCAAAATTTGTAGCACCTGAAGGCCGAAACGTTGTACAAATGGCAACAAAGATGATCTTTTAAACACTATTTATTAGACTATTTACAAGAATAATTTCATATATTTACAAAATTCTAATAACTAATACAATTAAAACTAGAGCAATGCAATATTTATCATTTACCAATTCATAAAAAATGAATAGGAAAATATTTTTTTGTTCATAAATTTATAAAACTTTAAATTATTAAAAATATGTAAATTATAATAAAAATTATTGTAGGCACAAAATCTTATAATAGCAAGAAACAAAGTCATACTTACAGACATTTAAAGATGATGGAATAAAAGATAAGAAACATGAAAATGACCAACCAGTTTCAATCCCATTCTTTATCAGGGTCAACTGGGACTTTTTTTAAAATTCAATTTTTCAACATTTAAAATATTAAAAGATGAAAATGAATCAGGACGAACTGGGGGAAAATATATGGGGTGGTTACAGACAGGCACTATATGGTAATAATATAAAGTATGATAGCACATTCTCTGTTTACAAAAAGACAGAGTCCTGGTTTTAATATATACTGACTCCAATGCCGGTAAATGAAATGTAGAGTGTGAACCAGACAACACATTGAACTGGTCCACATTGAAGCCATTTACACAATTCCTGCTGCTTATCAAGTGTTCAGCAATGGCTATTCACAAGTTGACCCACACGAACATCCATTTTGAGAATTCTTAGTGGCAGATGCATTTTTATTCTGCAATCCAATCTCTGTGATGTCCTTTCTATGTAGTCATTACCACAACTACAGATAAATCTATAAATAACAGAAGAAATATGGTGGGGAGGAAGTAAGTCCTTTTTCATAGACAGAAAAGCAGAACGAGTGCCAAGATGGACCCTAACCTGAGCAGAAAAATAACAAGAAGTAACTGCTATAGAAGTTTGCTTAGCCAGTTGCTCACTACGTAAACCAATATAAGGTAGCCTTAAGTACACTGGACATTTTTCCACAGTATACAGCTTATCCTTTGAAAAATTGTTTATTTTATCCTGCATCACACCATTAACAAAATCACTAGGATAACCATTTTTAGATAAGATGCTGCAGATAAAATCTAACTCCACATCCAAATAACTTTCCATGCAACTTTTTAATGCCCTATGTGTATTACTTACAGTAGCCATGTTTACATTTTTGTGATGCAATGACAGACTATCTGTCAAATATAATTTAAGAAAAAGATGGGTGAGCACATTTTTTTATATAATTTTTCAGTACTTGGAAATTTTAAAAATGGTGGAAACTTGGATTTTTTATTTCATGATTCAAAGCATGTTTTTGAGAAATGAATAACTGTCTGAAAATAAAAAATTGGTGGGTTGCATTTTCCTAGGACTTCTGCTTTTAAATAATTAAACAAATTCTCCTATACTTCTGAGATAAGGTAGTATTTATATTATTTACACTATTCAAAATATTGTTCTCATTATTATTGCTATTTTTATGTTTCAGCTGTTGAATGCTTCAGTTCTTTTCAGGTGCTAGGAATTTTGAATTGAACCCTTTATTTCTGGGGTATATTCTCATTCCATGTGAAATGCCACTTCTGGATGCCATGTAATTATTTTCCTTTAGCTCAACTTTAAGTTATTTGCTCACCAATGTAGCCAAGTATTGAACTCACACTGGAACTAACCAACATCTATATCAACTAGGCCATGTGTCCTTGAGGACATCAGTGTATGAATTTTTGGGACATAGGCCTAATATCTCAATAACCATTTTTCACCAGAGCTCATATTGCAATCTTTGAAGCTAATGATTTTTCTCTAGCACTCCATAATTATTGTATTCATTTCTATGAAAGGCTGGCTGAGTAGTTTGTGATTTAGCATATACACTGATTCCTTAAGTTTATGCAGTTTCCAATGATGATCTCTATCAATTATTTCAATTTCATCCCGGAGTGCATGGTGATCCCCTTTCTCCCTCCAAATTTGGTGTAGCTGACCATTTTTCCTCTTAATTATAACACATTTTGCTGATAATATTTTGTTTTTAGCAATTGTTGGAACTTTTCTTATGGTATGCTGTTATTTTTAGCAGAAAAATACAGGTACATTGAATGTTCATTTTTCCACAGGAATAAAAACTCTCTGATGTATACATGTAGACATGTATTTTTACAGTACAATTTAAAATAGGTACCTTCACTTATTCATTGAAAAAAAAACAAAACAAAACAGCTTAGTATGAAGTTAAAAGCCCTAAACTTAATAAAAGTTTTATTAAAATGTTTGTTATTAAGAGAAAAAAATTAAAGTTTTTTTAAATTATGTTTTTAGATTTTTTACTCCTTTCGAACATGTTCGAAATTTTGGTCAGAAATTTCTTTTATCAACAGGTAACAAAATGTTTACCACATAATGGTAAGCTATAATAAGTGTAATATTACAAAACTCATTTTTTTCTGGGGGAAAAAAAAACACTAATTTGGAAATTTTTGCAAAAATCAAATAATTGTCAGATTTTAATTAAATTTTCAGGGCTTAGTCAGAAAGTTATTTTTGAAATTATTTATTTTTAGAAAATCTTGGTAAATATGTTTTTTATTACATCTGTTACCCTCTCCATATATAATATTTTCATGAAATTTACAGAAATTCAAAACAGCCCACAAACTTTGTTTTATTAGTTAAATGCAGGACTCATTAGGAAATGTAAATCATCTAATTGGTTTTTCAAAAAGTCGATGTGCATCCAAACATCAAATCTAAGCTTTAAAACGAAATTTGATAAATAAAAAGAATCTTTTGAAGCTTTAATGAAAAGCTAAATGATTAAATTTACTATTTCTAGTAAGCAAAATACTCTGGTGTATTTCAAGTAGAAATTATATTGATTGGAATCACAAGTTTTTTTTAGGGTTTTCAAAAGTTAACATTTTTGCATCCATTTTGACAGAATTGTAAACAAAAGTTACTTCTTGATTTTGAAAATCTTGCAAAAATAAAATACGCCTGTGAGATTATTTTTTTAAATTTAGCAAATTTACTGTTAAATTAATATGATTTGAAACAAGTACTACTTGTTTAAAGTATGAAATTTAGAATAAAAGTATTTCTTAATCATGGAGCTCTGACCTTTGAAGTAAGTGTGATGTGCGAACTGAGTAATGACAGCTAGATGTGAAGATAAACTAAGTATAGGTGAACAGAATTGATGTAACTGTCTAATTTTTTTCCTGTAATGAAAAGAAACTATGAAACCAGTGATGTCTTAATGTATGTAACACAGAAAATACCATACTTGAAGAAAAATTTCCTATAGTATCAAGTTGCCCATAAATGACTTTTTAAGCAGGGGTTAGCTGTGACACAAGGCTAAATGTGGAGCACCTAATGAGAATCAAACTCACTACTCAGTCATAATTGATCTAGCAATATAAGTTTGCTAACCAATAGCTGAAAAACAGAATTGTACATTGCCAAAAAAACTTTAAATAAGAGATTTTTTTCCTGTAAGGAGAACAAACCTTGAAACAAGTGACCTTTTAATATGTCACGTATGACCTACCATGAAACAAAAGAAATTATTTAAAAAATCTTGGTGTGTCAAGATTAACCTTTAACCTTTTCAATTAGTATCTATAGCCTTAACTTATTAATTTAATACCTTAAGGCAGACAGTAATTGAAAGAAATTTTAAAAGATTTTAGAAAATTTATAATTTATTATTAAAAAATCTAATTGTAAACAATTTTTGTAAAAATTCATTACTCAATATTTTTCTCTTCAGACTATGATATCCGTAATATATATTGTTCATAAAAAAATTAAAAGTTTATCTAAATAAAAATGGTCATAGTTTAATTGATTTTGTTTTTCACTATTCAGAGCAGATTTTCTGAAAAGTAAAAACAGGTGTAAAATAAAAATAGGGGATTTATATTCCCTTATGAGTTTTGCATTTATTAAAAAAAAAAAAAATTTGCAGACAGTAGTCAATTTATAAAAATTTAAGGAAATTAATTGGAGTGGGGGGGGGGGGTACCATATGTGAAAAGAAAAAAATTTTTTACCAAGATTTTTATAAAAAATAATGATTTCAAAAACAATGTTAGTAATTTGTAAATTTGTCCTGACATTATGTACTACTTTATTTTTGCAAGAATTTCCAAATTAATGTGTTTTTCACTGGCAAAAAATGAGCTGCATAATATTATATTTGCCGGAATAAATTATTGTAAAAATTGAGTCACTTGCTGAACAAGTTAGAAAGGATTGAAATATACTTTGATCTTTCCTCTTAATAATAACAAACATTTTGACAGTGAATGAGTGGAGGTACCTACTTTAAAATGTTAAAAATACAGAAAAGATAAGGAAATTATTTGGATAACATGGAAGAAGTTATGAGTTAAAAGTTATTAACTCTTCTCAAAGGGTTAAAAGATATTTTTTTTAAATGTACGTTATATTTTTCAAAAGCAATATTTTATAGAATAAAATTATTTAATCCTTTAAAGCTAAAATTTATGTTTTCTATGAAAGAAAAATGTTTAGAACATATTGTATTTTTAAAAGATTTTACAAATTGTTTAAAATTTCTCTTTATTAAGTATCAATCAAATTTGACAATCGAACTTGATGGAAGTGAGTATTTAAATCCCTCAACTAATTAACTGGAAAAAAAAAAAAAAATAGCATAAGAAAAAAGGCCCTAAACTTGATAAAAATTCTTTTTCATTAAAATGCTTATATTTTTATAAAAAAAACAGCATAGTATGAAAAGGCCCTAAACTTAATAAAAACAAACTTTTTCCATCAAAATGTTTATGTTATTATTATGAGAAAAGATAAAATTATTTTTCAATTACTTTTAAAAAGTTTTTAATCCATTCTATCATGTTCAAAATTTTAGTAAAAAGTCTTGTTTTGATTTTAATTTGCAGGTAACAAAATCATTACCAGATGAAAAAATGTGATATTATATAACTCAGTTTTTTTTGGTGAAAAACACATTAATTTAGAAATTCTTGCAAAAATCAAATTGTCAGATTTTAATGAAGCTTTCAGGACTTACTCACAAATGAATTATTTTTGAAAAATCTTGGCAAACATTTTTTTTGCACATTTGTTATACCCACTCCATGTTAATTCATGAAATTTCAAGAAATCAATTTTTGTAGGCAAAATTGGTTTTATGAGTTAATCGTAGGACTCACTGAGGAATGTAAATTATCTATTATTTTTTTCAACCATTTGGCCCTTTTTCTGAAAATCAGCTTCCAATACTAAAATAAAAAATTCAATAAAACTATGACATTACTTAATTAGATAAGCTTTTAATTGTTTTAATAATTAATATAATATTTTAATAATTAATATAATTTTTTTTTGGTTAATAATGAAATTTTAAAAGAATTGTTTTTATTTTTTTAACTACTAGCAGTATAGCCCGGTGTTGCTCGGGTGTAATGAAAGCTTTAAAACTAATCCATGGTCCTGGAGCTCAGACTCTTTAGACGTTGGCATGAAAGACTAAAATGCAATAGTTGTTTCCAGTAGCAAAACCGTAGACTGAAAGAAAAATGAATGGATGTAAGTCAAATTTTTATTTCCTGGTATCGATATCAAATAAGTTTTTTTTCATCATAAACTGAATTTTGAAGGCTAAATAAGTCCTCTGAGTAAATGGTATCATGGCTGAGACTAAGAACTACAATTATACCTACTTAGAGCCAAAACTAAAATAAAAGAGCTGAAAAAATACAGACATACAGGCAGATAAACAGACACACACACAAACATCTTGCCTTTTATATATATATTATCGATTTTCTGCTCTATTGTAAGACCTGCAACCTTGAAACTTCTGAATATCGTTTCTTATGTCTTTGTCTATGAGTGTATCAAATTTGATTAAAATTGGACCACTCCTTCTATAACCCGATTTTTTTGATAATCGATATTTATCAGGGGTACCTCGATACAAATCCTAGCTAAGAACACTTGTAGACGCTTATAGTACAATTGTGTAAATTTTCAAGAAAATCGGTTCAGCCGTTTTGGAGTCTATAAGTAATGGACACACACAGACACACAAAGTTCCATTTATAAATAAGTTTAGATAATAATTTTTAAAGTTTTAAAAATATTTTTTAAATATTTCAAAGACTTGTAGATGTTAGATTTAAGTGAAGACTATATTTACTAATTGAAAATTGAAAAGTTTAATACAAATCATCGAGTCATTACATTTTCAAAATAATTTTTAATTTTGTGTATTCAAAGTTTTTTTTTTGTATGGTAATTTCTGTGTGTACATCAAAACATTAAGTCTTTCACAGTTTAGTCCACTTACAGAAAAAAAATTTAGACAAGTATGTCACTTGTGATCACGATATGCTTATCTTGCATATGGTTGCCATCATATCATATGGAAAAGGTTAGAAAAATCAACATTCTGTGATTAAGAAATAGTTTTATACTAAATTCATATGATAAATAATTAATACTTGTGTAAATCAGATTAATTTCACATTAAATTTCCTAATTTTCCAAAAATAATATGTCACAGATTTATATTTTATTTTTGCAAGATTTTTAAAAACAAGAATTAACTTTTGTTTACAAATGTGTAATTGGCTGAAAATTTTTAAAAAAAAATTTTAAATCTCAAAATTTTAGATTCTAATCAATATCATTTCTGTTTGAAATATACTAGAGTATTTTTGCTTACTGGAAATAGTAAATTTAATCATTTATCTTTCAATTTAAACTAAAATAAAAGTTTCAAAAAATTTTTATATTTTTAAAAAATCAATTTAAAAGTTAGTTACCAAAAATGAGTGGATGTACCTATTTTAATATGAAGAGGAAAGATCAAAGTTTTTTTTAATTTTTACAATATTTTTTAAATCCTTTCCAACATTCAAAAATTGTTAAAAATTGTGTATTGTTTTTTGTCAGTGGGTAACAAAATTACCAGTGTTTACAACTGAAAGTGTAATATGTAACTCAGTGCTTTTTTTTTTGTTTTTAGAAAATATTGATAAAAAATATATATATATTTTTTCTTTTTACATCAGTTATACACCCCCAACATAAATTCATGAAATTTTAAGAAATTAAATTTTGTTTTGAACATTTTTTTTAATTAGTTAAATGCAGGACTCCTTGGGAAATGTAAATTATCTATAGTTTTTTAAAACAGTTGGTCGTTTATCTAAAAACTCTGCTCTGAATAGTAAAATTAAAAAATGCAGTAAGTAAAACTATGATATTATTTAGTTAAATAAGCTTTTAATTGCTTTTAAAAATATATACTGAGAAGATTATAGTATGAAGAAAAAAAAGATTTTTAATGAATAACAATTTTTTACAAGAATTGTTTTCATTTTTTTTTTAATAATAATAATTTTTAAAATTTCAAATTAAAAAAAATTTACAAAGCTTTGTTGTGTTGAGGTTACTAATTGAAGATTATATTTACTAATATTTTTTAAAGATTTTATATTTACTAATTGAATATTGAAAAGTTTAATACAAATCCTTGAGAAATAAAATTTTTCAAATAATTTTAATTTTTTTTCTTGAGTATCAGAAGTTTTTTTTTTTTAAGTATGGTATTTTTTATGTTGTATTAAAAGTCACGTGTTACACGGTGTCTTCCCCTTACAGGAAAAAAAATTGGACAATTATGTCAATTCTGGTCAACCTTACTTAGATGTCATTTGACATCTGACTGTCCATCAATGATTCGAACCTTGGTAATTAAGAAATACTTTTATTCTAAATTTAATGTTACATACAAGTAATATGTGTGTAAATCAGATAAATTTAACTTTAAATTTGCTAATTTTCCAAAAATAACGTGTCATAGATTTGCGAGATTTTTAAAAGCAAGAATTAACTTTTATTTACAAATGTGTCGTCGATCGCTTAAATATGAAAAAAAAAAAAATTAAAAAAGTTTAGATGCCAATTAGCATAATTTCTGTTAGAAATATTACTTACTGGAAATAATAAATCTTTCAATTAAAGCCTTAAAGCTAAAATATAAGTTTCAAGAAAACGTTTTTATTTTTAAAAGTTAGATCGAAAATGAGAGGAGGTACGTACTTCATAAAGATGTAAAAATGAAAAAAAAAAATTCTTTTCAAAACAATATTATTCGTATACTTGTTAATAATTTTATAATTTAGCAAAGAATAAAATATTTTATTTCTCCAGAAAAATATTTCGTTTTTTTCATTGTAGTGCGTGAGTATTGCAAATAATAATAAATACTATTATTGTAATTATTAATTTGTAAACAATGACATAAGGAGATAGTTTAACTTACTTATTTCGTTCTCTTTCAGTCCGATTTGCTTTTCTTGAGACAAAGAAAATTTAGGGAAATCACTTCGAAGAGATTCTAATTGTTTTGGTTAAATATAAAATTAAAAAAGGCAAGCGTCAATCGCCGCCAAATGTTAACGAAACAGCAAAATTCAAGGGAGATAATTCGCGTGCAATTTTTTTGCAAAAAGAAACTATTGAACTGGATATTTGAACAGAAACTCTATGTTAATCGTTTTTCTGTTTTGTTTAATAAAGTTTTTTTTTTCTTATTTAACATTTATAAACACAAAATAAAAACTTAAAATATTAAGTTTCAAAGTTAACGTCGCGTTGAATCAGAAATTAACACGTTTTTTAGTTAGCCAGCTGTTACGGTCAATAAAAATGATACGCAGTGTATTTCATTTTTTTTTTAGTATTATGAAAAAAAAAAGTTTTTTGTCACCTTGTGGGTTCCATTAAAGAGACTGGTCAGAATGGAGATCAAGCGACAACAAAGCGTGTCGTCACAAAAGAAATGATGGGTGATACTCAGATTTAAAAAAAAAGGAATAAAAAGTGCAAAGTTTAGTTTTTATGAAATGTTTTAAGACTAAAACTAAAAGTTTCAAGACAACTTTTAAAAGTTATTTAACGAAAAGTGTGGAAGTAGTGTCTAAATAAAAAGCTTACATGATGAAATTGAAAAAATATACCAACCAAATCTTATAAAAACAACGTTTTAGCATAGAAACTAAGACTCTAAGAGGAAAGATCAACTGATTTTTTTTATTCTTTTTAGAACCTTTTTAAATTTTACTGTAAGGTCAATTTGTTGCATCAACTGATTATCATTTTGTTATGTCAATCTTAAGGTTTCCAACTGAAAGGAACAATGATTAAGATTTTTACAACGAAAAAAGTAATTTATTTTAAGCGTTTTGTGATAAAACTAAAAGCCATTGGCAAAAACTACACATTACTTAGATTTTTCTCCATTTTTAAGATTATGGGTAATAAGAAAAATTAAAAAGGTATTCACATTATATTCACGTAATTTTTACAGTTACGTGCTCTTTACATATTGTTAAACATTAAACGCTCAATAATTGTGTCAAACACTTTCTAAGCATTCACCTGTATTAGAAAAAAAAAAGCTTTTTTTGTGCGATACTTTAAACCGATAATATTTTTTAGTTCAAAATTCAAATTAATGAAAATTTTCATCAGTTGAGAAAATTTCAGCAAAGTATATTTTATTTTTGAAAGATTTTTTAATAAAGAGAAATATTTTTTGATGATATTTAATTTATTTATCAATATGGCTAATTTTAGTGATTTCAAAATGAAAATTTCCTTCCAATCAACTTAAATTTGGTTTGAAATACAGTAAAGTATTTTACTGATTTAATCTATTAGCTTACAACAGTTAAAGTTAAACTAAGTTTCTTCTGTAGGGTGGTGATAAGCAGCTGGACAGAAAATGATGTTTGATATAGGATTTTTAATTTCTCTATTTCAACATATGCTACCCACAAAATATTTTTAAAAATATGCAAAGAACCTGTATAAAAAACAAGCTAAATGGGAATAACTTGGTCACTTTCCTAGGTAAGACATGTATATCTCAGCAAACAATGAATATTTTGGAAATTTCTACAGTTCTGATAAGAGTTATTAACATATGGAATAACAGGTTTCTTTCATCCTGACCAGGCATCTCAACTTCAGTCACTTTTTTGTTAACATATCTCTTCATTTTTTTTTTTTAATATTTTCATGGCAACTGTTATGATGAACTTTTTTCCATGGTAACCAATCACATGTATTTTAAGCATGTAACTAGGTTGGCAAATAGGTCCCACAATATTACTGTTAAAATAACTAGATGCAACCGCCACTTCTAATCTAACAGCTTATTTTATCGCACTTCCCACCCGTGGAACTCCTTTACAGTTTCTTGCTTCCATGATAATTATAATCTTTAAAAATTTAAATGCAATGTCAGTTGCCATCTTTGAACCCTGTTCATTTTTTTGTTTTTTCCTCAGTTCTTCCCATTCTCAGTTTTCTTATTCTTTCACTCTCTGTAACCCTTGCATTCTTGTAGCATTACTGCCTTGCTTGGGATAAAATAATTTACATACATACATACATACATACATGTATTTTTTCTTTTTTAATTTATTTCTTTAGATATTATTTTTAATGGATACTCACATTTGAGTAGATGCTCTATTTTTATTTATTTTGTGGTGAATATGGAATTAAAAATAACTTTTCTCTTCACCTTCTATAAATTTTGCAATCCAGTGTGAAATCTAATTTTGACCAATAGGAAAAAGGATTGCCTCTGTACTGAAGGAAAAAAGACAAAGCGAAATTTTGTGGTCTGATGTTCAAAAAGTCTTTTGATATAAAAATAAAGTCAAATCAGTCAGATGGGAGAGAGATCAAACACCAGCTTAGATCAAAGTGTAATATCTGTTCTACATTTGAAAAAAAAAAAAAAAAAAAAAAAAAGACCCTAACACAGGACTTTCAAGGACTTGCAGGACCTCATAATGGATGGAATAGAGATGGCGAGGAACCCCCTCCTGGATAAGGACCCAAGAATCCAACCAGCAGTCATCCAGAAGTCCCAATCAGTAACCCCACCGAAGACCCAAAAGCCTGGATGACCAACCTCCTCAGGAAGCCAACAGCCTGGACCAGCTGACTCTTCCACAATTCAGCAGCCACAAGCAGCAGCCGAGGACCCAGCATGCCAGCAGTCTAGAGGAGCAGCCAACACCTGCAGGACCCAGGAGCCTAGAGGAGCATCCAATGCCCGCAGTAACCAGCAGCCCAAAGGAGTAGTCTGCAGCAGCCAGCAAACTGGATGACTAGCCAACCCTGGAATTTCTCTTTGTGTATCTCTTGCAGAAATCTCGCAGCCCTGTGCAGTAGAAGATGACCTGGGATGCCGGCAGCACAGTGTAGTAGCTAATGACCTTGGATGCTAGCAGCATGGAGAACCAGACACAACCCAGGACACCAGTAGCCAAGTGCAGCAGTCGATGACCCACGACGCTGGCAGCCTGGAGGACCAGATACTAAGAACAAGCAGCCTGCCTGTGGCTGGAAGACACCACCAACTTGCCTCTTCAACCTGCAAGATTTCCTTAATAGAATTATCAACAATGCTCACCTTATTAAGAATGGTGGCTTGCTTGTGGACCCCCAAGAAGCAGAGAAATTCGCACTCTTTTTAACTGATCGCTTGCTTTAAGCACCAGCTTAACATGAAGATCTGAGTGTAAAGGGTGCGACGACTCTTTTTATTGAAATTTGGCAAAAGGTGAGTGAGTGTTTCACACCTGGTGCGTATGAAGGGTGCTGACCTGGAGTGGTTGTTGGATGCTACTTAGGAAAGAGGATTTTGGTCCTCTAACTGAAACTTAGTCATCCCAGCCTTTGTTTTAAGGTAGATTAGGATCTTCATTGTGACCATTTTGACCTTCCTGGGAACTTAGCTAGTGTGTGAATTCTTAGGTCCCCTTTTGTTCCCACGTTTTTTTGCTTTCTTCTTCCCTTCCCTTTCATAGGTGACTGATGGCTTTGTTATCTGAATATCTTTTGAGATCTGGGATTTTAACTAGCTAACCAAGATTTTCTGCCACACACTGATCATTTTTGTTGGGTTCTTATTACTAACACTTGATCATTTATATATATATATATATATATATATAATTCATCATGTATTCCCCCTCTCCAACTTTTGTGTAAATAAAATGTTAACTGTGCAAGTGTTTTTTTTTTTGTGATTGCAGTATGACAGTCATGTATGCATGTGTTATGGTGAATGAGATATTGTCAACAAAAGAGACTATCTAAGTTTAGATTAAGATTAGAGATAACCAAACCTTTCCCATTTAGCCCTTGTGGCACATTTGTATCTTTAAAATGTATGCAATAAACATTTAGATCAGACGCTGCCAAGATGTGACAAAAGAAATTTCAAGCCACTGATGTGGACGGTAGGTCTCGACACGCATGCATTCTTCCTTTTCCTCTTGCGTGCTATTTTTCTTTATCTCTTATTCTGCATCCTCATCGTCAACAAAGAAGAAGACAACAACAAGAAGACACTAAAACTGATTTCTAAAAATTAATGTCAATAAGTACAATATTCTTTTATTGCTTTACCTTCCTTTTCACTTTCTTGCTGGTCATAAAAATAAGAGAAAGGAACACTGATTTCATTACTATCCTGTTAATCTTTTCTACATAAACACATTCACTACCAACAACTAGAACTCTGGATTCACTTAATTACGTACATTTTCTCTTTGAACAGTTAAAGCCTACAAATTGAGGTCATTTTGATAATAAAATTCCACTTTAACATACAAATGAAATACTTTTATTCTTTCAATCTTCTGATGATTAAGTTGTAGGGAGTTTGATTATGTTTGGCAAAAATCTAATTTAATAAACATTCAATCTTCTCCCTACTTCAATTTATTAAGTAGTATATTTACTTATCTACTGGCTTAATTATTCAAAAAATCTTGTTATAAAAACATGTGTCCTCATCATGATTCAAACCTGCTTCGCAAGGAGAATTTGTCATTAGACCCAACGTAGGACATACTCAGTGTTGATTGTGAAACTTTGAAAGTGGTGGTGGGCACCTAAGAGCCAAGATTTTTCTAAGGAGGAAGAGGGGGCAAACTCAAGCAGTCTTCATTTTCATACTACACCACTATCTTATATACAACTTAGAATCAGTTTGAGTATAAGTATATTACTTCACTAAATTAAACGAAACAACTTTTCATTCATAGTTGTGGAATTCTAATCTATTCTTGCCCTCTTTTTCACTCTGAAGCTGTTGGAACACAAAAGAGGTTAATTTCAAAACAAAATCAGAGTTAATACTCACGTCAATATTAGCAAAACAGTGTGATTTTTTTTTTTTTAATCATATCACCCCAAGCAAGGCGGTGACGCCACTGATGTGCATGGGGCTACTTAAGAGTAGAATGATTGGAAAAAAAAAAAAAGAAAGCCGGGAACCACATCCTAAACAGGAAACAAGGGATGAGCCTCTTCACCTGTTCAATAGATGTGGATGGAGTGTGAACCGGGCGATAGTTAAGTCTATCTACTCCAATTGAGAACAAAAAAAAAGAGAAAAGAAAAAAGTGAAAGAAGATTGGGGGGGGGGGGGGAAGAAAAGAAAGCCGGGAACCACATCCTAAACAGGAAACAAGGGATGAGTCTCTTCACCTGTTCAATAGACGTGGGTGGAGTGTGAACCGGGCGATAGTTAAGTCTATCTACTCCAATTGAGAACAAAAAAAAAGAGAAAAGAAAAAAGTGAAAGCAGATTGGGGGGGGGAAAAAAAAAGAAAAGAAAGCCGGGAACCACATCCTAAACAGGAAACAAGGGATGAGCCTCTTCACCTGTTCAATAGACGTGGGTGGAGTGTGAACCAGGCGATAGCTAAGTCTATCTACTCCAATTGAGAACAAAAAAAAGAGAAAAGAAAAAAAAGTGAAAGAAGATTGGGAAAAAAAAAAAAAAAAAAAAAAAAGAACTCTGCTCTGATTTTTTTTCCTCTACAAAACTTTTTTGAAGCACAAAAATGAATGCAAGAAAAAAAATAATGCAACAAAATCAATCAAAATGCTATGGGCACCACAGCAATACAAAAACAAGATAAATTAATTTATGTATTGAGCAAAGTCTGACCACATGACCAAGAAGCTACTTTGAAATAAGAAAATAATTTCATGTCAGTTCTTTCCTCCCTAACAACATGCCTGTTTCTATCTATCTGGTTGTTTTGTTTGTTTTTCTTTCAAACTGGTCTCTATATATGTCCTTAAAAAGTTAATGCAGAGAGAAAAGTGCTGAAGATCAAATCTTATCAAAATCTGAGACTGATCAGTTTCATAAAATTTTGAAGTTTATAAAAGTGGGGGAGGCAACCGAGGGCTAGCCAAAATTCAGGGGAGGGGGCTTGGCTCCTTCTGGCCCTCCTGTAGAATTGCCACTGGACATACTGATCCAGTTTCAAATAAGGGAAGAACGAAGAAAAATGTTTGCTGAATTTTTATCAGTTGCTAGTAGTGTATATTCTTTTAAATTTTAAAAATTATTATAAAAATTTGTTTAATGTATTGTCAAATCTTGCATTGCTAACACAGATCATAAAACTAAATTATATATTTATATTTTTCAATATATATAATTCAGCATTATTGGATTGATCCATTTCTATAAATTATCAACACTTCCAGGTTATTTAAAGCCAGAAAATATTTTTGAATTGTGATAACTTCAGGTGGGGGAGATAGCAGTTGATTATGAATATATAAAATCTTTTTAAATTATTAAAATATGTGAATTATAAAGAAAATTTTTATTATTTAAAATTTCATAAAGTTTGAATTTATGAGTAATTAGTTGATGTTTTGCCCAACCACTCCAATAAGTAATCTAATAAATATTTTATTATTTTTGCAGCAAATCCTCAAAAAAAAAGAAAATATATAAATGCAATTTTACATGTTTAAGTTTTATTAAAATTCTAATCATCACATTTTAAAACAATAAACCTTGCCGAGAAGTAATGACAGTTGAAAATAATAGTGGTGTGAAGGTAAATAAACACTTTTTTGACACACTGTTTCTTTGCAGGTACAAACAAAAACAAAAAAAAACAAAAAACAATCCTATATTAAAAAATAAAATACCCAAAATCAAGCAGTTATTCTATTTCATTGAAATTTTCAATATCTATTCATTTTTTATTAAACTTTATATTGAATCATTTTTATATTTTTAACTAGTTATCACCGTTAATTCACATTACTTAAGGTTTAAATTAATTATTTTAAATGATAAAGCTTTCCATTTTAGCTTTAACTGAAAACTAAAGAATTAAATTTACTATTTCCAGTAAGCAAAATATTGTTGTATTTCAAACAGAAATCATATTGATTGGAATTGATAGTCATTTTTTTTTTTGCAGCAATAGCTAATAAGTGTCCTTTTTTTTAGTCGTTGTTCATTGCAGCATAATTCTCTTTGTTAAAAAATCTCCCAAAAATAAAATATACTTTTCTGAGATGTTATTTGAGGAATATTAGCTGATTTAAAGTATTACAGTAGCCATGTTTATGTATTTAAGATGCAATGGTAGGTTTATCATTGTTCTATGGAGACTTTATCTATCAAAGATAATTTAAGAAAGAGATGGGTGATCACTTTTTTATATAATTTTTCAGTACTTAGAAATCTCAGCATTGTTGGAAATATTCTTCGTAACCTAATTTTAGCAATGTTGACTTTAAATTTACCAAAGTCAATACCCTCATTTTCTGAAACTTGTGTCTGGCAGCAAACACTTTCAAAATTAGCACGTTTATATGCTATGAAAATTTTAAATTATTTTTTAAATTGTGGTGCACGATGATTTGTATTAAATGTTTCGGTTTTTGATTAGTAAATATAGTTTTCATTTAATAACAATATTAACTAATGTAGAATTTCAAAAGATTTGAAACTTTATAAATTATTATTTTTGTAAACATTCATTATTTACTGAAAAAAGTTTGTTCTTAAGACAACAGTATCCTGAAGCATGCAACAGGTAAATTGTCAACATTATAAACTTATAATTTCATGCAGGAGTGTTTTTCATTTTTGATTTTGTCGACTGCAGAGTATAGGAAGGTAAGTTGGGCACCATATGTGTGAAAAAGAACACAATGATGCAATTCAGTCAGTCAGTTAAGTGCCATACGTGATAAACCCTTGGGCAATCATGTCTCAAAAGAGACATGACTGACTGGGCAGAAGATTATCCCGCAGTAGGTTGCCATTGCTTTCTGCGGTAGACTGGTTGCAGACCAAGGCTATAGAACCTAATCTGTCCTGTTATTTAACCCATAACTGGAAGGAATAGACGGATTAATACCTTTCCCAAGGGTATTTGCACGTAAATGAATGCCATGAATTCGGCTGGAATTCAAACTCAGCTCCCCGATTTCTCGTTCTGAGCCAACATCCAATGCACCACAGATGCAATTCACTTAGCCAAAATTTTCAAAATGGTATGCTATACCTCTTGGCACTCACACTAGAAGCTCCAATATGAACATTTCATGGTGTTTGTGCATTAATCTAAGGGCAATGCAGAGGATTTAATAAGAGTTGGAAGTGTCTAATGGTGATTGCAAAGTCACAGTAGCTCAGAAAACTCAATCTTATTATTCTGTTAAAAAAGAACTCCAAAATTTGTTAGTGAAGTGCTCAGACTCAATACAGTGGCTAAATGCCTTGACGAAGTAGTGCTGGCCAGAGTCAAGTGGGTGGATGCTAGAAGAGCATATTTCAGACAACAGAACTCTGCACCATGCCACACACGCAGGAAAGTATTTTGCATATTGGAAACAGCAAATTTCATCATTTAGCTCTTTACTAGGTACCGCAACTCATATTCGATATCTAAATTTTAAACTGAATTTCTGAAAATAAGAAAGTTTTCTTGAAACTTTTATTTTACTTGAATTGAAAGCTAAATGATTAAATTTACTATTTCCAGTAATCAAAATATTCTGGTGTATTTCAAACAGAAATTATAGTGATTGGAATCTAAAATTTTTCAATTGTTTTTTAATCTTTCAATTTTTTGGCCATTTTTGAGCAATTGACACATTTGTAAACCAAAGTTAATTCCTGGTTTTAAAAATCTTGTAAAAATAAAATATAAATCTGTGACACATTATTTTTGGAAAATTAGCAAATTTCATGTTAAATTAATCTGATTTACACAAGTATTACATATTTACAGTATAAAATTTAGAATAAAACTATTTCTTAATCACAGAATTGATTTTTGACCTGCCCGCTGTATATCAAATGTGTTGACAGGTTGTCAGATTAGAGATAACAAATGTATGGCAATCACAAGTGACATAATTATACAATTTTTTTTCAGGTAAGGGGAGGAAACTCTGATTAAACAAAACTAATTTTCACATAGAAATTACCATACAAAAAAAAAAAACCTTCAAATAAACAAAAAAATTTTTTTGATTATTTTAAAAAAATAGGGAGGCAGAACGATTTGTATTAAACTTTTTAATTTTCAATTACTAAATATAATCTTTGATTAATTAGTTTTTTAAACTAACACCAACAAATCTTTGAAGTATTTTAAAAATATTTTTGAAACTTCATATAAATTATTATAATTAAAAAAAAAAATGAAAACAATTCTTTTAAAATTTCATTAGTAAAATTTTTTTTCTTCAAACTATAATATATAATGTCCTTTTATTTATTCAAGCAATTAAAAGCTGATCAAATTAAATAATGTCATAGCTATATTGCATTTGTTATTTTACTATTAGTAGCAGATTTTCAGAAAGAGAGGCAAAATTTAAAAAAAAATTAACAGATGATTTTACATTTCCTAATGAGTACTGCGTTTAAAACTATTTACCGCAACAATTAGGTACCTCCACTAAAATCGCTAAAAAACAGCATAAAAAAAACCCCAAAAAAATGAACTTTTTCTCTCAAAATGTTTAAGAGGAAAGATAAAATTATTTTTAAAACTTTTAATCCCTTCATTTGAAATTTTGATAAAAAATTTTGTTTTTATTTGAGTTAGTGGGTAAAAAAAAATCATTCTGAGAGTTTACAATCATTATTAAATAACTGTTTTTTTCGGGTGACAAACATATTTATTTGGAAATTCTTAAAAAACGCAAATAATTGTTGGATTTTCATCAAACTTTTAGGACTTATTCAGAAATGGAAGAAATTGTTTTTGAAACTACTATTTTTCAAAAATCTTAAAAATATTTTTTTTTAAATCTCAAAATTTTAGAATAGAATTGCAATCAATATATATATATTTTTGCTAATTTTCCAAAAATAACTTGTCCCAGATGTATATTTTTTTATTTTTTGTAAGATTTTTAAAACTGATCAATCAAAAATGGCAGAAAAAATCTTTATTTTTTTCAAAATAATTTGTTTGAAATACACCAGGGGATTTTGCTTAGTGAAAATAGTAAATTTAATCTTTTAGCTTTCAAATAAAAAAAAGAAACTAAAATAAAAATTTCAAGAAAACTTTTTTATTTTCAAAAATTCAATTTAAAAATTAGTTATCGAAAATAATGTCATTATAGTCTTTTTATTGCATTTTATTTCACTTTGGAGTAGATTTTCAAAAAATCGGCAACTTCTTGAAAAAAAAAAAAAAAAAAAAAAAAAAAAGATCAGTTGATTTATTTATATTCCGGTAAATTTTTGTTTTGTTCCCCGAAGGCCTTTATCCCTTCAAATCTTTTCAAATCATCCTTATTTCCGTGCAAATGTAAATGCTGAACTCAAATCGATAATTGTTTATTGACTTTTTTCAATTTACAACCAGAAAAATATCGAACTTCTTTTTGCTGTTTATCTCACCCCGTAACCACGCTTCAAAAAAATGTTATTCACTGCAGAATGACTTCACACGTAGTTTGCCGATTTTTCGACCAATTTACTTCCTTCTTGCAATTACTACGCGGAAATTGAGTTTCAAAACAAAACAAATTGTGGAGTAATTGCTCAAAGGAAGTAAATCGGCCGAAATAAGTATCCTACGCCTCAAGTCATTCAGCGGTGAATCAGATATGAGAACGGTGGTAAGGGGTGAGATACAGTCCGATTTTGTTTTTTCTAGTCGATAACATGAAAAAAGGTAGGTTTCTTCAATAAACAATTATCGATTTGAGTTCAGCATATACTTGCACGTAATTAAGGAAGTTTAGGAAAGATTTGATGGAGTAAAGGCCTTCGGGGAACAAATAAAAAAATTACCTATATTCCGTAAAAAGGAGTCCTCCTGTGTTTAAAACAAATTTTCGATATAAAATTCAATTTTTTGAAAGTTCATGAATTTATGTGTAGGCGGTGTAGTGGATAGATTATTTTCAAAAATAAATTTTATGTAAGACCTGAAAGTTTCATAAAATCCAACCATTATTTGATTTTTGTAATAATTTCCAAATTAATGTGTTTTACACCGGGAAAAAATGAGTTGTGCAAAAAAACTATCTAACGAAAAACTAAACAAAACAATACCTACATTTCTCAAACGTGTTAGAAAGGATTGTTTTTTTTTAAATATCTGAAAATTGCCTTGTATGATATTATCTTAAACTTGGTTTTTATTAAGTTTGGGGCCTTTTTTCTTCATACTTTGAAGGTTATGCTTTTTTTAAATCTTTTTTATACAAAAAGATTGCTAAAGAAATCACTTTACTGAATAAGAAATCACTTAGTATACTGAAAAGTTAGGAGTTGAAGTTTAATTGTTCTGTAAGTATTTGTTGAAAGATTTTTAAAAAAAATTATTTTACTATTTTTCTTTGAAACAAATATTTGGCACATATTGGATTTTAAGAGCTTTTTCAAATTGTATTAACCTTTTCTTTATTCGACGATCATCAAATTCGCCAATTGGACTTTTTACTTGGCAGTTTTCTTTTTTCTAAAAATATTTATAAGGAAGTAAAATAATTTCACGTTTTAACGGATACAATTTTAAGTTAATATTACCTTTTGAATTAAACTATATATACTTTAACTTCAAAAAGGTATGTAAAATTTGTTTTACTAAGTTTACAAAGTTTTTTTTACCTTATTTTGTTTTGTAATGTAAACTTTTAAAAAGTAAAAAAAAAAACAAAAACGAATAGGTAAGCAAATTGTAACTTTTCCGAAAAAATTAATTATCTTCAATATTGTACTTAATTATGTTTTAAAATAGTAACACTTTTCAAAATAATATTCGTATACTAGTTAATTTTATAATTCAATAGAGAATGAAATATTTATTTGTAGGGAAATTTTTCATCATTTTTTTAATTCTCGTACCTGAATAAAAAAAAAATCTTTCTGCAAATAAATACGTATAATTTGTAAACAATGATATTAGAAGAAAATTAAACTTACTTCTTCCGTTCTTTTTCCTTTTCTTAAGACAAGGAAAATTTAGGGAAATGCTGTATAATTTGGAAGAGACTCTATTCGTTTTGGTTAAATAAGATTTAGATTTGAAAAGCAAAATCATCTATCAGCGTCAAAAACGAAACAGCAAAATTCAAGGGAGATAATTCACGTGTAATTTCATTTTCATTGTTTACCATATTGCCATTCAACTGGACTTATAAATTTGATAATAATTTATTTATTACTGGTTTTGTTTAATTAATGAAGTCATGACATTTTTTTTATGGAAAACTTCGAGTAAAAACAAAAATTAAAATTGTAAATTTACAAGAAAAGTTAAATTGCGTTGAATCAGAAATTAACGGTCAGCTGTCACGGGTAATCAATGACTTTGTTGACGCACTGACTGAGCATTTTATTTTTATTGTTATGTTAAGTAAGTATTAAAAAATAGAAATAAAATACGGGATATATTTGTGGGTTCAATTAAAAGAGTTTGGAAAGAATGGGGATCAAGTGACAACATGATGCACCGTAAAAGAAATAATGTGTGCTACTCATTGAGAAAAAAGGCTAAATAATATTATTTTAAAATAAAATAAAATTTTACGAAATGTTAGCTAGGAATGAGCAAATTTGTTGGTTTGTGTGTTTGGAAAAGAGGATAATCAAATTCTGGAGAAGAAATTAGTAGTTGAAAAAAAAGATCACGTTTACAATAAAAAAATTTGACAAGAAAAGTGCCAATGTATACAAGAAAAAACAATGCAAATGTCAAGGAAGAAGACTGCAATAAATGGGTTTCAGTGAGGTTGAACTCACTTAAAAATAAGACTATATTTACCTTGAAGGTATAAAATTTGGTCATAAAGTGAATGTTCTTAAAAGTTCTTGTGCATAAATATCAGCTCAGAATGGGAAATCCAGAGATTTTAAGTTCTGGCTGAATTCTTTGCATTCGCTTATGTACAAATAAGACCTTTGGAAAGGTTTGAATCCATATTTTCTCCTTCCAGTTATGGGTTAAATAGCCTTGATTGGTAACCAGTCTACCTTCTCCCTTTATCTATGGGTTAAATAGTCTTAATTAGTAACCCATATACCACAGAAAGAAATAGTAACCTTCTGCCTAGGCAGTCATGGATTGAAAAAGACATGATCATTCAAGCATGCATCATGTATGGCACTTAACTGACAAATTTATGTGAGTTGTAATAGTTTGTGATAGGATCTGTTCGTGCTTTCAATGCTTTCAATATCGAGCATTGTTTCGAGAACAGTACATGTTCTTTGACAGGGAAATGACTATTTTGTTAGAATTGTTAGGGTGAAAAAAACAATTTGGTTGGCAAGAGTGGATGAGAGGTTTCATTGAAAGTTTCTCAGCCATTTCTTGGGTCCACGCTTGTTCAGGCTTTTAGATATTTTAGGAGACATTGCATCTCACCCTTTAAGTCTCATGACTCCTACTCTGTATTTCCCTGCAGCTTTCCACAAAGGTGGGATGTGGCAATAAAAACAGTCTAAGCATTGGGCATTCTGAGCATGTATGCTCAGGCAAAACTTCCCTGTAGCCCACGCATATGTGGATTAGGCTTTGTCTATTTTGCCTATTACTCTTCTTCATAGTGAAGGAATGTTCATAGCCAAAGGTCAGCTCCAATTTACATGAAACATTTCAGCAGCCAACACAAGCATTTCAGATTCAAACTGGCTGAAGTTGCAATTGGTTAAAAAATCACATTTATCAAAACACTTTTATTGCAGTAGAAGAAATTTTTCTGGTTTGTTACACTTACTAGTCATTTATTTAACATCAGTTAACAGTATTTCTATTCATACATCTCAAGTCAGTTAAGCCAGCTTTGCAAATTAATAGTTGTTTTAATTTTAGCAAATTATTTCTTTGCGGAAATGAATTGTAAAAACAGAGCATTACTTTCAGTAGCTCCAAAGGTTTTCTAAATAAAAAGCTAACATGATGAAAAAATAGATAACCTTATAAAAATAATATTTTATCGTTCCAATCTTTGTCATTATTAAGAGGATAAATCAACTGATTTTTTTATTATTAAATTATATTTTTTAATCATTTTTAAAAACTTTTAAATATTGGTTAAATGTTTCATTTCATCAACTGATAATCATAGATTGTTATAGTAAGCCTATGGTTGCAAGGGAAAGGAATAAACAAAGTTTAAGATTTCTACAATGGGTATTGGTCAAAATTCAGGATATTAACAGAAAATAAGAGCAGTATGTATAGTAAATTTAAAATTTATTTCAAGCATTTTTAAGAGTATACAGCCAATGTATTTAGAATTCAATGGAATATCCCATTATTTAGAATATTTTCTTACATTTTTAAGATTAATGAGCAGTTAGAAAAATTATATAAAAAGGCATTCATGCTGCATTCAGGTAATTTTTACAGTTACGCTCTATTTATTTAAATTGCTAAACATTAAGCTCTCAATAATCATGTCAACACTTCATAAGAACATTCACATTCATGATAAAAATGTTTTTCTGTGATACTTTGAACTGAAATTTTTGTAATTCAGATTAACAAAAATTTCAATGAGCTGAGGAAGTTTCAGAAAAATATATTTTATTTTTGAAAGAATTTTGATAAAAAGAATTATGTTTTGATAATATATTTATCAATACAGCCAATTTTAGTGATTTTAAAAAAATTTTTTCAATCAAGTTAAATTCAGTTTAAAATACAGCAAAGTAACCTATTAAAACTAAAATCTGAACTTCAGTCACTTTTTTGCTGATGTGATATATCTTCCCTTAGGAGTTTAAAAAAAATATTTTTATGGCTACTGGCATGATGAGCTATTTCCATAATGCCCCAATTACATGTATTTAAGCATGCAATGAGATTAGCAACTAGGTCCCACAGTATTATGGTTGAAATAGTTAGAGTCAGCTGCAACTTCTAATTTAACAGTTTCATTTTTCGCATTTTCCACCTGGGGAATTCCAGCTTCTTGCTTCTGTGATAACTACAATCTTCAAAAATTTAAATGCAATGTCAATTGCCATCTTGTCTTCCTGAAACATGTTAACTTTTTCTTTCCTCAATCCTTCTCACTCACAAGTTTTCTACTTTTCTTTCACTTCCCGAAACCTCTGCATTCTAATAGCATTACCACTTTAATTAACATCTACTAATTTATATATATATATATATATATATATATATATATATATATATATATATATATATAATTCCAAGTGAAGAGGAATCAAGGTTTTTTTTATATTTTGAGT
This sequence comes from Ascarosepion bandense, assembly GCA_037127315.1. Lineage (NCBI taxonomy): Eukaryota > Metazoa > Mollusca > Cephalopoda > Sepiida > Sepiidae > Ascarosepion > Ascarosepion bandense. Next base: position 1,991,570 of record JBBBDQ010001586.1, on the reverse strand, counting down.
GCTCTGGCATTTATTTTATTATAAACAGTGCTCAATATAATGAGTATTATAGAGCTTAATATAATATAATTATATGGTTGTGTCAATTTTTCATTGCTACATGGAAATTTCTATGTTTCGAGATTAATTCTCATCATCAGGCAATGCTGGTGTGGTTGTGCAGACGATTTACATGTAAATCAATGTAAATCGTCTGCATGTAAATTGTCTGCACAACCACACCAGCATTGCCTGATGATGAGAATTAATCTCGAAACATAGAAATTTCCATGTAGCAATGAAAAATTGACACAACCATATAATTATATATATATATATATAATTTATCTCTTCAAATGTTATTTCTAATGAATACTCATAATAGAGTATATGCTCTATTTTTATTTATTTATTAAACAGTATAATTATTTATTTATATCTTCTGGCATGAATATCTAAGAAATCCTTTTATAAAAATATGTGCCCCCATCAAGATACAGATAAATCATTTTACATAGGTTTCTGATAAAAAGAGACAATAAAGGAAGATAAAATGAATTTTTATCATTCATTGATGTTTTACTTCCAGAAAGAAAAACTGCCATCCAAACAGAATAAACCCTATGGGTCATTAATGGTGATGGTGCTATAGGCAAGAGTAGTATTTTTAAGATGCAACAATCAACAGCTTGATGTGAATTCCATAAAATATAAATTAATCACTAATCATCCAAACAATATATGATCCAGCCTTCTGCAGGTAAATGAACTTCTGGAAATTTTGAGCAGAACACTTTATTCCATCCTCAATAAATGATTCATCTTAGGCTGCTCGCACAATATCAAATATTTTTAGTTTTTGAAGTTGAAAAATCTAACATGCTCAATCACTGATACATGGTTTTTGAAGTGTTTACGTTCATACTAAAATTCCATAAAAATGACTGAACACACCAATAGAAAATCTTTTCGCGCATATTCGCATGAGCATTTTAAAAGTGGAATTCTATGAATCAGATAATACACAAACTTATATACAAATATTATTTCTTCTGTACATGGAAGTGACCTTTTGAATTCTTTGAAAAAGTTGAGATAAATACTGTGAAAGAATATAACTATTCTATATGAGTGCGCAAATGTACATTAAAATTTCAATTAGACAAAAATGCTGGTCCAGTTACTTGACAAGCAAATGTTTTCTCTCCTGTATGTATTCTCATATGTTTTGTTAAACGAGACTGCTCTGAAAATGCAGACCCACACACTTCACATGCAAATGGTTTCTCTCCTGTATGTATTGTCATATGATGCTTTAAACCAGAGTGCCGTGAAAATGCAAACCCACACACTTTACATGCATATGGTTTCTCTCCTGTATGTATTGTCATATGGTTCTTTAAACTAGTTTGATGTGAAAATGCAGACCCACACACTTCGCAAGCAAATGGTTTCTCTCCTGTATGTATTCTCACATGATTCATCAAATTATATTTCTTTGCAAATGCATACCCACAAAATTCACAAGAAAATGGTTTCTCTCCTGTATGCATTCTCATATGTTTCTTTAAATCAGATTGCTGTGCAAATGCAGACTCACACACTTCACATGCAAATGTTTTCTCTCCCGTATGTAAACTCATATGTGTCTTTAAACGATATTGAACTGAAAATGCAGACCCACACACTTCACATGCAAATGGTTTTTCTCCAGTATGTTTTCTCATATGATTCTTTAAACCCGATTGCTGTGTAAATGTAAACTCACACAGTTGACAAGAAAATGGTTTCTCTCCTGTATGTTTTGTCATATGATTTTTTAAACCAGCTTGATGTGAAAATGCAAACCCACACACTTGACATGCAAATGGTTTCTCTCCAGTATGTATTCTCACATGTTTCATTAAATTAGATTTCAGTGCAAATGCAGACCCACAACATTGACAAGAAAATGGTTTCTCCCCTGTATGTATTCTCACATGATTTTTTAAAGTTTGTTTGTGTGCAAATGCATACCCACAAATTTCACAAGAAAATGGTTTCTCACCTGTATGTATTCTCATATGTTTTTTTAAAACAGATTTATGTGAAAATGCAGACCCACATACTTCACACACAAATGGTTTCTCGCCAGTATGTTTTTTCATGTGATTCCTTAAACCTGATTGTTGTGTAAAGCTAGTCTTACACAGCTGACAAGAAAATGGTTTCTCTCCTGTATGTTTTCTCATATGATTCTTTAACGCAGCTTGCTGTGAAAATGCAGACCCACACACTTCACATGCAAATGGTTTCTCTCCTGTATGTATTCTCACATGATTCCTTAAATTAGATTTCACTGCAAATGCATATCCACAAAATTCACAAGAAAATGGTTTCTCTCCTGTATGTATTCTCATATGTTGTTTTAAACTTGCTTTCTCCGAAAATGATGATGAACACACTTCACAAGTAAATTCTTTTTTTCCTGTGTGCATATGTTTTCTAAATATTTCATTCTGTGGATATGTTAATCTAGACTCTTGAGAAGGTAATGCTCTGTCTTCTGTGTGTACTTCCATGTGTCTTTTCAAAAAGAGAATCTCTATTTCAGTGTATATACTTTAAAAGATAATTCATTATTTCTCTTCTATTTTTGCCCATATGTGGCTTTTCAAGATTCACTTTTAATTTTAGTCTATTGTTAATCCTGAGTCACCACCATATACAATAGTATGCTTTTGTCTCTCTTTGCAAATTTAAACCCTATGAAAACCTTACCTATACATTTGATAAAACAAGCGCTACTCTCCAATGAATTTAGTTAAAGTGTGAGTGTATAGACTTGAGAATAAAAAGGATTATCTCCTTTCTCTGATTGAGTATTTTAACATCAAAGTACAGATCCACATATTTTTAAGATGCTTTTCTCTTATTCAGCAGGAGAATGTGTTTCTTCCAATTTCAAACTGTCATTTTCCACAGTTATTGTTATCTGTGAACAAAGAAGATTTATTTTCAAAATAATGAAAAAACACTAACTCATTTATTATGTGCAAAGTGCATGTTTGTCAACTTATTTGTAGGTAAAATATTTATAACATTTCATGCAATTTATGTTCAGATTCTCAAGAAAATTTTGTACTAGGATTTAGAAACTATGAAGACAATGGAATTTAAATACAGAAATTTTATTATGCCTAAATTCTACTCATCTGGAAGAAAAGGACATTGCATTATGGATAAAATATGATAAATATTAATGTTTCTTTTAATTCATTTTGCATTGTTTATTTTTGTCAACAATCAATAAAATGTAAATAGAATTAAAAAAATTAAGTCAGTCAGTTAAGTGCCATACGCAAAACACACTTGGGCAATCATGTCTCAAAAGAGACATGACTGACTGGGCAGAAGATTATCCCGCAGTAGGTTGCCATTGCTTTCTGTGGTAGATTGGTTGCCAGCCAAGGCTATAGAACCCAATCTGTCCTGTTATTTAACCCATAACTGGTAGGAAGAGACCGATTAATACCTTTCCCAAGGGTATTTGCGCGTAAGTGAATGCAATGAATTCAACTGGAATTTGAACTCAGCTCCCCGATTTCTCGTTTCGAGCTGATATCCACTGCACCACAACGCACATCGAAATTGTCACTATGGACAAAAAGTTCCTACATTAAATTGAAAAATAATGTTTAAAATAGAAAATCTGCCAAATGAATATATGCAAATTCATTTCTTTAGAAAATTGCTTAAATTATGTAAATGCAAAACTGAGTAGTTACCATGGACAGAAAGTTACTCCATGAACTTTAACAATTTCTCCTTGAATATACTTTATGCTTGAATATGATACTGAGAAGATATGAAAAATTCCATGATGTTTATGATGAGAGCAATTTCACATGAAGATACTATTCACTATTCAATGCTTGATTAGATATGATCTCTGTCGTTCAGTCAGTTCAAACCTGTTGGATTTAATGAGAGTTCCCCCTGCCCTTGCATTACCTTCAAATTTTTTCACAAATACATAATACATGAATCCAAAATACCAATAGATATTAAATGAGTTAAAGATGGTTCCTTGTATTCGTAACAATATATTATTGTTTTTTCCCCCTTATAAAGCAGATCCCATAATTTGTTTTTTCCCTATTTTTCCTATTTCCCCTATTTATTACCTATTTTTTCTGACTAGCATTATATATTTTATAGTTGTTTATTATCATTATTCTCCTTTTTATTATTATAATATTATTATTATTATTACCATTAGTTTTATTATTTTTTTTTTTTTAATTTTTTATATTCTTGTTTTATTATCTAATATTATTGATTATATCATTTATTCTGATTAACTGTAATATTGTAATGATTTAGTATGGTAATTTATATGTATGTTTCTTATTTATATATTATTACTTAATTATGTTATTGTAATAATTTTAATACATAGATATTTAGTATTTTATTATTTCAGTGAAAGATTCCAACCATTAACATTATTTTTCAGATAATTATCTTTTATTCATAAAAAGTTTGCTTAATACTTTTATACATTATTTTCACTAGAATTTTAAACAAAAATATATTTCATTTATGATTCATACTTATATACACACACATTCATACATGATTCTTTCATACACATACATTTATACATGATTCTCTCATTATTTGAAAAAGAAAATCTTTCCATCACTTGACACGTGCATGCCTCTTTACTGTCTCATAAACGCACACATTCACACATGATTTCTCTCAACACATACATCCATAACTGATTCTCTTTTCATTTATAAAGAAAATTCATTCCATCACTTGACACATGTATACAATACTTGTTACATATTTTGAACAGAAATGTATTTCGTCACTGTCATTCACATATACTAATATTATTGACATAAACACACACTTAGTTTGTCTATGGTTTGGATGCGCTTAACACACATTATTTTCGCTTACATATACTTACATTTATATTAAACATTTAATGTTTTATTATGTGTTGGTACACACACTTATACAAACACAAGTTTTTTTCTTCTACATTTAATATTCATCCATTGCTTTATTACACGTGACATATCTGACCAATGAAACTATACCTCAATCAACATACTGTCTCTTAGATTTTTTAAATCAATCATCTTTAATAAATCTCTGAAGAAGCTTGTTAAAAGTGAAACATGTTAGATTAAAGACACATTTTTCCTACTTGTTCTTTACTTATTCTATACATATTTAGGTACCTCCACTGAATCATGAAAAAAAAAAAGCATAGTATGAAGAAACAAGCCCCTAACTTAATAAAAAATGAAGTTTTTCCATTAAAATGGTTATGTTATTATTAAGAGAAAATATCAAGTATTTATTCATTATTCTTAAAAATATTTTAATCCTTTCTAATACATTCAAAATTTTGGTAAAAATTCTTGTTTTGATTTTCATTTATGGGTAACCAAGTCATTACAAGATTTTACAATGGAAAATGGCATATTGTATAACTCAGTTTAACACATTAATTTAGAAATTGTTGCAAAAATCAAATAATTGTAGGATTTTAATGAAACATTCAGGACATATTCACAAATGAATTACATTATTTTTTGAAATTATTATTTTTAAAAAATCTCGGTAAAACTATTTTTTTACATCTGTTACCCACCTCCACATAAAGTCATGTCATTTTAAGAAATTAAATTTTGTTAGGAAAATTAGTTTTCTTAGTTAGACACTCATTGAGGAATGTAAATCATCTATTTTTTTTTTTTTCAAACATTTTGCCCTTATTTCTGAAAATCTGCTCATAATAGAAAAATAATAAATGCAGCAAAGCTATGAGATTATCTAATTTGAGTTTGCAATTGCTTTAATAAATAATATATATTAAGGACATTATAGTCTGAAGAAACATTTTTTTTTTATTAATAATGAAATTTTAAAAGAATTGTTTTCCTTTTCTTTAAATTATAATAATTTATAAAATTTCCAAAATATTTTAAAAATACCTCAAAGATTTGTAGGCATTAAGTTATTAAGTGAAGACTATATTTACTAACAGAAATTTGAAAAGTTCAATACAAATAGTAGGGCCTTCATATTTTTAAAACAATTTAAAATTTTTTTTGTGTGGTAATTTCTGTTTGTACATTAAAAGGTCATGTGTTTCACAGTTTCTTCCGCTTACAGGAAAAAAAATTTGGACAATCTTTTCAATTCTAGTTGCAATACCCTTATCTTATCTCACATCTGTCTCGTTATCACATGTCAAATATACAGGGAAAAGCTCAGAAAGATCAACACACTGTATTTAAGAAATAGTTTTATTGTAAATCTAATGCTATACATAAGTTAATAATTTAAGTTAAATTTGTTAATTTTCCAAAAATAATGGATTACAGATGTACATTTTATTTTTGCAAGATTTTTAAAACCGAGAATTAACTTTTCTTTACAAATATATCATTGGCTTGCAAATGGCTGTAAAATTGAAAATTTTTTTAAAATCTCAAAATTTTAGATTTCAATCAATATAATTTCTGTTTGAAATACACCAGAGTATTTTGCTTACTGGAAATAGTTAATTTAATCATTTAGCTTGCAATTAAAACTAAAATACAAACTTTACAAAAACTTTCTATTTTTAAAAGTTTGATTCAAAGTTAGTTATCAAATATGAGTGGAGGTACCTTATATATATACACCCATGTATATTGAACAGGTGTAGAGGCTCATCCTTTGTTCCCTGTTTAGGATGTGGTTTCCGGCTTTCTCTTATTTTTTTTTTTCAGTTGGAGTAGATAGACTAATCTATCGCCCAGTTCATACTCCACCCACGTCTATTGAACAGGTGTAGAGGCTCATCCCTTGTTCCCTGTTTAGGATGTGGTTTCCAGCTTTCTCTTTTCCAATCTTTTCACTCTTACATAGCCCCCTGCACATCAGTGGTGTTACCGCCTTGCTCGGGGTGATATGATTAAACAAAAAAAAATATCTTCATGACTATAGTTTACATATTCATATCTTACTGATTATATAATTTGAAAAATTAATTTAAAATATAGAGAGAAATTTCTGTATTTTGGTACTTTGAGAATTTACACATTAAATTAATTTTGAATTTCTTTGGCTGTTATTTATATTATTTAACCTCTGAACCTGTTGTCAGGTGGAATATACATTGCTATGTTTTTCACCATATTTTAAGCATGAGGTCATATTTTCCAAAATTCTCTGCATTAATACTCAATTTTAATCATTTTCTTTCAAGCAAATATCTAGGACAGACATTTGACTTTCAAGAGGTTTTAGAATAGCTGAAATTTTATAATTTTTCAATTAATATAATAGACTGTAAGAATGTATTAAAATGTGTTATAATCTTACTAAAATGATCTTTTTTAATAAGTTAGCTATAGGCTATTTCAAATAAAACAAAAGTTTAACTAAGCAGGAAACATATAAAGAATTTTAAATTCTTTGTTTTGGTTTTCCTCTACTACTATATATTAAGAAATCCTTAATAAAATCCAAAGAATCTGCAATGTTATTGATGTTGTCCTGGTATCTTGGCTTCAATCACGTTCCCACAGCAATAACACTGCTTCCCTGTGCCTTTTCTCTGCATACTTTCATAGTAAATGTTCTGATAAACTTTCCATTATTGTACACATAGGGACAAGTAAGGTATTCTTGTTTACCCCAATTTTGTCTTTGTACCACATTATTGTAATTTACAAAATGAATATTACTTTTCTCTCTGGTAAATAGATATTTTGAATTGAAGTACAGTACTAGACTGGCTGCAAAATCTCATAATTTTTATGATAACAGTTTCTTCTCTTGCACATTGTGTTAGTGGATATTTCTTCTTGCATCTCAGACAAGAAAAACTTTAACAATTTTAAATGCAATGTCAATTGTGATCTTTCTTTATAATTCCCGTTCTTTTATTGTTCTCTATTCTTAATAGTGCATTTTTTTCACACTCTACTAGCATCTTACGAACTTAACAGTCATACTTGGGGTATAATATACACACACACACACACACACATATATATATATATATATATATATATATATATATATATATATATTAGGAAAGTATTTCATGTATATGTAAGCCAATGATGATGATGATAATTGCAAGACCATTGCTAACCCTTCCTCCTGCCAATATATCTGATCCCATTCCGGAGTGTATTGTTTGTATGCAGAAAGTGGGTATCTCTATCAGGTTATCTTGTAGTATACTTTCTCCTAGGGATGAGTCCAAAGCCAGTCTGTCTCTGACTGATAGAGCTTTCATTGTGGGTACCTTGGTGAATAGATTCACCACATCCAGGCACACCATCTGGTTGCATTGGATGGGAGCATCTTTGATGAGTTGCACAAATGTGCAGTTTCGGACATATGATGGTAACTTTCCTATCAGTGGGACAATTATCTACAAGGACGTGACTCAGAGGGTGGCACACTGAGCCTTGGCTTCTAACAATCGACCTAAGCGTAATACTGTCTTTGTGAATCTTAGGTAAACCGTACATGTAAGGTAGCTAGCAGTAGTGTTGAGATAACTGTCTGTATGTCTTAGGCTGAAAGTGATTCATGTTCTTAACACAGACACCTACATTAAATGTCTTGAGGAGGTAGTGCTGCTCACTATTATCTGCTGAAAAATAATATTTCCACAGACTGCAACCCCCTTGATTATTACGTGTGGGGTGCATTTGAGTGAGAGACCAACACAACTTCTTGTAACACAAAAGATGAACTGAAGGCAAGGATTATGGCAGCATTCACCAACCTAAACAAGGAGACCGTCCAGAAAATTCCAAAGTCATCTCGAAGCTATGGTTGTTGAATTCAGTGGCGATTTCATCAAATAAAAATTTACGCTTATGTAATATATATTTTGTGTAATATATGTTAGAATGAGATGTTATTTTAATTTTGAGACGACAATTTATCAATCGCATCATGTGTCTTCTTTAAAAGATACTAGAAGTTTTTCTAATGAAATAATGCAAGAGCTTTATTGCATTTTTTATTGCATTACTCTGGGCTGATTTTCGAGAAATTAAAAACTTATAATAAAAAAAATTATGATTTGCATTCCCCAATGACTTCTAAAAACCCATTTGCAGTTAATATTTAATTTCCTGAAATTTTATATGAGGTGGGGTTGGATTGGGTTAACATATGTAAAAAAATAAATTAATTAAATATTTTTACCAAGATTTTTAAAAAAATGTTTAAAAAATAATTTTATTTGTGATGTGAATAAGTCCTGAAAGCTTCATTGAACTCTCATTTTTATTTGACTTGTGCAAGAATTTCCAAATCAATAAGTTGTTTCTACAAGAAAAGAACGTTGCTAAAATAACCATAGCAATATTTGATGCAAAAAGAAATTATCGTAAGTGGGTAAACTAAAAAAAGTCTTACTGCAAATTAGTTAAATTAATACTTTCATGATGTAAACAATGACATGAGGAGAAAGTTAAACTTACTTCTTCCGTTCTTTTTAGCTCCTCTGCTTCCGATTTGCTTCTCTTAAGACAAAGAAAAATGTTCAAGAAATGCTGTATCATTTTGAAGAGACTAATTGTCTTGTTTAAATAAAATTAGATTTTAAAAAGCAAACATCTATCGGCGCCAAATGTCAACGAAAGATCAAAATTCAAGGGAGATAATTCGGCTGTAATTTCATTTTCATTATATAGTCAACAAACGGGACATTTTAAACTTAATGGCAATAATTTATTTATTACCTGTTTTGTTTAAAAAATCAAGTCATGGCAATTTCTTTTGTTGTTTGAATTTATGAATATCGAATAAAACAAATTAAAATGGTAAGTTTAAAAGTTAAAGTCGCATTGAACAAGAAATTTACAGAAATTGTTTTTTAAGATTCAACAAAAAAAAACAAAAAAACTCAAAAGAAAATTAAAATATTTTCGCATATTTAAATATTTCCCCTCTTAATTCTTTTACGTGAGTACAAAAATTAAGTCCTGCAAATTGCAGCAAATAAATACGTATTTTATTTTATGTCTGAATTTATGGAATGAAGAGGTATTTTTAAAACTTTATTTACACAGGTGGACTCGCTTGTTCATCAGATGTATTTTAAATTTATATATAATATATATATATATATATATATAATATAAGAAATTAGAGATGTACGTTAAACGTACGTCTTATAAATGTGTGCTTCTGAAGACAAAGAAGAATAATCAGAAGAAAGGAAAAAGCAGTAAAACTTTATACAAGTCATATTTTTGGCTAAAACAACTGTCAAGACAAATTGTTAAAAATAGTAAAGGCAATAATCCCGGGAGATAATTCCTATCAATTTTATTTTCATTGTTCTTGTTCTTCTATGTGCCTTGTCCTTTCAGGACGTAGGCGATCGTGGTCTTCCACATCTCCTATCCCTGGTGGCTCTCGGCATGCTTTCTCCTGTTATGCCACACAACCCTCTCTCTGCCAACCACCTGCTCAGGCCTGTCAAGTACGTTACACGCTGCTTTCCCCTGTCTCCCTTTCCCTCTATATGGCATGTGAGTATAAGATTCTCCAAACCCTCCTTCCTCATTGCATGTCCCAGGGACTTTAGCTGTCTTTTCCTGATTCTCATTATTAATTTCCTTTTCATTTCCATCCTTTCCAAAACCTCATCATTGCTTGCATATACGATCTGTGATATATGTAGGGATTAAATAAAAATACAAAATAAAATAAAAAAAACATTAAATAAATTAAAATTCCAAAATAAAATAAAAACTACGAAATAAAATAAAAATGCAAAATAAAATAAAAGTACAAAATAAAATAAGCATAAAAATCTCCCAGGTGTCCTCTGACAGGAAAGACAATTGACGCCTGCACAAAAAGAGAGGCCTCCTGGTGCCAAAAGTAAACTATCTCTTTCTCTGTTGGACTTTGGATGGTAAAGACATGCTAAACTGTTCGGGAAGGAATTTCCCCAACAAGAGGTCGTTGGAACCAAAAATAAAATCAGTGTCCAAACTGTCCCTCTAGTGCCTCTGTATCTTTCCTTTTCTCTTTGCCTATTTATTTCAGTGGTGAAAGCTGTTCAACAAGTTTTGGGTGTTTAGGCAAAAGAACCAACCCAGCAGTAATAGCCATAACATTCCATATATCTGCAGTGGCCTTCTGCAGAACAAGATTTCAGTTACTTCAAGTTTTCCTTCATCTTCGATGAGATTGTCCAGCATTCACTGCTATATTGAAGAACTGACATCACATATTAATCCAGTACTCTCTTCTTTGTTTCTAGCACTATTTTCCTGTCTCTTAATACTCTACTCAGCTTCTGGAATGCATACTTCACCATGCCAATTTGCCTTTGGATCTCTGTGTTGCACTTTTCGTCTTTTGTTAGAAGACTTCCCAGGTATTTAAATTTTTGTACCCACTTGATTTTAGTATACCCCACCTCCATTTGGCATTTGGGACTGCTCTTTTTGCATTCTTTTCTTGAAGTTTATTTGTAGTCCTTTTGTAGAAACTGTTTATTTCTAACTTGCTCTTGTATATATATGCACTTATACACACACACACACACTATTTCTACTGTCTGGCATGTTTTCATTCTTGAAACATGCAATAATCATTTATCTGTCACATGCATCTTTCCCGCCTAGTTTGGTTTGGTATTTAACCAGCGGGCACATGTGATTCCAGCAGTTGGACATCAGCTATCAGCTGGCAATAGTGAACTGATGTACAGCAGTTTCCCAACTCATGGGGAGACCCTCTGCTATCCAATATGGCAGAGGGACCTTGTTTTCTCACACACCTGCACTAATTGCAGGTAGCAATTAGGCGTCAATTTGATTTCAAACACACACATGCATTATGTTCACACAAACTCTAATTGAACATTTAATTTCAAGAATTTGGATGAATATAAAAACGACTAACGTTCTCAGCCCAGACAGTTGGGTCCACAATCTTACCACAAGTATGCACAATGCCCAAATCAAGCACAAACATTTTCTCACTCAAATGCGATCACACAGAGACAAATATTACTTTGAACTTTTAGATTTTCTGTCAGGTTAATTATTCTTTAACTTAAACAATGCAACATGTGGACTGAATAAATGAACATTTTACTTTCTTTCAATGAAAGAAACTCTTTATTCAACTTTGTACAAACTGTATGAAAAACAGTCAATGGGGAACAACTCCCACATTTCTTTATCCTGCTTTATTAATTACATGCATTATCTTATCAATATCACCATGTATATTATTGTTTGAATATATATTTTATTCATGTTGTTTCGAAGCTGTATCATTGTCATTTCCTATTCTATCTTCATTTCGTAAAACTGAATGTTGTATCAAATCGAATATAAATACTGTTAGAGAGTTTCAGAGATGTTATTTGATCAGATCAGGAGAAACCTGAAGTTTATTGTCCTTGAACCAGATGTAGTCTTCAACTTGATGGTGTTATCTTCAAAAACCCTCTACACTTGTTACTGTCTTCAGCTACCTTATTCAACCAAATTTATCTACTGCACTCAAATTTTATGTTAATTTTGTTTTCTTCTTCTTTGTTTAATAACTAAAGAAAAAGCATTTGTTTTTAAATTGCAAATTGTAAATGCTTAACTGATAAAATTACTTTGTTTTTTGCAATCACCTTAAAAGAAAAAACAAAATGTACTTGCCATGAAATTTGCTTGTCACACAAACCGTGAGTGAGTTTGGTTGGACCTTGTTCAACTCTGGAATTTTTCTTTTAGTTTTAAAATGTCTCTGTGTTTTCCTTGTGATGGAAACAGTGTTAGTGTTTCCTACTAGCGCTTACTATATTTTTGTTAGTTCACTGCTTTAACACCACTGAGTGGAGAAAAAAACAAGCCATTTGACATGGTTCTGGAGTTGGAGGCAACTAGCAACACACTAGGGGTGCTCAAAATGGTCACACACCAATTTTATTTGAGTATGAAATTGATATTTTAAAAATAGACTCATATTATTAGAACATTTTTTTTTACAATGATATACATCAGGTATTTTATTTTATTTTTACCATCACAAACTTTTCAAAAATAACTTAAGAAAAAAAACAACAGATTACAAATCATCCACTGGTTGTTCTTTATTGTTTTAAATTTTAGTTTTACAAATAACAACTGGAACTTTTTTTTTTACTACGGCTGAAAAACTGTAAAAGTATTTTTCTAAGTGTTATACCAAAAACTAGGTAATTTGTTTTTAAACTTATTTGAGGCTTAGTTTATTTTTCTATTCTGTTACTGGTTGTCCAATGGATGGATTTTTGTCACTTAACAAAAAGATGAAATCCTGTTTTAATTCAACACTAATAGATTCATTACAATTTTAAATAATTCCCATAAGCAAAATGTTTTTTATTGTATTTCAAACCGAATTTAAATTGGAATTTATGCATTTTTTTTTATTAATAAGTGTGTGTGTGTGTGTGTGTTTTGAAAGACAGTTGAGTTTTTAAGAATGGGAGAATTACATAATGTTGAATGAAAATATGAAATATCATCAGTCCTTTAACAATATAATTATAATGTTTATTTGTATGCGTGTTCAAATGGTTTTCGGTTTTTTATATGCAGCATTGTTTATGTTGATAGTATATATGCGTATGGGAAAAAGAAAAAAATATCTATAATAATGATAAAGGTATTAGTAAGCATAGTGTTTTGTTTTGCATATCAATGTGAGTAGCAGTAGTCATAGCACAGTTCTGTGTGTCCTCTGTGATGACAGGCTATTTTCTGTCCTACTTCACCAAGTATCCACTCTATATGCTGATCTCTCCATTTGCATTCAAAACTACACATTTACTACCAGTAAATGAAGTTAGGCAACAGTATATGATAATCAGTGCCAAAACTACACCTATTACCTATTACTGAGACAATAACCATAATACCTTTTTATATACATTGTACAGCAAACAACCAACAACACACTGGTAGTTACTGCATATTGTAATGATATAACTTAGCAAACATCTAAAATTCATCATATCTACTGATACACAAATTAACATCAATAACTTCTATTAAGTTTTAATACTATAGATTACACATAGCATGAATAGAATACTAAATTTGTATTACTATTTTATATTTTAAAGAAAAAGAAATGATACTTAAGTTTTAAAATGCATTTTTAAAAAAAATGAAAAGTCTTCCTTGAAAGTTTTATTTCAGTTTTAATTCCATGCAAATAGATTAAATTTAATATTTCCAACAAGCAAAATACTGTTGTACTTAAAACTGAATTTAATTTTTTTTTGTTTTTAATATCAGTAAAAACATCCACATGAACAAATCTGTCAACACAACATAATTCTCTTTATAAAAAAATCTTTATTTTAAAAAAATGCAAAACAAAGCAACAAGCCAAAACTTGAAGGAGGAATTTACTTTATCAATCACAATGATTGCTAGAAAGAATATATTGGAGAGACCTCAAGAAGTTTAAACTAAAGATTATCCAAACACAAGAAAAAATTTAACAAACACACATAACAGACTGGTTGTTTGCCATAAAAAAGTGACATAAAATACTATTCTAATTAAAAGAGAAATAATTCACACAAAAAATGTATAGAAAGTGCATTAACCAGCAGTTCACCCACAGTAAATTTCTGTCCAGGTTCTTTGAATTTCTGTGCTTCTGTCTCTGAAGCTGTTGAAAATGCTGATCCACACACTTGACAAGGAAATGGTTTTTCTCCAGTGTGCACACTCATCACATACTAGACAAAAATGTTTTCTCTCCCATATGTAGTCTCGTGTATGCTTTGTATAAAAATGCTGCTTAACATAACTGACAGAAAAATGATTTCTCACCCCTATTTCTACTGTGAGCTTTTAATGAAAAAATTGTGTAAATGTTGATGTACACACTTGACAAGTGGATGCTTTGTGTAATTCCATGTAGCTTTTAAAAAAATGAAATCAGTATATATTCCCATCCATATACTTCAAAAGATTCTTGTTTCTTGACTATCTGTTTTCACATGACCTTTTAAGTTTGAATTACATGAAAATTCACATCTATATTTTTCCTTCAGTCGCATTTCTCTCCAATTAGTATCAGTGCACTTTTCATTTCAATCATGCATACTGATTCACACACTTTACAAGAATATGGTTTCTCTCCTCTGACAGAATAGTAATTTTAATTGATGACTATATTAAAGAATCACATTTTTGTAGAGAAATCTTTGATCTTGTAACAAAAGTGTTTAACTTTTTATAAAGCCAATAAAAGTTTTTTCTACTCAAAGGCTTAATAAATTATCATTATTTCATTCAATTTCTGTCTGATCATTTGCTGTTGTTGTTATCATGTTTTGGTTATTATCCCATCATCAGATGTATATCAATCAATTTGTATGACCTACACAAAATTACGTACCGAACAATTTATTTAATTTAGGTGGATGGGTAGACTGTTCTCATCTCACTGCCAATGTCTAGGAAAATCTCGTCTAGTTCTTATTGTCAGGACAAGCAATAACTGAGCAGTTCAGTTTCCACAGATTCCAAGTCTAAGGATGTCACCAAATTCATTAACCAATGATTTAATCCAATAGCCTAACATTCTAAAAATATAAAACAAAAGATAATTTAATAATCAAAAGATTCTTTGGTCAGTCTTCATAGTAATATCAAAGATTTTGAGGATAAATATTCATTTCTATTAAGTTTCCTGCATTTTCATTATGTATCCTCATTTTTTACTGAATATGTGGAGATGCCTATTTTTATATTACCTTGCATTTATTTTTCAGTTTCATTTTTATGACTATCAGATACATGTCATTTTCTTGTTATAGTGATGAAATATTTAAGTAAAGTGCCTTATTTTATTGTTTTCATTTCACACAACCTATATTCTCAATTTTACTCAGGACAACATTTAAAAGCATATAGTTGGCCAAGCATATAGGAATCTTGAGGCAAGTCTTCTATTAGAAATTGGAATGCTGTTGAGTTTAACATGAGAATTATGTATCAACATCTTTTAAATGTTTGACTCTGACATTATTTCTTATTACTATAAATGTTAAAACAGTTGTTATTAATTTCACTGTTTACAAAATTAAAATTATAGACAACAATCCAAATGTGTGTACACAGTAAACACAGTAATAAGAAATAATGTTGGATTAAAAACTCCATTTACAGCATTTACATTATTTGGAATATTGTCCTCATCTTTGTTGTCATTTGTACAATTGTTTTGGCCGTTGTACGCTCCAGCCTTCTTCAGGTGCTAGGAATTTCAAACTGAACACTTCATTAAAATCACTGTCGTATATGAACTCCATTCCTTGCATAGTAGTGCCTCTTTTGGAAAACATAAGTTATCTTCCTCTAACCCTGTAAGTTACTTGTTCACCACTGCTGTATTCTGGTATTGAACTCACAACCCTTTGGGTCAAATGACTATATCCACAAGGCCATGTCTCCTTAAGGACACAAGCACATGGTTTCTCACTAGTACATATTCTCATCTGTTGTTTAAATTGAAAATATCTGAAAATATTGAGTCACACAACATACAAAAGGTTTCTCTCCTGTATGTATTCTCATGTGTTATCTTAAATTGGAATTCAGTGAAAATGCTGATCCACATACTTGACAGTCTCTCATCTGTATGCATTCTTGTGTGTGCTTTTAAAATAGTAACACATGAAAATGCTGATCCACATATTGACAATTGTGTTCTAACCTGTATGTATTCTCATGTGTTGTTTTAAATGAAATTTCTGTGAAAAGGCTTAGCTACACTGTTTACAAGTCAATGTTTTCTCTCCTGTATGTATTTCAACATGTTGCATTAACAGAGAATTCTGTAAAAATGCTGATCCACATATGTGACAGGTAAATGGTTTCTTCCATGTTTGTGTTTAAAATGGAAATCTAGGAAACTGCTGAGCTACATACTTGACAAGCAAATGGTCTCTCTCCTGAATGTATTCTAATGCGTTGATTTAAATGGGACTTAATTAAAAATCATACTTGGCACACATGGCAAGTAAATGATTTCTCTCTTGCATGTATTCTCATGTGTCATTTTAAAATAGATTTCTGAGCAAATGCTGATCTGCATACATGACAAGAAAATGGTTTCTCTCCTGTTTGTATTCTCATGTGTTGTTTTAAACTGGACTTATAAGCAAATGCTGATTTGCACTCTTGACAGGGAAATGCTTTCTCTCCTGTGTGTACTTTCATCTGGTTTTTCTAAAGTGAAATATTTTTTTATAATATGATCAGTGTATTTTAAAAGATTATTGCCTCTTCTGTCTGGATCCACATGTAACTGTTCAAGTTTGAATTGTACAAAAATGCAGAGTCATACTTTCTTCTTCAGTAAGGTGTGTATCTACTTGTTGAATTTCACTTTTAATCCTGTGGAAGTGTTGACAACACTCTCCTCAAGAATACAGGTTGTCTACACAGTAGGCATTTTTTTAAATTTAAAATTCATGAAAAACCTTATGTACACACATGACAAAACAAGTGATACTCTCGAGTTAATTTAGAAATGTCAAATGAGTAAAAGCTGCTAGTGCATAACCTTAGCAAGAAATAGGTTTGTTTCCTTTTGTTTGATTTTGACTGTTTTAACCTGAATGCTATCAAAATGCAGATGTGCACAGCTGTAAGAATATGTTTTCTCTTCTAAGTAAGAAATATTATGTCTTTCTCAATTTGACAACTGTTATTCTCCATGATAATTAATATTTGTGAACAAAGAAGAGATGTTATTAAAAAAAGAAAATCAATTTACTATGTGCAAAATATTATAAAGATAATTCAAGTATGTTTCAATAAGCTAAAAACCTATCACCTAATTCATGTTTCAGTCATAAATAAAATTTTATCTTGTTAAATAGATAAATAGATAGGTAATTTAAGTATAGAAATGTTTTTCTTCACCAAATTTGTTTGTTACCATCACAATGGCTGTTTTAACTGATAACACTTTCAGTACAAAGTGTTAGGCTTTTCTGTTTAATTTACTTATGTCAAAAGATTTCTAATATTTAAAGCTGAACTATTGAAAAATGCTGTGGGTGTTCCACAGCATTTTTCAATCGTTCATAAAATGGCAAATCCTGAATAATTTGACCCAAAGAGTTGTGAGTTCAAAATCAGGCTACAGCAGTGGTGCATAAATAACTTAGTGAATTAAGTTAAAGGGAGAAAACTACATGGCTACGAAAAGTCGCATGTCACATTGTATGAGAATAATATACTACAGTGATCAAAATAAATTGTTTGTAATTTATTTATAATACAAGAAAGCTAAACCTATAATAAAGAAATTAAAACATGGGTATCTCTTGAACTGAAGTTTCAAAATTCTGTCAACAGATAAAAACATTTTTTGCAAAAAATCTGAAAAAGAAAGAAAATCTGTTCACTAACAAAATTAATTTCACTGTTTAAAATGTAAACGATCGTTCATAAAATACTGAATTAATAATTAGATTTCCCAAAATGTTACCTGATTTCAAAATAGGATTTATATACTTGATGGTAAGTATATATATATATATATATATATACTTACCATCAAGTATATAAATCCTATGCACAGTATATATATATATATATATATATACTGTGCAGACAGAAAGAGCGGTTTTTATGCTCCTTACAATTGCTGGTGAGTCTGTGAGTGTAACATTTTTTCACTTTTAAACACTCTTGTGGAATTATATGTGTACACCCCCCTTACATTTTATGTGTTTTTTTCAATAAATTTATTTTTAAATGAGTTCCATCATCTCCCAGCATTGTAAGTAATTTATTTTGCCTTGTCCTTTTCCTTAATTCCCTTAAAATTAAAGCCAACGAGAACCCTTGATAAGAGTTGGCCGAAAGGTTCCTCAGGTTTAAATAATATGACGTCTGTTCTTTTTAAAGCCATTAGTAATTTCTGTGGGTACGAATCGTTATATATATATATATATATATATGAGATTTTGTAGAATTTCTTAAAAAAATTCTGAATTTTCGGAAATTATTATAATTAAAAATGAAAAAATTAAACAATTTTTTAAAAATTCTATTATTCATTACAATAATTTTTTCTTCAGTCTATAATGTCCTTAATATATATTATTTATTAAAGCAATTAAATGTTTATCTAATTAAATAATGTTATAGTTTTATTACATTTTTTATTTTACTATTCGGAGCAGATATTTGGGAAAAGGCTAGATGTTTGAAAAAATTATAGATTTACATTCCCCAAGGAGTCCTGTTTAACTAATAAAACACCTTTATGCTACAACATTTAATTTCTTGAAATTTCATGAATGTGTGTCTATCTGTGAGTGTGGAAGGGTAATAGATATAAATTAAAATATATTTTACCAAGAATTTTTTAAAATAACAATTTATAAAATAATTTTATTCATTTGTGAGTAAGTCCTAAAAGTTTCATTAAAATTCAACAGTTATTTGATTATTGCAAAAGATTTTCAAATTAATATGGTTTTTACCAGAAAAAGATGAGTTATGCAATATTACATTATCTACCGTTAAATCTGGTAATGATTTGGTTACCCAAAAATTAAAATCAAAGCAAGATATTTTGAATATGTTAGAAAGGATTTAAAAATTTTTTAAATAAAAAATACTTTGATCTTTCCTCTTAATAACAAACATTTTGATGGAAAATTACAGTTTTATTAAGTATGAAACCTTTTTTTTTACTGATACTATGCTGATTTTTTCAGTGATTTAGTGGAGGTGCCTATTTTAATAATGTTATTCAAATTTAATTTCTAAAACTTATATTAACTGACCAAGAGTTTTCATTTTAGAATTTTGTGTTAAGCTTCTTTAATATCATTTAAAAGTTTTAAATTTTAAGCTGCAATAATCAAATCATCTACCTATGTTCTTATAACTTTTTGAATCATCCAAAATTTTTGTATACATGTAATAATCATTTACAGATTGTTGAAAATTTTGTTTCATCAAAAAATTATGAAGTAATTTGTTCCAATTTCTCCCACTTATTTTTTTCTGTTTCATTCTGTTTGTATATATGAATCATTCTCTGTTAGCATTGAAATACATTGTTTTAAAGTTCATTTGATATACAGTATAATTTTCCTGCACTGAAAGATGCATTAACATCTTCATAGATACTACCTTTGCTGTTGAAGGAAAAGTCTTTTCATAGTCAATATTTTCATGCCTTCAATGACAGAATCAGATTTTAAAATATCTTCTTTATTTCAGTGTCCTAAGATGTTAAGCTATTCCTCTAACAAATGTGACTTTGTTTTACAGAGTTTATGAAACAAAGTCTTATAATCAATTATATTTCAACTTGAGAAAAACCTTTTGCTACATATCTGGCCTTGAATTTTTCTTCTTCGATAAGTCTAAGTTTAACCACATAAACCAATTTCCTTTCAATAACATTCTTCTCTTCTGGAATGCGGGTGAGTTCATGTGTTGTTTTCTTTAAGATTTGTCTTTAATAATATGAGCCGTAGCTTCAGTCTACAAGTATCGAACAAAAGTCATTTTCAGAAGTGGAATGAGGATTAGTACTTAGGTAAATAGGAAAGAGTCTTTTTCTGTTTTGTTGTTAGCCATCTTTGTACAATTTCTTCTCTGGCAATTTTTGGTGTAATGTGTTGTATTATTACAAATATTATACCATCTTTTTTTTTAGTGACTGACTTTTCAGTCCAACATTCAGTACTTCTATGTCCAATTCTTCCACAAATAAAAAATTTGACTGTTCTTTTAGGTTTTGGTCACACATGGATTTTAATAAACTTGTTGTCGCATGTTCCTGCATAATTTTCTTTTCTGCATTTTTTTGATTCTTCATAATTACGTGGAGAAGTTTTCAATTCTGTAAATTTTAGTTCACCACTATTTTGTGATATTACTGTCAAAAAGGCTTTATATTCCTCAGGCAGACCTTTTAATAACATAGCAATTAATAAGCTATTTTAATAGCATAGTGATTAATAAGCTTTCACTGATAATTTCTGCAGCACTTTTAAGCAAAGCAGTCAACTTCTCTGATCAGATAATGTAGTTTGTAATAGTTTCAACTTGGGTAATTTTTTATAGTTGTTAACTCTGTATAGACGCAATGATCCTTGCCTTGGAATTCCCAATGTAATGATTTGTCAATATTTCTTGGTGTCATTGTTTCTCACATCCCTTATTACTAAGGATAAGCTTTTATCATCCAGGAATTGAACCAATAATGCGAATATTTGCACATTCTTCACTTGTGCTTGCATCTTCATCATTGGCATTTTCTTTGATTGTCAATCTTTGTAAACATTGTAAAGGTCCATTATTTATATTTATGATTCAACTTGATGCACAATTGATCAAACACATTACACAGGAAATAAGAAACAACACCAGAGTAAACAACAATAAAACATGTATTAAAAAATAATACAATTTATTGAGAGAAGGAATAGAGGAAGAAGAAGTTTTCTCCCTTGGTCTGTTAAGAGATGTAAAATGTTCATTGGAAGAAAGTCAATGAAAGATTGATTGACATACATACAGTTCTGAGTTGTTGAGTTCCCATCAGAGTTTGTATTGGGAAATGTGTGTGCACATGCATGCGTGTGTGAGAAATAAATTCGTGCCACTAATTGAGTGCAGGTCTGTATGTGTATGAGTGAATGTATGCATTAGATAAAACTAAGAAACACGTCCCCCGCGATAGCATGACCGCTACCATGGGCAACTGAGTCCTAACTGACTAGCAACACATATATCCCCTGCTTAAATGGACATGTTTGGCTAAATGAGAAAATAGGATTTGAACACAAGATGACCAGTCAGGATTGACCAATCACTGCCTGCTAATATAGTGTTTCTCACAGATGAAAACACCCATGCTGGTTTAATGAATAGAAGTGAATGAGTGAGCATAATCATATTTTACAAATATGTGGCAATGTGCATGTGTGTGGGTGTGAATGTATGATATAAATTTTACAAGCTATAAGTCAAATTTTTCACCATCATCAAAATACAGTTTATTTGCATTTTGGCAACCTTTGGCCCATAACCTATTAAAATCCATATGGAATGAAATGGCAAAAACTATGACAAGAGGAAAAGTATGTAAGAGGAAATTAAAATATATTGTTAACAGAGGAAAGGTTTCTTTCTTAATTGACAAGACGGTGTGAAGAATGTAAGCCAGCAGTAGACACCAACCCACTTCCCACATCATGCATAAGGTATAAACATGTAGGCAAATGTTGGGATAAGAACAGCAGGAGCAGCAGATGAAAGAAGCAATGCTATTGGCTGAGGACAACCAATCAGCGAGCCAGAAATTGAGGCGCCAAAAAGAAGAGGCACATGAGGTGATTTTTGAAAAGTCAGTAGCTGGCTGTATCTTGACAGGTGAAGTCATATTAACTGCGGCTCCAAGAAATGAGCTGAGACTACACATTTCCTGAGGCAGAAGACAAACTGTATTGTTCCAGATGCTGAGAGTGAGAAATATTTTCTATCGCAGAACAAAGCCATAGCACTCAAGCCAGAGATCCCGAAGAAAGAAAGAAAAGAAACCTGATGCCAGACCAGAAGAAAAAAATATGAAGCAAGATTGAAAATATAATGCCCGGTTGTCAGTGAAAAGATTGAAAATATAGTTCCCGGTTGTCAGAGAAAAGAAAGATAATAAAAAACAAAGCTGTTCGATAAAATATAAAGAAAGAAAGAAAAGGGGTACTATCAGATAAGTTATTTCACCCATCCCCCACTTTAACCTTACGTTACAACCAATACACAAATATTATGTTCATGCAGACACCATTACACATATCTAAATATGGTCCATATTGTATGTGTTGGATTATTGTTGGTTTGCATCATTCGCTGCTCATTATCTCTTGATTGTTGGATAAGAACAATATTTTACATATCTCTCACCCATTAATGTTATCCATCCCTTTCTGTTCATTAAACTGTTATATTTTAATATTCAGTGTTTTGTTCATTCTTGGTCCACGGTCAGTTGAATGTGTTATTTAGGGAATCTGGGAAACATTAGATTCAATTAACTCCAATTGATCTAACTTTTCTTTTTATAAATTTTTATTTATTCTGCCGATAAACCTTCAGTACAAGGAAGACAACCCTGACAAGTTTAACGGGATGTTAAAAGGAATTTACTGCAGCTGAATATCTGATCCAAACTGGGCGCTGTTCACCCACATAGGGTAACATTTTGGGGAGGATCTATGATAACGGTTACAAGAAGACAGTAAAAATAGCAAAATATTATAACTGGTTGATTCAAATATAAACATCCAGTGATTGGTTCTTGTACCAATACAGTTGTAGAACATGTTAGATAATTTTAGATTAAATCCATTATTCTTTGAAATAAATGTTTAGAAAATATTTGATTTTTAAGAGATTTTTTAAATTGTATTAAATTTCTCTTTATTCAACATCCATCAAACTTGCTAGTTGAACTTGCTGGAAGTGAGTGTTTTTTTACATTGTTTTGGTTCTTAAAATATTTTAAATATTTACTTAAGGATAGAAAATAATTTCTCATTTTTACCAGATAAAATTTTCAGCCGATTTCAAATGAAACCATAGTTGAACTTTAAAAAGAGATATAAAATTTGTTTTACTAAGTTTTACTTTATTTTGGTTTTGCAATGTAAACACAGTAACACATAGGTCAGTCAGTTAAGTGCCATAAGTGATACACACTTTCTCTTTCGAGACATGACTGACTGGGCAGAAGATTATCCTGCAGTAGGTTGCCATTGTTTTCTGCGGTAGACTGGTTGCCAGCCAAGGCTATAGAACCCAATCTGCCCTATTATTTAACCCATAACTGGAAGGAAGAGACGGATTAATACTTTTCTCAAGGGTATTTGTGCATTCAACTGGAATTCGAACTTGGCTTGGAGTCAATATCCACTGCACCACAATGCACATCCAACACAATATAGGTACAAAACATTAAAACAAAAATTAAAAATTGATTAAGTTTTCTAAAAAAAATTAATTATCTTCAATTTTGTACTTAATTACATTTTGAAATGGTAATCACTTTTCAAAATAATATTTGTATACTTCTTATTTGTCCGAAAATATTTCATCATTTTTTTAATTGTCGTACCTGAATAAAGAAACATCTTACTGCAAATACTTATTTTAATTTGTAAATAATGACATTAGGAGAAAATTAAACTTACTTCTTTTGCTCTTTTTTTATCTGATTTGCTTTTCTTATAACAAAGAAAATTTAGGGAAATGTATCATTTCAAAGAGGCTCTAATTATTTTGGCTAAATAAAATTAGATTTAAAAAGCAAATGTATATTAGTACCAAAATTTAACGAAACAGTAAAATTCAAGGGATATAAATCGCGTGTAATTTTATTTTCATTATTTACAAAAAAACATTGATTCAACTGGACATTTAAACTTGATGGTAACCATTTATTTATTACCTGTTTCATTTAACTGAAGTTGTGGCAATTTTTTTATAGAAAACACTGAATAAAAGAAAATATTAAACTGGTAAGTTTAAAAGTTAAAGTCGTGTAGAAAGAGAAATTAACATGTTTTAGATAATGACTTTGAAACAGACTGTATATTAACCATAAAATGCACAGTATTATAAAAAAAATAGGAAAAACTACCAAAGTATAGTTTGTGTGTTCAGTTAAAAGAGATTAGGAAGAATTGGGATCAAGCAACAACAAGGCACACTATAAAAGAAATGATGGGTGATATTCATTGAGATAAAAAAAAGCAAAATTATTTTATTTTAAAATAAAATAAAAGTTTACTAAATATTAGGGATGCATAAATTTGGTGGGTTTTGTTGAAAGTTCGATTACCCTGTATCACCATTTATCTCCCTTTAATCATTACCCTTCTTTTACCCATAATTCCTTTTTGTGTGCACAAATAAAAATTCTCCTTTTAACCAGTACATGTGTGTTCTTCCTTTTTCCTCTGTACAAATCCACTCCTTTCCAATCTTTTCTACTACATGATGCAAAATCCAACAGGTTATGGGCCCAGAAGAGATAATGGAAACCCCAGGAGTAGAGTATTATTTGACGGAGACAAAATAAAATACAAAATTTGGGAGACCAAATTCTTGGGCTATTTGAAAACAGCCTAAAAGATGCCATTTTGAGCATGAATCCTACTGGAGACGATACGGACATCGAGAGAAATGAACAGTCTTATGCAGAACTCATACAGTTTCTAGATCAGCCTATCTCTGATAATGAGAGAAGCCGCTGATAATGAGAGAAAAGCTCTTAAAATTTTAAGTGAACATTATGTGGGGAAAGGTAAACCAAGGGTTATTTCATTATACACCCAACTCACATCTCTTAGAAAGACCCCCGACGAAAGTGTTACCGACTATATAATATAGACTGAAACCATCTTAACAGAACTTGGAAATACCGGACAGACAGTGGATGATGCCTTGATTATAGCCATGTTACTGAAAGGTTTATCAAGCCGATTCGATCCTTTTTCCATCTACGTCATCCACAGCAATAATGATTTCATTAATAATTCAATAATTGATTCAATAATTATTTCATTATACACCCAACTCACATCTCTTAGAAAGACCCCCGACGAAAGTGTTACCGACTATATAATATAGACTGAAACCATCTTAACAGAACTTGGAAATACCGGACAGACAGTGGACGATGCCTTGATTATAGCCATGTTACTGAAAGGTTTATCAAGCCGATTCGATCCTTTTTCCATCTACGTCATCCACAGCAATAATGATTTCATTAATAATTCAATAATTGATTCAATAATTATTTCATTATACACCCAACTCACATCTCTTAGAAAGACCCCCGACGAAAGTGTTACCGACTATATAATATAGACTGAAACCATCTTAACAGAACTTGGAAATACCGGACAGACAGTGGACGATGCCTTGATTATAGCCATGTTACTGAAAGGTTTATCAAGCCGATTCGATCCTTTTTCCATCTACGTCATCCACAGCAATAAAAAACTAACATTTTCGGGATTCACAACTGAACTTCACAGCTTCAAGGAGACGTTAAAGCACAAAGATCAGTCAAGTAGTGATGATGTCATGAAATTAACTTCCTCGTTTTAAAAGGCTACTATGAGAAATGATAGCCATGATGAATGACATGCCTCATGTTCTACATGTAATGGAAAAGGACATCTACCCAAAATCTATCCCAGCAACTATGAAAAAATGAAACACGTGGTGCAATTATTGCAAAAGTAACACTCACTAGAGAATCTTGATGTTATAAACGAAGGGACTCTATGAAAAGGGCGGCAAATATTGAAGAAAACTCGTTTGCATTCAGGATGGAGGATTACTGCATATGAAAGATGAAATATGGGTTTACTTGTCGACGCAGGAGCTACCTCCCACATCATTAGAGATGCAAAAAAGTATAAAATCTTTGACCCAGCATTCCAGTCAGAGAACCACTATCTGGAGCTAGCGGATGGAATGAAAACTAGCAGCGTAGCATAAAAACGAAAAGACGCTGAAATAGGTCTACTAGACATAAATGGAAACTGCATCACAGTCACTCTCAAGATGGTGCTACTTATACCCTCCTATCCGCAAGACATATTTTCTGTAAAATCTGCAACCAGAAATGGGGCAAGTTATTTTCAAGGAAAATAAAAATGAACTGGGACATAAAAGTGGTACAAAATTTAAAATATATGTACACAAAAGATTGTACTACCTAATGACTGTGAAGGAGAAAAAATACTGATGACAGTTGTCGAGGATGTTACAACATACACATGTGACATAAAATACTTGGCCACTCAAACTATGACAACATAACGAAGCTACTCAACGTAGTTAGTAGAATGGAAATAAAGGGAAAAAGACCCCCAACCGAAATTGTGGCATCTGCCTTCAAGGAAAATTCTCCCAAAGTAGAAATCAGCACCCTGATAAATGGGCGACAACTATACTACAGTTAGTCTACTTAGATCTAGCTGGTCCCATAGACTCGGCACTTAAACGGAAACAGATGTTGCTGTCTCATTCAGTGACAACTTCACAGGCACTGTATTTGTTTATTTTATTAAGAATAAAAGTGACACTATGCTTGCTACTGAAAAATTAATTGCTGATAGTTCTTCCTACAGCAAAATAAAGGTACTCAGATTGGACAATGGTTTGGAGTTCAGGTCAAATGACTTCCAAAAATTAGTCTGTAAAAACAATATAAAAAGCAAGACTTCAGCACCATACTTCTCACACCAGAATGGAACAGCCGAAAGAAATTAGCGGACACTGATGTGCATGATCGTAGAAAGTGGTCTACCCAAAACTTTATGGTCTTACGCTGTTATGACATCTGCAGTTATACGAAACAGATGCTTCAACAACCATTTAAACCAGACCCCCTCCTATGAAATGACCAGGAAAAAACCCAAACTTTCAAAAATGCACATTTTTGGTTTGACATGCTCTGCCGACTCAAACCATAAAAAAAAACTAGACCCAATATGCCAGAAAGAGATATTTATTGGACATGACAGAAACAGCCCAGCATATCTAATTTACCATCCTGAAAATGGGAAAGCGTGTAAACACAGACAGGTTAAGTTTATCAACAATACCGTCGAACAACGCACTCAAACCTGTCTACCAAATGATGATGATGAAGATCATTCCCATAAAGACTTTATGAAAAATCTAAAATCGGAAGCCCCCTACTAACAAACAACCTAGTGTTGATAAACCAACCAATGTCGAGGAAGATAGTACTTGGAGATACCCAAAACGGGAACATAATGTTCCCAGCTACTTAGAGGACTATGTAATGAAAGTTCAAGATGATGATCATCACACACTTATCAACATTGATTATAACTGCAAAACCATATTTAATGTGCTATTTACCTATAAAGAAGCTATAAGGTCCCCAGTGGCACACCAATGGATCAAAGTAATGGAAGAGGAAGTCAATTCCCTGAAGGAAAATAATGTTTACCATCTAACGTCCTTACCTAAAAACAAAACAGCAGTGAATAGCAGATGGACAGATAAAATGAAAGAAAACTTTGATGGATCTCCTCAATACAAAGCATCTTAGACATCTCAAGCAAAAATATTGGGTTATAGGGTTAATTTGACTTTATTTAGGCTGATTGTCATTCGTGGCCAAGAGGTCTAAGACGCGCCAGATCACATGGTGGCTTCTCTTATATGGATAGGGGACGCAGGTTCGAATCCTGCTGAATGACACACATTTTTGTAACAAAAACTTATCATAAATAATCAGGCCAGTAGAAATAAATACATAATACCTACTAAAATATGAGTATCGATCAAAAATAATGTTCAAATAAATCATTTCGTATATATAGCATTTTTTAATTTATTTGTTTAAATGTTATTTCGAATGGATATTCATGTTTGAGCACATGCTCTATTTTTATGTATTTATGAAACAGTATATTTATTTATTTATATCTACTGGCCTAAATATTTGTGAAAACTTTTAGAAAATGTGCACCCTTCATCAAGATGCAGAATAATTATTTTAAATAGGTTTCTGACAAAAGTGACTATAAAGGAAGATAAAATGCATTTTTATCATTCAGTGATGTTTACTTCCAGCAAGGAAAGCTGCCATTCAAACAGAATAAACACTGTGTGTCATTAATGGTGATGGTGCTATATGCAACTATCAAAAGCATGCTGTGAATTCCATAAAATCTGAATCAATCATCAAGACAATATACAATCCAGGCTTCTGTGGGTAAATTTACTGGTCAAAGAACTTCTGGGAATTTTGAACAGACCACTTTATTCAATTTTCAATGTATGATTAATCTTGGGCTACCCACACAAGTTAATATCTAAAATTTCTAGATTTTCAAGTTGAACAATATAACATGGTCAATCATCAATCAGTCTTCACATATATTCACATAAGCATTTTAAAAGTGGAATTCTATGAATCAGATAATACACAAACTTATATACAAATATTATCTCCTCTACACATGGAAGTGACCTTTAGAATTTTCTGAAAAAGTTGAGATAAGTACTGTGAAAAACATGACAATTCTATATGTGTGCACAAATGTACATTTAAATTTCAGTTACACAAAAAAGCTGCTCCAGATACTTGACATGCAAATGTTTTCTCTCCTGTATGTATTCTCAAATGTTTTGTTAAACGAGCTTGTTCTGCAAATGCAAACCCACACACTTCACATACAAATGGTTTCTCTCCTGTATGTATTGTCATATGATACTTTAAACCAGATGGCCGTGAAGATGCAAATCCACACACTATACATGAAAATGGTTTCTCTCCTGTATGTATTGTCATATGATTTTTTAAAATGGTTTGACGTGAAAATGCAGACCCGCACACTTCACATGAAAATGGTCTCTCTCCTGTATGTATTCTCAAATGATTCATTAAATGATATTTATTTGGAAATGAATATCTGCAAAATTCACAAGAAAATGGTTTCTCTCCTGTATGTTTTGCCATATGATTCTTTAAAGCAGCTTGCTGTGAAAATGCAGACCCACACACTTTACATGCAAATGGTTTTTCTCCTGTATGTATTCTCACATGATTTATTAATATCTGTTTGTGTGCAAATGCATGCCCACAGATTTCACAAGAAAATTGTTTCTCTCCTGTATGCATTATCATATGATCCTTTAAACCAGATTTATATGAAAATGCAGACCCACACAGCTGACAAGAAAATGGTTTCTCTCCTGTATGTTTTCTCATATGATACTTTAAAGCAGCTTGTTGTGAAAATGCAGACTCACACACTTTACATGCAAATGGCTTCTCTCCTGTATGCTTTGTAATATGATTCCTTAAAACAGCTTGTTGTGAAAATGCAGACCCACATACTTCACATGCAAATGGTTTCTCTCCTGTATGTATTCTCATATGATTTATTAATGGCTGTTTGCGTGCAAATGTATACCCACAAATTTCACAAAAAAATGGTTTCTCTCCTGTATGTATTCTCATATGACTTTTTAAACCAGATGTATGTGAAAATGCAGACCCACAAATTTTACAAGAAAATGGTTTCTCTCCTGTATGTATTCTCATGTGTTCCTTTAAAACATATTTCTGTGAAAATGCAGACCCACACACTTCACATGCAAATGGTTTCTCTCCAGTATGTGTCATCATATGATGCTTTAAACCCGACTGTTGTGTAAATCTAGTCTCACAAAGTTGACAAGAATACGGTTTCTCTCCTGTATGTTTTCTCATATGATTCTTTAAAGCAGCTTGCTGTGAAAATGCAGACCCACACACTTTACATGCAAATGGTTTCTCTCCTGTATGTATTCTCACATGATTCCTTAAATTAGTTTTCACTGCAAATGCATGCCCACAAAATTCACAAGAAAATCGTTTCTCTCCTTTATGTGTTCCCATATGTTGTCTTAAACTAGATTTCTCAGAAAATGTAGATGAACACACTTTACATGTAAATTCTTTCTTTCTTGTGTGCATATGCCTTCTAAATATTTCATTATGTGGATATGTTAATCCAGTCTCTTGCGAAGGTAATGCTCTGTCTTCTGTGTGTACTTCCATGTGTCTTTACAAAAAGAAAATCTCTATTTCAAGGGATATACTTTAAATTGATTATTCATTATTTCTCTTATATTTTTACTCATGTGTGGCTTTTCCAGTTTGACTGATATTTAAAATATATATATTTTCTCCTTCAGCAATTTTCTTCATTTGTGTCTCAGCTTGTTCACTTTTAGTTTCAATCCATTGTTACTCCTGAGCTACCATCTTTACAATAACATGATTTCTTTACACTGTATGCTTTTCTGTTGGCAAATTTAAACAAAAAAAAAGCTTACTTACACATTTGACAAACAAGTGTTACTCTCCAGTGAATTTGACATGAGTTTAGTTGAAATGCAAGTGTATCATGTTGACAATCCTTTCTCTGAGTATTTTAACATTAAAATACAGATCTGCACATTTTTAAGAAGACGCTTTTTTCTTATTCAGCAAAAGAATGCGTTTCTTCCAATTTCAAACTGTCATTTTCCACAGTCATTGTTATCTGCGAACAAAGAAAATGTATTTTTTAAGTAATGTTAAATCACTAGCTTATTTATTATGTGCAAAATGCAGTTTTGACAACTTCTTTGTCCATCAAATATTTGGAACATTTCATGCAATTCATGTTCAGATTTTAAAGACAATTTATGCTAGAATCTATAAATTATAAACTGAATGTAATTTAAATATAGAAATTTGATTATGTCTCAATTCTATTCATCTGGAAGAAAAGGGGATTGCATTATGGATAAAAATATGACATTATTAATGTTTCTTTTAATTAATTCTGCATTGTTTGTTAATTTTTTGTCAACAATTAGTGATTAGAATATAGAAGTCCAAAGTTGAGCAGAGTGACTGAAAATCTTAACCAGGTAACGAAACTGTTACTATGGACAAAAAGTTGCTACATTAAATTTAAAAATAACATTTAAATTATAAAATCTGCCAAATGAATAAATAAAAATCTGTTTCTTTAGAAAATTGCTTATTGAATTTACTTGAAATTGAATTTAGTTTATGCTTGAATACAAAACTAAGAAGATATGAAAAATTCCACAATATCTATGATGAGAGCAATTTCACATAAATGCACTATTTACTATTCAAAGCCTGATTAGCTAAGTTCTTTGTAGTTCAAAACTTTTTGATTTAATGAGAGTTCCCTCTTCCCTTGGGGACGAAGGTATGCCTCCTGCCAGAAAATGCATAGTTTTCTAGAATATTCAGGCCAGTAAGTGAAAATAAATATTAATAAAAACCAAGCATCTACTCAAATAAGAGTATATAATAAAAATAATGTTCAAAATGACAAAAATTTCTTCTGTTTACTAACAATAAGAGTGATTTTTATTTTACCTAAAAATGTGCCCAAAGAAGAAGAAAATGTAACTTTCGGCTATTTTTGAGTGTCATATATTTTTAAAAGAATTTTGTCTTTGCAATGATAAAATATTTTTTGTACAGAAGATCAAAAAGGAAATAATTCAACAATTCTGAAATATCCAACAATTGGCTACGAAAGTTAAAAAATAATTATACATGATGTTAGGAGGTTTTCAGAATTTTCAATGAGAGTGACATCTGAAGGAAAGCAAACTGGAGGCAATCAGTTAAAAGCATCAGTTACATAAATCTGAATCCACTTTCATATATATATATATATATATATATATATATATATATATATATATATATATTAGGTACTTACACTAAATCGGTGAAAAAACACCATAGTATGACGAAAAAAGGCCCAAAACTTATGAAAAAATGAGATTTTTCCATCAAAATGTTCAACTCATTATTAAGAAAAAAGATCAAAGTAGTTTTTCATTATTATTAAAATAGTTTTAATCCTTTGTAACATGTTCAAAATTTTGGTAAAAATCTTTTTTTGATTTTTGTTTGAGGGTAACACAATTATTACGGGAGTTTACATTTGAAAATATCATCCTTTTCTGGTGAAAACCACATTAATTTGAAAATTATTGCAAAAATCAAATGATTGTCAGATTTTAATGAGACTTTCAGGACGATAAAAAAATGAAATTATCTTTGAAATTATTATTTTTAAAAAAATCTCGGTAAAAATTTTTTTTTACATCTGTTACTTACCTACACATAGATTCGTAAAATTTTGAGTAATGAAATTTTGTTTGGATAGGTTTTACTAGTTAAAGGTTTTTTTGAAACATTTCGATTTCTTTCTGAAAAATAAAAATTGCAATAAAAGTATGACATCATTAAATTTGATGAGCTTTTATTTGCTTTAATAAATAATATATATTAATGATATTACAGTCTAAGAAAAAATTTTTTCAATTAATAATGAAATTTTAAAATAATTCTTTTCAATTTTTTATGATAATTTATAAAGTTTCAAAAACATTTTTAAAATACTTCAAAGATGTGTTGCCATCGGGTTATTAACTTATTAAGTGAAGACTATATTTACTAATCAAAATTTGAAAAGTTTAATACAAATTGTTGTGCCTTTGTACTTTTAAGATAATTTTAATTTTTTTTGTGTATTTGAAGCTTTTATTTGTATGGTGATTTCAATGTGTACAATAAAAGGCCATGTGTCTCATGACTTTTTCCTCTTACAAGAAAAAAATTTCAACAATTTTGTCAATTCCTGTCACCTTACGCCTATCCTATCTCATATCTGCATGGCTGTCATCACAGGTGAAATATACAGGGAAATGGTCAGAAAGAGTAACACACTCTATTTAAGAAATAGTTTTATTTTAAAGTTCATGCTATAAATAAGTAATACTCGTGTAAATCAGATTAATTTAACTTTAAATTTGTTAATTTTCCAAAAATAATGTCACAGATGTATATTTTATTTTTGCAAAATTTTTACAAATGTGTCGATTACTCAAAAATAATCGCAAAATGGAAAAAATTTGTAAAATATCTCAAAACTTTAGATTCCAATTAATATAATTTTTGTTTGAAATACACCAGAGTATTTTGCTTAGTTGAAATAGTAAATTTAATCATTTAGTCTGCAATTAAAACAAAAATAACAGTTTCATGAAATATTTTATTTTCAAAAATTTAATATAAATGCTACATATCAAAAATAAGTGGAGGTACCTAATTCTTCAGGTGCTAGGAATTTCAAATTGAACCCCTTATTTCAACCACAATATTTCCAAGTGCAATACCACTTCTAGTGGCCATGTAGTTATCTTCTTTTAAATTATTTGTTGACCACTGCTGTAGCCTAGTATTGAACTCACAACTTTTTGTGTCAAGTCATTGGAAGTAACCAATGTTTATAACCACTGGGATAGGACATCAGTCTATGAATTTCTGGGACTTATAAACCTAATGTCCTTATAAGTGTTTTTTGCAAGAGCTCATATTGCAATCTTTAATACAAATGATTGTATCGAGCATTTATTTTACTAGAACTCAAACTGCACTCTTTGAACCAATGATTTTCTCTAGCAGTCTGTATTACTGGTTCCCATTTTGTATTCATGTCTATGCTTGGCCAGCTTAGGAGATTTCTGTAGCCTAGCATATGTGCTGTTTCTAGTGGTGTTCTCCATCAATTATTTCAACTTCTTCCCATGGGTGGGTGATCCCCTTTCTCCCTCCATTTGTGGTCAACTACGCTTGATTTTTCTGTCTGCCCTTGTGTTACAGCCTTGTGATGTTGTTGCACACTTCAGATGGTGGCCCGTTTCCCCTTTATCTTTCTTTCAACAGTTACATGCAATGGTGTACACACAGTCCTTAGATCAGTCAGCCAAGTGCCATACGTGATACACGCTTGGGGTGATCATGTCTCAAAAGAGACATGACTGACTGGGCAGAACGTTATCCCGCAATAGGTTGCCATTGCTTTCTGCGGTAGACTGGTTGCCGACCAAGGCTAAAGAACCTAATCTGTCCTATTATTTAACCCATAACTGGAGGGAAGAGACGGATTAATAACTTTCCCAAGTGTATTTGCGCGTAAGTGAACGCAATGAATTCAACTGAAATTCGAACTCAGCTACCCGATTTCTCATTCCAAGTCGATATCCACTTCACCACAATGCACATCCTAGATACATTTTCCTTTATCAGGGGTTTTACTTGAGAGAGGTATCTTTGAAGTGTAGAAGCACTTTTAAATGTTATATAGACAACAAAGCTTTTGTAATTTCTCTGATAACCCCTTAACATAAAGCAGAAAGAGTTGTGATCCTCAGGTACCCTCCCTTCCACATTTGTTGAAGCTATTGTTGTTACACTGTAAGGTACTGCTTATACTGACCATTTCCTGATCATATGTTTCTGGGTCGCTGTTTATGACTTTTGCTCAATGTTGCAGGCAGCAGACAGTCCCTTTTCATTACTCTGTACAGGTGGTGGGTGATAACTTTTGCTCAATGTTGTGGGCAGCAGATTATCCCATTCATTAGTTTGTATGGGTGGTGGGTGTATTATCTGGTGAACATTAGCTTGCGGTATACAAATGCCTTGACTTGAACCCCTCCCTCTTCGATATACGAGTACATCCACGAATGCTCCTTTATTGTTTTTTTTTTTAATCATCTCACCCCAAGCAAGGCATTCCACTGCCACTATTGTGCATGGGGCTACATAGGGGAAGGTAAAGAGAAGGACTGGTTAGACATAGGGAATGTCAGGACGAAGGTGACAGATGAGTAAGGATACCGAGGATGAGGGTTGGTCAGATGGAAGAGTGTTTGATAGAATGGGAGCAAGTTAGTGTGTTAGGAGGTGTCTATTGACCTTACATTTAAACTCCTGGAGATTGTATCCGTCGGGGAAGCAATCGTGTGGAAGAGAATTCCATACGATTTTCTTTTTCTATTGTGAACTGTATCAATGATTTCATTGCATTCACTCGGTCCATTAACAGCAGGACCTCTTCTTGGTGTGGTCAGAGTATGAAGGTGGCACTAACCTATCTCAGCCATAGTGTTCTATGCAATCTCTTTAAAGTATTCCATGTACATGTTAGCTAATGAGGATGATAATGGTGAGCCCATTGCTAAGCCTTCATCCTGCTGATATGTCTGATCCCATTCTGAAGTCTAGTGTTTGTGTGCAGAAAGTCAGAATCTCTATGTTGATTATCTAATGGTATACCGGTGTTTTCTCGTAGAGATTAGTCCAAGGTCTCTCTGTCCCTGACTACCGATAACCTCCAACATGGGTACTTTGCTGAATAGACTCACTACATTCAGGCTCACTATCTGGTTGCAATGGATAGGAGCATCTTTAATTAGTTCCACAAAATGAGCAGACTTTCAGATATATGATAACGATTTTCCTTTCAGTGGACCAAATATATCCACAAGAAAATGACGCAGAGGGTGGTACACTGAGCCTTAGCTACTAACAATCGGACTGAGCAGAATGCCATCTTTGTGTATCTTAGGTAAACTATACATGTGAGGTCACTTGCTGCAGCATTGAGATAACTGCCTGTATTTCTTAGGGTGGAAGTGAAAAAACACCAATCACTGACACAATCACTCAGCCAGAAATTTGTAAACAGCATGTTATGCTTCTTGGCGTTCACACTGACAGCTCCAGTACGAACATTTCAAAGTGTTGTGTGTCAATCTTAAGGCAGTTAAGAGAATTCAGAAAGAGTTGGATGAGTTTAATGTTGATTACAAAGGTACAACATCTCAGAAAGCTCAATCTGATCATTCACATGAGAAAAGAACTCCAGAATTAGTTTCTGAGGTCATCTGGAGGCCATTGTTGAATCCAATGGCGATTTTATTAAACAAATTTACACCTTAGTATTTTAAGATATTTTTGTGCAATTTTGGGAAATATATCAATTTGTGTTCTTTTCATTTCTGTGTAATTTAGACGACAACTTATCCATCGCACCCTGCGTCTTATTTAAAAGCAAATAATGCTATAGTTTTATTGCATGTTTTGTTTCATTCTTCTGCACTAATTTTCGAGAAATAGACAAAAAATTATGATTTACATTCCCCAATGACTCCTGAAAACCAATTTGCAATTAAAATTTCATTCTTGAAATTTCAAATGGGATTGGGGTAACATATGTAAAAACTAGATTAATTAATAAATATTTAATTTTTTCCAAGATTTTTAAAATGTTTAAAAAATAATTGGTCAATAAGTCCTTTGGTTGCAATTCCATAAATTATTTGACGTTTACAAGAATTTCCACATCAACGTGTTTGCTTTTACTGGGGAAAAAGTCACTAAATCAACCAGAACAATTTTTTATACAAAAAAAAAACAACAATTAAAAACGAAAACAACATTTTAGTCGTAAGTGGGTAAAAAAAACTTTAAAAAATGTCTTTCTGGTTGCAAATACGTATTTTAGTTGTATGTAAACACGAGGAGAAAGTTAAACTTACTTCTTTCGTCTGGTTTGCTTCTCTTAAGACAGAAAATTTCAGGAAATTAATTTTGAAGAGTCTAATTGTTTTGATTAAATAAAATTAGATTTCAAAAGCGAACGTCTATCGGCGCCAAACGTTAACGAAAGATCAAAATTCAAGGGAGATAATTCGTCTGTAATTTCATTTTCATTATTGACAAAAAGCATCGTTAGAACGGGACATTTAAACTCAATGGTCATTATTTATTATCTGTTTTGTTTAATAACGGAAGTCAAGGCAATTTTTTGTTGTTTCAATTTATAAACATCGAATAAAACAAATGAAAATCATAAGTTTAAAAGTTTAAGTCGCGTTGAATCAAATTAACGTTAGTCAGCAGTAAAACACTAACAGCACACGCACAGAGTACATAAGAATTGCTTTTAAGATTCAAACGAAAAGTGTATACAATATTTTCGCATATCGAAATATTTTTCCCTGCTAATTCTTTTACGCGAGTACAAAAACAAAAAGTCCTTCTACAAATGAATACCTATTTTATATCACAATTTCTGGAATTATGAGTTATTTATTTATATTTTTTCATGTGGAAAAAAATTAAATGTACGTTAAAACGTACGTCTTATTTGTGCTTCTTAAGACAAAGAATAATCAGAAGAAAGGGAAAAGCAGTAGAATTTTAAATACAAGGGTTAGCATGCTGGCCTTCTGCACAAGCTTCAGGGCTATGGTATCACTGGACGCTTGCATGATCTGATCCAATCTTTCTTATCTAACCGCATAATGAATGTCATCTTGAATGGGTATGCCTCCACAACCTACCGCACGAATGCTGGTGTCCCTCAGAGCTCTATCCTAAGCCCGATGCTCTTTCTAATCTTCATAAATGATCTCCCAGACGTGATCAAATCTCAAGTAGGCATCTATGCAGACGACACCACTATTTACTCCCGCATCAGTAAGAAATCTGGTGAGGTGGACAAACATAACCTCACTGCTGATCTTGAGAAGGACCTCCACTCAGTGGTGGACTGGGGTTAGAAGTGGCTTGTAAATTTCAACGCTTCTAAAACAAAACTCCTATCTGTCAACCATCACAGGCAATCACTCCTGCCACCTATATGCATGGACCAAGCAAGTCTCCCTGAAAGCAATACACAGCGCCTCCTTGGCTTTACCCTATCTTCCAAACTCAAGTGGAATAATTACATTGAATCAATAGCTAAATCCACTGACAGGAAGTTTGGGTCACTGCGTCGGGCCAGGAAGTTTTTTCTGTTTGAATCCATTTTGCACGTATACAAATCAACCATCTGACCGTGCATGGAATACGGTTGTCATATCTGGTCAGGCACCCCTGCTGTTCATCTCAGTGTTCTCAACAGGCACCAAAGGAGAGTCTGTAATATATTTGGTCTCAACCTGGCAGTTTGACTCTAGCCACTTTCTCATCATTGGGATGTGGCTTCCCTCTGTCTCTTCTTTAAATATTTTCATGGATTCTGCTCTAACTTGGGTCACTGTTGCCCCCTCCACAAAAATTTACTCGGGCAACCAGACTGGCAACAAGGTCTCACCCCTTTTATAGTTATATCAGCCAAATGCAGGTGACAATTCTATTCCAGCAGCTTCTTTTCTCACACTTTGCGCCTGTGGAACTCTTCCATATACTTGCTTTCCTGACAGCTATAACCTCCAGGAATTTAAATACAAAATCAATTCCCATCTGTTATCCACTTAACGCCAACCCTTTCTACATTACTCCATGAATCCTCTTCTTTTCCTTTCTCTCTACCTTTGCAACTGTCTTCACTCCTGTGTTCTCATCCTTTTCTTGCCCTTTCTCTTTCACCCCCTGTAGCTGGTACGTCTTTGTCTTCACTCTCCTCCTGCCTATTACTTAAACTCTCTTATGTAACTCCCTGCACATCAGTGGTATTAACACCTTGCTTGGGGTGAAATTAATAAAAAAATAAAAAAATAAAAATTGTATAAAAACCAATTCAAATCTTTTTGAAATAGTGTTGATGCAAAATCCTTTTGCTATTTTTGGTGGGGGATGTCTGTGTTATGGAAGTACAACACATTTGTTGAATGCAATGGTATATTTATGTTATTTAACACTTATATAAAAGGAACTTTTTTAAAAAAAAACGTTTTAACTGACTTTCAAAAACTAAGTAATACTACAGACTTCCTAAAACAACCAAAAACACTTTTTAAATGTCAAAAATGAAGTTTTTATTGACTGAAAAGATAATAGACTAGAGGCAATCTCTTTGAAAAGAAAATTAATTTTCATGTGTAAATTTACAAACACAACTTCTATAAAAAATTACCAGTTTATGATAAAACATAAAAAAAAATTATTTGTGAAAAGAGGATCCAAATTAAATCTGACAAATATGCACAAAATCAAAATTTGTAAAAAAAACAAAAAACAGTTTGATTAGATAGTTATTTTGTTTTTAACTAATGTGATAAAAAGTATATACCCTCAAAGGAGTTGATTTAATCAAGTTGAAATTCTATCCAGTTATAAACAGAGGAAATTTTCTCAGTGAAGGCAGAAATGATTTGGCCATCTCAGGCATATGAACTGCTGTTTCCAATTAAGAAAAATAATTTTCAGAATTTGAGATTTTATCTCAAATCTGTGAATGTATGGTTCTAGAAACTGGATATTTTGTTTAAAACCCCAGAAAAGGAGCAACACCTGAGATATGTCTCCTTTTCTCACCTTTTGAATTTGTGATCTTATGATGTAAATAAAATTCTTTTGTGAAAGAAAACAGAAATTTGTACTTATTGTTGTTCTGCATTGATTATTTTATGGTGTGTAAGGCCTATTTTGTATATTGTAAAAAATATTTCATTTGAATAAATCCTTATTTTTTTTCTAATTTCACTCTATATAAAAGACTTTTCATTTTTTGTCATTTCTTCTGGAAAACTCCTTCTGAAATAGTGTTTATAAAAAAATGTCATTCCTTTTACAGAGAGTTTATGTTATAAAGACACAACATTTGTTTCATGTAATAGTATATTTAGAAATTTTAGAATTACAATTTGATAAAAACTTTAGCAATATTAACTGACCTTAAATAAACATTAAATCATTGCCTGAATTCATTTATTTATGCCACTTACATTGTAGCAAACCATCCACATTCCCCTCCATATTCCATTGGTGAGAAGTAAGTTTCATGAGAACTGCTTCTTCCCTTGTACTACTTTTCTACAGACCCGACTCCCAAAAGTAAGTTTCCTAAATCACTACAAGTTTAACATATTCAACCCCACAGTTAATCTTTCCCTTCTATCCACATAAACTGCCTCTTACTATGACTCTCTCCTTCAATGCTTACTTTTTGCTTAAAACAAAGAAAATTAGTTACCATTCAGAAATAAATGCTAGGATAAATTTGTTTTGTTATTCTTGACTTAAAAGTTGCATGAAAAATTTAAAATGAAATATGGAACACCCTCATGCAATAATCAGGAATTTGGTATTTCTATTTCCAAAGAAATTACCATTAAACTGATATAACCACTAATTTAAGAATACCTTTTTTATTCTATACGTTTTTGATAAAGTTAGTATAATAACTTTATTTTTATACATTATAAGTATAAAAAAAGAAATTAAAAAGTAGCAAAATAATACATTTACTTCAATGCACTTGTTGTAGTATTAGTAGTAGCAGTCCTTCCCACTCCATCCTTCTGGTTGCGGGCTGGCCGTTATCTTCAGTTCCGGTTTGTAAACATAATAGAATAAACGTAGCCCCTTCATATGATGGCTTCATGCTACTACATCAGCCGCAGTAATCTAACAAATGAAACTACTCTTTGAAGAATGGAGCGTTCCAGAGATAGTCTACAGCAACAATGGGCCACAGTACTCCAGTACAGAATTTACAAATTTTGCCAACTGCTTCAACTTCAGACACACTACCTCATCACCACACCACCCTCAGTCAAATGGATTTGCACAGAGGATGGTGGGTATCTGCAAGAAGTTGCTGATAAAAGTGTGAGAGACGGGCACGGACTGTCATCTTGCAATGATGGCTTACAGGCTACACTACTATCAACACACACCAAATCCCCTGCAGAGCTATTAAATGGAAGACCCACGAGGACCCCCACTTGTCTCAAAACAATAAATGGGAGACAAACAAAGGTAGAGCTAGAAAAGAGCAAAGAAAAAACAAAGAACTGGTATGACCAAAAGAATAATCGTCAACACTCATAGTTACATGCCAGCCAACCTGTTCATGTTCAGGA
Organism: Ascarosepion bandense; assembly: GCA_037127315.1. Lineage (NCBI taxonomy): Eukaryota > Metazoa > Mollusca > Cephalopoda > Sepiida > Sepiidae > Ascarosepion > Ascarosepion bandense. The sequence goes on along the minus strand of JBBBDQ010001586.1, from coordinate 1,950,249 downwards.
CAACAGAACCAGGCTCTGGGAACCAGGAAAGATTGTGCAGATCACTGCAGAGCCAAGGTCATACCTGGTAAAATTTGCCAGTAGAGCAACTCATCGCATAAACTGGCAGTCATTAAGGCCAGCAAAAGGCAAAGTAGATAGCACAAAGTGTCAGTGTCAACTGAAAACCTGTTGTGGCACACACCAAGAATCACAACACGGCACTACTGTTCCTATACAGGACCGAAGATCAACTAGTGGTCACCCATCAATCACCACAAGCATCAGACCACCAATCCCATCCACCTCTGTATACAGTGGGAACACACATGTTAAGCTGCGCAGATCCAGCAGATTGAGCAAACTCCCCACAGAGACTTGATCTGTGACAGCAGACGAATGAACTATCCTCAAGTTACCCCTCTCCTAACCGCTCCCGGCCAATACAGCCTAGTGAACTCCTCCTTCAATAAAGAGAAGGGGATGTTGTAGTATTAGTAGTAGCAGTCCTTCCCACCCCATCCTTCTGGTTGCAGGCTGGCCATTATCTTCAGTTCCGGTTTATAAACATAAGGGAATAAACGCATGAAACTTCACTCTGTCTTATCGTATACAATCATATACAGATCCCTTAACGCAATAACACAACAGCATTGATTTTATTTAATAAGTATTTTTAATTTTTGTTTGATGGCATAAAATATTTAATTGCAACCAATGAATTTTTAATTTAATAATTCTGAATTTAAGAGATATTGAAATATATAATTTTTCTTTATAAAGGGAAGAGTAGTCAAAGACAGTAATTCAGAATTATTTCTTTTTTAGTCAGTCAGTCAGTTAAGTGCCATGCGCAATACACGCTTGGGCGATCATGTCTCGAAAGAGACATGACTGACTGGGCAGAAGATTATCCCGCAGTAGGTTGCCATTGCTTTCTGCGGTAGACTGGTTGCCGACCAAGGCTATAGAACCTAATCTGTCCTATTATTTAACCCATAACTGGAGGGAATAGACGGATTAATACCTTTCCCAAGGGTATTTGCGCGTAAGTGAATGCAATCAATTCAACTGGAATTCGAACTCGGTTCCCCGAATTCCAGTTGAATTGATTGCATTCTTTTTAGAACATTCATTAAAAAATAATGTAACAAATACAAAAGGCAGTTATCTCTCTTTGAGATGAATTTATGTTGGTTACAAAGCGACTGTTTAGTAAAGTCATTTCATACTGATGAAAGTGGTAGTCAGTCAACTTCCAGGAGTCAGAACAGTTTACTTAGTTCCTTGCTCGGGCTGAAACTAAATCTGTATCCCCAAGCTTACTTCCATATGATGCAGTTTACAAGCTCATGGTGCCATTTCCTTCTGGGAATATAACTTTCCCAGGTATTAAATAAAAAAATAATCTTATTAGATTATTATATTGTGCTGCCCTGGACAAAATGCTGAAAAACATCTTGTTTTAAACAGCCAGTGTAAACACAAATTCACAAGAACACACAGACGAATTTCATTGATAAATGAAAGATTTTATTTTGTGAATCAGGTAAAAAATCTGAAAGAAAAATAAACAAAACAAAGATGAATCCACTGCGATGAAAGAGACAGAAATAAAAAAGAGAAAAGGGAAGGCAAGATACAGAGAAGGAAGCAAGCAAAAACAAAGAAGGAAAAAATAAGCAACCACTACTACCAGCAGCCACAAGGTGGCCTGGTAGTAGTAAAAGTGTTAAGAACTGCGAGGCAAGAGTTGTATACAAATTAAATTTAAAAAAGCAACAGATTCGGAAAGGCAGCTTATCATTGAGAATTAGAAAGAGGCAATTTTCACGGCTTCTGCTCCGATGAACTTAGATCACTGGTGCCCCCTAAATACGAATTTGAACGCGATACTAGATTAGCAACTAGATCCCACCCTTTTACAGTGAAACCGATAAAATGCAGCCGTAACTTCTACTCCAACAGTTTCTTTCCTCGCACTTCCCGACTGTGGAATTCTCTTCCACACGATTGCTTCCCCGACGGCTACAATCTCCAGGAGTTTAAATGTAAGGTCAATAGACACCTCCTAACACACTAACCTGCTTCCATTCTATCAAACACTCTTCCCATCTGCCCAACCCTCATCCTCGCTATCCTTACTCATCTGTCACCTTCCTCCTAACATTCCCTATGTCTAACCACTCCTTCTCTTTACCTTCTCCTATGTAACCCCATGTGCAATAGTGGCAGTGGAATGCCTTGCTTGGGGTGAGATGATTAAAAAAAAAAAAAAATTTGCAATATTAGACATGGTAAAGGAGCATGACTGAGCAAATTCTGGATAGGAAAGTCCCTTATTCCTTTCCTAAAATATCAATATTTCAGGCTAGAAAGTACGAGCTGGTTGAAAGAACAGTACAGGAATAAAGAAGCAACAAACTATTTGTCGTGCCACAATAATGCATTTACAATACAAAGGAGACGAAAAAGATAAAGAAGAATGAAATAAAACATACCAAAGTTATATAGAACAGCAAAGAGGTGAGCAGTGAGTGTGCATGCAGTAGGGACCAAAAACAGGTAGAGTCTGAAGACCCCGCCAAAAAAAACAAACCCTTCTCATGTAGCTTTATCGCATTGCCAAGAGTCGATAGTAAAGGTAAAAAAAAAGATAAAAAAGGAATTAAAGCTAAAGGAAGCATATTTTATGCTAGAAAACACAAAGAATGAAAAAGAAGGAGAAACAAAAAATAAAATAAAAACAGTAACAAAAGACGTCACAGCAAGACGAGAGGTAAAAAGGTAAAAAAAAAAAGAAAAAAAAAAGTGTCCGATGAATTTGTTCCTGATGATGCAAGGTCCATGTTAAAAACATAACATATATGTAAGATCCTATCTCTTCATCTGCTTTTTACACTGCTTGTTATGGAGATGTGTTATTTTTTCTTTGTAAGGGACACATCGAAATATCTATATATAATTTTGTGTATGACTTACTGGTATAAAACTCTGAAAACAAAGCATGATTGTCATTGATTTCAGCCATTCCAGTCTGCCCTTGAAGTAAGGTATTATATCAGGGATATAATAATTCCAATAATGGCAGAAATTTATACTGCAAGTATAAACCTTATTACCATATCTCACCAATCAATGACATTCAAACATTACAATTTTTTATGCATTTAGGGATTTTTCTTGCAGGAGAAATGTCCTCAACTAAATATTTACACAATGAACAAATCTGTCAACACAACATAAATTTTTTTTTAATAAAGAGAATTATTTAAAAAAATGTAAAACAAAGCAACAAGCCAAAACTTGAAGGAGGAATTTACTTTATCAACCTAAGTGTTTGCTAGAAAGAATATATTGGAGAGACCTCAAGAAGTTTAAATTAAAGATTATAGAAACACAAGAGACAATTTAAGAACTAATACACATAATGCATTGGTTGTTTGCCATAACAAAACTGACCACAATTTTGACATAAAATACTACTCTAATTAAAAGACAAAGATGTATAAAAAGTGCATTAACCAGCAGTTCACCCAGAGTAAATTTTTTTCCAGGTTCTTAAAATGTTTGTGCTTGTCTCTGAAGCTGTTAAAAATGCTGATCTACACACTTGACAGTTGAATGGTCTCTCTCCAGTTTGCACACTCATCACGTACTTGACAAAAAAAAACAAAAACAAAATTGTTTCTCTCCCATATGTCATCTCATATATGCTTTAAAATTGCTATTGTATGAAAATGCTGCTTTACAGAACTGACAGGCAAATGATTTCTTACCCATATTTCTAACATGAGCTTTTAATGAAAAAATTGAATAAATGTTGATGTACACACTTGACAAGTAGATGCTTTTTCTCCTGTGTGTAATTCCTTATGGCTTAAACAAAACACAATCTGTATATATTCCCATCCATATACTTCAAAAGATTCTTGTTTCTTGACTATCTGTATTTGCATGGCTTTTCAAGTTTGAATTACATGAAAATTCACATCTATATTTTTTCACCAGTCACATTTCTCTCCAATTAGTATCAGTGCACTTTTAATTTCAATCATGCATACTGATTCACACACTTTACAAGAATATGGTTTCTCTCCTCTGACAGAATAGAAATTTTAATTGATAACTATATTAAAATCATATTTTTGTAAAGAAATCTTTGATCTTGTAACAAAAGTGTTTTAACTTTTTATAAAGCCAATAAAAGTTTTTCTACTCAAAGGTTTAATAAATTATCATTATTTCATTCAATTTGTCTGGTCATTTGTTGTTGTTGTTATCATGTTTTGGTCATTATCCCATCATCAGATGTATATCAATCCGTGTGACCTATACAAAATTCCAAACTGAACCCTTTATGTAATCTAGGTGGATGGGTAGACTGTTCTCATTTCGCTACCACTCTGGGTCAGGTTGGACCTGGGAACAACAGCAATTAAGAGGTGGTTCCATGCTACTCACAACCTCCCAATCAGAGGCCTTGTTGCCAGATGCAGTTTATGGTCATACCCAGGACCTACAAGGTGGACAAAATACGTCAACAGACGAAAAAATTATTTTATCACACATGACATCGAAAATGATAAAAAAAATCAATTCTGTTAACGTTTGTGGGCAAGGCGATGAACGACCTTATCGATGAACTGCTGTCCAAACAGATCACACCAGGAGAAAACGAGACACATTTTGAGAAACTCATCTCAACTGTGCAGAACCATTTCAACCCTCAGAACAACATGGACTATAACTGGTTTGTGTTTCAAAAGCTAAAACAAACCACTCCAAATAGAGGATTTTTACTGAAAATTAAAAGCAGCAGCAGCTATGTGCCACTTTGCAGACACAAATGCCAAAATAAAATCCCAGTTAATAACAGGCTGTTTATCAGAGAATTTTATTGCCAAAAAGAGACTGATAAACTCAAATATGCCCTTAAGCGATCTAATAAACTATGCCAGAACAACAGAAACTATGGTAACACACTTAGAACGGATGCACTTAGAAGACGCCAACACCACTATGGGAACTACTACTACCACTGCACTAGTAAACAAAGTCGCGTATGAACAGCAGTGGCCATGCAACCCTCTCTAGCAAAACAGGTGCAGAAATTGCAATGGGAAACACCCACATGAACGGGGACCAACGTCTTGCTCTGCATTCCAAAACCAGTGTAATTATTGCCGAAGATGGGAGCATTTTACCTCTGTCTGTTTCAAAAAACTAAATGTTGTTCATTTTTACTCTCTCATTAATCATCATCCATCCTGTTGACCCACTATGGAAATAATCAATGTTTAACAAGCATCGATTGCCTCCAACACCAAACATTACACCCAGGAATAGTGAAACGACTTTTGATAGCCAGAAAACCAGCAAAGATATCTAGAACCAAAACTCAGCCTCAACCTAAGTATAAAGCAGAGATTGTGAGTGACTCACCCTCTCTGTTATATATATATAAGGACATTTACTGCAGGATTGTTTTCAACGACTTCCGTTTACTGCAGATGACAAGGCACTTCCTGTAATGGCGTTCTGAGAAAATAAACATGTTCGCCTTTTCATATTCTCCATCTCTTTGTGTCATCTCTTTCTCCCGTCATCTTGACTCCTGCTTATGTGACTCTACTAATATCAATCCCTTATGGTAAGACATTTCATTCTATCTTTATCCAGCTTGTAACGGTATTATCTATACTCTTTTACTACCACGTGTTTGAACACTATAACATGGTATCAGAAGTGGCCTAACGTATCCACACTATCGTCCACATACACTTACATACTACAAGCAAAATGGACTCTCACTTTATTCCACCGCCTCCGCCAAATTTCTCATCTGAAAATCTTTCTGAAGAATGGAAAGAATTCAAACAAGACTTAAAGACATACCTCACTGCAACGGAAAAGCAGGAAAAAAGTGACGAGGTAAAAACAAGCATTCTTCTTCAATGCCTTGGAAAACAGGGCCGGAAAATATATAGAAATTTTACCTTTCAGTCCGAGGAAGACAGTCTCAATTTTTCTACAGTCTTCAAAAAATTCGAAGACTATTGCATTCTCTGAAAGAACATAACTCTCTCCCGTTTCCAATTTCTCACGGCGCGTCAGGATGACGAGTTCGTCACAAAAATAAAAACATTAAGCCACGAATGCGAATTTGGCGAACTCACTGACAGCCTAATACGGGACATAATAGTAATAGGTACAAACGACTCCCGTCTGCAGGAAAAACTACTTGTAGAATCGAACCTGACCCTGGAAAAGGCCATAAAAGCAGGTCGCACGGCCGAACTTACCAAACAAAGAATGGGGGTTCTACAAAGGGACTTAAAGTCGGTACATTTGACTAAAAAGAACCCAGCTAAAGAAAAATATATAGAACAAGCACCTAGAAGCGAGTACAACCTGGCAGACCCCAACAGAAATGACAAAATAAAAAAATGTAAGTACTGCTCTTTTTCACACTTTCGTGGAAACTGCCCAGCATACGGACAGACCTGTAATAAATGCAAAAAGAAAAACCATTTTGCCAGTAGATGCATGGCCAAAAGGTCGGTCCACAAAGTCCATCAACAATATGAGGCATCTTCTACAGATGAAGATTCATCTGAAAATTATGTGGACTGTATCTCAGTCAAATCTTCAACAAAAAAGAAAAAGGTGACAAATATCCACAAGGTCAATGCCTTATCGGAAGATTGGAATGTGGTTCTGCCTGTCAATGGAACCAACATTCAATTTAAAATAGACTCAGGCAGTCAAGTCAATATTCTCCCCATGAGAGACTACAACAGGCTATCTAATCGACCAGTAATAAAACCAACCAAAACATCACTATCAGCCTATAACAACACGGCGATACCAGTCCAGGGCAAATGTGTTGCCCAACTAACCAAACAGAACCGCAATTATCATGTCACATTTATAGTAGCGAATATAAATGCTTCTCCCATACTTGGCTTAAAGGCCTGCACTAATCTCAACCTCATAAAAAAAATCTGCGAGGTAAATACAAGCACAGTAGATTTACCTACAGAATATAAGGACTGTTTTGGAGAACTTGGCACACTTCCTGGCACTCATCATATCACAATGGATCCAGAAGTTAAGCCAGTCATAAACCCTCCACGCAAAATTCCTTTCTTATTAAAGAAAAAATTAAAAACTGAGCTCAAAAGCATGATCGACCTGGGAGTCATAAAACCAGTATCTGAACCAACAGAATGGGTATCGTCACTGGTAGTAGTGGAAAAGCCCAACAGTTCCCTTCGAGTATGCCTTGATCCAAGAAATCTTAACAAGGCTATAAAAAGAGAGCACTATAGGCTACCAACAGCATCAGACATCATTCATGAAATGGCAGGTGCCAAATTCTTCACCAAGCTCGATGCATCCAAGGCATTCTGGCAGATCAAAGTTGACGAAGAAAGCTCAAAACTACTTACTTTCAACTCACCCTGTGGCCGCTACAGATTCACACGTCTCCCATATGGAATACACAGTGCCAGCGAAATATGCCACGCAAAAATAGCAGACATCATCGAAAACATCGAAGGATGCAGAAATTCACAGGACGATATCATCATTTGGGCGGACACTCAAGAACGTCTGCAAAACAGAACGATTGAAGTCCTGAACGCCATAAGGAAATCCGGGATGAAATTAAATCAATCCAAATGTCAGTTTAACATTACAGAATTGACATTTATAGGCCACACCATATCCAGCCGTGGAGTTGAACCGGATGAAAACAAATGCAGAGCCGTCAGAAACATGCCAGATCCAACAAATAAAACCGAACTTCAGCACTTCCTAGGGATGATCAACTACCTAGGAAAATTCATCCCCAACTTATCAAATGAAACTGCACCTCTTCGCCTCTTGCTGGAAAAAGACAACATGTGGTCTTTCGATAAACCACAAAAAGAAGCCATCCAACGACTAAAAAACTTGGTCACGCAGAATCCAACATTAAAATACTTTGACCCAGCACTTCCAATCAGGGTCTCTTCAGACGCATCAACTCTTGGACTTGGAGCCATGTTGGAACAAATTCACAATAATAATTGGGCTCCAGTGGCATTTGCTCTCACACATGCGGAAAAAAATTATTGCCCCCTTGAACTCGAAATGCTTTCCATAGTATTTGCCTGTGAACATTTTCACGAATTCTTATATGGACAACGCTTTTTGATTAATAACGATCATAAGCCTCTCAAAACCAATGTCACAAAGCAAATTGCTAAAACTCCACCCAGTGTACAACGCTTCTTGTTACGCCTACAGAAGTATGACTTTGAAATTGAATATACCAAAGGAAAATTAATGCATGTAGTGGACACACTCAGCCGTGCAGCACAAAAATGCAATACACCGGAAATCCCAAACAAAGAAATGAATCTGTTTGTCCACTCAATAATGTCCTCAATGCCCATCAGTGACAGACGTCGACAACAGCTGTCAACTGAGACAGCTAAAGATGAAACCTTGCAACAGCTACAACAGCAAATCATGGAAGGATGGCCAGATCATCGACACAACCTAAACAGTTGCCTCCATCCATATTTCAACTTCAGACATGAACTCACATCCCAGGAAGGACTTCTATTAAAGGGCCAACAAATTATTGTCCCGACTAATATGCGAGCAGAAATGCGCAAGATTTTGCATCAGGCACACTTGGGAATCAAAAAAAACAAATCTAATGCCAGACAGGCTCTATTCTGGCCCAATATGAACAAGGAAATAGAAGACATGATAAAAAACTGTGATTCATGTCAACAGTACAGCAACCGACAAAGTTCAGAGCCAGAGATACCACATGACATTCCGGCCCAACCCTGGGAAAAGGTTGGCACAGATCTCTTCAGACTGCGTGGGAAAGATTACGTCATGGTAGTGGATTACCACTCAAAATTTTTTGAATTTAGCCATCTCACTGACACAAGGGCCTCAACAGTAATAACTCGAACAAAACACATCTACTCCAAGCACGGAATACCTAAACTGGTCATCTCCGACAATGGTCCTCAATTCACATCGCATGAATACAAAAAATTTGCCACCAAATGGGACTTCTCTCATGTAACAAGCAGCCCTGAATACCCACAATCAAACGGTTTAGTGGAGAGAACGATACAAACAGTGAAGAAAATATTGCGCAAATGTTTCCAAACCGGAGACGATCCATATCTGGCTCTACTAACCTTGCGCACAACACCGGGCAAAAACAACTCTTCTTCACCAGCGACAAAACTAATGAATCGCCAAATCAGAACACTCCTACCAGTCATGAACCATGCATATGGCCCTCTAATGAGAGACAAAAGGCGAAACCGGACAACAGCACACAGCGAAATCTCCCCCCACTAAAAATAGGGGATCATATCCGAGTGCACGATGGTAGAACTTGGTCCAGGAAAGGCAAGGTCAAAAAAAATTGCCACCAACCAAGGTCTTATTTGGTATTAATGTAAAATGGCATAACCATACGCCGAAACCGCAAAAAATCTACTGCTGATACCTCAGTCAAAGATACCAGCAACACAACCTTATCCTGACACAATATTCAACTCACCCGAGCAGGATCATTGACCAAGAACAGAAGCAGCAAACCCAGCAACCCCAGAAGCAGGTCGTCGATCAAGATCAGGACGACCAATACATCAACCCAGATGGATGCAGGACTACACAAGTTAGAACCAGGCTTTCATCATCAAAGAACTAGGGAAGGGGGATGTTATATATATATATATATATATATATATATATATATATATATATATATATAAGGACATTTACTGCAGGATTGTTTTCAACGACTTCCGTTTACTGCGGATGACAAGGCACTTCCTGTAATGGCGTTCTGAGAAAATAAACATGTTCGCCTTTTCATATTCTCCATCTCTTTGTGTCATCTCTTTCTCCCGTCATCTTGACTCCTGCTTATGTGACTCTACTAACTAATATCAATCCCTTATGGTAAGACGTTTCATTCTATCTTTATCCAGCTTGTAACGGTATTATCTATACTCTTTTACTACCACGTGTTTGAACACTATAACACTCTCTTAAAACCTTCAGCACAGAGGTGAGACCAGAGACAAAGAAATGCAAAATTTGCAACGTGGATGGACATTTCTCTGAGGACTATCGCAGCTACACATCCCACAAAGCCAGGATAACTAGATGTAGAGAACTGTGTCTCTGCTTTCGGTGCTTGAAGAAGTCTCACCTGGGAAATAGGTGCCCATTGAAGATATGAAGAAAAATTGACTGTCATAGCTGCAACTCCAAAGGACACATAATGGCTATGTGTCCAACCATCACAAAGTATACAGGTTGATACCTGTTTACATACAAATTAATATAATTGTGCTTTCCTGTCTCCCATAATTAGCATAATAGTGGAAGGAGAAGATAAGGCAGTAAATGTGAACTGCTTGTTGGACACCGGCAATCAGAGAACCTATTTGGATACTTTACTTCTAAAAAAGTTGAATTGCCTTTCCTTAGCAAAAGACAGGATGATGGAAGTAAAAACCTTTTTAGGCACAAATACCAAAACCCTTAAAGAAATCCCTTTGAAATTGAATCTTTTTTTCTGACAAAAACCATACTATCCAGATTCTTTCAACTAAACTGAACCTGTCATATAACCTTGAAGGACTTCCTCAGATTCCTAAAAATCTAAAGAAATGCAAGTAAGGATGACTTAATTACTATCAAAGGGTTGGTGTGAATCGACATGATTTAAAATTGGGAACAGTCGCAAAAAAGAAAAACAATAGTGTTGGTAAAAAGCAACCACAGGAAAGTATTCCAAACAGGCAAACCAAATTCACATGTCTTGTCTTAATCTCCAAACGCTATTCTCACGCGAATAACCGCTCGAATAACAATGACCCCCATCAAAAAGAGCATGCCACGTTTTATGCACTTGACCTGGCTACTACTCAGCCAATGAGCACTCAGCACAGAAATATAAATGGCTACAAGCGACACTAATTCTGTTTACCACGAAGTGCTGTCTGATTCTCCATCTGACCAACACTCGCCAATTCGCTGTCGCCACACTCCCTTACAAAACATACACCCGACACTGGCCCGTTTGGGTCACCAAGGCAAGTCACTGCTACAGAAACCTTTAAAGGTGGTCCTTTGCATGTACGGAGCAGCCTTTAAAACACAAAAAGGATTAATTCCCATTGGCAACAGTTGCTGCTTTTTATATAAAAACCAGATAAAAAGAACAAAGGGTCACAAATTAATTATGCTTCTGTGTCAGCCAAAATGCCACAACTTCTATCTTCCAGAATCAACTACGTGATCCACCCAGAGGAATACTACCCGGACCCCTTAAAAAATTGGTTTGAGGAAAGTAATGCCCAGAGATGATTGGAGAATATGTTCAACCTTGAATCCCTTGGATTACCTACTGCTGAAAAATTCTCCACCTTGGATGAAGAGAAAGTAAAGCAGTTCAGAGATTCCATCACATTCAAGGATGGTCTCTACCATGTGCAACTTCAATGGTATGAGGACAAAATAAAATCAGTACCCTCTAACCACAATGCTGCTCTCAGGATCCTGGAAAAGATGAATAAGAATCTGGAGAATAAAAACTTGTATGACCATTACCTAAAAGTTTTTGAACAACAAGAGGACAAGGGTATGATTAAAGAAATAATTGTGCCCTCTGAAAAATTTGGAGATTACATCTAGATTCTCCATAGGCCGGTACTAAAGCTAGCAGGTGAGGCCTGTGTTTAATTGTTCCTATAAACAAAAAACTCAGTCTCATTAAACGAAACTGCATAACCCAAGGTAAATCTTATGGTGGACATGTTAGAACTGATGATTCAATTCAGAACAAACCAATGTCTTGTTGGCAGACATTAGGAAAGCATTTCTGATGATTCGCTTAGCATCTGAAAAGTATCATAATCAGTTTTGTTTTTTACTAAAAAGAGGTGAGAACTTGCATTGTTACTGATATAAGACCATTATTTTTGGCTTCAATGCAAGCCCCTTTATTCTGAATTATGTGTTAAAGTTTCATGCAGACAAATTCCCCTCGGATGAATGTTCAAAAGCATTAAAATCTAACTTTTATGTAAATTACTTTGTGAAAACAGGAAATGATGCTGAAGCCCTATCTGTTCTGTATACATCTGTGAGAGAGCACCTGCAAAAAGGGAATTTTAACATACATTCTTGCAACACCGATTGTGCAAAGCTGCACAAGAAAATGGAGGCAGATGGAACCTTATTAGGATTCAACTCTGTAACATCCCTTAAGCTTGTGACTGCTAGAACTACTACAGTCCCTTGGCAGGATAACAAGGTTTGTTACTTCCGCCGAGCCTCGCTCGGGACTGAAGGACGAGCACGCGTGATCGTAAACATGCATGTGAAGAATGATATTAAAGGTATGTGAAATAACTAATTTTCTGTGTGAGTCCCACTTATTTCATGGTGGCAGCGGTGGGATCTATGACTTCACGCACACGATACATATAAACACTAATACAAAGAAAAGTTTATTTGCTATATAAAACAAATTATTACAAAACTAGGAGTCGATCAAAAACGAGACAAATATGGCAGCCCTAGACAACGTAATGATGAACTGGAGTAATCCAAACAGAGCCGAAGCTATGTCCCTATTCCGTCAACAATGTGAAATGATATTTAGACGAAATAAAATAACAGATCCACAAGACCAGATAGACGAAATCCTGCTCCGCACCGGAGAAACAGGTATATTAAAATTTAATAGTTGGGGTTTATCAGCCGAGGATAAGAAGCGTCCGAGTGTTGTATGGGAAAAATTCGAAGAATACGGAAAATCGAATCAGAATTTCCGAGTAGCCCGCCTGACATTAAGAAATCTCAACCAAAAAACTTATATAAACACAAACGAACCAGAAACAACAGACGAATTTGTGTCTAGACTGCATCTACAAGCTGACTATTGTGACTTTCAAAAAAACAAAACACAGAGACGAATACAACAGCGAACTGGACAAAATACTTATTGAACAAATCATTGCTGGAACAATTTATCCAGAAGTACAACAAAAACTACTGGGAGAAGATAAAAAAATGACGCTGGAGAAAGCTATTCAAGTGGCAAAAAACCACGAAGCATCAATTAACTACATGAAACAACTGCAGGCCACAAAACGCCAAAGCGCACAACCACAACACAATGCCACAGTAGACACTATACAAGACAAACAAAAAAGCAGAAGCTGTCCGAAGTGTGGAGAAAACCACAAACCATATGAAAAATGCCCAGCTTACGGTACAAAATGCCACAAATGCAATAAATGAAACCATTGGGCTATTGTATGCAGGTGGAATGAGAGGAAAGAAAAGACCAGACATAATAATACCCCACCAAAAGGAAAATACAAGGCAAAAGACACTCAAAGAAGATACTATAAAAATATTTGTGCAGTAGACTACGATGCCCACAATAGCGACTCTGAAGAACTGGAACTACACACTGTCAACAGCTCGGACAACCGTACCGAAATCAAAACAAAAATAAAGATTATGATACCCAGACAAAATAAAACAGCTAAACTCATGGTAAAAGTAGATACTGGGGCAGAAGGAAACATATTGCCATGACGATTATATGAACAAATATGTCCAAACCTGCCAAAAAACTTAGTCAAAAAATCAAGCACAGTGTTAACCGCATACAATAGGACCATAATACCACAAATTGGCACCATCCAACTCCAGTGCAAGTATGGGATACACATTTTTTTTCTATTAAAATAAGCAATAAGAAAATACATAAAAACATTATAGAAATTTTGGATCAAAACGGCATTAGAATTTAAATTATATTTTTATATTTCTCAACCAATCAGCTAAAAACACAGAATAAGAACATTCTAGAAAAATAGGATCGGAAGTCAATTAACAAAAAATATTTAGGCCCCAAAACAAAATAGTAAAATACAGAATGGAAGAGTCACCCAGAGATCATCAGCAAGAGTGGCATGAGACCAGACATAGTAGTCCACTCTCAGTCAACCAAGCAGCTGATTATGATAGAACTCACAGTGCCATATGAGAATAGAATGGAGGCAGCTCAAATCTACAAGACTGGAAAGTATGCTGATCTGGCAAACAGCCTGAGGAGAGAAGACTACCAGGTCAAAGTCCTCACTGCAGAAATTGGAGCTAGGGGGTTTGTAGGAGTGTCTGCATACAGCCTCATGAAACAGCTCTCAGTTGCAGGGAGGGAAAAAACCAGAGCCCTGAAAGCAATGGCAGAAGCGGCAGAGAGATGTTCAAGCTGGATCTGGTCAAGGAGGAATAAAAGTGAACTCCATAAGGTTTAACTTTCCTACAAATATCAGGTGTACCTTTGGCTAAGTGGTTAGTGCGGGAGTCTTTGAGTGAAAATGAGCATATCCAGAAGGTCACGGATCCCATCCGTGGCTCGTCCCAAAAAAAAAAAAAAAAAAAAAAAAAAAAATAGGCAGCAGAGGGACATCCGGAGTCATGAACCGGGTGTAGCCCAACCCCACTAGAGTGTCAGGAGATAAGGGCCGAAACACTTGCTTGACGGGGGCTTCTCTTCTGAGGACTCTGCTGCCATGCTCTCCATGAGTTTCTTTCTACTGATGCATGGGTGAACCATTGACTTCCGGGAATAGGCCGGAGGACGTCCGGGAAAGACCGGAGGACACTGGGAAAGACCAGAACCAAGGGCTCTGTGGGCTAGCTCCTCACTTTGCCTTCAACATGTGGCTACGAAATACAAAAGGAAAAGATGCTCCCAGGATTCACCGAAAGGGGGAGAGAATGATGAATCCATTGATGCTCAACCAATCACGACTGCAAATCCCAAACGGACTATGAGCATGGACCAAATGGAATATCCATGTGTCTGTGGAAGGCGTTTCGCTACAGCCCGTGGCATGAAGATCCACAGGACAAAGATGGGATGTGTGAAGACCCATCTGAATGAGCAGCAGCGCACTGCATTAGCAGATAAGACATCGGAGGACCAAGGCCAGGAGTCAAACCACAGTGCCAAGGACATCCACGCTGTTGGTTCGGATGAAGAATTTGCGCAGGCCCTTGATGCCAGGCGCCTGAAACTCAACCTGCCGTGAGCGGGCGAGTCTGAAGATTGGGAGAAACTGGATGCAAACATCGTCCAAAGACTCGATGCACTGATAGGGAAAAGCACTCTGGAACACAAACTGGCCACATATGGGGACATTGTGTATGCCACATGTAGAGAAGCCTATGGAGTAAAACTACCCCAAAAAGAGAAAATACCTCCAAAGAAATCCAGACGCCAAGAAGAGATGGACAAGATCAGGGTCCAAAAGAAAAAGCTCAAGAAACAAATGAAGACCGCACTGCTAATTGAAAAACAAGGCTTGGAAAAACTCTGGGAAAACCTAAAAGCAAAACACAGCGCCCTCAGCAAGGCGGAATCCGCAAGGAGGAGGAAGAGCAAGAAGAAGAAGACACAAGAGCGCTTCTTCAGAGACCCCTTCCAGTTTGCTAGAACGCTGTTTGAGCGGCCAAAATCTGGGACCCTTAGTGTGGACAAAGAAGTTCTTGAGCAGCATCTGAGGAAAACATACTCTGACTCTCAGAGCGAAGCACTACTCGACATTCAAGGTCTGGTGTGGCCAATCAACCCTGAGGAACAATTCAATAACAAACCACCAACGTTCGCTGAAATCAAGAAGGTGGTTGACAAAGCCAGAGCCAATTCGGCACCGGGGCCAAACGGAATACCTTATCAGCTGTACAAGAAATGTCCCAAGGTTCTGAAGTGGCTCCACAGACTGCTGCGATCGGCTTGGAGAAACAAGAAGATCAGCGGCCAGTGGATGACAGCAGATGGTGTGTACATCCCCAAGGAGCAAAATTCAAGTGACATCAGCCAGTTCAGGCCAATATCACTACTGAACGTCAAAGGGAAAATCTTCTTTTCTGTCATGGCAGCAAGGCTGACCAATTACCTCATGGAAAACAAGTACTTGGATGTGTCAGTCCAGAAGGGTGGCATCCCGGGAGTGGCTGGCTATGTAGAACACGCAGCGATGATCTGGGACGCAATCCAAAGAGCAAAAACAGAGAAGAGAAACCTGGACGTGGTGTGGCTTGATCTGGCAAATGCATATGGATCTGTACCCCATCAGATGATACAGTTGGCTCTGGAGATGTACCATGTGCCAGAGAACATTCGTGACATGCTTAAGAAGTACTTCAATGGCTTCTTAATGCGGTTCTCTACCCAGGAGTATACAACAGATTGGATCAACTTGGAGGTGGGCATTGCAATGGGCTGTGCAATTTCCCCAATACTGTTCGTGTTGGCAATGGAAGTCATCTTGAAAGCAGCAACTAGCAACGTAAGAGAAACAGACCTTGGAGATGGATACAAGATGCCCCCTCTCAAGGCCTTCATGGATGACACTACGGTGATTTCATCCAGAGAAGAGGAGACACGCCATGTGCCGGAGAGGCTGGACAACATAGTTGCCTCATTTAGAATGAAGTTTAAGCCAAAGAAATCACGGAGTCTCTCGCTGAGAAAAGGAAAAGTGGCCGAAGTTGTGGTCTTCAGTGTTGCCAACCAGGCCATTCCAGCAGTCACAGAAGAGCCAGTCAAGAGCCTTGGAAGGTGGTATGATGATACGCTGAAAGACACACAAAGAGCAAAAGAAACCAAGCAGATGTTGGAAGAAGGTTTGGAGACCATTGACCAATGTGGGCTCCCTGGCAAATACAAGGTCTGGTGTTTGCAGTTCATGCTGATACCAAAGCTCCTATGGCCCCTGATGATATACGACATCTGCACCAGCATATTGGAGGCAATGGAAGCCAAAATCAGCAAGTTCACAAGGAAATGGCTTGGTGTCCCACCCTGTCTGACTGACATAGCGCTGTACTGTCGCCAAGCAAAGCTGAAACTACCACTGAAATCCATCCTGGAGGAATATAAAGCAGGGAAGATCAGACTTCAAAGCATGCTGGAGGACTCAGGAGACAGGGTGGTAGAAGCAATCAAGCCCCAACTGAAGACAGGCAGAAAATGGAAAGTTCAAGAGGCAATGGATTCTGCTAGAGAAAGTCTCAAGATCAGAGAAATAACAGGTCACATGCAGACCAACAGACAAGGACTGGGGATGACCAAAACTGAGTGGTGGTCAAAGGCCAAAGGAAAAGCCAAAAGAGACATGATGATTCAGGAGATGAGAAAAGAAGAAGACCAAAAAAGACTCCAAAAAGCAGTCCAGCAGAGCCAGCAAGGGCAATGGACAACGTGGGAGAATGCACTCCAAAGAAGTCTCACTTGGAATGACATTTGGCACATGGCCCCTCTCAGGATCAGCTTCATTCTCAGAGCTGCATATGACCTTCTGCCCTCATATGCAAACCTGGTGAAGTGGGGAAAAACAGACGATCCTTCATGCCCCCTCTGCCATGAAAAACAAACAGTAGAGCATGTCCTAAGCTCATGTAAAGTAGCCCTGGCTCAAGGAAGGTACACATGGAGGCACAATCAAGTGCTCAAAGAGATTGTACAAGTAGTCTGGGCTAGTACCAACACCACAAAAGGGAAAATCAGGATTCCAAAAGCATCCGCAACATTCTTCACGGCAGGAGGCAGCAAATCATGGCCAAGAACAACAGTACCACTTGGAACATGCAGGCAGAGTATGCTGGACGGGGCAGATGACTGGGAGTGCACTGCAGACCTCCCAGAATGGAAGAGTCACCCAGAGATCATCAGCAAGAGTGGCATGAGACCAGACATAGTAGTCCACTCTCAGTCAACCAAGCAGCTGATTATGATAGAACTCACAGTGCCATATGAGAACAGAATGGAGGCAGCTCAAATCTCCAAGACTGGAAAGTATGCTGATCTGGCAAACAGCCTGAGGAGAGAAGACTACCAGGTCAAAGTCCTCACTGCAGAAATTGGAGCTAGGGTGTTTGTAGGAGCGTCTGCATACAGCCTCATGAAACAGCTCTCAGTTGCAGGGAGGGAAAAAACCAGAGCCCTGAAAGCAATGGCAGAAGCGGCAGAGAGATGTTCAAGCTGGATCTGGTCAAGGAGGAATAAAAGTGAACTCCATAAGGTTTAACTTTCCTACAAATATCAGGTGTACCTTTGGCTAAGTGGTTAGTGCGGGAGTCTTTGAGTGAAAATGAGCATATCCAGAAGGTCACGGGTCCCATCCGTGGCTCGTCCCAAAAAAAAAAAAAGAAAAAAAAAAGGCAGCAGAGGGACATCCGGAGTCATGAACCGGGTGTGGCCCAACCCCACTAGAGTGTCAGGAGATAAGGGCCGAAACACTTGCTTGACGGGGGCTTCTCTTCTGAGGACTCTCTGCTGCCACGCTCTCCATGAGTTTCTTTCTACCAAATCTGATTGGTCAATAAATGTCTTCACACATAAATGTTAGGAAGATTCTTTGATCCACTATTATGGTATATAAATAACACACAGTTAGGAAGAAGGAAGTCAGTCACCAAGCTAGCCATTAAGTCAGCATGTAACCGATACTTTGTCCGGCCAAGTCATTCTTCCACACCAAAGTTCATGACCTAGCTACAGAGGGCCGTGAAAGGAAAAACCCGACAAACTTTCTTTCATCAACGCGACACGCTGTCGCCACCCAAGATGAACTTAATGTAAGTAAGAACGACTTATTTACGGACTCCGTTAATATAAACTTACACACACCTTTAAACAAATTTAACTTCTTGCCAAACTTTATTTTCCAAAAGGCAATTTTTCACATCTTGTATTTTATTTGTTTCCACATGCTAATTTTATTTTATACATATTAAATTGTTTGTTGTTTAATGTTCGTTGTGACTTATTCCATTTCTTTTGCGCAATCGTAAAACATTGTGTTGTATTTGTGGGGGAACTAATCTCGAGAGCAATACCCGTAAAATACGGAAGCACATCAACCAAGCACTTACCAAATCCCCTACAAATTGGTGAACTTCCGACTGGTGAAAGCACACAACCCACATAAAAAAAAAAAAAGCAAAAACAGCTCTCATATTAGAAAACAGCACAAAAAATTATCACAACGCATAAAAGATGGAAAACAACGACATTGAACCCACAACACCAACAATATCAGCCAGCATTCCCAGCTACAACCCAACTAACATACCAGTATGGTTTTCTCAGCTAAATGCACTTTTTAGTGCTAAAAAAATTACATCGCAAACCTCAAAGTATGCATACGTCGTGGAAAAACTTCCCACCGACAGAAGTGGTCGATTTGCTAGACCATATGCCTGAGGACAAACCATATGATACACTAAAGAACGCTATTATAAGACGTATGGGTACATCGGATGGAAAAAAGTTACATGATCTATTTAACAATTTGACCCTTGGACATATGACACCCTCACAACTCTTGAGGAAAATGAAATCTTTGTTGGGAAGCAGCACCATGTCTGAAACAGTGTTAAAAAAACTATGGACAGACAAACTCCACACTCATACAACACAGATACTCGCATCACTCCCTGAGGATTTAGACTTGGATAGAATATCGGAAATAGCTGATAAAATACACGACAATAACCAAAACCAGAACGTTTACGCCACATCTTACAACCCAACAAATGACGCAACACAAAGGAATACACCAACACCAAGAAACACAACATCACAAACAACCACGCCAGACAGGTATACTGAACTGCTGCAGGGCATGGCAAATCTAACTCTGCAGGTTCAAAGTTTGGTGAAGTTTCAAGCATCCGAACGTTCCCGTCCTTACAGAACCTCCTCACGACGCAGAAGTCGAAGTAGGTCGAGCTCATTTTCTAGAGAACGACGCACCTATGATACCTGTTGGTATCATTTCAAATTTGGATGTGAAGCAAGGAAGTGCATAAAACCATGCAACTTCAATTCGACCTCACACACTTCAACACAAAACCAGGGAAACGGTTACACCGGCAGCAAGTAAAGACAACATTAGCTGCTGGTATAAAACAAGGAAGTCGTCTATTTTACATCCGAGACAAAAATACCAGATATTTATTTTTAGTCAACACCGGCGCACAAATCAGCGTTATTCCACCGGATCCCAGAAAAAACCACCAACTATCTTCATTCACACTGCAAGCAGCAAATGGATCAAGAATTGACACTTACGGAGAGATAGCACTGACGCTCAATTTGGGTTTACGCCGATCTTTTCCGTGGATCTTCCCAATAGCCCAAGTAAAAACACCGATTCTTGGAGCTGATTTTTTGTCCCATTTCAACGTTTCAGTGAACATGGCTACGCGATCTCTCGTCGATTGCAACACAGACCTAACAGCAAAGGGAATCACCTCAATCTACAAGTCAACAGGAATCTGTGCGGCACTACCAGATGCGAATGGACTACAAGAGTTGATTACAAAATTTCCAACTCTTACTACGCCCTTTAAACATTCTGATGAAGTTCGTCATACAGCCAAACATTATATCACAACCTCTGGACTACCCACACATGCATCACCACGCAGATTGCATCCAGAGAAATATAAAGTAGCAAAAGACGAATTTCAGCACATGTTACAATTAGGCATTATACGTCCTTCTAGTAGTCCATACTCCTCACCACTACATATGGTTCAGAAGCCAGAAACAGGTGCATGGCGACCTTGTGGGGATTTCAGGAACCTCAACGCAAAAACAGTTCCTGATAGGTATCCAATCCCACATCTACATGATTTCGCCATGGGTTTGCAAGGAACCAGAATCTTTACAAAACTAGATTTGGTTAAAGCTTACTACCAAATTCCAGTAGCCGAAGAAGACATAGAAAAAACAGAAATTACAACTCCTTTTGGACTTTTCGAATTCACCAGCATGCCATTTGGACTACGTAATGCTGCCCAAACTTTCCAGAGACTCATTGACGAGGTATTGAGAGGGTTACCATTTGCTTTTGCTTATATCGACGATGTCCTTATTGCTAGCAATGACATCAGTGAACATAAAGACCATTTATTACAAGTTTTCGAGAGACTAGCACATTTCGGCTTGAAAATCAACATAAGCAAATGTGATTTTGCTGTCTCGAAATTAAACTTTTTAGGCCACATGATAGACGAACAGGGAATCACACCTATCCCAGAAAAAGTCACAGCCATACAAAATTTCCCACAACCAACATCACTGCGACAACTTCGAAGATTTCTCGGTTTGATAAATTACTACTGTAGATTTATTCCACGTTGTTCCAGAATATTAACCCCGCTAACAAACATGTTGCAACAACAAAAAAATAAAAATGCAAAAATTCAAATTGAAGGAGAAGCTTTAACTGCTTTTCACAAGGCTAAAAAAGCATTAGCAGATTTTACCAAGCTCTCCTACATCTCTAATGACAACACTACAACACTTTCACTAACAACAGACGCGTCAGGAGACTCAATTGGAGCAGTCCTACAACAAAAATAAAATGGCTTGGAAAAACCAATATCCTTTTTCTCAGTGAAATTGAACACGGCACAACGAAAATACAGCACCTTCTTAAGGGAGTTACTGGCAATTTACTTGTCCATAAGGCACTTTCGTCACTTACTCGAAGGACGAGATTTCACCGTTTTCACTGACCACAAACCACTTACTTACGCCTTACATGTAAATACCGAGAAATATACGCCCAGAGATACTCGACAACTGGACTATATATCACAATTTACCTCGGATATCCGATACATAAAAGGTTCAGACAATATTGTGGCAGATACACTTTCACGCTCTACAATACAATCTATTGATTCGGCAGATCTCACCTTCGAGCTCATTGCAGATGAACAAAAAAAAGATGCCACATTAGACAAACTAAATGACACTTCCCTACAGCTGAAGGAACAGCCTGTTCCATTTGGAACAAAAACAATACTTTGCGATGTCAAAACTGGTCACTCTAGACCGTATATACCACCATCACTAAGAAAAAGGTTATTTACACATTTCCACAACCTTTCACACCCTGGACGCCGAGCAACCGCAAAATTAATCAGCAACCGTTTTGTTTGGCCTAATATGTGCACTGACATAAAAAAACTGGACTCAAACATGCTTGAATTGTCAGAAGAGCAAAACAAACAGACACACAAAGTCTCCTCCAGGACAATTCAAAAAACCAGATGGTAGGTTCACAAACCTACACATCGATATTGTTGGACCATTGCCAATAGCAAATGACTGTCAATATATACTTACTATCATTGACAGATTTACAAGATGGCCTGTTGCCGTCCCACTTAGAGATATATCAGCAGAGACTATCTCTAAAATCATATTACGAGAGTGGATCGCAGTCTTTGGTTGTCCTTCAGTAATAACAACAGACAGAGGCTCCCAATTTCAATCAATGCTTTTCGATGAATTTACAAAGTTATTGGGAGTCAAACATATAAAAACAACAGCATATCACCCCTGCGCAAATGGATTAATTGAAAGATTCCATAGACAACTTAAAACAGCTTTAACAGCTAACAACAACTCCAGAACATGGTCTGAAAATTTGCCTCTTGTTTTATTGTCAATAAGGAATGTTATCAAAGAAGACCTGGGATGTACAGCTTCCGAAATGGTTTTTGGAACATCTTTAACACTACCAGGTCAATTTTGTGAAAAAACACTTCCTTACAACCAACTACAACTTTTGTAAAAGATTTTAAACACAAAATGAACGATTTAGTTTACACACCCACAAGAACACAAACTAAAGAACTTTACACACCAAAAGACCTTCACGACTGCAAATACGATTTTATTCGAAATGATGCAGTCAAAAAACCTTTATGTCCTACCTACTCCGGACCTTTCCAGGTAGTTGAAAGACACCACAAATATTTTAAACTCGCCATAAAAGGCAAATTTGATACTGTCTCCATAGACAGACTAAAACTAGCGTACTTAGACTTACCAATAAAGGAAAGTATGGCTGAACACTCTACAAGTACAAAAAATACCACATTGTCCAAACCAACCTCCACGCCAACAAATACACCGACAAACACCACCACAAAAGCTGGAAGAAAGGTACATTGGCCGAAACATTTTAAAACTTATATTACATATTAATAAATATTTTCAATATTTATCAATCTGCGGGGGGGGGGGGGGGGTATATGGGATACACATTTTTTTTTCTATTAAAATAAGCAATAAGAAAATACATAAAAACATTATAGAAATTTTGGATCAAAATGGCATTAGAATTTAAATTACATTTTTATATTTCTCAACCAATCAGCTAAAAACATAGAATAAGAACATTCTAGAAAAATAGGATCGGAAGTCAATTAACAAAAAATATTTAGGCCCCAAAACAAAATAGTAAAATACAAATCTGATTGGTCAATAAATGTCTTCACACCTAAATGTTAGGAAGATTCTTTGATCCACTATTATGGTATATAAATAACACACAGTTAGGAAGAAGGAAGTCAGTCACCAAGCTAGCCATTAAGTCAGCATGTAACCGATACTTTGTCCGGCCAAGTCATTCTTCCACACCAAAGTTCATGACCTAGCTACAGAGGGCCGTGAAAGGAAAAACCCGACAAACTTTCTTTCATCAACACGACACGCTGTCGCCACCCAAGATGAACTTAATGTAAGTAAGAACGACTTATTTACGGACTCCGTTAATATAAACTTACACACACCTTTAAACAAATTTAACTTCTTGCCAAACTTTATTTTCCAAAAGGCAATTTTTCACATCTTGTATTTTATTTGTTTCCACATGCTAATTTTATTTTATACATATTAAATTGTTTGTTGTTTAATGTTCGTTGTGACTTATTCCATTTCTTTTGCGCGATCGTAAAACATTGTGTTGTATTTGTGGGGGAACTAATCTCGAGAGCAATACCCGTAAAATACGGAAGCACATCAACCAAGCACTTATCAAATCCCCTACACAAGTATAACCAGGACATGTGGTCAGCAGAAACATTTTTCATAGTAGACACAAGCGGACCAGCAATATTAGGATTACCAAGCTGTCGCAACCTCAAAATGGTAACCCTACATTGCGAAATAAAAAAAGCAAATGGGTTTATAGAAAGAATGGTGCAAATAGTGAAGAAGACCATAATGAAGCCCAAAGACAGCAGAACAGATGCAGACATGGCATTGCTGTGTTTAAGAACAACACCTATTGACCACAACCTACCAAGTCCAGCACAACTACTTTATAAAAAGAACATTAGAGGGAATCTCCCAATCAAGATAAGAAATACACAGCCCCAAATGGACAAAATCCTGGAAGGACTACACAAACGCCAACAAGAGCAAAAACAAAACTACGATCATGGTGCAAAAGACTTACCACCGCTCTATGAAGGTCAGAATATAAGAATAAGAAACCCCCAAACGACCATATGGGAAAGAGCAACAGTTAAGAGCAGAAGCCAGGAACCTAGATCCTACAATGTAACCACAGAAAATGGTAACACCATTAGGAGAAATCGACGCCACATACGTACAGCCCAACCTACAACAAGGCAAGAAATAAGACAGCCTGAAAACCCAGGTACTGAGAATTGGACCTCATCAGGAAGATCTGTGAGAACACCATCACGCTACAGAGACTATATTTTAGAAAAAGAGACTGAATAACATGTCCAGTCACATAATCCAAATAACAAGCAGAACTATAATTAGAAGTGAATAAACATATAAATAAAGAAATAAATTACCCCTCTAGCTGTACAAAAAAAAAAAAAAAAATGAAAGGTAATAATACGTGCATCATTAATGTACAAAACAAAAGGATTTTAAAAATAAATAAATAAATAATCACACCCTTTGCCACAGCCAAGAATTTAGTTTCAATTGTACAGAGGGGGGATGTAACATCCCTTAAGCTAGTGACTGCTAGAACTACTACAGTCCCTTGGCAGGATAACAAGGTTTGTTACTTCCGCCGAGCCTCGCTCAGGACTGAAGGACGAGCACGCGTGGTTGTAAACATGCATGTGAAGAATGATATTAAAGGTATGTGAAATAACTAATTTTCTGTGTGAGTCCCACTTATTTCAAACTCTGGCTGGAAAAAGGTGTTAGGATACCATTATGGCCTTGTTCAAGACTCCATGAGGGTCCCTCCACCCTCATGCAATATGCATCAACCAAAAGAAGAATATTATTGGAGATCTCAAAGGCATTTGATCCTTTTTCTCTCTATCTGCCTGTAACAGTGCAAAGTCGCTTATTGATGAGGGAACTGTGGAAACAAAAACTGAGTTGGGATGATGTGGCTCCAGAAAGCATGATCTCAGTTTGGAAAACACTGACAAAGGATCTATCAGCCTTAGACTCCATATCTTTTCCTAGGAGAGTTTTAGACGAAGGGAATGATACAAAGTTATTTTTCTTTCGTGATGCCTCTAAAGCTGTGTATGGTTTTTCAGTGTATGTTGTACAGGATGGAAGATCATCCTTAATATTTACCAAAACAAAGATGGCACCTCTGCAGAGCAAATCCCTCTCAATGTTGGAACTCCTGTCAGTGTTTCTTGCTGTGAAGTGTTTCCCTTTTTTAAAAAAATCTCTAGGGAGCATTCCAATAAACGTCCAAAAGGACGTTTATATGGTCACAGATGCTCAGGTGATTCTGTCCTGGATACTGACTGAGTTTGTCCACACAAAGAACATATATTTATGAAACAGATTGCAAGATATCACTCAAATGACTGACAAGATCAAATCAGATTTTGGCTTAAAAGTGAGCTTTCGATATGTTTCAACTGCTGACAACCCGGCCGATTATATCACCAGAGGACTGACCATCAAAAAAATTTCAAGAGAAGCTTTCTTATTGGTATGCAGGAACTGAGTGGATAAAGTGAGAGGAGTCATGCTGGTATAATCATAAACTAGGCTGTCTTTTGGAGGTTCAGAGAGAAGTTCGCCTTTCAGTGAATTATATAATCGAAAGTATAGTTGTAGCTACTTCAGTTGTTCAAATGGGAAAGTTCTTCAGCCTTAATAAGTTGTCCTCACTGGTCTTTAAGTTTGTCAACAGACTAAAAAAGAGGGAAATGAATCCTGACCTGCAAGCAAATTGCTACCTGCTCAAGATGATGCAAAAAGAATCCTTTCCTGTGGAGCTAGACTTTTTGTTAGACCCTGGAGAAAAAAAGCAAGCCCAAACTGGTGAGGAACCTGAACCTCTTTTTGGACCCCAAAGGATCCATACAGTGAAGAGGAAGGATAGGAGGGTCGGAATATCACACTTACGAAGTTCAGAATCCTATTCTATTAGGAAAAAAGAATCATCTGACAAATCTGATAATTCAAGAGTACCATCAGAGAAGTCGACATTTGAATTTGACCACAACCCTCAATGAAGTAAGGTTGGCAGGTTACTGGAACCCACAGGCTAGGCAGGCCATTAAAAATGTGATTAGCACTTGCGTTAAATGTAAGATACAATGCAGTTTCTTTTTCGGTACCCAACACAACCGACTTACCAGCCTCTCGACTGAATTTTGTCAGGCCCCATTTGCATACTGGTGAGGATTATACCAGTCATATTTATGCCCAAGGAAAAGACGAGGATTATAAAATGTACATCCTTCTCTTTACATGCATGAGCATTAGAGCTTTACATTTAGAACTGGTTCCTGACATGACAGTAACATCATTTTTGCAGGTCTTTATTAGGTTCACAAATGCAAATGGAATCCCCTCACATCTTTATTTGGATAATGCCTGCACGTTTAATGCTGTAAAAAGGATTATCAACAAGGGGATGATCATAGATGAATTCAAAGAGAGATTTGGCCCATACCATTTGAAACATTGTACCACTCCAGTGTTTTCTCCTTTCTCAAAGAATAGGAGCTGGTAGACCAAGTTTGTCGATGGTTTAAAAAAAAAAAAACTGGTTTCAAATGGTTGCTGAGAACTGCCTGATTTCCCTCAGTTGGAACTTTTCTTTATCTTTTTTTTATGGGAATATGTGGTGACTAAAAGAGAAAGAAGAAAGAACAAAATATTGTACTCACCGAGAGTAAGTCTGGAAGAAGAAATAAGTGCTCTGGTATCGGCATCTAAAATAGTAATTTTTCTCCCAACCAAACCAGAGCCAAGGGATTAACGATTCTTATAGATGTTCTGGCCTCGTCGAATCATGTTGAACGAGACCTAGAGAGATTAAAAGGTGCTACATTCTATTGTACACTGCAGTCTTTACAAATCTTTTGTAAAGATCACTTGTTATGCACAGGAGAGTGCTGAGTGTTGTGGTGATACCGAGCAAAAGTGATGGACTGGATGTTTCCTCTCTCACGGCAAAAAGGCAAATGACCAAAAGTCGTCGCTGCGCATCCGGGTCTGCGCAGATGTTCTGGTTGAAAAATAAAAATTAATCAAATATTAAATTTCCATTTCGAGAGCCTATGTGAATTTTATTTATCAGCCAATGGGAAGCCCAGAATACAAGTGTGAAATTCCAAACGAGCTGCTTTGATCCAAAAAGCAGATATAAAAAGCGATACAGAAAGCACCCAGCAGACAGACCGACAGAGACAGATGAGCGTGATTAGTATCTCACTTGACCAAGTCAAGCGGCTACGACGTTCGCCTCCCTTCACCTCTCCTTATCTTCTTCCCTGTCTCAAAACTACTTACTGACCTAAGGAGCAACTACATCAAAGACATTCCCCATTTACACACTCCCCACCACCATATTGCCATGAACATTATAATGGCAGTTGTACCCATATACAAAGACTGTTTCCTCACAAAACTGACTTACGGACCCTAGGAGTGGAAAGTTCAAAATGAACATTCCTCACATACCTCCGCTCTATTTTTGATTCCTTAAGCACTAATTATCTTTTCACCATTACTGCCATAAACAAATTTTAAAGTCGTGTTCGGATCACGTCGGAAAAACCCCTATAAATTGGTTTACCTCGACATGGTATGAACATGTACAAAGACATTTCCACCAGATAAATTGGCATACCCCGACGTTACACCAGATAAACTGGCGAACCTGATGTTCCCCAGATAAACTGGTGACAAAGACGTGGACTTTCAACACACACACACACACACATATATATATATATATATATATATATACACACACACACACACACACAAAAAAAAAAGAATTTGGACTTGCAGCGAAATTTGAATATTTCCCTGCAACACAAACTCAACATGGCAACGGACACTGAACAAACTTCAATAAACTCAAACCAACCAGTTCAAGCTGTTAAAATAAAACCATCAAACTTTCTCGAATCAAATGTAACGGCTTGGTTTGTGATAATGGAAGCACAACTTAATATTGCAAGTATCAGACAGCTCCATCAAAAATTTTCCAACATTCTGGCAACACTTCCCCGTGGATATAATAAGAAAAATATAACCAGCTATACTACAGTCAAAGGACTACAACGCACTGAAAGAAGCAGTGACGGGCACCTACGAAAAAACAAAACCGGAGATACTGGACAAATTAATGTCATTGTCAACAGTAACAGGCCGTCCTTCAGTGTACTAGACTGAACTCATGGCACTAGCAGGTCAAATTGGCATAAGGGACGAGATCATACACCACAAATTCATACAAGCCCTACCCCCACTCTATCAAGCCTGTAGTAGCAGCACAAGTTGATTTAGACACAAATTGTCTTGGGAAAATGGCGGACGACTTATTTTAATTCACAAGACACAGCACATATTCAACAGATTTCAGAAAAAAAAGATGAAACTAAAAGAACACATGGCTGTTCCCACAATGAAAAAAAATTCCCCACCAGCGTTCGCCCTTTCAACAAAAACCAAAAACCCCAAATTTGCTGAGCGCATTTATATTTTGCGGAATGTGCAAAATTTTGCTAGCCGTGGTGCAGATGGCCTAACAAACAAAATGTTCAAATGCAACCCAGCTCTCACCCAACTTCACCAATTCCTCGTGAGATTTTGGAAAACTACCTAGGCGAGAGATGTTAGCTTCCATTTCCTCGCTGCTTCTTGTTGTAGCCACACGGTTAGGAGCTCAGAGAATAAATTTTATTGTGGATACAGGAGCTGCTGTATCTATACTTTCAAAGAGATACTTAAATGGAGCCATTATATACCCAACCAATATCTCTTTAGTATCAGCCAATGAAAAAAAATTGAATGCTCAGGGCAAACGGTACTGAACCTAACGCTACAGAACCTAAGACAGGAATTCACCTGGACATTTATAATAGCCGAAACTGTTTAGCCACTCCTAGGATATGATTTCCTAAACCATTTCGGATTAGTGGTGGATTGCAAAAATAACAAACTAGTTGATAAAATGACTAGCAGACAATCCAAGGCACATACATCACCTATTATTATGAATATAGATGTAGTACCGAACAAAAATGATGACAAAACAGTATGAACAATCCTGGAAAAATATCCAAAATTAATTTCTCCTCATCTCGACACAAATGCGACGAAACCACAAATATATCACAGGATAGAAACTGGTAGCAACCCTCCTACCTTCTCCAGAGCCAGACAGCTATCAGCTCAGAGATGTGATATTGCGAAAGAGGAATTTAAGAAACTCCTAAAAGCAGGAATAATTTCTCCTTTGAACTCAGAATGAAGTTCAGCCTGACACATGGTACCGAAGGCAGATGGCACATGATTATAGACACCTAAACACTATAACAAAAGCCGATAGATACCGAGTCCCAAACATAAATTCCTTGACTTCAAAGCTTTATAACAAGAAATTCTTTTCAAAAATAGACCTGTCATCTGCTTATCACCAGATACCAGTGCACCCGGATGATATCTGTAAGACAGCCATCTCTACCCCTTTCGGGTTATTTGAATATAACTACATTCCTTTTCAAAGAATGATGGACAATATCTTCTGTGATACTGATTATACCTTTGTGTATATCGACAATATCCTGATCTTCTCAGAAGATGAAGAAACACATTCCAAACATGTCGACCAAGTACTACAAAAACTAAGTGAGTACGACTTTAAAATTTGTCTTTCCAAATGCACATTTGGTGCTAATGAGTTAGACATTTTAGGATTTCATATTTCTTCTAATGGTCTCAGACACAGTTCTAAAAAGTTAAATGAACTAAGTGAATTTCCTCAACCAAACGATTCAAAATCACTACGCGGATTCCTTGGAATGTCAAATTTTTATAGGAAACTTGTGCCAAATTTCAGCAATATTATATTACCACTCACAGAAAAAATACGCCTAAACCAAAATTCAAAATCTTTAACCTTAACAAAGGAAGAAATCGAATCTTTTAAAAACATAAAAACACTTTATCAAATATAACTGTTCTAGCTTTCCCCAATTCGAAAGCTAACAAATATCAACTAGTAACAGACAGTTCAAATTATGCAGTGGGTGCAGCACTTCACCAAATGACTGATAATCAACCCATCCCCATAGGCTTAGAAATTATCCCAGACCCAACAAAAATATATTATGCTTTTGACAGAGAACTACTAGCTGCCTATCTAGCAGTACTCCACTTTAAACATCTAATAGAAGGCAGAAATGTAATGTTGCTGACGGACCGCAAGCCACTTTGCAGTGCTTTTAAAAGCCAATCTTCTCTAAAATCAGATAGACAACAGTGTCACCTCTGTTTTATCAGCGAATATGTGAATGACATTTCACATATAAGAGGATCACAAAACAACGAAATAACAAACTCGCATGTTAAAATTTTAACTGACGAAATGCAGAAATTTGATATGGACAAATTATCCAGCAGACACCTACATTCAACACCTACTTCCTACATCCCAAAAGATTTACAGACGTGTAAAAGCATTTAGCTAAGAACTGACAGAGTAAGAAAACTGTTGGAAGTTCCATACACAGGTCCATATCAAGTACTAAGTCGTCACGAAAAATATTTTACTATAAAAAGATCAGACAACATTCATAGTAATGTCTCGATAAACTGATTGAAACCGGTGTACATTACTGAAAATATAAAATCAAAAGATTCCATCGAATCAAGACGGGATTTTGATAAACCCCCATCTTGTAAACAAACCAAAAATGAAAACTAGGTCCAGTAGAACGGTTAAATGGAAGAAAGAAAACACATATTTTTATTTCTAACAAAACAAAAAAAAACAAAAAAACAGAAAAACAAACAAAAAAAATGAAAAACTATTTGAAAAAAGTGACAACAGATACCAAATAAAAAACAACTCCGTTTTCTGGGGCAAAAGTTATGTGGTGATACTAAGCAAAAGCGATGGACTGGATGTTTGCTATCTCACGGCAAAAAGGCAAATGACCAAAAGTCGTCATTGTGCATATGTTCCGGTTGAAAAATAAAAATTAATCAAATATTAAATTTCCATTTCGAGAGCCTCTGCGAATTTTATTTATCAGCCAATGGGAAGCCCAGAATACAAGTGTGAAATTCCAAACGAGCTGCTTTGATCCAAAAAACAGATATAAAAAGCGATACAGAAAGCACCCAGCAGACAGACCGACAGAGACAGATGAGCGTGATTAGTATCTCACTTGACCAAGTCAAGCGGCTACGATGTTGGCCTCCCTTCACCTATCCTTACCATCTTCCCTGTCTCAAAACTACTTACTGATGTAAGGAGCGACTACATCAAAGACATTCCCCATTTACACACTCCCCACATTCCTAAGCATTTATTCTCTTTCAGCATATTATTTGCCATGAACATTTTAACCTACGTTGGACTTATATTCATGTTATTACTTTAATTGTGTTAGGGCGCCGCTCCTATTTGACTACATAATGGACTGTTCCCATTGCTATATATAGCAATGGTGGATTCTCTACATGGAGAGTCGTACAGAGTCGTAGAGAGTCACTTGAAGAGTTAGTCACACTTCCAGTGGCGTACTGGAAGTAATCAGTTATACACAAGTCTTATAATGGATTGGACTCTTGTATCTTTTCTATTGTAAATATTACTAATCACTTCTGTACCTACTAACCGTCTTTCCGCGGAATACAACTTATATTCTGATTCTGTTGTTGAGTTATTCATTTATACTTGGCAACATAACAGTGCGACGAAGATGCTTTAAATTACTTCGAATTTACGCGGAGGTGAAAACCAAAATTCATCACACAACATAATAGTAGCAACAAAGTTCGAATTGCTTCGAATTTATGCAGAAGTGGAAACAAAATTCGTCTCAAACATAATGGTGGTGATGAGGAGATCACAAAGATTTCAATTGGACGTAGAAAAAAAGTTTCGCAGGTCATACGTGAAAGTACTTCTGGAAAATATATGTACTACACCATTAACTGCGTTGACGAGAATTATTACATGGCAAAGAAAGCGTAAGTTATATCTTTCTATTTTTGTCTGTGGTGAAATTTTTTTCTGTTGAGGAGGTTGAAATTTCGGTCTTTTCCCTCGGTATAAAGAAATTGTAATAATGGAACAATTTCAAGCATCCATGATAGAACTGTGGAAATGTCAAATGCAACAGCAATTACAGATACAAGAAAGAATGGAGGAAAAATTCCAAAAACAGCAATTGGAACTACAGGAGAAGATGATGCAGTTACGTCTAGAAAGTGACCAAAAACAACAAAAATGGCAAGAACTCGTAGGGTTAATTCTAGAGAAGAATAAAAACTCAGATGAGAGTACGTTCTCCCAGAACACCATCTGGTCGACTATCAAAACTTTCAACTATAATCCAGATGAAGACAAAACTTTTGAAAGGTATTACCATAGATACCAGGACTTTTTTGAAGTCGACTGTAAGTCATGGTCTTCGGAGAAAAAAATCAGGTTACTACTCAGGAAATTAAGCACGCATGAACATAACAAATTCACGGACTTCATCCTTCCGAAAAAAACAAGGATCTAGAATTCAATGAGGCTGTAAAACTATTAAAAGAATTATTTAGCCCTAGGTTATCCTTGTTCCACAAAAGGTGGAGATGCCTAAATCTGCAAAAGAACGAGGCTGAAGATTACACCACGTTCGCCTCGGTAGTTAATAAAAATTGCGACGACTTCAGACTGGCAGAACTAACTTCAAACAATTTTAAATGTTTAATTTTCATCCAAGGTCTGGTGTCAGGGAAAGATAGCGAGATGAGGAGAAAAATTTTGACAAAGTTGGAGAACGAACAAAACATATCTCTGCAAAATCTGGCGGATTATTGCCAGAAATGTATAAGTATTAAAGAAGACGCAAAAAAATTACAGGAATCTGCTGTAGCTAATGTAAAAAAGATAAATCGCAAGTCACACTTTCGGTCGCCGTCTCCAAGACGAAGATGTTGGAAGAAAAAATCGTCCCATGACATTAACAGTGGCTCACATTTTCGGTCTTCATTCCCAAGACGAAGAAATTATTCGCCATTAAAAAAAATTTTTTTGAAAAGAGACCCCCCCAAAGCCTGCTATGCTTGTGGAGAATGGCACTGACGCAGTGACTGTCCGTTCAAATTTAAAAAATGCAGACACTGTAATAAGCTAGGTCACAAAATGTCTAAGTGTAGATTTAGACGTAAATCGCAGGTAAAATTAACCAGATCATATGAAGAAAACTACGGTGTTAGAAAATATTTAGAAGTGAAAATATTTAAAAAACCGGTGAGAATGCAATTAGATAGTGGATCGGATATAAGTATCGTAAATATGAAAACCTGGTACAAGTTAAATAAACCAAGGTTGATGAAGACTAGTAAAGTGGCTAAAACGGTGACTGGAAAGAGGATCAAATTTGAAGGTGAGTTAATTCTCAACGTAAATTTTCACAACCAAACAAAAAGACTGAAAACGTTCGTTATGAAAGGAACGAATAATCTATTTGGCACTGACTGGATGAGTGAATTTAATTTGTGGGATCTTCCCATAAATTCTTATTGTAAAAATATAAGAGAAGACTCGTCTGACGTGACAACAATACTAAAGGAGGAGATAAAAAAGGAATTCTGGGAAGTATTCTCTAAAGGTTTGGGCAGATGTACCAAAACGTCGGCGATAATCAAATTAAAAGAAAACGTGACTCCGGTGTTCAAAAAGAAGAGAAACGCGCCTTATGCGGCCATTGATAAAATTGACGCTGAGCTTGAAAGACTAGAAAAAATAGGCGTACTAACAAAAGTCGACTATAGCAAGTGGGCCGCACCTGCTGTTTACGTAAAAAAGAAGACGGGAGAGATTAGAATATGCGCTGATTTTTCGACCGGACTAAACAACGCCATTGAGGATTATCACTACCCACTACCAAGCCCGGAGGAGGTATTTTCTAAGCTGAATGGCGGAAAGGTTTTTTCAAAAATAGACCTTAGCGACGCATATCTCCAAATTCCAGTGGAGAATGAAAGTTCAAAGCTATTGTGCATAAATATTCACAAAGGGCTTTACAAATATGAATGTTTGGCGTTCGGAATAAAAACAGCACCAGCGGTGTTCCAGCAGACAATGGACACTATGCTGGCAGGATTAGATTTCGCGATCGCATATCTTGATGACATCCTAATAAAAAGCGAAATTGTCAAAGAACATAAGGGTGACCTACAGGAAGTTTTTTAAAGAATACAGAATTATGGCTTGAAGATAAAGGAAAGCAAATGTGATTTGTTGCTGGAAGAAATTAAATATCTGGGTCATATCATCAATAAAGATGGGAAAAAGCCAGATCCAAATCGCTCCCATGCGATTCGAAATATGCCAGATCCAAAAAACGTAAAGACATTGCAAAGTTTTCTTGGTTTAGTGAGCTACTATCAGGAGTTAATTCCAAATCTGCACAAGTTGCGTGCGCCTTTAAATGAGCTATTAAAAAAAGATAAAGTATGGTGCTGGTCTGAGGATTGCAAGAAAGCATTTAAGGAGATAAAAGACAGACTTACATCAGATTTATTTTTAGCTCACTACGATCCCAAATTAGGCATCGATCATGTTTGTGTATTCAATTAAAAGAGATTGGGAAGAAGGGGGATGAAGTGACAACAAGGCACGCCATAAAAGAAATGATTGGTGATATCCAAGGAGATAAAAAAAAAATGATTTGTTTTTAAAATAAAATAAAATTTTACTGAATATTAGGTATGCACAAGTTTGGTGGTTTTTGTACTTGGAAAAGGAGATAATATCTGGAGAACTTTTTTTTCTAGTATAAGACTCTATGGTAGTTGTGAGAAAGAGGAAGTTTAAATCAAAATCAATTAAATAGCATAAAATATCACAAGAAAAATGTCAATGTATACAAAACAATGCAAATCTCAAGGAAGAAGTCTACAATAAATGAGTTTCAGTGAAGTTGACCTCAGTTAAAAATAAGGCTATATTTACCTTGAAGGTATAAAATTTGATCATAAAGTAAATATTCTTAAAAGTTCTTGCGCATTGTAGTGTAATGAATATCAGCTCAGAATGAAAAATCCATATTTCTAATTCCTACTGCATTCCTTGCATTTGCTTATGTGCAAATAAGACATTAGGGAAGGTTTTAATCCATATCTTCTCCTTCCAGCTAAGGGTTACACAGTTTTGGTTGCTAATAAGTCTACCTGTAATATATTTGTTACTATGATAATCATGGTCGGTGTAGTGTTTTGCCAAGAAGTGTATAAGAACTGAGTGACACAGATGTTCTTGGGATTCTTTTAAAATGTCAAATAGGTGCAAAAAATGCACGTGTATTTAGAATTTTTCTTATATCTAGTGAGTTCAGAAGAGTCAGGCCTAGAGGTAAAATTTCACCTGAGGACCGCTATCGGTAAAGCAAAAGTGACATCCAGCTGACAGAAAGTGTTGAATTTTAATCGTAATTATCAGTCAAATTGCATCAGTTACAGAGAGCATTTGAAGTGAAAAGACTAGTCTTTGCACTGGTCTGCCTAGTATACGACTGGCATTCCCTGACACGGGGGTGAAAGTTCTTGTGCATTGTAGTGTAATATCAGCTCAGAATGGGAAATCCGTAGATTTCGAATTCCTGCTGCATTCGTTGCATTTGCTTATGCACAAATAAGACACAGGGGAAGATTTCAATTCATATCTTCTCTCTCTAGCTATGGGTTACATAGCCTTGGTTGGTAACCAGTCTACCTAGACTTGTTACTATGATAATCTTGATCGGTGTAGTGTTTTGCCATGAGGTGTATTTGCACTGAGTGACACAGATGTTGTAGCAAGTCTTTAAAAATAGGGATGGTTTTAAAATGTCAAATAGATGCAAAACATGCACATACGGATTTAGAATTTTTGATATCTCTACTGAGGTCAGAAGGGTCAGTCCTAGAGGCAAAATTGCATTAGAAGACAGCTATCAGTAAAGTGAAAGTGACTTCAAGCTGACAGTTGGGAAGTGTTGAATTTTAATCATAATTATCAATCAAATTGCATCAGTTGCAAAGAGCATTTGAAGTGAAAAGACTAGTCCTTGGGTTGGTCTGTCTAGTATGCAACTGGTATGCCCTGATGTCGGGGTGATGACAACTTAGAACGGAAAAACTCATGGCAATGTCAAGGCCTTGTTAAAAAGAAAAGAATGAAATATAATGATGATATTTCATTTAGATTTTGAAGAATTGATGCCAGTCATTTTGAATTGTTGAAGTTTTAATTATTCAACAATGGTGAGTACTGGTTATCAAGTGCAGCAGATTAATGCCCAATGTTTTGATATGGAAAAAATATATACTGAGGAGTACATAACATACCACAGAAAGAAATGGCAACATAACGCAGGAAAACCTACCACTTAGGCAGTCATGGATTGAAAAATAGATGATTACTCATGTATGGCACTTAACAAACTGTATGCTAAACAAAAGCTTTTCTGTGGTACTTTAAACTGAAATTTCTTTTAATTCTGATTAATGAAAATTACAATCAGTTGAAAGTTTCAGAAAAATATATATTATTTTTGAAAAACTTTTGATAAAAAGAATCATGTTGTGATATATTTATCAATATGGCCAATTTTTGTAATTAAAAAAAAAAATCCTTCCAATCAAGTTAAATTCAGTTTGAAATACAGCAAAGTTTTTTACTTATTTAATCTATTATCTTACAATTAAAACTAAAATAAAAGTTTCTACTGTTGGGTGGCGATAAGCAGCTGGACAGAAAATAATGGGTATATAGGAGTTTTAGCATTAAATAGATATTTCAACATATGGTACCTCAAAAATATTTTGAAAAAAGATATACAAAGAGGCTAACTAAAAAAACAGTCCAGATGGGAATAACTGGGTCACATTCAAAGGTAAAACATGTATATCTCAGCAAACAATGAATATTTTGTTAATTTCTAGAGTTCTTTTCATCCTGACCAGGAATCCCAGCTTCAGTCACTTTCTTGCTGATGTAATATATCTTCCTTTGTGTTTTTCAAAAATAATTTTATGGCAACTGTCATGATGAGATTTCTCCATAGAGCCCCTGTCAGATGATTTAAGGATACAATTAGACTAGCAGCTAGGTCCTGCAGTATTATAGTTGAAATAGATGCAACTGTGACAGTTTCTTTTCTTACACTTTCCACCTGCAGTTAATTTTTTTCTTGACAACTACAATCTTCAAGAATTTAAATGTAATGTCAGTTGCCATCTTGTTTTACTTAAACATGTTAGATTTTTTTCCTATCCTCAATCCTTCCTATTCACCAGTCTTTTACTTCCTTTCACTCCTTGGAACTTCCATATTGTAATAGTATTACCACCTTAATTTATGTCAAATAATATATATATATATATTCCATTTTTAATTTATTTGTTTAAATGTGTTTTTCTAATGAATACTCATATTTGAGCACATGCTTCTTTGTATTTATGAAACAATATATTTATTTATATCTACTTGCCTGAATGTTTGAAAAATCATTTTAGAAAAATATGTGCCCTCCATTAAGATGCAAATTAATAATTTTAGATAGGTTTCTGATAAAAGAGACTAAGTAAGAAAAACTGCCATTCAAACAGAATAAACTATGCATCATTAATGGTGATGGTGCTATACATGAGAGTAGTATTTCTAAGATGCAACTATCAAAAGCTTGTTTTGAATTCCATAAAATATGAATCAATAATCAATCATCCAAACAATATACAATCCAGGGTTCTGTGGGTAAATCTGCTGGTCAAAGAACTTCTGGGAATTTTAAACAGATCACTTTATTCCATCTTCAATGTATGATAAATCTTGGGCTACCCACACGAGCTAATATCTAATATTTCTAGATTTTGAGGTTGAACAATCTAACATGGTCAATCATTAATCAGGTTTCACATATATTCGTATGAGCAATTTAAAAGTAGAATTCTATGAATCAGATAATACCCAAACTTATATACAAATATTATCTCCTCTACACATGGAAGTAACCTTTAGAATTCTCTGAAAAGGTTGAGATAAATACTGTGAAAGAATATGACAATTCTATATGTGTGCGCAAATGTACATTTAAATTTCAATTACGCAAGCATGCTGGTCCAGATACTTGACAAGCAAATGTTTTCTCTCCTGTATGTATTCTCAAATGCTTTGTTAAACGAGCTTGTTCTGCAAATGCAGACCCACACACTTCACATACAAATGGTTTCTCTCCTGTATGTATTGTCATATGATGCTTTAAACCAGATGGCCGTGAAGATGCAAATCCACACACTATACATGAAAATGGTTTCTCTCCTGTATGTATTGTCATATGATTTTTTAAAATGGTTTGACGTGAAAATGCAAACCCGCACACTTCACATGAAAATGGTTTTTCTCCTGTATGTATTCTCAAATGATTCATTAAATGATATTTATTTGGAAA
Source organism: Ascarosepion bandense (assembly GCA_037127315.1). Taxonomy (NCBI): domain Eukaryota; kingdom Metazoa; phylum Mollusca; class Cephalopoda; order Sepiida; family Sepiidae; genus Ascarosepion; species Ascarosepion bandense. The sequence continues at coordinate 1,911,411 of JBBBDQ010001586.1, read as the reverse complement.
TGAATAACCACAAAATTCACAAGAAAATGGTTTCTCTCCTGTATGTTTTGCCAGATGATTCTTTAAACCATCTTGACGTGAAAATGCAGACCCACACACTTCACATGCAAATGGTTTCTCTCCTGTATGTATTCTCACATGAGTTATTAATGATTGTTTGTTTGCAAATGCATGCCCACAGATTTCACAAGAAAATGGTTTCTCTACTGTATGTATTACCATATGAGACTTTAAAGTAGATTTATATGAAAATGCAGACCCACACAGCTGACAAGAAAATGGTTTCTCTCCTGTATGTTTTCTCATATGATACTTTAAAGCAGCTTGTTCTGAAAATGCAGACCCACACACTTCACATGCACATGATTTCTCTCCTGTATGTATTCTCATATGATTTATTAATGGCTGTTTGCGTGCAAATGCATGCCCACAAATTTTACAAGAAAATGGTTTCTCTCCTGTATGTATTCTCACATGACTCTTTAAGCCAGATGTATGTGAAAATGCAGATCCACAAATTTTACAAGAATATGGTTTCTCTCCTGTATGTATTCTCATGTGTTCCTTTAAACCAGATTTCTGTGAAAATGCAGACCCGCACACTTCACATGCAAATGGTTTCTCTCCAGTATGTGTTTTCATATGATGTCTTAAACCTGATTGTTGTGTAAATCTTGTCTCACACAGGTGACAAGAAAATGGTTTCTCTCCTGTATGTTTTCTCATATGATTCTTTAAAGCACCTTTCTGTGAAAATGCAGACCCACATACTTCACATGCAAATGGTTTCTCTCCTGTATGTATTCTCACATGAATCTTTAAATTAGTTTTCAGTGTAAATGCATGTCCACAAAATTCACAAGAAAATCGTTTCTCTCCTTTATGTGTTCCCATATGTTGTCTTAAACTAGATTTCTCAGAAAATGTAGATGAACACACTTCACATGTAAATTCTTTCTTTTCTGTGTGCATATGTTTTCTAAATATTTCATTCTGTGGATATGTTAATCCAGTCTCTTGAGAAGGTAATGCTCTGTCTTCAGTGTGTACTTCCATGTGTCTTTACAAAAAGAACATTTCTATTTTAAGGTATATACTTAAAAATGATCATTCATTATTTCTCTTTTACTTTTGCTCACATGTGGCTTTTCAAGTTTGACTGATATTTAAAATATATATCTATATTTTCTCCTTCAGCAGTTTTTTTCACTTGTGTGTCTCAGACTGTTCCTTTTTAGTTTTAGTCCATTGTTAATCCTGAGCTACTGTCTTTACAACAACATGATTTCTCTACAATGTATGCTTTTGTTTCGCTTGGCAAATTTAAACATCATAAAAAAGCTTACTTACACATTTGACAAAACGTGTTACACTCCAGTGACTTTGGTAATACAAGTATACCATGGTGACAATAAAAATGCATTGTCTATTTTCTCTGAGTGTTTCCACATTAAAATACAGATCCGCATATTTTTAAGATGGTTTGCTCTTATTCAGCAGGAGAATCTGTGAAGAAAGAAAATGTATTTTTTAAATAATGTAGCAACACTAACTTATGTGTGAAATGCAGTTTTGACAACTTCTTTGTCCATCAAATATTTGTGACATTTCATACAATTCATGTTCAGATTTTAAAGAAAATTTTATACTAGTATTTATAAACTATAAACTGAAAAGAATTTGAATATAGAAATTTTATTATACCACAATTCTATTCATCTGGAAGAAAAGAACATTGCATTAGGGATAAAGATAGATAAATTTTATTAATGTTTTTTTTTTAATTCATTCTGCATTGTTTGTTAATTTCTTGTCAACAATCAGTGATTAGAATATAGAAGTCAAAAAATGAGCAGAGTGACTGAAAATCTTAACCAGGCAATGAAACTGTTACTGTAGACAAAAAGTTGCTACATTAACTTTAAAAATAACATTTAAATTATAAAATCTGCCAAATGAATAAATAAAAATCTATTTCTTTGGAAAATTGCTTACTAAATTTACTTGGAATTGAATTTACTTTATGCTTGAATACAAAACCGAGAAGATATGAAAAATTCAACAATATCTATGATGAGAGCAATTTCACATAAACACACTATTTATTATTCAAAGCCTGATTAGCTAAGTTCTCTGTAGTTTGATTTAATAAGAGTTCCTTCTTCCCTTGAGGACAAAGGTACTGTCCTGCCAGACAACACATAGTTTTCTCGAATATTAGACCAGTAAATGAAAATAAATTTTAATAAAAAAAAAACAAAAAAAACTGAGCATCTACTCAAATAAGAGTATATAATAAAAATAATGTTCAAAATGACAAAAGAGTCTTCTGTTTACTAACTATAAGAGAGAGATTTTTATTTTACCTACAGATGTGTCCAAAGAAAATTTAACTTTCAGGCTATTTTCAAGTGTCATATATTTTTAAAAAAATTTTGTCTTTGCAATGAAAAAATATTCTTTGTACAGAAGATCAAAAAGGAAATAATTCAATAATTCTGAAATGCCCCACAACTGGCTACGAAAGTTTAAAACTAATTGTACATGATGTTAGGAAGTGTTCAGAAACTTTCAATGATAGTGACATCTGAAGGAAAGCAAACTAGAGGCAATCAGTTAAAAGCATCAGTTACACAGATCTGAATCCAGTCTATCCACCTGCATTTATATATAAGTACTTGCACCAAATCAATGAAAAAATCATATAGTATGAAGAAAAAAGGCCCCAAACTTAATAAAAAACAAACTTTTACTATAAAAATATATAATATTAAGAGGAAAGATCAAAAACATTTTCATTATTATTAAAATAGGTTTAATCCTTTCTAACATGTTCAAAATTTTGGTAAAAAATCTTTTTTTGACTTTTATTTGAAAGAAACACAATTATTACAAGAGTTTACAATGGAAAGTATCATTTTATACAACTTGTCCTTTTCTGGTGAAAACCACATTAATTTGAAAATTATTGCATAAATAAAATGATTGTCAGATTTTAATGAAACTTTCAGGATGATGAAATGAATTAAATTATTTTTGAAATTATTATTTTTGAAAATCTTGGTAAATTTTTTTTTTACATCTGTTACTCACCTACACGTAAATTCATGAAATTTTTAAAAAATGAAATTTTGTTGGGAAAATTGGTTTTATTAGTTAAACATAGAACTCATTTGGGAATGTAAATAATCTATTATTTTTTCAAACATTTCAATTTCAAAAAAATAAAAATGCAATAAAAATACGACATTATTAAATTTCATGAGTTTTTATTTGCTTTAATAATATATTTTAAAATAATTGTTTTCATTTGTGATAATTTATTGCTTCAAAATCATTTTTAAAATATTTGAAAGATTTGTTGCCATCAGGTTATTAAGTGAAGACTATATTTACTAATCAAAATTTGAAAAGTTTAATACAACTTGCTGTGTCTTCATACTTTTAAGATTTTTTTTTTGAAATTATATTGATTGGAATTCATAGTCATTTTTGTGGGAATAGCTGATTAGTGCCCTTTTTTTTAGTCATTTATCATTGCAATATATTTCTCTTCATTAAAAATATTCCAAAAATAAAATATACTTTTCTGAAACTTTATTTGAGGCATATTAGCTGATTTAAAGTATTACTTACAGTAGCCATGGTTACATTGTTGACAATCAATGACAAGTTTAACATCAATGATTTTCTCAAGCACTCCATATTACTGGTTCCCATATTGTATTAATTTCTATGCTTGGCCAGCTTAGAAGAATTTTGTGGCCTAGCATATGTATTGTTTCCAGTGGTGTTTTCTATCAATTTTTTTACCTTCATCCCATAGGGGGTGGTGATCCCCTTTCTCCCTCCAGACGTGGTCAACTCTGCTTGATTTTTCTGTCTCCCCTTGTGCTATGGCCTTGCGATGTTGTTGTACACTTCAGATGGTGGCCAGTTTCCCCTTTATATTTCTTTCAACAGTTACATGGAATGCTGTACATGCAGTCCTTAGACACGTTTTCCTTTATTGGGGGTTTTACTTGAGAGAACTATCTTCGAAGGGTAGAACTACTTTTAAATGTCATTCTGATGTTATATGGACAACAGATCCTTTGTAATTTCTCTGATAACCCCTTCACATAGGGTAGACAGAGCAAGGTTGTTTTCTGCAAGTTGTGAGCCTCATGCACCCTCCCTTCAACATTTGTTAAGGCTGTTGTTATGTACCCTGGGTGGTTATTACACTGTAGGGTACTGCTTATACTGATTTATGACTTTTGCTCAATGTTGCAGGCAGCAGACAGTCCCTTTCATTACTTTGTGTGAGTGGTGGGAGTTGAAGTGTTGTAGCATATGGATGTCTTGAAACCCTCTATCTTCAATATATTAGTACATCCAAGAATGCTCGATTTATTTATTTTTTTTTTATAATCGTGTGGCCCCAAGCAAGGCATTTTACTGCCACTGTTGTGCAGGAGGTTACATAGAAGGAATGTTATGAGAAAGAGTGACAGGGGGTCTCAGGAAGAGAGGATGAAAAGGAAGGGAATACTGATGAGAGTGCGGTGGACAGAGAAAAAAGCATGAGGGAGAGAATGTAAGTTAGTGAGACAGGAGACGACTATTGACTTTACACTTAAATTCTTGGAAATTATAGCTGTCGGGAAAGCAAGTATGCAGAAGGGAATTCCACAGGTGGGACATGTGAGAAAAGAAGCTGATGGAGTAGAATTCGCATTTACAATTTATCGGTTTCACAGTAAAAAGATGGGACCTAGTTGCTAATCTTGTGGCTTGAAGAAATTTCTTGTTTTCTTTTTCCATTGTGAACTGTACTGATGATTTCATTTTCACATGGTTCATTAACATCAGGACCTCTTCTTGGTGAGACCAGAGTATGAAGATGGCACCAACCTAGCTCAGCCATAGAGCTGGCTTTAGTGCTATGAATTCTAATGTCACCTCTTCAATGTATTCCATATATATGTTAGCCAATGATGATGATAATGGTGAGCCCATTGCTAAGCCTTCATCCTGCTGATCTGTCTGATCTCATTCAGAAGTATAGTGTTTGTGTGCAGAAAGTCGGAATCTCTATCTTGGTTATCTAGTGGTATACTGGGGTTTTCTCCTAGAGATGAGTCTAAGGCCTGTCTGTCCCTGACTAACGATAGTGCCTCCATCATGGCTACCTTGGTGAACAGACTCACTACATCCAGGCTCACCATCTGGTTGCATTGGATGGAAGTATCTTTGATTCGTTCCATGAAATGAGTAGATTCAAATATATGTAGGAATGAACCAAAATGACCTCAGGGCAGATACTACTACCATGCAGAGAATACATTGTTTCTTTTACCCTCTCTGTCTCTAAATAACTCCCAAGAACTAAGATGCCCAAATCTATTCCCTTTTCTTTCTCTGCTACTATTTCTCTTTCCCCTACTCTCTCTATCTCCCTGACCCATGCTTGACCTAAAGGATTGGCCAGTCCCTCTCTGGCTTCTAAGCAGGCAACATGTGTTCTGTTGCCAGCAGACACTTAACACGAAAGTATGTAAAAAAATAAAAAATAAAATATTCCTCTCAACGCTAATATTTGTATCCACTTTGTCAATTATACCCACAAAGATACCAAAAATATTACATATATGATGGCAATTTTCCTTTCAGTACGCCAATTATATCAACAAGGAAGTGACTTAGAGGGTGGCACACTGAGCCTTGGCTACTAACAATCGGACTGAGTAGAATACCATTGTGAATCCTAGGTAGAATATACATGTGAGGTCGCTTGCTGCAGCATTGAGATAACTGCCTGTATTTCTTAGGGTGGAAGTGAAAAAACACCAATCACTGACACAATCACTCAGCCAGAAATTTGTAAACTGCATGTTATACTTCTTGGCGTTCATGCTGACAGCTCCAGTATGAACATTTCAGAGTGTTGTGTGTCAATCTGGAGGCATTTAAGAGAATTCAGAAAGAGTTGGATGAGTTTAATGTTGATTACAAAGGTACAGCATTTCAGAAAACTCAATCTGATCATTCACGTGAGAAAAAAAACTCCAAAATTAGTTTCTGAAGTCATCTGGAGGCCATTGTTGAATCCAATGGCGATTTTATTAAACAAATTTACTCTTAAGTATATGAAGATATTTTTGTGCAAATAAATTTTTATGAAATATATCAATTTGCATATTTTCATTACCGTGTAATTTAGACGACAATTTTTCCATCGCACCCTGCGTCATATTTGAAAGCAAGTTTCATTATTCTGCACTGATTTTCGAGAAATAAATTAAAAAAAAATATATATTTAATGACTCCTGAAAACCAAGTTACAATCAAAATTTCATTTCTTAAAATTTCAAATGAGCTGGGATGGGGGGGGGGGGTGAATATGCGTAAAAAATAAATGAATTAATAAATATTTAATTTTTGCCAAGATTTTTAAAATGTTTAAAAAATAAATTGTGAATAAGTCCAGGAAGTTTGAATGCAATCCCATATTTAATTTATTTGAATTAGAGTAGACTTTTAAAATTTGAAGGGAAAATTTAAAAAAGCCTTCGGGACCTAAAACGAAGAGTTACAACCAGTTTTACTAGGAAAACGGTCACTAAATTAACCATAACCATTTTTTTTATGCAAAATAAAGAAAAAAAAACGAAAAAAGAAAACAAAAATCAACGACTAAAAAACGAAAACATTTTTTAGTCGTACGTGGGTAAACCAAAAACTTTTTAAAAGTAATTCTGACTGCAAATACGTTTATTTGTAAATAATGACATGAGGAGAAAGTTAAACTTACTTCTTTCATTCTTTTTCCGTCTGATTTGCTTCTCTTAAGACAAAGAAAAATTCAGGAAATGCTGTATTATTTTGGAGATATTAATTGTTTTGGTTAAAAATAAAATTAGATTTCAATAGCGAACATTTATCGGCGCCAAACGTTAACGAAAGATCAAAATTCAAGGGAGATAATTCGCCTTTTGATTGACAAAAAAGGCATCGTTAGAACGGGACATTTAAACTTAAATGGTAATTATCTGTTTTGTTTAATAACGGAAGTCATGGCAATTTTTTTATTGTTTCAATTTATAAACATTGAATAAAACAAATGAAAATGGTAACTTTAAAAGTTAAAGTCGCGTTGAATCAGAAATTTCAAATTAAATGTTTTAAAAAACAACACTAGCAGTAACAAGTAACAAGTAACAACACACTCACAGAGTGCACAAAAAAGACAAGAGTATATACAACATTTTCGCATATCGAAATATTTTTCCGTCTTAATTCTTTTATGCAAGTACAAAAAAACAAAAAGTCTTTCTGCAAATGAATACCTATCTTATCTCAATTTCTGGAATTATCAGGTATTTAATTTTTTTTCAGGCTTACTCGCTTGTTCATTAGATGTATTGTACGTTGAACGTACGTCTTCTTATTTGTACTTCATAAGGCAAAGAATAACCAGAAGAAAATAAAAAGCAGTCGAATTTAAAATACAAGTCATTTTTTAAAATCAACAGTAAAAGGTATTTAAAAAAAACAGGCGATAATCACGGGTGATAATTCCTGTCATTTTTTTTATCATTATTATTTAGCCGAAAATTTATCTACTGCACTCAAACTTTATGTTAATTTCCTTTTCATCTACTTTGGTTAATGCATAAAGAAAAACATTTGTTTTCAAATTGCAAATCGTACGGTAAATGCTGGTAAATTTTCGTTTTAGGTCCCGAAGGCTTTTCCCCCTTGAAATGTATCCCAAATAGCATTATTTCTGTGCAAATGTATATATGCTGCTGAACTCAAATCAACAATTAGTTATTGAAGAAACCTACCTTTATTGATCTGATTGACCAGAAAAAAATCGAACCACATCTCGCACATTTTGTCTTCTGTAACTCTCACGAAGTCATATAATTAACTGCAGAATGACTTTCGACTTAGACAACAAATTTCAGCCTATTTTCGGTCTATTTACTTCCTTTACTGAAATTTCCGCCTATTTACTTCCAGTTAGTAGCAATTGAAAGAGTTCAAAGAAGAGCAACAAAATTGTTGACGTCGTTAAAATGTATTAAATATGAGGATAGGTTAGGAAAATTTAAATTACCATCACTGAAGTATAGAAGACTGAGGGGGGACTTGATAAATGTTTTCAAGATATTCCATTCTACTGACCACACTAATAAGAATTTATTCACTATGTCTGACTATTCTAGAACACATAACAACGAATTAAAAATAATAACCCAGCACAGTAGAACTAATATTAGACAAAACTTTTTTTGTAACAGTCACAAAGTATTGGAATGCACTACCATCACACATAAAATTGGCAAAAACTCTTACGGAATTTAAAAGCCTTATTGAAAAGGATAAAACACTATTAAAATTAAAATATGAGTTTGATTAGAGATGGAAATAATTTATTTTCTCTCCATCTTGGCCATGCCACAATGCTAAGAGAGGGGAGAGAGGATTTAAGAAGGGACACACGAGAGGCCACGAGGCCTAGAAGTCCTAACCTAACCTAACCTAACCTGTAATGAAAGTAGTACAGGATTTTTTTCTACATGTATTACTTTCATTACAGGAAGTAAGTCGGCGGAAATTTCAGTACAGGAAATAAATGGGCCGAAATTTGTTATCTACGCAGAAAGTCATTCGGCAGTTAATTACATGACTTCGTGAGAGTTATGGGAGACAAAAAGTGCAAAATGTACTTCGATTTTTTTTTTCTGGTCATTAAGCTCAATAAAGGTAGGTTTCTTCAATAACTAATTGTTGATTTGAGTTCAGCATATACATTTGCACAGAAATAATGCTATTTTGGATAAATTTGAAGGGAGAAAAGCCTTCGGCACCTAAAACGAAAGTTTACTTAAATGCTTAACTGATAAAATTAATTGCTTTGTTTTTTAGCAATCACTGAAAAAGAAAAAAAATGTACTCAACGTGAAATATGCTTGTCACACAAGCCGTGAGTTTGAACCTTGTTCAACTTTTTTGAATTATTCTTTTAGTTTTAAAATATCTGTTCTTCCCTTCTAACTGAAACAGTGTTTAGTGTTTCCTACCAGCGTTTACTATATTTTTGTCAGTTCACTACTTTGGCAACATTAGCTGGGAAAAAATACAAGACGATTGGCATGGGTCGGAAGTTAGAGACACAAAGCATTGCACCTAAGGTCAACAAAATGGTCTTATCAATTTTATTTTAATTTTAAAATTGATGTTTTAACAATAGACCCATATTATTATTACATTTTTTGTAACAACATACATTGGGTATTTTATTTTATTTTTACTGTCACGAATTTTTGAAAAATAACTTAGTAAAAAAAAAAAATGACAAATTATCAACTGTTTCTTTTTTGTTGTTTTAAATTTTAGTTATAAATAATAACTAGAATTTTTCTTTTTTTTTTAATACGGTCGAAAGGTTGTAAAAGTCTCTAGGTGTTATATTGAGTTGAGTTTAATTCCATAATACATTCATTACAAATTTAAATAATTCCCATATGCAAAACGCTTTTTATTGTATTTCCAAACCAAATTTAAATTGGAATTCATGTATTTTTTTCATTAATTAGTGTGTGTGTGTGTGTGTGTATATTTCGAAAGAGAGTAGAGTTTCTCAGCAACGCTTAAATGTGGCACAAGGCTTACTAATTAACCTATAACTAAGGAAGTGCATAAATTTTTTATGTCATAAGAAAAAATTCTGCTGTGAACAAAAGGGGAACAGAAATAAAAAACAACAAAACAAAATTCAATATAACACAAAAGGTTCAAATTAAAGAAAATTTACTAATTTATAAAACACAGAGAGGAGTTGTGAGCTGACTGCAAAACAGGTCTGTTAGCAAAGGCTAGGTTATAGCCTTGGTACCACAAGAAAAAACAAGTTTAAAGTCCTTTGCAGTTACGTTGTTAATCTGAAGCTTCAGTTCCCTTTTTCTTTTTCTTTGAAGGGAGAGAACTTAGAGGAGAGTAGCTTCCCTCTAGCTACCTGTTAGCAGCTCTGTTTTCCCTAATGTTTTGCTATGTTTAGTGTTCGAAGTTCGTTCCTTTGTCTCAAGCCTGGAAAAAAGTGTTTTTTTTTTTTTTGTTAAGTCTCTTCTTCAACTTGTGAGCCGACCTGGGAAACTGTCCCTTTTTTCTGTAAAATAAAATTTCTTTCTTCCTCTGGAAGAAGTGACGTTCAAACTTACTTTTCTTCTGCCACGTGGGTTAATGACAAACAGGAGAAACGGTCCTTTTTAGGGAAATAAACTCTCTTTCTTCCTCTGGAAGAAGTATCGTTGAATCTTTTGTTTCTCCTCTGTCCGACTGAAGGAATTTCTTTTCTTCTGTGAGCTTCTCAAACCCGCAAATAAATTTAGACTTCTGTTTACGTCATTGGTCTGACGGAGCTAAAATTTTCAGGACTGCTCAAGTTGACGAAAATCAAAAAACTGAGGGTTCCTGTTCCTTCAAATTCTATCAAAGGGAGCCAACCATTCAGAGGCGAGATATGCGACACGTGGTACAGCAAAGACATTTCAATTTCCCAATAGCATTAGCGAGAAAAGGAGAGAAAGAAAAACGAAGAAATGAACGGATGAATAAAATTTCAACAGAACGTATCAGAAATAGTCATACCAGTTCCAAGAATACTTGCATGCAAGTGAATATAACGAATCCAACAGAATTTTGGAACTTAGCTGGAGTGAAAGCCTTTTCTACTAAAATTCATATATAGAAATCTGCATGCAAACAGCTGAAAAATGCTGATTCATGAAGTATTTCTATTAGTTGTATAATTAAATTTTGTTATTATTCAATGCTATTTCCTTTATTGTTTTTAGTAGGAAATAGTTACATAAATTCAATTTATTTCTATACAGCTACCTCATTACTATTGTAGGAATGATAGTTTAATAAGGTTTTATTGAAAGAGAAAATGAACTATATATCTAAACCTGCTTCTGATAAAACCCATTTTATTTAAGATTTAAAGAAGTAATTTTAACATTCTCCTAATTACTCAGAAAGAAATGCTTGGCAAACATGACATATTTGGGAAAGACTGTAGAGTAATTGAGAACCTTTACTGGTAGCAAATTACCTGTATATCATTAGGAAATGAGTTCCGTAGATACACAAAGATAGAAAGAGGTGTAAGATAAGGATGTATTTTCTCATCAGATCTATTCAATCTAAACAGTGATTTTATATCATGTGCAAATACATATCAACAAGTTAATAACAAGAATCAACGAGACTCAGACACGTATGTGCAGATCCGTTATTTTATTCAGACTGTGTTAGTAGTAACAAACTAGGGGCCTGCTGCTATAAACAGGTTAGTGTGGTGTTAGGAAGTTGCAGTATGTTTTGTAAAAGAGAATAGAGTAAGGGGGAGATAGTCCACTTCATACAAGAGGAAGATAACCCATATCTAACAAGTGAGACCATTCTGAGAGCTCTAGACGTCCTACCAGGATTTGTCATTGGTGGCTGCAGTCTGAACAATGTAAGATATGCAGATGATACAGTGCTGATAGCAGATACGGAAAAGAAACTACAAGATCTACAGAAAGCAGCTAAAGAAAGCCGAAAGAAACGACAACAAATAAACTAAAAGAAAATTGAATGCATGATAATCAGTAAAAAGAGGAGCCCAAAATGCCAACTTCAAGTTTCTGATAGAAACAAGTGCAGAAATTTAAATACCTGGGAAGTTTTCCAACAGAGGACGGAAAATGCAATATGGAAATCTGGAGGTGTACCGACATGGCCAAGGATGCATTCCAGAAGCTGAGTAGAATATTAAGAGAAAGATAATTTTTCTTCAAGTATTCTCTATATATACTGGTCTCTTCATTTGCATACAAAACTACACATAGTTTCGAAATGTACAATGAAAATAGGCTGCATTTATCACTTTATATTATATTTATCAAATTGAAAGTTGTATTCTGTAAATTGCGGTGAACAAGTCAACCTCAAGATTATCAACTCAAAATTCTGAGTTAGGCCCATAGCTGTGATATAGGTCAACCTCACCTCCAATAAAAAACATTTGCTAAGCTACCAGTGGCCTGAAACTTAAGCCTACCAGTAAATGAAGTTAAGCAACAGTATACAATAACTGGTGCTAAAACTACATCAGCTTACACCTCTTACTCTTAGACACTAACCATTATACCTTTTTGTGTGCATTGTACAGCAAACAACCTACAACACACTGGCAGTTACCGCATATTGTAATGGTATAACTTAGCAAACATTTAAAATTCATCATGTCTACTGAAAAACAAATTAAAATCAAAATTTTAATACTAAATTTCTGTTACTATTTTATATTTTTCTGTTAATATGCCAAATATTTTTACCAAACATGAGTTTTAGTGGGATGTATTTGTTGGAGCCTGCTGGAAGTAAGTGTTGTACAGTAATTGTTAGGAGTATTGCCCCATTTGTTTACATCTCAGTGGTAAAGGTTTCGCATTTTATAACAGCAATATGAGTCAATCCCTAAATTTGGAAGAAACAATTTTTAGGCTTAAAAAGTTGTACACCACAATTTATGATAACTGCTGTGTTCTTCTCACAGTAGTATATAATCTCATGATTTCCTTTTTTTCATACATCAGAAATGATCATCTAAGCTGTGATCCCCATTGAATACCTTCCTGTAATAAAGGAACCAAAAAAGTGCAGATTAATTAACCAGAGTTAAAAGAAATTGTGGCTGAATGGAAAATGATGTGCATAGTGAGGATAAATCCATATACCAGTTGCAAAAAAGCATTCAGACTGAGTATCTGTCTATGGAAGAAAAGTTCTTACAGAAATCTGCAATTCAAAAAAGTTAAGAACCAATGATTTAAACATTTCATCAATAGTAAATGAATTCATTACTTCATCAAAATAAAAAAATTGAGTCTTTTTGTTTTCAATAAAAGTCCTTACTAACCTGGATAACCAGTTGTCTTATTGTAGATTGCGAATAATTGCTTTTAATAATTTCAATTTGCTGAAACTTATTTCAACAATTGCAACAGTCACTGGTATTGCAAGTAACATTCATAATGCAATATAGAAATTATTTATAAAATAATGAGTGTAAGAGGATCCTGAATAATGTCAAGCTGTTGTTCGTTGAGAGAATGAGGCAGCTCATAGTTGACCGCAAGTTCAGCTGCAAGGACTATTGGCGGCTGTGCAAACGTGTTCTGAACAATAGCAAATCCTCCATCCCCACCTTGATCAATGAATACCTCAAATTCATTGATTAAAGTGGGGATGACATCTGTGGACAAGGCCTTTCTGCATCCTGTCTGCGTGAAGTCCTCTTTGTTCCTGTATTTAAGAACTCAGGGAAACCTCGGACTCAGCCAATTCTCACCCTATCAGCCTCCTGCCAATTTTCAGAAAAGTGTTTGAGGCTATCATTAATGCTGAGATAGTTCAACATCTTGCTCCCCATAAACTATTCTCAGACAGTATGGATTCCACTTTGCCGAGTCGACTGCTGATATGCTAATGATCATCACGGATTATACATACCAGGCCCTCGATAAGTCCGGTGATGCTTGTGTTATTGCCCTGGGTATCTCCAAGGTTTGACAGAGTTTGGCTTCTGCACAAGCTTCAGGGCCATGGTATCACTGGATGCTTGCTTGATCTGATCCAGTCTTTCTTATCTAACTGCATAATGAATGCTGTTTTCAATGGGCATGCCTCTACATCCTACCGCACAAATGTTGGGGTCTTTCAGGTCACTTTTCTAGGCCTGACGCTCTTTATAATCCTCATAACTGATCTTCCAGATGTGATCAAATCTCAAATAGACATCTATGCAGATAACACCACCATTTACTCTCACATCAGTAAGAAATCTGGCAATGTAGACAAATATAACCTCGCTGCTGTTCTTTAGAAGGACCTCCACTCAGTAGTGGACTGGGGTAAGAAGTGGCTTGTGAATTTTAATGCTTCTAAAACAAAACTCCTATCTGTTAACCATTACAAGCAATCACTTCTGCCACCCATAAGCATGGAAGAAGCAATTCTTCCTGAAAGCAATACACTGCACCTCCTCAGCCTTACCCTATCTTCCGACCTCAAGTGGAATTATTACATTGAATCAATAGCTAAATCCACTGCTAGGAAGTTTGGGTCACTATGTCGGGCCAGGAAGTTTTTTCTGCCTGAATCCATTTTGCACATATACAAATCAACCATTCAACCGTGCATTGAATACTGTTGCCATATCTGGTCAGACACCCCTGCTGTTCATCTCAGTGTTCTCAACAGGCACCAACGGAGAGTCTGTAACATGTTTGGTCCCGACCTGGCAGCTCGACTCTAGCCACTTTCTCATTGTCAGGATGTGGCTTCCCTCTGTCTCTTCTTTAAATATTTTCATGGCTTCTGCTCTGACTAAATTGGGTCACTGGTGCCCCCTTCACAAGAATTTACTCGGGCAACCAGACTGGCAACAAGGTCTCATCCTTTTACAGTTATATCAACCAAATGCAGGTGAAAATTCTATTCCAGCAGATTCTTTTCTCACACTTTCTGCCTGTGGAACTACCTTCCATATATTTGCTTTTCTGATGGCTATAACCTCCAGGAATTTAAATGCAAAGTCAACTCCCATCTCTTACTTCCTAAAAACAACCAAAAACACTTTCAAATGTCAAAAATGAAGTTTTTATTGATTGAAAGGATAATAGACTAGAGGTAATCTCTTTGAAAAGAAAATTAATTTCCATGTGTAAATTTATAAACAACTTCTATAAAATACAACCAGTTTACGATAAGAAAAAAAAATTATTTGCGAAAAGAGGATCCAAATCTGAAAAATATGCACTAAATTAAAATTTGTAAAAATCACAGTTTGATTAGATAGTTATTTTTTAAGTTTGAACTAAAGTATATACCCTCAAAAGAGTGGATTTAATCCAGTTGGAATTCTATCCTGTTAAAGACAGACAAAATTTTCTCACTGAAGGCAGAAATGATTTGGCCATCTCAGGCATATGAACTGCTGTTTCCAATTAAGGAAAATACTTTTCAGAATTTGAGATTTTATCAAAAATCTGTGAATGTATGGTTCTAGAAACTGAATATTTTGTTTAAAACCCCAGAAAAGGAGCAACACCTGAGATATGTCTCCTTTTCTCACCTTTTGAATTTGTGATCTTATGATGTAAATAAAATTTTTTGTGAAATAAAACAGAAATTTGTACTTATTGTTGTTCTGAATTGATTATTTTATGGTGTGTAAGGCCTATTTTGCATATTGTAAAAAATATTTTGTTATTTGAATAAATCCTTATTTTTTTTCTAATTTCACTCTGTGTAAAAGACTTCTCATTTTTTATTTCTTCTGGAAAAGTCCTTTTGAAATAGTGTTTATAAAAATGTCATTTCTTTTACAGAGGGTTTATGTTATGAAGGCATGACATTTGTGTCGTGTAATAGTATATTTATAAATTTTAGAATTACAAACAATTTGATAAAAACTTTTTTAGCAATATTAACTGACCTTAAATAAACATTAAATCATTGCCTGAATTCATTTATTTATGCCACTTACATTGTAGCAAACCATCCACATTCCCCTCCATATTTCATTGGTGAGAAGTAAGTTTCATGAGAACTGCTTCTTCCCTTGTACTACTTTTCTACAGACCCGACTCCCAAAAGTAAGTTTCCTAAATCACTACAATTTTAACATATTCAACCCCACAGTTAATCTTCCCCTTCTATCCACATAAACTGCCTCTTACTATGACTCTCTCCTTCAATGCTTACTTTTTGCTTAAGACAAAGAAAATTGGTAACCATTCAGAAAGAAATGCTAGGATAAATTTGTCTTGTTATTCTTGACTTAAAAATTGCATGAAAAATTTAAAATAAAATATGGAACAGCTTGCATGATCAGGAATGTGTTATTTCTATTTCCAAAGAAATTATCATTAAACTGATATAACCAATTGTTGTTTTTAACATGACAAAATAAAATGGGCAGGGAAAAATGACACACTCGCTGAGTATTGGAAATAACTAGGGAATTTATTATTGTGGAAACATAAATACAGAGAACAGTTTTGGATGTTGAATAAGGATGTGGTTATGGAGAGCCTAGCAATATCCTGCATGCCATGTTACTGGGATGCTGCTGGAAGACCTTCCTGTCCCCCAGCATGCACCTATTAGCCTTGGGATCAACTCCCTTGAATGTTCAAGGGGAGATAAATTTTGACTCTTTTTATGGTAGTCCTAATACCTCCCTACCCTGTTTTTAAAAAAAGACAATTAGCTGTAACAAGCAAGCTTGCGGTTAATTTGTAGGTGCTTCACTTTAGTTCTGTTTCACTTTGGCCGGTTCTTTCTAGGTTCTGCATTGTTCTCGTTTATATTGGTCTGTTCAACAAGTGGTATAGTCGGTAATTCAAATGTGTCCACTAGTAAGTCCAGTGGAAGGTTCGATGTGTTGTTTGTTGTAATGTTGCTGGTGTACCTAGGGCGCAATTACTTTTTGTGTCATGCCCATAATTGATCTCCGACTTGTACACTATAGACAAATTGTCCTTTTTTTCTTGTGGATTGTACCTGGTGTCCAGTTTGGTTGCCCAGGCCTGTACCTCCTCACAAACACTGGTGTACCTACTGATAGTGGTTGATTTGTATTCTGGCACATCCCGTGTTTTTGTTGTTCTTTTGGGCATAACGCATCCAGTGTGGTACAGAGTTTTCGCCCCATAAGTGCCTCTGCTGGTGTCATCTCATTCAGTACTGCACTATTGGGTGTTGTCCAGTAGCAAAGAAGGAATGTTTGTAATATCTCTTCTGTTGATCCCTCTCCCTTTGCTTTAAGCAGAGCATGTTTGAATGTGTCTACAAACCGTTTGGCTTGGCTATCGGATTGAGTGTGATAGGGAGGTGCTTGAACATGCATGATGCAATTTTATTTGCAGAAGTGCTGGAACAATTCTGATGTAAACTGTGTTCCATTGTTGGACACAAGTGTTTCTGGTAAGTCCATGTTAGCTGAAGAGCCGTTTAAGTAGACTAATAGTTGAGAGGGTGTCCATATTTTTCATCAGAAAAATCTCTGGTCATTTTCAATGGGCATCCACAACCATCAGAAAACTCAGTTCATTTATAGGACCAGCAGAGTCTACATGAACCCTGGACCATGGTTGCTCTGGATATGTCCAGTGTGAGTCCATGATTCGTGGTGGGTTTTTCTGTGCTTCCATCCAAGGGACAACTCTCGATCATCTTTTTGATGTCAGAATCAATGTTAGGCCCGTATACAATGCTGTGGGCTATGGCTTTCATCCGATCGATGCCAGGATGTCTCAAGTGTAATTGTTTGAGAACAGCTCTCCCGAGTTTTGTATGGATCACAACCTGGTCTGCAATCATAAGACACTTATCAATGATGGACAGAGAGTCTCTTCACCGCTGAAATTATTGCAGCTCTCCAGTGAGGTCAGATGGTCATGAGCATCTGAGAAGCTGGATAACGTTTTAAAACATTTAATCTTGCTGTGGCTCTTGCTTAATTTCAACTCTTGTTACAGGAATTCTTCTGACACAATCAGTGTGTGTTGAAAATCATCCTCAATGCTGATGGCCGCTATGATGGTGTCATCATTTGAGGCAGAATGTGATCTGATGAGGCATAACAATGCATCAGCCTGATAAAATTTTGTTGTTCGGTGGTATTTTATTTCAAAATCCTACTCCAGTAAGGTGACTACCAAATGTTGTAATTGACTGGCTGAGTAGATGGGAATCCTTTTTTTAGAATCAAAGATTGAGAGCAGTTGCTTATGATCTGTTAGGAGTGTAAAATGGTGCCCAAATATCATCTTGTGAAACTTTTTTACTGCAAAAATCAGAGCCAGTGCTTCCTTCTCTATTTGGCTGTAGTTGTGTTCTGCGGGTGTCAAGGACCTTGCTGCATGCATGATTGCCTTTTCCAATTTATCTAGAAAAATGTGAGATCACTGCACCAACTCCCTGGCTTGAGGTATTCACTGCTACTACTATTTTTTGAGTTGGGTCAAAATGTGTGTGTAGCAAGTCTGAACTAATTAGTCCTTTAATTTTTTCAAAAGATTGTTGACAATCTAATGGCCAGTACCAATTTTTATCTTTTGTTAGCAGTCAGAGAAGGTAGAAAACTTCCATAGTGGCTAACTAGTCCAAGAAATGAGCGTAAGCTGCTAAAGTCTGATGGGGGTGACATGCGTTATATAACTGCTATATTAGCCGGATCTGGATGACGGCCATGGTGATCAAAAATAAAGCCAAATATTTCATTTCCTGTAAATAAAAATGATACTTTTCAGGTTGAAACTGAAAACCGAAATCTTGAATGTGTGTTAGAACTTTGTCAATACGTTCTGACAATTCCTCTTTTGATTGGCTGACAATAATGATGTCATCTATGTATGCTGCTGCACTTTCTACTACTGTTAGCATAGTGTCCATGATTTGTTGGAAAATAGTTGGGTCTGTTTTTACTCGAAATAGTAACCGTCAACATGATGGGTGTTTATCATCAGTAGTTCTCTGGAGGTTGCAGAGACCTCGACTTGTAAGTAGGCTTCTATGAGATCTAGTTTGGTAAAACATGTGTCGCCATTGAGTATGGTGAAGATATCTTCTGGAACTAGCAGTGGATATTGATGATCTTCCAGTGCTGCATTGAGGCCAGTTGAGAAATCAGCACACAACCGAATTGAGTCATCAGCTTTCTTTCCTACCACAATGGGTGCTACCCACAGTTGTGAGGACTTTCTTTTCTTTTAGGTGTTTTAGTTCCTTGTCCACTAATGGTAGTGCTGCATATGGTACTGGGCATTTGGGACAGAACACAGGTTTAGTGGAAGGTTTAAGTGTCAGTGTAGCTTTAGCTTGATTGCAGCATCCAAGGTTGCTCATGAAAACTGGAAAAAAATTGCTTGAGTATATCTTCAGTCAGGTCCTTAAGGGCACTCTGGGTCAGTGCTTTTGATACTGCATTGCAAACAAAATTGAGTGGGATGTCAAGAAGACTCAGTGGTTCAATAAAATCAAGTCCCAAAAGGTTGTACTGGGAATTCGAAATGTATATGATCCCAGATGTTGTTTTCTCCTCAGTCCTGATTGTTGCTAGCAGTTTGACTGTAATATGAACACAATCCCCAGAACCACTCCATGCTACATGTTTTGTAGATGTAAGCTGAGGTTTGACTATACTTTTCCACTGTTTCTGGGAAATGAGGATTATGTCCGATGCTGTGTCAATTTGTAACCGAACAAATGGTTGTTCAATTCCACAGACGCATATATGTGGTTCAACTTGGAGTTAAGAAAGAATGTAGCTACCAGACTGTTTGTGTTTTATGTCTGTTTTTGTTTTGTAATCACTTGTGTGTTGATTTGCACCCTGGTGTCCATCTTTGTGAACTTGCTGGTTGCATTTGTGGCAGCAGTGAATTTTGAAGGAGCATTTCCAAGTAAAATGCTAGCCACCACAATTCCAGCAAGCAGATGGAGGTTTCTTTTGTGTTGCTTCCGGATAGTGTTGATTGTGGATGTTGTTGCAGGTACCAACTGTTGTACCATATCTGAATTATGCTTTAGAGTCACCAGCCACTGACATTCCTCTGTAACTTGCTGCATTTTGTTCAATTTTTGGCAAAATTCTTGTGCGCACACCCTGTCACTTGCGAACCTTAATCCACATGCTAAAATCAAACAAATTGTTCATCTGTGATGATGGAAATTTTGAACCATTCGCATTGCTTGTTTACGAATCCTGAGTAAGCCATAAAATCAACTGTATCACATTTTGTGATATTGAGGCAGTTGAATCTTGCATTAAACAATGAGGTTTGTTCACCAAAAATTTTATTTAGTTTCAACTGTTTTCATGAAACTACAATCCCATGGTTGTTTCAGTAAAATGTAGTTAATATATTTTTGTGCTCACTTGGACTGATTTTGCGAAAAAGGAGCCTTACTTTCCAGCTATCCGTTTGCTCTCCAAAATCTTCTTTAAGGAGATCCTCATAATGAGCAAACCATGTTGTGAAGGTTGTGTTTGCCTCCTTATCATAGTGGAACTCTGATGGAATTTTCGAGAGCCTGTCCATGTATCAATTTTGTTGCTGGGGGAGTTGGATGTGGTACCATCCCTAGTCTCTCTGAAAAGAGTTCCATCAACCTTAATTGCTGTTGTTGAATCTGTTGGTTAGTATTTGGATCCATTATTTCACACTGAATAGGAAAGAAAAAAATTCTGGGAAAAAGATTTTTTTTTTTTTAAAATGTTAGGTTTTCAATGTACCTGACGTTTTTGTGTCCATGAAATTCGACTTCTAAAATATAAATTTCTAAAATTCTCTACTCCATGCTATGAAATAAATTCTACTTGTCAGTTTCTTTTATTTCCAGTCCTTGAGGTGAATATTTCCACCTGCTGCATCTCATCTTGGTCGCCAGTTGTTTTTAACATGACAAAATGGGTATGGAAATTGACACACTCGCTGAGAATTAGAAATAACTAGGGGATTTATAATTGTCGGAACATGAGTCCAGCAAACAATTGTGGATGTTGAATAAGGATGTGATTATGGAGAGCCTAGCAAAGTTCTGCACACCATGTTACTGGGCTCCTGCCAGAAGTCTGTTCCTGTCCTACAGCATGCACCTATTAACCTCGGGGTCGATGCCCTTGAATAATCAAGGGGAGATAACCTTTGACTCTTATGATGGTCCTAATACAAATAATAACTTTTTATTCTATATTTTTTTGATAAAGTTAGTAGAATAACTTTATTTTTTTACATTAGAAGTATAAAAAAAGTTAAAAAGTAGCAAAATAATACATTTGACTTCAATCTATTGATTTTATTTAATAAGAATTTTTAATTTTCGTTTGATGGCATAAAATATTTAATTGCAATGAATTTTTAATTTAATAATTCTGAATTTAAGAGTTATTGAAATATATATAATATTCTTTAAACAGGAAAGAGTAGTCAAAGGCAGAAATTCAGAATTATCTTGTTTTTAGAACATTCATAAAAAATAATGTAACAAATGCAAAAATCTTCTGCAAAAAGGTTGACATTTGAAGATGGTATAAGGATATAAAAGGCAATTATCTCTCTTTGGTGGAGATGAATTCATGTTGGTCACAAGGTGACTGTTTGGTAAAGTCACTTTGTACTGATGAAAGTGGTAATCAGTCAACTTCCAGGAGTCAGAGCAGTTTACTTAGTTCCTTGCCTGGGCTGAAGTTAAATCTGTATCCCCAAGCTTGCTTCCATGTGATGCAATTTACAAGCTCATGGTGCCATTTCATTCAGGGAATGTTACTTTCTCAGGTATAAAAAAAATTATCTTATTAGCCTTCTGTATCCCTATATTATATGTAAGATCCTATCTCTTCATCTTCTTTTTACACTTCTTGTTATGGAGATGTGTTATATTTTCTTTGTAAGGGACACATCGAAATATCTATATATAATTTTGTGTATGACATAGTGGGATAAAACTCTGAGAACAAAGCATGATTGTCATTGATTTCAGCCATTCCAGTCTGCCCTTGAAGTAAGGTATTATATCAGGGATATAATAATGCCAATAATGGCAGAAATTTATACTGCAAGTATAAACCTTATTACTATATCTCACCAATCAAGGACATTCAAACATTACAATTTTTTTAAGCATTTAGGGATTTTTCTTCATGTAACTGTAAAGTAAAAATGTCACATACTCTGCCACTGAATTAAAATATAGGTACAATATATTAAAAAGGCAGAAGAAATGTCCTCAACCAAATATTTCCACAAAGTTTTCTAGGAAAATAAAATATTCAGTATACAATTTATTTATTAGTATGTGCAGATAATTCCATTATTTTTTTTTTTTTAGAAAACAATAGTAGCATCTTTACTACTTTTATTTCAGAAAAACTCATTCATTTGATGGCGTTTCTAAATAACATTGAATTAGGTAACTCCAAAACAAAAAAAAAATGATACTTTAGTTTTAAAATGCATTTTAAAAACTGAAAAATCTTTTTAAAAGTTTTATTTTAGTTTTAATTCCATGCAAACAGATTAAATTTAATATTTCCAACAAGCAAAATACTCTGTTGAACTTCAAAGTGAATTTCAATTGATTGGTATCATTTTTTTTATTATCAGTGAAAATATCCACAGGAACGAATCCGTCAACACAACATAGAAATTTTTAATGAAGAGGATTATTTTAAAAAATGCAAAACCAAAACTTGAAGGAGGAATTTACTTTATCAACTGCAGTGTTTGCTAGAAAGAATATATCGGAGAGACCTCAAGAAGTTTAAATTAAAGATTATAGAAACACAAGAGACAATTTAAAAATTAACAAACATAATGCATTGGTTCTTTGGCATTACAAAACTGACCACAATTTTAACATAAAATACTACTCTAATTAAAAGAAAAATAATTCTTATAGACAAAGATGTATAGAAAGTGCATTAACCAGCAGTTCACCCACAGTAATTTACTTTCCCAGTTCTTAAATGTTTGTGCTTGTCTGAAGCTGTTAAAAATGTTGATCCACACATTTGACAATGGTTTCTCTCCAGTTTGCACACTGATCACATACTTGACAAAAAATGGTTTCTCTCCCATATGTCATCTGATATATGCTTTAAAATTGCTATTGTATGAAAATGCTGCTTTACAGAACTGACAGGAAAATGATTTCTTAGCCATATTTCTAACATGAGCTTTTAATGAAAAAATTGAGTAAATGTTGATGTACTCACTTGACAAGATGCTTTTTCTCCTGTGTGTAATTCTATGTAGCTTTAAAAAAAATGAAATCAGTATATATTCCAATCCATATACTTCAAAAGATACTTGTTTCTTGACTATCTGTATTCAAATGGCTTTTCAAGTTTGAATTACATGAAAATTCACATCTATATTTTTTCACCAGTCACATTTCTCTCCAATTAGTATCAGTGCACTTTTCATTTCAATCATGCATACTGATTCACACACTTTACAAGAATATGGCATGTTTCCTCTAACAGAATACAAATTTTAATTGATGACTATATTAAAGAGTTGTATGTATGTAGAGAAATCTTGTAACAAAAGTGCTTTAACTTTTTCTAAAGCCAATAAAATAAGGTTTCTACTCAAATGTTTAATAAATTATCATTATTTCATTCAATTTCTGTCTGATCATTTGTTGTTGTTATCATGTTTTGGTCATTATCCCATCATCAGAAGTATATCGATCAATATGTGTGCCGTAAACAAAATTCTGAACTGAACCTTTAATGTAATCTAGGTGGATGGGTAGACTGTTTTCATCTCACAGCCAAAGTCTAGGAAAATCTTGTTTAGTTCTTATTGTTAGAAGAAGCAATAACTGTGCTATAACTGAGTTTCCACAGAGTCCAAGTCTAAGGATGTCACCAATTCATGAACCAAAGATTTAATCAAATAGCCGAACATTCTAAAAATATAAAACAAAAGATAATTTAATAATCAAAGAATTTTTTGGTCAGTCCTCATAATAATATCAAAGATTTTTAGGATAAACATTTGTTTCTATTAAATTTCCTGCATTTTTTTTATTATGTATCCTAATTTTTTATTGAATCTTTGGAGATGCCTATTTATATATATTACCTTGTATTTAGTTTTTAGTTTCATTTTTATAACTTTCAGATGCATATATTTTTATTGTTATTGTGATGAAATATTTAAGTAAATTGTCTTATTCATTTCACACAACCTATATTCTCATTTTTACTTGGGACAACAATTTAAAGCATATAGTTCACCATTGCAACTCAAGGAATCTTGAGGCAAGTATTCTATTAAAAATTAGAATGCTGTTAAGATTAAAATGAGAATTATTTATCAGCATCTTTTAAATGTTTGACATTATTTCTTATTACAATAAATGTTAAAACAGTTGTTATTAATTTGACTTTTAAGAAAATAAAAATCAAGAAAATACTTAATTATATTTAAAAATAGTAATCACTTTTCAAAATACTATTCATATACTTCTTTTTATTTGTTCGGAAAAAATTTCATCATTTTTTTTTAATTGTCATACAGAATAAAAAAAATCTTGCTGCAAATACGTATTTTAATTCGTAAATAATGACATGAGGAGAAAATTAAACTTACTTCTTTCGCTCTTTTTTCATCTGATTTGCTTTTCTTATGACAAAGAAAATTGAAAGATATGTATCATTTCAAAAAGGCTCTAATTATTTTGGATAAATAAAAATAGTTTTTAAAAGCAAATGTATATTGGTACCAAAAGTTAAAGAAACAGTAAAATTCAAGGGATATAAATTGTGTGTAATTTCATTTTCATTATTTACAAAAAACATTGATTCAAATGGACATTTAAACATGGTGGTAATTAATCGATTATGACTATTCTATATGAGTGCGCAAATGTACATTTAAATTTCAATTACACATAAATGCTGCGCCAGTTAGTTGACAAGCAATTGTTTTCTCTCCTGTATGTATTCTTAAATGTTTTGTTAAACGAGCTTGTTCTGCAAATGCAGACCCACAAACTTCACATACAAATGGTTTCACTCCTGTATGTATTGTCATATGATGCTTTAAACCAGATGGCCGTGAAGATGCAAATCCACACACTATACATGAAAATGGTTTCTCTCCTGTATGTATTGTCATATGATTTTTTAAAGTGCTTTGACCTGAAAATGCGGATCCACACACTTCACATACAAATGGTTTTTCTCCTGTATGTATTCTCAAATGATTCATTAAACGATATTTATTTGGAAATGCATATCCACAAAATTCACAAGAAAATGGTTTCTCTCCTGTATGTTTTGCCATATGATTCTTTAAACCAACTTGACGGGAAAATGCAGACCCACACACTTCACATGCAAATGGTTTCTCTCCTGTATGTATTCTCACATGATTTATTAGTGATTCTTTCTTTTTAAATGCATGCCCACAGATTTCACAGGAAAATGGGTTTTCTACTGTATTTATTATATGAGAATTTAAACCAGATTGACAAGAAAACGGTTTCTCTCCTGTATGTATTCTCATATGTCTCTTTAAACCAGATGTATCTGAAAATGCAGATCCACAAATTTTACAAGAAAATGGTTTCTCTCCTGTATGTATTCTCATGTGTACCTTCAAACCAGATTTCTGTGAAAATGCAGACCCACACACTTCACATGAAAATGGTTTCTCTCCAGTATGTGTTTTCATATGATGATTTAAACCTGACTTTTGTGTAAATCTAGTCTCACAAAGTTGACAAGAAAATGGTTTCTCTCCTGTATGTTTTCTCATATGATTCCTTAAAGTACATTTCTGTGAAAATGCAGACCCACACATTTTACATGCAAATGGTTTCTCTCCTGTATGTATTCTCACATGAGTCCTTAAATAATTTTTCCTTGTAAATGCATGCCCACAAAATTCACAAGAAAATCGTTTCTCTCTTTTATGTGTTCCCATATGTTGTCTTAAACTAGATTTATCAAAAAATGTAGATGAACACACTTCACATGTAAATTCTTTCTTTTCTGTGGACATATGTTTTCTAAATATTTCATTCTGTGGATATGTCAATCCAGTCTCTTGAGAAGGTAATGCTCTGTCTTCTGTGTGTACTTCCATGTGACTTTACAAAAAGAAAATCTCTATTTCAAGGTATATACTTTAAATTGATCATTCTTTTATCTTTTATTTTTGGTGAGCAAAAATAAAAGTGTGGCTTTTCAAGTTTGATATTTAAAAAAAATATATTTTCTCCTTCAGCAATTTTTTACTTGTGTCTCAGCTTGTTCGCTTTTAGTTTCAACCCATTGTTAATCCTGAGCTACAGTCTTTACAATAGCATGATTTCTCTACAATGTATGCTTTTGTTGCTCTTGGCAAATTTAAACATCATAAAAAGGCTTACTTACACATTTGACAAAAAATGTGTTATTCTCCTGTGAATTTGGTTTTCTGAATGTAGTTGGAATGCGAGCGTATCTTGTTGACAATAAAAAGCAGTCTCCTTTCTCTGAATATTTCAACATTAAAATACAGATCCACACATTTTTAAGAAGATGCTTTGCTCTTATTCAGGAGGTGAATGTGTTTCTTCCAATTTGAAACTGTCATTTTCCACAGTCAATTTTATCTGTGAACAAAGAAAATGTATTTATTAAATAATGTACAAACAGTAACTTATTTATTATGTGCAAAATGCAGTTTTGACAACTTCTTTGTCCATCAAATATTTGTAACAATTCATGCTATTCATGTTCAGTTTTAAAGAAAACTTTGTACTAAGATTTATAAACTATAAACTGAATGGAATTTAAATACGGAAATGTTATGATACCTCAATTCTATTCATCTGATAGAAAAGGGCATTGCATTATGGATAAAAATATGATAAATATTATTAATGTTTCTTTCAATTCATTCTGCATTCTTTGTTAATTTCTTGTCAACAATCAATGATTAGAATATAGAAGTCCAAATTTGAACAGAGTGACTGAAAATCTTAACCAGGCAACAAAACTGTTACTATGGACAAATAATTCCTACATTGAATTTAAAAATAACATTTAAATTATAAAATCTGCCAAAGGAATAAAAAATAATCTGTTTCTTCATAAAATTGCTTACTGAATTTACTTGGAATTGAATTTACTTTATGCTTGAATACGAAACCAAGAAGATATGAAAAATTCCACAATGTCTATAATGAGAATGATCTCACATAAGTGCACGATTCACTATTTAAAGACTGATTAGCTAAGTTCTCTGTAGTTCAGTTGGTTCAAAACTGTTTGATTTAATGAAAGTTCCCTCTTCCTTTGGGGATGAAGGTACTGTCCTGCAAGACAACACATAGTTTTCTCAAATATTCAGGCCAGTAAATGAAAATAAATATTGTTTAATAAAAAAACAGCATCTACTCAAATAAATGTATCTAATAAAAATAATGTTCAAAATGACAAAAGAGTCTTCTGTTTACTAACTATAAGAGAGAGATTTTTATTTTACCTACAGATGTGTCCAAAGAAAATTTAACTTTCAGGCTATTTTCAAGTGTCATATATTTTTAAAAAAATTTTGTCTTTGCAATGAAAAAATATTCTTTGTACAGAAGATCAAAAAGGAAATAATTCAATAATTCTGAAATGCCCCACAACTGGCTACGAAAGTTTAAAACTAATTGTACATGATGTTAGGAGGTGTTCAGAAACTTTCAATGATAGTGACATCTGAAGGAAAGCAAACTGGAGGCAATCAGTTAAAAGCATCAATGACATAAATCTGAATCCACTTTCCTATATATATATATATATATATATATATATATATATATATATATATATATATCCACTTTCCCCCTTTCACATATATATATATAAATATATATATATATTAGGTACTTACACTAAATTGAAGAAAAACAGCATAGAATGAAGAAAAAAGGCCCCAACTTAATAAAAAAGGAACTTTTTCCATCAAACTGTTCAGGTTATTATTAAGAGGAAAAATCAAATTATTTTTTCATTATTATTAAAATAGTTTTAATCCATTCTAACATGTTCAAAATTTTGGTAAAAAATCTTGTTTTGATTTTCATTTGAGGGTAACACAATTATTACAAAAGTTTACATTTGAAAATGTCATTTTATATAACTCATTCTTTTCTGGTGAAAGCCACATTAATTTGAAAATTCTTGAAAAAAATCAAATGATTGTCAGATTTTCATCAAACTTTCAGAACAATGAAATGAATTAAATTATTTTTAAAATCATTATTTTCAAAAAATCTTGGTAAAAATCTTTTTTTTAAATCTGTTACTCACCTACATATAAATTCATAAAATTTTGAGGAATGAAATTTTGTTTGGTTTTATTAGTTAAATGTTTTTTTAGACATTTTGATTTCTTTCTGAAAAATAAAAAATGCAGTAAAAGTATGACATTATTCAATTTGATAAGCTTTTACTTGCTTTAATAAATAATATATATTAATGAAATTATTGTCTGAAAAAATCTTTTTCAATTAATAATGAAATTTCAAATTAATCGTTTTTATTTTTTATGATAATTTATAAAGTTTCATGAATATTTTAAAAATACTTCAAAGATTTTTTGCCATCAGGTTTTTAGGTGAAGACTATATTTATTAATCAAAATTTGAAAGGGTTAATACAAATTGTTGTGTCTTCATACTTTTAAGATAATTTTAATATTTTTGTGTATTTGAAGTTTTATTTGTATGGTAATTTCTACATGTACAACAAAAGGCCATGGGTCTCATGGTTGATTCCCCTTACAGGAAAAAAATTTTGACAACTTTGTTATTCCTGTTGCCTTATACTTATCCTATCTCGTCACTGTGTGAATGTCATCAAATATAAAGGGAAATGGTCAGAAAGACCAACACACTGTAAGCAATAGTTTTAAAGTTCATGCTATAAATAAATAATACTTGTGCAAATCAGATTAATTTAACTTTAAATTTGTTAATTTTCATAATATAATGTGTCATAGATGTATATTTTATTTTTGCAAAATTTTTACAAATGTGTCCATCACTCAAAAATGGTCGCAAAATGGAAACAATTTGTAAAATATTTCAAAATTTTAGATTCCAATCAATATAATTTCTGTTTGAAATACACCAGAGTATTTTGCTGAGTGGAAAGAGTAAATTTAATCATTTAGTTTGCAATTAAAACTAAAATAACAGTTTAATGAATTTTTTTTTATTTTTAAAAATTTAATTTAAATGCTAGGTATAAAAAATGAGGGGGGTACCTAACATATTTTCTTATTTTCAAGTCCTTATATATATATATATAAATATATATATGATTGAGTGTTATTTATATATTCATATCTTACTGATTATATAATTTTAAAAATGACTTTAAAATACAGACTAATTTCTGTATTTTGACAGTTGATTTTGAATTTCAGTGGGTAATTGCAATTATTTATATTATTTAACCTGTGACCTTACTGACAGGTGGAAAATATCTAGGACAGATATTTGATTTTCAAAAAGTTTTAAAATAGCTGAAATTTTGCTAATCATTTTTCAATAGACTGTAAGAAGGTAATAAAATGTGCTAAAGTTTTACTAAAATATGTAAACTATTTCAGATAAAACGAACGTTTAATGATACAAAGGACATATAAATAATTTTAAATTCATTTTCTTGGTTTTTAATCTATTCCTACTATATATTAGGAAAACCTTTAAAATTCAAGAATCTCCAATGTTATTAATACTGTCCTGGCATCTTGGCTTCAGTTACTATCCAACAGCAGTAACACTGCTTCCCTGTGCCTTTTCTATGCATACTTTCACAGTAAATGTTCTGATAAACATTCCACAATTGTACATATGGGAACTAGTTAGGAATACATAGAAAATCGGAGGTATTTTGGTGGCTATACTAAAAAAGTTAAGTAAGAATGTGTTGTTTTGACATAAGAAAACTGTGTATGTTTGGGTCAGTTATTGTGGCTAGCTAAGTTTAATTAAAAGACAGATGAAAACTGGTATCCCCCTAACTAGTCCTTGTATCACATTTATGTATTTTACAAAATAAATATTACTTGTTTCTATGCTAAATAGACATTCTGAATTGTATTACAGTACTGGACTGGCTGCCAAATCTCATTATTTCACGACTGAAATTGCTAGAAGTAATTGTAATTTTATGGTAACAGTTACTTCCCTTGCACGTCTTGTTTGTGGATATTTCTTCTAGCTTCTTGCATCCCAGAAAACAGTAATAGTAAAAACTTTGAATGCAGTGTCACTTATGATTGTTCTTCTTAATTTCTGCACTTTTATTGTTCTCTATTCTTAATAGTGCATTTTTCTTGTATTTTTTTTACGCTCTGTTAGCATCTTAGAAGCTTTACAGTCATGTTTGGGGAAAATGGTTAATATATATATATATATAAGAAAGTGACAAATAAAAATAAATTTTTCCCCAATTTAAAAAAAAAAATTATTACATTGAAGCTGCTATTATTTTAATTACCTTCAATCTTTGGCAATGTTTGTTTTCAAAAGCATCAATAAGAAATGGAATAAAACCTAAACATATAGTAGAAGTGAATTTACACATCTTGTTCCAAAGAATTTACACTAAAGATATTAAGCACTATTTTCATGAATATTCTAAAACTAAAACAATGCAATATTCATTATTTACCAATTTATAAAAAATAAATATGAAATAATTTTTCATTCATAAAATTCTAAAGCTTCTCTATATTAAAATACATGAACTGTGATGAAAATCTGTATTATTCAAAGTTTCATGTTTGAACTGATTGCCAATTAGCTGTTTTGCCACCTCTCCAATGAGCAATACTTCTGTTGATATTTCTCAAGAAAAAAGAAACTGTATAAATTCATTTTCACATATTTATGTTTTATCCAAATTATTATCATCACATTTTAAAACAAGAAACATTGCTGAAAATTAATGACAGCTAAAACAATCATGATGTGAACGTAAAAAAACAATCCTTTTTAAACTTAAGGTTTAAAATATATTTTTTGAAATGAAAAAGCTTTCATTTCAGCTTTAATAGAAAGCTAAAGGATTAAGTTTAAAATTTCCACTAAGCAAAATATTCTGTTGTACTTCAAACTGAAATTATATTGATTGGAATTGACAGTCATCTTTTG
The DNA here is from genome assembly GCA_037127315.1 of Ascarosepion bandense. Classification (NCBI taxonomy): domain Eukaryota; kingdom Metazoa; phylum Mollusca; class Cephalopoda; order Sepiida; family Sepiidae; genus Ascarosepion; species Ascarosepion bandense. Next base: position 1,880,640 of record JBBBDQ010001586.1, on the reverse strand, counting down.
TGGAAAATAGCTTATTGGTGCCCTTTTTTAATCTTTTATTGCAATATACTTCTCTTCATTAAAAAATATTTAAAAAAAATACTTTTCTGAAACTTTATTTGAGGCATATTAGCTGATTTAAAGTATTAATTATACAGTAGCCATGGTAACATCTGTAACAAGCAATGACAAGTTTAATGATGTTCAACAGATTTTATCTGTCAAAAATAATTTAAGAAAAGATGGGTGAGCTCATTTTTTTTCTAATTTTTCAGTATTTGCAAATCTTAAAAAATTGTTGGAAAATATACTTCATAATCTAATTTTAGTAATGTTGTCTTTAAATTTACTATAGACATCACTTTTATTTTCTGATAATGTTGTATATGGGTGCACATAATTTAAATATTAGCACATTTGAACTCAAAAAAACTTTTTATTTATTTTTAAAACCTTGGTGAATGTGATTTGTATTAAGCTTTTCAATTTTGATTAGCAATTAAAGTAATGAAAAATTTTAAAAGATTTGAAACTTCATAAATAATTATAATTTTTATTAAAACAAAAATGAAAACAATTTCAAAAGACATTATTTAAGTTGTTCAGACTATTGTTCTCATCTTTAATGATATTTTGGCCATTGTATACTTCTGCCTTCTTCAGGTGCTAAGAATTTCAAATTGAACCCCTTATTTCAATCACAATATTTCCATGTACAATGCCACTTCTAGAAGCCATGTAGTTATCTCCTTTCAAATTATTTGTTCATCACTAGTGTAGCCTGGTATTGAACTCAGAACTTCTTGTGTGAAATCATTATAAGTAACCAATGTTTATAACCACTGGGATATGTGCCTTGAGGATATCAGTCTGTGAATTTCTGGGATTTAAAAAGTTAATGTCCTTGTAAGCATGTTTTACCAGAGCTCATGTTACAATCTTTAGTGCTAATGATTTTATCTAGCATTTTATGAGAGCTCATACTACACTCCTTGAAAGCAATGATTTTCTCTAAGCACTCTGTATTATTGGTTTCCATATTGTATTTATTTCTATGCTTGGCCAGCTTAGGAGAGTTTTGTGGCCTAGCATATGTGCTGTTTCCAGTGGTGTTTTCTATCAATTATTTTAACTTCATCCCATAGGGGGTGGTGATCCCCTTTTTCCCTCCATATGTGGTCAACTATGCTTGATTTTTTCTGTCTCCCCTTGTGCTATGGCCTTGCAATGTTGTCGCACATTTCAGATGGTGACCCATTTTTCCTTTTTATTTCTTTCAAGAGTTACATGGAATAGTGTACACACAGTCCTTAGACACATTTTCCTTTATCAGGGGTTTTACTTGAGAGAGGTATTTTCAAAGTGTAAAACCAGTTTTTAATGTTGTTCTGCTTTTATATGGACAACAGATCCTTTGTAATTTCTCTGATAACCCCTTTACATAGGGTAGACAGACCAAGGTTGTTTTCTGCAAGTTGTGATCTTCATGCACCCTGGGTGGTTGTTACACTGTAGGGTACTGCTTATACTGACCATTTCCTGTTTTTGGGCCGCCACTTATGACTTTTACTCAATGTTGCGGGCAGCAGACAGTCTCTTTCATTACTTTGTATGGGTGGTGGGAGTTGAAGTATTTTCTGGTGAAAGTTAGCTTGTGGTATACAGATATCATGAAATCTTCTCTCTTCAATATATTAGTACATCAAGGAATTCTATTTTGTTCTTTCTTTTTCTATTGTGAACTATATCGATAAGTTTATTCTGTTCACATGGTCCATTAACATCAGGACCTCTTCTTGGTGTGACCAGAGTATGAAGGTGGCATCAACCTAGCTCAGCGACAGAGTTGGCTTTAGTGCTATTAATTTTAATGCCATCTCTTCAAAGTATTCCATGTATATGTTAGCCAATGATGTTGATAATGGTGAGCCCATTGCTAAGCCTTCATCCTGCTGATATGTGTTATCTCATTCAGAAGTATAGTGTTTGTGTGCAGAAAGTCAGAATCTCTATACTGGTTATCTAGTGGTATACTGGTAATTTCTCCTAGAGATAAGTCCAAGGCCTGTCTGTCCCTAACAATCATGCCTCCATCATGGGTACCTTGGTGAACAGACTGACTATATTCAGGCTCACCATCTGGATGCATTGGATAGGAGCATCTTTGATTTGTTCCATGAAATGAGCTGTTTCAGATATATGATGGCAATTTTCCTTTCTGTGGGCCAATTATAGCCATAAGGAAGTGAGGGTGGCACACTGAGCCTTGATTACTAACAATTGGACTGAGCAGAATACCATCTTTGTGAATCCTAGGTAGAATATACATAGAGCTAGCTGCAGCATTGAGAGAACTGCCTGTATGTCTGAGGGTGGAAGTGAAAAAGCACCAATCACTGATACAATCACTCAGCCAGCTCCAGTATGAATATTTCAGAGTATTGTGTGCCAATCTTAAGGCAGTTAAGAGAATTCACAAAGAAGAGTTGGATGAGTTTAATGTTGATTACAAAGGTACAGCATCTCAGAAAACTCAATCTGATCATTCACATGAGAAAAGAATTCCAGAATTAGTTTCTGAAGTCATCTGGAGGCCATTGTTGAATCCAATGGCGATTTTATTAAACAAATTTACATTTAAGTATATTAAGATATTTTTGTGCAACTTTTTGAAATATATCAATTTGTTTTTTTTAATATGTGTAATTTAGACGACAATTTATCCATTGCACCCTGTATCTTATTTAAAAGCAAGTAGAAGTTTTTCTAATTAAATAATGATAGTTTTATTGCATCTTTTTTGCATAATTCTGCACTGAGTTTCAAGTAATAAAAAAATATTATTTACATTCTCCAATGACTAAAAACCAATCTGCAATTAAAATTTCATTCTTGCAATTTCAAATGGGATGGTGGGTGTGTAACATATGTAAAAAGTAAATGAATAAATATTCAATTTTTGCCAATGTTTAAAAAATAATTTTTGTGAATAAGTTCTGGAAGTTTGAATGCAATCAGATAATTATTTGACTTTTCTTCCACATCAACGTGTTAGTTTTACTGGGAAAAAAGTCTCTAAATTAAACATAACCATTTTTTATGTTAAACAACAACAAGAAAGACACAAAAAATTCAACAACTAAAAGAAGAAAACATTTTAGTCGTATGTGAGTAAACTCTTAAAAAACTTTGCAAAAAGTCCTGACTGCAAATACGTATATTTGTAATGTAAACAATGACATGAGGAGAAAGTTAAACTTACTTACTTCTTTCGTTCTTTTTCCGTCTGCTTTGCTTCTCTTAAAACAAAGAACTATTCCGGAAATGCTGTATTATTTTGAAGAGATTAATTGTCTTGGTTTAATAAAATTGAATTTCAAAAGCGAACGTCTATCGGCGTCAAACGTTAGCGAAAGATCAAAATTAAAGGGAGATAATTCGCCTGTAATTTTATTTTCGTTAATGACAAAAAGTAGAAAATAGTTAAATAAATTCAATTTATTTCTATACAGCTACCTCATTACAACTGTAGGAATGATAATTTAATAAGTTTTTATTGAAAGAGAAAATGAACTATATATCTAAACCTGCTTCTGATAAAACCCATTTTATTTAAGATTTAAAGAAGTAATTTTAACATTCTCCTAATTACTCAGAAAGAAATGCTTGGCAAACATGACATATTTGGGAAAGACTTTAGAGTAATTGAGAACCTTTACTGGTAGCAAATTACCTGTATATCATTAGGAAACGAGTTCCGTAGATACACAAAGATAGAAAGAGGTGTAAGACAAGGATGTGTCTTCTCATCAGATCTATTCAATCTAAACAGTGATTTTATATCATGTGCAAATACATATCAACAAGTTAATAACAAGAATCAACGAGACTCAGACACATGTGTGCAGATCAGTTATTTTATTCAGACTGTGTTAGTAGTAACAAACTAGGGGCCTGCTGCTATAAACAGGTTAGTGTGGTGTTAGGAAGTTGCAGTATGTTTTGTAAAAGAGAATAGAGTAAGGGGGAGATAGTCCACTTCATACAAGAGGAAGATAACCCATATCTAACAAGTGAGACCATTCTGAGAGCTCTAGACGTCCTGCCAGGATTTGTCATTGGTGGCTGCAGTCTGAACAATGTAAGATATGCAGATGATACAGTGCTGATAGCAGATACGGAAAAGAAACTACAAGATCTACAGAAAGCAGCTAAAGAAAGCCGAAAGAAACGACAACAAATAAACTAAAAGAAAATTGAATGCAAATGGTCTCTCTCCTGAATGTATTCTGATGCATTTATTTAAATGGGAATTAATTAAAAATCATACTTGGCACAGATGGCAAGTAAATGATTTCTTTACTGTACGTATTCTCACGTGTCATTTTAAAACAGATTTCTGTGCAAATGCGGATCTGCATACATGAGAAAAAATGGTTTCTCTCCTGTTTGTATTCTCATATTGTTTTACATAGAGTTTCTGTGTCATTTCTGATCCATATACTTGACAAGAAAATACTTTATCCTCTGTATGTATTCTCATGTGTTGTCTGGACTTATAAGTAAATGCTGATTTACACTCTTGACAGGGAAATGCATTCTCTCCTGTGTGTACTTTCGCCTGGTTTTTCTAAAGTGAAATCTTTTTTTTATAATATGATTGATGTATTTTAAAAGATTATTGCCTCTTCTGTCTGTATCCACATGTAACTGATCAAGCTTGAGTTGTACAAAAATGCACAGTCATACTTTCTTCTTCAGGAAGGTTTCTCTCAAGTGTGAATCTACTTGTTCAATTTCACTTTTAATCCTGTGGAAGTGTTGACAACACTCTCCACAAAAATACAGGTTGTCTACACAGTAGGCATTTTTTTTTAAATTTAAAATTTATGACAAACCTTATATACACACATGACAAGACAAGTGAAGCTCTCCAGTTAATTTGGAAATGTCAAATGAGTAAAAGCTGCTAGTGTATCATGTTAACAAGAAATAGAATTGTGTTCTTTTGTCTGATTTTGACTGTTTTACCCTGAATGCTATCAAAATGCAGATGTGCACAGTTGTAAGAATATGTTTTCTCTTCTAAATAAGAGCTGGTATGTCTGTCTCAATTTGAAAACTGTTATTCTCCTTGATAATTAATATCTGTGAACAAAGAAGATATGTTATTAAAAAAGGAAATCAATAAGAATAATTCAAGTATGTTTCAATAAGCTAAAACATATGACCCAATTTATGTTTCAGTCATAAATAAAATTTTATCTTATTCAAGAGATAGATAATTTATGTATAGAAATGTTTTTCTTCACCAAATTTGTTTGTTACCATCACAATGGCTCTTTTAACTGACAACGCTTTCAGCACAAAGTGTTAGACTGTTCTGTTTAATCTGCCTATGTCAAAAGATTTCTAATATACAATATATTTAAAGCTGAACTATTGCTGTGGAACACATTGTGCATAAAATGGCAAGTCCTTCTGAATAATTTGACCCAAAGAGTTGTGAGTTCAATACCAGGCTTCAGCAGTGGTGCACAAAGAATTAGTGAGTTCAGTTGAAGGGAGAAAACTACATGGCTACAAAAAGTGGCATGGCACATTGTATGAGAATGATATACTCCAGTGATCAAAATAAATGGTTTGTAATTTATTTATAATACAAGATAGCTAAACCTATAATAAAGAAATTAAAACATGGGTATCTCTTGGACTGATGTTTCAAAATTTTGTCAATACAGATAAAAACGTTTTTTGCAAAAAATATTAAAACAAAGAAAATTTGTAATTATTTTGGCTAAATAAAATTAAATTTAAAAAGCAAATATATATTGGTACCAAAAGTTAATGAAACAGTAAAATTCTAGGGATATAAATTGTGTGTAATTTCATTTTCATTATTTACAAAAAACATTGATTCAACTGGACATTTAAACATAGTGCTAATTGTTTATTTATTACCTGTTTCGTTTAATAACTGAGGTCAGGTCATTTTTTTATAGAAAACACTGAATAAAAAAATATTTCAAATGGTACATTTAAAAGTTAAAATCGTGTTGAAAGAGAAATTAACACATTTTGGATAATGACTTCAATACAAACTGTGTACACTGTACTTTATTCACAATAAATTACACAGTATTATGAAAAATAGGAAAAACTACTAATGTATATGTTTGTGAGTTTGGTTAAAAGAGATTGGGAAGAATGGAGATGAAGTGACAACAAGGCACGCCATAAAAGAAATGGTCGGTGATATCAAAATGTTTTGTTTTTAAAATAAAATAAAATTTTACTAAATATTAGGGATGCACAAGTTTGGTGGTTTGCATGCTTGGAAAAGGAGATAATATCTGGAGAACTTTTTTTTTCTAGTATAAGACTCTATGGTAGTTGTGAGGAAAAGTTTAAATCAAAATCAATTAAATAGCATAAAATATCACAAGAAAAATGTCAATGTATACAAAACAATGCAAATCTCAAGGAAGAAGTCTACAATAAATGAGTTTCAGTGAAGTTGAAATCAGTTAAAAATAAGGCTATATTTACCTTGAAGGTATAAAATTTGATCATAAAGTAAATATTCTTAAAAGTTCTTGCGCATTGTAGTGTAATGAATATCAGCTCAGAATGAAAAATCCATATTTCTAATTCCTACTGCATTCCTTGCATTTGCTTATGTGCAAATAAGACATTAGGGAAGGTTTTAATCCATATCTTCTCCTTCCAGCTAAGGGTTACACAGTTTTGGTTGCTAATAAGTCTACCTGTAATATATTTGTTACTATGATAATCATGGTCGGTGTAGTGTTTTGCCAAGAAGTGTATAAGAACTGAGTGACACAGATGTTCTTGGGATTCTTTTAAAATGTCAAATAGGTGCAAAAAATGCACGTGTATTTAGAATTTTTCTTATATCTAGTGAGTTCAGAAGAGTCAGGCCTAGAGGTAAAATTTCACCTGAGGACCGCTATCGGTAAAGCAAAAGTGACATCCAGCTGACAGAAAGTGTTGAATTTTAATCGTAATTATCAGTCAAATTGCATCAGTTACAGAGAGCATTTGAAGTGAAATGACTAGTCTTTGCGCTGGTCTGCCTAGTATACGACTGGCATTCCCTGACATGGGGGTGAAAGCAACTCAGAACAAAAAAACTCATGGCAATGTCCAGGCCTTGTTAAAAAAAGAATGAAATATAATGGTTATATTTTATTTACATTTAGAAGTTATGATGCCAATCATTTTGAATTGTTGAAGTTTTAATTATTCGACAATGGTGAGAGGCAATATTTTGGGTTGATTGCATGGTGCAAGAAAAATGAAATTTGAGATAGATAATTATTATTTTATTGGTGAAGAAGCAGTGGTTTCTTGTCTGACCTGTTACGAGTTCATAATCTCAACACAATTGTGAGAAGAAGCAGTTTATTAACCAACACTTGAAAGAGGAAGATTGTGAAATTTGGTCCCTGTTGAAAGGGTTGAAGCAGTTAATAATTGTTTATGAAGAAGAGGAAGTTTTATGCTGAAGATGGGGAAATCTCTTTCTCTGTGAAAGTTCAATTGAGTTATAATCAGTGACAAAAATGATTTTTGAGTTGTAGAGCAGTTGGATTACCGTAGTTGACCCAGAATTTTTAATAATCACCATCACAGTCATCATGAGAGACCCCCTGAATGCATAGCAGTATGACCGCATTGGTTCCCAAATTTGCTGCAGATTTAGTTTTGTCGAAGCATTGTTTCTTCCAGTCAGTACTGGTTATCTAGTGCAGCAGATTAATGCCCAATGTTTTGATATGAAAAAAACATATACTGAGGAGTATATAACATACTGCAGAAAGAAATGGCAACCTAATGCAGAAAAACCTACCACCTAGGCAGTCATAGATTGAAAAATAGATGATCGCTCAAGCATGCATCATGTATGGCACTTAACAAACTGTAGGTTGAAAAAACCTTTTCTGTGATACTTTAAACAAAAAATTCTTTTAATTTGTATTAATGAAAATTACAGTCAGTTGAGAAAGTTTCAGAAAAAATATTTTTTATTTTTGAACGATTTTTCAATAAAAAGAATCATGTTGTGTAATATATTTATCAATACGGCCAATTTTAGTAATTTAAAAAAATCCTTCCAATCAAATTAAATTCAGTTTGAAATAGAGCAAAATTTTTTTTATTTATCAAATTTATTATCTTACAATTAAACCTAAAATGTAAGTTTTTACTCTTGAATGATGATACGCAGCTGGACAAAAAATGATGGGTGATATAGGAAATTTTTGTATCATATAGGCATTTCAACATACCTAATCCCCAAAACATTTTTAAAGGAGCACATGCTTTTATGTATTTATGAAACAGTATAATTATTTATATCTACTGGCCTGAATGATTGAGAAATCATTTTAGAAAAATATGTGCTCTCCATCAAGATGCAGATTAATCATTCTAGAGAGGTTTCTGATAAAAGAGCCGATGTAAGAAAAACTGCCATTCGAACAGAATAAAACCTATGTGTCATTAATGGTGATAGTGTATAGGCGAGACTAGTATTTCTAAGATACAACTATCAAAAGTTTGTTGTTAATCCCATAAAATATGAATCAATAACCAATCATCCAGACAATATACAATCCAGTCTTCTGTGGGTAAATTTACTCGTCAAAGAACTTCTGGGAATTTCGAACAGATCACTTTATTCTATCTTTAATGTATGATTAATCTTGGGCTGCCCACACAAGTTAACATCTAATATTTCTAGTTTTTGAAGTTGAACAATCTAACATGGTCAATCAGCAATCAGTTTTCACACATATTAGCATAAGCATTGTAAAAGTGGAATTCTATGAATCAGATAGTACACAAACTTATATATAAATATTGTCTCCTCTATACATGAAAGTGATCTTTTGAATTCTCTGAAATAGTTGAGATAAGTACTGTGAAAAACATAACTATTCTATATGAGCACGCAAATGTACATTTAAATTTCAATTACACATAAATGCTGCACCAGTTAGTTGACAAGCAATTGTTTTCTCTCCTGTATGTATTCTTAAATGTTTTGTTAAACGAGCTTGTTCTGCAAATGCAGACCCACACACTTCACATACAAATGGTTTCTCTCCTGTATGTATTGTCATATGATGCTTTAAGCCAGATGGCCGTGAAGATGCAAATCCACACACTATACATGAAAATGGTTTCTCTCCTGTATGTATTGTCATATGATTTTTTAAAATGCTTTGACGTGAAAATGCAGACCCACACACTTCACATGCAAATGGTTTCTCTCCTGTATGTATTCTCAAATGATTCATTAAACGATACTTATTTGGAAATGCATATCCACAAAATTCACAAGAAAATGGTTTCTCCCCTGTATGTTTTGCCATATGATTCTTCAAACCAGCTTGACGTGAAAATGCAGACCCACACACTTCACATGCAAATGGTTTCTCTCCTGTATGTATTCTCACATGATTTATTAATGATTCTTTGTTTGTAAATGCATGCCCACAGATTTCGCAAGAAAATGGTTTCTCTCCTTTATGTATTCTCATATGACTCTTTAATTCAGATGTATGTGAAAATGCAGACCCACAAATTTTACAACAAAATGGATTCTCTTCTGTATGCATTCTCATATGACTATTTAAATGAGATGTATATGAAAATGCAGACCCACAAATTTTGCAAGAAAATGGTTTCTCTCCTGTATGTATTCTCATGTGCACTTTTAACTGTGATTTCTGTGTAAATGCAGATCCACATATTTTACAAGAAAATGGTTTCTCTCCTGTATGTATTCTCATATGACTATTTAAATGAGATGTATCTGAAAATGCAAACCCACAAATTTTACAAGAAAAAGGTTTTTCTCCTGTATGTATTCTCAAGTGAACTTTTAACTTAGATTTCTGTGTAAATGCAGATCCACACACTTCACATTCAAATGGTTTCTCTCCAGTATGTGTTTTCATATGATGATATAAACCTGCTTTTTGTGTAAATCTAGTCTCACAAAGTTGACAAGAAAATGGCTTCTCTCCAGTATGTTTTCTCATATGATTCCTTAAAGTACATTCCTGCGAAAATGCTGATCCACACACTTTACATGCAAATGGTCTCTCTCCTGTATGTATTCTCATATGAATCCTCAAATAGTTATTCATTGTAAATGCATGCCCACAAAATTCACAAGAAAACCGTTTCTCTCCTGTATGTGTTCTCATATGATTCTTTAAGCTAGATCTATGTGAAAATGCAGACCCACAAATTTTACAAGAAAATGGTTTTTCTCCAGTATGTGTTCTCATATGACTCTTTAAATCAGATGTATATGAAAATGCAGACCCACAAATTTTACAAGAAAATGGTTTCTCTCCTGTGTGTTTTCTCATATGACTCTTTAAACCAGGTTTCTGTGAAAATTCAGACCCACAAATTTTACAAGAAAATGGTTTCTCTCCTGTATGTCTTCTCATATGTCTCTTTAAAGCACCTTTCTGTGAAAATGCAGACCCACACATTTCACATGCAAATGGTTTCTCTCCCGTATGTTTTCTCATATGATTCTTTAAGGCACCTTTCTGTGAAAATGCAGACTCACACACTTCACATGCAAATGGTTTCTCTCCTGTATGTATTCTCACATGAATCTTTAAATTAGATTTCCCTGCAAATGCATGCCCACAAAATTCACAAGAAAATCGTTTCTCTCCTTTATGTGCTCCCATATGTTGTCTTAAACTAGATTTCTCAGAAAATGTAGATGAACACACTTCACATGTAAATTCTTTCTTTTCTGCGGGCATATGTTTTCTAAATATTTCATTCTGTGGATATGTTAATCCAGTCCCTTGAGAAGGTAATGCTCTGTCTTCTGTGTGTACTTCCATGTGACTTTACAAAAAGAAAATCTCTATTTCAAGGTATATACTTTAAATTGATCATTCATTTCTTTCTCATTTTTGCTTATGTGTGGCTTTTCAAATTTGACTGATATTTGAAATATATACCTTTATTTTCTCCTTCAGTAGTTTTTTTCACTTGTGTGTCTCAGACTGTTCCTTTTTAGTTTTAGTCCATTGTTAATCCTGAGCTACTGTCTTTACAACAACATGATTTCTCTACAATGTATGCTTTTGTTTCTCTTGGCAAATTTAATCATCATAGAAAAGCTTACTTGCACATCTGACAAAAAAGTGATACTCTCCAGTGAATTTGGTTTTCTGAATTTAGTTGGAATGCGCATGTATCCTGTTCATAATAAAAAGCATTCTCTCCTTTCCCAGAGTATTTCAACATTAAAATACAGATCCGCACATTTTTAAGAAGATGCTTTGCTCTTATTCGGCAGCAGAATGTGTTTCTTCCAATTTCAAACTGTCATTTTCCACAGTAATTGTTATCTGTGAACAAAGAAAATGTATTTTTTAAATAATGTACAAACACTAACTTATTTATTATGTGCAAAATGCAGTTTTGACTTCTTTGTCCATCAAATATTTGTAACAATTCATGCTATTCATGTTCAGCTTTAAAGAAAACTTTGTACTAAGATTTATAAACTGTAAACTGAATAGAATTTAAATACAGAAATGTTATGATACCTCAATTCTATTCATCTGATAGAAAAGGGCATTGCATTATGGATAAAAATATGATAAATATTATTAATGTTTCTTTCAATTCATTCTGCATTCTTTGTTAATTTCTTGTCAACAATCAATGATTAGAATATAGAAGTCCAAAGTTGAACAAAGTGACTGAAAATCTTAACAAGGCAATGAAACCGTTACTGTAGACAAAAAGTTGCTACATTAAATTTAAAAATAACATTTAAATTATAAAATCTGCCAAATGAATGAATAAAAATCTTTTTCTTTGGGAAATTGCTTACTGAATTTACTTGGAATTGAATTTACTTTATGCTTGAATACAAAACCAAGAAGATATGAAAAATTCCACAATGTCTATAATGAGAACGATTTCACATAATCCCACAATTCACTTTTCAAAGCCTGATTAGCTAAGTTCTCTTAATTTCAGTTGGTCGAAACTGTTTGATTTAATGACAGTTCCTTCTTTCCTTGGGAACAAAGGCACTGTCCTGCCAGACAACACATAGTTATCTCGAATATTCAGGCCAGTTAATGAAAATAAATATTGTTTAATCAACAAATAGAACATCTACTCAAATAATAGTATCTGATAAAATAATGTTCAAAATGACAAAAGATTCTTCTGTTTGCTAACAATAAAAGTGATTTTTATTTTATCTAAAGGTGTGCCCAAACAATAAGAAAATGTAACTTTAAGGCTATTTTTGAGTGTCATATATTTATAAAAGAATTTTGCCTTTGCAATGATAAAATACTTTTTGTACAGAAGATCAAAAAGGAAATAGTTCAACAATTCTGAAATACCCAACAATTGGCTGTGAAAGTTAAAAAATAATTATACATGATGTTAGGAGGTTTTCAGAATTTTCAATGAGAGTGACATCTGAAGGAAAGCAAATTGGAAAATCAGTTAAAAGCATCAATTACATAAATCTGAATACACTTTCCCCACTTTTATATATATATATATATATATATATATATATATAAAAGGTACTTTCACTAAATCCATGAAAAAACAGCATAAAATGAAGAAAAAAGGCCCCAAACTTGATAAAAAAAAAATTATTTTTTATTAAGTTTGGGACCTTTTTCCATCAAAATGTTCAGGTTAGTATTAAGAGGAAAGATAAAAATATTTTTTCATTTTTATTAAAATAGTTCTAATCCATTCTAACATGTTCAAAATTTTGGTAAAAAATCTTGCTTTGATTTTTGTTTGAGGGTAACACAATTATTACAAAAGTTTACAATGGAAAATGTCATTTTATATAATTTATACTTTTCCGGTGAAAACTATATTAATTTGTAAATTCTTGCGAAAATCAAATGATTGTTAAATTTTAATGAAACTGTCAGAACAATGAAATGAATTAAATTATATTTGAAAGCATTATTTTTTAAAAATCTTGGTAAAAGTACTTTTTTTACATCTGTTACTCACTTACACACAAATTCATGAAATTTTGGAAAATGAAATTTTGTTCGGAAAATTGGTTTTAGTAGTTAAATGTAGAAGTCATTGGGGAATGTAAATAATCTATTATTTTTTTTCAAAGATTTCCATTTATTTTAGAAAAATGAAAAATACAATAAAAGTATCACATTATTAAATATGATGAGCTTTTATTTGCTTTAATAAATAATATATATTAATGAAATTATAGTCTGAAGAAAAAATTTTCTTGGATAAAATTTTAAATTAACTGTTTTCATTTTTTCATGATGATTTATAAACTTTGAAAGACATTTTTAAAATACTTCAAAGATTTGTTGCCATCAGGTTATTACTTTATTAAGTGAAGTCTATATTTACTAATCTAAATTTGGAAAGTTTAATACAAATTTTTGTGTCTTCGTACTTTAAAGATAACTTTAATTTTTTGTGTATTTGATGTTTTTATTTGTATGGTAATTTCTATGTGTACAATAAACAGCCATGCGTCTCATGGTTGTTTCCTCTTACAAGAAAAAATTTCAACAATTTTGTCCTTTCCTGTTGCCTTATACTTTTCCTATCATGAAACAGTGTGGCTGTCATCACAGGTCAAATATACAGGGAAATGGTCAGAAAGACCAACAGACTGTATTTAAGCAATAGTTTTATTTTAAAGTTCATGCTATAAATAAATAATACTTGTGTAAATCAGATTAATTTAACTTTAAATTTGTTAATTTTCCAAATATAATGTGTCATAGATGAATAATTTATTTTTGCAAAATTTTTACAAATGTGTCAATCACTCAAAAATGGTCAGAAAATGAAAAAGAATTGTAAAATATCTCAAAATTTTAGATTTCAATCGATATAATTTTTGTTTGCAATGCACCAGAGTATCTTGCTTAGTGGAAATAGGAAATTTAATCATTTAGTTTGCAATTAAAACTAAAATAACAGTTTCATGGAATATTTTCTTTTATTTTTAAAAATTTCATTTAAATGCTAATATATATATATATATATATATATATATATATATATATATATATATGACTGACAGTAATTTATATATTCATATCTTACTAATTATATAATTTTAAAAATTATTTTAATATACAGACCAATTATTGTATTTTGACAGTTTGAAAATTTACACACTAAATTAATTTTGGATTTCACTGGGTAATTGTGATTATTTATATTATTTAACCTCTGAACTTATTGAAAGGTGGAATATACATTGCTATGTTTTTCACTATATTTTAAGTATGATGTCATATTTCCCAAAATTCTCTGAAATATTGCTTAATTTTACTAATTTCTTTTTCAAACAAATATCTAGGGCAGATACTTGATTTTCAAAAGGTTTTAAAATAGCCAAAATTTTGAAAACCGGTTTCCCCCTATCTTGTCCTTGTACTACATTTTTGTATTTTACAAAATAAATATTACTTTCCTCTATGCTAAACAGACATTTCAAATTGAAGTACAGTACCAGACTGGCTGCCAAATCTCATCATTTTATGGTTGAAATTGCTAGAAGTAATCGTAATTTTATGGTAACAGTTTCTTCCATTGCACGTCTTTTATTGTGGATATTTCTCCTAGCTTCTTGCATCCCAGACAACAGTAATATTAAAAACTTTAAATGCAGTGTCACTTATGATCATTCTTTTTAATTCCTGCTCTTTTATTTTCTCTATTCTTAATAGTGCATTTTTATCGTATTTTTTCACAGTCAGCTAACAACTTAGAAGCTTGACAGTCATGTTTGGGGAAAATGATTAATATATATATTTATATATAGGAAAGTGACAAATAAAAACAAAATTTTCCTCCAATTTTCAAAAAAAAAAAAATTTCCATTGATGCTGCTATTATTTTAATTACCTTCAATCTTTGGCAACGTTTGTTTTCAAAAGCAATGATAATAATTCAAATAAAACCTAAACATATAGTGGAGTGAATTCACACATCTTGTTCTTAAAAATTTACACCAAATATATTAAGCATTATTTTTCATCAATAGTTTATATTTACAATATTCTAAAAACTAATACAATGCAATATTCATCATTTACCAATTTATAAAAAATAAATATGAAATAATTTTTCATTCATAAATTTCTAAAGCTCCTCGAAATTTATAAAAAACATGAACTACACTGAAAAACTGTATTATTCAAAATTTCATAAAGTTTGAATTAATTGCTAATTAGCTGTTTGCCACTCCTCCAATGGGCAATCTAATAAACAGTTTAATACTTCCGTTGAGTATTTTTAAAACAAGAAACATTTGAAAATTAATGATAGCTAAAACAATAACGATGTGAAAGTAAAAAAAAATCCTTTTTAAACTTAAGGTTTAAAATATATTTTTTTGAATGAAAAAGCTTTAATTTTAGCTTTAACTGAAAGCTACAGGATTAAGTTTAAAATTTCCACTAAGCGAAATATTCTTTTGTACTTCAAACTGAAATTATATTGATTGAAATTGACAGTCATCTTTTGTGGAAAATAGCTGATTAGTGTCCTTTTTTTAGTCATCTATCATTGCAATATATTTCTCTTCATTAAAACTATTCCAAAAATAAAATATACTTTTCTGAAACTTTATTTGAGGTATGTTAGCTGATTTAAAGTACTATTTACAATAGCCATGGTTACATCTTTGACAAGCAGTGACAGGTTTAATGATATTCAACAGAGACTTTATCTGCCAAAAATAATTTCAGAAAAAGATGGGTGAGCACATTTTTTATCTAATTTTTCACTACTTGCTAATCTTAAAAAATTGTTGGAAAAATACTTCATAATGTAATTTTAGGAATGTTGACTTTAAATTTACTGTAGACATCACGTTTATTTTCTGATAATGTTGTATATGAGTGCATATATTTTCAAAATTAGCACATTTACACACTAAAAAACTTTTATTTTTAAAATCTTGGTGAATGATGATTTGTATTAAGCTTTTCAATTTTGATTAGTAATTAAAGTAATGAAAAATTTCGAAAGATTTGAAACTTTATAAATAATTATTAATTCGGACTATTGTTCTCATCTTTATTTCCATGTTTATGATACTTTGGCCATTGTATGTTTCAGCCTCCTTCAGCTGCTAGGAATTTCAAATTGAACTCCTTATTTTAACCACAATATTAACATGTGCAATGTCACTTCTAGTAGCCATGTAGTTATCTCTTTTTAAATTATTTGTTCACCAGTAGTATAGCCTAGTATTGAACTAACAATTTTTTTGTGAAGTCATTGGAAATAACCAATGTTTATAACCACTGAGATATGTGCCTTCAGGGCATCAATTTGTGAATTTCTGAGAATTATAAACCTTATGTCTTTGTCACCATTTTTTACCAGAGCTCATATTGCAATCTTTAATGCTAATGATTTTATCTAGCATTTATTTTACCAGAGCTCATACTGCACTCTTTGAAACCAATGATTTCTTTTTAGCAGTCTGTATTATTGGTTCCCATATCACATTTCTATGCTTGGCCAGCTTAGGAGATTTTTCTGGCCTAGCATATGTGCTGTTTCCAGTGGTGTTCTATAACAATTATTTTAACTTCATCCCATAGGGGGTGGTGATCCCCTTTTTCCCTCCATATATGGTCAACTATGCTTGATTTTTTTGTCGCCCCTTGTGCTAAGGCCTTGTGATGTTGTTGCACACTTCAGATGGTGACCTGTTTCCCCTTTATATTCCTTTTAACAATTACATGGAATGGTGTACACACAGTCCTTAGACATGTTTTCCTTTATTGGGGGTTTTACTTGAGAGAGATATCTTTGCAGTGTAGGACCACTTTTAAATGTTCTGATTTTATATGGACAACAGATCCTTTGTAATTTCTCTGATAACCCCTTCACATAGAGTAGACAGACCAAGGTTGTTTTCTGTGAGTTGTGATCCTCATGCACCCTCCCTTCCATGTTCGTTGAAGATGATGTTATGTACCCTGGGTGGTTGTTACACTGTAGAGTACTGCTTATACCAGAGGAGATTTCATTTGACAAAACTATAGAAATGTTATCTAAAATGTTTGGTGAATGGGACAGTTTGTTTCACACATGGTATAAATATTTGAAAAAAGTTTTCTTGAAGCTTGAAATTTAGCTTTAACTGAAAGCCAAGAGATTAAATTTACTAATTCCAGTAAGCAAAATACTCTGAATTTCAAATTTTTCTAATTTGAAAAAATTTCAATTTTTTTGGCCATTTTTCATCGATCAACACATTTTGTAAACAGTAACCAATTCTTATTTTTAAAAAATCTTCTAGAAATAAAATATACCTCACTGAAATATTATTTTATTAAAATTAGCAATTTTAACCATAGCTTAATAATCTGATATTAAACAGATATTACTTATTTACTGTTTGAAATGTACAATTAAAGCATTTCTTCACAGTAGTCCTCTTATTAGGATAGAATAGTTTGTTTAACCAGCATATCGACCTTCGTTGGGTCATTTAATGGATATGGTTTGCTTTCTAAAGTTGTTGTACTCCTGAGTTGTTGTGCACCTTTAGGCTGTTGTACATATCAAGATTGTTACTTATATGCATCAAAGTTATTATTTTTGCCAATGGTGGAGTAATAAATTTTTGCTAAGAGTTTGAAAATGTTTACTTTTTTTGTCATTATTCTGCACTGGTTTTCGAGAAATAAATAAAAAAAGATTATGATTACATTCCTCAATGACTCCTGAAAACAAATTTGCAATAAAAATTTCATTCTTGAAATTTCAAATGGGGTGGGGGATGGGTAACACATGTAAAAAATAAATTAATTAATAAAAATCTAATTTTTGCCAAGATTTTTAAGATGTAAAAAAAAATAATTGGTGAATAAGTTCCTGGAAGTTTGAATGCAGTCCCATAATTATTTGACTTTTACAAGAATGTACACATCAACGTGTTAGGTTTACTGGGGGGAAAAGTCGCTAAATTAACCATAACGATTTTTTATCCAAAAAAAAAAAAAAAAAACAGCTATAAAACGAAAATAACATTTTAGTAGTACGTGGGTAAACTAAAAACTTTACATTACAAAAAAAGTCCTTCTGACTGCAAATACGTATATTTATTTGTAAACAATGACATAAAGTGAAAGTTAAACTTACTAGTTTCGTTCTTTTTTCGTCTGATTTGCTTCTTTTAAGACAAAGAAAAGTTCAGGAAACGAATTTTGAAAAGACTAATTATTTTGGTTAAATAAAAAAAATTAGATTTCAAAAGCAAACATTTATCGGCGTCAAACGTTAACGAAAGATCAAAATTCAAGGGAGATAATTCACCTGTAATTTCATTATTGACAAACAGTTAAAATTAATGGTAAATTATTTATTATATGTTTTGTTTAATAACTGAACTCATGGCAATTTTCAATTAATAAACATCGAATAAAACAAATGAAAATGATAAAGTCGCGTTGAATCAGAAATTAACGTTAGTCAGCAGTAACTGCACATACAGAGTACACAAAAAATTGCTTAAAAAAGAGTATTTTGATTTTCGCATATCGAAATATTTTCCCCTCCGAATTCTTTTACGCGCGTACAAAAAACAAAAAAAAGTCCTTCTACAAATGAATACCTATTGTATCACAATTTCTGGAATTATGAGGCATTTAATTTAATTTTTTTTCAGGTGGACTCGCTTGCTCATTTAGATGTATGATTAAAAAAAAGAAATTATGTACGTTAAACGTACGTCTTATTTGTGCTTCTTTACGACAAAAAATAATCAGAAGAAAGGAAAAAGCAGTAGAATTTTAAAATCAACTGTCAAGACTCAACAAGACAAATGAAATTATTTTGAAATAGTGTTGATGAAAATACCTTTTGCTATTTTAAGTGGGGGATGTCTGTGTTATGATAACTTGAAGTACAACACATTTGTTGAATAGAATGGTATATTTATTTTAACACTTATATAAAAAGAACTATTTTTATTTTAAACATATTAATTGACTTTAAATAACTAAGTAGCACCACAGACTTCCTAAAAACCCAAAACACTTTTTAAATGTCAAAATTGAAGTTTTTATTGATTGAAAAGTTAATAGACAAGAGATAATCTCTTTTAAAAGAAAATTAATTTCCATGTGTAAATTTGCAAACACAAGTTTTATTAAAAAAGAAACAGTTTATGATAAAACTTGAGAAAAGAGGATCCAAATTCAATCTGACAAATATGCACTAAATTAACATTTGTAAAAAACACAGTTTGATTAAATTTTTTTTTAACTAATGTGATAAAAAGTATATACCCTCAAAGGAGTTGATTTAATTGAATTGGAATACTCTCCAGTTATGAACAGAAAATGTTCTCAGTGAAGGTAGAAATGATTTGGCCATCTTGAGCTGTTTCCATTTAAGGAGAATAATTTTCAGACTTTGAGATTTTATCTCAAATCTGCAAATGTATGATTCTAGAAACTGAATATTTTGTTTAAAACCCCAGAAAAGGAGCAACACCTGAGATATGTCTTCTT
The DNA here is from genome assembly GCA_037127315.1 of Ascarosepion bandense. NCBI lineage: Eukaryota > Metazoa > Mollusca > Cephalopoda > Sepiida > Sepiidae > Ascarosepion > Ascarosepion bandense. Next base: position 1,861,066 of record JBBBDQ010001586.1, on the reverse strand, counting down.
TTCTCACTTTTTGAATTTGTGATCTTATGATGTAAATAAAGTTCTTTTGTGAAAGAAAACAGAAATTTATACTTACTGTTATTCTGCATCGATTATTTTATGGTGTGCAAGGCCTATTTTTCATATTGTAAAAAAAATTTTCTTATTTGAATAAAACCTTATTTCTTTTCTAATTTCACTCTATATAAAAGACTTTTCATTTTTTATTTCTTCTGGAAAAGTCCTTTTGAAAAAATTGTTTATAAAAAAAATGTCATTTCCTTAACAGTGGGTTTATGTTATGAAGACATGACATTTGTTTCATGTAATAGTATATTTATAAATTTTAGAATTACAAACAATTTGATAAAAGTCTTTTTAGAAATATTTACTGACCTTAAATAACAATAAATCACTGCATGAATTCATTTATTTTTGCTACCTACATTGTAGCAAACCATCCACATTCCCTCCATATTCCATTAGTGAGATGTAAGTTTCATGAAAACTGCTTCTTCCCTTGAACCACTTTTCTACAGAACCAACTCCCAAAAGTAAGTTTCCTCAATCACTATAATTTTAACATGTTCAATTCTACAGTTAATGATTTACCACATGAAAATATCTATATATAATTTTGTGTATGACTTAATGGTATAAAACTCTGAAAACAAAGCATGATTGTCATTAATTTCAGCCATTCCAGTCTGCCCTTGAAGTAAGGTGTTATATCAGGGATATAATAATTCCAATAATGGCAGAAATTTATACTGCAAGTATAAACCTTATTACCATATCTCACCAATCAAGGACATTCAAACATTACAATTTTTTTATGCATTTAGGGACTTTTCTTTATAGAACTGTAAAGTAAAAATGTCACATACTCTGCCACTGAATTAAAATATAGGTGCAATATATTAAAAAGGCAGGAGAAATGTCCTCAACCAAATATTTCCACAAAGTTTTCTAGGAAAATAAACTATTCAGTATACAATTTATTTATTAGTATGTGCTGATAATTCCATTATTGTATTTTGTTTTAGAAAACAATAGTAGCATCTTTACTTTTATTCCAGAAAAACTCATTCATTTGATGATGTTTCTAAATAACATTAAATTAGGTACCTCCAAATAAAATAAAAATGATATTTAAGTTTTAAAATGCATTTTAAAAAATGAAAAATCTTTCTTGAAAGTTTTATTTTAGTTTTAATTCCATGCAAATAGATAAAATTTAATATTTCCAACAAGCAAAATACTCTGTTGTACTTCAGACTGAATTTAAATTCTGATTCATTTATGTGACAGATTAATGGTTTCTTCCATGTGTGCATTTATACTGGAAGTCTAGGAAAATGCTGATCTACATACTTGACAAGCAAAGGGTCTCTCTCCTGTATGTAATCTAATGTGTTGATTTAAATGGGACTTAAGTGAAAATCATACTTGGCACACATGGTAAGTAAATGATTTCTCTCCAGCATGTATTCTCATGTGTCAGTTTAAAACAGATTTCTGAGCAAATGCTGATCTGCATACATGACAAGAAAATGGTTTCTCTTCTGTTTGTATTCTCATATTGTTTTACATAGGGTTTCTGTGCAATTTCTGATCCACATACTTGACAAGTAAATGCTTTTTCCTCTGTATGTATTCTCATGTGTTATTTTAAACTGGACTGGTAAGGAAAATGCTTATTTGCACTCTTGACAGGGAAATACTTTCTCTCCTGTGTGTACTTTCACCTGGTTTTTCTAAAGTGAAATATTTTTTTATAATAGGATCAATGTATTTTAAAAGATTATTGCCTCTTCTGCCTGTATCCAGATGTAACTGATCAAGCTTGAATTGTACAAAAATGCACAGTCATACTTTCTTCTTCAGTAAGATTTCTCTCAAGTGTGTATGTACTTGTTCAATATCACTTTTAATCCTGTGGAAGTGTTGACAACACTCTCCACAAAAATACAGGTTGTCTACACAGTAAGCATTTTTTCAAATTTAAACTTTATGAAAAACCTTATGTACACATATGACAAAACAAGTGATACTCTCGAGTTAATTTGGAAATGTCAAATGAGTAAAAGCTGCTAGTGTATAACCTTAACAAGAAATAGGTTTGTCTCCTTTTGTCTGATTTTGACCTGAATGCTATCAAAGTGCAGATGTGCACAGTTGTAAGAATATGTTTTCTCTTCTAAATAAGAGCTGGTATGTCTGTCTCAATTTGAAAACTGTTATTCTCCTTGATAATTAATATCTGTGAACAAAGAAGATATGTTATTAAAAAAGGAAATCAATTTACTATGTGCAAAATATTATAAGAATAATTTAAGTATGTTTCAATAAGCTAAAACATATGACCCAATTTATGTTTCAGTCATAAATAAAATTTTATCTATTCAAGAGATAGATAATTTAAGTATAGAAATGTTTTTCTTCACCAAATTTGTTTGTTACCATCACAATGGCTGCTTTAACTGATAACGCTTTCAGTACAAATTGTTAGACTGTTCTGTTTAATCTGCCTATGTCAAAAGATTTCTAATATACAATATATTTAAAGCTGAACTATTGAAAAATGCTGTGGAACACATTGTGCATAAAATGGCAAGTCCTTCTGAATAATTTGACCCAAAGAGTTGTGAGTTTCAGCAGTGGTGCACAAAGAATTATTGAGTTCAGTTGAAGGGAGAAAACTACATGGCTACAAAAAGTGGCATGGCACATTGTATGAGAATGATATACTACAGTGATCAAAATAAATGGTTTGTAATTTATTTATAATACAAGATAGCTAAACCTATAATAAAGAAATTAAAACATGGGTATCTCTTGGATTGAAGTTTCAAAATTCTGTCAACACAGATAAAAATGTTTTTTGCAAAAAATTTTAAAAAGAAAGAAAATCTGTTTGTTAACAAAATTAATTTCATGGTTTAAAATGTAAACAATAGTTCATAAATACTGATTTAAAAATTAGATTTAAAAAAAAAAATTAGTAAATTAGATTGAAATATGTTACTTGCTTTCAAAATAAAATTCATCTACTTGATGGTAAATGTATATTTTATATATATATATATATATATATATATATATATATATAGTGATGATCATCCACGTATACTGTCTTAATATGTATAGGAAAGAATATTAATAAAAAGTTTTGAATTTAAAAACGTACTTTTTTAAACAGTATTTGTTTATTTTTATAGTATTTTATATTTCAGACCGCCCTCGGTCCTTCATCAGAAACAAGTGATTTTTAAATTAGAATTGGAAACGTATTTTTACGATAGCGTCCTAATACTTTTTTGTTTACATCACGTGGTGTCGATAAACCAATCAGCATGCGGCACGTCCGTTTGTTTATTTTCGGTCAACCAATCAACACGCGACACCTCCGTGGAGAAAGTCTGTTTGTTTTAGATAAAAAATTCCTTGGAATATCTGAAAGAACATTCTTTTTACCTATTGAAATATTTGTAGAGATTCAACACACCTAAGTCCCTGTTTAACCCTAGCTTGTGTGTGTTTAATTTTAAAATCCAGTATTTTTCTTTCTTTCTGCGTGTGTATGTAGAACTAAAATTGGAGTCTATTAGTAAACATTTGCAATTTTCTAAAGTGTGATCGGGTTGATTAAAATGTGCTGCAATTGGGGAGTATACATTTTTTTGTCGTATATTTAGTTTGTGATTATTGAAGCGAAATCTAAAGCTATTACCGGATTCGCCGATATATCCACTGTTGGGGCAAATTGAGCAGAAGAGATAGTAGATGATGTCTTTGCTATCACAAGTAAGGTTTGGTGGGTGTAATTTTATTTTTGTGTTGGGTACAGAGAATGTTTTGTCTGTTATTAGATGTTTACAGATTAAACAACGGGGCTTTCCACATTATACAGTTGAAATAGCTTTTAAAATATATATATATATATATATATATATATATATATATATATATATATAGCTATATATATATATATTTTAAAAGCTATTTCAACTTAAAATTTTAATCGGTTTTCGAAATAGTATTTGTATAATACTTGCTAATAATTTGATAATCCAACAGAAAATAAAATTCTTTGTCAGTTTTTGAATAGCAACCTAATAATAACCTAATCAATATGAGACTTTGTAAAAATTTTAAAACATTTTTGAAATTTTAGAAATTATTGAAATTAAAAAAGAAAATATTAAAACGATTCTTTTAAAATTTCATTATTCATCAAAAAAACTTTTTTCTTCGGTCTATAATGTCCTTAATATATATTATTTATTAAAGCAATTAAATGTTTATCTAATTAAATAATGTTATAGTTTTATTACATTTTTTATTTTACTATTCAGAGCAGATTTTTGGGAAAAATGTCAGATGTTTGAAAAAATTATAGGTTTACATTCCCCAATGAGTCCTGTTTAACTAATAAAATACCTTTATGCTACGAAATGTAATTTTATGGAAATTTCATGAATGTGTGCATGTGGTGTGGAGAGAAGTTAACAGATGTAAAAAAAAATTAAATATTTTACCAAGAATACTTTTAAAAATAATTTCATTAATTTGTGAATAAGTCCTGAAAGTTTCATTAAAATCCAACAATTATTTGATTTTTTTCAAGAATTTTCGAATTAACATAGATTTTTACTAGAAAAAGATGAGTTATATCCACTGTTAAATCTGGTAATGATTTGGTTACCCACAAATGAGAATCGAAACAAGAATTTTTACCAAAATTTTGAACATGTTAGAAAGGATTAAAATTTTTTTTTAAATAATGAAAAAATACCTTGATCTTTCCTCTTAATAACAACAAACATTTTGATGGAAAAAGTTATTTTCTTTAAATATAAGACCTTTTTTCCTCATACTATGCTGTTTTTTCAGTGATTTAGTGAAGGTGCCTGTTTTGATAATGTTATTCAAATTCAATTTTTGAAAATTATGTTAACTGACCAGGAGCTTTCAGTTTAAAACTTTGTGTTAAGCTTTTTAATATCATTTAAAATTTTTAAATTTGAAGCTGCAATGATCAAATCATCTACCCATGTTCTTATAAATTTTGAATCATTCAAAATGTTTGTATGCATATAATAATCATTTACAGATAGTTGAACATTTTGTTTCATCAAAAAATTATGGAGTAAATTGCTCCAATTTTTCCCATTTTGTTTAAGTCTGTATAGGGATCTTTTTAATTTGTAAAGATGTTTTTCATTCTGTTTGTCTGTATGAACCCTTCTATGTTTTAGTATTAAGATATGTTGTGTTAAAGTCCATTAAAGTCCAGTATAATTTTCCTACACTGAAAGTTGCATTAACATCCTCATAGATAATATCTTTATTGTTGGAGAAAAAGTATCTTTATAGTCAATATTTCATGCCTTCAGCGATGGATTCAAGTTTTAAAATATGTTCCTTATTGCAGTGTTTTAAACTGTTAAGCCATTCCTCAAACAAATGTGATTTTATTTTACACAGTTTATGAAACAAAGTCTTATAATCAATTATATTTCAACTTGAGAAAAACCTTTTGCTACATATCTGGCCTTGAATTTTTCTTCTTCAATAAGTCTAAGTTTAACCACATAAACCAATCTCCTTTCAATAACATTCTTCTCTTCTGGAATGCGGGTGAGTTCATGTGTTGTTTTCTTTAAGATTTGTCTTTAATAATATGAGCCGTAGCTTCAGTCTACAAGTATCGAACAAAAGTCATTTTCAGAAGTGGAATGAGGATTAGTACTTAGGTAAATAGGAAAGAGTCTTTTTCTGTTTTGTTGTTAGCCATCTTCGTACAATTTCTTCTCTGGCAATTTTTGGTGTAATGTGTTGCATTATTACAAATATTATACCATCTTTTTTTTTAGTGACTGACTTTTCAGTCCAACATTCAGTACTTCTATGTCCAATTCTTCCACAAATAAAAAATTTGACTGTCTTTTTAGGTTTTGGTCATGTATGGATTTTAATAAACTTGTTGTCACATGTTCCTGCATAATTTTCTTTTCTGCATTGTTTTGATTCTTCATAATTGCGTGGAGAAGTTTTCAATTCTGTAAATTTTAGTTCACCACTATTTTGTGATATTACTGTCAAAAAGGCTTTATATTCCTCAAGCAGACCTTTTAATAACATAGCAATTAATAAGCTATTTTAATAGCATAGTGATTAATAAGCTTTCACTGATTATTTCTCCAGCACTTTTAAGCAAAGCAGTCAACTTCTCTGATCGGATAATGTAGTTTGTAATGGTTTTATCTTGGTTAATTTTTGAGAGTTGTTAACTCTTGTCACGTGTTAAGTGTAACAAAAGAAAAAAATGATTGACCAAAACTCAGAGTTAAATCACATACAAATATTTAATTTACAATAAACAATAAATGATATATATACAAAATTTACAAATTTTTTGCATTCAAAACAGAAGCATAGAGTTTACTACTATCAGGTGAAGTGTTACAAAGAGGAAAGAAGGGTCAGTATCTGTACCCAGCTAAGTTAGTGAAGTAGTTTAAGTGCTATACTTTTTGGAAATCCTTAAATGTGTATATAAAGAATAATTTCCAGTATCGTCAATGAAAAGGTAAAAAAAAATCTATTTACCCTTTTAGTTCTATCAGGTTCTCTTTCAGGTTTTAGTTGGTTGGCAACTTTTCTTAGAAATTCTTTTTGATGGATATAAATCCTTGAATCAAAGCCGGAGTTGATAATGTCAGCAAATCCTTTTAACAACTAACTACTCTCTTCCCCCAAACCTATTTTTATAGGGGCTAACACCTAATTTACATATTTCTAGAATCTTATATAATTTTTTAGATTTTACTCAAACATTCTACAATCTTCCAAAACGTTCAATTCCTAATTTTTCTATTTAACAACTACTTCATGAATTAAAACTTTTTTGTAAAAACAAGTAGGACTCAATAGAATCCCTTACTATAACTTTTTAGACATTATTAATATTATTTTTTTATATATAAATGCATCCTTGTAACACTTTGTATAGAGTGCAATGATCCTTGCCTCGGAATTCCCAATGTAATGATCTGTCAATATCTCTAACGCCGTGGTGTCAATCTCTCTCGCATCCTTTATTACTAAGGATAAGCTTTTATCATCCATGAAATGAACCAATAATGCGAATATTTGTACAATCTTCGTTTCCGTGCTTGCATCTTCTTCATTGGCATTTTCCATATGACAAGAGGAAAAATATAAAAGAGGGAATTAACAAAGGAAAGGTTTATTTCTTAATTGACAAGAAGACTGTGCACTTTTGGGAGAAGTGGCTCAAAGAAGTTTCCTTAAGTCTCCCCAAAGCTTGCGCACTGATTCGTTGATGCCAATCAATCAGTTCATTTGTACGTAAAGAACAATTTTTCCCGTGCCTATAGTCGCTTATTCAAACCAAGATTTTTCTCACCTCAATTAGTGAGACCTCAACTGCTAAACAAATCTATGACAGTTGGAACTCCAGTTCTATCCACACACCAAACTTCTCATTCACACAAACCCACATGCTGATAATTTTACTCCTTCACTAAAAACTGCTTTTGACACAAAATACTTTTCAACAGCAATATCACAAGAACAATCATATCATGAAACACTCATAAACATTTATCCAGTGAACTTTAAACGAAATAATTATCTCTCACTGAACTCTTAAATTGGAAAGAGGGGCATCTCTTGACTAATTCAACCTTTTTTATTCAAATGCATGTTTTCTTTCACATCGTTGTTTTATATTGTACATCTTGTTAATACATATATTTTATGTGCAATGTCTTTTGTTTATTCTTCTTGCGTGAGTCCTGTTTTCTTACCAAAGTTAAATTAATAAGGTGAAATCTGCCACAACATTTTGCTGGTAAAAATAAAGCGTTCTGACTTGTTGATTTAAATATAAACATTCACTGATTGGTTCTTGTACCAAAATAGTGTGTAGACTAAAGTATGACATAAATTTTACGTGCGATAACTCAAATTTTACATCATCTCCATCAAAATATAGTTTATTTGCCTTTTGGCAACCCTGGACCCATAAGCTGTTAAAATCCATGCAATGAAACAGCAAAAACTATTTAACAAAAGAAAAAAATATAGAAGATGGAATTAAAAAATGTATTGTTAACAGGGGAAAGGTTTAATTTTTAACTAACGAGAAGACAGTTATAAAAAGGCGGTAAACATAACAAAATGTTCTGATTGGTTGATTCAAATATAAACATTTACTGATCTTCTACCAATATGGTTGTAGATATTCAACATGTTAGATAATTTTCAATCCCTTATTCTTTGAAATAAATGTTTGGAACATATTTGATTTTTAAGAGATTTTTCAAATTGTATAAATTTCTCTTTATTCGACGGCCATCAAACTTGCCAGTTGAACTTGCCGGAAGTGAGTATTTTTTGGTTCTTACAAAAATATTTTAATTTAAAATATTTACTTTAAGGATGGAAAAGAATTTCTCATTTTTACCAGATAAAATTTTCAGCTTATTTTATAGTGAGGAGGTGTTCTTTTGAATGGTAGTTGTATATTGTTGCAGATTCACAGAATTTGGCCTCGTTGTAGATAGCCCACTATAAGTCATAAAAAGATCATAAATCAAGAAAAGCAAATTTAGTTGAAAAATAACATTTTAGATATACACATATCAATTAAGGTTTTTACAATTACAGTAATCCTTTAAATATGGGTCCAATGGACGTTAAAATGTTCATGGCAATAAAATGCTGAAAAGAGAATTAATGCTTAGGTATGTGGGAGCGTTGTAAGTAAGGAATGTCTTTGGTGTATCCACTCCTTTGGTCAGTAAGTAGTTTTAAGACAGCGAAGAAGGAAAAGATAGGTTAGGGAGGCGAGCATAGTAAACCGCCTGACGTCAGTCAAGGGAGATACTAATTAGTCGTCTCTCTTGAGTCTGTCTGGGTCGGTCTGTTTGCGTCTGTCTGGCGATGCTTTCTGTATCGGCTTTTTATTTTGACTTTTTGGATCGCAGCAGATCATTTGGGAATTCACACTTGTATTTGATTCTGGGCTTCCCATTGGCCGATAAATAAAATTCGCGTAGGCTCGCAAACTGAAATTTAATATTTAATGAATTTTTAGTTTTCAATCGGAACATCTGTGCGAGGCTGGATGCGTACCGATGAGATTTTTGTCATTTGCTTTTTGGTCATGAGAGTGCAAACATCCGGTTCCACAATTTCATATGAAACCATAGTTTAACTTCAAAAAGAGATATAAAATTTGTTTCCCTAAGTTTACAAAGTTTTACTTTATTTTGTTTTTGCAATGTACTAAAAACACAGTAACTGTTACTGTGTTTTACATTACTGAGTAACACATAGGCACAAAAATGTTAAAACAAAACAAATTAAAAATTTTCTTCAATTTTGTACTTAATTATATTTTAAATATAATTTTTCAATTTTCAAAATAATATTCGTATACTTCTTATTTTTATTTGTCCGTAAAAATTTCATCATTTCTTAATTGTACCTGGAAAAAAAAATCTTGCTGCAAATACAATAATTTGTAAAAAACAATGACATAAAGAGTTTAATTTTTACTTCTTTCATTCTTTTTCCATCTGATTTGCTTTTCTTATGACAAACAAAATTTAAAGAAATGTATCAGTTCAAAAAGGCTCTAATTCAGTCAGTTAAGTGCCATACGTGAAACACGCTTGGGCGATCATGTCTCGAAAGTGACATGACTGACTGGGCAGAAGATTATCCTGCAGTAGGTTGCCATTGCTTTCTGCGGTAGAGTGGTTGCCGGCCAAGGCTATAGAACCCAAACTGTCCTGTTATTTAACCTATAACTGGAGGGAAGAGACTGCAGTCAATTAATGTCAAAAAATGAGCCCTGTTATAATGGGTAATATCCATCACTACCCGGTGCCATGTTTGTTTAACATTCAGAACACCCTTTGGCCAGTGCATAGGTGACAGATCAATCGACTGACATGCTCACATTCCCTGACGATAGTCTTTACAGCAGCCTTGGACACTGCAGGGTCAATCTGTTTCACAAAATAGAGTGTCCATCTCACACTAGAATGACCGCTCTGTCGGTGTACAGTCTTAATTTGGTCAGACCCAACTGAGCTCACGGACACAGTGCAGGCAGGCTGCGTTGGCTCAGAGTTTCTCTAAATTGCATCAAGCCACCTCTGGGGCACTCTCGTCAGTCGATCTGCCCTGTTTTGGTTAGATGCAACCAAGGACACATTCATTGATAAGGCATATTCCTTTACCAGTTTTATTAACATGTCAAGTCATCATCAAATGAGCATTTCACTTGTGGCTTTGGTTCACACTCTGGCGGAATCAGTGAACAAGTGCAAGGTGATTGTCTTCCAGAGTGTTGCTAAATTTATTCCTTTGATAATGGCATCAAGTTCTGCTAGATTAATATGTTGGGAGTCCTTCTTTGACCATAACCAGCAGGCATCCTCTACTACTGTCCTATCATATGCCCATGACACGCTGTTAGCAGAGAGCTTTTGTCAACCCATATGCTAAAGTTTTTTTCCATTAATGCACCATTTGCCACACACCAGGTCTTCTTCGTGCACTCTGTTGAGAACCTCCTCAATCATAGTGTTGAGACGGGCATCATCAACTTTGTTGCATCCCAACAAGCAGTAGCTTCAGATGCTCTCCACTTGATAAAAGCCATGGCTACACAAAGCCAACCACCCACGGGATGGTGCTCAACCAATTTGCCACATAATGAAAATATGTTGTGTTGCACGACAACATGAGGCATGCCTAGAATTTTGTTCCCTCTTCTCCAATACAGCATGTTATTCTCCTCCCAGACCTGTAAACCAAACACTCATGCACCATCCTGTAGCCTCTCCGGTTCTTTGTTCATGAAGCCAAAGCTGTCGAGATGCTTCTTTACATCCGCTGCAGGCATGACACTCTTATCCACATACACATCATCAATATAAGCAGACATTGTCTGCTGTATGCGCTTGTCTTTCATCAGAATAGCATCAACAATTGTCTGCATGATGGACGGTGTTACATTGAGTCCAAACTCGATGCAGGTCAGGCAATACATTTGTCCCCTAATTAGTACAGTTTGGTAGGGCTACAACGCTTGGTGCACATGTACCTGAAGATATGCCTTTCAAAGGTCTAACACTGACACATTTGATCCTGCTCGTCGCTACTCTCTTAACTTTTTGGCACATATATCTGCACGAGCCGTAAACAAATTCACATGTTCATTCAACTCTCGGTAATCGAGCACAGGTCTTATTTTATCTTTATTGTGCAAAATGACTGCCATCAGTCAGATCAGACCCTTCAGGGGCCCCAATTTCTCTTCTGGGTAAGGAACCAACCATCTATTATTTATCCAGGTTTGTAGTTCTTTGTTATATTCTGCTCAAGCTCTTGCAGGAATGTTGTACTCTGGCACCCGGGTGCCTAATTTTTCTGGTGGCTGATCACCGAACCATTTCCACGACACCGTCCAGGATTTGGTATGGTGATCAAACTCTATGCAAAAATCTGGTTGTTCCAATTTTATTGTTGTGCCCAAGGTATGAGCCGCCTCAGAGAAATGTGCTTTGCCCTCTTTGTTGATGTGCATGCCACCCAATTTCTTGATAACATTCATTCCCAGAAGGAGGTCAAATCCCAATGGCTTGCTGTTCACCACTAGCATGTCTGTTGTAAAGGGATTCCTGTTGGTCACTGCTAAGGTAATGTTTCCAATACTGTGGCTTAAAAGGCAATTCCCACCTGCTGTCAGGATTGTAGTGCTTTTCCATTTTTTGGGTTGACATAGCAATCAACTCACAATGGATCAGGAGCAGCCAGAGTCAACCAACGCTATTTGGTTTACTCCATTAATTTTTACCTTCATTACCGGGAGCACTTGGTCTAGTTTGTGTGGGGAGAGAGTAATGCTGACCTCTCACCTCTTGCCTCGTTTCCTGGACAACTTGTTGCAATGTGTCCTTGTTGCTGGCACTGATGGCATCATATCTTTGGGAGCACTCTTCTTGCTATGTCCTTGGGTTGCCGTCAGTCTCTGGCAAAGTGATTGGGACCTCCACACTAGTAACAGTGCACTGCAACTGCGTCCTTCTGGTTGGGGGTTAAAGGTGGGTCTACAGGCACAGGAGAAAACTCTGCATTGCTTGGTTACAGCAGCAACAGGCTCATCCACTTCCACCTCTTTTGTCATAAGAGCTCGAGCCCTGGCCAGAATCTGCTACAGTGTCATGTGATCCATCCTTGAGGACGCCCGTAATTGTCGTTTAACAGGACTGGGGAGTCCTGATGCAAATGCGCAACTAAGCCATCAGTTAGAGGTGGTTTCTTCAACCAGATGTGCCAGATCCTGTAGGTCACACAAATACTCACCCACAGTTTCTCGGGGCGCAAGCGACAAGAGACAAACTTGTCAAATGCAACAAAAGGATTTGGTGCAAAAGTCATGAGGAGAGCTTCTTTCACCTGTTCTAAGTCCTCTCTTTGGTTACGGGTTAACCTCTCAGCCTTAGTGGTAGAACACGTTCAATGTTGTCAATACCACACATTTCGCACACCAGCCAAATGTCAAACACTTTACATGCCATTTGTGTATATTTTCTCGTTTGGCCAAAATAGCTCGTTCTCTAATGTTACAGTGGGTGATCTCTGCACGTATGCAAATATATGCTTGCTGTGTCGAAACGCAAAAAAAAAAATACTAGTCACCCACCTTAATTCCGGTCCCTCTTATACATATTGGGGTCTTGCCACCTCACGCAGGACTACTACACTCTCCTCCATAAAACCAGTTACACTTGTTTCCTTTTCTTTCTTTTTTCTTTAATGTGCCAGTAGCAGAGAGAGCATACCATCTGTCTCTTTGAGGTAAGTCTATTTGTTGCATTACTACTACAATGGGTTTCAGTGAGGTTGAACTCAGTTAAAAATAAGAGCATATTGGCCTCGAAGGTTCTTAAAAAGTTCTTGTGTATTATAGTGTTATGAATATCAGCTCAGAACAGAAAATCCATAGATTTTAAATTCCTGCTGCATTCCATGCATTTGCTTATGCTCAAATAATACATTTGGGAAGGTTTTAATCCATATCTTCTCCCTCCAGCTATGGGTTACATAGCCTTGGTTGGTAACCAGTCTACCTGTAATAGATTCTTTATTATGATAATTTAGTCGGTGGAGGGTTTTGCCATTAAGTGTATTTGCACCGAGTGACACAGATGTTGTTGCAAGTCTTTAAAAATGGGGATGTTTTTAAAATGTCAAATAGATGCAAAAATGCATGTGTGGATCTAGAAATTTTGTTACGTCTAGTGAGGTCAGTAAGGATGAGGCCTAGAGGCAAAATGGCACTGGAAGACAGATATTAGTAGAGCGAAAGTGATATCAAGCTGAGAGATGGGAAGTGTTGAATTTTAATTATAATTATCAGTTAAACTGTATCAGTTATGGAGAGCATTTGAAGTGAAAAGACAAGCCTTTGGGCCAGTCTGTCTAGTATACGATTGGCTTTACTTGATGCAGGGGTCTGACAACTCAGAATGGATAAAAGGAATCATGTTTTGATGATATATTTATCAATATGGCTAATTTTAGTAATTTAAAAAAACCTTTCCAATCAAGTTAAATTCAGTTCAAAATACAGCAAAGTTTTTTACTTATTTAATCTATTAGCTTACAATTAAAACTAAAATAAAAGTTTCTACTGTTGTGTGGCGGTAAGCAGCTGGACAGAAAATGATGAGTGATATGAGAGTTTTAGTATTGTATTGGTATTTCAACATACGCTACATACAAAATAATTTTAAAAGGAAATATGCAAAGAAGTTAACTAAAAAATGCCAAAAAACAGTGTCTAAATGAGAATAACTGGGTCACCTTCCTAGGTAAGAAAATGAATATCTCAGCAAACAATAAATATTTTGTTAATTTCTAGACTTCTAATGAAAGTCATTAACATATGGAATAACAAATTTCTTTCATCCTGAGCAGGAATCCCAAATTCAACCCATTTCTTGCTGATGTGATATGCCTTCACTTTTGTCTTTTTCAAAAATATTTTCATGGTAACTGGCATGATGAGCTTTTTCCGCAGAGCCCCATTGACATGTATTTAAAAATACAATTAGAGTAGTAACTACGTCCTGCAGTATTATGGTTGAAATAGATGCAACCATGACTTCTAATCTAACATTTGCTTTCCTGCATTTTCCACCTGTGGAATTACTTTATTGCTTTCCTGATAACTACAATCTTCAAGAATTTAAATGTAATGTCAGTTGCCATCTTGTTTTACTTAAACATGTTCAATTTTTTTCCTTTCCTCAATCTTTCCCATTCACCAGTCTTTTACTTCCTTTCACTCCTTGGAACTTCCATATTCTAATAGTATTACCACCTTAATTTATGTCAAATAATATATATATATATATATATATATATATATATATATATCATTTTTATTTGTTTAAATGTGTTTTTCTAATGAATACTCATATTTGAGCACATGCTTCTTTGTATTTATGAAACAATATATTTATTTATATCTACTTGCCTGAATGTTTGAAAAATCATTTTAGAAAAATATGTGCTCTCCATTAAGATGCAAATTAATAATTTTAGATAGGTTTCTGATAAAAGAGACCAAGAAAGAAAAACTGCCATTCAAACAGAATAAATTCTATGTGTCATTAATGGTGATGGTGCTATACTTTCTTTCACTCTCTGGAACCTCTGCATTCTAAAAGCATTACTACCTTAAATGAGATCAAATAATACTTACATACATATATATATATATATATATATATATATATATATATATATATATATATATACATTTCATTTTTAATTTCTTTGTTTAAATGTTATTTCTAATGGATACTCATTTTTGAGCACATGCTCTATTCTTATGTATTCATGAAACAGTATTTTTATTCATATCTACTGGCCTGAATATTTGAAAAAACTTTTTAGAACAATAAGTGCCCTCCATTAAGATGCAGATTAATTATTTTAGATAGGTTTCTGATAAAAGAGACAATAAAGAAAGATAAAATGCATTTCTATCATTTAGTGATATTTTACTTCCAGAAAGGAAAACTGCCATTCAAACAGAATAAACCCTGTGTGTCATTAATGGTGATGGTGCTAAGATGCAACTATCAAAAGCTTGTTGTGAATTCCATAAAATATAAATCAATCACCAATCATCCAGACAATATACAATCCAGGCTTCTGTGGGTAAATTTAGTAATCAAAAAACTTTTGGGAATTTTGAACAGATCACTTTATTCTATCTTAACATGGTCAATCATCGATCAGTCAAATGATTTTTGAAGTTAGTACTTCCTGTTTACTTTCATAATAAAATTCCATAAAAATAACCATGCACCAGTAAAAATGTCTTTTCACACATATTCACACGAGCATTTTAAATGTAGAATTCTATGAATCAGATAATACACAAACTTATATACAAATATTATCGTCACTACACATGTTGAATTCTCTGAAAAAAATTGAAATACTGTGAAAGAATATGACTATTCTATATGTGTGCACAAATGTACATTTAAAAATCAATTACTTAAAAAAGCTCCTCCAGATATTTGACAAGGAAATGTTTTCTCTCCTGTATGTATTCTCAAATGTTTTGTTAAACGAGCTTGTTTTGCAAATGCAGACCCACACATTTCACGTACAAATGGTTTAACTCCTGTATGTATTGTCATATGATGCTTTAAACCAGATGGCCGTGAAGATGCAAATCCACACACTATACATGAAAATGGTTTCTCTCCTGTATGTATTGTCATATCATATTTTAAAATGGTCTGACGTGAAAATGCAGACCCACACACTTCACATGCTAATGGTTTCTCTCGTGTATTCTCAAATGATTCATTAAACAATACTCATTTGGAAATGCATATCCACAAAATTCACAAGAAAATGGTTTCTCCCCTGTATGTTTTGCCATGATTCTCCAAACAAGCTTGACGTGAAAATGCATATCCACACACTTCACATGCAAATAGTTTCTCTCCTGTATGTATTCTCACATGATTTATTAATGATTGCTTCTTTGTAAATGTATGCCCACAGATTTCACAAGAAAATGGGTTCTCTCTTGTATGTGTTCTCATATGACTCCTTAAACAAGATGTATGTGAAAATTCAGACCCACAAATTTTACAAGAAAATGGTTTCTCTCTTGTATGTATTCTCATGTGTTCCTTTAAATCAGATTTCTGTGGAAATGCAGACCCACACACTTAACATGTAAATGGTTTCTCTCCTGTATGAGTTTTCATGATGCTTTAAACCTGTTGTGTAAATCTACTCTCACAAATTTTACAAGAAAATGGTTTCTCTCCTACTATCTTTATGATAACATGATTTCTCTACAATGCATGCTTTTGTTTTTCTTTGCAAATTTAAACATCATAAAAAAAGCTGACTTATACATCTGACAAAAATTGTTACTCTCCAGTGAATTTGATATGAGTTTAGTTGAAATGCAAGTGTACCATGTTGACAATAAAAAGCATTGTCTCCTTTCTCTGAGTATTTCAACATTAAAATACAGATCCGCACATTGTTAAGAAGATGCTTTTCTCTCATTCAGCAGAAGAATGTGTTTCTTCCAAATTTCCACAGTAATTGTTATCTGTGAACAAAGAAAATGTATTTTTTAAATAATCTACAAACACTAACTTATTATGTGTGAAATGCAGTTTTGACAACTTCTTTGTCCGTCAAATATTTGTAACATTACATGCAATTCATGTTCAGATTTTAGAGAAAATTTTGTACTCAGATTTATAAACTGAATGGAATTTAAATACAAAAATTTTATTATGCCACAATTCTATTAATCTGGAAGAAAAAAGTATTACATTATGGATAAAAATATGATAAATATTATTAATGTTTCTTTGAATTCATTCTGCATTGTTTGCTAATTTCTCATCAACAATCAGTGATTAGGATATAAAAGACAAAAGTTGAGCAGAGTGACTGAAAATCTTAACCAGGCAATGAAACTGTTACTATGGACAAAAGGTTCCTACATTAAATTTAAAAATAATATTTAAATTATAAAATCTGCCAAATGAATAGATAAAAATCTGTTTCTTTAAAAAATTGCACACTGAATTTACTTGAAATTGAATTTACTTTATGCTTGAATGCAAAGCCAAACGATGAAAATTTCTACGATGTCTCTGATGAGAGCAATTTCACATAAGCGCACGATTCACAATTCAAAGCCAGATTAGATAAGTTCTCTTTAGTTCAGTTGGTTCTAAACTGTTTGATTTAATGAGAGTTCACTCTTTGCTTGGAGATAAAGGTAGTGTCTTGCCAGACAACACATAGTAATCTTGAATATTCAGGCCAGTAAATGAAAATAAATATTGTTTAATAAACAAATAGAGCATCTACTCAAATAATAGTATCTGATAAAAATAATGTTCAAAATGACAAAAGATTCTTCTGTTTACTAACAATAAGAGTGATTTTTATTTTACCTAAAGATGTGCCCAAAGTATAAGAAAATGTAAAGTTCCAGGCTATTTTTGAGTGTCATATATTTTTAAAAGAATTTTGTCTTTGCAATGATAAAATATTTTTTGTACAGAAGATCAAAAAGGAAATAATTCAACAATTCTGAAATATCCAACAATTGGCTACGAAAGTTTAAAAATAATCATGCATGATGTTAGGAAGTGTTCAGAATTTTCAATGAGAGTGACATCTGAAGGAAAGCAAACTGGAGGCAATCAGTTAAAAGCATTAATTATATAAATCTGAATCCACTTTCATATATATATATATATATATATATATATATATATAGGAAAAACTACTAAAAAGTTGTAAGTTTAAAAATGTATTTTTTTGACAGTATTTGTTTATAAGGTACTTAAACTAAATTGAAGAAAAAAGAGCATAGTATGAAGAAAAAAGCCCCAAACTAAATAAAAAAAGAACTTTTTCCATCAAAATGTTCAGATTGTTATTAAGAGGAAAGATCAAAATATTTTTTCATTATTATTAAAATAGTTTTAATTCTTTCTAACTCATTCAAAATTTTGGTAAAAAAATTTGTTTTAATTTTTATATGAGGGCATCACAATTATTACGAGAGTTTATAACAGAAAATATCATTTTATGTAACTCATCATTTTCTGATGAAAACCACATTAATTGTAAAATTCTTGCTAGAATCAAATGATTGTCAGATTTTAATGAAACTTTCAGAACTATGAAATGAATTGAATTATTTTTTAAATTAGTTTTTTGCAAAAATCTTGGTAAAAATATTCTTTTTTATATCTGTTAAATGAATCTACACATAAATCCATAAAATTTTGGAAAATGAAATTTTGTTGGGAAAATTGGTTTTATGAGTTAAACATAGAACTCATTGGAAAATGTAAATAATCTATTATTTTTTTCAAATATTTCGATTCATTTGTGGAAAAAAAAATGCAAAAAAAGTATCACATTATTAAATTTGATGAGCTTTTATTTGCTTTAATAAATAATATATATTAATGACATACTCTGAAGAAAAAATTTTTTCAATAATAATCAAATTGTAAAATAATTATTTTCATTTTTTATGATAATTTATAAAGTTTCAAAGACATTTTTAATATACTTGTTGCTATTACGTTATTAAGTGAAGATTATATTTACTAATCAAAATTTGAAAAGTTTAATACACATTGTTGTGCCTTTGTACATTTCAGATAATTATAACTTTTTTTTATATATTTGAAGTTTTTATTTGTATGGTAAGTTCTTTGTGTACAATAAAAGGCAATGGGTCCCATGGTTGTTTGTCCTTACAGGAAAAAAATTTCGACAATTTTGTCAATTCCTACCGCCTTATACTTATCATATCATTTAACAGCGTGGCTGTCACCACAGGTCAAATATACAGGGAAATGGTCAGAAAGATAAACACACTGTATTTAAGTAATAGTTTTCTTTTAAATTTCATGCTATAAATAATACTTGTGTAAAATCAGATTAATTTAATGTTAAATTTGTTAATTTTCCAAATATAATGTCATAGATGTATATTTTATTTTTGCAAAACTTTTACAAATGTGTTGATCACTCAAAAATGGTCGCAAAATAGAAAATATTTGTAAAATATCTCAAAATTTTAAATTCCAATTAATATAATTTCTGTCTTCAATACACCAGAGTATTTTGCTTAGTGGAAGCAGTAAATTTAATCATTTAGTTTACAATTAAAAAATTGAATTTAAATGCTAGGTATTAAAAAATGAGTGGAGGTACCTAACATATTTTCTTGGGTTTCCTCAACTCCTAATATATATTATATATGAATGACTGTAGTTTATATATTCATATCCTACTGATTATATAATTTTTAAAATTATTTTAAAGTACAGACCAATTTCTGTATTGTGAGTCTGGAAATTTACATACAAATTAATTTTGGATTTCACTGGGTAATTGTTACTATTTATATTATTTAGCCTACGAACTTATTGACAGGTGGAATATACATTGCTATGTTTTTCACTATATTTTAAGCATGATGTCATATTTTCCAAAATTCTCTTTTTTTTAAGTAAGTACTTCATGTTTACTTTCATAAAAAACTCCATAAAAATAACTGTACACACACAAATAGAAAATGGTTTCTTACATATTTTCATGAGCATTTTGAAAGTAGAATTCTATGAAACAGATAATGCACAAATTTGACAAAAATATTATCACATCTATACATTGAATTAACATTTTAAACTCTTTGAAAATGTTGAGATAAATACTGTGAAAAAATGTGACTATGCTATATGTATGCTCAAATGCAAACTTAAATTTCAATGACGCAAAAATGCTGGTCCAGTTACTTGACAAGCAAATGTTTTCTCTCCTGTATGAATTCTCAAATGTTTTGTTAGACGAGATTGCTCTGCAAATGCAGACCCACACACTTCACATGCAAATGGTTTTTCTCCTGTATGAATTGTCATATGATGCTTTAAACCAGATGGCCGAGAAAATGCAAACCCACACACTTTACATGCAAAGGGTTTCTCTCCTGTATGTATTGTCATATGATTTTTTAAAATGGCTTGACGTGAAAATGCAGACCCACACACTTCACATGCAAATGGTTTCTCTCCTGTGTGTGTTCTCAAATGATACATTAAACGATATTTCTTTGCAAATGCAAACCCACAAAATTCGCAAGAAAATGGTTTCTCTCCAGTATGTTTTGTCATATGATTCTTCAAACCAGCTTGACGTGAAAATGCAGACCCACAAATTTCACATGCAAATGGTTTCTCTCCTGTATGTATTCTCACATGATTCATTAATGATTGTTTGCGTGCAAACGCATACCCACAAATTTCACAAGAAAATGGTTTCTCTCCTGTATGTATTATCATATGATTCTTTAAAACAGATTTATGTGAAAATGCAGACCCACACACATCACATTCAAATACTTTCTCTCCAGTATGTTTTATCATATGGTTCTTTAAACCTGATTGTTGTGTAAATGTAAGCTCACACAGATGACAAGAAAATGGTTTCTCTCCAGTATGTTTTGTCATATGATTCTTCAAACCAGCTTGATGTGAAAATGCATATCCACATACTTCACATGCAAATGGTTTCTCTCCTGTATGTATTCTCACATGATTTATTAATGTCTGTTTGTGTGCAAATGCATACCCACAAATTTCACAAGAAAATGGTTTCTCTCCAGTATGTTTTTTCATATGATTCTCTAAACCCGATTGTTGTGTAAATGTAAACTGACACAGTTGACAAGAAAATGGTTTCTCTCCAATATGTTTTCTCATATGATTCTTTAAACCTGATTGTTGTGTAAATCTAGTCTTACACAGTTGACAAGAAAATGGTTTTTCTCCTGTATGTGTACTCATATGATTCTTTAAAACAGATTTATGTGAAAATACAGAGCCACACAATTCACATGGATATGGTTTTTCACCAGTATGTTTTCTCATATGATTCTTTAAACCAGATTGTTGTGTAAACCTAGTCTCACACAATTGACAAGAAAATAGTTTCTCACCTGTATGTTTTGTCATATGATGCTTTAAACCAGCTTGATGTGCAAATGCAGATGCACAAACATCACATGCAAATGGTTTCTCACCTGTATGTATTCTCACATGATTTATTAATGTCTGTTTTTGTGCAAATGCATGCCCACATATTTCACAAGAAAATGGTTTCTCTCCAGTATGTTTTTTCATATGGTTCTTTAAACCTGATTTCTGTGTAAATCTACTCTCACATAGTTGACAAGAAAATAGTTTCTCTCCAGTATGTTTTCTCATATGATTGTTTAAAGCAGCTTGCTCTGAAAATGCAGACCCACACACTTTACATGCAAACGATTTCTCTCCAGTATGTATTTTCATATGAATCTCTAAACCTGATTGTTGGGTAAATCTTGTCTGACACAGCTGACAAGAAAATGGTTTCTCTCCTGTATGTTTTGTCATATGAATCTTCAAAGCAACTTCCTCTGAAAATTCAGACCCAGACATTTCACATGCAAATGGTTTTTCTCCTGTATGCTTGCTCACATGTTTCATTAAGTTAGATTTCAGAGCAAATGCCGACCCACAATATTCACAAGAAAATGGTTTCTCTCCTGTATGTATTCTTACATGATTTTTTAAAGTCTGTTTGTGTGAAAATGCATACCCACAAATTTCACAAGAGAATGGTTTCTCTCCTGTATGTATTCTCATGTGTTCCTTTAAAACAGATTTCTGTGAAAATGCAGACCCACACACTTCACATGTAAATGGTTTCTCTCCAGTATGTGTCATCATATGATGCCTTAAACCTGATTTTTGTGTAAATCTAGTCTCACACAGGTGACAAGAAAATGGTTTCTCTCCTGTATGTTTTGTCATATGATTCTTTAAAGCAGCTTGCTGTGAAAATGCTGACCCACACACTTCACATGTAAATGGTTTCTCTCCTGTATGTATTCTCAGATGATTCCTTAAATTAGTTTTCACAGCAAATGCATGCCCACAAAATTCACAAGAAAATGGTTTCTCACTCTTATGTATTCTGATATGTTGTTTTAAATTAGATTTTTCTGAAAATTTTGATGAACACAGTTTACATGTAAATTCTTTCTTCCCTATGTGCATATTTTTTCTAAATATTTCATGATATGGATATGTTAGTCCAGTCTCTTGAGAAGGTAATGCTCTGTGTTCAGTGTGTACTTCCATGTCTTTTCAGAAAGAATATATTTAACTATTTACAGGTATATCCTTTAAAAGATCATTCATTATTTTTCTTCTATTTTTGCTCGTGTGGTTTTTCAAACTTGACTGATATGTAGAATATATATTTATATTTTCTCCTTCAGCAATTTTCTTCACTTGTGTATCTCAGCTTGTTCACTTTTAGTTTCAGTCCATTGTTAATCCTGAGTTACCGTCTTTATGATAACATGATTTCTCTACAATGTATGCTTTTGTCTTTTTGATGAAACAAGTGTTACTCTCCAGTGAATTTGATTTTGTGAATGTAGTTGGAATGCGAGTGTGCCATGTTGACAATAAAAAGCATTGTCTCCTTTCTCTGTGTATTTCAACATTAGAATACAGATCCGTATACTTTTAAGATGCTTTTCTCTTATTCAGCAGGGGAATGTGTTTCTTCCAATTTCAATCTGTCATTTGCCACAGTAATTGTTATCTGTGAACAAAGAAAATGTATTTTTAAAATAATGAAAATTGCTAACTCATGCACTTTTGAGAACTTCTTTGTCTGTCAAATATTTGTAACATTTCATGCAATTCATGTTCAGAAATTGTATTAAGATTTATAAACTGCAAATAGGATGGAATTTAATTACAGAAATTTTATTATGCTGCAATTCTATTCATCTGGAAGAAATGAACATTGCATTATGGATGAAAATTTGACAAATACCATTAATGTTTCTTTTAATTCATTCTGCATTGTTTATGTTCTTGTCAACAATCAATAAAATGTAAACAGAATTCAAAAATTGAGTAGAGTGACTGAAAACCATAAGAAGGCAATGAAACTTTTACGATGGACAAAAGGTTTTACATAAAAGCAATATTTACAATTCAAAGCCTGGTTAGCTAAGTTCTCTGTAGTTCAGTTGGTTCAAACCTGTTGGATTTAATGAGAGTTCCCTTTGCCCTTGTTGACAAATGTATGCATCCTGCCAGAAAATGTATAGCTTTCTTGAATATTCAGGCGAGTAAATTAAAATAAGTATTCTGTTTAATAAAGAAACAGAGCATCTACTCAAATATGAGTATGTATTAAATATAACGTTCAAAAGGAGAAAAAAATTGTTTCAGTGTGAATTTGAAATTCTTATGTTTACTAACAGTAAGATTTTTATTTTACTAAATATGTGCTCAAAGAATAAAAATATGTAAAGTTTCAGGCTATTTTTGAGTGTCATATTTTTTAAAGAATTTTGTTTTTGTACAGAAGATTAAAAGAAAAAATAATTCAACGATTCTGAAATACTCCATTTGGTACAAATGGCAAAAACAAATTATACATGATGTTTGGAGGTTTCAGAATTTTTAATGATACTGGCATCTGAAAGAAAATAAATTGGAGGAAATCCTTTAAAAGTATCAATTAGATAAATCTGAATCCATTTTTGCCACTTTTATATATAGTGATCCTGATAAGTGTGTGTTCTGCATAACTGACACATAAAAATATAAAAGGACACAAGAAAATTGTATCCATGTGTCCCAGGGACGCACCTCAATTTTTCTATAACAAAAACTATATATGTAGGTTCTCAGTTAAGTGGCAAAAAGTAGCTTTGTTTTATTTTGGACCTGAAATTTTCACTGAAAATATAATGAGAGAATTTACCTCCATTTTTTGTGTGTTTTCTTTTTTTATTTTCCCACCATTTCAAGCTGTTGTTTGCGTTCTTGGAAACTGATTAACTTAAATTTATGAAAAATTTGGTGAAATGAAATGAACTACATTGAATGGAGTGTGGTGATACCAACCGAGCAAAAGCAATGAACTGGATGTTTGCTGTATAATGACCAAAAAGCAAATGATCAAAAGTCGTCATTGCACATCCAGGTTCGCGCAGATGTTCCGGTTGAAAAATAAAAATTAATTAAATATTAAATTTCCATTTCGCGAGCATATGCAAATTTTATTTACAAGCCAATGGGAAGCCCAGAATCAAATTCAAGTGTGAAATCCCAAACAAGCTGCTGTGATCCAAAAAGCAAATATAAAAAGTGGATACAGACAGCCCCAGCAGCCAGACTTTGAGAAGAAGAGTATAATCAATATTCCCTTGACCTAAGTCAAGTGGCTACTATGCTTGCCTCTTTCCTTCTCCCCTGTCTCAAAACTACTTACTGACCTAAGGAGCGACTACATCAAAGACATTCCTCACTTACACACTCCCCACATTCCTAAGCTTTAAATCTCTTTCAGTTTATTATTTACCATGAACATTTTAACCTCCGTTGGACCTATATTGAAGTATTGCTTTAATTGTAAAACATTAATTGATATGTGTTTGTATAAAAATGTTATTTTCAACTCAATTTGCTTTTCTTGATTTTATAATCATTTTATGACTTTTTGTGAGTGATCTCCAACAAGGCCAAATTCCGTTAACCTGCAACGGTATACAATTATCCTTCACTACAACTAGAAAAAGAATAGATAAGATATCCCCTATAGGAGTACATAGTGGGGGTTAGACAGCTTTAGTTTCATCAAAGGAAGCTTTCTCTGTCCTCTTCCCCAGTTCATAATCAGAAATTATGAATTGTTTAAGAGAAAAGAAATAATTTGCTTTGAAGTAATTCCCAACTTAAATAAAATCATCTTTCTGAAAATAATTTGGGGTCATCGAAAACGAACCTTACCAATACTATTATTAGGAATGGATTAAAGCCACGAGTACCAACAACTCCTTCAAATAATCACTCATAGGTACAAAACAAAGCCCTATGTTGTTGCTTTTTAGTGCCTAGAAGAAATATTCAAAAGTTTTCTGTTAATTCCCCCTAAATAAAAAGCCTGGTAGCCGGCAATAGTTACAGGAAAAGAATCACAGAAAAAAATCACAAATAATCTATAGTGGCCTGTAATATTTGATGCATTTTAGTTTTATTTTACTTTTAACTTAATTTATTCTACAGAAGTTTAAAACTGCACTTCATACTGAATATTTAACATTTAATTTGCAATATTTAATGCTAATGATTTTATCTAGCATTTATTTTACCAGAGCTCATGCTGCACTCATTGAAACCAATGATTTTCTCTAGCACTCTATTACTGGTTCGCATATTGTATTCATTTCTATGCTTGGCCAGCTTAGGAGATTTTTCTGGCCTAGCATATGTGCTGTTTCCAGTGGTGTTCTATAACAATTATTTTAACTTCATCCCATAGGGGATAGTGATTCCCTTTCTCTCTCCATATGTGGTCAATTATACTTGATTATTTTGTCTCCCCTTGTCCTATGGCCTTGCAATGTTGTTGCACACTTCAGATGGTGGCCCGTTTCCCCTTTATATTTCTTTTAACAATTACATGGAATGGTGTACACACAGTCCTTAGACACATTTTCCTTTATCGGGGGTTTTACTTGAGAGAGGTATCTTTGAGTGTAGGACTACTTTCAAATGTCATTCTGATGTGATATGGACAATAGATCCTTTGTAATTTCTTTGATAACCCCTTCACATAGGGTAAACAGACCAAGGTTGTTTTCTGCGAGTAGTGATCCTTATGCAACCTCCCTTCTACTTTCATTGAAGCTGTTGTTATGTACCCTGCGTGGTTGTTACACTGTTGGGTACTGCTTATACTATTTCCTGTTTTTGGGTCGCCGCTTATGACTTCTGCTCAATGTTGCAGGCAGCAGGCAGTCCCTTCTATTACTTTATATGTGTGGTGGGAGTTGAAGTATTGTCCGGTGAATGTTAGCTTGCGGTATACGGATATCTTGGATGCTTCTCTCTTCAATATATTAGTACATCCAGGAATGTTAGTTTGTTGTTTTCTTTTTCTATTGCGAACTATATTAATGATTTTATTGAGTTCACATGGATCATTAACATCAGGAATTTTCCTGGTGCGGCCAGAGTATGAAGGTGGCACCAACCTATCTCAGCGATAGAGTTGGCTTTAGTGCTATGGATTCTAATGCTATCTCTTCAAAGTATTCCATGTATATGTTAGCTAGTGATGATGATAATGGTGAGCCCATTGCTAAACCTTCATCCTGCTGATATGTCTGATCTCATTCTGAAATATAGTGTTTGTGTGGAGAAAGTCAGAAACTCTATCTTGGTTATCTAGTAGTATACTGGTATTTTCTCCTAGAGATGAGTCCAAGGCCTGTCTGTCCCTAACAATAGTGCCTCCATTGTGGGTCCCTTGGTGAACAAACTCACTATATCCCAGCTCACCACATGGTTGCATTGGATGGGAGCATCTTTGATTAGTTCAATGCAATGAGCAGTTTTAGATATATGAAGGCAATTTTCTTTTAGCGGGCCAATTATATCCACAAGAATGTGACTCAGAGGGTGGCACACTGAGCCTCGGACTGAGCAGAATACCATCTTTGTGAATCCTAGATAGCCTATAAATGTGAGAGAGCTAGCTGCAGCATTGAGATAACTGCCTGTATGTCTAAGGGTGGAAGTGAAAAAGCACCAATCACTGACGCAATCACTCAGCCAGCTCCAGTATGAACATTTCAGTGTGTTGTGTGTCAATCTTAAGGCAGTTAAGAGAATTCAGAAAGAGTTGGATGAGTTTAATGTTGATTACAAAGGTACAGCATCTCAGAAAGCTCAATCTTATCATTCACGTGTGAAAAGAACTCCAGAATTAGTTTCTGAGGTCATCTGGAGGCCATTGTTGAATCCAATGGTGATTTTATTAAATAAATTTACTCTTAAGTATATTAAGATATTTTTGTGCAATTTTTTGTGAAATATATTAGTTTGTGTTCTTTTAATTTCAGTGGAATTTAGACGCAATTTATCCATCGTACCCTGCGTCTTAAAAGGAAGTAGAATTTTTTCTAATTAAATAATTAGATAGTTTTATTGCATTTTTTGTTTCATTATTCTCCACTGGTTTTCAAGAAATAAATAAAAAATTATGATTTACATTCCCCAATGACTCCTGAAAAACCAATTTGCATTTAAAATTTCATCTCTTAAAATTTTAAATGGGATTGGGGGGGGGGGGTAACATGTAAAAAATAAATAAATTAATTAATATTTAATTTTTGCCACGATTTTAAAAATGTTTAAAAAATAATTTGTGAATAAATCCTGAAAATTTGATTGCAATCCCGTAAAAATTATTTGAAGTTTACAAGAATTTTTACATCAACGTGTTAGTTTTACTGGTAAAAAAAATGTCGCTTAATTAACCATAAAATTTTTTATGCAAAACAACAACAACAACAACAACAGCAACAAAAAACAAAAAGACAAACAAACAAACAAAAAGTCAACAACTAAAAAACGAAAACATTTTTTAGTCGTACGTGGGTAAACTAAAAAAACTTTAAAAAAAAACTTTCTAAGTGCATACGGCAATTACATGAGGAGAAAGTTAAACTTACTTCTTTCGTTCTTTTTCCGTCTAATTTGCTTCTCTTAAGCCAAAGAAAAATTCAGGAAATGCTGTATTATTTTGGAGATATTAATTGTTTTGGTTAAAAATAAAATTAGATTTCAATAGCGAACATTTATCGGCGTCAAACGTTAACGAAAGATTAAAATTCAAGGGAGATAATTCGCCTGTAATTTCATTTTCATTTATTGACAAAAAGCATCGTTAGAACGGGACATTTAAACTTAATGGTAATTATTTATTATTAACTTTTTTTATTTAAAAACTGAAGTCATGGCAATTTTTTTATTGTTTCAATTTATAAACAATAAATTTTCGTTTTAGGTCTTGAAGGCTTTTCTCCACTTCAAATTTATCCAAAATAGCATTATTTCTGTGCAAAAATGCTGATCTCAAATCAACAATTAGTTATTGAAGAAACCTACCTTTTTGATCTGAACGTCCATAAAAAAATTGAGCGACATTTTGTCTCCCGTAACTTTAATGCAGTCATGTCATAAACAGCAGAATAACGTACTGCGTAGGACAACAAATTTCGGTCTATTTTCTTCCTTTACTGAAACTTCCGGCTATCTACTTCTTGTATTGAAAGTAATACGCTATTGTATTTCTACGCTTATTACTTTCATCATTACAGGAAGTAAATATCCGGAAGTTTCAGTAAAGGAAGTAAATCGACCGAAATTTGTTGCCTACACAGTACGTCATTCTGCACTTTTTATGGACTTTCAAAAAAAAAAAAGGTTGGTTTCTTCGATAACTAATTGTTGATTTGAGTTCAGCATAAACATTTGCACAGAAATAATGCTCTTTTGGATAAATTTGAAGGAGGAACATCCTTTGGGACCTAAAACATCAAATGAAACAAAAAGTAGCATTGAATCAGAAATTACTGTTAGTCAGCAGCAACAGCACATACAACAAAAAGAGTACACAAATTGATTTTATTCAAAAAGAGTATACAATATTTTCGCATATCGAAATATTTTTCTGTCTTAATTCTTTTACGTGAGCACAAAAAAACAAAAAGTCCTTCTACAAATGAATGCTGTAGAGGATTTTTAGTCCTCTAACGATTTATATTACGATTCGTCCAAAAAGAAATAATAAAAACAACAACAACTCCAATTTGTAACCAATAAATTAAAATATATTCAACAAACAACAATACATGTAATATCAGTACATACAACAAAGTAAAGTAGAGTAAAGAGGAAAGAGTTGTTCCCCTTTATATGTTCATAGAACAAAGTAAGATGTATGAAGTTTTTTCTTGAGCTAAAAAAAGAGTTTGTTAAAGTTGTTAAGATTTTCATGTAAGAACAAATAGAAATACAATTATTTGGACCGTAATTATAAATGGTACAGATTTTGGTCAAGAGTTCAAAGATCAAAAATTCTTGATAAGGAAATGTTTCAGACAGAAGACAAGGTTCTGTGTCTGTGTGTGCATTAGGCAGGGATATCAAAGATAAAGTTCTGTGTCTGTGTTATGCAGAGGTGAGTAGAGTGAAAGGTCGACTATATCGTAGCCTTCAGGCCTCTGTGTGTGTGTGTGTGTGTCTACTGATTAAGCATTGCAAAAACCAGTATATTTATGTGTAGAAAGTGGCTCAAACGAGCAAGCGTGAGAGAAACTTTGTTTATACAAGAAAAATCTGTGATTAGCTTAAAAATTAATCAATGAACAAAACACACATGAAAGTTGCTTCTGAGGTGAAAGGTTAAAGCGACTGCGTTTGTTAAATTGTCCTATACAATAACAATAGTTATTTATAAGCCAATCGCAGACGAGTAAATTACATGGGTCAAATGTGGATAAGAAAAATACATAGCAACTGCTATAAATGCTTAACTTTTTGTATATCACAATTTCTGGAATTATGAGGTAATTTCATTTTTTTTTCCAGACGGTCTCGCTTGTTCATTAGATTTATTTATTTTATCTATAACAAAATCAGATGTACGTTAAATGTCCGTCCTTGCTTCTTAAGACAAAGAATAATTAGAAGAAAGGAAAAAGCAGTAAAACTTTAAATACAAGTCATATTTTGGGCTAAAATCAACTGTCAAGAAATGAAATGGTTTAAAAAAATTAAAAAAAAAAAAACAGGCGATAATTACGGGAGATAATTTCTATCATTTTCTTTTTTCACTGTTATGCACCCAAAAATTTTTCTACTGCATTTATAAGTTTTAAGTGTAGTAGATAAATTTTAAAGTTAAAACTTTGTTATTTTCCTTTTCATCTTCTTTGGTTAATCCATAAAGAAAAACGTTTGTCTTTAAATTGCAAATCGTAAATGCTTAGCTGATAAAAATAAAATTTATTACTTTGATTTTAGCAGTCACTGAAAAAGAAAAAAAATACTCACCGTGAAAATATGCTTGTTAAACTGTGAGTGAGTTTGAAAACCTTGTTCAACTGTTGAATTATTCTTTTAGTTTTAAAATGTCTCTGTGCTTCACTTGTAACTGAAACAGTGTTAATGTTTCCTACTAACATTTACTATATTTCTGTCAGTTCACTGCTTTGACACCATTAGCTGGGAATAAATACAAGATGATTGGCGTGGGTCCAATGCACCTAGGTTCAACAAAATGGTCAGTTTTGTTTTAAGTATAAAATTGATGTTTTAAAAATAGACCTATATTATTATAACATTTTTTATAACGACATACATCGGGTATTTTATTTTATTTTTGCTATCATGAATTTTTGAAAAATAACTTAGTAAAACAACAAAAAAAACTTATAAATCATCAACTGTTTGTTCTTTGTAGTTTTAAATTTTAGTTATACAACAACTAGAATTTTTCCTTTTTACCACTGCCAAAAGGCCGTAAAAGTTTAGATGTTATACTCAGTTTAGTTTTATTCCATAATACATTCATTACAAATTTAAATAATTCCCAAAAGCAAAACGCTCCTTTGTACTTCCAAACTGAATTTAAATTGGAATTTATGCATTTTTTTATTAATTAGTGTATATATTTTCAAAGAGAGTTGAGTTTTGCATGATGCGGCACAAGTCTTACTAATTAACCTATAGCTAAGGAACATATAAGAAGTGGAGTCATACTATTTCCAAGAATACTTGCATGCAAGTGAATGTAATGAATCCAACAGAAATGGTGCAGAAATTTTTTATGTCGTAAGAAAAAATTCTGCTGTGAACAAAAGGGGAACGGAAATAAAAAACAACAAAACAAAATTCAATATAACACAAAAGGTTCAAATTAAAGAAAATTTACTACTTTATAAAACACAGAGACGAGTTGTGAGCTGACTGCAAAACAGGTCCATTAGCAAAGGCTAGGTTATAGCCTTGGTACCACAAAAAAAAGTTAAATGTCCTTTACAGTTACCATGTCAATCTGAGGGGAGAGTAGCCTCCCTCTAGCTACCGGATAGCGGCTCTGTTTTCCCTATTTTTTTGTTGTGTTTAGTGTTCGAAGTTCCTTTCTTTCTCTCAAGCTTGGAAAAAAGTCTTTTTGTTAAGTCTCTTCTTCAACCCTCGTGGGTTGTGGGCTGACCTGGGAAAGTGTCCCTTTTTCCTGTAAAGTAAAAGTTCTCTCTTCCTCTGGAAGAAGTATCTTTTTGTAAAATAAAATTTCTTTCTTTCTCTGGAAGAAGTGACGTTCCATCTTATTTTTCTTCTGCCACGTGGGTTAATGACAAACAGGGGAAACGGTCATTTTAGAGAAATAAACTCTCTTTCTTCCTCTAGAAGAAGTATTGTTGAATCTTTTGTTACCTTTCTGTTTGTTTGAAGGAATCCTTTTCTTTTCTTCTTCTGTGAGCTTCTCAAACCCACAAAAAAATTCAGACTTCTTTTTATGTCTTTGGTCTGACAGAGCTAAAATTTTCAGGACTGCTCAAGTTGGTGAAAATCAAAAAGCTGAGGGTTCCTGCTTCTTCAAGTTCTATCAAAGGGAGCCAACCAATCAGAGGCAAAATATGCGACACGTACAGCAAACACATTTAAATTCCCCAACAGCCTTAGCAAGAATCCTTTTCTTGCTAAGGCCGTTGGGAAATTGAAAGAAAAACGAAGAAACAAATGGACGAATAAAATTTCAACAATGGGGAACTTAACTGATAATATATGCAGGAGTGAAAGCCTTTTCTACAAAAAATTCATATATAGAAATCTGCATGCAAACAGCTGAAAAACGCTTATTCATGAAGTATTTCTATAAGTTGTATAATTAAATTTTCTTATCATTCAATACTATTTCCTTTATTTTTTTTTTAGTAGGAAATAGTTACATAAATTCAATTTATTTCCATACAGCTTACCTCATTGTTATTGTAGAAATGATAATTTAATAAGTTTTTATTGGACAGAAAATGAACTATATATGCTTCTGATAAAAATACCCATTTCATTTAAGATTTAAAGAAGTAATTTTAACATTTTCCTAATTACTCAGAAATGCTTGGCAAGCTTGACATATTTAGGAAAGACTTTAGAGTAATTGAGAACCTTTACTGGCAGCAAATTACCTGCATACCATTAGGAAATGAGTTCAGTAGATACACAAAGACAGAAAGAGGTGTAAGACAAGGATGTGTATTCAACCTCAACAGTGAGACCATTCTGAGAGCTCTAGAAGCCCTGTCAGGATTTGTCATTGGTGGCCGTAATCTGAACAATATAAGATATGCAGATGATACAGTGCTGATAGCAGATAAACTACAAGATATCCTACAGGAAATAGTTAAAGTAAGCCGAAAGAAAATACTACAAATAAACTAGAAGAAAATTGAATGTATGGTAATCAGTAAAAAGAGGAGCCCAAAATGCTCACTCCAAATTTCTGATAGAAACAAGTGCAGAAATTCAAATATGTGGGAAGTGTTTTAACAGAGGACGGAAAGTGCAATATGGAGATCTGGAGGTGTATCGACAGGGCCAAGGATGCATTCCAGAAGCTGAGTAGAGTGTTAAGAGACAGAAAAAGTTTCTTTAAGTACTCTCTATATATATTGTTCTCTTCATTTGCATACAAAACTACACATAATTTCAAAGCGTACAAATGAAAATAGGCTGCATTTATCACATTGAAAATTATATACCATAAGTTACAACATAAAAGTCAACCTCAAGATTATCAACACAAAATTCTGAGTTAGGCCTATGCCTATGCTATACATAAACCCTACATCCAATAAAAAAATCTTTGGTAGGCCACCAGTGGCCTGAAACTTAAGCCTACCAGTAAATGAAGTTAAGCAACAGTATACAATAACTGGTGCTAAAACTACATCAGCTTACACCTCTTAACTGTATATTGAGACACTAACCGTAATACTTTTATCTGTGCATTGTATAACAAACAACCTACAACACACTAGTAGTTACCGCATATTGTAATGGTATAACTTAGCAAACATTTAAAATTCATCAAGTCTACTGAAAAACAAATTAAAACAACAACTTCTATATAGTATTAACACTGTAGATTACACATAGCATTACTAAATTTCTGTTACTATTTTATATTTTTCTGTTAATATGCAAACATGTTTACCAAACATGAGTTTTAGTGGGATGTATTTGTTGGTGCCTGCTGGAAGTAAAGTAAGTGTTGTACAATAATTGTTAGGAGTATTGCCCTATTTGTTTACAACTCAGTGGTAAAGGTTTTGCATTTTATAACAGCAATATAAGTCGATCCCTAATTTTGGAAGAAACAATTTTTAGGCTTAAAAAGTTGTACACCACAATTTATAACTGCTGTGTTCTTCTCACAGTAGTATATAATCTCATGATTTCCTTTTTTTCATACATCAGAAATGATCATCTAAGCTGTGATCACCATTGAATACCTTTCTGTAATAAAGGAATTGTATGAATTCACCTGCCACCCCACAAAAAAGAAATCACTTTAAAACTTGCCTGATAAGTGGGAAATAAAAGAACAGTCTGTTTAATCTCTTCCTAAACTCTGCTTTGTGTATAAACAAGCACAGATGGGAAGAAATAGGGCTAGATCATTTAAACCAAGACTTCTTTATCTTGGGTCTATGGACCTCTGAGGAGGAAGGGAGTCTGTGATTGACATGTCTATTTGCAATACATCCCTTGTCCCAGTCAACTGTTTTTCATTGAGAGAAATGAAAAAAACAAAAAAACAAACAGTGTTAATTGCTAGGTATCACTCGCTGTTGAGTCCATGTTTAAATATGTCATCATCTTCATTTTCCAGTTTATCGCGGCTTGATTTTCTAATATATGAGTAAGGATTTTGTCATGGGTATGACAAACTTCACCCAGCAGCAAGGACTCTGAGAAGGAGGTTTCGAAGAGCATAGAATCACCTCTTAATTGATGTTGTTCCCAAGTTCACCCTGACCCAGGGTGGTAGCATGTGTTAGGGTTCCAACTGAAGGCAGTAAAACCATAAACTGGGGTTAAAATGTGAAAATATTAAAACACATTAGAAATAATTACCAGCAATATATTTTCATCGTAAAAAGAAATTACCATTTATAAATTAGCAAAGCTCTCAAAACAATAAAATTCTGGCATAAAATGAACCTTGAAGTGTTGATATACTGTTAAACAAACCAAACAAATGAGGATTAATTATCCACAGTTGAAACAAACTGCTACTGACTGGAAAGTGATGTGCGTACAGTGTAGAGAATTGCATATACAAGTTGCAAAATACATTCCAACTGTATTTATCTGTTTGCATATGAAAGGCAAGTTCTTGTAAAAATCTGCAATTCAAAAAAGGTTAAGAACCACTGATTTAAACATTTTATCAATAGCAAATGAATTCATTAAGTCAAAAAATTGATTCTTTTTGTTTTCAGTAAAAATCCTTACTAACCTGGGTAACAATCCTATTGTAGATCATAGATAATTGTTTTTAATAATTTCAGTTTGCTGAACCTTATTTGAACAATTGCAACAGTCACTAGTATAGCAAGCCCCAGTTATAATGCAATACAGACCTTATAATAAAAAAAAATTTTATAAAAACTAATTGAGTCACTGTCTTAGATAAAATCCTTTTGAGATAGTGTTGATAAAAAAAGTCTTTTGCTAATTTTTGTATGGGGATGTCTGTTATGAAAGTATAACACATTTGTTTAATGCAATAGTATATTTATAAATGTTATTCTAACACATATAAAAAACTATTGTTTTTTAAATGTATTAACTGACCTTAAATAACCAACACCGTAGACTTCTTAGAAATAACCAAAAACACTTTCTAAATGTCAACATAGAAGTTTTTATTTGATTCAAAGATGATAGACTAAAACTAATCTCTTTAAAAAAAACAGGTAATTTTCATGTGTAAATTTACTAACATGACTTTTCAAAATAATTTTAAAAAAAGCCAGTTTATAATAAAACAAATAAAAATTTGTGAAAAGAGGATCCAAACTGAAGCAGGTAAAAATGCACTAAATTAAAATTTGTAAAAAACACAGTTTGATTAGATAGTTATTTTTTAGTTTTGAAATAATGTGATAAAAGTATAGACCCTTGAAGGAATTGATTTAATCAAGTTAAAATGCGATCCGGTTACAAACAGGAAATTTTCTCAGTGAAGCCAGAAATAATTTGACCATCTCAGGCATATGAACTGCTTTGATGAAGAAGAATAATTTTCAGGATTTGAGAGTTTATCTTATATTTTTAGTTGTCTATTTTTATAACTATAAGATTTTCTCTCAAATCTGTGAATGTATGGTTTTAGAAACTGAATATTTTGTTTAAAACCGCAGAAAAGGAGCAAAACCTTCTTTTCTCACCCTTTGAACTTGTGATTTTATGATGTAAATAAATTTTTTTTTTTGTTAAGAAAAAATTGATTTTCATCAACTGTTTTGTGACTGAGAACAAAAATTTGTACTTAAAAGAATTGTTATTCTGCATTGATTATTTTATAGTGTGCAAGGCCTATTTTGTATGTTGTAAAGAATATTTTGTTAATTGAATAAATTCTTTTTCTTTTTTATTTCATTTTGTGTGAAAGATTTTTCATTTTTTGTCATTGCTTCCAGAAACGTCCTTTTGAAGTAATGTTTATGAAAAAAATGTCATTTCTTTCACAGAGGGTCATGTTATAAATGTATGACATTTGTTTCATGTAATAGTATATTTATAAATTTTAGCATTACAAACAATTTGATAAGAATTTCTTATTAGAATTATTTATTGACTTTAAATAACATTAAATGTTTGCCTGAATTTATTTATTTATGCCACCTACATTGTAGCAAACCATCCACATTCCCTTCATATTATGTTGGTGAGAAGTAAGTTTCATGAAAACTGCTTCTTCTCTTGAACCACATTTCTACAGAAACGACTCCCAAAAGTATGCTTCCTCATTCACTACAATATTAACATATTCAATTCTACAGTTACAGTTCAATTCCCCTTCTATCCTGCCTCTTACTATGACCCTGTCCTTCAATGCTTACTTTGTGTTTGCACAAAGAAAATTGACTACCATTCAGAAAGAAATGCTAGGATAAATTTGTCTTGTTATTCTTGACTTAAAAATTGCATGAAAAATTTTAAATGAAATACAGAACACCTGTAAACAATGATCAAGAATTTGGTATTTCTATTTCCAAAGAAATTATCATTAAACTGATATCACCAATAATTTACATTTTTTTATTTTATATATTGTTGTTAAAGTTTGTTGAATTTTATTTTTTATATATTAAGTATAAAATATAAATGAAATTAAAAAATAGGGAAATTATAGATTTGACTTTAATCCATTGATTTTATTTAATATTTATTTTGAATTTTTGTTTAATGTTATAAAATATTTAATTGCAATTCATGAGTTTCTTTTTTTTAATTATTCTGAGTTCAAGAGTTATTGAAATATATATCATATTCTTTTGACAGGGAAGAGTAGTCAAAGGCAGGAATTGCAGTAATTCAGAATTATTTCTTTTTAGAACATTCATAAAAAAATGTAAGAATTGCAAAAATCTTCTGCAAAAAGGTTCACATTTGAAGATGGTATATGGATACAAAAGGCAGTTATCTTCCTTTGGTACAGCTGAATTCATGTGGGTCACATGGAAACTGTTTAGTGAAGTCACTTCATAGTGATGAGAGTCAGTCAACTTCCAGAAGTCAGAGCAGTTTACTGAGTTTCTTGCCTGGGTGAAAGCTAAATCTGTCTCCAAGCTCGCTTCTATATGATGTAATTTACAAGCTCATGGTGCCATATTATTTTGGGAATATTACTGTCCCAGGTATGGGAAAAAAATTGTCTTTTTATTAGCTTGCTGTATTGCTATATATGTAAGAGACTATATTTTCATGTTTTTCACACTGCTTGTTGTGTAGATCTGTGTTATATTTTCTTAGCATGGGGCACATGTAAATATCTAGATACAATTTTGTGTATGACTTAGTTGTATAAAATTCTGAAAACAAAGCATGATTGCCATTGATTTCAGCCATTTCAGTCTGTCTGTGAAGTAAGGTATTATATCAGGGATATTATAATGCCAATAATAGCGGAAATTTAAACTGTGAATAAAAACCTTTTGCTGCATATCTGGCCTTGATTTTTTCTTCTTGATTTGGTTCGAGTTTAACGACATAAACCCATCTTCCTCCAACATTCTTCTCTTCTGGAATGGTGGTGAGTTCATGTGTTGTTTTCTTTGAGATTTGTTTTTAACAATATGAACTATAGCTCTAGTCTACAAGCATCGAACAAAAGTCTTTTTTAGAAGAGTAATGAAGATTGTTAACTAGGTAAATTTTTCTTTCTGTTTGTATATACTCTTCTATGTTAGCATTAAGATATGCTGTTTTAAAAGGCATTTGATGTACAATATAATAATGTTAATTTTATAATTCAATAGAAAATAAAATATTTTTATTTTTCTAGAAAAATTTGATCATTTTTTTTTTGTTGTCATACCTGAATTAAAAAAGTCGTAATGCAAATAATACGTATTGTAATTTGTAAACAATAATATTAAAAGAAAGTTAAACTTACTTCTTTCATTCTTTTTTCGTCTGATTTGCTTTTCTTATAATGACAATTTAGAAATGTATGATTTTGAAGAGACTCTAATTGTTTGAATGAAATAAAGTTAGATTTCAAAAGTAAACATTTATTGGCATCAAACATTAATGAAACAACAAAATTCAAGGGAGATAAATCGCGTGTGGTTTCATTTTCATGATTTACGAAAAAGCTGGACATTTAAACTTGATGGTAATTATTTATTATAACCTGTTTCATTTGATAACTGAAGTCATGGCAATTTTTTAATAGAAAACAATGAATAAAAAAAAGAAAAAAATTAAAATGGTAAGCTTAAAAGATAAAGTCTTGTTAAATAAGAAATTAACATGTTTTGATTAATGACTTTGATTCAGACTGTGTATTAACAATAAAATACACAATACTATGAAAAGTGGAAAGACTACTAATGTATTTGTTTGTGGGTTTGATTAAAAAAGATTGGGAAGAATGGGGATCAAGCGACAACAAGGCAAACCATAAAAAAAATTATGTGCGATATTCAAAAAGATAAAGTAAAATGATTTTATTTTAAAATAAAATAAAATTTTACAAAATATTAGGGATGCACAAATTTGGTGATTTGTGTGCCTGGAAAATCAATTTCTGAAGAAGAAATTATTTTTTCTAAAATAAGACTCTATGGTAGTTGTGGAAAAAGATTAAGATTAAATCAAAATCAATTAAATAACATAAAATATCACAAGTAAAATACCAACGTATATAAAACAATGCAAATCTCAAGGAAAATGTCTACAATAAATGGGCTTCAGTGAAGTTGAACTCAGTTAAAAATAATGGTATATAATTTGATCATCAAGTGAATATTCTTAAAAGTTCTTGTTTATTGTAGGTTAATGACTATCAGCTCAGAATGGGAAATCTGGAGATTTTGAATTCCAGCTAAATTCCTTGCATTTACTTGTACACAGATATGACCTTGAGAAATGTTTTAATCCATATCTTCTCCCTGCAGCTATGGGTTAAATAATTTTGGTTGGTAATCAGTCTACCTATCATGGATTCAATACTATGATTATCTTGGTTGATGTAGAGTTTTGCCTAGAAGTGTATTTGCACTGAGTGACACGGATGCTGTTTTAAAACTGGAAAAAGGGGGGGTTATTTTAAAATGTCAAATAAGTGCAAAGAATGAATGTGGGGACTTAGAATGTTTGTTATGTCTAGCGAGGTTCTAGAGGCAAAATTGTACTAGAAAACAGCTATTAGTACAGCAAAAGTGACATCAAGCTGACAGTTGGTAAGAGTTGAATTTAAGTCGTAATTGTCGGTCAAATTGCATCAGTTATGGAAAGTATTTGAAGTAAAAGAACCAGACCTTGGGCTGGTCCGTCTAGTATGCAGTTGGCTTTCCCTGATGCAGGGGTTCTGACAAGAAAAACCTCGCAGCAATGTTACTACCTTTTTAAAAAGAAAAAAAAAAAAATATAATGGTTATATTTTATTTACATTTTGAAATGTTGAAGTTTTCATTAGTTGGCATTTGCATGAGGCGATATTTTGGGTCCATTGCATTGTGCAATGAAAATGAAATTTGAGATACAGATTATTGTTAAGAAGCTGCAGTTTATTGGCTGAAGTATTTATGGTATCAACACGTTAGTGTGAAGAAGTGAAATTTGAAATTTGGTACCCGCTGAATGCATTGAAGCAGTACATCATATTTTATGAAGAAGTGGAAGTTTAATGGTTTTGTTGAGATTTTATGAAAAAGAAGATAGTGAAGTTTGTTCCCCCATGAAAGTTGGTTTGAGTGTTAATCCCCGACAAAAATGATTTTTGAGTTGTGGAATGGTTGTCCGATAAGGTTTACTACTTGCAGTCACTGTCATCGTGAGAGGCCCCAAATTGCATAGCAGTCTGATATTTGTGGCAGATTTAATTTTCATTGCAGTATCATTTGTTCCAGTCAGTGTTGGTTCTCACTCGCAGCAGACTAATGCTGTACATTTTGATGTAGAAAAAAATATATACTCAAATGGAGGATAAAACATACCGCAGAAAGAAAAGGCAAATTACAGAGGGAAAGCCTTCCACCTAGGCAGTCATGGATTGAAAAAGACATGATTGCTCAAGTATGCATCATGTATGGTACTTAACTGACTGCATGTTAAAAAAACACTTTTCTATGATACTTTCAACTGAAAATTTTTCTTTTAATTCATATTTATAAAAATTTCAGTTTAGAAAGTTTCAGAAAAATATTTTATTTTTGAAAGATTTTTTAATAAAAATAATTATGTGGTGATGGTATCAATATGGCTAATTTTAGTGATTTCAAAAAGAAAAAATCCTTCCAATCAATTTAAATTCAGTTTGAAATAAAGCAAAGTATATTCCTTTGTTAACCTATTAGCTTACAATTAAAACTAAAATTTCAGTTTTTACTGTTGGGTGGCAATAAGCAACTAGACAGAAAATGATATGTGATATAGGAGTTTTAGTATTGAACAGATGTCAAGATATGCTACGCACAAAACATTTTGAAAAAAAACATGCAAAACAATTCACCAAAAATACCAAAAAACAGTGTAAATGAGAA
The DNA here is from genome assembly GCA_037127315.1 of Ascarosepion bandense. Classification (NCBI taxonomy): domain Eukaryota; kingdom Metazoa; phylum Mollusca; class Cephalopoda; order Sepiida; family Sepiidae; genus Ascarosepion; species Ascarosepion bandense. The sequence continues at coordinate 1,820,736 of JBBBDQ010001586.1, read as the reverse complement.
TATTTAGGTCACCTTCCAAGGTAAAACTTGTATATCTCAGCAAACAATGAATATTTTGGTAATTTTTACAGTTTCAATAAGGGTCAATAACAGGTTTCTTTCATCTCAACCAGGGATCTGAACTTCAGTCACTTTCTTGCTGATGTGATATGTCTTCCCTTGGTATTTTTATAAAATATTTTTATGGCTATTGGCATGATGAGCTATTTCCATAGTGCCCCCATTACATGTATTTAAGTATGCAATTAGATTAGCAACTAGGTCCCACAGTATTACGGTTGAAATATTTAGATTCAATTGCAACTTATAATTTAACAGTTTCTTTTCTTGCATTTTCCACTTGGGGAATTCCTTTCTAGTTTCTTGCTTCCCTGATAACTACAGTCTTCAAAAATTTAAATGCAATATCAGTTGTCATCCTGTTTATTTTTTCCTTTCCTCGGTCCTTCCAATTTACAAGTCTTCTACTTTTCTTTCACTTCCTGAAACCTCTGTATTCTAATAGCATTACCACCTTAACTGACATCAAATAATTTGCATATATAAGTAAATGCTATATTTTTATTTATTTATTTATTAAAAATACATAATTATACTGTTTATTTTCTGGCCTGAATATTTAAGAAATCTTTTTAGAAAAATATGTGCCCTCCATGAAGATGCAGATTAATCATTTTAAATAGATTTCTGATAAAAGTGACAACGAAGGAAGATAAATGCATTTCGTGTGTCATTAACGGTGATGGTGCTATATGCGAGAGTAGTATTTCTAAGATGCAACGATCAAAAGCTTCATGTGAATTCTATAAAGTATGAATCAATCACCAATCATCCAAACAGTGTACAATCCAGGCTTCCGCTGGTAAATGAACTTCTAGAAATATTCTTATGGCAACTGGCATGTTGTGCTTTTTTCCTAGTGCTCCAATTACATTTATTTAAGGATGCAATTAGATTGGTAACTGAGTCCCACATTATTATGGTTGAAATAGATGCAACCGTAACTGCAAATCTAAGTTTCCTTTCACGTATTTTCAACTTGTGGAATTTCTTTCCAGTTTCTTGCTTCCCTGATAACTACAATCTTCAAAAATTTAAATGTAATGTCAGGTGCCATCTTGTTTTCTTGAAACACATTCATTTTTCTTTCCTTAATCTTTCCCATAAACCAGCATTTTATTTTTATTTCACTCCCTGGAACCTCTGCATTCTAACAGCATGACCACTCTGCATGTGCTCAAATAATTTGCATATTTGTCTAAATTTATGTATATATATATTTAATTTATTATTTTGAACATTATTTCTCATGGATATTAATATTTGAGTACATATTAAGTTGTTAATTATTTATTAAACAGTATATTTATTTATATCTACTAGCCTGAATTTTTGAGAAAACCTTTTAGAAAAATATGCGCCCTTTATCAGGATGTAGATCAACCATGTTTTTGTTAAAAATGACAATAAAGAAAGATAAATGCATTTTTATCATTCAGTGATGTTTTACTTCCAGAAAGAAAAAAAAAGCCATCCAAACAGAATAAACCCTAAGTGTCATTAATGGTGATGGTGCTACAGGTGAGAGTAGTATTTTTAAGATGCAACAACCAAAAGTTTGTTGTGAATTTCATAAAATATGAATCAATCACCAATCATCCAAGTAATATACCATCCAGACTTCTGTGGGTAAATGTACTGGACAAAGAACTTCTGGGAATTTTGAACAGATCCTTTATTCCATCTTCAATATATGATTAATCTTGGGCTGCCCACACAAGTTAATATCTAATATTTCTAGGTTTTGAAGTTGAACAATCTGACATAATCAATCACCGATCTGTTAAACATGGTTTTTGAAGTGAGTACTTCATGTTTACTTTCATAATAAAACTCCATAAAACTACACACATACTAATAGAACATGGTTTCTTACAAATTTTCATGAGCATTTTAGAAGTAGAATTCTATGAAACAGATAATGCACAAATTTGACAAAATATTATCACATTTATACAATGAATTAACGTTTTAAACTCTTTGAAAATGTTGAGATAAATACTGTGAAAAAATGTGACTATTCTATATGTGTGTGCAAATGAACATTTAAATTTCAATGACGCAAAAATGGTGGTCCAGGTACTTGACGAGAAAATGTTTTCTCTCCTGTATATTCTCATAGGTTTTCTTAAACAAGATTGCTCTGCAAAAGCAGACCCACACACTTCACATGCAAATGGTTTTTCCCCTGTCTGAATTGTCATATGATGCTTTAAACCAGATGGCTGTGAAAATGCAAACCCACACACATTACATGCAAGGGGTTTCTCTCCTGTGTGTATTCTCAAGTGATACCGAAAAAAATATTTCTTTGTAAATGCATACCCACAAAATTCGCAAGAAAATGGTTTCTCTCCAGTATGTTTTGTCATATGATTCTTTAAACCAGTTTGATGTGAAAATGCAGACCCACACACTTCACATGCAAATGGTTTTTCTCCTGTATTCTCACATGAATTATTAATGATTGTTTGCCTCCAAATGCATACCCACACATTTCACAGGAAAATGTTTTCTCTCCTGTATGTTTTCTCATATGATTCTCTCTGTTGTGAAAATGTAAACTGACACAGTTGACAAGAAAATGGTTTCTCTCCAATATTTTTACTGATATGATTCTTTAAACCTGATTGTTGTGTAAATCTAATCTTAAACAATTAACAAGAAAATGGTTTTTCTCCTGTATGTGTACTCATATGATTCTTTAAAACAGATTTATCTGAAAATGCAGACCCATACACTTCAAATGGATATGGTTTTTCTCCAGTATATTTTTTCATATGATTCTTTAAACCTGATTGTTGTGTAAATCTTGTCAGACACAGCTGACAAGAAAATGGTTTCTATCATGAATGTTTAGTCATATGATACTTTAACCCAGCTTGATGTGCAAATGCAGATCCACAAACTTCACATGCAAATGGTTTCTCTCCAGTATGTGTTCTCACATGATTTATTAATGTCTGTTTTTGTGCAAATGCATGCCCACAAATTTCACAAGAAAATGGCTTCTCTCCTTTATGTATTCTCATGTTTCTTTAAAGTAGTTTTATGTGCAAATGCAGAGGCACACATTTCACATGCAAATGGTTTCTCTCCTGTATGTATTCTCATGTGTGTCTTTAAAACAGCTTTCTGTGAAAATGCAGACCCACACACTTCACATGCAAATGGTTTCTCTCCAGTATGTGTCATTATATGCTGCTTTAAACCTGATTGTTGTGTAAATCTAGTGTTACATAGTTGGCAAGAATATGGTTTCTCTCCTGTATGTTTTGTCATATGATTCTTTAAAACAGATTTATCTGAAAATGCAGACCCACACATTTCACATGGATATGTTTATTCTCCAGTATGTTTTGTCATATGATTCTTTAAAGCAGCTTGATGTGCAAATGCAGACCCACAAACATTGCATGCAAATGGTTTCTCGCCTGTATGTATCTTCATATGATTTATTAATGTCTGTTTTTGTGCAAATGTGTACCCACATATTTCACAAGAAAATGGTTTCTCTCCAGTATGTTTTCTCATATGATTGTTTAAACCAGTTTGATGTGCAAATGCAGACCCACAAACATCACATGCAAATGGTTTCTCGCCTGTATGTATTCTCACATGAGTTATTAATGTCTGTTTTTGTGCAAATGCGTACCCACATATTTCACAAGAAAATGGTTTCTCTCCAGTGTGTTTTCTCATATGATTGTTTAAAGTAGATTGCTCTGAAAATGCAGACCCACACACTTCACATGCAAATGATTTCTCTCCCGTATGTATTTTCATATGAATCTTTAAACCAGATTGTTGTGTAAATCTTGTCTGACACAGCTGACAAGAAAATGGTTTCTCTCCTGAATGTTTTGTCATATGATACTTTAACCCAACTTGATGCGCAAATGCAGATCCACAAACTTCACATGCAAATGGTTTCTCTCCTGTGTGTGTTCTCACATGATTTTTTAAAGCCTGTTTTTGTGCAAATGCATACCCACAAATTTCACAAGAGAATGGTTTCTCTCCCGTATGTATTCTCATGTGTTCGTTTAAAACAGATTTCCGTGAAAATGCCGACCCACACACTTCACATGCAAATGGTTTCTCTCCAATATGCTTTCTCACATGTTTCAGTAAGTTAGATTTCAGAGCAAATGACGACCCACAACATTCACAAGAAAATGGTTTCTCTCCTGTATGTATTCTTACATGATTTTTTAAAGCCTGTTTCTGTGAAAATGCATGCCCACAAATTTCACAAGAGAATGGTTTCTCTCCTGTATGTATTCTCACGTGTTCCTTTAAAACAGATTTCCGTGAAAATGCAGACCCACACACTTCACATGCAAATCGTTTCTCTCCAATATGTGTCCTCATATGTTGCTTTAAACCTGATTGTTGTGTAAATCTAGTCTCACACAGGTGACAAGAAAATGGTTTCTCTCTCTTATGTATTCTGATATGTTGTTTTAAACTAGATTTCTCTGAAAATTTAGATGAACACAGTTCACATGTAAATTCTTTCTTCCCTATGTGCATATTTTTTCTAAATATTTCATTATATGGATATGTTAGTCCAGTCTCTTGAGAAGGTAATGCTCTGTGTTCAGTGTGTACTTCCATGTCTTTTCAGAAAGAATATATTTAACTATTTACAGGTATATCCTTTAAAAGATCATTCATTATTTCTTTTCTATTTTTGCTCATGTGTGGCTTTTCAAACTTGACTGATATGTAGAATATATATTTATATTTTCTCCTGCAGCAATTTTCTTCACTTGTGTATCTCAGCTTGTTCACTTTTAGTTTCAGTCCATTGTTAATCCTGAGCTACCGTCTTTATGATAACGTGATTTCTCTACAATGTATGCTTTTGTGTCTTTTCACAAATTTAAACATCATAAAAAAGCTTACTTACAAATTTGATGAAACAAGCGTTACTCTCCAGTGAATTTGGTTTTGTGAATGTAGTTGGAATGCGAGTGTACCATGTTGACAATAAAAAGCATTGTCTCCTTTCTCTGTGTATTTCAACATTAGAATACAGATCCGTATACTTTTAAGATGCTTTTCTCTTATTCAGCAGGGGAATGTGTTTCTTCCAATTTCAATCTGTCATTTGCCACAGTAATTGTTATCTGTGAACAAAGAAAATGTATTCATAAAATAATGAAAAATGCTAACTCATGCACTTTTGAGAACTTCTTTGTCTGTCAAATATTTGTAACATTTCATGCAATTCATGTTCAGAAATTGTATTAAGATTTATAAACTGCAAATAGGATGGAATTTAATTACAGAAATTTTATTATGCTGCAATGCTATTCATCTGGAAGAAATGAACATTGCATTATGGATGAAAATTTGACAAATATCATTAATGTTTCTTTTAATTTATTCTGCATTGTTTATGTTCTTGTCAACAATCAATAAAATGTAAACAGAATTCAAAAATTGAGTAGAGTGACTGAAAACCATAAGAAAGCAATGAAACTCTTACGACGGTCAAAAGGTTTTACATAAAAGCAATATTCACAATTCAAAGCCTGGTTAGCTAAGTTCTCTGTAGTTCAGTTGGTTCAAACCTGTTGGATTTAATGAGAGTTCCCTTTGCCCTTGTTGACAAATGTATGCATCCAGCAAGAAAATGCATAGCTTTCTCGAATATTCAGGCCAGTAAATGAAAATAAAAATTCTGTTTAATAAACAGAGTATCTAGTCAAATATGAGTATCTACTAAAAATAATGTTAAAAAAAACAAAAAAATTGTTTCATTGTAATTTTGAAATTCTTCTGTTTACTAATAGTAAGATTTTTATTTTACTGAAGATGTGCTGAAAGAATAAGAAAATGTAAAGTTTCAGGCTATTTTTGAGTGTCATATTTTTTAAAGAATTTGGGTTTGCAATTATAAAATATTTTTTGTACAGAATATCAAAACAAAAAAAAACAATTTAATGATTCTGAAATACCCAACAATTGGGTACAAATGGCAAAAACTAATTATACATGATGTTTGGAGGTTTCAGGATGTTTTATGATACTGGCATATGAAAAAAAATAAATAGGAGGTAATCATTTAAAAGTATCAATTTGATAAATCTGAATCCATTTTTGCCATTTTTATATATATAGTGACTCTGATAAGTGTGTGTTCTGCATAACTGACACACAAATTATAAAAGGACACAAGAAAATCGTATCCATGTGTCCCAGGGATGCACCTCAATTTTTCCACAAGAAAAAAAACTATATATGTAGGTTCTCAGTTAAGTGGCAAAAAGTAGCTTTGTTTTATTTTGGACCTGAAATTTTCACTGGAAATATAATGAGAGAATTTACCTCCATTTTTTGTGTGTGTTCTTTTTTTATTTCACCACCATTTCAAGCTGTTGTTTGCATTCTTGGAAACTGATTAATTTAAATTTGTGAGAAATTTGGCGAGATGAAATGAACTACATCGGATGGAGTACATAGTGGGGGTTAGACAGTTTTAGTTTCATCAAAGAAAGCTTTCTCTGTCGCCTTCCCCAGTTCATAATCAGAAATTATGAATTGTGTAAGGGAAAAGAAATAATTTGCTTTGAAGTAATTCCCAACTTAAATAAAATCACCTTTCTGAAAATAATTTGGAGTCATTGAAAACAAACCTTACCAATACTATTATTAGGAATGGATTAAAGCCATGAGTACCAACAACTCCTTCAAATAATCAATCATACGTACAAAACAAAGCCTTATGTTGTTGCTTTTTAGTGCCTAGAAGAAATATTTGAAAAATTTTCTGTTAATTCCCCCTAAATAAAAAGCATGGTAACTAGCAATAGTTACAGGAAAAGGATCACAAATAATCTATAGTGGCCTGTAATATTTGATACATTTTAGTTTTATTTTACTTTTAACTTAATTTATTCTACAGAAGTTTAAAACTGCACTTCATACTGAATAAATTCAAAATACTTTTTAAATTTAAACATTTTTATGAAATATTTTTGTATTGAAACTTTAAACTAAATTATTGCTTTATGCTTAAAAAGTTTTCAAAGTAATTTTTAAAAATTATTTTAATATTAAAAAAGTAACTTTATAAAAAATGTCTAAATTTAATTTTTGCAAATGATAAGACTCTGAAAGTTATGCAAATAAAATATTCTTCAGCATATTATGAATTAAGCACTGAAGTATCTGACTTAAAAATAAATTTTAAAAAACTACCAGAGTTAATTTTAAGAGAGAACAGTTTCATACAGTTAATGCAGATTGAACCCTCTTCGGTCATTCTAAAAATGGTGAATATATAATTATAATTATGGGGTGAATTCAATTAATATGAGTAAATTTACATTATTTGTGGGTGCCTGGGCAAATTAACAGAAAAGATCCAAAAACTCCAATATCAGTCTCATTTTGCTTACATTTTTAAAATATGCTCAAAGTATTTTTTTTTATCTATAGAACTATTAAATTTATATATTATCTTAATCTGAAAACTAAAATTATGATTTCAAAGATGATTTTTATTTTAAAAAAGAAAATTTAGTATTGCTGTTTTTAATTTTTTTTGAGGTAAGTTGAAGTCATGGTTTATGTTATGGTGTTGCTTTTTTTATTTTCATTTTCCATCAAATTTTGATGCTCTTCCTTTTCTTTTAACAATTGATAATGAAAATGAAGTACTATCATGTTCTTCTTCCTTCATAAATTTATAGCAGTCAAAGATTGACCAACAAAATAACTATGTTAACCATGTGTCAGTACCTGGAGTATCTTTGGTTGCTTAAACACTTTCTTGTAAGGAACATTTAAATGTACATTTCAAAGATGATCCATCAACAGAATTGGTTGACTATCTATAGAGAAGGGGAATAAAAGTATATTCTTTTTCTATTTCCTCTTTCTTTTTGATCAGCAAAAAGCAGTAGCATATATATTTCTTAACTGAAATGTGATTAAATGTAAATACTATTTTTGTTTTAAATGTAAAAATTTAATTTAGAAAATAACTTTTGTTCTGTCAATTTAAGTCATTCAGAATTATTAAATTTGTTTTTCATGAGGATGGTTATAAAAAAATATTATAGTCTGGAACAATACAAGTTACTAAAAAGCTATAATTTGAATGGATAAGATTTCCAGGGACTCATTGAAATCAAATCTGTGGATTCTGGGACTCATTAAATTAAAAAGCTATCAGCATCACTGCATTTAGGTACCTCGAACTAAATCACTGAAAAAAAACAGCATAGTATGAAGAAAAAAGACCCCATACTTAATAAAAACAAACTTTTCCCATCAAAATATGATGTGATTATTAAGAAGAAAGATCAAATTATTTTTTCATTATTTTTTCAAAAGTGTTAATCCCTTTCAACACATTCAAAATTATGGTGCAAAATCTTATTTTGATTTTCATTTGAGGGTAACCAAATCATTATGAGAGTTTACAATGGAAAAAGTCATTTTATATAATTCAGTTTTTTCCAGTAAAAAACATTAATTTTGAAATTTTTACAAAAATCAAATAATTGGAAAAAATTGGTTTTATTAGTTAAAAGCAGAACTCATCAGGAAATGACAATCATCTATTATTTTTTTAAACATTTTATTTCCAAAGAATAAAAAATGCAATAAAATTATGACATTAAATCTGAGAAGCTTGTAATTGCTTTAATAAATTATATATATTAAGGACATTATAACCTGATGAAATTTTTTTCAATTGATAATTAAATTTTAAAAGAACTGTTTTCATGATGACAAATTATAAACTTTCAAAAATTTCTGAAAATATTTATTGTCTTTAGGTTATTAAGTTTTTAGTGAAGACTATATTTACTAATCGAAATTTGAAAAGTTTAATACAAATCATCGTGCCTTTGTATTTTTAAAATAATTATTTTTTAGTGTATTTGAAGTTTTCATTTGTATGGTAATTTATATGTGTACAATAAAAGCTCATGTGTTTCATGGTTTCTTACCCTTACAAGAAAAAAATTTAGGAAAATTTTGTCAATTCCAGTCACCATACACTTATATTATCTCGCATCTCTCTGGCTGTCATCACATATCAAATATACAGGGAAAAAGGTCAGAAAGATCAACACATGGTTTTTAAGAAACAACATTATTCCAAATTTCATACTATAAGTAATACTTCGGTAAATCAGATTAATTTAACTTTAAATTTGTTAATTTTCCAAAAATAACAGGTCACAGATGAATATTTTATTTTTGCAATATTTTTAAATCTGAGAATTATCTTTTGTGCCAAAAATGGCTAAAAAATAGAAAAAGCTATTAGGAAATTTCAAAATTTTAGATTCCAATCAATACAATTTCTGTTTAAAATACATCAAGGTATTTTGCTTAGAGGAAATAATAAATATAATCATTTAGCTTTTAATTAAAACTAAAATAAAAATTTCATGAAAATTATTTTTAAAAATTCAATTTAAATTTTAGGTATTAAAAATGAGTGGAGCTAACTAATATATATATTAATGACTGTAGTTTATATATTCTTATCTTACTGATTATATAATTTGAAAAATTATTTTTAAATATAGAGACAAAATTCTGTATTTTGGTAGTTTTGTAATTTACACGTTAAATTAATTTTGTATTTCACTGGGTAATTGCCTTTATATATATTATTTAACCTCTGAACTTACTGACAGGTGGAATATACATCACTCTGTTTTTCACTATATTTTAAGCATGATGTCATAACTTCCAAAATTCTCGGAATTTATTCTTAATTTTACTAATTTTTTTTCAAACAAATATCTAGGACAGATATTTGAGTTTCATGAGTTTTTAAAATAGTTGAAATGTTGCTTATCACTTTTCAATTAAAACAATAGGCTGTAAGTTGGTATGAAAATGTGTTAAAATTTTACTAAAATATGTAAAAATGATCTTCTTTTATAAGTTAGCTATAGAATATTTCAAATAAAACAAAAGTTTAACTAGACAGGAGACATATGAATAATTTTAAATTCATTTTCTTGGGTTTTCATCTACTCTTACATATTTGGAAATCCTTGATAAAATTCAAGAGTCTCCAATGTTATTAATCCTGCCCTAGCATCATGAGTTCATTCACTTTTCCCACAGCAGTAATGTCCCTTTTCTATACGTACTTTCAGAGTAAATATTCTGATAAAATTTTCACTGTTGTTCACATAGGAACTAGTTTGGAATTCATAGAAAATCTGAGATATTGTGATGGCTATACTAAGAAAGGTAAGTAAGAATGTGTTGTTTTGGCATAAAGAATACTGTGTTTGCTTAGGCCAGTGATTGTGGCTAGCTAAGTTTAATTAAAAGATAGGTGAAAACTGGTTTTCCCCCATTTTGTCCTTGTACCACATTTCTGTATTTTATAAAATAAATATTACTTTCCTCCATGGTAGATAGACATTCTGAACTGAAGTACAGTACTAAAGTGGCTTCAAAATCTCATCATTTCACAGATGAAATTGCTAAATGTAATTGTAATTTGTAAGGTAACAGTTTCTTCTCTTGCACGTCTTGTTTGTGGATATTTCTTCTTGCATCCCAGACAACAGTAATTTTAAAAACTTTAAATGCAATTTCAATTGTGATCTTTCTTAATTCTTGCTCTTTTATTTTATTAAAGAACTAGTTAGAAATTCATAGAAAATCTGAGGTATTTTGGTGGCTATACTAAGAAAGGTAAGTAATGTGTTGTTTTGGCAAAAGGAAACTGTATCTGTTTGGGCCAGCAATTGTGTCTAGCTAGGTTTAATTAAAAAACTGATGAAAACCGGTTTTCCATCATCTTGTCCTTGTATCACATTTTTATATTTTATAAAAGAAATATTACTTTCCTCTATGCTAAATTCAGACAGTCTGAATTCAATTACAGAACTGGACTGGCTGCCAAATCTCATCATTTTATAGCTGAAATTGCTAGAAGTAATTGTAATTTTATGGTAACAGTTTCTTCCATTGCACATCTTTTATTGTGAATATTTCTCCTAGCTTCTTGCACCCCAGACAACAGTAATATTAAAAACATTAAATGCAGCATCACTTATGATTGTTCATCTTAATTCCTACACTTTTATTGTTCTCTATTCTTAATAGTGTATTTTTCTTGTATTTCTTTTTTTTTTTTACACTCTGCTAACATCTTAGAAGATTGACAGTCATGCTTGGGGAAAAATGATTAATATATATATATTTATATAAAGGAAAGTGACAAATAAAAATTTTTTCCCAATTTAAAAAAAAAACAAAATTTTTCCATTGATGCTGCTATTATTTTAATTACCTTCAATCTTTGGTGATGTTTGTTTTCAAAAGCAACAATAAGAATTCAAATAAAACCTAATCATATAGTGGAAGTGAATTTTCACATCTCATTCTTAAAAATTTACACCACAAATATTAAGCATTATTTTCATGAATAGTTTATATTTACTCATATTCTAAAAACTAATACAATGCAATATTCATCATTTACCAATTTATAAAAAATAAGTATGAAATAATTTTTACATTCATGAATTTCTAAAGCTTCTCTAAATTATTAAAATACATGAAGTATAATGAAAGTTTGTAATATTCAAAGTTTCATAAAGTTTGAACTGAATGCCAATTAGCAGTTTTGCCACCCCTCCAATGAACAATCTAATAGTTTAATACTTCTGTTGATATTTCTCAAGAATAAAGAAAATGTATAAATTCACTTTCACATATTTATGCTTTATTAAAATTATAATCATCCCATTTTAAGACAAGAAACATGACTGAAAAGGAATGATAGTTAAAACAATAGTGATGTTAAGGTAAAAGAAAAACAATCCTTTTTAAACTTAAGGTTTAAAATATATTTTTTGAAATGAAAAAGCTTTAATTTTAGTTTTAATTGAAAGCTACAGGATTAAGTTTAAAATTTCCACTAAGCGAAATATTCTGTTGTACTTCAAACTGAAATTATATTGATTGAAATTGACAGTCATCTTTTGTGGAAAATTAGTGCCCTTTTCTTTAGTCATCTATCATTGCAATATACTTCTCTTCATTAAAAATATTCCAAATATAAAATATACTTTTCTGAAACTTTACTTGAGGTATGTTGGCTGATTTAAAGCATTACTTACAGTAGCCATATTTACATCTTTGACAAGCAATGACAGGTTTAATGATATTCAACAGAGACTTTATCTGCCAAAAATAATTTCAGAAAAAGATGGGTGAGCACATTTTTTATCTAATTTTTCACTACTTGCTAATCTTAAAAAATTTTGGAAAATATACTTCCTAATGTAATTTTAGGAATGTTGACTTTAAATTTACTATAGACATCACTTTTATTTTCTGATAATGTTGTATATGTGTTCATATATTTTCAAAATTAGCACATTTACACACTAAGAAACTTTTAATTATTTTTATTTTTAAAATCTTGGTGAATGATGATTTGTATTGAGTTTTTCAATTGTGATTAGCAATTACAGTAATGAACATTTTCAAGAGATTTATTTACATTGTCCGGACTATTGTTCTCATCTTTATTGCCATGTTTATGATACTTTGGCCATTGTATGTTTCAGCCTCCTTCAGCTGCTAGGAATTTCAAATTGAACCCCTTATTTCAACCACAATATTCACATGTGCAATGTCACTTCTAGTAGCCATGCAGTTATCTCCTTTTAAATTATTTGTTCACCACTGCTGTAGCATGGTATTGAACTACAACTCTTTGTGTGAAGTCATTGGAAGTAACCAATGTTTCTAACTACTGGGATATGTGTACTTGAGGACATCAGTCTCTGAATTTCTGGGACTTATAAACCTATTGTCCTCTTAAGCATTTTTTACCATAGCTCATATTGCAATATTTAATGCTAATGATTTTATCTAGCATTTATTTGATGAGAGTTCATACTATACTCCTTGAAACCAATGATTTTCTCTAGCACTCTGTATTACTGGTTTCCATTTTGTATTCATTTCTATGCTTGGCCAGCTGAGGAGATTTTTGTGGCCTAGCATATGTGCTGTTTCCAGTGGTGTTCTATAAGAATTATTTTAACTTCATCCCATAGGGAGTGGTAATCCCCTTTCTCTCTCCATATGTGGTCAACTATGCTTGATTTTGTTGTCTCCCCTTGTGCTACAGCCTTGCGAAGTTGTTGCACACTTCAGATGGTGGCCCGTTTCCCCTTTATATTTCTTTTAACAATGACATGGAATGGTGTACACACAGTCCTTAGACACATTTTCCTTTATCGGGGGTTTTACTTGAAAGAGGTATCTTTGAGTGTAGGACTACTTTCAAATATCATTCTGATGTTATATGGACAATAGATCCTTTGTAATTTCTCTGATAACCCCTTCACATAAAGTAGACAGACCAAGGTTGAAGGTTGTTTTCTGTGAGTTGTGATCCTCATTCAACCTCCCTTCCACGTGCGTTGAAGCTGTTATGTACCCTGCGTAGTTGTTACTGTTGGGTACTGCTTATGACTTTTGCTCAATGTTGCAGGCAGCAGGCAGTTCCTTCCATTACTTTGTATGTGTGGTGGGAGTTGAATGTTAGCTTGTGGTATATGGATATCTTGGACGCTTCTCTCTTCAATATATTAGTACATCCAAAAATGCTAGTTTGTTGTTTTCTTTTTCTATTGCAAACTATATCGATGATTTTATTGAGTTAACATGAATTAATAACATCAGGAATTTTCCTGGTGCAGCCCAAGTATGAAGGTGGCACCAACCTGTCTCAGCAATAAAGTTGCTATCTCTTCAAAGTATTTCATGTATATATTAGCCAATGATGATGGTAATGGTGAGCCCATTGCTAAACCTTCATCCTGCTGATATGTCTGATCTCATTCTGAAGTATATTGTTTGTGTGCAAAAAGTCAGAATCTCTATCTTGGTTATCTAGTGGTATACTGGTAATTTCTCCTAAAGATAAGTCCAAGGCCTGTCTGTCCCTAACAATCATGCCTCCATCGTGGGTACCTTGGTGAACAGACTGACTATATTCAGGCTCCCCATCTGGATGCATTGGATAGGAGCATCTTTGATTTGTTCCATGAAATGAGCTGTTTCAGATATATGATGGCAATTTTCCTTTCTGTGGGCCAATTATAGCCATAAGGAAGTGAGGGTGGCACACTGAGCCTTGATTACTAACAATTGGACTGAGCAGAATACCATCTTTGTGAATCCTAGGTAGAATATACATAAAGCTAGCTGCAGCATTGAGATAACTGCCTGTATGCCTGAGGGTGGAAGTGAAAAAGCACCAATCACTGATACAATCACTCAGCCAGCTCCAGTATGAATATTTCAGAGTATTGTGTGCCAAAATGAAGGCAGTTAAGACATTTCAGAAAGATTTGGATGAGTTTAATGTTGATTACAAAGGTACAACATCTCAGAAAACTGAATCTGATCATTCACATGAGAAAAGAATTCCAGAATTAGTTTCTGAAGTCATCTGGAGGCCATTGTTGAATCCAATAGTATAAGATAAGTATAAGATATTTTTGTGCAATTTTTTGTGAAATATATCAGTTTGTGTTCTTTTAATTTCTGTGTAATTTAGACGACAATTTAACCATCGTACCCTGCGTCTTATTTAAAAGCAAGTAGAAGTTTTTCTAATTAAATAATTAGATTGTTTTATTGCATTTTTTTTTTGTTTGATTATTCTCCACTGGTTTTCAAGAAATAAATAAAAAATTATGATTTACATTCCCCAATGACTCCTGAAAACCAATTTGCATATAAAATTTCATCTCTTAAAATTTCAAATGGGATGGGGGGCGGGTAACACGTAAAAAATCAATCAATAAATATTTAATTTTTGCTAAGATTTTAAAAATATTTTAAAAATAATTCGTGAATAAATCGTGAAAGTTTGATTTGAATTTGATTTGAATTTGAATTTGACTCATTGACGTTTACAAGAATTTTTAATCAACGTGTTAGTTTTACTGGTAAAAAAAAGTCGCTTAATTAACCATAACCATTTTTTTATGCAAAACAACAAAAAATAAACAAAAAGTCAACAACTAAAAAACGAAAACAACATTAGTCGTACGTGGGTAAACTAAAAAAACTTAAAATAAAAAAAACTTTCTAAGTGCATACGGCAATTACATGAGGAGAAAGTTAAACTTACTTCTTTCGTTCTTTTTCCGTCTAATTTGCTTCTCTTAAGCCAAAGAAAAATTCAGGAAATGCTGTATTATTTTGGAGATATTAATTGTTTTGGTTAAAAATAAAATTAGATTTCAATAGCGAACATTTATCGGCGCCAAACGTTAACGAAAGATTAAAATTCAAGGGAGATAATTCGCCTTTTGATTGACAAAAAAGGCATCGTTAGAACGGGACATTTAAACTTAAATGGTAATTATCTGTTTTGTTTAATAACGGAAGTCATGGCAATTTTTTTATTGTTTCAATTTATAAACATCGAATGAAACAAATCAAACTGTTATGTTCAAACGTTAAAGCTTTAAAAGCCATAATGTTTTAATTTTATAATTCAACAGAAAATAAAATATTTTTTTTAATTTTTCCAGAAAATTTAATCATTTTTTTTTAGTTGTCATACCTGAATTAAAAAAAAAGTCTTAATGCAAATAATACGTATTATAATTTGTAAACAATAAAGTTAAACTTACTTCTTTCATTCTTTTTTCGTCTGATTTGCTTTTCTTATAACAAATGACAATTTAGAAATGTATGATTTCGAAGAGACTAATTGTTTCAATGAAATAAAATTAGATTTCAAAAGCAAACATTTATCGGCACCAAACATTAATGAAACAACAAAATTCAAGGGAGATAAATCGCGTGTGATTTCATTTTCATTATTTACAAAAAAGCTAGACATTTAAACTTGATGGTAATTATTTATTTTAACCTGTTTCGTTTGATCACTGAAGTCATGACAATTTTTTCATGGAAAACAATGAATACAAAAAAGAAAAAATTAAAATGGTAAGTTTAAAAGTTAAAGTCTTGTTAAATGAGAAATTAACATGTTTTGATTAATGACTTTGATTCAGCAGACTGTGTATTAACAATAAAATACACAGTACTATGAAAAATGGAAAGACTACTGTTAAAGTAAAAATTTCTATTGCACGTGATTTTTTTTTTTTGTGAGTTCTTTTCTTTCTTCTGCATTTTGTTTACCTGCTCTTATTACTTACTGTTGTCTTTGTCTTTGCTATTGGCTGTGAAATTAGTTCGGTAAAGCCTAGTAAAGAGGTTTTATTCTGTCTTCAGCTTTACGCTAAAACACCACCACAATTTACCGAATTAATTTTCTATATATATATATATATATATATATATATATATATATAATTCGCCTGGACAAATTTGATGTTTCCTCGGCAGACCCACAGGCCAGCAAGCTTTGGAGATTATGGTATCGTAACTTTAATTACTACCTCTCAACTATTGCTTCGTTAAACCCTGATAAACTCGAAGTTCTCTATTTAAACATCGGTCCCACTGTTGCTGACGTTATCGAGGGTTGTTCTGGCTTTGAACATGCTGTTGACTTACTGAAAGGTGTCTACGACAAGTCTCCAAGTGTTATTCATGCTAGACATCTGCTTTCTACGCGTTTACAACAAGAAAGCGAGTCTGTCGACCAATACCTTCAGGCCTTGAATCGACTTGCCGCTGACTGTTGCTTTAAAGACGTAACGGCCACCACTTACAGGGATGAATCTGTCCGTGATGCATTTATTCGGTCCTCATTGATACGTGCTAGGCTCCTTGAAACTGACACTCTAACTCTCGCAGAAGCTACTCAATGTGCTAGGGCTTTAGAACAAGCTCACTTTCGCGCGGAATCGTATGCCACCCCGATTGGAGCAGCCGCCATTACTTCTATTACTGGAACTAAAAATGTGTTGACCGATTCTGCCGAGGAGGCCACTGGTATTTCTAAAAATTCTGCTCTAACTGATTCTCCAATGAAGTGTGACTCTGTACTGTTCTCTGCTACCTTTGCGCGATTGGTATTTGCTGGGTTGTATGTTGATTATTTCCCCCACACTACCCTTCCTGTTCATGGCAAGTGTTACAACTGTGGAGGGAGACGTCACTTTAAGGACGACCGCCGCCTCTGCCCTGCCCTGCCCGCGATAAGGTATGTCGAAGCTGTGGTAAACTCGGGCATTTTTCTAAAGTTTGCCGTTCTACTCTACCGACACATTCACGTTCTTCTTCTGCTATCATAGGGGCCCGTGCTAAAGGTGGTGATAGTTGCCCTCCTATCACCGAAACTGTGGAGTTAAAAGGGAAAAAGTTAACTGCCCTTAGAGACACCGGCAGTTCTGATAATTTTATCAGTGCCCGTATTGTCAAAACAATGAGACTGCTCACTTTAAAACGGAACTCCGTAATTTCTATGGCATCATCCGCCGTTTCCCTTAAACTGTTTGAATATTGCACCGAGAACATTTTCTTCAATGGTTGCGAATATAAAGAGATTGACCTTACTGTGCTTCCTGACTCCTGTATGGACATTATACTCGGAGTGCCGTTTTTGAAACTACACCGGGGTATTACTATTTCTTTTGGTGGATCTCAGGAAGTTTTAAAAATCTGCGCGCTAACCAGGATCAGTTGTGCCCCTGTAAAATTGTTCCGAAATCTGACCCCTGATTGCAGACCCATTGCTACTAAATCCCGAAACTACCGTGCGGAGGATGCCCGATTTATTGAAAAAGAAATTCTTCAACTGCTTGAAGACGATGTCATTGAAACCAGCTATTCACCGTGGCGTGTTCAAATTGTTGTGACTTCGTCGCCTAATAGAAAGAAACGATTGGTGGTTGATTTTTCCCAAACCATTAACCGTTTCACACTACTTGACGCGTACCCTTTGCCTCGGATTGAGGATCTCGTAAACCAAATTTTGCCCAGCATCATATTTTTAGTACGATTGATTTGTCTAAAGCTTACTACCAGATCGAAATTTGTCCCGAAGATCGGCCTTACACGGCTTTTCAAGCTGGAAATCGTTTGTATCAATTCAAACGAATACCCATGGGTGTCACTAATGGGGTTTCTGCCTTTTAACGATCGGCCTTACACGGCTTTTCAAGCTGGAAATCGTTTGTATCAATTCAAACGAATACCCATCAGTGTCACTAATGGGGTTTCTGCCTTTCAACGATTTATGAATTCCTTTATTTCTGAAAATAAGTTATCCGGAACTTTTTCTTACATTGATGACATTACTATTTGTGGTAAAACTCAAGAGGAGCATGACGCTAACTTGGAACGTTTCTTAAAAGCTACCTCAACATACAACCTCGAAATAAACCGAGAAAAATCAAAGTTTTCGCTTCGTTCTATCAATTTGCTTGGATACCAAATCTGTGACGGAACTATTCAACCTGACCCTGAGCGTTTGAAACCTCTTTTGCAAATGCCTCCTCCTTCGGATTCAAATTCGTTAAAGAGGTGCCTTGGTATGTTTTTTTACTACGCGAAATGGATACCTAAGTATTCACACAAAATTCGTCCCCTGGTTGAAAATAAACAATTTCCCATGCCTCCTATAGTTGTGAATTCTTTCGAAAAACTTAAGAAAGACGTTGCCGAATCATCTGTAAAGGTTATCGACGACGAACTACCATTTACTATTGAAACCGATGCCTCAGAGAAAGCTATAGGAGGCACTCTCTTACAGGCTGATAGGCCTGTAGCATTCTTTTCCCGATCATTAAACCCATCTGAAATACGACTACACATAGCTGAAAAAGAGGCTTACGCGATAGTTGAATGTGTCCGAAAATGGAGGGACCTCCTTGTTGAGAAGCACTTTACTATCATAACAGACCAGCAAGCCGTATCTTTTATGTATAAGCCAGCTAACCGAGGAAAAATTAAAAATGATTAAATCATTCGGTGGAAAATGGAGCTTCTCCCGTTCTCGTACGATATAAAACACCGTCCCGGAAGTGAAAACACCGTTGCCGATGCTTTGTCGAGAGTGTGTGGTGCTGCTGCTTCCTCCTTGGAGGAGCTAAGTTCCATACACAGTTCATTAATACACCCTGGTGTTCAACGTTTTTGGCACTTTATATGATCACAAAATATGCCATACTCAATTGATGAAGTTCGGCGCGTGACATCCGAGTGTACAACTTGTGCAAAAATAAAACCTCAATTTTCCAGCCCTACTAATAATACGCTAATCCGCTCTACTGCTCCCTTTCAGCGCCTCTCCGTAGACTTCAAAGGGCCTGTCCCGGCATCATCGAAAGGATGTCGTTACCTATTTACTATCGTCGATGAGTACAGTCGATTTCCCTTTGCATTCCCGTGCCGTGATTGTTCTTCGCAAACCGCAATCAAGTGCCTTGACGAATATTTTTTCTATTTTTGGACTTCCTACTTTCATCCATTCTGATAGAGGAACGTCGTTCGTGTCCGAGGAGTTCAGAAATTTCCTGGCGAGACTTGGGGTTGGGTGCAGTAACACCACTGCATACAACCCAAGAGGCAACGGTCAGTGCGAGCGTTACAACGGCGTTATTTGGCACTCAATATTATTGGCCTTGAAATCTAAACGGTTACCCCTTAGTGCTTGGCAGGACGTTCTGCTCGATGTTTTAAATTCTATTCGTTCCCTACTATGCACTAGTACAAATGTGACTCCCGACGAACGCTTGTTCAAATTTGAAAGGCGCTCTTCTACCGGTACTGCCTTACCTGTTTGGCTCTGCGAACCTGGAAGGGTACTGCTGAAACGGTTTGGCAACGTGAGCAAGTATGACCCTATCGTAGAGGTGGTGGAACTCCTCGAGGACAACCCTACTCATGCAAGAATACGGCATGATGACGGCCGGGAGGATTCAGTGGCGCTAAGACATTTGGCTCGCTTTCCACGCTCTGATGAACATCAGGGTCCTGCTGAGAATACTCGACCCGACCTTGCAAATGCAGACCCGGCCCATTTGATTGAAACAAGTCCAGTTGACACTACACTTAATGCGGAGGAAATAGAGAATCAGCCTTCCCAGAGACATGCCAGTCCTTCGAATAGTGAACTGCCCCCACGGCAATCTAGCAGGATTTGTAGACCAGTCCAGCGACTGGACTTATAAATAAAAATAAATAAAATAATATATACACCTTGCAATCTCTCTTACTAGTGGGGGGAGATTGTTATATTTTCGTTAAAGTAAAAATTTCTATTGCACGTGATTTTGCACACGTTCCTTTTCCTTTTAAAAGGCTGAGTTCTTTTCTTTCTTCTGCATTTTGTTTACCTGCTCTTGCGTTTACTACTTGCCTTTGCCTTTGCTATTGGCTGTGAAATTAGTTCGGTAAAGCCTAGTAAAGAGGTTTTGTTCTGTCTTCAGCTTTATGCTAAAACAACACCACAACTACTAATCTATATGTTTGTGGGTTTGGTTAAAAGAGATTGGGAAGAATGGGGATCAAGCGACAACAAGGCAAACCATAAAAGAAATTATGTGTGATATTTTATTTTAAAATAAAATAAAATTTTACTAAATATTAGGGATGCACAAATTTAGTGGTTTGCGAGCTTGGAAAAGGGGATAATCAATTTCTGGAGAAGAAATTATTTTTTCTAAAATAAGACTCTATGGTAGTTGTGGAAAAAGATTAAGATTAAATCAAAATCAATTAAATAACATAAAATATCACAAGTAAAATACCAACGTATATAAAACAATGCAAATCTCAAGGAAAATGTCTACAATAGATGGGCTTCAGTAAAGTTGAACTCAGTTAAAAATAATGGTGTATAATTTGATCATCAAGTGAATATTCTTAAAAGTTCTTGTTTATTGTAGGTTAATGACTATCAGCTCAGAATGGGAAATCTGGAGATTTTGAATTCCAGCTAAATTCCTTGCATTTACTTGTACACAGATATGACCCTGAGAAATGTTTTAATCCATATCTTCTCCCTGCAGCTATGGGTTAAATAATTTTGGTTGGTAATCAGTCTACCTATCATGGATTCAATACTATGATTATCTTGGTTGATGTAGAGTTTTGCCTAGAAGTGTATTTGCACTGAGTGACACAGATGTTGTTTTAAAACTGGAAAAAGGGGGGTTATTTTAAAATGTCAAATAAGTGCAAAGAACAAATGTGGGGACTTAGAATGTTTGTTATGTCTAGCGAGGTTCTAGAGGCAAAATTGTACTAGAAAACAGCTATTAGTACAGCAAAAGTGACATCAAGCTGACAGTTGGTAAGAGTTGAATTTAAGTCGTAATTGTCGGTCAAATTGCATCAGTTATGGAAAGTATTTGAAGTGAAAGAACCAGACCTTGGGCTGGTCCGTCTAGTATGCAGTTGGCTTTCCCTGATGCAGGGGTTCTGACAAGAAAAACCTCGCAGCAATGTTACTACCTTTTTAAAAAGAAAAAAAAAGAAAATATAATGGTTATATTTTATTTACATTTTGAAATGTTGATGTCAGTCATTTTGATTTGTTGAAGTTTTCATTAGTTGGCATTTGCATGAGGAGATATTTTGGGTCGATTGCATTGTGCAATGAAAATTGTTAAGAAGCTGCAGTTTATTGCCTGAAGTACTTATGGTATGAACAAGT
Organism: Ascarosepion bandense; assembly: GCA_037127315.1. NCBI lineage: Eukaryota > Metazoa > Mollusca > Cephalopoda > Sepiida > Sepiidae > Ascarosepion > Ascarosepion bandense. The sequence continues at coordinate 1,799,057 of JBBBDQ010001586.1, read as the reverse complement.
TAGTGAGAAGATGTGAAATTTGAAATTTGGTACCCACTGAATGGGTTGAAGCACTATATAATATTTTATGAAGAAGTGGAAGTTTAATGGTCTTGTTGAGATTTTATGAAGAAGAAGATAGTGAAGTTTGTTCCCCATGAAAGATGGCTTGAGTGTTAATCCCCGACAAAAATTATTTTCGAGTTGTGGAATGGTTAATTATCATGGTTGTCCCATAAGTTTTACTACTTGCAGTCACTGTCATCGTGAGAGGCCCCAAATGCATAGCAGGCTGATATATATACTCAAAATGGAGGATAAAACATACAAATGCATACCCATAAATTTCACAAGAAAACGGTTTCTCTCCTGTATGTGTTATCATATGATTTTTTAAAAGAGATTTATGTGAAAATGCAGACCCACACACATCACATTCAAATAGTTTCTCTCCAGTATGTTTTATCATATGATTCTTAAAACCTGATTGTTGTGTAAATGTATGTATGCTCTCACAGATGACAAGAAAATGGTTTCTCTCCTGTATTTTTTTTTTAATCGTATCACCCCGAGCAAGGCGGTAACGCCACTGATGTACAGGGGGGCTTTGCAATAGTGAAAAAATTGGAAAAGAGAATGCTGGAAACCACATCTTAAACAGGGAACAAGGGATGAGCCTCTTGACCTGTTCAATAGACATGGGTGGAGTGTGAACCAGGCGAATAGATTTACTCCAATTGAAAAAAAAAAAACAAAGGGAGAAGATTGGAAAAGAGAAAGTCGGAAACCACATTAGGAAAATAGTAGATAGGCTAAACTATCACCAGTTCACACTCCACCCACGTCTATTGAACAGGTGTAGAGGCTCATCCCTTGTTCCCTGTTTAGGATGTGGTTTCCGGTTTTATCTTTTCCAAACTTCTCACTCTTACGTAGCCCCTGGCACATCAGTGGCGTTACCGCCTTGCTCGGGGGTGATATGATGAAAAAAAAAACAAATATATATATATATATATATATATATATATATATATATATATATAAATTTAAATTGTTTTAAAACCACACATAGATAGTAAATTTTGTACAAGTAAAAGAGGAAAGGGTCAATCAAAAAATTTAAAGCAAAAGGAATACGATGTGAAAATACCGAACCACAAACTTCACATGAAAATGGTTTCTTTCCTGTATGTATTCTCACATGATTTGTTAATGCCTGTTTGTGTGCAAATGCATAACCACAAATTTCACAAAATGGCTTCTCTCCAGTATGTTTTCTCATATAAATCTCTAAACACGATTATTGTGTCAATGTAAACTGACAGTTGACAAGAAAATGGTTTCTCTCCAATATGCTTTCTCATATGATTCTTTAAACCTGAATGTTGTGTAAATCTAGTCATACACAATTAACAAGAAAATGGTTTTTCTCCTGTATGTCTACTCAAATGATTCTTTAAAACAGACTTATGTGAAAATGCAGACCCACACACTTCACATGGATATGGTTTTTCTCCAGTATGTTTTCTCATATGATTCTTTAAACCTGATTGTTGTGTAAATCTTGTCAGACACAGCTGACAAGAAAATGGTTTCTATCATGAATGTTTAGTCGTATGATACTTTAACCCAGCTTGATGTGCAAATGCAGATCCACAAACTTCACATGCAAATGGTTTCTCTCCAGTATGTGTTCTCACATGATTTATTAATGTCTGTTTTTGTGCAAATGCATGCCCACAAATTTCACAAGAAAATGGTTTCTCTCCATGTTTACTCATATGTTTCTCTAAAGCTGATTGTTGTGTAAATCTAGACTCACAAAATTGACAAGAGAATGGTTTCTCTTTAGTATGATTTATCATGTGACTGCTTAAAGCAGCTTGCACTGAAAATGAAGACCCACACACTTCACAAGAAAATGGTTTCTCTCCTGTATGCGTTCTCACATGTTTCATTAAGTTAGATTTCAGAGCAAATGTCAACCCACAACATTCACAAGAAAATGGTTTCTCTCCTTTATGTACTCTCATATGTTTCTTTAAACTAGTTTTATGAGCAAATGCAGAGGCACACATTTCACATGCAAATGGTTTCTCTCCTGTATGTATTCTCATGTGTGCCTTTAAAACAGCTTTCCGTGAAAATGCAGACCCACACACTTCACATGCAAATGGTTTCTCTCCAGTATGTGTTCTCATATGATGCTTTAAACCTGATTGTTGTGTAAATCTAGTGGTACATAGTTGACAAGAATATGGTTTCTCTCCTGTATGTTTTGTCATATGATTCTTTAAAACAGATTTATATGAAAATGCAGACCCGCACATTTCACATGTATATGGTTTTTCTCCAGTATGTTTTGTCATATGATACTTTAAACCAGCTTGATGTGCAAATGCAGACCCACAAACATCACATGCAAATGGTTTCTTGCCTGTATGTGTTCTCTCATGATTTATTAATGTCTGTTTTTGTGCAAATGCATACCCACAAATTTCACAAGAAAATGGTTTCTCTCCAGTATGTTTTGTCATATGGTTCTTTAAACCCGCTTGATGTGCAAATGCAAACCCACAAACATCACATGCAAATGGTTTCTTGCCTGTATGTGTTCTCTCATGATTTATTAATGTCTGTTTTTGTGCAAATGCATACCCACAAATTTCACAAGAAAATGGTTTCTCTCCTGTATGTATTGTCATGTGTTTCTTTAAAACAGATTTCTGTGAAAATGCAGACCCACACACTTCACATGCAAATGGTTTCTCTCCAGTATGTATTTTCATATGCTGCTTTAAACCTGATTGTTGTGTAAATCTTGTCTGACACAGATGACAAGAAAATGGTTTCTCTCCTGAATGTTTTGTCATATGATACTTTAACCCAGCTTGATGTGCAAAGGCAGATCCACAAACTTCACATGTTAATGGTTTTTCTCCTGTATGTGTTCTCTCATGATTTATTAATGTCTGTTTTTGTGCAAATGCATACCCACAAATTTCACAAGAAAATGGTTTCTCTCCAGTATGTTTTCTCATATGATTCTCTAAAGCTGAATGTTGAGTAAATCTAGACTTACAAATTTGACAAGAAAATGCTTTCTCTTCAGTATGTTTTTTCATATGATAGCTTAAAGCCGCTTGCTCTGAAAATGCAGACCCACACACTTCACATGCAAATGCTTTCTCTCCAATATGCTTTCTCACATGTTTCAGTAAGTTAGATTTCAGAGAAAATGACGACCCACAACATTCACAAGAATATGGTTTCTCTCCTGTATGTATTCTTACGTGACTTTTTAAAGCCTGTTTCTGTGAAGATGCATACCCACAAATTTCACAAGAGAATGGTTTCTCTCCTGTATGTATTCTCATGTGTTCGTTTAAAACAGATTTCCGTGAAAATGCAGACCCACACACTTCACATGCAAATGGTTTCTCTCCAGTATGTGTTCTTATATGCTGCTTTAAACCTGATTGTTGTGTAAATCTATTCTCACACAGGTGACAAGAAAATGGTTTCTCACTCTTATGTGTTCTAATGTGTTTTTTTAAACTAGATTTTTCTGAAAATTTAGATGAACACAGTTTACATGTAAATTCTTTCTTCCCTATGTCCATATGTTTTCTAATTATTTGATTATGTGAATATGTTAGTCCAGTCTCTTGAGAAAGTAATGCTCTGTGTTCTGTGTGTACTTCCATGTGTCATTTCAAAAAGAAAATATTTAACTATTTACAGGTATATCCTTTAAAAGATCATTCATTATTTCTCTTCTATTTTTGCTCATGTGTGGCTTTTCAAACTTGACTGATATGTAGAATATATATTTATATTTTGTCCGTCAGCAATTTTCTTCACTTGTGTATCTGAGCTTGTTCTCTTTTAGTTTCAGTCCATTGTTAATCCTGAGCTACTCTATTTACGATAACATGATTTCTCTACAATGTATGCTTTTGTGTCTTTTCGCAAATTTAAACATCATAAAAAAGCTTACTTACAAATTTGATGAAACAAGTGTTACTCTCCAGTGAATTTGGTTTTGAGTTTAACTGGAATTCAAGCATACAATATTGACAATAAAATGCATTGTCTCCTTTCTCTGTGTATTTCAACATTAAAATACAGATCCATATATTTTTAAGATGCTTTTCTCTTATTCAGCAGGGGAATGTGTTTCTTCCAATTTCACATTGTCATTTGCCACAATAATTGTTATCTGTGAACAAAGAAAATGTATTTTTAAAATAATGAAAATCGCTAACTCATGCACTTTTGAGAACATCTTTGTCTGTCAAATATTTGTAACATTTCATGCAATTCATGTTCAGAAATTGTATTAAGATTTATAAACTGTAAACAGAATAGAATTTAATTACAGAAATTTTATTATGCTGCAATTCTATTCATCTGGAAGAAATGAACATTGCATTATGGATGAAAATTTGACAAATACCATTAATGTTTCTTTTAATTCATTCTGCATTGTTTATGTTCTTGTCAACAATCAATAAAATGTAAACAGAATTCAAAAATTGAGTAGAGTGACTGAAAACCATAAGAAGGCAATGAAACTCTTACGACGGACAAAAAGTTTTACATAAAAGCAATATTCACAATTCAAAGCCTGGTTAGCTAAGTTCTCTGTAGTTCAGTTGGTTCAAACCTGTTGGATTTAATGAGAGTTCCCTTTGCCCTTGTTGACAAATGTATGCATCCAGCAAGAAAATGCATAGCTTTCTCGAATATTCAGGCCAGTAAATGAAAAAAAGTATTCTGTTTAAGAAACAAACAGAGCATCTACTCAAATATGAGTATCTACTAAAAATAATGTTCAAAAAAACAAAAATTTGTTTCAGTGTGAATTTGAAATTCTTCTGTTTACTGTTTTTAATTTTTTTAGGTAAGTTGAAGTCATGGTTTTCTGCTATGGTGTTGCCTTTTTTATTTTCATTTTCCATCAAATTTTGATGCTCTTCCTTTTCTTTTAACAATTGATAATGAAAATGAAGTACTATCATGTTCTTCTTCCTTCATAAATTTATAGCAGTCAAAGATTGACCAACAAAATAACTATGTTAACCATGTGTCAGTACCTGGAGTATCTTTGGTTGCTTAAACACTTTCTTGTAAGGAACATTTAAATGTACATTTCAAAGTTGATTGCATCAACAGAAATGGTTGACTATCTTTAGAGAAAGGAAATAAAAGTGTGTTCTTTTTCTATTTCCTCTTTCTTTTTGATCAGCAAAAAGCAGTAGCATATATATTTCTTAACTGAAATGTGATTAAATGTAAATACTATTTTTGTTTTAAATGTAAGAATTTAATTTAGAAAAAAACTTTTGTTTTGTCAATTTAAGTCATTCAGAATTATTAAATTTGTTTTTCATGACAATGGTAATAAAAAAAAATTATAGTCTGGAACAATACAAGTTATTAAAAAGCTAGAATTAGAACGGATAAGATTTCCTGGGACTCATTCAAATCAAATCTGTGGATTCTGGGACTCATTAAATTAAAAAGCTATCAGCATCACTGCATTTAGGTACCTCGAACTAAATCGCTTAAAAAAACAAAAAAAACAGCATAGTATGAAGAAAAAAGACCCCAAACTTAATAAAAACAAACTTTTCCCATCAAAATGTGATATTATTAAGAAGAAATATCAAATTATTTTTTCAAAAGTTTTAATTCTTTTCAATACATTCAAAATTACGGTGAAAAATCTTGTTTTGATTTTCGTTTGAGGGTAACCAAATCATTATGAGAGTTTACAATGGAAAACGTCATTTTATATAATTCAGTTTTTTCCAGTAAAAAACATTAATTTGGAAATTTTTACAAAAAATCAAATTGTCTGATTTTAATGAAACTTTCAGGACTCATTAATAAATCAATGAAATTATTTTTGAAATTATTATTTTTAAAAATTCTTGGTAAAAATATTTTGTTAGACCTGTTACCCATGTACACATAAATTCATGAAATTTTGAGAAATTAAATTTTGTTGGTAATATTGGTTTTATTAGTTACAAGTAGAAATCATCGAGAAATGTCAATCATCTATTATTTTTTCAAACATTTTATTTCCAAAATATAAAAAATGCAATAAAAGTATGACATTATTAAATCTGATAAGCTTGTAATTAATATTTCAATATATATTAAGGACATTATAGTCTGAAGAAAATTTTTTTTGATTGATAATTAAATTTTAAAAGAATTCTTTTCGTTGTTTTTATTATGACAAATTATAAACTTTCAAAAATTTCTGAAAATATTTATTGTCTTTAGGTTATTAAGTTTTTAGTGACGACTATATTTACTAATTGAAACTTGAAAAGTTTCATACAAATCGTCGTGCCTTTGTATTTTTAAAATAATTGTTATTGTTTTGTGTATTTTAAGTTTTCATTTGTATGGCAATTTATATGTGTACAATAAAAGCTCATGTGCTTCACGGTTTCTTACCCTTACAAGAAAAAAATTTGGAAAATTTTGTCAATTCCAGTCGCCATAGACTTATATTATCTCGCATCTCTCTGGCTGTCATCACATATCAAATATACAGGGAAAAAGGTCAGAAAGATCAACACACGGTGTTTAAGAAACAGCATTATTCCAAATTTCATGCTATAAGTAATACTTCGGTAAATCAAATTAATTTAACTTTAAATTTGTTAATTTTCCAAAAATAACAGGTCACAGATGTATATTTTCTTTTTGCAATATTTTTAAATCTGAGAATTAACTTTTGTGTCAAAAATGGCTAAAAAATGGAAAAAGCTTTTAGGAAATTTCAAAATTTTAGATTCCAATCAATACAATTTCTGTTTGAAATAAATCAAATTATTTTGCTTAGAGGAAATAATAAATTTAATCATTTAGCTTGCAATTAAAACTAAAATAAAATTTTCATGAAAATTATTTTTAAAATTAAAATTTTAAGTATCAAAAATGAGTGGAGCTAACTTATATATATATATATATATATATATATATATATATATTAATGACTGTAGTTTATATATTCTTATCTTACTGATTATATAATTTGAAAAATTATTTTTGAATATAGAGACAAAATTCTGTATTTTGGTAGTTTTGTAATTTACATGTTAAATCAACTTTGAATTTCACTGGGTAACTGCCATTAGATATTACTGAACCTCTGAACTTACTGACAGGTAGAATATACATCACTCTGTTTTTCACTATATTTTAAGCATGATGTCGTATTTTCCAAAATTCTCTGAATTAATACTTAATTTTACTAATTTTTTTTCAAACAAATATCTAGGACAGACATTTGATTTTCAAGAGGTTTTAGAATAGCTGAAATGTTGCTGATCACTTTTCAATTAAAACAATAAACTGTAAGTTGGTATTAAAATGTGTTAAAATTTTACTAAAATATGTAAAAATGATCTTTTTTTATAAGTTAGCTATAGGATATTTCAAATAAAACAAAAGTTTAACTAGACAGGAGACATATGAATAATTTTACATTCATTTTCTTGGTTTTTCATCTACTCCTATATATTTGGAAATCCTTGATAAAATTCAAGAGTCTCCAATGTTATTAATCCTGCATCATGAGTTTATTCACTTTTCCCACAGCAGTAACACTGCTTCCATGTCCCTTTTCTATGCGTACTTTCATAGTAAATATTCTGATAAAATTTTCACTATTGTTCACATAGGAACTAGTTTGGAATTCATAGAAAATCTGAGATATTGTGATGGCTATACTAAGAAAGGTAAGTAAGAATGTTTTGTTTTGGCATAAAGAATACTGTGTTTGCTTAGGCCAGTTGTGGGGTTTGATACATTGACACCCACACACGCACACACACACATACATGGTGATTCAGCGTTCACGTGACAACTGAGTTTCCCGCCTAAACGATCCCAATAAAAGTGAAGAACATCACGTGGTACGTCAGTTAGGATTTTGTCCCAGACGAGAGCAGACATGTCTCCCTAACTCACACAAACACACGCGCACTAATTGCAGGTAGCAATTAGTGGCACAATTTCTTTTATTGTTCTTCTCCGACATTAACACTATGCACATTAACTTTCATTCAAACAGGACTTTACATAAAATAACTTCCTACACATAAATTCACATTTTTCCAACCTTCGTCAGTAAAAATCCACAAACTGCCTAAGGCTACTACATTCGCATGTAAGTCTCTCTCTCTCGCTACTCAACGCACACACAGACACAGAACTTTGTCTTCTGTCTGACTTTCTTCATCAAGGATTTGAACTTTGAACTCTTTACGACAATCTTAACGATTGTACAAACCTTTCTTTCAGCTAGAGAAAAGAACTTCATACATCTTATTTTGTTTCTACGAACAGACGAAGGGGAATGACTCTTTCCTTTTCACTTTCTTATGCATGCTCTCTCAACCCCATGTAACCTTTGTCAATATATTGTTTTTCTGGTTACTTTCGCCTTTTTGTTCTTTCTTAAACGCCTGTTTCAAACCATGACTAAGGTTGCGTCGAGTCGGCTCGTAAATCTAAATTAGTAATGGACGCCTTTGTCCACTACACAGTGATTGTGACTAGCTAAGTTTAATTAAAAGATAGATGAAAACGCCCCCCCCCACTTTGTCCTTGTACCACATTTCTGTATTTTATAAAATAAATATTACTTTCCTCCATGGTAGATAGACATTCTGAAGTAATCTGAACTGAAGTACAGTACTAAAGTGGCTTCAAAATCTCATCATTCACAGATGAAATTGCTAGATGTAATTGTAATTTGTAAGGTAACAGTTTCTTCTCTTGCACGTCTTGTTTGTGGATATTTCTTCTTGCATCACAGATAACAGTAATTTTAAAAACTTTAAATGCAATGTCAGTTGTGATCTTTCTTTTTAATTCCTGCTCTTTTATTTTATTAAAGAAATTTACTCTTTAGTATTTTAAAATATTTTTGTGTAACTTTGGTAAATATATCAGTTACAAAGAAATGTTTGCCTTGTTTTCAATGACAATTTATCAATCGCACCCTGTGTCTCCTGTAAAAGCAAGTTTTTCTCTAATTAAATAATGCCTGAGTTTTATTTTCATTATTCTGTGCTGATTTTCAGAAAATGAGTAACTGTTTGAAAATAAAAAAATCATGATTTGCAGTCCCCAATGACTCCTGCTTTTAAATAATCTATCCAATTTGAAATTAAAATTTAATTTCTTGAAATTTTATATGAATTGGGGGTAACAAATGTAAAAAATAAATAAATATTATTGCCGAGATTTAAAAAAAAAAGCTTAAAAAATAATTTATTTGTGAATAAGTCCTGAAAGGTACACTGTATCCCATATTTATTTGACTCTTGCAAGAATTTCCAAATCAACGTGTTATTTTTACCGAAAAAAAGAAGTCTCTAAAAAACAACAATTTTCATGCAAAAAAATTCAATTGTCGTACATAGGGAAACTAAAAAAGTTTTCACTCTTTAGACTGCAAAATACGTATTTATATTTGTAAACAATGACATAAGAAGAAAGTTAAACTTACGTCTTTCGTTCTCATTCCGTCTGATTTGCTTCTCTTAAGACAAAAAAAGAAAATTCAGGAAATTCTGTACTGTATCCTTTTGAAGAGACTAATTGTTTTATAAAATTAGATTTAAATTTAAGCAAATGTCTACCGGTGCCAAACGTAAACGAAACAGCAAAATTCAAGGGAGATAATTCGCGTGTAATTTCATTTTATTTTACAAAAACTTTGATTGATTTGAACGGTACATTTAAATTTAATGGTAATACTTTATCTGTTTTGTTTAATAACTCAAGTCATGGCATTTTTTTGTTTAAATTCTAGAACGCCGAATAAAGTAAATTAAAATGGTATGCTTAAAAGTTAATGTCACGTTGAATCAGAAATTAACGCGTCAGATATCACAGACAACAGTAACAGTCAGTCAGTTAAAGTGCCATACGTGATACACGCTTGGGCGATCATGTCTCGAAAGAGACATGACTGACTGGGCAGAAGATTATCCCGCAGTAGGTTGCCATTGCTTTCTGCAGAAGACTGGTTGTCGACCAAGGCTATAGAACCCAATCTGTCCTGCTATTTAACCCATAACTGGAAGGAAGAGACGGATTAAATACCTTTCCCAAGGGTATTTGCGCGTAAGTGAATACAATGGATTCAACTGGAATTCGAACTCGGCTCCCCGGTTTCTCGTTAGTCACAAAGTGACAAAAAAAAGTAAATGACTTAATTTTTCGCTCTCTAAATTTTAAATTGAATTTTTAAAATAAAAAAGTTTTCTTCATACTTTTAATTGAAAGCTAAATGATTAAATTTACTTAAAAAATGTGACATAATTGTGGAAATGTTTTCCTGTAATGGCAATAAACCGTGAAACCTTTTTGTACACATAGAATTTCTATGTTAGAAATTACCGTGAAACCTAATGTTACATATACAAAAAAGAAAACTTCAAGAAAAAAAAAAATTATTTTAAAAATACGAAGGCATAATGATTTGTATTAAACTTTTCAATTTTTGATTAGTAATCTTCACTTAATAAGTGTATAAACTGACCACAACAAAAATCTTTGAAGTATTTTAAAAATATTTTTGAATCTTTAAAAATTATTATAATTTAAAAAAAATGAAATAATTCTTATAAAATTTCATTATTAATTGAAATTTTTTTCTTCAGACTATAATGCCCTTAATATATGTCACTTATTAAAGCAATTAAAAGCTTAGCAAATTAAATATTATCATAGTTTTATTGCATTTTTATTTCACTACTAGAAGCAGATTTTCAGAAATAAAGGCAAAATAATGATGATTTACATTCCTCAATGTGTTTATGTGGCAGACATGAGATACAACCTGGGACGAGCACAACTGTTTGCGACTTGCCTTGTCCCCACCAAAAAAGAGCCCGTATTTGCTTAGCATGTAAAGCTACTGCAGTTAAAATGAAGGAAAAACAAAAAGCACTTACCGCTCAATATTTATTTGTAAAAAAAAAAAACGTAAATTATGGCACAAGGTCGAAAAGGGGAGGGGTAGAGGGTGAAACTCACTTAACTATCCTATGCCTAGCTAAACACTATCACGACTCAATCACACATTACAATTTATAGATTCACCACAATAACCCATCCATCAGCTCCCAATCCTCCATACACCACAATACCACAAATATACAAGGGGCACCTAACAAAAGGGGAGAAAAACCCATGACAATAAAAATGCATTTATATACAATATAATATATAATTTAAAACATTTAATGAAGGATGAAATGATGGGAGGGGGATGAACCCAAAAATAAACTAAAAATACAACAAATTTTTAAAACGAAATAATAATGTTAGTAAGAACCTTCCATCCCATAAAAAAGAGTGGCCGCTGTATTCCGCCATATGGCGAAATCAAGAAGCACACTCATTAAGGGAGTGGGAAGGGGGTAAAATAATTAATGGAATGAGACCGTCAAACGCTGAACCATCCGAGATAAAAGGAAATCAAAACAAACTGGGGAGGTTGGGAATCTCGACTTGGATCATAACAAAAGAGAAAGCCGGGTACAGGCTAGGAACACATTCATTCACATTAACTAGGTACACAAAAGAGAGCTACCTTAACCAGGGGAGGGTTCTAAAGGAATCCGCCCCGATGTAACCAGCAGATCTAAAAGAGAAAATCAAGACTAGCCCCGTTCACGCGAACCAGGCTCGCCACATTTACCCACCTTTTGCTGAAGTCTGTCAAAATCAAACGTTTCCAATCAGTTCTAATCTTTATTTGAGCTGATGCTCAAAATATCGGATCAGATCCTGATGTGAAAGACGCTGACCTCGCAAGACTTCCTCCGTTCGCGTTGTCCAAGTCACCATTCGAGCCGTGGCTAGCAGCGACAGAAACACCATACGCTTCATCCCAGAAAACGGGGGCGACACATTGTCGCAGGAAAATGCACAATCAATGAGCACAAGCTCTCGCGGCGCGATACGAGCAGTCAACACGCCGTCACGGTTCCATAGAGGACGAACCCGCGAACAGTGGTAGAAGGCGTGCGAAGCCGTTTCTTCCAAACCAAGGTTGCAGCGTTCACAATCTGGCAAATCCGCCAGGCCCCATATGAAAGCCATGTCATTGAGAGGCAACCGATTCCGAGCCAATCGCCAGGTGAACGAAAACTCAGAGTTGCTGAGAAAATCGGTACCTGGCGCCCAAGACCAGAACGAGCGAAACTCATCCTCCGACAAGCGGAGCACATCACGTAATGAATCCTTCGCGACGCCCTTCACTAACCCACGATAGAAGACTCCCCGAGGCTGTGAAAGGTCACTGGACCGTGGAATGGCCCGCAAGGTCGCCAGACATTCGAGGAGAAAACTCGATCGCTCCCGAGGCTTACAGCACCGCCTCGAGATGGGGGGGGGGGGTAATAGTAAGGCTAGGGAACATGTCCCTCACTATCCCCGCCAGCAATGAGTCTTCCAAAATCGCTCGCCTGAGAAAAACCAACCTTGACACAACCTTGTGGCCCATCAGGAATGGCATTCCCAGACCCCTATGACACGGACGTTGGTAACAGACACGTTTGGTGACGTAGTGTTTGCGTCCTCTCTACAGAAGGGAGAATAGCAAACGCTCGATCGCCTCCCTACGCTCTTTACAAAGTGTAAGTACTGACAACCGGTAAAGGAAATGGGAAAGATGTATGTAACACATGCCTCATCCAAACCCTTTAAGGACAAATTCCTTCGACGCCGACCTTTGCCAGTACTTCAGACCAATTTTTCTCCAACTAGAGGTCGGGCCCAAACCACACTCCAGGAATGCGGACCGGGCCGTCCGTCCAGTCGAAGAGCCCCGGTGGGGGTAACACCCTTCCAGGCACATAACCGCAAGCTGGACGACTTGTTGCGGTTAATCTTGGCCCCTGTCACCTGTTTGTACCATTCAAGCACCTTCTGTACCACCTCGATGTTACTCCAGGAGGACACGAAAGTAGTGACGTCATCGGCGTACGCGGAAACCCTTGCTCAAGCACCACCAGGGACAGCGATTCCACGTAGGGCCGGACTGCACGCCCTGTCCCTCAGTCGGCGAAGGAGGGGCTCCAACGCCAAAGCATAAAGTAGGGGCGACAGTGGACAACCCTGTCGGACCGACCTAGACAGTGCCAGGACGCCCGACAACTTTCCGTTCACCTGTACCACAGCCGTAGTGGATTGATACCGGAGGCTAATCAAGTGGCGGAAGTTGGTTTCGAATCCAGCGGCCTGCAGGACAGCCGCCAGGTAACTATGGTCAAACCTATCAAATGCCTTGGACTGATCAAAATTGATCAGCGCGGCTTGTTCGTCGACTTTTATCCCCTCTATGATCGTGCGTATCAGATGCAGGTTGCTCTGAATTGTTCGGCCCTTCACAGCACAGGTCTGCTCAGGTCCTAACAGAGACTCGGTAACTAATTGCAAACGATTTTGCAAGATCTTGGCCAAAATCTTTAAATCTGTGTTTAGCAGAGTTATGGGCCGGTAGCCCTCTAACACCTTCCCCACATCATTGCTTTTTCTCAACAGCGGGATCACACCCCTGGTGAACCGGTTGGAGGTGGACCCCTGCCGGAACCAGTTCGTGAACACGACAGTCAAAATCGGGACAAAGATGTGCGACAGCCTCAAGTACAATTCATAGGGCAAACCATCGAGACCCGGCGATTTGCCTCTGCCGACCTTCTTCAAAGCAGCGTAGATTTCGACCTCCCTAATCTCTCCCTCGCAGCTAGCTACATCAGCCGGCAAAAGCCGGGGGAAGTCAGCTAAATAGCTGCGAAACTCCTCATCACGGAGACCAGGCTCCTTGGTAAACAGGATCTCGAAATGCCGCCGAAACGCTTCGCACATGTCGTCAGTTGACCGAAGAGTATGTCCCTCCGGGTTGCAAACCTGTAAACATGAAAGGGAGACTAGCGGCGGCTCTGGAAAAAAGAGGGTTCGTTTGTGTCTGGCGTGCAGGGCAGTAATCGGATCCAAAGAAAGAAGCACCGCCGTCATATAGAAAAGGAAAAAAAAATACTCACAGCTGTCTTAATAATCCACCTTCAGCCCATTCTAAAGGAAAAAAGAGAGGGGGCCCCCGAGTGGAATTTTTATAGACTGAGGAAATGGATTATGGGTAGAGTGTCATAGATAAAAACGGACCGACCGATTCACCCGGGGTTAGTGGTGTCAATTTCTTGGCGAGAAGCTGAAGCAGAGAGAAAAAGTGAAAAGGTGGAAGGAGGAAAGTGGAGGAGGAAGACGAAGAGGCGTAGCAAGAAACCAGCTAGGAGAGCTTTGGATTGAAATCCAACGGTCCCTGGTTCGATCCCTGGCTCTGCACTCATTAGAAGAAAGTGTGCAACAGAACCTCTCGAATGTACTGGTCGCCGCCTCGGCAAATCTCTTCCTTGCGCAGTTCTGCGCCCATGTTCACAGCTTCGGAAGACATCTTGCTTAACCTATGTCTAATTATCTGGCCCATGTAACGATCGCTATTCGACCGCTCCAGGATCTCCTTAGCTACGGCTATCTCTAAGGGATCCCTACCAGCCACCGCCTGGGAGTAATTAGTTCTAAGCGTCTTCACCTTGTCAGTTTTATCTAGTTTGAGCCGCTTGCTGAATTCGGTGGTGAAAGACCTAATACTATTCTTAAGATTCTCCCACCACTTGTTCCCAATGACTCCCCCAGTTTACGCCCGCTACACTAAGTTAATTAGCTGGCTCCGGAAGTTCCGCTTGTCCAGTAAGGACACGTTGAACTTCCAATAACCAGCCATTCTAGGCCTATTTTCTAAGTCGCGTTGAATCCACCAGGAAGGGCTCCAACCGCCGAAAAAACGAGACGCCCTCCTCCTGGTCGTTGAGCGCATAAACCGCAACCAGTCGAAACGCATTGCTTTACACTGCAATATCGGCCACGATCAGCCGGCCGTCGTCACCGACATGGACAAGATCTACTTTCGCGTCCAGGGTACACTTAACCAGCAAAAAAACTCCTCTGGTCAGCCGGTTCCCATATGCTGAATAGACGACAAAGTCGTTAGACAGCACACAGGCATCGGCCTTGCAAACAAAGTGAGTCTCTTGGATCGCGGCGGCATCCACACCAAAGGACAAGAGGTCCCGAAGCAGGCAGGCAGCCTTACTTCGATCCCTAAGTCCCTTCACGTTCATACTGGCTAACTTAATTGACATCTTTTAAATCTGAAACAAGAAAGCAAAAAATTACTCCTATGGGATACATATTTCTTTTTATTAAAATAAGCAACAGGAAAACACAATAGAACATTCTAGAAAAATAGGCTTGGAAGTAAATTAACACAACAATATTTAGGCCCCAAACAAATAGTAAAATAATAAATCTGATTGGTCCGTAAATGTTTTCACACCCTAATGTTAGGAAGATTAGTTGATCCCCTATTAATGTATATAATACACACAGTTAGAAAAAAAAAGTCAGTCACCAAGCAGGCCATTAAGTCCGCATGCCACCGTATACTTTGCCGGCTATGTCATTTCTTCCATGCCAAAAGTTCGTGACCTCGCTCCAATGACCTTAAAAAAGAATAAACCGACGAACTTTCTTTCAGCAACGCGACACGTTGTCGCCAACTGAAACGCACCAAATGTAAGTAGGAAAGGCTTATTTACAGACTCTGCTAATGTAAACTTATACACGTTTTTGGACAAAAATTAACTTCTTGCCAAGTTTATATTTCTCAAAAAGGCAATTTTCGAATCATGTATTTTGTTGGTTTCTACATACCATTTTATTTGTCACATGATAAATTGTTTGTTGTTGAATGTCCGTTGTAAATTATTCCTTCACTTTGCGCGATTGCAAAATAGAGTGTTGTATTTGTGGGGGAAATAATCAACATACAACACAGCAAAAACCAAATCCCCCACAAAATTGGTGACCTTTCGACTGGTGAAAGCACGTAACACAAAAAAACTCTCATATTAGAAAACAACACAAAAAATTACCACAACGCGTAAAAGATAGAAACACAACATCAACATACAACCCAGCAAATACCAAATCCCCCACACTCCTGGTCACATACAGGGCGAAAATCAGTGGCAGTAGGGACCCCGACGGATTGTCCTAGGCTTCCCGTACCAATATCGGATGTAATTCGCCCGTCTAGGACAATACCGCCAACGTCCGTAGGGAACGTTAGCTTTACGACCCTATATAATGAGGGGTGGAGAATAACAGGGACCCTCCCTGCACAGAAATTTGATAATTTTTTAAAAATAGTTTGTGCTCATTTGGGCCATTTTTATATGAAGAAAAGCCTTGACGGCGCCCTGCACAAATTCCCAGGCTTTTATTCTACCCCCGGTATTTCTGATTAAAGTAAGAAACCCGGGGGCTCCTGGTAAATTTGCAGAGTCCTCCACCGACTTTCCCTCCACAGTAGTAAATGTAAATAATGGCCTTAGGAGGGCCTTCTTCTGGGAAGAGAGGTCCCTCTCTAAGGCCTGTCTGTCTCCCTTGCAGACATCTTTGCTTCTATAAGAGTTTTTCTTTTTGTCCTTTTTCGGGGAGGATTTGTCTGGCTTCGGGTAGGTATGGTTAGTTTTAGAGGAGGACGTTTCTCATTGGGGAGAGGGTGTAGGAGGTGTGGGGAAGGAGAAGTTATTTTTTTCACTGGGGAGGTGGACTTACTCCTCCCTTCAAAACAAACAGTTCTGGTGGGTGATGTAGGGGCGGATTGGGTTCTGGTAATTGCCGTGACCCTCTCCACTCTGCCACGTTCTGGTAGTTTCTTTTTCCCTTTCTTTTGGGGCACCTCCTCGTCCTCCTTCCTTCCTCTCTTCAAAGATGAGGAACGTGGAGAAGGCATTTCCACTTCCATTTGTTGTTCTTGTTGTTGTTTCTTCTGCGGCTGGCTTTGTTGTTGTTGTTGTTGTTGTTGACGCTTCAGGGGCTCGTTTTGTTGTTGCTGCTTTTTCTCTTGTTGTTCTTGTTGCTTTGTCTCTTTACGAGGCTTCTTTTTTCCGGGATGGTGGTTTCTCCTGTTGAGGAGGAGGGGAAGCAACTTTCTTCCCTCTCTTGACCACCTCCGTCTACTCGTTAGCACCACTTTTCAGGACGAGCAATTTTTCCGGCGCCACTTGTGTTTTTGACACCGGCGGTATTGCTGGTGTCACCTGTACCTCGTCATATTTTTTCCTGGAGCATGTTTTAGAAATGTGTCCAGCCTCCCCACATGACCAACAATGTGGTCTGCGTCCCTCAACTACGACATACAATTTTCTGCCCTGACAAAGCAAAATGTCAGGGACTTTCAGGAAGTTTGGTCTGTCTAAGACAATGTTTATGCCGACGTCCTCAGTGGGGACACCCGTCTTGCTTAAGACTCGTGCCACCTCGTCCATTGAGCCATACTGGGCGAAGAAACCACCCACATGGTCACATGAGACTTCAATTGGCATCCCATACACAATTATCCTTGTTCTTCGTGTTCCAAGGTATTCCGTTTGAAGTCGAATGCCTTTAGCTGACATTGTGCTTCTGGCCAGTTCTTTAGCTTCATCTTCGGAGTTCAACAGTATGTCCCACATCGCACTTAAATTATATTTTAAAATAGTAGTCACTTTTCGAAATTATGTTTGTATACTAGTTCATTTTACAATTCAACAGAGAATAAATGTAACGAAAGACATGACCTACCTTGGAATTCAAAACAAGTGCAAACGTGTCTTGCCTACAAGATAATAACAAAAAAGAAAGATGGCTGCTATTGAAGACACAACTTATGCACACCTATCTTGTCCAAAACGAGACGATATTTGCGCACATGCAAATTTTGACCATCTTGGAATAGCAAAAAAAAGCATGGTGCCAGCGCTGCTGAGAGAAGTGGATTTTTTTTGAGGATTGTGTGCGTTGAAGTTGCGAATTGACAGTCAGACTAACAAAGAGGAAGTAGGTGCAGCTTAGTTGGTGTCTGTTTTATAACTGCGCTGTGTAAATGGCTGAGAAAGGGAAACCTGAAATCCATTTCCTTCAGGTGACCAACGAAAGAAAGAAAGAAATACAGCTGGCCTTCCGGCAAATATTCTTAAATGTTTTGTTAAACGAAATGGCTCTGCAAATACAGACCCACATACTTCACATACAAATGGTTTTTCTCCTGTATGTATTGTCATATGATGCTTTAAACCAGATGGCCGTGAAAACCCACACACTTTACATGCAAATGGTTTCTCTCCTGTATGTATTGTCATATAATTCTTTAAGCTAGTTTGATGTGAAAATGCAGATCCACATACTTCACACGAAAATGGTTTCTCTCCTGTATGTATTCTCAAATGATTCATTAAATGATATTTCTTTGCAAATGCATACCCACAAAATTCACAATAAAATGGTTTTTCTTCTTTATGTATTTTCAGATGTTTCTGTAAATCAGATTGCTGTGAAAATGCAGACTCACACACTTCACATGCATTTTCTTTCCTGTATGTATACTCATATTTTTCTTCAAACAATATTGGACTGAATATGCAAACCCACATACTTCACATGCAAATTGTTTTTCTCCAGTATGTTTTCTCATATAATTGTTTAAACCATATCAATGTGTAAATGTAAACTTACAGTTTACAAGAAAATGGTTTCTCTCCAGCATGCTTTGCCATATGATTCTTTAAACTAGCTTGAAGTGAGAATGCAGACCCACACACTTCACATGCAAATGGTTTCTCTCCTGTATGTATTCTCACATTTCATTAAATTAGATTTCAGTGCAAATACAGACCCACAACATTCACACAAAATGGTTTCTCTCCTGTATGTATTCTTATATGTTTCTTTAAAACAGATTTCTATGAAAATGCTGACCCACAAACTTCACATGCAAATGGTTTCTCTCCTGTATGTTTTTTCATATGATTCTTTAAACCTGATTGTTGTGTAAATCTAGTCTCACAAAGTTGACAAGAAAATGGTTTCTCTCCTGTATCTTTTCTCATATGATTGCTTAAAGCAGCTTGCTGTGAAAATGCAGACCCACACACTTTACATGCAAATGGTTTCTCTTCAGTATGTATTCTTACATGGTTCCTTAAATTAGATTTCACTGCAAATGCATACTCACAAAATTCACAAGAAAATGGTTTCTATTCTTTATGTATTCTCATAGTTTAAAACAAACTATATTTCTCTGAAAATGTAGATGGACACACTTCACATGTAAATTCTTTCTTTTCTGTGTGTATATGTTTTCTAAATAATTTATTCTGTGAATATGTTAATCCAGTCTCTTGAGAAGGTAATGCTCTGCCTCCTGTGTGTCTTTTCAAAAAGAAAATCTCTAGCTATATGAATGTATATAATTTAAAAGATCATTCATTGTTTCTCTCCTAGTTTTGTCCATATGTGGCTTTTCAAGTTTGACTGATATATAAAATATATATGTATATTTTCTCTTTCAGGAAGCTTCTTCACTTGTGTGTCTCAGTTTGTTCACTTTTAATTTCAGTCCATTGTTAATCCTGAGACACAACCTTTACAATAGCATGGTTTCTCTACAATGTATGCTGTTGCAAATTTAAACATTATGAAAAATCTTACTTACACATTTGATGGAACAAGTGTTATTCTGCAGTGTATTTGGGAATGTGAGTTTGATTAAAATTTGAGTGTACAGTTTTGACAATAGAAAGGACTGTCTTCTTTCTCTAACTGATTATTTTAATATCAAAATACAGATCTGAACATTTTTAAGATGTTTTCATCTTATTTAGCAGGAGAATGTGTTTCTTCCAATTTCAACCAGTAATTTTCCACAGTAAGTGTTATCTATGAACAAAGAAGATGTATTTTTAAAATGTACTTTTGATAACTTAATTGCATGTCAAATATATGTAACATTTCATATAATTCATGCTCAGATTTTAAAGAAAATTTTGCACTAGGATTCAGAATGTATGAATAGAATAGAATTTAAATATGTAAATGCCTAAATTCTACTTATCGGGAAGAAAAAGACATTACATTATAGATAAATATATGATAAATATTATTAATGTTTCTTTTAATTCATTCTGCACTGTTATTGTCAACAATCAATGAAACAAAAATAGAATTCAAAAATTGAGTATAGTGACAGGACATCCTAACAAAGAAACCAAACTCTTACCATGAACAAACAGTTACTCCATTAAATTTAACAATTTCTCCTTAAAATTTACATTAAGCTTGAATACGAAACCAAGAAGATATGAAAAATTCCATGTCTATGTTGAGAAGAATTTTACATAAAGGCACTATTCAGCTTTGCTTGAATATTTAAGTTCTCTTTAGTTCAATCAGTTTGAACCTGTTGGATTTTATAACACTTCCTCTTGCCCTTGGGTATAAAGGCACACATCTTGCCAGAGAACGCATACTTTTCTTTCATGAGATTTCTTGAATATTCAGGCCAGTAGATAAAAATAATATACTTATTTAATAAATGAACTGAGCATCTATTGAAATGTGATTATCTACAAAAAATAATGTTCAAAATGAACTAAAACTGGCTAACAACAAGAGAGATTTTTATTTTGCCTAAAGATATGCTAAAAAATAAGAAAATGCAAAGTTTCAGGTTATTTATAATTCAACAATTCTAAAATACTCCACAATCGGGTAAAAATGGCAAAAAATAATTATACATGATATCTGGAAGTGTTCAGAATTTTTAATGATACTGGTATCTGAAAGAAAGTAAACTAAAGGTGATCAGTTAAAAGTATCAATTAGATAAATCTGAAACCATTTTTCCCACTTTCATATATATTTCTCCATCTAACAAAAAAAACTACTTCTGGACCTATATTGGTATGTCCACCGGTCCTTTCAAACAAAGACTGTATAACCACAGGTACTCCTTTTCGAACACCAGTCAGAGGTACCAGACAGCCCTTTCGTGGGCATTCTGGAAAATGAAAGAGGAAGGGCTGGATCCTGAAATTAGCTGGAAACTGATAGGTTCAGCCCGTATTCCAAGGAATTTTCATGATAGGTGCTATGTTTACTGGAAAAAATTTCAATATTAAAATACCCCCACCAACACCGGCTACTGAATCTTAGGAGGGAATTCATCAGTAAGTGCCACCACAAGGCAAATTTTTCGAATACTTATTTAGAATTTAAATCCCCATTAACAAGATGTTAGAATATAAATTAAAAGGATTCAATTTAAGTTTTAATCTTAATTTTACCCTAACGTTAACCTTAAAAAGTATTTTAACCTCCCTACCTTCCTATCCCAAACTCCTTTAATTGCCTATCTTTAGAAAATATGGATCCTTTTACTAGACCCTTTTTCCTTGCTTATATATATATATATATATATATATATATTTTTTTTTTTCTCTAACATTTTTTTCTCTAACATTTTTTTCTAATAATTTTTAAACTGATAACTTCCTGTAATTGTCATTCAGCTCGCTTCTAACTAAAAGGTTTAATCAAATAAACTTAAATAAAAAATTTTAAAATCTTATATTGAAACCCATTTCTTCTCGCCTAAATACACCTCTTCAAACAGCCCAAAATCTTAACTTTAAAAAGTAATTTAACTCATTTAGTTGTCTATCTTTATAAAATATTAACTCCTATTCCTCCCCTTCCTAAATATACCATTTCAACACCCTGTAACCCCGCGACTACCAGCTCTGTCCTTTTCTACTTTGTGACCGTTGTTAACCTAAAACCCCTCCATACTCTACCCCAGGGCCTTCGCCATTTGGAAAAAACAATGTCGCTGACGTGACATAGAATCTCTATTAGAGATCCTATGTTGAAATGTACATCCGACACCTTTGAATTTTGAAAATTTTCTCTAATTTATATATATATATATATACCTCCACTAAATTGCTGAAAAAACAGCATAGTATGAAAAAAAAGGTCCAAAACTTAATTAAAAACAAATTTTTTCCATCAAAATGTTTACATTATTAAGAAAAAGATCAAAGTATTTTTTAATACTTTATAACATGTTCAAAATTTTGATGAAAAAGTAACTAAATCATTACAAGAGTTTACAATTGAAAACATCATACTGCATGACTCAGTTTTTTTTCCAGTAACAAACATATTTATTTGAAAATTTTTAGGGTTGGGTAGTCCAAGGATTGTTTTTATTTTAAGATTACTTGGACTGATGCCTTCATTACCAAAGGTGTATCCAAGGAATTCCAGTGACCTCTTGTTATACTCGTATTTGCCCCCATTCAGGTGGAGGCCTTTTTTGAAGTTGTTGGAATATTGCGTGGAGGTTTTGGTCGTGATCCTGCTAGTCTGATCCGAAACAAAGGATGTCATCACTGATGTTAATGGCTCCCTTAATCCCTGCAAGTGCTTAACTGATTTCTTCCTGGAATATTTCACTGGCAGAATTGATACTGAAGAATAGCCTTTTGTATCCGTGCAGACCTAGTTGTGTTTCAAAGGTGGTTATGTATCGGGATTCTTCAATTGGTTGTAACCTTGATTGAGGTTTAATTTGCTGAAGATGTTAGCTCCCGATAGAATGGTTTTCAGCTCATTGAGTGTGGGGGTTGGATGCCATTCCCTTTTGATAGCTTTGTTTGCTTCTTTCATATCGATGCAAACCCTGATTTTCTTTTAATCCTTTTTTGGTACCACTACAATAGGAGATATCCATGGGGTCGGTCCGTCTGCTTTTTCAATTACTCCCAGTTTCTCATCTTTGCGTATCAGTTCTTTTATGTATTTCCTTATTTGAAAGGGGACTCTGCGGTAACTCTGAGCAATGGGTGGCATGTTTTCATCTATGTGTAGGTGAACTTTTTACCTTTTAGTCTACCTAGACCATTGAACAGGTCTGCATAGTCCTTCAGAAGTTTGAGGGTAGAGGGTGGGGTTTGTGCATCAGAGTTACTGATGTGATTAACTGAGAGCTTGTTCGCTGACAACAGTTTGAGCTTCTTACATGTTTCCCAGCTGAGGATAGGATTTTCTAGGCCCTTTATTACATGTCTATCAGCTTGGCAAGTGATGCCCCTAAACTCTAGAAGTGTGCAGAATTGACCTAGAACCTGGGTGGTTTCTTTAACACCAAGTCCAGATATTACAGTTTTTGTGGGTCAGAGGTGGGGTGTTGGTCTTAAGCACTTGAAGTCTGCTTCAGACAGGATGTTAATGATGGCACCTGAGTCAGCTAATACATTAAATGTTTGGTGGCTATCGCCAAAAGATACATTGAAGCAGGGAAGGTTTTTCATCTTACTGGTATGGAATACATATTCCATGTCACTGCCGTTGGTTGAGTCCCATTGATAATCCTCAATGCAGTTTACTGGTCGCCGACGCGTTTGGTTTTGTGAGCATGGGGGACGATTTGTTCTATGTTGTCTGTCTCCATCATTTAGTTTTCTAAAACAGGCAGAGGTAAAATGCCCACATCTCCAGCAATAAGTACACTGGTTGTGGAATGCAGAGCAAGATGTTGATCCCCGTTCATGTGGGTATTTCCCATTACAATTTCTGCACCTGTTTTGCTGGAGAGGGTTGCGTGGCGGTTGCTGTTCGTACAAGACTTTGTTCACTAGTGCAGTGGTAGTGGTAGTTTCAGAAGTGGCGTTGGCATCTTCTAAACGCATCCGTTCTAAGTGTGTTGCTATAGTTTCTGTTGTTCTGGCTTATTTTATTAGGTCGCTTAAGGTCATATTTCAGTTCATCAGTCCTTTTTGGTGAACTTTCTCAGATAAACAGCCTGTTATTAGCTGGGATTTTATTTCAGCATTTGAGTCTGAGAAGTGGCACATGGCTGCTGCCTCTTTTAATTTCCGGTAAAAATCCTCTATGTTTGGAGTGGTTTGTTTTAGCTTTCAAAACACAAACTGGTTACCGTGTTGTTCTGTGGGTTGAAAGGGTTCTGCACAGCCGAGATGAGTTTATCAAAATGTGTCTCCTTTTCTCCTGGTGTGATCTGTTTGGACGGCAGTTCGTCGATAAGGTCATTCATCACTTCGCCCACGAATGTTAGCAGAACTGCTTTTTGTCTTTTGTCATCCTCTATGTCATATGCAATGAAATAATTTTTTAGTCTGTTGACATATTTTTGTCCATCTTGTAGCTTTGGCTTCCGACTCAGTCGAATTCCAGATAATGTGATAGAGCGACCATGTTTGTTTTGTAGCACATTGGAATGTTTGTTGTTACTTTCTTTTTTTTTCTGTTTCTTTGTCTTTCTTTTTTTGTTGTTGAGTAAATGACTCTGTCCTCATTGCCAATGTAATGTTTGGTGTTGGAGACAATCGGTGCTTGCTAAACATCGACTACCACCATTGTGAGTCAACAAGATGAGTGATGACAAACCCTGCTTCTGGATCCACAGGGCCGTAACCCCTGTGACACCAGAGATTATTTCCCTTTTATTGGTCAGGATATTACACACGGTGCCTTGCAAAGGTGCTGAACAGATAATGCAATACGGATTGTTGTCATGCTAATGATGAACGTTAAGTTTCATATACTCAGCCATTTTCAATGCAACTGCTGCAATAATAAAATTACTCAAAGTCCTTGTTTCTGACTTGTCAGCACTCTTACTTCAGTGTGAGGTTTGGGGGTGACCCGTTCTTACTCAACTGTATGCTCACACGGTTCTGCTCTCTCTTGTCAGCACCCTTCCTCATTGAGAAGACCCGATCTCACATACAAACATACGCTTCCATGGTCATGATCCGACTCTTCTCTCCTTCAGCATAACAACACGCTTATATAGAAAACACGGTGGGGTTATAAACTAGGTCATTCACACACTTAACATGAGTGTCTGGCTTAATGAGCGCTATTTCTATGAAATAGCATGGTTGTAGAAAAACCACTATATGTAGTAGGTTTATTATTAACATCTGAGATACAATCACTGAACGAGCACGTAAATTGATGCACTACATCGGTTTTCTGTAGAGAATTTAGTTGTGTGGTTGTAGGGTTATTAGAGTCTATGAGGTCAATTGTTTTAAATTTGTTTATATATGATTAGCTTAATTTGTTAATTATTATTAATTGGTTTAATGTTTCTCCCTATTATATTTCTGAGTGTTGTTTCATCATGTTTGTAATTATTATGCATTTGGTTGCAATATTATAAGTTAATAGTGTTATGCTTATTTTGACATATATATAAGCTTTTTTAGTTTGTTTAAACATTATTTTTAATGGATACTCACATTTGAGTAGATTTCCATTTTTATCTCTTTATTTTACAGTATATTTATTTATTTATATCAACTGGCCTGAATATTTGAAGAATCTTTAGAAAAGTATGTCCACTCCATCAGGATTAAAACCTGAGTACTTTTGGGGAAATGTCATTAGTTCTGTCATGCACTGGCATCACTCATATATAGAGTATCTAGTTCCAGTTTTGAATAAGAGGAGACCAAGAACAAAAATATGTTTGCTGATTTTTTATTAGCCACTCGTAGTGTTTATTTTTTTAATTATGATCAGAAACTGTTTAATTTGTTGCAAACACTTGCAATTCTAACCCAGACCATAAAAATAAACTATACAATTTTGAAGGGTGAAGTTTGCTTTTGTTTTTTCTTTAATACAGTAGTAGCAGCGGCAACAGCCATCACTTAAGTCAATGTTATTTGATACTTTTATTCATAATGTCAATTTATGGACCAGTAACAAACCTTTATTAAACAATTTTTGTATGCCTTTGGATATTTATTTTACTTGTGGATGGTGAAAATTTTGAAATGTGAAAGTTGGTGAGAACACAAAAAATTTTGTGAACTTCTGATCCAAAAAAATATTTTAGAATTCTGTGCTCAACAAAACCATATTTCTGGAAAAAGGAAAGAAATATTACTGGGAAAAGGAAAGAAATATTACCGGGGAAAGGAAAGAAATATTACTGGGAAAAGAAAGTTAACTTGCATTTTTTTTAAATATTTTAATGTGCTAACAAAATCAAAACTTGAAAGCTTAAAAATGAAATTTGAAGAAGAAATCAAATTTATTACAAAAATAAAAATTGTACAAGCATGCATATGTACAGATAGGATTGCACAAAATTTTCCTTCTGTGCATCTTACTAAGGTCAGATTACCAGTCAAAAAATTAAAAATAGGCTTATAGATGCAAGTGAAATATCTAATGAGACTGTACAAAAATAATACACTTCCAAGAAAGGTTCAATTCCTTTCAAATGTGATTGATCTAGTTCTATGGATTATCAACACTTTCAGGCCAGAAAATATTTTTTGATTGTAAGAAACTTTTTTCAAGGATAACAATAATACTATTTATTTTTTTGGGTTGTTGCTTAATTGATGTCATCTACAGCCAAATACAATTATCTTCACTGGCAATCATTGTCAACCATCTTCACTGGCTATTGCCTTTCAAGCTGGTTGTTACCTGTGTTTTCTACCTTTGATGTTGCACCCCACCACTACCATTCATGGACGGATCTTTTTGTCAATCATGTTTTTTGTTGGTCAATGTAAACAAATGCAAACAAATGCAAATCATAACTGTAACACAGCATACTTTTTCACAACAAAACTTGCAGCTGTTTTCAACAGATAGCATTTGAATACAGGACTGGAATTTCTTACATACATCCATGTACAGACAAGTAATATTTCAACATTTTTTTCTACATTCTGGATTAATAATTTTAAATATGTTAAACGTGACAATAAA
Source organism: Ascarosepion bandense (assembly GCA_037127315.1). Lineage (NCBI taxonomy): Eukaryota > Metazoa > Mollusca > Cephalopoda > Sepiida > Sepiidae > Ascarosepion > Ascarosepion bandense. The sequence goes on along the minus strand of JBBBDQ010001586.1, from coordinate 1,772,321 downwards.
GTAAACAAGATGCATTTTTATCATATGATGATTTTTATTTTCAGAAAGAAAAAAATGCCATGCAAACAGTAAAAGAATGTATGTGCCATTAATGAAGGTGGTGCTATACCTGAGAGTAGTGTTTGTAAAATACAACAATCAAAAGCTTGTTCTGAATTCCTTAAAATATGAATCAATCAGTAACCATCCAGTCAGCATACCTTTTAGGCATTTGCGAGTAAATATATTCATTGAAGAACTTCAGGAAAATTTTATTGTATTCCATCCTCAATATATGATTCATCTTGAGCTGCCTACACAAGACAATATTTAGTATTTCTAGTTTTCAAAGTGGAACAATCTAAGATGATCAATCAGTGATCAATTAAACATGGCTTTTGAAGTAAATCATAGTTACTTTCATATTAAAATTCCATAAAAATGACAAATACACAGATTAATAGAAAATGGTTTTCACACTTATTCTACGCTTTTGAAAAGTGGCATTTTATGAAACTGGTAATGCACAAATTTGACAAATGTTTTTTTTCCTTTTAAATTCTTTGAAATCGTTGAGAAAACACAGTGGAAGAATATGTCTATTCTATATGCATTTGCAAATGTATTTTTAAATTTTAATTAGACATAAATGCTGGTTCTGATACTTGACAAGAAAATGGTTTCTTTCGTGTATGTATTCTCATATGTTGCTTTAAACCAGATTGCTGTGAAAATGCAGACCCACACACTTCACATGCAAATGGTTTCTCTCCTGTATGTATTCTCACATGATTTATTAAACTAGATCTCTGTGAAAATGCAGACCCACACACTTCACAAGAAAATGGTTTCTCTCCTGTATGTATTCTCATGTGAACTTTTAACATGCTATTCACTGAAAATTCTAATTCACACACTTGACAAGCAAATGGTTTCTCTCCTGTATGCATCCTCATGTGCCGCCTGAAATTGGACTTATATGAAAATGCTGATCCACACAATTTACAAACAAATGGTTTCTCTCCTGTATGTGTGCTCATATGTTCTTTTAAAGAGGATATAAGTGAAAATGATGTTTCGCACACTTGACAGGAGAATGGTTTCTCTCCTGTATGAATTCTCATATGCCTGGTTAAATTGGAATTTTCAGAAAATGTTGATCCACAGACTTGACAATCAAATGGTTTCTCTCCTGTATGTATTCTCATGTGTCGTGTTAAATTGGATCTCTTTGGAAATGATGTTTCACACACATGACAAGCAAATGGTTTCTCCCCTGTATGTATTAACATGTGTTCTTCTAATTTGGAATTATATGTAAACTTTGATCCACACACTTGACAACAAATTTTTTTCTCTTCTGTGTGTCTTCTTATATGCTTCTTTAGCTTAGAATTTTGTAAAAAGGCTGAGCCACACACTTGACAAGTGAATAGTTTCTCTGCTACATGTGTTCTCATATGTTGGTTTAAAATAGATTTCCGTGAAAATGTAGATGAACAAACTTGACAAGTAAATGCTTTCTTTCCTATGTGTGTCTGCATATTCTTTTTACATATGTCATTCTGTGGAAATGTTAATCCAGTCTCTTGAGAAGGTAATGCTCTGTCTTCTGTCTGTATATCCATGTGTCTTTTCAAAAGAAAAATCTCTGAATATTCCAATGCATCTACTTTAAAAGATCATTGTTTTTCTTTTATTTTTGTCCACATGTGGTTTTTCCATTTTGACTGATATGTAAAATGTATATCTATATTTTCTCTCTAGTGTGACTCAGCTTGTTCATTTGTAATTTCAGTCCATTGTTAATCCTGAGTCATCACCTTTACAATAGAATGGTTTCTCTACAATGTATGTTTTTGTGTGTCTTTGTAAATTTAAACATTATAAAAAAAGCTTACCTACACATTTGATGAAACAAGCGTTACTCTCCAGTGAATTTGGAAATGTAAATTTTGTCCAAATGTAAGTGAAGAGCCTTAACAAGAAAAAGGATTGTCTCTGAGTAGTTTAACTGCAAAATACAGATCCCCATATTTTGAAGAAGGTGCTTTTATCTTCTTCAGCAAGAGAATGTCTCTTTTACAATTTGAAACTGTCTTTTTCTGCAGTAACTGTAATCTGTGAATGAAGAAGATGTATTTATAAAATAATGAAAAAAGCTAACTCATTATATACAAAATGCACTTTTGATAATTTATTTTTATTTTAAAGATTTGCAACATTTCATGCAATTCATGTTCTGATTATTAATAAAAAAATTTTACTAGCATTCAGAAACTATGAGTAGAATGGAATTTAAATCTGGAAGTTTTATTATGATTAACTTTTATTCAACTGGAAGAAAAAGGTATTGCATTATGGATTTGAAAAATATTATTAATGTTTCATTTAATTCATTCTGCATTGTTTGTTCTCTTATTGACAACAATAAATGAATTAAATGTAGAATTCAAAAATTGAATAGAGTAATTGAAAATCCTAAAAATATGACCAAACTGTTCCTGCTGGCAAATTGTTACTCCAATAAATTTAACAATTTCTGCTTGAATTTACTTTAAGCTTGAATATGAAACTGAGAAGATATGAAAAATTTTGGGATGTCTATAATGAGAGTAATTTTACATGAAGCTTTGCCTGATTGCCAAGTTCTCTGTAACTCAGTCAGTTCCTCTGCCCTGGGGGACAGGGGTACACATCCTGTCAGACAATAAAAGTTTCTATATTAAAAAAGGCCCAAAAACAAGGATTTATTCTCTTTCATTGAAATTTTCAGTATTTCTTCTTTTCAAATGAAACTTTATATTGAATTACTTATATTCTTTTAAGTATGCATCCACACTAATTTTTATTACTTAAGGTTTAAAATCTTTTTTTTTATGAAAAAGTTTTCAATTCAGGTCAAATTGAAAGCTATAGGACTAAATCTAATATTTCCAGTTAGCAAAATATTCTGTTACATTTCAAACAGAAATTATATTGATTGGAACTGATAGTACTTTTTTGTGGTAGTAGCTGATTAGGGCCCTTTTTTAGTCATCTTTCATTGCAATGGAATTTTCTTTATTAAAAAATCTAACAAAAATAAAATATACTTTTCTAAAACTTTATTTGAGGAATATTAGCTGATTTAAAGTATTACAGTAGCCATGTTTATGTCTTTGACAAGTGATGACAGGTTTACTGTTGTTCTAAAAGCTCTCTTGAAAGCTAAAGAATTACATTTACTATTTCTAGTAAGCAAAATACTCTGGTGTATATCAAATAGAAATTGTATTGATTGGAATCTCAAAATTTTAGAGTTTTAAAAAGTTATCATTTTTTTGTGTTCATTTTGACAGCTTGACAGATTTGTAAATAAAAATTCTTGGTTTTAAAAATCTTGCAAAACTAAAATATACTTTTGTAATATTTTATTTTTGGAAAATTAGTAAACTTAAAATATGATTTTAAACAAGTATTACTTGTTAATAGAATGAAATTTAGAATAAAAGTATTTATTAATCACTGAGGTTATGTCTTTCTGATCTGTGAAGTGAGTGATGACAGCTAGATGCATCATATATAAAGCTATTTAGCTTTATATATGATAAATATATAATTTATATAAAATTTATTATTATATAGTATATATATATATATATATATATATATATGATAAATATATGAATAATTTATATATTTAGCTTTATATTAACATTTGAACAATTATGTCTGCTTTCCAATTCTGCTTAATCATACATAGTTTATCTAATGATTAAGCAGAATTGACATAATTGTCCAGATTTTTTCTTGCAAAGGGAAGAAACCATGAAACACTTAACCTTTTAATGTCACACACGAAATATCATACACCCTTCATACACATGAAAAGAAAAATCTGTTACCCTCCCCACAACATAAATTCATGAAATTCAAGAAATTAAATTTTGTTTCGAAAATTTGTTTTATCTGTTAAATGCATGACTCTGTGGGGGAATGTAAATGATCTATTATATTTTTTTCAAACAGTTGGTTGTTTTTAAAAAAAAATCCACTCTGTATAGTAAAATATAAAATGCAATAAAACTATAACATTATTTACTTGCATAAGCTTTTAGTTTCTTTTAAAAATATATAGAAATATTAAGGACATTGTAGTATGAAAAAAATTTTGATGAATAATAAATTTTTACAAGAATTGTTTTTTTTTATAATTAGGTTAGATTATTAAGTAAAGACTATATTTACTAACCAAAAATTGAAAAGCTTAATACAACTCTTCAAGCCAATAGATTTTTAAATTAATTTTCATTTTTTGTGCATTGAGAGTTTTTTTTAAAGATGGTATTTTCTGTGTTACATTAGAATTGGTACTTCCACTCATTTTCGATCACTAACTTTTAAAGTGAATTTTTAAAATTAAAAAAAAATTTTCTTGAAACTTTTATTTTAGTTTTAATTGAAAACTAAATATTAAATTTACTATTTTCAGTAAGCAAAATACTCTGGTATATTTCAAACAGAAATTATATTGATTGGAATCTAAAATTTTGAGATTCATTTTTAAATTTTAAATTTTTCGGCCATTTTTTGAGCGATCAACACATATTTTTGTAAACGTAAGTTCTCGGTTTTAAAAATCCTGCAAAAATAAAATATACATCTGTAAACACATTATCTTTTGGAAAATTAGCAAATTTAATGTTAAATTAATAATCTGATTTACACAAGTATTATTTATTTATAGCATTAAATTTAGATCACCACAGTGTTGAACTTTTTTACCTGTCCACCTTATTTCAAATCGTGTTGATAGATGAAGACAAGTGCCTGGCGATCACAAATGACATAATTGTACAAAATTTTTTTTCTTGTAAAGAGAAGAAACTCTCAGACTCATGACCTTTTAATTTACATAGAAATTACCATTCAAACAAAAAAAATTAATTATTCATTCTGACATTAGGAAGGCACAATGTTTTGTTAAAATTTTAAATTTTTGATTATTAAATAATAAATATAATCTTCGCTAAATAAGTTTTTAAACTAACTGCAACAAATCTTTGAAATATTTTCTAAAATATTTTTGAAACTTTAAATTATTATAATTTAAAAACAAATGAAAACAATTCTTTTAAAATTTCATTATTAATCGAAATTTTTTTTTTCAGACTGTGAGTGTGATGTCCTTTATTTCAAGCAATTAAAAGCTTATCAAATTAAATAATGTCATAGTTAATAATAGCATTTATTTTTATTTTATTATTTAATAAAATTTTCTCCTAATAATAATTAATTTTTCGGAGCAAATTTTCGGAAATACAGGCAAAAATGTATCAAAAAATAATTTAGAATACATTCCCCAATGAGTCCTGCGTTTAACTAATAAAACAAACTATCTCAACAAAATTTAATTTCTTAAAAAAATCTTAAAATTTCATGAATTTTAGAGGGTGGGTAACAAATGTAAAAAAATATTTTTACCAAGATTTTTTAAAAATAAATTATTATAGTTTCAAAATTAGTTTCATTCTTTTATATGAATAAGTCCTGAAAAGTTCTATTAAAATCCGACAATTACTTGATTTTGCAAGAATTTCCAAATTCATGTTTGTCACCGATAAAAAAAACCAAAAAAAACAACTGAGTTATCATGTAAAAAAAAAATTTTCATTGTAAAACTCTCGTAACAATTTGGTTACCCGTTAGCTAAAAAATAAACAAGATTTTTACCAAAATTTCGAACGTATGAGAAGAGATTAAATTTTTTCAAAATAATTAAGGAATTTGATCTTTTCTCTTAACAAAATATTTTGATGGAAAACGTTCGTTTTTTATTAAGTTTGGGGCCTTTTTTATTCATACTCTCTGTGCTGTTTTTTTTTTTTTTTTTTTTTTCCAGCGATTTCGGGATCATTTCTGTTTGAAATACACCAGCCCCAGAGTATTTTCCTTCCTGGAAATTGTAAATTTAATCATTTAGTGTTCAATTAAAAGCTAAAATTAATGCTGCAAGAATTATTATTATTATTATTTGTTATCCAAATTCCTTTTAAAAATTAGGTATCGCGAATTATCGTAAAAATAAAAACGTGAAGGTACGTAAAAAGGTTTTTATTTCCGCATAAATATTTTCCGTCTCAATTCTTAAGAGAGTACAAAAGAAAAAAGTCCTTCTGCAAATAAATACATATTTTATTTTTATATCTGAATTTCTGGAATGAGGATAGATTTTAAAAATTTTTTGATTTTATTTACACAGGCGGACTCGCTATTCTTTTTTATGTATTTATACAATAAAAAAAAAGAAATTAGAATTAGATTAACGTTAAACTTACGTCTTATTTGTGCTTCTCAAGAAAAAGAATAATTAGAAGAAAGGAAAAAGTAGTAGAATTTTAAATCGAAGTCATATTTTTGGATAAATTACTGAAAATCAAATTCAACTGTAATGACAAAAATTATATTGTTAAAAAAAAGGCGATAATCACGGGAGATAATTCCAATTACATTTTTGTTTTCATTGTTATTCACCAACCCAAAAATTATATCTATTGCACTCAAACTTTAATTTCCTTTGATAAATAAATGAAGAAAAAAACATTTGTTTTTAAATTGCAAAATGTAAATGCTTTAACTGATAAAATTAATTGTTTTTTTTTAGCAATCACCGAAAAAGAAAAAAAATCTACTCACTGTGACTGTGAGTGTGAAAATACTTGTCACACAAGAAGCCGTAAAACTCTTCAACTCTTCAACTGTTCAACTCTTTCGAATTATTCTTTTAGTTTTAAAATATCTTTGTTCTTCCCTTGTAAATGAAATAGTGTCAGTGTTTCCTACATTTTCGTCAGTTCACTACTTTGACATCCCTGACTGGGGAAAAGTACAGGAGCAGGCCCTTTTGTGTGCGTCCCCAGTTTCAGGCATCCAGCAAGCAACACTGGGGTGCTCAAATGGTAAAGCATCAATTTTATTTTTATTATATAAAATTTATTTTAAAAATAGACCGATATTATTATAACATTTCAGGTATTTCATTTTAATTAATTTTTTTTTATCATCACTTAATTTTGAAAACCAGTTTAAAAGAAGAAAACAGATTACACAAATCATCTTACTATTTGTTACAATTTGTTGTTTGTAGTTTTAAATTTTACTTTTACAAATAACAACTAAAAAGTATTTTACTACGGCAGAAAGACCATAAAAGTATCTTTCTGGCTAGATGTTATATCTCAAAAACGAGGGAATTTGTTTTTAAATTTATCCAAGGTTTATTTTATTTTTTGTCCAATAGATGGTTTTTTTTTTTCAATTAAAACAAAAAAAAAAAATCTCATTTTAAGCTAATAGATTCATTACAAATTTAAATAATTCCCATAAAGAAAACAATTGGAATTTAGACATTTTTTTTATTAATAAGTCTGTGTATATATTTCAAAAGAGAGTTGAGTTTCTAAGCACTGCTTAGATTCAGTACACGTCTTACTAATTAACCTAGAGCTGGGGGAAGGTACAGGAAGTGGAGTCATGCCATTCCCAAGACTATCTGCATGCAAGTGAATATAATGAATCCAACAGGAATGGTGAACTCTCTCCAATTAACCAATTCCAAGCCATTAAACATTTACACCATCTGCATATCAAAGCTTACAGCACCTGGGTAATTTTCAATTCAAATTTAAAAGTATACACATAAGAAGACAAATAAGTCTTATTCTTACACTTTAAATGTACCTCAGTTTTTTCACCTGATAATATATATTTATGATGTGTGTTGTGGTGCAGTGGCTATCAGCTTGGAACGAGAAATCGGAGAGCCGAGTTCGAATTCTAGTTGAATTCCTTGCATTAACTTACACGCAAATACCCTTAGAAAAGGTATTAATCTGTATCTTCCCTCCAGTTATGGGTTAAATAACAGGACAGACTGGGTTCTATAGCCTTGGTCAGCAACCAGTCTACCGCAGAAAGCAATGGCAACCTACTGCAGGATAATCTTCTGCCCAGTCAGTCATGTCTCTTTCTGGACATGATCACCCAAGCGTGTATGGCACTTAACTGACTGAATATATACAGAAGTGAAAGCCTTTTCTACTGAAAGTCAAATATAGAAATACACATGCAAATTGTTGAAAAATGCTTATTCATGAAGTATTTGTATAAACTGTATAATTAAATTTTATTATTTAATGCTATTTTCTTCATTTTTTTAGGAGGGAATTCAAATTATTTCTATACAGAATTATTGTAGGAAGATGACTGCTGCAGTATTTAAAATAATGATCATTTAATAACAGTTTTTATTGAACAAAAAAAATGAATTCTATATCTAAACCCGCTTCTGATAAAAACCCATTTTATTTAAGATTTAAAGAAGTAATTTTAACATTCTCCTAATTACTCAGAAATGCTTGGCAAGCTTGACATATTTAGGAAAGACTTTAGAGTAATTGAGAACCTTTACTGGCAGCAAATTACCTGCATACCATTAGGAAATGAGTTCAGTAGATACACAAAGATAGAAAAGAGGTGTAAGACAAGGATGTGTATTCTTGCCAGATCTATTCAACTTAAACAGTGAGACCATTCTGAGAGCTCTATAAGTCCTGCCAGGATTTAGTCATTGTTGACTGCAATCTGAATCTAAAGAAAGCCAAAAGAAAAAACTACAAATAAACTACAAGAAAACAATGCATGATAATCAGTAAAAAGAGGAGCTCAAAATGCCAACTCCAAGTTGGTGAAACGAAAATCAAATAGGTGCAGAAATTTAAATATTTGGAAAGTGTTCTAACATAGGACGAAAAGTGCAATATGAAAATTTGAAGGTGTATTAGCATAGCCAAGGATGTGTGGAATCTACCTTGCAAAGTTTATTAAAAAAGTAGTTACAACAATTTACATGTGAGTCTAGATAAAAAAAATTACATTAGTACAAAAACTTACTTCAGAACAATAACTCATATTTCTTCAGCACAGATGCTGGATAGAAAAATGTAAAGTTTGAAGCTCATGTTAGCCTTCACTGATTGGTCAATAACTTGAAGGCATGTGAGAACATGTTTCAAATGTGAAATCCATCAAAAATTAACAATGTGTTCTGAAGCCTACCCAGATAGTATTTAAGGAGAAAACTTAGTGAGAAACTTCACTTTGAGCAGGAAGCAGATGTATTTATGTACATAAAAATTCATTTGCAAAAAGAAGATCCAAACTGAAGCTGACAAAATACACTAAGTTAAAATTTGTTAAAAAGCACAGTTTGATTAGATAGTTATTTTTCAGTTTTGAACTAAAGTGATAAAAAGTATATACCCTCAAAGGAGTTGATTTAATCCAGTCGGAATACTATCCAGTTATAAACAGAAAATTTTCTCATTGAATGCAGAAATGACTTGACCAGCATATGCACTACTGTTTCCACTGAAGGAGAATAATTTTCGAAATTTGAGATTTTATCTTGTATTTTCAGTTGTCTATTTTTATACCTATAAGATTTTATCTCAAATTTACAAATGTATGGTTCTAGAAACTGAATATTTTGTTTAAAACCTTAGAAAAGGATCAACACCTGAGATATGTCTTTTTTCTCACCCTTTGAATTTGTGATCTTATGATGTAAATAAACTTCTTTGTTAAGAAAAATAAAGTCATTTTCATGAACTGTTTTGTGAAAGAGAACAAAAATTTGTACTTAGAAAAATTGTTATTCTCCATTGATTATTTTATGGTGTGCAAGGCCTATTTTGTATGTTGTAAAAAAATATTTGAATAAATTATTTTTTACAAATTTCACTTTGTTTAAGAATTTTTTTCTTTTTTGTCATTGCTTCTGAAAATGTAATTTTGAAATAGTATTTATGAAAAGAAAAGGTCATTCATTTTTAGAGAGATCTGTTTTGAAGGTATGACATTTGTTTCATGTACACCAATTTTTGGAAAAGTGTTCAAGGCTATTATCAATGTTGAAATAGTTCAGCATCTCACAGCCCATAAACTATTCTCAAGCAGACAATATGGCTTCCACTTTGCCAGGTCTACAGTTGATATGCTAATGACCATGATGGAGTACATACACCAGGCTCTCGATAACTCTGGCAAAGCTCGAGCTGTTGCCCTAGAAATCTCCAAAGCTTTTGATAGGGTTTGGCATGCTAGCCTTTTGCACAAACTATAGGGTTATGGTATCACTAGATGCTTGCTTGATCTGATCCAATTTTTTCTATCTAACCGCATAATGAAGATCGTCTTGAATGGACATGCCTCCACATCCTACCACACATACACTGGTGTCCCTCAGGGATCTATCTTAGGCCAGACGCTCTTTCTGGTCTTAAATGATCTCCCTGACATGATTTCAAGAAATGTCTTGAAATTTTCAATGCTTCTAAAACAAAGCTGCTATCAACCATTGCAACCAGTCTCTTGTGCCCCCACCCCATAAGCATGGACTAAGCAAGTTTCCCTGAAACCAATATACTGTGCCTCCTTGGCCTCACCCTATCTTTTGACCTCAAGTGGAATCATTACATTGAATCAATAGCTACATCCACTGCTAGGAAGGTTGGGTCACTGTGTCAGGCCATGAAGTTTTTGCCACCTGAAATCCATTTTGCACATATACAAATCAGCCATCCAACCATGCATAGAATACTGTTGTCATATCTGGTCAGGTGCCCGTGCTGTTCATCTCAGGGTTCTCGACAGGTTTCAAAGGAGAATTTGTAATGAGATCGGTCCAGACCTGACAGCTTCACTCCAGCCAATTTCTCACCAGTGGGATGTGGCTTCCCTCTGTCTCTTCTACAAATATTTTCATGGCTTCTGTTCTGACAAACAGGTTACTGGTGCTCCCTCCACAAGAATTTACTCTAGCAACCAGAGTGGCAACAAGGTTCCACCCTTTTAAAGTTAAACCTACCAAATGCAGTCGACAATTCTTCTCCAACAGCTTCTTACTCTCTCCTGTATACTTGCTTTCCTGATGACTACAACCTCCAGGAATTTAAATGCAATGTCAATTCCCATCTCTTATCGCCTTGACTCCCGTCCTTCCCTTGTTCTTTCTACATCACTTCATGTATCTTGTTCTTTTCCTTTCTCTCTATTAAAAAAAAATATTAACTGAACTTAAATAATATTAAATCAATGAATACATACTAACTACATATATTTCAACTACATTGCAGCAAATCATCCACACTCCCTCCTAATTTCACTGGTGAGAAGTAAGTTCCACTAGAACGGTTCTTTCTGTGAACCACTGCTCGACAGAACCAACTCTCAAAAGTATGTTTCCTCATCAATACTATTTTAGCCTGTACAAATCTAGGGTTAATGGTTAACTTCTCATTCTGTCCACATAAACAGCCACTTACTATAACCCTTTACTTCAATGCTTACTGTTTGCTTCAAATGAAGAAAATCAGGTTACCATAAATGCTGAGACAAATTTGTCTTGTCATTCCTGACTTAAAAAGTGCACAAAAAATTTAAAAAGAAATATGGAACACTCACATGCAATAATCAAGAATTTGGTATTTCTGTTTCCAAAGAAAGAATCTTTAAACTTATATAACCAATAATTGGAGTAGATAGACTAAACTATTGCCCGGTTCACACTCCACCCACGTCTATTGAACAGGTGAAGAGGCTCATCCCTTGTTCCCTATTTAGGATGTGGTTTCCGGTTTTCTCTTTTCCAATCTTTTCACTCTTACGTAGCCCCCTGACATCAGTGGCATTACTGCCTTGCTTGATATGATTAAAAATAATATATATATATATATATATATATATATATATATATATATATATATATATTTAAGAAAACTATTTTTTATTTTTTTATTCTATGTCTTTGTTAAATTTATGAGAATTTATAACATTTTTATGCTACATTATAAGTATAAAAAAGAAATTAAAAAGTAATGAAATCATTCATTTGACTTTAATTCATTAATTTAATTTTTGTTTGATGGCATAAAATATCTAACTGTAACCAATGAATTTTTGCTTTAATTATTCTGAATTTAAGAGTTATTGAAATATAAATCATATTATTTTGACAGGGAAGAGTAGTCATAGGTGGTAATTGAGAATTATTTCATTTTTGAACATCCATAAAAAACAATAACAATTGCAAAAATCTTTAGCGAAAAGGTTGGCAGTCAAAGATGGTATTAGAATACAATATGCGATTATCTCTCTTTGATGGAGATGAATTCATGTGGATCATGTGATGGCTGTTTAACCAAGTCACTTCATAGTGATGACAGTGGCAGTTAGTCAACTTCCAGAAGTCAGATAGAGCAGTTTGCTTAGTCCCCGAACTGGGCTGAAACAAAATCTGTATCCCCAAGTTTGCTTCCATGTGATGCAGTATACAAGCTCATGGTGACATTTCTTTTTGGGAATACTACTTTCCCAGATATAGAAAAAATATCTATAGCTTGCTGTATCCCCATATATGTAAGATCCTATTTTTTAATTGGCTTTTGCACTGCTTGTTATGTAGACATGTGTCATATTTTCATTGTGTGGGATATATGTAAATATCCATACCTAATTTTGTGCATGACTTAGTGGTATGAAACTCTGAAAACAAAGTATGATTGTCATTGATTTCAGCCATTCATCTTTGAAGTAAGGTATTATATCAGGGATATAATAATGCCAATAATAGCAGAGATTTATACTGCAAGTATGAACCTTATTACCATATCTCACCAATCAAGGACATTTAAACATTACAATTTTTTTATGCATTGAGGGATTTTTCAAATTTTAAATTCTCTTTCATACTTGACAAGCAAATGGTTTCTCACCTATATATATTCTCATCTGTTGTTTTAAATTGAAAACATCTCAAAATCTTGAGTCACACACTTGGTAAGTAAATGGGTTCGACATTTTTTTCAATGATCAATTTTTGTAGATGAAAGTATGACATAAATTTTACATGCCACAACACAAATGTTTCACCATCTATATCAAAATATAGTTTATTTACATTTTGGCAACCCAGGGCCCATAACCTGTTAAAATACATGTGGAATGAAATGAAAAAACTATATGACAAGAGGAGATTATAGAAGAGGGAATTAAAACGTATTGGTTAACAGGGGAAAGGCTTATTTATTAACTTACAAGAAGACATTTACAAAAAGGCGGTAAAAATAACAAAATGTTCTGATTGGGTGATTCAAATATAAACATTCATTGACTGGTTCTTGTACCCGTAGATATTCAAAATGTGAGATAATTTTAGATTAAATCCAACAATAAATATTTGGAATATACTTGATTTTTAAGAGAGTTTTCAAACTTCATTAAATTTCTCTTTATTCGACGACCATCAAATTCGTCAATTGAACTTGGTGGAAGTGAGTATTTTTTCACAGTTTTGGTTTTTCAAAATATTTCAAATATTTACTCAAGGATATAAAATAATTTCTCATTTTTAATGGATAAAATTTTTAGGCTATTATCTTTCAAATGAAACCATGCTTTAACTTCAAAAAGGTAAAATTTGTTTTACTAAGTTTACAAAGTTTTACTTTCTTATGATTTGTAATGTAACAAAATAACACATAAATACTAAGGAAATAAAAAATTGATTAACTTTTCTGAAAAATTAATTATCTTCAATTTTGTACTTAATAATTTTTTTATTTTTTTTTTTTAAAATCATATCACCTCGAGCAAGGCAGTAATGCCACTGATGTGCAGGGGCTACATAAGAGTGAAGAGATTGGAAAAGAGAAAACCGGAAACCGCATCCTAAACAGGAAACAAGGGATGAGCCTCTTCACCTGTTCAACAGACGTGGGTAGAGTGTGAACCGGGCGATAGTTTAGTCTATCTACTCCAATTGAAAAAAAAAAGTGAGAAGATTTGAAAAGAGAAAACCGGAAATCGCATCCTAAACAGGAAACATGGGATGAGCCTCTTCACCTGTTCAATAGACGTTGAAGAGAAGTTGTAAGATTACCATTAGACATACTATGCTGTGTGTGTGTATATATATATATATATATATATATAGTCATCCGCAGACAGATCTGTTTCAGTGTATCACAGCACATCAGTACGGTTAGACAGCCGATTGCTTTTTACCCAGGACTGAAACCCGACCGGCATCAGTTGGCAATTCTACCTCTGAGCTACGGGCACTTGGTAGAAGGAGGCAGACTTTTTATCATTATACACACCCAATAGCTGAAAGTGTTATATATATATATATATATATATATATATATATATATATATATATATATTGCTATTGCAGAATGCAAGTAATGTTCTTAAAAATCTAATTTCATATAAATTTTGATTTTGAAGAAATTTTTAGGACAGATACTGGATTTTTAAAAAGTATTTTAAGTTCATTTTTGCATTCATCAAATTAGAAGTAAGTTTTGTTTTACTTCTTTTGTTTAAAAATGTCTGAAAGTTTTATTAAAGAACATCTTTTTTTTTATTGACATTAACTTTGTTTAGGTAATTATCTTTGTAGTTAAATTGTGATTTTATTTCAAAGATGATATTTAAATTATTTAAAATGAGTTTTTTTGATATTTATTAGATAGTTTGTGGAAGCATCTAATTTATTCCATGTTGTTTATTTAACTGTAAATTCCTTAGTAATTACAGTCAAATCCACATTTCTTTATGCTACCACAAATCATATTGTATCATAACAAATGTGTAACAAATAAATGATAAGTATTTGATTTCTTTCCATTTGGATTTGAAATTCGTAGATTCCATCTGAACTGATTTATATTTGGGTGCATATTGTTTGTAAGTTTTGAATGTTAAAATATATTGAAAATGAATAATGAGAATAAAGAAAATTACATCAGTAAGCAATTATATACCAAGTGTCAGTTGGATAAACCTTTGGACCAAAATATGCTAAATGAAGACATGCATGACAATAATGAGGAGGAATCAGATCATGAAGACTTCAACCAAAACATATTTGATTTTTTTTTTTAAAAAGGTTAAAGTAACTATTATACTTTTTAAATATCTTTGATCAACATCAAATTACAATGTTTGTTTTGGTTCTTAACATTTAAGTATGTTGAATGTTATTTGTACTATTTTTGACTTGGTAAGATTACTGATATAAATGTGCATTGTGGTGCAGTGGATATTGATGAGCTGAGTTCAAATTCCAGTTGAATTCCTTGTACTTGTTTACATATAAATACCCTTGGAAAAGGTATTAATTCATCTCCTTCTTTCAGTTATGGGTTAAATAATAGAACAGACTGGGTTCTATAGCCTTAGTCGGCAACCAGTCTACTGCAGAAAGCAATGGCAACCTACTGTAGGGAAAATTTCTGCCTAGTCAGCCATGTCTCTTTCGAGACATGATTGCCCAAAGCATGTATAACTGACTGAAGATTACTGATAATTTACAGATCAGATCTTTGTTATTTGACAGATATGACTATTGACTATAGCTATTTACGATATTTACATTGTTCGGACTGTTGAGCTTATAAT
Source organism: Ascarosepion bandense (assembly GCA_037127315.1). Lineage (NCBI taxonomy): Eukaryota > Metazoa > Mollusca > Cephalopoda > Sepiida > Sepiidae > Ascarosepion > Ascarosepion bandense. The sequence continues at coordinate 1,756,835 of JBBBDQ010001586.1, read as the reverse complement.
GTTGCCATATTCACAATGTTTCAGCTGTTGCATGCTCCAGCCTTCTTCAGGTGTTTGGAATTTTGAACCAAACTCTTTATTTCATCAACTGAGGTAGATTGTTTTAGTTCCATGCCTCTTCCAGATATCTCAGCATTAGTTATCTCAACTCTCCAAATTTTTGTTCACCTCTTGCCAGGTACTGAACTCACAACTCTTTCAAGTGACTGGATTCAGCCAATGTTTTTATCCACTGGGTTAAGCGACTGCTAGAGGACATCAACGTATGAATTTTTGGAACTTAAACCTAATATCTCAGTAACTATTTTTACCAGAGCTCATATTACAATTTGGTGTTGTTATTGTTTTTCTCTAGCATTCCATATTACATTGTATTTGTATCCATGCTTGGCTAGCTTAGGAGATTTTTGTGCCTGTGAATAAGCAACAAAGATGAGGACAACAGTCCAAACAATGTAAATAGTGTAAATAATTACAATACCTAATCTCAGAAATATAGACAGTACTAATAGTGAAAGGATGTTGTGATTGAAATTACATTTCCATAACATTATTGTTACTGCAATATTGATCTTTTCAGTGACAGTCTGTTTTATAAAATACACATTGATTATGCTAAATTCAAAATGGTATCAGTATCTACAATATCTATTGATATTTAATGCACACTGGTAAAGATTGGGTTATTTGAAGTATTTCAAGAGATATCAAAAGACAAAAGAAGTTTCATACAAGGTATTCTCTAAAAAATTAATGATTAAGCTTCAAGAGAACATAATGTTTTAGCCCGAAAGTTATAGATGGGGAGGATTTTGGTATGCTAATTTATGTAAAATAAGTTTTTTTATAAATACTAAGTATAATAACATCAGAACTTATTCCGGGTACTCCTATCATAACAGTCTGGTGATACCTGCTGCCCATTCCATTCCATTCCAGGCAAGGAATCAATTCTGAGGAATTTTGTCCTCTTTACACTATTTATGTTAACAGTTGCTGGATGATAGTTGGATGACACCTGTTGCTCCTTACTGGGTGAGGAGTAAGTTCCTTTAGAGTTAACCAGCATATTTTAAAATAGTAATCACTTTTCAAAAAATATTTGTAAATGTGTTAATGTAATTCAAGAGAGAATAAAATATTTTTATAATTTTATTTGTCTGAAAAAATTTCATCATTTTTTTAATTGTTGTACCTGAATAAAAAAAAGAAATCTTACTGCAAATACCTATTTTAATTTGTAAACAATGACATTAAAGTTAAACTTACTTCTGTCATTCTTTTTCCGTCTGTTTTGCTTGTCTTAAAACAAAGAAAATTTTGGAAAATGTTGTATCATTTAAAAGAAACTCTAATTGTTTTGGTTTCATAAAATTAGATTTAAAAAGCAAACATTTATCAGCACCAAATCATATGTTAACAAAACAGCAAAATTCAAGGGAGATAATTTGTACGTAATTTTATTTTCATTATTTACAAAAACTTTAAACTTGATGGTAATCATTTATTTAATACCTGTTTTGTTTAATAACTGAAGTCATGGTGTTTTTTTAGGGAAAACACAGAATAAAATAAAAAAAAATAAAAATGGTAAGTTTAAAAGTTAAAGTTGCATTGAATGAGAAATTAACACATTTTAGTTAATGACTTTGATACAGACCATGTATTAACAACTAAATACACAGTATTATGAAAAATAAAGGAAAAATTACTGATGTATATGTTTGTGGGTTCGATTAAAAGAGATTGAGAAGAATGGAGATTAAGTAACAACAAGGCATACCATAAAAAAATGACAGGTGATACTCAAAGAGATACAAAAAGCAAAATAGTTTTATTTTAAAATAAAATAAAATTTTACTAAATATTTGGGATGCACAAAATTGGTGGTTTGTGTGCTTAGAAAAGGGGATAATTTCTGGAGAAGAAATTATTTTTTCTAGAATAAGACTCTATGGTAGTAGTAAGAAAAAGATCAAGTTTACAATGAAAAACAATTAAATAATATAAAATATTATAAGAAAAATACCAATATATAAAACCAATGCAAATCACAAGAAAAAGGTCTATAATAAAAGGGTTTCAGTGAGGTTGAATTCAGTTAGAAATAAGAATATATTTACCTTGGAGGTATAAAATTTGATCATGTGAATATCCTTAACAGTGCTCCTGCAGAGTAATACAATGAATATCGGCTCAGAATGGAAAATCCATAGATTTTGAATTCCAACTGAGTTCTTTGGATTTGCTTATGCATAAATAAGATCTTGGGAAAAGTTTGAATCTATATCTTCTCCCTCCAGCTATAGGTTAAATAGCCTTGATTGGTAACCACTCTACCTGTAATAGATTTGTTACTATGATTATCTTGATCGGTGTAGAGTTTTGCCATTAAGTGTATTTGCACTGAGTGATGCAGATGTTATAAGATCTGAAAAATGGGGATTGTTTTAGAATGTCAAATAAGAGCAAAGAATGCATGTGTAGATTAAGAAGTTTTTGTTATTTCTAGTGAGGTTAGGAAGGGTCAAGGGTTAGAGGCAAAATTGTACTGGAAGAAGGCCGTCAGTAGAGCAGAAATGATGTCAAGCTGATAGTTGGAAAATGTTGAATTTTAGTAGTAATTGTTAGTTGAGTTTTAATTGTCCAACATTTGTGAGAGGTGACATTTTGGGTCCAGTGCAATGAAAACGAAATTTGAGAGACAGATTGTTCCCTGTTTAGGATGTGGTTTTCGCTTTCTCTTTTCCAATCTTTTCACTTTCTTTTTTGCTTTTTTTTTCAATTGGAGTAGATAGACTGAACTATCACCCGGTTCACACTCCACCCACATCTGTTGAACAGGTGTAGAGGCTCATCCCTTGTTCCCTGTTTAGGATGTGGTTTCCAGCTTTCTCTTTTCCAATCTTTTCACTTTCTTTTTTGTTTATTTTTTTCAATTGGAGTAGATAGACTGAACTATCGCCCGGTTCACACTCCACCCACGTCTATTGAACAGGTGTAGAGGCTCATCCCTCGTTCCCTGTTTAGGACGTGGTTTCTGGCTTTCTCTTTTCCAATCTATTCACTCTCATGTAGCCCTCTGCACACCAGTGGCCTTACTGCCTTGCTCGGGGTGATATGATTAAAAAAAAAAAATATCTTCATGACTATAGTTTAAACATTCTAAATAGGTTTCTGATAAAAGTGACAATGAAGAAAGATAAAATGCATTTTTATCATTCAGTGATGTTTTACTTCCAGAAAGGAAAACTGCCATTCAAACAGAATAAACCCTATGTGTCATTAAGTGGTATTTTTAAGAAGCAACTATCAAAAGCTTGTTGTGAATTCCATAAAATATGAATCAATCGCCAATCATCCAGACTTCTGTGGGAAAATGTAATGGTCAAAGAACTTCTAGAAATTTTGAACAGAACACTATTCCATCTTCAATGCATGATTCATCTTTGGATGCCCACACAAGATAATATCCAATATTTCTAGATTTTAAGGTTGAAAAATCTAACATAATCATCAATCTGTCAAACATGACTTTTGAATTGAGTACTTCTTTTTTAACTTTCATATTAAAATTCCATAAAAATAACTGCACACACCAATAGAAAATGGTTTCAGACATATTCTCATGAACATGACATGATATTCAATAAAACAGCTAATAGACAAATTTGAGAAAAAGTTATCTCCTCTCTACTTGAAAGTAACCTTTTAAATTCTCTGAAAAAGTTGAGATAAACACTGTGAAAGAATATGAATATTCACAAAATTTACATATAAATATCAATTACACAAAATTGCAGGTCCAGATATTTGACAAGGAAATGTTTTCTCTCCTGTGTGTATTCTCATATGTTTTGTTAAGCGGGATTGCTCTGAAAATGCAGACCTACACACTTCACATGCAAATGGTCTTTCTCCTGTATGTATTGTCATATGATGCTTTAAACCAGATTGCCGTGAAAATGCAGACCCACACACTTTACATGCAAATGGTTTCTCTCCTGTATGTATTGTCATATGATTCCTTAAACTAGTTTGATGTGAAAATGCAAATCCACACACTTCACATGCAAATGGTTTCTCTCCTGTATGTATTCTCACATGATTGATTAAATTATATTTCTGTGCAAATGCAGATCCACACACTTCACAGGCAAATGGTTTCTCTCCTGTATGTGTTCTTATATGTTTCTTTAAACCAGATTGCTCTGAAAATGCAGACCCACACACTTCGCATGCAAATGGTTTCTCTCCAGTATGTTTTCTCATATGTTTCTTCAAAACATACTGAACTGAAAAAGCAGACCCACACACTTCACATGCAAATGGTTTCTCTCCTGTATGTTTTCGCATATGATTGTTTAAACCAGATTTGTGTGTAAATGTAGACTCACACAATTGACAAGAAAATGGTTTGTCTCCTGTATGTATTCTCATATGATTCTTTAAACCAGCTTGCTGTGAAAAGGTAGACTGACACACTTCACATGCAAATGGTTTCTCTCCAGTATGTATTCTCGTATGTTTGTTTAAACCAGATTGTTGTGTAAATGTAGACTCACACAGTTGACAAGAAAATAGTTTCTCTCCTGTATGTTTTGTCATATGATTTTTTAAGCCAGCATGATGTGAAAATGCAGACCCACACACTTCACATTCAAATGGTTTTTCTCCAGTATGTATTCTCATATGATTGTTTAAACCAGACTGTTGTGAAAATCTAGACTCACACTGATGACAAGAAAATGGTTTCTCTCCTGTATGTTTTATCATATGATTCTTTAAACCAGCATGATGTGAAAATGCTGACCCACACTCTACACATGTAAATGGTTTCTCTCCTGTATGTATTCTCACATGGTTCATTAAAGTAGATTTCAGTGCAAAAGCATAGCCACAAAATTCACAAGAAAATGGTTTTTCTCTTGTATGTATTCTCACATGATTCATTAAAGAATATTTGTGTGCAAATGCATACCCACAAAATTCACAAGAAAATGGTTTCTCTCCTGTATGTATTCTCATATGTTTCTTTAAATCAGATTGTTGTGAAAATGCAGACCTACACACTTCACATGCAAATGGTTTTTCTCCTGTATGTATTCTCATATGGTTGTTTAAACCAGATTGTTGTGTAAACCTAGACTCACACAGATGACAAGAAAATGGTTTCTCTCCTGTATGTTTTCTCATATGATTCTTTAAAGCAGCTTGCTGTGAAAATGCAGACCCACACACTTCACATGCAAATGGTTTTTCTCCTGTATGTGTTCTCACATGATTCATTAAATTAGATTTCAGTGCAAATGCATACCCACAAAATTCACAAGAAAATGGTTTCTCTCCTGTATGTATTCGCATATGTTTCTTTAAATCAGATTGTTGTGAAAATGCAGATGAACAGACTTCACATGCAAATGGTTTCTTTCCAGTATGTATACTCATATGTTTCTCTAACCCAGATTGCTGTCTAAATGCAGACCCACACACTTCACATGCAAATGGTTTTTCTCCAGTATGTATTCTCATGTGCTGCCTGAAAGCGGACTTATATGAAAATGCTCTTTTGCACAATGTGCAAGCAAATGCTTTCATTCCAGTATGTGTGCTCATGTGGTCTTTTAAAGAAGACATTTGTGAAAATGCTGCTTCAGACACTTGACAGGAAAGTAGTTTCTCTTCGGTATGAACTCTCATGTGTCTTGTTTAGTTGGCATTTGCTGAAAATATTGCTTCACAATGCTGACAAATGGTTTCTTTCTTGTATTATCATGTGTTGTGTTAAAGTGGATTTTTTGGAAATGATGCATCACACACAACAAGCAAATGGTTTCTTTGCTGTATGTATTAACATGCGTTTGCCTTATATGAAAGATTTGATCTATACACTTGACAGACAAGTTTTTGCTCTTCTGTATATATTCTTATGTGCTTCTTTAAATCAGAATTTTGTGAAAATGCTAAACCACACACTTGATAAGTGAATGGTTTCTCTCCTATATATATTCTAATATGCTGGTTTAAAATAGTTTTGTGAAAATGTAGATGAAAAAACTTCATAAATAAATTGTGTGCCTATGTTTTCTAAATATTTCAATCTGTGGAAATGTTAATTCAGTCGCTTGAGAAGGTAATGCTCTTTCTTCTGTGTGTACTTCCATGTGTCTTTCAAAAAGAAAATCTCTATTCTGATGTCTATATTTGAAAAGATTATTCATTCTTTCTCCCCTATTTTTGTACATGTGTCACTTGTCAAGTTTGACTGATATAAAATATACATCTATATTTCTCCTTCAGCAAGCTTTTTCACGAGTGTGTCTCAGATTATTCACTTTTAATTTCAGTCTGAGTCACCACCATATACATTAGTATGCTTTTGTGTCTCATTGCAAATTTAAACCCTATAAAAAAGCTTACCTACATATTTGATGAAACAAGTGTTACTCTCCAGTGAATTTGGTAATGTGAATTCAGTTAAAATGTAAGTGTATAGTCTTGACAAAAAAAGGATTGTCTCCTTTCTCTGAGTATTTCAACATTAAAATTTTCAAGAAGATACTTTTCTCTCATTCAGCAGGAGAATGTGTTTCTTCCGATTTCAAACTGCCATTTTCCACAGTTATTGTTATCTGTGAACAAAGATGTTTTAAAATAATGAAAAAGCTAACTCATTTATTATGTGCAAAATGCACTTTTGACAACTTATCTGTATGTCAAATATTTGTAACATTTCATGCAATTTATGTTCAGATTTTAAAGAAAATTTAATACTAGAATTCAGAAACTATGAATAGAATGGAATTTAAATACAGAAATGTTATTATGCCTAAATTCTACTCATTTGGAAGAAAATTACATTGCTTTATAAATAAAAATATGATGAATATTATTAATATTTTTTTAAATTCATTCTGCATTGTTTGTTTTCTTGTCAACAATCAATGAATTGAAACAGAATTCAAAAATTGAGTAGAGGTTGAAAATCATAACAAGGCAATGAAGCTATGGACAAAATGTTCAAACATTAAATATTTTGTTACAATGGATAACAAGTTTTTACATTAAATTTAAAAATAATCTTAAAAATAAAATCTGCTAAATGAATAAATAAAAATCTATTTCTTTAGAAAATTGATACTGAGTTTACTTAAAATTGAATTTACTTTATGCTTGAATATGAAACCAAAAAGATATAAAAAATTTCATGATGTCTATGATGAGAGCAATTTCACATAAAGGCACTATTCACTCTTCAAAACCTGATTAACTAAGTTCTCTGTAGTTCAGTCAGTCCGAACATGTTGGATTTAATGACATTTACCTCTGCCTTTGGGGATGAAGGTATGCATCCTGCTAGAAAAGACATAATTTTTTACCTGAGATTTCTCAAATATTTAGGCCAGTTGATGATAATATACTGTTTAATAAACAGAGTTTTTACACAGATATGAACATCTATTATAAATAATGTTCAAAATTAACAAAAACTGTTTCAGTGCGAATTTGAAATTCTGTTTACTAACAATAAGAAAGATTTTCATTCCATCTAAAGATGTGCTCAAAGAATAAGAAAAAGGTAAAGTTTCAGGCAATTATTGCATGTAATATATTTTAAAAAGAATTTTATATACACAATATCAAAAAGGAAATAAAACGACAAAAATTAATTATACATGGTATTTGGAAATGTTCAGAATATTTAATGATACTGGAATCTGAACAAAAGAAAATTGGAGACCATCAGTTAAAAGTATCAATTACATAAATCTGAATCCATTTTTCCCACTTAATATATATATTGTGTATTTGGGCAATACTCTCTCTTTTATACAGGTTTCATTAAAAATAATAGACAAAGTATTATGATTAAGTTTTTTATATAAATTTTCCATGTGTTCGTATAATTTTTTCTTTTCAAAACTCAAATTATATAAGAACTATCCAAAGCTTTTGTACTTTTGAGTACTTTCAGCTATACTTTTAGCCATTATCAAGAATTAATTTTATTTTACTCGTAAATAAGCATGTGTAAAGTTTATATATATATATATATATATATATATATATATATCTTCATAACTGTAGTTTAATATATTCCTATCTTACTGATTATATAATTTAAAAATTATTTTAAAATACAAAAACCAATTTCTGTATTTTATTAGTTTGGGAATTTACACATTAAATTAGTTTTGACTTTCATTGGGTAATTGTTAATATTTATATTATTTAACCTCTGAACTTATTGAGAGGTGGAATATACATAGCTATGTTTTTCACCATATTTCAAGCATGGGGTCATATTTTCCAAAATTCTGTGAATTAACACTTAATTTTACTAATTTTTTTTTCAAACAAATACCTAGGACAGATATTTGATTTTGAAGATGTTTTAGAATAGCTGAAATTTTGTTTCACTTAAAATAATAGACTGTAGGAATGTATTAAAAAGTGTTAAAATCTTACTAAAATGTGTAAAAATGATCTCTTTATAAGTTAGCTATAGGCTATTTCAAATAAAACAAAAGTTTAACTAAACATGAACATATAACTAATTTTAAATTCTTTTTCTTGGTTTTCATTTACTCCTACGATACATTAAGAAATCTTTGAAACAAATTAAAAGAATCTGCAATATTATTGATCCTGTCCTGGTATCTTGGCTTCAGTCACTTTCCCACAGCAATAACACTGCTTCCGTGTGCCTTTTCTATGCATATTTTCATAGTAAAAGTTCTGATAAACTTTCCACTATTGTACACATGGGGACAAGTTAGGTATTCTTGCTTCCTCCAATTTTGTCTTTGTACCACATTTTTGTAATTTACAAAATTAATGTTACTTTCCTCTATGGTAAATAGACATTCCAAAGTGAAGTACAGTAGTATACTGGCTGCAAAATCTCAACATTTTACAGCTGAAATTGCTACATGAATTGTAATATTTATGGTAACAGTTTTTTTTTTTGCACATCTTGCCTGTGGATATTTTTTATAGCTTCTTGCATCCCAGACAACAGTAATTTAAAAAATTTTAAATGAAATGTCAGTTGTGATCTTTCTTCTTGTTTCTTACTCTTTTATTGTTCTTTTTCCTTAATAGTGCATTTTTCTTGTAGTTTTTTTGCACTCTGCTAGCATCTTAGTGGCTTTAGAGCTGTGCTTGGGGCAAAATAATATATATATATATATATATATATATATATATATATATATATATATATATATATATTCTTCATTTGTAAACAAGTTATTACACGACCTAGGTTTCTACCATGAGTGGTGTCTTCAGGCTATTTGTAATAACTGATTTTACTGTGTTTTTTTTTAAGAACACTCAGGTAACGGTGATTTTTTGAACACCCATGTAACAGGGAATTTTTGAATGTGCAATTTTTAGATATACAAGAAATTATAACGATTTCATTCATGGTAGTATGAAACTAATAGCTATTTTTTGGTATGGTCACACTTAGTCATAATTTCTGTTCTTTCATTCAATAATTCATTTCAAAATGAATTATTGAATGAAAGAACAGAAATTATTGAATGAAATTATTGAATTACTGAATGAAAGAATGGAAATTATGACCAAGTGTAACCATACTGAAAAATACCTATTAGGTTCATGGATGAAAACATTATAATTTATTGTAATTTTAAAAATTGCATGTTCAAAAATTCCCCGTTACATGAGCTTTCAAAAAAAATCACCATTATGTGAGCATTCTCAAAATTTTTTTTAAGAATGCTCACATTTTGCAAAACAAAAAAAAAATCAGTAAACAGTAAAATCAGTTATTGCAAATCGCCTGATGATACCACTCATGGTAGAAACCTTGGTCACATAATAACTTGTTTATAAATGAAGAATATTCAAAAGTTCTACAATATAATTGTATTGAACACTTTTTTTATACAAATGTGTACTAGTCTAATTTTATTATGACTAAAAACTAAGTAATTAAACAATCAATATATATATATATATATATATATATATATATATATATAAGAAAGTGACAAATAAAAAAGAAATTATTTAAAAAAACAATTTTTCACTTGATGCTGCTATTGATAGCCATGTTTTTATGGGACTAGCCCTTTTATATTTATCTTTCATTGTAATGTAATTCTGTTAATTAAAAAATATCTTTCATTGCAATGTAATTCTCTTTATAAAAAATCTTCCAAAAATAAAACAATTTTCTGAAACTTTATTTGAGGAATATTAACTGATTTAAAGTATTACTTACATTAGCGATATTAACGTCTTTGACAAGCGATGACAGATTTATTGCTGTTCTATGAAGACTTTACCTGTCAAAAATAATTTTAGAAAAAGATGAGTGAGCGCCTTTTTTATATAATTTTTAAGTACTTGGTAATCTTAAAAAAGTTGGAAAATAAACTTTGTAATCCAATTTTAAGAATGTTTAATTTAAATTTAATAAAGTCATTACTATTATTTTCTCATAATGTTGGATGCATATACTTTTGAAATTAGCACATTTATACACTAAAAGAATTTAAAAATGTAGGTGCATGATGAGTTTTATTAAGCTTTTCAATTTTTGATCAGTAAATATAGTTTTCACTTAATACCAATATTGCCTAATGCAATTAAAGTAATGCAGAATTTTAAAAATTTAAAATTTCCATTAAAAAAGATGAAAACAATTTCAAATGACATTATTTACATTGTTCAGACTATTGTTCTCATCTTTACTGCCATGTTTACATTTTGGTCATTGTACACTCCAGCCTTCTTCAGGTGCTAGGAATTTCAAGCTGAACCATTTATATCCCTGTGCGATCCCACTTCTGGTAGGCATGTAATTATTTGTTCACCTCTACTGTATTCTGGTATTGAACTTACAGCTCTTTGGGTTAAGTCAACGGAATTAACCAATGTCTATATCAACTGAGACATGAGTCCTTGATAACATCAGTGTATAAATTTCTGGAACTTATAAACTTAATGTCTCAAATACCAATTTTTTGCCAGAGCTCATATTGCAACCTTTGATGTTAATGATTTTCTCTAGTATTTTTTTTTTTACCAGAGCTCATATTGCAATCTTTAACATCAATGATTTTCTTGAGCACTCCGTATTACTGGTTCCCATATTGTATTCATTTCTATGCTTGGTTGGTTTAGGAGATTTTTGTGGCCTAGCATATGCACTGATTCCTTAAGTTATATAGTTTCCAGTGGTGTTTTTTATCAATTACTTCAACTTCATCCCATAGTGTGTGGTGATCCTCTTTTTCACTCCATATATGGTCAGCTACACCAGATTTTTCTATCTCCCTTCATGTTACGGCCATGTAATGTTGTTACAGTCTCACCTTAAGCGGGCAGCCCATTTCTTCTTTATATTTCTTTCCACAGCTACATGGAATGGCATACACACAGTTCTTAGACATATTCTCTTATATTGAAGGTTTTCTTCGGAAGAGGTCTCTGCAAAAGGTAGAACCACTTTTAAATGTCATCCTGATGTTATATGGACCACAGATAACCTCTTGACATAGAGTAGACAGACCAAGGCTGTTTTCTGAGAATTTTGACCCTCACGCACTCTCCATTTCCATGTTTGTTGGAGCTGTTTTCATGTATCCTGGGTAGTTCTTATGTTGTTGGGTACTGCTTATACTGACTATTTCCTGTTCATATGTTCCTGGGTTATTGTTTATGACTTATGCTCAATGTTCCTCTCTGTTCGAGATATTATTACGTCTAAGAATGCTAGTTTGTTGTTGTTCTCTTTTTCCATTGTGAACTGTATTGATGATCTTATTGAGTTTACATGGTCTAGTAGCATTTCCTGGTATGGCTAGAGTATGAAGGTGTTACCAACCTATCTCAGCCATAGAGTTAGCTTTAGTGCTATGGATTCTAATGCCATCTCTTCAAAGTATTCCATGTATATGTTAACCAATGATAGTGATAATAACAAGCCCATTGCTAAGCCTTCGTCCTGCTGATATATGTCTGATCCCATTCTCAAGTGTATTGTTTATGTGCAGAAAGTCAGCATCTCTATCAGGCTATCTAGTAGTATGCTAGTACTTTCTCCTAGGAATAAGTTCAAGGCCAGTCTGTCCCTGGCTACCAATAGTGCTTCATCAGTGATTACCTTGGTGAACAGGCTCACCATCTGGTTGCATTGGATGGGAGCATCTTTGATAAGTTCCTTGAAATGAGCAGAGTTTCGGACAAATGATAGTGACTTTCCTATCAGTGAGTCAGTTATATCTACAAGGAAGCAACTCAGAGGGTGGCACACTGAGCCTTGGCTGCTAAGAAACATCCTGAGAGAAATACCATCTTTGTTTGAGTTTAAGCTTTGTTTAATGGCTTATCAACTTCTGTGGGTTATTTAATGCCTAAAAAGGTAAGGTTTAAAGGTATTTTTTTTAATGTTCGGTAATATTGAGAAGGTTAATTTAGTTAGATTTTAATTAAATTTTTTTGTTTTATTCTTTTTTATTTTAGAAAACTGAAAATGTCTTCTAGTTTTGTATTCAAAAATGTTTTGCTGAGAATTATTTTTTCCTTCAAAAATGTGTTATGGCAGTAAATTTTGGTAATATTTTTCCTTCAAAAATGTATATTTTTCTATAAGTGTTTCTTTAAAAGTGTATTTTTATACTTTCATAGTGATTTGACCCCAGTTTGGGGGTTAACTATTTGCCCATAGCTGGGACCCTAACAGTTGCTACCACTCAAGGTCAGGGTGTACGTGAGAACAACAGCAATTAAGAGGTGGTTCTATGCTCCTCAAAACCTCCCAATCAGAGGCCTTGCTGCCAGATGCAGTTTACCGTCACGCCCAGGACCACCATCTTTGTGAATCTTAGGTAAAGCATACATGTGAGATAACTTGCTGTAGCATTCAGACAACTGCCTGTATGTCTTAAGCAGGAAGTGATCCTTGTTCTTGATTTAAGATTTCAAACTTTTTGTTTTTAAGACAATAGTGTCCTTAATGTAAAATGTGCAATAAGTAAATTTTCACCATTTTATATTTTTAATTTCATGCATGAGCATTGTTTACATATTTTTTGACTGCACAGAATAGTAAGGTCAATTGGGCATCATGTGAGAAAAAGAGCACCAATCACTGAAACAAGCTTCAATATGAACATTTCAGAGTATTTGTATGTTAATCTGAAGGTATTTAAGAGAATTCAGAAAGAATTGGATGAGTTTAATGGTAATTACAAAGGTACAGTAGCTCACGAAACCCAATCTGATCATTCACATGAGAAAAGAACTCCAGATTTTGTTAGTGAAGGCTCTAGACTCAACACAGGTCTAAATGTCTTGAGAAGATAATGCTGCCCACAGTCAAGAGGGTGGTTGCTGGAAGATAATAATCCTTTAGATTTCCACCCTCTTGATTATAAAGTGTGTTGATTATAAGAGAGACCAGCAAACTCTCTGTAACACCAAAAATAAACTGAAGGTAAATGGCAGCATTCAATTACTTAAAGAAAAAGACAATCCAGAAGAGTTGCAGGAAATTCTGAAGTCATCTGGAGACCATTTTGTTGAATCCAATGGCGATTTTATTGAATAAACTTGCCATTTAGTATTTTAAGATTTTTGTGTAATTTCAGTAAATATACCAGTTAGAATGTGATGTTTATTTTCATTGTTTGCATAATGTAGACGACAATTTATCAATCGCACTGCGTGTTTTATTTTTAAAAGCAGCTAGACGTTTTTTTCTAATTCTGAACAAATTTTCGGGAAATGACTAACTGTTTGAAAAAAAAAAAAAAATAATTTGCATTCCCCAATGACTCCTAAAACCAATCTGCAATTAAAACTTAATTTCTTGAAATTTCATACGGGGTGGGAGGTAATATATGTAAAAAAAATATTTTTGCCAAGATTTTTAAAAATGTCTAAAAAAATAATTTATTATTTGTAAGTAGAGTCTAAAAGTGCTAAAAATGATTCATTGCAATCCCATAGTTATTTGACTTTTACAAGAATTTCTAAATTAACGGGTTACTTTTAGTTTTTTTACTGGAAAAAAGTCGCTAAAATAACCTTTAATGTTTTATGCCAAAAAAAGGAAAAAAAAAACATTTAATTGTCGTACGTGGGGAGCAAAACTAAAAAAGTCTTACTGCATTCAAAAATACGTATTTTATTTTGTAAACAATGACGTTAGGAGAAAGTTAAACTTACGTCTTTTGTTCTCTTTTCATTTGATTTTGCTTTTTCTGAAGACAAAGAAAATTTCAGGAAATGATGTCGCATTTTAAAGAGATTTAATTGTTTTGGTTAAATAAAATTATTTAAAAAGCGAACGTCTATCGGCGCCAAACGTTAACGAAACATCAAACTTCAAGGGAGATAATTCGCGTGTAATTTTATTTGCATTATTGACAAAAAAATCATTGATTGAACGGGGGGCATTTAAACTTGATGGTAATAGTTTATTTATTATCTGTGTTGTTTAATAATTGAAGTCATGGCAATATTTTTGTTTAAATTTATGAACATTTAAAACAAATTAAAATGGTAAGTTTAAAAGTCGCGTTGAATCAGAAATTAATGGTAGTGTGATGTCACAGGCAAAGAACTGCCCACGATCAAGAGGGTGGCTGCTGGAAAGTCATATTTCAGGCAACAGAACTCTGCACCGTGCCACACAAGCAGGAGAACCCAGTCAATGCAGTCTAAAAATTTCTTTGACCAGATTATCTATTTATATCTGGCCACATAACTCCCAAGACTGCGGCCCACCTTGGTTATTATATGTGGAGTGCAGTTGAGTGAAAGACTAACAAGACTCCTTGTCACTTTAAAGATGGACTGATGGCAAGGATTATAGATGCATTCACCAATTAAAGTTTGGGACCTCCACTCATTTTTAATACCTAAGTTTTAAATTGAAATTTAAGAAACAAAAAAAAAATTTTTTTAGCTTTTCTTGAATGATTAAATTTACTATATCCAGTACAAAAAATACTCTGGTATATATGAAATAGAAATTATATTGATTGGAATCTTAACTTTTTTTAAAAAGTTTTTCAAAATTTTTTCATCCATTTTGACATATTGATAGGTTTGTAAATAAAAGTTGTTTCTCATTTTAAAAATCTTGTAATCATAAAATGAAATCTGTGACATTTTTTTTTAAATTGGCAAACTGAAAGTTAAATTAATACAATTTGAAACAAGTATTGTTTTTGCATGAAATTTGAATCAAAATATTTTTTAATCACAGAGGTCATATTGATGGCAAGTCATTGATGGCAGCCAGATGTGGTGATAGGCTGAATATGATTGACCAGAATTGACATACAAATTTTTTTTCCTGTAAGGGGAAGAAACTATGAAACATGCAAGCTTTTAATGTCATGCATGAAATATCATAAATAAAAAAAACACCCTTCCTACACAAAAAATGTTAAAATATTTTTGAAACTTTATAAACTGTTATAATTAAAAAAGAAAAAATAGAAACAATTCTTGTAAAAATTCAATATTCATGTAAAATTTTTTCTTTAGAGTATAATGTTCTTTATATATATATATATATATATATATATATATATATATATAGATTTAGTGTATTGAGGCAGCAAATAATTTTCTAAACATATACTGTTAAATATAAGAGACAATGAATGTCTATTATGTTTAATCATGAGCCGTTCTAAACGTTGTATTTTGGCTTTAATTTCAGTTGAAAATAAAGACAAAAATTCTCCAACATTTGGATAATATTTTATTAATTTAGTTCTGGTTATAAAATCATCGCAGATGGTGGATGTTATTGTGTTACCATCTTAATAACATCTTTGAAGATGGCTCATGTGAGCTGAAAGCTTAGAATCAAAATAATAAAAAAATATCCAAATGTTGGAAAATTTTGTCTTTATTTTCAACTGAAATTAAAGCCAAAATACGACATTTAGAATGGCTCATGATTAAACATAATAGACATTCATTGTCTCTTATGTTTAACAATATATATTTTTCAAGTAAAGAGAACCAACAGTTTTAAAATTTGTTTTTTATCTAAAATTAATTTAATTTACATTGTGACACAGAAATTTCTATGCTTTCAGATTTTACTTCGTCATCAGGCAATGTTGATTTATTGTTGTGAAAATGATTTACATTTGAATGCATAAAATAATACGCCTGTTATTTAAAGAGTTGATATGGATGGGGAAGACAGAAAAATGTATGTGTATGGTAATTTAACAAATGAGAATGCAATTTAATTTTTAAACTTGAAAATATAGGTTATATATTTAGGGAACAGGTTTTCGTTTTTCAATCTTACCAGGAAAATGTCAGCTAATCGAGCCACCCACAATGATATAAATACAGTACAGAAGATACTGGATTATACAGGGATGATGGGCTTATGGTAGTGAGGAATTCCACGAATTTGAAAATAGATAAAATTAGGAAGTTAGTATATAGAGGATTTAAAAATTTTCATTTAAAATGACTATTAAAGAAAGTAGATTTCTTCGATGTGACTTTAGATTTAGAAAATATCTACCAACCATATAAAAAAAGCCAAATACAAATCCTTTATATATCTACCCAAAATCTAACCATCCTCCATCCATTATTAAGTATGTACCCTCATCCATAGAATATATGAGGGCCATTCAATAAATAAGGTGAATTTTTCGGTATAAGGACTTCTAATACAGATAGAAGCTTACTTTCTGTATTAGAAGTCCTTATACCGAAAAATTCACCTTATTTATTGAATGACCCTCATATATTCTATGGATGAGGGTACATACTTAATAATGGATGGAGGATGGTTAGATTTTGGGTAGATATATAAAGGATTTGTATTTGTTTTTTTGTTTTTTTTCTTTACTTCTTTTTAATTTTTTTTTTTGCAGATTGAAAAAAAAAAACTTTGAGAGTTTTGGAGATAAACAAAGATGGCCGACCAAGAAGCATGCTCCAGGATTGAACAGAGGTCAGTTATCAAGTTTTTGGTTGTTGAAGGGTGCAAGCCAGTTGAAATTCATAGGAGAATGTCAACTGTGTATGATTTCCCCTTATTTATTGAATGATCCTTGTAGAATTAGTTGAAATGTCGCAAATGAAGAAATGTTCAATAAGCACAGTAATTTTTATAATATTGCCTTAAAAATTAGTGGGTATAAAAGCCCAAATATTAAATATGTAAAAGAGAAGGTGTACCCCTTGAAGAAAAAACAGAAACAGATTATTTACTAAACACCCACTTTCAACCAAATGGTTAGCAGTAAATTAAGCAAAAAATTCCTCACTTTGATTAAGAAACATTTCTTGAATAATAATCCATTAAGCAAGATTTTCAATAAAAATACTCTAAAATTAAGTTATAGTTCTACAGATAATCTGGAAAAAATTATTAAAAAAATCATAGAAATAATATTTTAAGTAAAAATTTAAATCTACTTGATAATAAAAATCATCCAAAAACTGAAACCATTAATTTAGACAGTAATAAATGTAATTGTAGATTGTCATTTGGAAAACAGGTACCTTGCAGAATCAATAGTTTATCAATGTACTATTTCTTCTATGGAAAATCCTAGTAATATAAAGATTTATATTGATAGTACTGGCTTACGGCCTATCATGTTCGATCACCGAAGTTAAGCAACGTTGAGCCTGGTCAGTACTTAGATGGGTGACCGCTTGGGAATACCAGGTGCTGTAAGCATATAGTGACGAATGTGCATTGTGGTGCAGTGGATATCGGCTCGGAAAGAGAAATCGGTGAGCCGAGTTCGAATTCCAGTTGAATACCCTGCATTCACTTAAGCGCTGGTACCCTTAGGAAAGGTATTAATCCGTCCATTCGCTCCAGTTATGGGTTAAATAACAAGGGTAGGACTTGGGGACCCTGCTCTTAAAAACAAATCCCAATGATTCGTAAAAAGAAAAATGTTGTAAAAATAAAATAACCTTACCCAAAATCATTGGTTATGACCTTAAAATGATCCCATAAGGATTGATAGGTCGTTAAGCCTCAAAAACAAACAAACAAACAATTGATAGTACTAAGAATTTGCTGAAAAAAAGATTTTATTAACACATTTCTTCATTTAATGATAATAATTACATCCCTATCAAAATATTTTTGGTATCTAAAAGAAACAAATAAGACTCCTACAATAAAATGAAAATTTTTTAAAAAAGCTAGAATACTAAAATCTTTAAATGACCACTGCTCTTGTGTTTATATGAAAAACTATATACTATTAAATTACTGAAGAATAAAATATCTATTAAATAAAGGAAATGAAATGTCATATGTAAACAATGTAAAATGTTCACCTAAGAATATGGTTAAAAAATACTTCAAAAAGAATACCTTTGTGATCACAACGGATTAACTAACAGATTATCTCTTAAATATATTTTTAATTTTTTTAGACTCCAATTTCTAATCCTTTCACCGTTAATATGTAACATTTATTTATTTTTTATTTTTTCATTTTCTCCTATCATCTTTTCTTTCTATTTTAAATTCATTCCTCTCTTCTTTCCTTTTCATTTACACTTTAAGATACTTACCCTTTCTTTTTAACGCGCGCTCTCTCTCTCTGTCACCTAACCCACTTTCTTTACATTTCAAATCTATAGGTCAGCAGTCCAACTGACAGGCTGAATGTATCTTTGAACTTTTGTTGACATCCGCTCCTGTTTTTTTAATTATATGTTGCATATATATATGCTTATGTATGAAATGGTGTGTGTGTTCGCCGAACTGATGTAATGATGTATTTTTTCTTAAATTTTCTCTTTTAAGAGAGCAACCGTTATTTTCATTCGTTTTTTTTTAGGTCTTTGTGAATCTCATTCCTATAAAATGCTTTGTATAATAAAGACGGAAGCTGATGATGGTTCACCTGAAATAGGTCTAAACTTCCGATTTATCATGAAATAACGTGTCTGCCTTAATTTTTCTTATATTTGCTCTATATGTATTTATATACATATATATTTAGAGCTCTCTTAGAGAGTTATCCTACCACTGTATGTACAGAATACTACTCCTTTGGATTATTCTATACCCACACCGCATGCTGATATATACATATACATATATTAAAAGCTTATTAAATAATGTTGGAGTTTTATAGCATTTTTTATTTTACTATTTGGAGCACAGTTTCAAAAGAAAGGCTCTTTGAAAAAAAAAGAATAGATGATATACATTCCTTAAAGAGTCCTGCATTTAATTAATTTCTTGAAATTTCATGAAATTATGTGATGGAGAGGTAACTGATATAAAAAATATTTTTACAAGGTTTTTCTAAAAAGAATAATTTAAAAAATAATTTAATCCAACTGTGAAGAAATCCTGAAAATTTAATTAAAATCTGACAAATTATTTCATTTTTACAAGAATTTCCAAATTAATATTTTTCAATGAAAAAATAGTTTTGTAATACATTATTCATAGTTAAGATTACCATTACTTTCTGCAATTGCCTGGTTGCCAACCAAAGCTATTGAAACCAATCTCTCCTCCTATTTAACCCATAGCTGAAGGGAGAAGCAACAGATTAATACCTTTCTCATAGGTATTTACATGAAAGTGAATGTAACAAATTCAACTGGAATTTGAACTCAGCTCTCAGATTTCTTGTTCTGAGCTGATATCTACAATGCACATCCACATTAATGGAGGTACCTAGTCAAAAAAAAAAGGGAGAATGGAGGCCTAATGACAACAAGAGAAAAAACAACTAATTTTTTATTATCAAATTATGTTTTTTTCATTCTTTTTTAAAACCTTTAAAATGTTGGTTAAACGTTTTGTTGCATCAACTGAGGATTATAGGTTGTTATAACAAGCCTATGACTGCAAAGGTAAAGAATAAACAAAGATTAAGATTTCTACAATGGGTATTGGTCAAAATTCAGAATATATACATATTTGCATGAAAGGGGGCAAGAAAATTGTTCATATATGAATCATTAGTTGCTATTGGTAAAAGAAGCAATTAGATATAAGGTGTTGTCAGTAAGGCTAGGAGTCAACAGTTCCTTGGGTTGGTTAACTGAGGTCATATTTATTATTAGGATATAGATCTGGAGTGAATTAGTGAAGGTAAGTGTCATGTCACTGATGGGGTTTGACATGTACCCATCTTCATGATTGGAATCCACACTAGTGAGGTTTGTGATAAAGCTGGAGTTGAATGTGAACTGTTTGTCTATAAAGTGTGCCATTTTTATATTTTTGGTTTGACAGGTGGAGGCTCTCAGACATCCTATTTTTGGCAAAAATGTTTGTGATTGGAGATTGCATTTTCAGAATTTTGCTTTAGGATTTGTTCGGTGGATGAGATGTGATATCCGAAGCCCCTGCAGGGAAGATGATTTTTTCAGTGTTCATTGTTTTATAAGTGCTGACATCTGGCCAACATGTCTGTTGAAATATATTTGCGAATCAGAAAGAGATCCTGATTAAGTAGTATAACAAATTATTATGCAAAATTTGAATGTCTTTTGCAATGAAAAAAATGGTGGAAATTTTGATATGTGAAAATGAGTGAGAATTTCAAAAGATATTGGAAACTCTTGATCCAAAGAAAATTTTTTAAATTCTGTGCTAAATAAATACATTTTTCTGGAAAAAGAAGTGAGAAAAGTGAAGTTAAGTTGCATTTTTCTCGCATATTTTAAGACACTAACAAAATAAACACTTGAAAGCTTGAAAATTAAATTTTAAGAAGAAATCAAATTTATTACATAAAAAATAAAAACATACAAGCATGCACATGTACAGATAGGGTTGCACAATTTCTTTCTTTTGTGCACATTATTAAGGTTAGATTACCAGTCCAAAAATTTAAAATAGGCAGTAGAAACAATTGAAATGTCTAATGAGAATGTACAACTTTTTGAGAAAAGTTCAATTACAATTCCTTTAAAATTTCTATGGATTAACAACTTTCAGATTATAAGAATGTTTCTTTTTTTAGAAGATAGCAATAATTTAGTGATACAAGTATTACTAATTAATCCTTAGCTGGTGGGGAAGAAACGCTTGATTCATACCATGCCATTTATTTATATGTTATTTTTCTATAAAGAAATTCTAAAAACATTCTTACTTATTATAAGTTTTTTCATTTGAAAAATAAAATTTTATGGCTTATCATATATATGGATTGCATATGTATGAAGGCATCACGATATTTCAAATGCTTATGTTCAACTGTTATATATTACGGTGATGGATCTGGACAAATGATGACAATGAAGAACACGTATATACAAAAATATAAACTTATATTTTTATTCTTTGTTGGTGACGGTTGTGTGGAACAGGAGGGTGGCCAGAGAGAGAAAGATCTTGTACATGTGTAATATAATAATCTGGCCCCACCCGAGGAAGTGAGGAAGCGGGGGCGTTTTCCGGCCGTTGAAAGGAACGGATGGTTGTTTGACCTCATTTCCGGCAGTAGCGGAAATGGCCACAAGAGGCAGACAGAACAGGTGTCTCTGAGAATTTACGTAGGCGTCGCGTGATCAAGGCAAAGCCGGAAGAAACAAGTCCCGGTTTTGGAAGATATATAAAGACTGCGAAAACACGGATTCGCCAGTCAGAGAGACGAGTCTAGACAGAAGTAGACCAGAGGAGCAACAGATACGACGACACCCCCGTCACCCTGTCAACCTTGGAAGAGCGCTCTCTCACTCTCTGTTCACTAGGCTACACGGTCCATCGTCATCAATAAAAATATAACTCATATTTTTATATATATTCGTGTTTGTTATTTATGGATATATAACACATGCAGGATCTGTTGAGGATCAGAAAACAGCAGAAGTTCTCTGTCTTCTCTCCCTCCGTCTTCTGTTCACTTTGGCCAGAGACCCCAAACTTACATAACCCCAAAATTCCTGTGCATTTTTGCTTTTGGGATTGTTGCTTAACTGATGTCATCTATGGCCTGATACATCTGTCAATCATCTTCACCTGCTATCGCCTTTCAAGCCAGTTGTTGTCCGTGTTTTCTGCCTTTGATTTCACACCCTGCCACCTAATTCACAGCCAGATATTTTTGTCAATCATATTTTTTGCCAGTCAATATATTGCATTACCCTGTATGATGATGGCAAGTCATAACAGTAACATTACATACTGTGTCGCAACAGAATTGTAGCATTTTTTAATGAGTAGCATTAGAACACAGGCCTAGAATTTATTAGATGCATCCATATTCTGACAAGTGACATTTCAACATTTCTTTCTCTACAATTTGTGTGTGGATTAATCATTTTTAATATTTTTATGTTAAATGTGACAATAAAGTAAACAAAATGCATTTTTATCATGTGATAATTTTTTATTTCCAGAAGGAAAAAATACCATGCAAACAGCAAAAAACCCATGTGCCATTAATGAAAATAGTGCTACACCTGAGAGTAGTGTTTGTAAGATATAACAATCAAAAGTTTGTTGTGAATTTCATAAAATATGAATCAATCGCTAATCATCCAGACAATATACCATCCAGTCTTCTACAGGTAAATGTATTAGTTGCAGAACTTCTGGAAATTTTGAACAGAACACTTTATTTCACCCTCAATGTCTGATTCATCTCGGGCTGCCCACAAACAAGAATATCTAATATTTTTAATTTGCAAAGTTGAACAATCTTAGATAGTTTATTAATGATTTGTTCATCATAGTTTTTGAAGTGAGTACTTCATGGTTAATTTCATATTAAAATTCCATAAAAATGACTATACATCCCATTAGAAAATGGTTTCAAACTGACTGCTTTTACTATGCTTCTGAAAATTGGAATTAAAAAAAAAAACATTATCTCCTCTGTACTTATAAGTGACCTTTGAAATTCTCTGAAAAATTTGGGATAAACACTGGAAAAATATGACTATTGTATTCTGTGTTTGAAATTGTACTTTTGAATTTTAATTATATAAAAATGCTGATCCAGATATTTAACATGCAAATCATTTCTCTCATGTATGTATTCTCATATGTTTCTTTAAACCAGATTGCTGTGAAAAGGCTGACCCACACACTTCACATGCAAATGGTTTCTCTCCTGTATGTATTCTCACATGCTTTATTAAAGTAGATTTCTGTGCAAATGCAGACCCACACACTTCACAAGAAAATGGTTTCTCTCCTGTATGTATTCTCATGTGAACCTTTAAAATACTATTTGCTGAAAATTCTAATTCACACACTTCACAAGCAAACAGTTTCTCTCCTGTATGCATCCTCATATGCCGTCTGAATGTTGACTTGTATGAAAATACTGATCCACACAATTCACAAGCAAATGGTTTCTCTCCTGTATGTGTGCTCATATGATCTTTTAAAGAAGATATATGTGAAAATGCTACTTCACACATTTGACAGGAAAATGGTTTTTCTTCTGTATGAACTCTCATGTGTCTGGTTAAGTTGGAATTTGCTGAAAACGTTGACCCACAAACTTGACAATCAAATGGTTTCTCTCCTGTATGTATTCTCATATGCCGTGTTAAATTAGATTTCTTTGGAAATGATGCATCACAAACATGACAAGAAAATGGTTTCTCTCCTGTATGTATTAACATGTGTTCTCTTAATTTGGAATTATATGAAAAAGTTGATCCACACACTTGACAAACATGTTTTTGCCCTTCTGTATGTATTCTCAAGTGCTCTTTTAAATCAGAATTTTGTGAAAATGCTGAACCACACACTTGACAAGTGAATGGTTTCTCTGCTATATGTATTCTTAAATGCTGGTTTAAACTAGATTTCAATGAAAATGTAGATGAACATATTTCACAAATAAATTCATTCTTTCCTGTGTGTCTGTGTTTTCTAAATATGTCATTCTCTGGAAATGTTAATCCAGTCACTTGAGAAGGTAATGCTCTTTCTTCTGTGTGTACTTCCATGTGTCTTTCAAAAAGAAAATGTGACTATTCTGATGTATTTACTTTAAAAGGTCATTGATTTTCTACGATTTTTTGTCCACACATGGCTTTTCAAGTTTGACTGATATGTGAAATATAGATCCACATTTTCTTGTTCAGCAAGCTTCCTCACTAGTGTGCATCTGTTTGTTCACATTTAATTCTTTGTTAATCCTGATCCACTACCTCTACAATTTATGTTTTTGTGTCTCTTTACAAATTTAAATCCCATGAAAAAGATGATATACACATTTGACAAAACAAGTGTTACTTTCCAGTGAATTTGGAAATGTGAATTTAATGAAAATGTGAGTGTACAGCCTTGATACGATAAAGGATTGTCTCCTTTCTGGGACTGAGTATTTCAACATCAAAAACAGATCCACACAATCTTAAGATGCTTTTATCTTCTTCAGCAGGAGAATGTGTCTCTTCCAATATAAAACTCTTTTTCTGCAGTAATTGATATCTGTGAACAAAGAAGATGTATTTTTAAAACAAAAACAGAAGCAAACTCATTTATCAATTGCAAAATGCACTTTTCATACCTCATTTGTATTTCAAAGATTTGCAACATTTGAAAAATTTTTGCTGGTATTCAGAAAATATGAATAAAATAGAATTTAAATATGGAAATTTTGTCATGCCTAAATTTTATTCATCTGGAAGAAAAGGGCATTGCATTATGAATAAAAATATAATAAATATTATTAATGTTTCTTTTAATTCATTCTGCATTGTTTGTTAATTTCTTGTCAACAATCAGTGATTAGAATACAGAAGTCAAAAGTTGAGTAAAGTGACTGAAAATCATAACAAGGCAATGAAACTGCTACTATGGACAAAAAGTTCCTACATTAAATTAAAAAATAACATTCAAAATATAAAATCTGCCAAATGAACGAATAAAAATCTATTTCTTTAGAAAATTGCTTAATTTATGTGTGAATACAAAATTGAGCATTTACCATAGACAAAAAGTGCCTCCATTAAATTTAACAATTTCTGCTTGCATTTATGCTTGGATATGAAATTGAGAAGATATGAAAAAATCCAAGATGTCTATGATGAGAGAAATTTAACATAAAGGCACTTTTCAGGTTTGCCTGATTGGCTATACTAAGCATGGTAAGTAAGAATGTGTTGATTTTGTGTCAAGTATACTGTAGTATGTCTGGGCCAGTAATTGTTGCTAGATATGTTTAATTATAAGATAGATGAAGACCAGTTTTCCCCATTCCCTGTTTTTGTCCTTGGACCATACTAGTGTATTTTATAAAATAAATAAGATTTTCTTCTATGGTAAACAGATATTATGAATTTAAGTACGGTATCAAAAATTGAAATGCAATGTCACTTGTGAACTTTTGTGTTCTTAATTCCTGCTCTTTTACTGTTCTCTACCTTATTAGTGTATTTTTCTCATATTCTCTCACACTCAGTAACTACTTGCACCTTATAGGCTTTATTCCTGGGGTAAAATTATATATATATATATATATATATATATATATATATATATACTTTCATACATACATGCTCTTTATTGTCATATATATATATATATATATATACACTTTCATACATACATGCTCTTTATTGTCATATATATATATATATAAATCATATAATTATACATACATTAATTGTACATTGCAACATGGAAATTTCTATGTTTTGAGATAGATTCTCTTCATCAGGCAATGTTGAATTTTGGTTGTGAAAATGATTTACATGCCGGCGTACTCAAAACAGTAAAACCTTGGGTACCCTTCACCTGGATCTATATATATATATATATGTATAAAATCGAAAATCTAAGTGAGCCAATAGCCTACCACGGTTTCGCTTAACTGCTCTTCAGGGAAAATTGGTTAAAGACTTAGGAATTATGCAGCATATATGTAGAATTTCAGCTAAAACAAGTTGTAGTTTAATTATTGATAATCTTGACAGAATTAGTTCTGTTGTTATTGGCATTACAACTATAATATATATATATATATATATATATATATATATATATATATATATATATGAAATACACAATTAAGACAAAAATTTTACCCAATTTAAGAAGAGTGTTTCCCTTCATACAGCTATTATTTTAAATATCTTCACTCCTCAGCAACGTTTGTTTTAAAAAGCAATGATTAGAATTGGAATAAAACATAAATATATGATGAAAGTGAATTTATACATATTTTGTTCTTGAGAATTTACACCAAAAATATTAAACACTATTAAAGAACTCCAGCATTTGTTGGTGAGGGGCTCAGACTCAACACAGAGGCTGATATCAAATCCATGGAGGAGGTAGAGCTGCTCTGGGTCAAGAGGGTGGCTACTAGAAGACAATATGTTAGAAAACAACACTCTGCACCATGGCACACAAAGAGAAGAACCCAGTCATGGCAATCAGACAAATTCTGTGACCAGATAACCCCTTACATCTGTCCCCCTAACTACCCAGACTGCAACCACCTTGATTATGTGTGGGGTGCAGCAGAGTGATACATCAACAAAACTTCTTGTAACACTAAAAATGAACTGAAAGCCAAGATTATGGCAACATTCACCAACTAAAATGATGAGAATGTCCAGAAGAATTGCAGGAATTCCCAAAGTCATCAGGAGGCCATGGTTGTAGGTAATGGTGATTTTGTTAAATACATTTACTATTTAGTATTTGAAGATATTTTTGTGTAATTTGGGTAAATACATCAGTTAAAAATGAGATATCAGTGTTATTTTCATGACATTTTATCCATCACACCCTGTATGCATTTTATAGAAGCAATTAAAAACTTTTCTAATTAAATAATGCCATAGTTTTATGACATTTCGTATTTTACAATTAAGAGCAAATTATCAAGGAATGAATAACTATTTAAAAATAAAGAATTGATTATTTGCATTCACCAAGAACTCCTGCTTTTAACTAATAAAACAAATTTGCAATTAAAACTTAATTTCTAAAAAATTCATGAAATGAATAAGTGGTGGTTAAGATATGTAATAAAAAATAAATATTTTTGCCAAAACAAATTTTCAAAAATGATTTCATTCATTGGAATAATACCTGAAAGCTTCATTAAACCCTGATAATTATTTGAATTTTGCAAGAATTACCAAATCAAATTGTTATTTTAATGGAAAAAGTTGCTAAAATACCAATTATTTAAAAACAAGACATTTAACCAAAATTTTCAAACATGCTAGAAAGGATTAAAAAAATAATAAAATAATTGAAAACTAAATATTTTGCTTTTTATCACCTCTGAAGACTTTTTTTCATCATTTATGACATGCTCTTTTTCTCGAAAAAGTGGATATATGTATTTTGGGGATGGAGTCAATTATACATTACTTTCTCATGGTTCATATCTACCAAATTTTTACATTTTTCTACAGGATAAAAAAATCTCACATGTAAACTTGTTCATTAAAAACATTACATGTATTTTTACAGTCTACTTTTTAACTCTTTTCAACCTTGATAAATTACTGAAAATTTGGACTAATCAGCTCATAATGATAGTATTTTTTTTTCTGTTTAAAAAAAATTAATGACTAGATAATGTTAAAAATACAGAAAAGATAAAGAAATCATTTGGATACTATGAAATAATTTATGATTTTAATATAGGTACATCCACTAATTTTAAATACATAAGTTTTATAAGGAATTTTAAAAAATGAAAAGTTTTCATTGAAAGCTAAATGATTAAATTTACTATTTCCAAAGTAAGCAAAATATTCTGGTGTATTTCAAATAGAAATTATATAGATCAGAATCTCAACTTTTTTTTGTTTTTTTTAGTTTCCATTTATCAGTTATTTTTCACAGATTTACAGGTTTGTAAACAAATATTAATTCTCGATTTTAAAAATCTTACAACAATAAAATATACATCAGTAACATGTTATTTGAAAAAAAGTAGCAAGTTTATGGTTAAATTAATCTTATTTGGAACAAGTATTACTTGCTTATAGCAAACATTTCTTAATTGCAGAGGCCTTGTTTTATTAACATGCTGCTTGATTACTACTACCAGATGTGTTGACAAGCTATGTATGGTTGACCAGAGTTGGCATAAATTTATGAAACCCAAGTGAACCTTTCTACCTAGTAATTTTTAAAAATTAACATAATATTTTCAGTAATTATCTAATATTTTATTGAATTTTAGTTACTTCATCTTTATAGATCTGTTCCTTACTACCAATAGAGCCTCACCAAATCCAGGCTCATACATGTGAAGTAGCTTGCTGTTGTGTTGAGACAACTGTCTGTATGCTGGAATGTTATCTTTGTTCTTGATTAGGATCTGCAACAGCTGTTGTTCTGTTTTCAATGTGGAGGTCTTTCTTTACCTTACCAAACCTACAGGGATGCAGGGAATTAAGACTCAGTATTTGTGGTGCAGTGGATATCGACTCGGAACAAGAAATCAGGGAGATGAGTTCGAATTCCAGTTGAATTCATTGCATTCACTTACGCGCAATACTCTTCCTTCCAGTTATGGGTTAAATAACAGATTGGGTTGTATAGCCTTGGCTGGCAACCAGTCTACTACAGAAAGCAATGGAAACCTACTGCGGGATAATCTTATGCCCAGTCAGTTATGTATCTTTCGAGACATGATCACCCAAGCATGTTTCACGTATGGTACTTGACTGAAACAGCCTTGATCTGTGAAGGGGTTATTAAAGAAAATACAAGAGATCTGTGGTCCATATAACATCAGGATGAGATTTAGAAGTGTTTCTACACTTCACAGATATCTCACCCGAGTAAGACCTCCAATATCAGAGAACATGACTGTAGACTGTGTGTACACCATTCCATGTAGCTGTGGAAAGAAATATAAAGGAGAAATGGGTTGCCCCCTTAAAGTAAGGCTGCAAGAACATCACAAGGCCATAACACAAGAGGAGATAGAAAATCAGGCATAGCTGACTATGTATGGTATGAAAAAGGAGATCACTGTCCCCTATGGGATTAAGTTGAAATAATTGATAGAGAACATTAATGGAAACTATGTAAACTTAAGGAATCAGCATATGCTAGGCTACAAAAATCTCCAAAGTTGGCCAAACATAGAAATGAATTCAAAATGGAAACAAGTAATAGGGAGTACTTGAGAAAATCACTGACATCAAATATTGCAATATGAGCTCTGGTAAAAAATGCCAGAGAAAATAATTAGCATCAAAGATTGCAATGTGAACTTTGGTAAAAAGTGGTAACTGAGACATTAGGTTCATAAGAGCCAGAAATTCATACACTGATATGTCCTCAAGGATACATGGCCTAGTGGATATAGATGTTGGTTAGTTCCGTGACTTGATGTGAGTTCAATACCATGCTACAGCAGTGAGTTAAGTTAAAGGGAGATTATTATATGGCTACCAGAAGTAGCATTACACATGGAATTAGAATGATATACTTCAGTGATTGAAATAAAGGGTTTAGTTCAAAATTCTTAGCATCTGAAGAAGTCTGAAACGTCATAAACATAGCAATAAAAATGATGACAACAGTCTGAACAATGTGAATAGTGACTAAAAAATGTATTTCATTTTTTCAAAAGGCAAATATTTTTCAGAATTTAATTAAGTCTTTTACAATTCATCGTTTTTTTAAGAAATTTTTAAAATCATTTTTTATTCCTCTTTTATCAGTGTTCAATCATTCAATTTGTTAATCAAAATTGGCAGAAGTGAGTATTTTTTACCTTTCGTTTTGGTTTTTAAAAATACTTGAAATATTTCTCGTTTGTAATGGACGAAGTTTTATCTTCAAACAATAAAATTATTATATAATTTATAATTTTACAGCTTTTTATCTGAGTTTAATTTGTTGCATTCACTTACGGAAAATGCCTTTGAGAAGAAAAAGGTAAGCCGCCACTTCTAGCTAGAAATTAAATTAAATCGCAGGATAGACTGGGTTCTACTAGCTTTGATTGACAACCAGTTTACTGCAGAAATTAAATGGTAACCTACTGCAGAAACTACCCCCGTTATTCATGTCTCTTTCGAGACATGATCGCGCAATCGTATATCACATATGACTAAAAATGAATGTGACAAAGTCCCACATATAGGTACTTAGCAAATTGGTGATTTTCTATGCGTCCCTGAGATGCAGCATAAGAAGACCGTAGCAAATTGATAATTAAATTAACAATACATAAACAATAAAAAACATTTTCGAAAAAATTAATTATCTCCTATTTTGTACTTAATTATATTTTAAAATTATAATCAAGTTTCAAAGTAATACACTTGTTAATTTCATAATTCCACAGAGATATTTTTATTTGTCCGGAAAAATAATTTTTTTTTATATTCGTACCTGAATGAAAAAAATCTTGCTGCAATACGTATTTTAAATAAATAATTTGCAAAAAATGACATGAGGAGAAAGTTAAACTTACTTCTTTCGTTCTTTTTCCGGATGATTTGCTTTTCTTACGACAACGAAAATTTAGGGAAATATCTGATTTTGAAGAGACTCTCATTGTTTTGGTTAAATAAAATTATTATTACATTTAAAAAAGCAAACGTCTACCAATTGTTAACGAAACAGCAAAATTCAAGGGAGATAATTCGCGTGTCATTTTTTTCATTATTTACAAAATCCATTGATTCAACTGGACATTTAAACATTTATTTATTAATTGTTTTGTTTAATAAATGAAGTCATGACATTTTTTATGGGAAACACAGAATAGAAAAAATGAAAATAGTAAGTTTTAAAAGTTAAAGTCGTGTTTTAGTTAGTCAGCTCTCACGGACAATGTCAATGAGTTACACAGTCATCATGGTTCATGAAAAACAGGGGAAAAAAACTACTATGTTTCCAGTTTGTTGAGGGTTCGGTTTTAAAGAGACTGGGATGAATGAAGATCAAGCAACAAGTCGCACCCTAAAAGAAATGATGGGTTATACTCTGAGATGAAAAAACATAATAAAATAAAATTTTTTTGCTAAATATTATTAAGGATGCACAAAAATTTTCTGCGCCCGGGAAGGGGGATTAGAAATTATGTTTTTCTAAAATAAGATTCTGTGGTAGTTGTGGGGAAAAGATCAAGTTTACAATAAAAAAAACAATCAAATAACATGAAATATCGCTAGAATAAGGCCTGCATAAAACTTTAACAAAACAATGTAATTCACAAGGAAGAAGGTACAATAAAAATCTGTTTTTAGTGAGGTCAACAGTCAAACCCAGTTAAAAAGAGGTTTTATTTACCTTGCACTTATAAAATTTAACCATAATGTGAACGTTCTTTATAGTTCTTGTGTGCTGTGGAGTAATGGATATCGGCTCAGAATGGTAAATACATAGATTTCGAATTTTAGTTGAATTTGTAGTGAAGTTGTCTATGACCAAGTCTACTGTCAGTCACTGATTTTGTCAGAAAAAAAAAAAAGAATTTTCTGGAATGTACAAACTTTGCACATAAAATTTGAACTTTCACACCTTGATGTGAAATGTTTTTCAGCAGATAGCAAACTAGAAAACATTTATAAACAGAAAAACAACAATTCAAATAATCTTTAATAATAAAAAATAAATAAATAAATAAAAAATTCCTTTTACGGACCATTTTTGCAAGCTGATGTAATGTTTGTTTGTTGTTCAATGGGAAGCCCAGAATTATATCTGGGTGTGAACTCCCAAATTACCTGTTTGGAGCCCCAGAAATCGAAATAAAAGGACGTGACAAGAAGACAGTCGCAGTAGAGAAAATACGAGCATAAATTAACACGTCCCATGACGATTGTATTATTTCGTCTCTCTTTCTCTCTCATCTTCTTTTCTTTACAGTTCACCAATCTACTTAATAACTGACCGGTACCCGAAAGAGTGAGCGGAGACTTCAAAGACACTCCTAAGAAACAAACGCTCACACATATATATACACATATACTCTTTCAGTGATTACTACTATGAACATTTTTATTGACTTTGTACCAACCAAGACATTACTTTTATTTGTAAAACCTTAATTTATATATATATATATATATATATATATATATATATAAATTTATAATTTAATTTATATATATATATATAATCAAATTGTATATAAAAACAACATTATATATATATATATATATATATATATATAAATAAATGTTGTTTTTATATACAATTTGATTTTCTTGTTTTGTACCCCTCTGATAGTGGGCTATCTAGTAAGAAAGCCAAATCAAACTAATCTGTTTCAAAACACATATACACATCACTATAACGGATAACCCACTATAGGATAAAACAAAAAGGTCTTGTTTGCATTATTAAATATAAAATCGTTTATTAAATAAAAGAAATTAAATTATTTTGTTTATATAAAAGATTTGTGTTGAAAGTCAGCATAAAGTCCCTCTTCTTCATGTGTTTTTAGTTTTTTGTCTTAGTTTGTAAAAGAAAAAGATGTATGTGTCTGTGTCGTAAGCAAAAAGCTATATCTTGACTGAGAAATGGGATGGAAGTGATGTCCTTGATCATCTTACTTTTGTTGCCATCAGTAAATCAATAGAAGGTGAATCAACAAATGAACTGCAAAAGAGAAAGTGAGAAAATGCATGTTGCCTGGACAAGGCATCCAGTAGACAACTTGTGGCTCTCTGTATTTATCTGCCACCCCATGAAGACCCTGCACAAGGGCTGTTGTTGATTTTCCTCAGACAAGGATCTACCCTTCAGCAGAGTCTCGTCTTGGTTCCTCACGCCCAAAAGCAGTGAGAAAGACAGTTGCCAACAAGTCCAAGCCAAGATTTGTGGCTCTCTCACACTATTTATATGTTTTTGAATGATGGAATTGGATCAACTTGCAAATACTTTTATAAATCCTGATTGGTTAATAAATGAGAAATTGTATCCAATTTGTTTTCAAAAACATCCGTAGATGGTAAAATATGGTGAGCCAACAGTCTTGTGAAAAACCTTTTTTATTAGTGAATAAATAAATGTTTTTGCTTTATCAATTGGCTCATAAAACAATGTAGGGATGTGTAAGCTCAGATTTTGTGTACACTCAAATCTTACGAATCTGACAAATTCACTTATGCACAAATAAGATATTGGGAAAGGTATGAATTCATATCTCCTCCAGGTATTGGTTAAATATCAGGACATATTGGGTTCTATAGCCTTGGTTGGTAACCAGTCTACCACAGAAAGAAATAGCAACCTACTGCAGGAAAATCTTCTGCCTAGTCAGTCATGGATTGAAAAAGACATGATTATTTAAGTACTAGCAGTATAGCCTAGCATTGCTTGGGCATAATGAAAGCTTTAAAACTAATCCATAGTCCTGGAGCTCAGACTCTTTGGATGTTGGTACAAAAGACTAAAAAGCAATAGTTGTTTCCAGTTAAAGCGAAACAGTAGACTGAAAGAAAAATGAATGGATGTAAGTCAAATTTTGATTTCCTGGTATCGATATCAAATTTTCTGCACTATTGAAACTTCTGAATATCGCTTCTTATGTCTTTGTCTATGAGTGTATCAAATTTGATTAAAATCAGACCACTCCTCTATAACCCAATTTTTTTGATTATCGATATTTATCAGGAGTACCTCGACACAAAAGCTAGCTAAGAACACTCACAGACGCTTATAGTACAACTGTGTAAATTTTCAAGAAAAATTGGTTCAGCTGTTTCGGAGTCTATAGGTAACGGATATACACACACACACAGGAGTACCTCGACACAAAAGTATCAGGAGTACCTCGACACAAAAGCTAGCTAAGAACACTCAGACGCTTATAGTACAACTGTGTAAATTTTCAAGAAAATTGGTTCAGCTGTTTCGGAGTCTATAGGTAACGGATATACACACACACACACACACAGATAAAGTTCAACTTATAAATAAGTTTAGATAGATAGATTTAGATTAGATTAGATTTAGATCTAAACTCTAAACTTATTTATAAATGGAACTTTGTCTGTGTGTGTGTGTCTGTGTATCCATTACCTATTGACTCCGAAACAGCTGAATCAATTTTCTTGAAAATTTTCAAAGTTTTACTATAAGCGTCTGTGAGTGTTCTTAGCTAGGTTTTGTGTCGAGGTACCCACAATAAATATCGAAAATTGGTAATTGAAAAAATTGGTTTATAGAAGGAGTGGTCCAATTTTAATCAAATTTGATACACTCATAGACAAAGACATAAGAAACAATATTCAGGAGTTTCAAGGTTGCAGTTCTTACAATAGTGCAGAAAATTTGATATCGATACCAGGAAACCAAAATTTGATTTACATCCAATCATTTTTCTTTCAGTCTACGGCTTCACTTTAACTGGAAACAACTATTGCTTTTTTAGTCTTTCGTGTCCAAAGAGTCTGAGCTCCAGGACCATGGATTAGTTTTAAAGCTTTCATTACACCCAAGCAACGCCGGGCTATACTGCTAGTATATATATAAACTGGGTTCGAAAGCTGACCTTGACTACTTAAAATTCATTTCAATCACTTTTTAATCTCGCATTTGACTTTGGCGTTTGAAGAGTTGAATAAGGAACCGACAGCTATTTTTTTTCTTGTATATCATATGTGGCACTTAACTGACAGATTTCATGCAATTTGTCAAACTTTGTTATAATTTGGGTAAAAACAATCATTTGACTGGTAAAAGGGGAGGAGATATTTAATTGAGGAGAGGTTTCCTGGACATTTCTTGGGTTTATGCTTAGTTAGTTTCAGATATTTTGGAAGACATTGCAACTCCCACTGTGAATTTAGATGTCACACAAGGATAATTTTTTTTACTGTGGTGCATTCTGAACATGTACAGCTGGGCAAAAAAAATCCCAGTAGACCATACAGGTAGAGTGTTTATCTATTTTGTCTCATACTCTTGCTGATGGTTGTACTGTAGATATTTTTATAGCCCAAGGTCAGCTCTGATTTACCTGAAAAGTTTTGGCATTTAACACAAGCATTTCAGATTTCAACCAGCTTGAGTAGCAATTGGTTAAAAAAAATCATGTTTATCAAAACAATTTCTGAATTAATATCTTTTGAATTTTGACTAATTATTTCTTTGGGAAAATAAAATGTAAAAAGGCTATAGAACCCAACCTGTCCTATTATTTAACCCATAACTAGAGGGAAGAGATGGATTAATACTTTCCCGAGGGTATTTGTGTGTAAGTGAATTAGCTATAAGGAAAATATTTAAGAGAAATCAATTTCTCCAAACAGGAGAATTTTCTCTGAACCAAAAAATAAAAAATGCAATAAAATAAAAAATGCATTAAAACAAAAATAAAAATACATTTTTAATTAGAAAAGCTTTTAACTACTTTTAAGAAAATATATTATATTTGTTTTAATAACTTTCTTTTTTGATGAATAATGCATTTTCACAAGAATTGTTTTCATCTTTCAAGATTTTAGTTAGAATAATTTAAGAAATCTTAAATCTTTTTTCAGAATTTTAAAATTTTTGGTTTATCTATCAGTATGCAAACTTTTGTAAATAAGGATATCCAAACACAACATTACCAGAAAGTATTTATCTCAGTAAACAAAGATTATTTTGGTAATTTCTACAATTCTGAAAATGGTTATTAATATGTGGAATAACAGGTTTTTTTCATACTGACAAAGTATATCAACTTCAGTCACATTCTCATTGGTATAACATGTCTTCCCTCTGTCTTTTTTACAAATATTTTCATGGCAGCTACTATGTTGAGCTTTCTTCATGGTGCCTTGATTACATGTATTTAAGCATGTGACTAGAGTGGCAACTAGGTCATACAGTATTACTGTTAAAATAATTTGATGCAATTGCCACTTTTGATCTAACAGTTCCTTTTCTCACACTTCCAACCTGTGGAACTTCTTTCCAGTTTCTTGTTTCCCTGATAAATATAATCTTCAAAAATCTAAATGCAACATCAATTGCCATTTTTCTGTCTTTCTGAACCCTCTTCATTTTTTATCGTTTTCTCAATGTTTCCCATTCAATTTTCTTGATTTTTTTCACACCCTGTAACCCTGAATTCTAGTAGCATTACCACCTTGCCTTGCTTGATGTGAAATTATATAATTCATTTGTTTAAATGTTATTTTTAATGGATACTCACATTTCAGTAGATACACTGTTTTTATTTATTTGTTAAACAGCATATTTACATTTTTATATTTCATTTGAGAAATCTTGTTAAAAAAATATGGTCTCTCCACCAGAATTTTAATGTGTCCCCTAGCGAAAACCGTTACTGGATCTGGATGTCAGTATATGAACCAGTAACAATGTATTTATCCAGGTGATCTAATGCCTAGTTTCTGTGCGAAGATGCATGGTTTTACAAGGTATGCAAATGAGAAGTGGCCATGTCGACATACAAGATGCTCATTGTAATTCATATACAAATAAGCAGCTGAGAAAATAGGATAAAATGAGGAAAGCCAGCGATTTGTGCAGTAAGAACTTAGTTGATGAAGTGTTTAAATGAGAAGATGACG
Organism: Ascarosepion bandense; assembly: GCA_037127315.1. NCBI lineage: Eukaryota > Metazoa > Mollusca > Cephalopoda > Sepiida > Sepiidae > Ascarosepion > Ascarosepion bandense. The sequence goes on along the minus strand of JBBBDQ010001586.1, from coordinate 1,720,358 downwards.
ACAATGAAGAAGACGACAACTACTACAACGACGTTGGAATGACAAGGAAACTGAGACAGTAGCTGTTGTTGTCAAAAAGCGGTATCAACTTCAGGTCGAAGGTTGATGACATGACCAAAATAGCTTGTAATGAAAAGGAAATCTGTAATACGTCTGAATTTCGGGCAAACAAAATTTTTGTTATCCCGCTCAGGAGAAGAGGCCCACTCCAAGCTGCACCATGTGTGATCAAGATGCAGGGTAGTGCTCCACGAATGCAAAGAGCAAAATTTCAATTGCATCTGGTCTGAGCTCACCAGATGCTGTTCCAGGCCGGATTCGGATAATCTAGCAACTGCCGAAAGGGGATTAGAGGATAGGGTCCCCAACATGCCAGTTAAGAGAAGCACTTGACAGAAAAGGCCTGCTCCAAGTTGCACAGGGTGTGAACAACATGGGAGGGAACAACGTGAAAGTCTTTCTCTTCGACACAAAAGGGTACTCACCTATGACGCACTCCCACTGCTCAAATGCTGTGCATGCAAATGTTGTTCCTAGGCGTTGCCAATGGAACTTTGTGATCTGAAGATCAAGAGGGCATGTGTTTATCCAGGTTCCTGTGCAAAGGCACACGGTTTTACAAGGTATGCAAATGAGAGGCAGCCATGTTGACATATGAACTGTCAATTGTAATTTGCATACAAATAAGCAGCAGAGAAAAGGGATAAAATGGGGAAAGGTGGCAATTTGGTTGATGAACTGTTTGAATGAGAAGATGATGATGATGATGATGATGACTACTACTTAAATTTTGGGTTACCTAATATCATTTTATCTAAATATCTGGTCTGCTGCTTCTGCTCTATATTTAGAAATCTTTGATAAAATCCAAAGAATCTGCAGTATCATTGGTCCTGACCTGGCATCTTGGCTTCAGTCACTTTCCCACAGCAAGAACACAACTTCCCTGTGTCTTTTCTATGCATACTTTCACAATAAATGTTCTGATATTTTCTCCTTCTGCAACATATCTCTCTAATTAGTATCAGTATACTTTTAATTTCAATACTGTGTACTGATCTACACACTTTACAAGAATATGATTTCTCTCCTGTATACTCAGAAGTCAATTATATATTAAAGAAAAAAAGAAACAGAGGACAATAGGCCTCAAAGTATGAAAAGCATTTACTTCCTTTTTAGGAACTTAGATATATTTTTTAAATGTATATGAGGAATGTACAAATCATTCTGTATGTACATTGATACCTACAACATTCAATGTGAGTCTAGACCTGTGCAACCCCTTGTAAATATCCACTCATGCACATTCTGTTCCGTCTTGAAAGGAACTACCATCATCCCTTAATAAGAATACTGATAATAACTAAGAAAAAGAAGAGAATTTTAATTGAAGAAGATATTAAGGAATCGTATTTGTGTAGAAAAATCTCTGAACTTGCAACAAAAGTACTTTAATTCATTCTAAAACCAATAAAATCAAAATTTTACTTCTCAAAGTTTTAATAAATTATCATAACTTCACTTGATTTGTCATATCATTTGTTGTTGTTTTGATCATTGCCCCATCATCAGATGTATATCAATCTGTGTGAGCTACACAAAATTCCAAACTGAACTCTTTATTTAATAGGTGGATAGTTAGACTGTTCTCACCTCACTGCTGAAGTCTAGAAATATCTTGCCTTATTCTTATTGTTAGGACAAGCAATAACTGAGAAGTACAGTTTCCAAGTCTACAGATGTCATCAAATTCATTAACCAATGTTAACATTCTAAAAACATAAAAAAGATAATTTAATAATCAAAAGATTCTTTGGTCGGTCCTCTTAATAATAACAAAGATTTCAAGGATAAAACTTTGTTTTTATTAACTTTACAGCATATTTTTTGTCATGTATACTAATTTTTTAACAAATCTGTAGAGGTGCCAGTTTATATATATTACCTTGCATTTAGTATTGAGTGTCAGTTTTATGACTGTCAGATACATATCATTTTCCTGTTATAGTGATGAAATATTTTAGTAAATTGTCTTATTTCATTCTGTTTTCATTTTACACAATCTATATTCTCATTTTTACTCGGGACAACAATTTAAAGCATATAGGTGGCCATTGCTTCTCAAGGAATGTTGAGGCAAGTATTCTATTAGAAATTGGAATGCTGTTGAGTTTAAAATGAGAATTATTTATCAGCATCTTTTAAATGTTTAACATTATTTCTTATTACTATAAATGTTAAAACAGTTGTTATCAATTTCACTGTTTAAGAAAATAAAAATCAGGGAAAGTGATTCAAATGTGCATACACAGTAAATACAGTAATAAGAAATAATGTTGGATTAAAACTCCATTCATCATAATTAATGTATTTTCATGTGTTGATTTAAAACAGATTTCTGAGAAAATTCTCTTTCACACACTGGACAAGCAAATGGTTTCTCACCTGTATGTATTCTCATGTGTTCTTTTAAATGCGATTTCTGTGAAAATGTAGATCTACAATGTTTGCAAGCAAATGGTTTCTCTCCTGTATGTATTCTCATGTGTTGTTTTAAATTGGAATTCTGTGAAAATGCTGATCCACATACTTGACAAACAAACGGTTTCTCACCTGTATGTATTCGTGTGTGTGTTTTTAAACTGGTAACATGTGAAAATGCTGATCCACATACTTGACAAACAAATGGTTTTTCACCTGTATGTATTCTTGTGTGTGCTTTTAAATTGGTAACATGTGAAAATGCTGATCCACATACTTGACAAACAAACGGTTTCTCACCTGTATGTATTCTCATGTGTTGTCTTAAATGAGATTTCTGTGAAAAGGCAGATCTACATTGTTTACAAGCGAATGGTTTCTCTCCTGTATGTATTTTTATGTGTTGCATTAAGAGTGATTTCTGTGAAAAGGTTGATTCACACAATTGACAAGCAAATGGTTTCTCACCTGTATGCAATGTCATGTGTGTTTTTAAAGTAGAAATATCTGAAAATGCTGATCCACATGTTTGACAGGTAAATGGTTTCTCTCCTGTGTGTGTTCTCATGTGTGTTTTTAAACTGGAAATCTGGGAAAATGCTGATCCACATATTTGACAAACAAATGGTTTCTCCCCTGTATGTACTCTAATGTGTTGATTTAAATGGGATTTAAGTGAAAATCCTACCTGGCACACTTGACAAATAAATGATTTCTCCCCTGTATGTATTCTCACGTGTCGTTTTAAAACAGATTTCTGAGCAAATGCTGATCCACATACTTGACATGAAAATGGTTTCTCTCCTGTATGTATTCTCATATGTTGTTTTAAATTGAACTTATATGCAAATGCTGATTTGCACACTTGACAGGTAAATGGTTTCTTTCCTGTGTGGACTTCCATGTGGTTTTTCTAAAATGAAATCTTTCTTTTATAATATGATCAATGTATTTTAAAAGATTATTGTCTCTTGTTTCTGTATCCACATGTAGCTATTCAAGTTTGAATTGTACAAACATGCAGCCATCTTTTCTTCTTCAGTAAAGTTTCTACAAAATGTGTATCTGCTTGTTCAATTTCACTTTCAATCCTGTGTAAATCTTGATAACACTCTCCACAAGAATACAATTTGTCTACACTGTATGTTTTTTTCAAATTTTGACCTTATGAAAAAGCTTATCTAAACACATGACAAGTGATGCACTCTAGTTAATTTGGAAATGTCAAATGAGTAAAAGCTGCTAGTGTATAAACTTAGCAAGAAATAGGTTTGTCTCCTTTTGTCAGATTCTGACTGTTTTAACCTGAATGCTATCAAAATGAAGATGTGTACAGTTGTAAGATTTTATTTTCTCTTCTAAGTAAGAGTTGGTATGTCTTTCTCAATTTGACAACTGTTATTCTCCTTGATAATTGATATCTGTAAACAAAGAAGATGCATTATTGAAAAAAGAAAATCTGTTGACTATGTGCAATATAATTAGAATAACATAGGTATGTTTCAATTAACTAAAACATATCACCATATATCATATGACATGTTCCTGTCATAATAAAATTTTTTCTTGTTCAATATCCGTTCAATAAACATATGGGTAATTTAAGTACAGAAATATTTTCCTTTCTTCATCAAAGTATTTTGGTCATCATCACAAAAATTTTAAATATTAACTAAATTTTCAGAAATATAAATTCCAGATAAAACTATATTACAAACCATATTTTTGTAGTTGACCTTAAGACTCAACAAAGGTGGAAGTGTAAAGAAGAATATTTTGCTATTCAAGGAAATTCAAAAATGCTTAAAAAAAGAAAAAAAGAAAAAAATGTTAATTTTGAGATTCTTAAAATAGGAAGATATCATTTATTTGAAAAAAAAAAATGTTATCATTTCTTATGTTTAATGGTATCAATTTTTAAATTACTTTGAATATGCAAATCAGATATCAATTCTTGATGAGCCATACAAAAAATTGCAATTAATGTTTAAGTAAAAGGAGGCTACTTTTTATGCAGTCATGCTATTAGAAAACAATTGTCTTGTGTAAATAGTATTTTCGCATCATGAAATATTTTTCCAAAGAGAAAATATATCTTTTTAAAAAATAATGTTGATCAAATATAACAAAATTATTTTACATATAAAAATATGAATATCAGTTTTTTCTTCAGACTATAATGTCCTTAATTTATAATATTTATTAAAGCAATTAAGCGCTTATTTAATTAAATAATTTAGGTACCTACAAAAAAAAATCACTGCTCATTTTCGATACCTCAATTTAAATTTAATTTTTTAAAATAAAAATGTTTTCTTGAAGCTTTAATTTTAGCTTTAATTGAAAGCCAAGAGATTAAATTTACTAATTACAGTAAGCAAAATACCCTGGTTTAGTTCAAACCGAAATTATATTGCTCGGAATCACAAATTTAACTGCTGAAAAAAATTTTTTTTAAATTTACCGCCATTATTGAGTAAACAGTAGCTAAATTTCTGTTTTAAAAATCTTGCACAAAATAAATATACCTCCTTGAAATGTTATTTAAGTTGATTTTTATAATTGAAACTTACCTTTATCTGATTTCAAACAAGAATTAAGTGCTTACTGTCGGGAAATTTACGAAATAAATCACTCTTTAATAATAGTAGCCCTCTTGTAAGCGCTTATCTAGGCGATAAATTACGTGTTGACAAGTAGCAGGTGTGAATGACGTTTGGATGGCGACTGAAAGTGACAAAAAAATTCGTGTAGCTTAAAACGTAATATTTGGAAATTTAAATTTTTTTTTTGTTGTTTTTAACTAAATAGTAAAATTCAAAATTTAACATAATATTTTCAGCAAGTATAATATTTTATAGAATTTTAGTTTCTTTAGATTTATAGCCAGACTATGCTTTCTGAATAAATAAAAATAAAATATGCTTTCTGAATAAATAAAAATATGATTTCTGAATGAATAAAAATTTAAATTTCTTTTAAAAGAAAGAATTAAATTAAAATAACCGAACTAGGTTATGTTATTTATTAATATTTTTCTGAAATATTAAATATTTTCATGTTTAGATATTACATATTTATCTTACATTATTAATATGCTTTCTGAAAAAATTAAATTTCTTTTAGAATAATTTTAATTTAATAAAAAAAGAATGAAATTAGAATCAAAGTTTGGTTTGTTTAGTTTTCGATGTAAGGGGAATTCATCCAAAGACTTGTTCACTTCTAAAAACAATACGACCTCTACGGAAACTTGTTTCAATCCCTATGGAACACCATACTTAATAAAAATTTCAAAAATTTAATTATTTTTAATTATTTTAAAAGTAAAATGGGTGAATGATTTTTATTGAACTTTTCAATTTTCGATAGGCAATGTGATAATCAATTCTTAAGTAAAAAAAGAAATTCAACAACTTTTTTATAACAGGTTTTTAAAATATTTTAACGCTTTTATGAATTATTATAATAAAAAAATAAAAAATATAAACAATTATTTCAAAATTTTATTAGTAAACGAAAAAATTTCTTTTCTTCAGACTATAATGTCCTTAATAATTATTATTTATTCCAGCAATTAAAAGTTTATCAAATTAAAATTATATCAGATTTATTACATTTTTATCTTACTCTTCGGAGCAGATTTTCGGCCAGGTTGTCCCCTTTAGAATAAAAAACATAGATGATTTATATGCCCCAATGAGTCCTGCATTTAACTAATAAAAAAATTTTTTACAGCTAATTAAAATTTATTAAAATTTCATGGATTTACGTAGAGGGGGGGTAACAGAGTTAAAAAAAAAAAATTTTCACCAAGAAATTTAAAAAAATAATAATTTCAAAAATAATTTCATTCGTTTGTGAATGAGTACTGAAAGTTTCATTCAAATCTGACTATTATTTGATTTTTGCGAGAATTTTCAAATTAATGTGTTTGTTACCGTGAAAAAAGTGGGTTGTGTCATCATTACCACGTAAACCTATTGTTATAAAGGCGTAATTTTTTTTTTTTAGCCGCTAACTCAAATAAAACAAAACATTTTCTATCAAAATTTCGAAAATGTTAGCAGGGATTCAAAAAATTTTTAAAATAATTAAAAATTGCTTTGATCTTTCCTCTTAATAAAAATATAAATATTTTGATGGAAAAAGTTTGTTTTATTAAGTTTATGATTCATGCTGTTTTTTAGCGATATTTTGGACTACGTGTGTGTGTGTGTGGTGGGGGGTGTAACAGATGTAACAAAAATATATTTTACCAAGATTTTTTAAAATTAATAGTTTAAAAAATAATTTTATTTATTTGTGAATAGGCCTTAAAGCTCCATTAAAATCTGATAATTGTTTAATTTTCGCAAGAATTTCCAAATTAATATGTTTGTCACCGAAAAAAAAAAAACTGAGTTACGTAATCCATTGTCAGTACCGCCACAAAAATCGCTGAAAAAATAGCATATGAAGAAAAAAGCTCCAAACCTAATCAAAACGAACTTTTTTCATCAAAAAAAATATTTGTTAGAGGAAAGATCAAAGTATTTTTTAAAGTTTTTCAGTCCTTTCTAACACGTTCGAAATTTAGGTAAAAAATCTTGTTTTGATTTTCGTTACAGAGGAACCTATGAGAGTTTAAAACAGTCCTTGTGATATTTTAAACTGGAAGTAAATAGTGTTTGTTTCAAATCAAATACTATCAAATAATATTCCTTAAGGTTTCAGAAAAATATATTTTATTTTCGGAAGATATTTTAATAAAAAGAATTACCCTATGATGAAAGACGATTAAAAAATCTGCCCTAATCTGGTAGCTTACAGGAAAAAATCCTTCCAGTAGTTTTTGAAAGAGAAAAAAAGCAAAGTACTTTGCTTATGATAGGAAATATACATTTATTTACTCAGCTTGAAATTAAAACTAAAATAAAAGCTTCAAGAAAGATTTTTCATTAAAAAAAAAAATTCATTTTTAAAACCATAACCTTACGGCGTAAAAAGGTTATGATATCGCGAATCTGTGGAGTGTGTATCTACTTTTAGTTTACTTTCTGGGGGTCTGTCATGTTGATAGGGTCCTCTGTGTGTATGAAGGTTAAGGCGCTGTAAGTCAATCAATAAAGTAATTTATTTACGATACAATAAACCTAATAAACAAATTAAACATGGAAATCTCTTGGACTGAAGTTTCGAAATTCTGTCAACAAGAAAAAAATCCGAGTAAAAAAGAAAATCTGTTTGCTAGCAAAATTAATTTTACGGATTAACAAATGAAAGATCGTTTATTGAATTAGATTTTCATTTTACTAAAGAAAAAAGTTACCTGCTTTCAAAATAGGTTTTTCGTCTCTAATACTTGATAGTAAATTTATATTTTTAAAGCACTTTGGACTTAAAATTGTGACTGGTTTTCAAAATATTCGTATAATACCTGTTAATAATTTCATAACTTAACAAACAATAAAATGTTTATTTGTCTGGGAAAATAATTCATCTTTTTAATTGTCCTACATGAGTAAAAAAAAAAAGAAGCTTTTTACAAATAAACCGTACGTATTTTAACTTGTAAACAATGACATGAGGAGAAAGTTAAACTTACTTCCTTTGTTCTTTTCTCGTCTGATTTGTTTTTCTTACGAAAAAGAAAATTTAGAAAAATGCTGTGTCATTTTGAAGAGACTAACTGTTTGGGTTAAAAAATTAGATTAAAAAGCAAATGTCTATCGGCGTCAAATGTTAACGAAACAGCAAAACCAAGGGAGATAATTCGCGTGTAATTATTTACAAAAAAACATTGATTTAACTGGACATTTAAACATTTATACCTGTTTTTTGTTTAATAAATAAAGCCATGATATTTTTTTCTTTAAACACCAAATAAAAAAATAAATAATTAAAATGGTAAGTTTAAAAGTCGCGTTGAAATTAACGCGTTTTAGTTAGTCAGCTGTCACAATGTCAATAATTGTCAATTGATGATTGTCAATGTCATCATTGTCTTGCTTGTTTTTTAGTTTGACGCACTGTGTATTCCATTGTTATTATGAAAAATAGGGTACAAAACTAATGTATATATTTGTGGGTTCGGTTAAAGAGATTGAGAAGAATGGAGATCAAGTAACAACAAGGGGCACCGTAAAAGAAATGATTGGTGATACTCAGAGTTGAAAGAAAAACTAAACTATTTTGAATTTAAGATAAAATAAATTTTTACTAAAAATATTAAATTATTAAAATAAAAAGGCTGCACAAAAATTTGGTGGTTTGTGTGCCCGGAAAGAGGACAGATAAACAGACTTTCTGCACATGGTTTGCACGATTCGAAGATCTTTTCCGAGTTGAATTTAAAGAACAGGCAGATGATTGGAAAGTCAGGCTTCTTTACGGAAACTTGGATCCTTGGAATATGACTTCTAGGCAAACTATAGTGTTTGAGTTTTAATGGCGTATCAACCTCTGTTAGTTATTTAATGCCAAAAAGGTAGGGTTTTAAGGTATTTTTGTTTAATGTTATAGTGATTTGGTTGTGGTGATATCGACCGAGCAAAAGCGAGACCGGATGTTGGCTCTATGCCGACCAGAAAGTGAATGAATAAAAATCACATCCGCGCAGGTAGATTCGCGCAGATGTTCCAGTTGAAAAATAAAGATTAATCAAATATCAAATTACCATTTCGCGAGCCTACGCGAATTTTATTTACCAGCTAATGGGAAGCCCGGAATCAAATTCAAGTATGAAATTCCAAAACAAGCTGCGTTTTGATCCAAAAGGCAGATATAAAAAGAGGAGAAAAAGCATCGTTAGACAGACGGGAAAACGAGAGGAGAAGAGTGTAATTAATATCCCCTTTTAATAATGTATGATGTTGTCTTTTATAACGATACAGAAAACACAGAACACGGGAGCTGGATTAAACACAGCCATTTAGCTGGGCCGTTTATTCAGGAATTACCAGGGGAAAAGAAGTCCCTATATTGTTATTCTTTTTATTGGAAAGACCTGTCTAAGGGGGACAACTCATATCTTCACATCCCTCTTTTACCATAAGGAGTTTTTTCTAACAGTTTCTTACAAGTCGTATCTTTTGGGTGGTTTGATAACACGACCTGATTTTGTAGTAGTTTCTAGTCTACTCGTATTGGTTTGTGTTGCATGTGCAGGGCTCTGCGCTTCCATAGGCGGTGCGCAGATGTTTATGTTGGTGCTGTGAGTTTCCTCAGGGTGCACGTCTGGTATTGATGTGGTGTTGGGTGTGTGGGCAACTTCCTTGAGGTGCCTGCGGTTTCTGCGGAGACTCTGCCCTGACGGCGTTTCGACGATGTATGAACGCGGTTCAGCACAGGCCTGTTTGACGATGGCTGGGGTCCATCTTCTTGAGTCTTGGTCTTGAATGCGCACTTGTTGTCTTGTGCTAAGATCAGGGAGGTCCTTGGCGTGTATGTCATGGTGCCTTTTCTGTGACAACTGTCTTTGGAGTAGTTGATTCTGGATTTCCTCCCTCCGGACGTTTTGGTTGGTGCATTTGGCGGGGAGGTTGCTGACTAGTTTGCGATTGAACAGCAATTCTCCCGGGGATGGAATAATGTGGTCTATTGGGGTGGATCGGAGACACAACAGGCTCATGTTTATGTCCCGGTTGCTCAGCATGGCTTTTTTCATAGCCGCTTTGACGGTCTGAACACAGCGTTCTGCCATGCCGTTGGATTGTGGGTATCTGGGAGAGGAGGTGATGTGCTCAAAGTCCCATGCTCTTACGAAGTCTTTGAAATGCTGGGAGTTATAATGAGAACCGTTGTCGCTGATAAGCCTTTCTGGGACTCCTTGCTCAGCAAACATTTGCTTGATAAAACCGATAACTTCCTTGTTAGAGAATTCTTTGAGTTTGCGGATGAAGGGGTACTTCGAATAGTAATCCACAATTAGAAGATAATTAACTCCATTGAGGTTGAAAATGTCAGTCGCTAGGATTTGCCATGGTCGCACAGGGATCTCGTGTGGCATGAGGGTTTCTGCGGTTTGAGATTTTTGCAGCTCTTGGCATATGGTGCATTTCTGTGTTATTCTGTCAATGTCATTATTGATGCCGCTCCAGAAAACACATGTTCTGGCTCTCAGTTTGCATTTTTCGCGCCCCTGGTGCCCATAGTGTATCTTTTCCAATATCTCTGGTTGCATTGATGTAGGGATCAGAATTCTGTCACCTTTGAGTATTATGCCATTTTCAATGGAGAGCTCATCCCGGTAGGACCAATATGGCCGCAAATTTTTGTTGACTTCTCGGGAAGTGTTAGGCCAACCTTGTAGAATGGTTTCTCTGAGTTCACAGAGGATGGAGTCAGCTGTGGTTGCGTGCTTGATCTGTGCTAATTTTTCAGTGGAAAACTGAACGAAATCCACTCTTATATTGAGGTTGATCTCTTCTTTGTTTTTTCTATTTGGTAGTCGGGAGAATCCATCTGCCAGGGTCATCTCCTTGCCTGGACGATATGTGATGCTCAGGTCATACTCCTGCAGGCGTAGAAGCATGCGTTGCAAACGAGGGGGAGCTGAGATTAGGTTTTTTAAACTGATCATCTCTAATGGCTTGTGGTCACTTTCTACCTTGAATTGACATCCATATAAGTAGGTTTTAAATCGCTCACAGCCAAAGGCGACAGCTAGCAGCTCTCTCTCTATGTTCGCATATCTTTGTTCTGTCTCTGTGAGTGCTTTCGACGCAAAGGCGATTGGTTTTCCCTCCTGCATGAGTACTGCGCCTAATCCTTTGTTGGAGGCGTCCACCTGCAGGCTTGTTTCCTTTGATGGGTTGAAATATGCGAGAGACATTTCCTGGCATATCAGATCCTTTATTTTCTGCAGTGCTTTCTGGTGACTGGCTGTCCATTGATATTCTGATTCTTTCTTGAGAAGATCCCTCATGGGTGCCGTCAAATCAGATAAATGCGGAATGAAGGGCGCTAAGTAGGTGATTATGCCTATCACCTTTTGTAGTTCTGTTACATTGGTGGGGCTGGGTAGTTGTTTTATTGCCTCTACTTTGTTCGGATCGGGTTTGATACCATCTTTGTCGTATATGGCTCCAAAGAAGGCTATGCGTTTCTTGTCAATTTCGCATTTTTCACTATTGAAGCACAACCCTTCGGTTTGCGCCACCTTCATAAGCTTGCGGAGGTTGAGATCATGTTCCTCCTTGGTCTTTCCATAGACAATGACGTCATCTATTAGGCCGATTGTCCCTGGGCATTTTTCCATTATCATGTCCATTCTCTGCATAAATACGTCTTGGGACATCACTAGCCCAAATGGCATTCTTTGAAAGCAGAATCTTCCAAATGGTGAGTGAAACGTTGTTAGTCGTTGGGATTCAGTATCAAGCGGTATGGACCAATATCCATTTTTGGCATCCAGTTTTGAAAAATATTGAGCACCCGATAGCTTGTGCGTTAGCTCCTCCATCGTAGGGGTTTTGTAGTGGCATCTCATGATGGCTCGGTTGAGGTCTTTGGGGTCCAGGCAGAGGCGAAGTTTTCCGTTCTTTTTCCGAACGTAAACTATACTGCTGACCCATTCGGTTGGTTCTGTCACCTTTCGGATGATGCCTTGGGATTCCATGGACTTGAGTTCCTTTTCTATTTCGTCTCTTAGGTGGATGGGGCACTTCCCGAGTGCATGGATCACTGGGTGATTGTCGGGTTTTAGTACTATGTGATAGTCGCCCTTGAAGTGTCCTATGCGGTCAAACTGGTCGGGATAAACCTTTTTTAAATCCTTGATCGATTCAATCGGATCTTTTATTTCTCTGGTGGTGCAGTGGAGGCTTACTAATTTTAGGCTTCTGAGTGAGGGTAGTCCAATTATGGCAGGTCCATTTGATGTCACCACATAAAATTTTATGTGTCGCCATAGACCCTTGTAAGCGCATTTTATTACGATGGATCCGTGCTGTGGGATCTTGGAGCCGTTGTAAGCTGTTCGAACAGCTGTTTCTTCTTGCGTCGTTCCAGGACGTGGATGTCCATTTTGGTCCACACATTTGGGGAACATTTGACGGAATGTACGTAATGGGAGGGCGTTTCCTTCAGCTCCGGTGTCTATTTTGATTTTTAGCCGGTCTGTGCCTTGCCTGTTTGGAAGTGCAACGTCGAGATTCGCGAAGGCTTCTGTTTCAGGTGTTTTTTCTTCGTGCTCATGCCATACTCTCGAAATCACTTGCGATCTCTATTTCATTTTGCACATTAATGCAGCTCTGTTGGCTTCTTCCTGTGTCCCGTGCTGTTTCAGCTTTTTTGCGCTTGGTTTGCTGCCTGTTCGTGTTCTTTCTGTATGTTTGTGTCTGACACACTTTGGCCCAGTAGTTCTTCCGACCACATGCAGAACAAGTACTGCCTCGTGCAGGACAATTTCCTGGCTTGTGTTGACGACCACATCTACCACAGACGTCGAAACTTACAGTCTTGTGTTTTATGGCGCTTATGTGGCTTTCCTCTTTTTTTAGCTCATTCATCTTCTCCATATGGCTGATTGAAGCTTCATAGCTTCTACACGTGTTGAGCACATCTGGCAGTGGTACGGGCTCGTTCTTGCTCAGTAGTTTCTTTTGTAATTCTGGGAAACGGGTTCCTATAATTATTTGTTCGGTAATTCTTTCCTCAAGTTCGAGCTCGTCTCTGAACTTGCATTTCTGCGCCTGAAGCCTGCACCTTGCGAGAAAGTCATCGATACTCTCAGTGTCGGACTGTGCGTATTTTTGTAGGGTGAAGCGGGCAATTCGGAAATTAGTTTGGGCTCTATTTGTTCTAAAAATTTTTTCCAAATCATCGCCGGATTTCGTTTGTCCGCTTCGTTGGCGAATAACCAAGAGTTGTATCTTCTCAGGCCTTCCGTGCCTGCCAGCAGCAGAATGTGGTCCACTTGTTTACTTTCCTCAATGGCTCTTACGGAGAAAAATAACTCGCATTGCTGCTTAAAAAATTTGAAGGATTCCACCAAATTATTTGTTTCCCAGTGCATGTGCGGTTCCATTGAGTGACTGGACGTCATTTTGCAACAATATACGGGAGTGAAAGAGAATGAGAGAATGAATTCGACAACTTACGGTTTTCTCAGGAACATCCAAGATGGCGTCTTCTAGTGTGCACATGTGCGTTTTTTTTTTTGTTTTTTTTTTTGGGCTCTCATTAATAAATTTCTTCTTGTGTCAGTTTATAGTCGTGTTGCGTGTTCCATTGTTGGTTTTACAGCTGCCACCATTTAATAATGTATGATGTTGTCTTTTATAACGATACAGAAAACACAGAACACGGGAGCTGGATTAAACACAGCCATTTATTTGGGCCGTTTATTCAGGAATTACCAGGGGAAAAGGAAGTCCCTATCTTGTTATTCTTTTTATTGGGAGGGCCTGTCTAAGGGGGACAACTCATATCTTCACACCCCTACTATGCTACTATGCTGACCTCTTTCTTTCTCCCTATCTCAAAAGTACTTATTGATCTCTTCAAAGACATTCCACACAAACCAATTTACTGACTTATTGACCTTAGCTGTGGCAACTTCAAAAGGAACATTTCTCCACATTACTAAGCCTTTTATCTTTTTCAGCATTATATTTTCCATGAACATTCTAACCTCTGTTGGACTTATATTCAAGTATTATTTTAATTGTAAAACATTAATTGAAATGTGTATATATAAATGTTATTTTATACTCAAATTGCCTTTCTTGATTTTATAATCATTTTATGAATTATAGTGGGCTATCTTCCCACAAGGCCAAATTCTGTTAACCTGCACTGTATACAATTACACTTCATTAGAACGGAATCCTACTACAACTAGAAAAAGAATAAATAAGATAAGATACCCGCTATCTGGTAAGATTTTGATGAGAATTTATTGTTTTTATTCTTTTTTATTTTAGAAAACTAAAAATGTCTTCTAGTTTTGTACTCAAAATTTTTTTGCTGAGAATAACTTTTCCTTCAAAAATGTGTTATAGTAATAATTTTTTTTTCAAAAAATGTATTGTTGGTAATATTTTTCCTTCAAAAATACATATTTTTTTATAAAAGTTTATTTTTATGTATATATTTCTATAAAAGTCTATTTTTATACTTTCATAGTGTTTTGACACCGGCTTTGGGGGTTAACTATTTGCCCATAGTTGGGACCCTAACAGGTGCTACCACACTGGGTCAGGGTGGACCTGGGAACAATAGCAGTGAAGAGGTGGTTTCCTGATCCTCACAACCTCCCAATCAGAGGCCTTGCTGCTGGATGCAGTTTACCGTCATGCCCAGGACCAAACTCTATTGTACTAAAATACATGCGCAACAACAGTTTTGATGAAACAGTTAAGACACTATACCAGATATTCGGTGTGCAAACTTCTCTTTTTAATAGACAGTTTAATTGCCTTAATATTACAAAGCGTGACTCAGTTGATTTTGCTACATATACTGGCATCGTGAACAGTGAATGTGAAAGTTTTAAAATCCCCTCAATCACTGATATACAATTTAAATGTTTAAGCTTTGTATGTGGTTTGAGGTCGGCATGTGATGTTGACGTTCGCACGAGAATTCTCTACAGCAAGTTACAACAGAGTGTCAATGACTGGTGATTCTTAAACATAATTTGACTATGATACAACAGTTGGTGCCCTCAACAATGGCCACAGTAAGTACTGTTCAAAGACAATGCTTTACTCCACCACCTACTTCAACAGACAAGAAACCTCCATTTACTTGCTGGAATTGTGGTAGCTGGCATTTTGCTTGGTATTGTCCATTCAAGTTACAGTGTTTTCAGGAATGTTACCAAATCTAAATTGAATCTAATCTAATCTAAATCTATCTATCTAGCTAATCTAATCTAAACTTATTTATAAATGGAACTTTGTCTCTGTGTGTGTGTATGTGTCTGTGTGTGTTTATGTCCGTTACCTATAGACTCTGGAATGGCTGAACTGATTTTCTTGAAAATTTACACAGTTGTGCTATAAGCGTCTGCAAGTGTTCTTATCTAGGTTTTGTGTCGAGGTTCCCCCAATAAATATCGAAAATCAATAATCGAATAAATCAGGTTATAGAAGGAGTGGTCCGATTTTAATCAAATTTGATACACTCAGAGACAAAGACATAAGAAACAATATTCAGAAGTTTCAAGATTGCAGTTCTTACAATGGTGCAGAAAATCGATAATATATATATATATATATATATATAAAAGGCAAGATGTTTGTGTGTGTGTCTATTTATCTCTCTGTATGTTCTTTATACAAATCCACAATTTTTATCCGATTCTCAGCAAACTTCACACAAATATTATTTAGGCTGAATCTGAGCTCCAGGACCATGGATTAGTTTTAAAGTTTTAATTATAGCTGAGCAATGCCGGGCTATACTTCTAGTACAATGTCAATGTTTAAGCTTTGTATGTGGTTTGAGGTTGGCATGTGATGTTGACATTCTCATGAGAATTCTCTGCAGCAAGTTACAATAGAGTGTCAATAATTGGTGATTCTTAAACACAATTTGACTATGATACAACAGTTGGTACCCTCAACAATGGCCACAGTAAGTACTGTTCAAAGACAATGCTTTACTCCACCACCTACTTCAACAGACAAGAAACCTCCATTTACTTACTGGAATTGTGGCAGCTGGCATTTTGCTTGGTATTGTCCATTCAAGTTACAGTGTTGTCGGGAATGTTACCAAATGGGACATAAACAGGGATTCTGTACCCCACAATTGGTGCAAACCAGCACACAGTAGCCACATAAATACACTCAACATAGGAAAATACACAAACACACTCTGATTGCAAAGTTTTTCCCAAACTCTAAGTTGACCTGCAAATATGTGGCAGTAAAACTGAATGGCTGTCCTTTTCACATACAAATTGACACAGCCTCCATTGTAACATTCATATTGCAAATACTATGAAAAAGTATAGGCCAGCCTTTACTAACACAAATCAGTCAGGTAGCACAAATTGCGTCCAAAGATTGCATTCATATCATGGGCGAGTTACCATCAACTATCACACTCAAGGACAAAATGGTGTCTGGAAATATTTACTTGTCAGACTCTACTCACAACTTCCTGGGACTTGATTTTATTGAGAAACTGGGTTTTCTAGACACTCCACTCAACTCTCTGTGCAATGTGGTATCCAGACCTTTATCTCATGGCAAGCAACATTACTGACCTGACCAAACTGATAATCAATAAATTTTCTGTAGTTTTCTCCAATGACGTGGGATGCTGCACTTAGGCAGAAGCTACAGTCTCACTCTAGCTTTCAACGAAACCTGTCTTTTGCCCAAACAACTAATACCATATGCTACTTTGTCACTGGTAGACTAGGAATTGAAACGTCTGGAAGAAATGGAAGTTTTCACACCTGTAGGATATTTACAGTGGGTAGCACCCATTTTGGAGGTTAAAAAAGCCAATGGCTCAATTTGATTGTGTGTTGATTTTTCAACTAGACTAAACACAGCACTTGAGTGCAATATTCAGATGTGGAATTTAATTTACAAACTGGCAATATCTCACCATACGTGAAAACAAACACAACGTTAACATACATAGATACAAAATCCAATCATCCAAAAAGTATAATTAGACATATTCACAAAGAAATAGAACACAGACTATCAAATAATTCATCAAACAAAACAATATTTGATGAAAAATATCTATGAAGATGCACTAAGAAAATCTGGCCATAAAAACATTTTACAATATAATTCTCAACTAAACAGACAAACAAAAAATGATAATAGAAAATTAAACATTATCTGGTTCAACCCACCATTTAATTTAGAGATAAAAACTAAAATAGGACAAATATTTTTTAAACTGATAGATAGACACTTTTCAAAAGGATCAGAACAAAACAAAATTTTCAATAGAAACACAAGCAAGCTAATCTATAGTTGCACTAGTAATTTAGATAGTTTCATAAAAAAATAAAATGCCAGAAACTTAGATAGCAATGTACAAAACAGGACCACTAATAAAGAATGCAACTGCAGGGACACAAATAAATGTCCACTTCAAGGACTTTGCAACACAAAAGAAGTCATTTACAAGGCAAAGGTAGATGACTTAAATGGCCAAAATAAAATATATTTGGGTTCAACCAAAGACACCTTTAAGACCAGATGGTTTAATCACAGGTCTACATTCACAATAGAAAACTTAAAAAACTGTACAAAATTGGCTAGCCAGGTGTGGAAATTAAAATCAAAATATGGAAAAGACCAAACATAACATGGAGTATAGTAAAAACAGCCAAGCCTTACAACAGTGGCAAAATATGTAGACTGTGCCAAGAAGAAAATTTAGAGATTATGCTATTCCTAAA
Source organism: Ascarosepion bandense (assembly GCA_037127315.1). Classification (NCBI taxonomy): domain Eukaryota; kingdom Metazoa; phylum Mollusca; class Cephalopoda; order Sepiida; family Sepiidae; genus Ascarosepion; species Ascarosepion bandense. The sequence goes on along the minus strand of JBBBDQ010001586.1, from coordinate 1,702,507 downwards.
CAAAAACAAACTGTTGAATGAAAGAACAGAAATTATGACTAAGTGTAACCATACTAAAAAATACCTCTTAGGTTCATACAACCATGGATGAAAACGCCATAATTCCTTGCAATTTAAAAAACTACACGTTCAAAAATTCCCTGCCACGTGAGTGTTTAAAAAAACACCGTTACGTGAGCGTTCTTAAAAAAATGGTAAACGGTAAAATCAGTCATTGTAAATCACCTGAAGACACCACTGATGGTAAAAACCTAGGTCATGTAATAACTCGTTTACAAATGGAAAATATTCAAAAGTTCTACAATATATTTGTATTGAACACTTTTTAATACAAATGTGCACTGGTCTAATCTTATTATGACCAGAAACTATATATATATATATATATATATATATATTTCCAGGTGAAGAGGACTCAAGGTTTTATAATTTTGAGTGCCCTGGCATTTATTTTTTTATAAACAGTGCTCAATGTAATAAATATTATAGAGCTTAATATAATTATATAGTTATGAATCCATTGTACATTGCAACACGGAAATTTCTATGTTTCGAGATAGATTCTCTTCATCGGGCAATGTTTGATGTTGGTGGTAGAGATGATTTACATTTAAATAACAAAAACCTTTGGTTTGCTGTGTATGTATGTGGGAAAATATAAAAATTACATGTGTATTTCTTTTAACTAATCAGAGCAAAGATTCATTTTGGGATTTAGCCCCAAAGAATATATACTAGCCAACTTTGTCTCTTTTTTTCTCCTTTTTTCTCTTCTCTTATCTTACTTTTTTCCTTTCTTCTTTTCACGACTTAACAGTCAAGATGTCAACCTGCCTTTAACCCAACCTTATCATTTTCCTTTTTTTTCCTTTAGTTCTATTGTCTTTGATGCGATAGGCCTATTTAGTACCAAGGCTGTCCTTTTCACTTTCTTATCATTTTTGGTCTCCTAGTTGTAATTTTCTCAAAATCTTTGATTTATAAATAACATTTTTATTCTTCCTTTTTTCTCATTTACTTCCTGCTATCCTTTTACCATCTTTCTAATTTCTATTTCTTTGTTGTAAAGCTTTTTTTTATAAAAAGAAAACTTTTTTATATAAATAATTTTATGTTTCTATTTACTTTATTTTGATAGTTTGTCAGTAATTATTTTCCGTAAGCACTTGTTGGTGATATGAATGTTATTTCATTTAGATTTTACCCATTTTCTAATGTGAACATTTTGCAATGTTTACATGTGACATTTATCTCATTGTGTTTATTTCACAGATTTTTATTCTTAAGTGATTTAATAATAGTTTTTTGTATAAACATAATAAACATGGTTCATTTAAGCCTTAAGTTACTAAACACACAGAATGGACAGTTTTCAAAGAAAACTAATAAATTCCCTTCATCCTAATGTCACGTGACTTTGCAATTACACATGAAGAAATTCTAAAAACTGAAATATTCCGTTAATTTTTTGAAATTTGTGAGCGTATCTGTGGTTACCAACACTAATTTTGTTTATAGATACATAATTTAGAATAAAGCTCATTTCGTCTTTCTGCCTTGAAAAAGTTCATCACGGACGAAACACGCAGGCAATTTAAAATACAGTTTTCCTCTTGTCTTTATTTTATTTAACTATATATATATATATATATATATATATATATATATATATATATATATATATTAGTTATACTTCAGAACATGTACAAACTATAATCTACTACAAAATTGTACATTTTGTTTTGACATTGAAAGAACAATGTCTCATCAGGTAGATTGCTATCATTATTAACTACCTGATGAGACATTGTTCTTTCAATGTTGAAACAAAATGTACAATTTTGTAGTAGATTCTAGTTTGCACATGTTCTAAAGTATCATTAATAATAAATATCCATTGCTCTATTTTGATATTGAGCACTAATTTAAATTAATCTTTTGAACATTGCAATTTTCTTTGTTCTTTATTCATTTGGATAAAATTTTCAAAACCATTATTTAAAATATAGGCACCAATTTCCTCATTTTGGTACTTTTAAAATTTGCCCATTTAATTCAATGACAAAGTCACTGGGTAATTGCCATTATTTAACCTATGATTTTATTGACAGGTGGAATATACATTGCTGTTTTTCATTATATTTTAAGCATAAGGTCATATTTTTCAAAATTCTTTGAATACTTAATATTACTTATTTTCTTTCAAATACCTAAGACAGATATTTGATTTTTAAAAGGTCTTTAGAATATCTGAAATTTTGTTTGTCATATTTTTCAAATAAAAAAAATAGACTTCAAGAAAGTATTAAAGATATATTAAAATTTTACTGAAATGTGTAAAAATGATCTTTTTATTTGTTAGCCATCAACTATTAACTTTAAAATAAAACAAAAGTGTTACTAAAAAGGATATATATAGATTATTTCAAATTCTTTTTCTGTTTTTCATCTCAAATGTTGGGTTATCTAATGCCGTTTTATCTAAATATTTTGTCTGCTGCTCCTGTTATATATTTACCAATCCAAAGAATCTGCAATGTTATTGGTCCTGAGCTGGCATCTTGGCTTCAGTCACTTTCTCAACTTCCCTGTTTTATCTTCTATGCATACTTACATAGTAAATGTCCTGATAAACTTTCATTCATAGAGACTCTTAGGTATTGTGCTGGTATTGCACCCGGCCGGAAGTTACTGTTAGCTACTCAAAGGTCTAAAAGCATCACCACGGAAAACAGAGCAAAGCCATTAATTTTGGTGACTCAGCGTTTCTTAAAGTCAAAACACAAAAAACAAAAAAAATAAAACATAAACACACACAAGCACGCGTACCTAAAAACAATGACCTGAAACTAATCTATGTACACATGGTGTTCAAATAAAACCCATGTGTACAATCAAAAGTGGAAGGAAAATTTTAATAGACAAACAAAAGACATTATTAACTGGGCAATGTTGCTGACCGCAGCTGACAGAAACATGGCCGATTTTTTCCACCAAATAACCTTGGCTCCAGAGTAGAGCAACGTGCTCCTCCTACCACCTGCACCTGGCATACCCTTGTCTCTGACCATAGCAGCAGCAGCTCTAGCGAAACCAGCTGCTCTCAACCTAGTTTGCCAACCCCAGCAGCAGCAGCAACAGCAGCAGCTACCACCAGCAACAATCCTTTTTAGGGCTTTCTGACTACATATGCAACAGTCCTTCTAAGGACTAACCGACTCCAGCAGCAGCAGCCACCAGCACCAGCAGGAGCACCAGGTACCAGCTGGAGCACCAAACACTAGGCACCAGCAGAAGCTGCAGTCCCGGTTACATATGCAACAGTCCTTTTAAGGGCTAGCTGATTACATGTGAAAGAGTCCTTTTTGGGACTAGCTAGTTACGTATGCGACAGTTCTTCTAAAAAACTAACCATTTACATATGCTACAGTCCTTGTAAGGACTAACCATCTCCAGCAGCAGCGACCAGCAACAGTCCTTCCTGGAACTACTAAGCAGAACCTCTAGCAACCAGCATCCTGTGGATAAACTGGCTACCTCTGCACTGACTTGCTAGCTGCTGGTCTACCGCCCTGAAGCCAAGCAATCCTTACGATTGGCACTGCCCGACTTAACAATCATTCTGTACATACGTTTGCCAGATTTTGTAAATAAAATTTGGCTTGCAATTATAAATCCTCGTTTTCGTTGTTCTTAATCCGATCATATTACTTTAACTCCTTGCGGGGTTAATGGAATCTGCTCTGACAACCCCACTACACTGGTTATATCGACAATGTTAAGTAAGAATGTGTTGTTTTGATGTAGGTACCTGTAGTCATGTTCCATAACTACCTTTAGGATTGAATTTTTAAAAATAAGTTTTTTTGAAACTTATTTTAGTTTTAATTGAAACCTAAATGATTAAATTTACTATTTCCAGCAAGCAAAATACTCTGATGTATTTCAAACAGAAATTATATTGATTGGACTCTAAAATTTTGATACGTTTTAATTTTTTTCAAGTTTTTAGCCATTTTTGAGTGATCAACACATTTGTAAACAAAAGTTAATTCCCAGTTCAAACAATCTTGCAAAAATAATATATACATCTGTGACACATTATTTTTGAAAAATTAGCAAATTTAATGTTAAAATCATCTGGTTTGCACAACTATGACTTATTTATAGCATCAAATGTAAAATAAAACTATTTCTTAACTACTTCTTATTTTTCATACAATGCTGTTTTTCAGCAATTTAGTCGATTGGATAGCTATTTTGGTGTTATGAATATTGTGGTATGTTTGGCCAGTGATTGTGGCTCGCTAAGTTTTATAGTGGGTTGCTTATCTATTTCTTTTCCCGTTAGTAGTGGGAGTCCATTCTAGTGAAGGGTAGTTGTAAATTGTTGCAGGTTAACGCAATTTAGCCTTGTGGTAGATAGCCCACTATAAGTCATAAAATGATTATAAAATCAAGAAAAGCAAATTGAGTTAAAAATAACATTTATATATACACATATCAATTAATGTTTTTACAATTAAAATAATACTTGAATATAAGTCCAACGGAGGTTAGAACGTTCATGGCAAATAATGAGCTGAAAGAGATAAAAGGCTTAGGAATGTGGGGAGTGGAGGTATGTGAGGAATGTCTTTGAAGTAGTTGCTCCTGATGTCAGTATGTACTTTTGAGACAGTGGAGAAGGTAAAGAGGCAAGCATAGTAGCCGCTCGATTTAAGTCAAGAGGAGACACTGGTTACTCTTGCCTGTCTGTCTGCTGGGTGCTTGTCTGTATCTGCCTTTTATATCTGCTTTTTGGATCAAAAGCAGCTCATTTTGAATTTCACATTTGTATTTGATTCTGGGCTTCCCATTGGCTGATAAATAAAATTCACGTAGGCTCGCAAAATGGAAATTTGATATTTGATTAATTTTTATTTTTCAACCGGAACATCTGTGTAAACTCGGATGTGCAACGATGATTTTTGGTCATTTGCCTTCTGGTCGGTATAGAGCAAACATCTGGTCCCTTGCTTTTGCTCGGTCAGTATCACCACAGTTTAATTAATACACATCTATTGAACGGATGAAGAGGCTCATCCCTTGTTTCCTGTTTAGGATGTGGTTTCCGGCTTTCTCTTTTCCAATCTTTTACTCTTATTTTTTTTTTCAATTGGAGTAGATAAACTAAACTATCGCCCAGTTTACACTCCACCCACGTCTATTGAACGGGTGAAGAGGCTCATCCCTTGTTTCCTGTTTAAGATGTGGTTTCCGGCTTTCTCTTTTCCAATCTTTTCACTCTTACGTAGCCCCTGCACATCAGTGGCGTTACTGCCTTGCTCGGGGTGATATGATTAAAAAAAAAACACAGATGAACACTGGTTTTTTATATACCCACCTTTTTGGTCTTGTATCACATTTTTATATTTTACAAAATAAATGTTACTTTCTTCTTGGATAAATAGACATTATGAATTTAAGTACAAGATAGGCTGCAAAATCTCATCATTTTACAGTGAAATTGCTAGATGTATGTTCTATGGTAACAGTTTCTTCTCTTGAATGTCTCATTTGTGGATATCTCTTCTGGCTTCTCCACTTCTTACTTCTCAGACAACATTAATTTACAAAAATTTAAATAAATGCAATGTCAGTTGTGATCTATCATCTTAATTCCTGTTCTTTCTTCATTATATTGCATTTTTCTTGCATTCTCTCACACTCAGCAACTGAGCACCATCTCTATAACTATGGTTAGAGTAAAATGTAAGTTTTTGCCCAATTCAAAAATAAAAAAATACATTTTATTTTCATTCTCTGTACCGCCACTAATTTTTGACATCTAACTTTTAAATTGAATTTTTGAAAATACACCATCCGGAATATTTTGCTTACTGGAAAGTGGAAATAGTAAATTTTTAGTCTTTTAGCTTTCAATTAAAGCTTCAAGAAAATTATCAAAATCCATTTTAAAACTTAGATTTCACAAATTATCATGAAAAAGTAGAGATACGTAATGTTTTTAAGATTCAAAAGGATATTAAAATATATTCTCATATCTAAATATATTTACCTCTTAACTGACTTACGTGAGTACAAAAAAAGAAAAAAATCCTTCTGAAAATAAATATTTTTTATCTGGAACGAGGGGTTATTTTTTTTTTTTTTAATTACAACAGGCGGACTCGCTTGTTCATCAGATGTATTTAAATATCTATAAAAAAAAATTAGATGAATTACCTATGATCTGTGCTTCTTAAGACAAAGAATGATTAGAAGAAAGTAGAATTTTTTTAAATAGAAGTCATATTTTTGGATAAATTACATTGAAATTCAACTGTTATGACAAACTAAATAAAAGTATATATTTCATGGCGAGTACTTTTTTTTTTCATTGATTGCGAAAACAAAGCAGTTGAGTTTACCACTTTAGCATCTACAGTTTGCAATTAAAAAAAAAACGTTTGTTCTTCATTTCTTAAACAAAGCAGACGAAAAGGATAAAGTTTGAGTGCAGCAGATAAGTTTGGTGAATAATGAAAAAAAAAACAAAAAAAAAACATACTAATTATCTCCCCTGATTTCAGCATATACATTTGCACGGAATTAAGGAAATTTAGGAAAGATTTGACTGGCTAAAGGCCTTCGGGGAACAAAACAAAAATTTACCGAAATCATAGGTCTTTTACGCTGAAGCATAGGTGCATGTGGTTGTTAATGACAAGGAAACACGTGTGTATACAGGGCCGTAGCTTTCTGAGTATAACCAGTCTTTTCTCCCAAAATGAATACATAAACTAAACAGATTTTTACTGCGTTTATTCAGATGTTTTCTTTCTTTCTTTCTTTCTGAATTGTTTAGTTTGATTTCTGACGAAGACTATGATTGCACAGATCGGCCCGGACACATGCCCAGTGTGCCCAATAGTCAGATACGGCCATGTAACAACAATGTAACAACACAAAATAAGAAATTTATTTACAAATTTACAGTACACAGTTGTAGTTGTCAGTAGCTTATTTCAAAACAAATAAATCACACATTAAAAGTTGTATATTTGATAAACAGAGAAAATTTTCAAGCACTAAGTACATTCCTGAAATTCGTTTGCACACAAACAAAAAACTAAGCTGAATTCCATACAAACAAAACTAGGTTTCCAAAATGATCAAAATAAATAAAAAAAGTTCATTTTTCACATTAAAAATATTACAGTGGAATTCAATATAAAATATGTATTTTTAGGTATTTAGCTTCAACAGTAGAAAGTTTTCGCAGTCATCGGTTGTCATTAAAGGCTAATAATATATTGGCGTGAAATGAACATCTGTGAAGTGAGTGCTTTCTTTCTCTCTCTGACGCCAACTGACTTTCTTGTCGTGATTCATTCTTTAAAAAGAAGCAGACGTGGCTCAAGTGTCCAGCGGAAGAATCACGTTTTGTGCAGAAAATTTTTAGAAATAGATTCAATCAAATTGCAAGTTTGTAGAAAAACAAAGAAAGCTAGTTGGAGCCTTTCTACCAAAAAATGCATGAAATTTGATTAATTAAAATAAAGTGATAAGTAAATTGTCGCTAGACTGCGATTTGTAAATTGTCCTATGATAGCTAAGTAGTAATTTTTTATCCAGTAGTGTTACGAGTTTGCAAATCATGAAGAAGAAAGTTATTTTTATTTCATATCCACCACAACACTGTAGTTTTGACATTTTAAATCTTAGTTTTATAACTTACATCTAGAAAAATACTTTTACTACAACAATTATGAGCCATTAAACATTTTACACCATCAGTACATCCAAGCTTACAGCACCTGGTAATTCTCAATTCAAATTTAAAAGTGCACACATAAGAAGAAAAATATCTTATTCTTACACTTTTAAATGTACATCTGTTTTCTCATCTGATAATGGATGCAAAAGTGAAAGCCATTCCTACTGAAATATAGAAATACATATGGAAAGAGTAGAAAAAAATGAAGTATTTGTATAAATTGTATAATGAAAATTTTGTTGTTATTCCATACTATTCTCTTCATTTGTTTCAGTGAAAAATACATTAATTCAATTTATTTCTATATCGCTACCTCATTGTTATTGTAGAAAGATGACTGCTGTATTCAGATTAAATAAGGCTTTACTTATACAAAAATATTTTATCAAATTGGATTTTTAAGTTCATCACCAAATAGATGAATCCTGGTTTGAAATCTGATTATATTTGTAATTCAGGTTTTGCTCATTTTTTAACTTTTTATGCTCAATAGATCATTTTGCTAATGAGGTACTTTGATTTTGCAAATTTTCTTTATTTATTCTGTAAACTGTATGATAATTGCATTGATACATTGTTTCTAATGTGTATGCTCGAATATATTTTAAAATAATGTAAAAAATCTATATTGTATTTGCCTCCTATTTTACAAGGATATTTTGTGGAAAAAGTAAAATATATTTTAAATTGATTTTGTAGGGAAAATATATGATTTGGGTCATACAAATACTATACTGTAACAGTATATCATAATGAATTTTGAAATCATATAAAGAAACTTGATTCAATTTGCCAAATTCTTATAATTACAGTAGATGCAAACAAAGTACAATGAATGTGAATGAATTCTTACAGATAATTACAGTAAACTGCAGACAAAGCAAAATATGTCGCTGAATATTACTATAGGAGAAAAAAACTGAATGCGTTCTAACAGAAACTGGTATTTCAGCCAACAATAGACTACCATTCATAGAAAGCAGCAAAATAACTAAAAATAATATTATAAATATTTGTCTGTGTTTCTGAGCTGAGATATTGTAATTATTTACATTATTTTCTCCACATGGCCCAGTGGATAAAAGCATTTGTTAGATCCACTGACTTGAGCCAAAGGGTTGTGAGTTCAACACTTGGCTACAGCAGTAGTCAACAACCACTTACAGAGTTGAGTTATTATTTATTTATCGTTCATAAAACCATTTTGGAAAGCAACTGAACCTTGTTAGTAATGCTTTCACATTTCTAGCACCATTTTCCTTTGAGATACTGTAATAAACAAATGTTTCTTAAAAGTAACAATCATTAATGATATACTGTATATCTTGTGTGGTTTACGCAAGCTAAGTTAGGAGGTAGATTGAAATCATGTGGGTGTTCATCTTAACTGTCGATGTATCATAAGAAATTTGATCTATGTTAGACTACTGATTTAGCGTGTTTGCAATATTTTATTATTAGTAATACAATTTACTGTAATAATTTGGCTTGTTTTCAACATCTTTTAAAAAGTTTAATCAGTTCACCCCAAGATTTTTAGCTCAAAATTCTGAGTTAGGCCTATACTTATGGTATTGGGTGACTCTCCCACAAACATAAGGTAGGCCACCAATGGCCTGAAACTTAGGCCTACCAGTAAATGACGTTAAGCAACAGTATATGATAACCTGTAACAAAACTACATAAACTCATACCACTTACCTGCATATTGAAACACTGACCATAATATCTTTTTATATTAATTGGGTAAAAAACAGCCTACAACCCACTGGTAGGTACTGCATAATGTCATGGTATAATTTAGCAAACATTTATTGGATACAAATCATTTATTATTCCAGCAAACTTCTGAAACAAAAGAAATGTAGAAAAAACATACATACAAAATCAAACCAGAATTTCTGCAAACAAATTTTGAAGATTCAAAATAAATTTAGTGATTCTGGATTCCAGTTGGACAAAAAACAAATTGAATTTTCAATGACTTGACTAGTGCAATAGCAGTGGACAGCTTGACCGGAGCCTCTTTGACCACCTCACGCCTTACGCATTCATCCTGGAGCGTGTCTAAATATAGGTCAGCTAATTGAGTCTGTATACTTGGGCAATTTCTTACATCTTCCTTGTATTTGAGGATGGCCATCTTTTTGGGCCCTAACTCCTAACACTCTTGTAATTTTACCCTTCCTCTGGACTAGCTCCATCAGGTCTCTCATGGTCTCAATGGCTGTGCCCTCATTGGTAAACTTGCCAACCAACAGACCATCCAGGTCTGTCCAAGTCATCTGAGGATCTCTGATTAAGTGACTTCTTATGAACCCCAAGACCTTTCCTTCCGCTGCATTGTATACCAGGTAGAGCATCTCTTTATCTGACAGATCATATATAGTCTGGCTTTTTTCGATACATGCTAACCATCCCCTTAGATTCCTGGGGTCACCCCTAAAGGAGCCCTAGCAAATCTCTAAACCCATGTTAATTATTGCCCTGCTATCTTATCTTTAACCTCTATCTTTTCAGGCTCTTCTGACCTGTAGTCACTCATGCTAACCTACTAGCAATTATCAGATCAGCAAATCAACAAATAGCAAAACAAAGAACAAAATTGGCAAATCGAAAAAGAATTCAGGACAGCCAAAAAGTATCCTTCCTGTTATTGTGGTTCTTGTCATGGGGTTGCTGTGAGCTTTAATAAAAGAGGAAAAAAAATTATTAATGACCAACGTCCACTGGTTCTCACTCTTTTCTCAGTTGTTTGCTGTTTCTTTTTATCGGTTTGGTCATAGTCAATCCTAGGGTTGAAAATCCTGATTTTCACAGCACCAAATGTGAACATCCCCCACCGGTTCTTTGCGTCAACACCCAAAATCTCCACAGCCAATCTCTTTGTTCCAAAGCAGGTTCTGCCTATGTTGTGCTTGATTGATCCCAAAGATGGTTTGGATTGAAAGTTACTGAGGTTCTATTGCATCAATGATCCAGACAGAACTGGCAGCCATAATAAGAAAAAGGAATCTTTGTAGAATTAACAACAAGGAATTTATGTACATACTAGCAGTATAGCCCAGCATTGCTCAGGTGTAATGAAAGCTTTTATATATATATTATTGATTTTCTGCACTATTGTAAGAACTGCAACCTTGAAACTTATGAATATCGTTTCTTATGTCTTTGTCTATGAGTGTATCAAATTTGATTAAAATCAGACCACTCCCTTGATAACCAGATTTTTTTGATTATCGATATTTAATGGGGGTACCTCAACACCAGACCTAGCTAAGAACACTTGCAGACGCTTATAGTACAACTGTGTAAATTGTCAAGAAAATTGGTTCAGCCGTTTCGGAGTCTATAGGTAACGGACACACACACACACACACACACACACAAAGTTCCATTTGTAAATAAGTTTAGATTTCCAAATTCATGTTTTTCCACTGAAAAAAAAAAATGAATGATGTAATGTTACATTATTACCAAAATTTTGAACGTTAGAAAGGATTAAACAATTTAAGTTGCTTAGCCTGAATTCATAATTTCTTCTAAGACAGGCATTCACATGACTACATGTCTCTCTTGTTAATTCGCTCTGTATTGGTTCTACTTACGGTACTCAACTATAATCTACTTACGGTACTCAACTGTACTCTCTCAACTAACTGAAAACCCATCTACTCATGTGTTGATATTGAGTCTCACATCTAGCAGGGTTGGTTATGAGACACTTTGGGTCCACTTAGCATTTTCAAATGACCAATAAGAGATCTGCCTTTTGGTCATCTGATCAAACTTTTCTCCCTCTGTCTCCTGTGTGAGTACCTCCCACTAATACTCGAGGTGGGCAGGAAACATTCCTCTACCTTTCCCAAAATGCACCAGGGTCCCTTTTTCATTGATCATCTGATCAACCCTATCTCTCTCTCTCCTGTGTGAGTGTCTACCACCACTGCCTAAAGGGTGTGTTTCAGCCCAACTGTCAAATTTTAATTATCATTCCAATTTTCCTTTTGCTTTGCCGCATTCGATGTGTGGTTTCACATCTGTGTTTTATCATTTCAGTCATAAGAAATTATCTAGCTTCGGTCGAAAAGAAAATCACATATTTCTCCATTAATTCTAACCGTCGCAAAAATTCCACAAAGAACAAGGAGACTTTATTTCCAGGAATTTTTTCACCCTTTCTCACCAAGGGGCAGCTGTTCATAGGGGTCATAAAATCTCTCATTCTCCAGGCTAGTCAGTTCCTGAAACAGATTGTTAAATCTAAACTTATTTTATAAATGGAGCTTTGTCTGTGTGTGTGTGTCCATTACCTATAAACTCCAAAACAGCTAAACTGATTTTCTTGAAAATTTACATAGTAGTACTATAAGCGTCTGTGAGTGTTCTTAGCTAGGTTTTGTGTTGAGGTACCCCCAATAAATATCGAAAAAATCGAGTTACAGCAGAGTGGTCTGATCAAATTTGATACACTCATAGACAAAGACATAAGAAACGATATTCAGAAGTTTCAAGGTTGGAGTTCTTACAATAGTGCAGAAAATCGATAATATATATATATATATATATAAAAGGCAAGATGTTTGTGTGTCTGTTTATCTGTCTGTATGTCCTTTATACACATCCACAATTTTTATCCAGTTCTCACCAAACTTCAAAATTTGACATATATCCATTCATTTTTCTTTCAGTCTACAGTCTTGCTTTAACTGGAAACAACTATTGCTTTTTAGTCTTTCGTGCCAACGTGCAAAGAGTCTGAGCTCCAGGACCATGGATTAGTTTTAAAGCTTTCATTACACCAGAGCAACGCCGGGCTATACTGCTAGTATATATATATATATATATATATATATATATATATATATATATATATACACTAGGTGCGATTGGTAAATTGTCGCAATTATTTTATTATTTTAAATATTCTTTAGGCTGAGTCTGAGCTCCAGGACCATGGATTAGTTTTAAAGCTTTCATTACACCAGAGCAACACCGGGCTATACTGCTAGTTTTTCAATAAACGAAAGACTCTTTTTTTGTGAAAATGGCTTTTCTGATTTTTGAGATAAGAATCTTTATCCGTCTTGGTGAAGTCATAAAAAAATCTTTACTATTTTCTCGGCCTCTAGCGAGTAAAGAGGAAGGAGAAAAGTGCTCAGTTATTTCTTCTTCCCTCCTTCTCGGTACCAGAAATGGTGTTATACAAATTAAATTTTTAAAAATTAAATTTTTTAAAAATGCAGTTTAATAGTTTCTGGTTTTTTCTTCTCACTTTTTTTTTTTTTCAATTGGAGTAGATAGACTAAACTATCGCCCGGTTCACACTCCACCCACGTCTATTGAACAGGTGAAGAGGCTCATCCCTTGTCTCCTGTTTAGGATGCGGTTTCCGGTTTCTCTTTTCCAATCTTTTCACACCTATGTAGCCCCCTGCACATCAGTGGTGTTACCACCTTGCTCGGGGTGATATGATTAAAAAAAAAAAAGTTAGATAGTTACTATTAGTTTTGAACTAATGTGATAAGAAAAGTATATTTTCAAAGGAGTTGATTTAATCCCATTGGAATACTATCAAAGTATGATGAGAGAAAATTTTCTCAGTGAAGGCAGAAATGATTTGACCATCTCAGGGATATGTACTGCTGTTTTCAATGAATGAGAATAATTTTCAAACTTTGAGATTTTTATCTTATATTTTTAATTGTTTATTTCTAAACCTAGAAGAGTTTATCCCAAATCTGGAAATGTCTGGTTCTAGAAACTTAATATTTTGTTTAAAACCCCAGAAAAAGAGCAACATCTGAGATATGTATTCTTTTTCACCTTTTGAACTTGTGATCTTATGATGTAAATAAAATTCTTTTTGTTAAGAAAAAAAACTTGATTTTCATCTCAAATATTTTGTGAAAGAAAACAGAAATTTGTAATGAGAATTGTTATTCTGCATTATTTTATGGTGTGCATGGCCTATTTTGTATGTTGTAAAAAATATTTTGTTATTTGAATAAATCTTTGTTTCTTTTCTAATTTCAATTTGTGTAAGAGATTTTTCATTTTTTTGTCATTGCTTCTGAAAATGTTCTTTGGATTTAGAATTTCTGAAAAAAGATGTCATTTTTGTTTTAGAGAGAGTGTATGTTATGGAGGTATGTTATGGAGTGTATGTTATGGAGGTATGTAATTTCTTTAATAAAATAGTATATTTATAAATAGATTTTAGCATGACAAGCATATTTTTAATTTAAAAAAGAAAAACATACAAACTTATTTTATAAACAACAATAGGATGAATTTCAAAGTTATACTTGTAATGTTTGGTGCTGGAGACGATTGATGCTTGCTAAACATCGACTACTATCATTGTGGATTAACAGGATGGATGAGGATTAATGAGAGAGCGAAGTGAAGCGTGCTTTGTGTCCCTTCTTATTATCCCTTCCCCCTCCGGATCCGCAGGGGCCGTAACCCCTGTGACCCAGAGGTTATTTCCCTTTTATTGGTCAGGACATTACAATACTGATATATGGAAAATAAATTTTTTAGAAAAATAATATTAAATGTATTATTAGATTAAATGTATATTTTTTGTCTAATCTGAAAGTTAATAATGTGTTTTATCAAATTATTCAAGCACAAACTCAAAAAGTCATTCTTTTATTGAACTATTTTTTGTATTTTTTTAATTACTTTTTAATTACTTTTTAATTACTTTTCTTATGGTTCAGGACATTTTTTATGATGAGATTAAATCATAAATATCTTTACTTCAAAGATAATTAATGCACTGCATTAATTATCAGGTTCGTTGAAATTAATTTCAGGTTCGTTGAAATGTGATTATTTCACAAATCCATTAACAATAAGAAACAAAAATAAATGTGATGATCTAATGTATCAGCGATGGGAAAGCAGAAAGCAGAAAAAGAAAGAAAAAAACAGAAATGAAAACTATTCAAAACATATTTGTCATTCAAATAAAGATAATTTTGCTGTTTATTAATGGTAAACATGGAACTCACTTAGATGTTAATATACTGATATACTTGATATTGCATATTTTTTTACTAAAATAACATCTTCAGGGATTTTTCTTTATATAACTGTAAAACAAAAATTTCATATACTTTGCCACCAAATTAAAATATAGGGGTAATATAGTGGAGAAGCAGGAAAAACTAAATAATTACACAATTTTTTCTAAGAAAATAACCTATTCAGTATACAATTTATTCATAAGTGCTGATAATTTTATTTTATTTATTTTTTTTTTTTAGAAAACTGGAAGCATTTTTTTACTTTTATTTCAGAAAAATTCATTCATTTGATGGTACTTCTAAATAACATTAACTTAAGTATCACTGTTTTTTGGAGGTACCTAAGTTTTAAAATGCATTTTAAAAAATGAAAAATCTTTAACATTTACATTTAGTTTTAATTCCATGCAAATAGATTAAATTTAATATTTTCAACAAGCAAAATACTGTTGTATTTTAAACTGAATTTAAATTCATTATCATTTTTACTGATTATCAGCAAAATCATCCCCATTGAAAAATCTGTCACCACAACATAATTCTCTTTACTAAAAAATACAAAACAACAAGACAAAACTTGAAGGAGGAATATACTTTATTAACTGCAATGATTGCTAGAAAGAATATATTAGAGAAACTTCAATAAATTTAAATAAAAACTATATGAACACAAGAGACAATTTAAAAAATCAAGTATAATGCATTGGTTGTTCACTTTAACAAGAGTGGCCACAATTTTGGCATAAAAAATGAAACTCTAATTTACAGAAAAATATTCACAAAGACAAAATGTCTACAAAGTGCTTTAATCACTAGTTCCCCAACAGTAAATTTCTGTCCAGATTCTTACAATTTCCCCAATACTGTTCTTGATATATAAAAAATGTATATTGTTACCTTATATATATATATATATATATATATATATATATATATATATATATAGTAAATGAAAGTAAATTATACTTATTTGTAGCAATGTAAAACTGCCCTTAATATGGTTCTGGATCTGTGTTACTCCTTATGCACCTTAATTGCTACAAAGGCAGATGCTGTTCCTTCCTGAAAGAAACCATCATTATCCCATAACAAGCGTAGCATTAAAAACAGTGAGACAAAGAAAAGAGGTAAAAGCTTGAATTGATGAGCAAGGAATCATATTTGTGCTAAGAATTTTTTTTAATCTAGTAACAAAATTTAAAACTTATTCTAGCTTCAACAGAATCAAAGGCATAATAAATTATTTTATTTTTCATTTACCTCTTTTTTACTAGTCAAGGATTTAAATCATTTTCTTCCTTAGTCACAAATTATTTTAATCCAATTATATTATAGAACATGAAAAAAATCCTCTTGCTGAAACTGTGCTTGTGTCTCTGAATTTGTTGAAATGCTGATTCACTTGCTCGACAAGGAAATGGTTTCTTACCAGTGTGTACACACATGTAACCTTTTAATAAAGAATACAATAAAAATTCTCATCCACATACTTGACAAGAAAATGGTTTCTCTCCTATATGTAGTCTCATGCATTATTTGAAACTGCTATTGTATGAAAATGCTGCTCCACATAACTCTCAGAAAAATGATTTCTCACCTATATTTCTAATGGAAGCTTTTAATGAACAATTATGTATTATCTATATATAGTATCAGTGCACTTTTAATTTCAATCCTGTTGTTAACATGATAGTCTAATTACCTACCTTGTACCATTCATATTGAATATGACAACTGAGCCCTTTAATCCCTACTCTTGAGAGAAGGAGGTAAGAAAGAGGGTTATCATGACGTCCAATGAATAAAGGTGGAGGTGCAATCCCAGCCTCCGATTTATAACATCTATCCTTGTGCATTATCATTATTTCTGTCGATATAATGCATCTGAAAGCAATTATACATGGTGTCAGGAGTGGGATTTTAAGAAAATAAATTACCAAACTGGGAAACCCGCTTTCGTCAATGACGAATAAATTAACAGACAGACGGAGATCTGACATGCAGAAACAGCAGATGTGCACATAGTAATGTAAAAATTCTCTTTTATCCACTCTCGATATTTTAACGTTCGAACAACCCTATCACCCAGTATTTAAACCTGTTTTCATCACCATAACAGGAGGTTACCACTTTTACTACTGTGCGTACTATCTGTTTTTCGCATTTAATTTCCTCGTTCATGCACGAAAATACACCCATCTAAAATGTCAAACGGAACACAGCCTACCACACCAACAATTCATATGAACCCCCATCAGGACAACAGGCTGAACTTGATCTAATGAGCTTCATGCTGCAAATGCAGCAACAACATCTCACAATGCAGGAACAGATGACATGGCTCATGGCACGTCTTCTGCTGACTGAACAGACTTTGTTGCACCCCCAATGCACAAAACCAGTGTGCCCGGGGATTGAAGCCGACTTATCAGATAACAAATGGATCGTGTTCCAGGATGTGTGGTCTTGTTACAAACATGACCCTGCTCACCAACCCAATAGAGACCCGAACAAGATCGGTATGCAGTTCGTCAGTAAATGAAATACTGTTCAACTTCGTTGACCCTGACGTCCTTAACAACGCCACAGAAAAACAGCTACTGGGATGTATCAAATCCGTCGTCATAAAATCTGTCCACCCAGAGGTGTATCGCCAGCAATTTTTTACTATAAAACAAAGTGTCGGAGAAACCATTACATTGTACATATCCAGATTGAAGTCACAAGCAATGCTCTGTAACTTTGAAAGGTGAAGTGGTTGTGATGAACAGCACTGCACAACCTCATACTCTGAGGAGATGATGAAATTGCAGGTTATTGCTGGCCTACGAAACACCTCCCACCAGAGTAGGATTTTGACAGGAATCTTCTCACTACCAACTCTGAATGACCTGGTTGAACATCTGTTGACCCTTGAATCCACTGCCAGAGCAATGAGCCACTTGCAACCAATAGAAGCACCAAATACCACCCAAATTGCCCCGATTAAATCTGCATACCAACTCAATAAGACCTCATTGCACAAACTGCCATCACACAACAAAAACAAGGGAACTAGTGATGAAAAATGTAAGGGTTGTGGACAGCGCCATGCTTAGGAACATTGACCCCCCCCCCCCCCGCAGAATGCGCTTTGTGGCCCCTACCCACAAAATTCAACTTGCACCTCCCCCTTCAACATACTGAACCCACAATAAATGGTACTTTAAACAAAATAACATACTCTCGGAATGTAGATATTCGGTGATAATGAAAAAACAGAAGAAATCGCAGAATTGGGGTTTTGAAGCTGACGGTTTCACAACTTCTAGCTACTTTTTGGTATTTACTAGCTATTTCAGTGCATTTTAACTCTCAATCTTCTACAAGTTTTTCCAAAGAATTTTCAAACAATTTAAACCTAAATTTCAAAACTATTTTGCTACAGAAAGTTTGATATACTGTCCAAAATTAGACTTCAGTTTATTTTAAAAATGGAGAGGGATAGGGGGAAAGAAAAAAACGAATTAAATCAAAACAACATTAAAAATAACCAAGTAATTTTAAAACGTCACGATGTAGGAGAAAGTCATTAAGTGCTAAAAGGCCCATACACCCCCACTAACATGCGATAAATACAAACTTGATAACTTATAAAGAAAATGCGTGAAGTTTTTGTTTTTTATTTTAATAAAATTTATCTTATACTTTTACAGTGGAAATAAATCCCTGATTATCTGGTTAAAATATCTTTACTTCAAAGATAATTAATGCACTGCATTAATTATCAGGTTCGTTGAAATTAATTTCAGGTTCGTTGAAATGTGATTATTTCACAAATCCATTAACAATAAGAAACAAAAACAAATGTGATGATCTAATGTATCAGCGATGGGAAAGCAGAAAAAGAAAGAAAAAAACAGAAATGAAAACTATTCAAAACATATTTGTAATTCAAATAAAGATAATTTTGCTGTTTATTAATGGTAAACATGGAACTCACTTAGATGTTAAATAATGAAAAGACAAACACTAAACAGGTTTTTATAGGGACGTGTTAATTTGTATTCTCTTGGATAATAAATAAAGAAGAAAAATAATGAAAAATAATGCCAGACAACATTTCTTTGGCCTGATATGAGTGCACAATTGCAAGATAAGCGAAGTCAATGCAAATGCTGCAATGAAATTGCCCCATCAAACCCCAATGAACCAACATTCAAACCTAATCACCCAGACTAACTTTTCCAGTCAAAGGTCATAGACATTTTCAGCATGACTGGATGTAGATATATGCTGTACGCTGATAGGTACTCAGGTTAGACAGAAGTAGCTTCAATGCACCAGGATGCAAAGGCCTCCACAATATGCAATGTTTTGCACAGATACTTTATAAATTAAGGTGTACCAGAGGAAATTGCATGTGATAGAGTACCCCCTTATAATGCCAATGAACTAAAAACTTTTTTGAAGACATGGGGCATATCACAAAGAGTGTCCTCAGCTCATTACCCACAAAGCAATGGCGGAGCTGAAGCAGCTGTCAAATACATGAAACGGATACTAACGATGAACATCAGCCCCAGCAGTTCGCTGGACACGGACAAAGTAGCAAAAGCACTTCTATTACATCATAATACTCCAACCACCTGATTTGGGGCTTCACCTACAGAGTTTCTATTTGCTCGTCCTGATGAGCTGGCTGATATGAGTGAGAGGGCCGTCAACCGACGGTTTGTCAACAATACTAAGGACACCAAGAGTAAGCAATTAGACCTGCTGAAGACAGGTAAACATGTAGACATTCAAAACCAATATGGACATAGTCCTCTGCATTGGGATAATACCGACACAGTCATTGAAACCCTCCCCTACAAACAATATCGCATATTAATTGATGGCAGCAAACAAACTACAATCCAAAACCGTTGCTTCCTCCACAAGAAAGACGCAGATACTCACAATGTATTCCATGACGATGGCCTACCAGGTATGAACAAAAATTACAGCAGAGATGATGATACAGGCACATGACCACACCCACTACCAGATATCCCCCCCACCAATACATCTGGAAAACCAAAACCCAGTATCAAACATAAATGACAATATAACAACACCGCCTGCCCCCCAAACATCAATGAACACTGAAGCCCCGTGACACCGAACAAAAACGAAACAAAATAACAGACTGGAGGCCAGATCGAGACCCGTTCACAACAGACGACTACCATCCAGATTTAAAGACAATCAGCTCGGATGAGTACAGATTCACACGTCTCAAAGAGAAACTTTTATTTTTCTTTGTTTTTTTATCTGTTCTTGAGAGAGTTATTTCTTTACTAGCAGTATAGCCCAGCGTTGCTCGGGTGTAATGAAAGCTTTAAAACTAATCCATGGTCCTGGAGCTCAGACTCTTTGGATGTTGGCACGAAAGACTAAAAAGCAATAGTTGTTTCCAGTTAAAGTGAAACCATAGGTATCGATTTCTGATATGGGGGAAAATGAGTCGTCTGAGAAGATCTACTAATGTTTAAGTCTAAAAACTATAATTTTACCAAGTTAGAGCAGATTCTGCAGCAAGAACCATGATAAAAGGGCTGAAATCCTGATCTTGATCAGACCTGATTGGATATCGAAGTATCGAGTTCCAATATCGGGGAGAAATTGGAAAAAATAAGTTACTCATGACCTGACCAGAAGCCTAAAGAATATTTGTGTGAAGTTTGCTGAGAATCGGATAAAAATTGTGGATTTGTATAAAGGACATACCGACAGATAAACACACAAACAAACACACACAGACAAAGTTCCATTTATAAATAAGTTTAGATAGATTCTGTATGGCTTACTTAAAAAAAAATAGCATGTTAACATAATAGCCTAATTATCTCCCTTCTACCAATCATATTGTATAGGACAATTGAGCCCTTTAATCCCTACTCTTAAAAGGAGGTAAAGGGTTGTCATAGCATCCAATGAATAAAGATGGAGGTACAATCTCAGCCTCCGATTTATAACACCTATCCTTGTCCATTATCATTATTCCTGTAAATATAATGCATCCGGAAGCAATTATACACCTCTGTACTGATCCACATACTTAAGAAAAATATGGCTTCTTTCCTCTGTATGCTCACAAGTCAATTATGCATAAAAGAAAAAAGAAACGCAGGAGAATAAGCCTCAAAATATAACAATCATTCACTTCTTTTCAGGAATTGAGATATGTTTTTTAATTGTATATGGAAGTTGTACAAATTATGCTCTATGTATATTTATTAGTATGTATCCACAATGCAACCCCTTGCTTAAGTATCCACTTACATATATGCTATTCTATATTGAAAGGAACCACTATCATCCATTAATAAGAATACTGATTATAAAAGAGAGACAGAATAGACATTTTAATCAATGACTATGTTAAAGAATTTTATTTGAGTAGAGAAATCTCTAATCTCGTAACAAAAGTGCTTTAATTTATTCAAACACTAATAATGGTGAACATTCTCTCCTGATGACCCCAATTTAAATATAAATTCGAGAGGAAGACATCAAAAGAAATTCAATGAAGTCATATGCCGTCGAAAAGTTATTAGCATGAGGAGCATTACATATTCAGCTCGCTTCAGGTGAGTTTCAATTACTTTCCAGTAATTTCCTTCTAATAAAATCAAAATTTTTCTACTCAAAGTCTTAAATTATCATTTTTTCATCCAATTTCTGTCTGATCATTTGCTGCTGTTATCATATTTCAGTCATTGTCCCATCATCAGATGTATATAAATCTGTGTGACTGACACAAAATTCCGAACTGAGCCCTTTATTTTATCTAGGGGGATGGGTAGACAGTTCTCATCTCACTGTCCATGTCTAGGAATATCTTGCTTCATTCTTATTGTTCGGGCAAATAATAACTGAACAGTACAATTTCTACAGAGTTGAAATCCATGGATGTCAGCAAATTCATGAAGCAATGCTTAAATCCAATAGACTAACATTCTAAAATTATGAAAAAGAGATAATTTAATAATCAAAAGATTCTTTTGTATGTCCTCTCAGATATATATAATTTTCTTGTTATAGTGATGAAACATTTTAAGTAAATTTTCTTATTTCAATGTTTTTTTTCATTTTTCAGACCCTTTATTCTCGATTTTATTTGAAACAACAATTTTAAGCATATAGTTGGCCATTACTTTTCAAAGAATTTTGAGGTAAGTAGTATATTAAAAATTAGAATAATGTTAAATTTTAAGATGAGAATTGTATGTCAGCATCTTTTAAATATTTGACACTAACATTTCAAATCACTATAACATTAAACCAGTTGTTATTAATGCCACTGTTTAAGAAAATAAAAATCAGGGAAAGCAATTCAAATGTATGTACACACGAAACACAGTAATAAGAAATAATGTTGGATTAAAAACTCCATTCAACATAGTTAATGTATTTTCATGTGTTGAATTAAAAGGGACTTCTGAGAAAATGCTCTTTCACACATTTGACAAGCAAAAGGCTTCTCACCTGTATGTCTTCTCAGGTGTTGTTTTAAAACAGAATTCTGTGAAAATGCTGAGTCACATATTTGACAAACAAATGGTTTCTCTCCTGTATGTGTTCTTGTGTGTGCTTTTAAATTGGTTACATGTGAAAATGCTGATCCGCATACTTGACAAACAAATGGTTTCTCACCTGTATGTATTCTCATGTGTTGTTTTAATTGAGATTTCTGTGAAAATGCTGAGCTACACTGTTTACAAGGAAATGGTTTCTCTCCTGTATGGATTTTTATGTGTTTTCTTAAATTGGAAATATCTGAAAATGCCGAATCACATATTTGACAAATAAATGGTTTTTCACCTGTGTGTGTTCTCATGTGTGTGTTTAAACTGGAAATCTGGGAAAATGCTGATCCACATACTTGACAAGAAAATGGTTTCTCTCCTGTATGTATTCTAATGTGTTGATTTAAATGGGATTTCTGTGAAAAGCCTACTTGGCACACATGACAAGTAAATTTCTCTCCTGTATGTTTTCTTACATGCTGTTTTAAAACAGATTTCTGAGCAAATGCTGATCCACATATTTGACAAGGAAATGGTTTCTCTCCTGTATGTATTCTAATGTGTTCATTTAAATGGGATTTCTGTGAAAATCCTACTTGGCACACTTGACAAATAAATGGTTTTTCTCCTGTATGTATTCTCATATGTTGTTTTAGATATGCTTTCTGTGCAAATTCTGATCCACATACTTGACAAGAAAATGCTTTCTCCCCTGTATGTCTTCTCATGTGTTGTTTTAAACTATAATTATATGCAAATGTCAAATTGCACTCTTGACAAGTAAATGGTTTCTCTTTTTTGTGTCCTGCCATGTGGTTTTTCTAATGTGAAATCTTTTTTGTAATATAATTCATATTTTAAAGGATTATTGTCTCTCTTCTGTCTGTGTCCACATGTAGCTGTTCAAGTTTGAATTGTACAAAAATGTACAGCCATATTTTCTTCTTCATTAAGGTTTATCTCAAGTGTGTATCTGCTTGTTTAATTTCAATTTCAATCCTGTGAAAGTGTTGACAACACACTTTACAAGAATATAGTACGTCTACACTGTATGCATTTTTTCAAGTGTAAAATTTATGAAAAAGCTTATGTACACACATGAAAAAAATGATGCTTTCCAGTTAATTTGGAAATGTCAAATGAGTAAAAGCTGCTATAACCTTGGCAAGGAATAGGTTTGTCTCCTTTTATCTGATTTTGACTGTTTTAACCTGAATGCTATCAAAATGAAGATGCGTACAGTTGTAAGATTTTATTTTCTCTTCTAAGTAAGAGCTGGTATGTCTTTCTCAATTTGACCACTGTTATTCTCCATGATAATTGATATCTGTGAACAAAGAAGATGTATTATTAAAAAAAGAAAATCTGTTTACTATGTGCAAAATATAATTAGAATAAATCAAGTATGTTTCAACAAATTAAAACAAAGCACCCAATTCATGTTCTGGACATAAATAAAATTTTATATTGTTCAATATCTGTTCAATAAACAGAAAGGTAATTTAAGTACAGAAATAATTTCCTTTCTTCATCAAATTATTTTGGTCATTATCATTACAAAGGCTGTTTTAGATGATAATGATTCAGTCCAAAGTGTTAGACTGTTCTGTTTAAGCTGCTTATGTAAAAAAATTTCTAATATGCATTATATTCAAAGCTGAACTACCAAAAAAATACTGTGCAACACATTGTGCATAAAATGGCAATCTTTCTCAATAACATAAAATTTGGTGGGCTTAGATTTCATTACACACACACACACACACACACACACACATAAATATGGCAGATTAAATAAATTGCAAACATTGTGTCTGCTTATTTTTAATAAAAATTTGTTCAGGATCAATGGTAGTAATGTGTTATTGTTATTTACTACCTCCCCATATAAAAAAATAACCAGCAAAAACTCTTACACTCTCAACTATAAAAGTGAATGCCCTAACTACTACAAAATAGCACTTATATGGAGCTTAACCAAGCACAAATCAACTCCTCTACAAGAAAAATATTTTACTGTGAACAAAAAATATTAAACAGATTTTCATTAATAATGACTTCCCAAAACACATTGTAGATGAACAAATAAGACAATATTTCAAAAACCTAAACACACATCAAACAGAAAATGGAACTTCCACAAAAGACCCTTACCATATCAAACACTTTTATTGCAACCAGATGCACGAAAATAAGAGTGATAACTACAGTAAATTTAAAGCCAGAAAGTATTTAAAATTCAACAATATATTATGGAGAATATTTTCTTCTTAAATTTTTAAGATTATTGAGTATTTATAATTCTATAAAAAACGTGCTTATGTTATATTCAATTATTTTGGAATGGCTACAGCCCCCATAGAACAAACAGCTTTAAATTAACAGTAGGTACCTCCACTCATTTTCAATAACTAACTTTTAAAATGAATTTTTAAAAATAAAAAAGTTTCTTGAAACTTTTATTTTAATTTTACTTGAATGCTAAATGATTAAGTTTACTATTTCCAGCATGCAAAATGCTCTCGTGTGTTTCGAGTAAAAATTAAATTGACTGGAATCCAAAATTTTGAGATTTAAAACATTTCGAAACATTTTTTTGTTCATTTTGAGTGATCAACACATTTATAAACAAAAGTGAATTTGTGGTTTTGAAAATCTTGCAAAAATGAAATATAGATCTTTAACACATTATTTTCGAAAAATTAGCAAATTTAAAGTTAAATTTATCTGATTTACACAAGTATTACTTATTTATAGCATGAAATTTAGACTAAAAATATTTCTTAATCACAGAGTTTGAAATGTGATGACAGCAAGATACAAAATATGTTTTAAACATGATGACAGCAAGATACAAGATAAGCTAAGTGTCTATGGTGATCAGAATTAACATGATCATCCAAATCTTTTTTCTTGTAAGGGGAAGAAACTGTGAAATAAAATGACCTTTAAATATACATACAGAAAGTACCATACAAAAAAACTTCAAATACAGAAAAAATAGTTAAAAACTATTTTAAAAATACGATGACTTAACAATTTATATTAAACTTTTCAATTTTCGATTAGTAAATATAGCTTTCACTTATTAACTTAATAAGCTAACATTTACAACACTTTGAAGTATTTTAAAAATATTTTTGAAACTTTATAAATTATTGTAATCATAAAAAAATGAAAGCAATTCTATTAAAATTTCATTTTTAATTGAATTTTTTTTTTCTTCAGACTATAATGTCCTTAATATATACTATTTATTCAAGCAAGTAAAGGCTTATCTAATTAAATAATGCCATAGTTTTATTGCATTTTCTATTTTACTATTGGGAGAAGACTTTTTGGAAAAAGGGTCAAATGTTTTGAAAAAAATAGATGATTTACATTTCCCAATGAGTCCTGCATTTAACTAATAAAATCAATTTTGCCTACAAAATTTAATTTCTTGAAATTTCATGAATTTATGTGAAGAGGGGGTTAACAGATGTAAAAAAAAAATACATTTACTAAAATTTATTCATTTGTGAATAAGTCCTGATGGTCCCATTAGAATCCGACAATTCTTTGATTTTTGCAAGAATTTCCAAATTAATTTGTTTTTCACTGGAAAAAACGTTACACAATGTTACATTATCCATTGTAAACTCTCGTAACAATTTGGTTACAGACTAGCCAAAACAAAAACAAAACATTTACTAAAATTTCGAACGTGTTAGAAAGGATTACATTTTTTTTTAACTAATTAAAAAACACTTTGATCTTTCCTCTTTAACATATACATTTTAAGGGAAAATGTACATTTTTATTAAGTTTGAGGCCTTTTTCTTCAAACTATGCTGCTCTTTTTTTTACAACAATTAGTGTGTATATACCTAAAAACAGTCACCACTATATTAAAAATGTATTTCTGCAATATTTTACACTTAAAGTTAATATCTGTTTCAAATCAGAATAATTAATTATACTTTAAAATAAATCAACTATTCCTCAAATAAAGTTCAGATTTTTTTCAAAGATTTTTTAATAAAAAGTATTACACTGATGGAAGACATTAAAAACAGCACTAATAAGCTAGCCTGTGACACATGCATATACATATGGAAACACACACACTTACTTATGCATTCACGCAAATGTATGTATTAAATTTTATATGTAACTATTTTATATTTGAATAAATGTAAGCTGTTTGTCGATTGGTTTGAGCTAGCCAGTCAGAATCAAGGTAAGTGAACCACATTTTTACTGCCAAATTGTAAGGATGCTTGAACACCTATATAAACGATTTTCGGCGCATTATCAGACAGTAGCAGCAGATCCGGAGAACACCAAGCAAGGCAGTGACAGTCCCAGCTCCCCGCAATGGTGGCATGCTATTGCAGGATCACGTTCTTAAATATCAAGTAATTCTCTCACACCTGCACTAATTGCAAGACGCAATTAGATGTCTTTCATTTCTTATCACACTGATAAATCTTTCAGTGACAATGAACATTTCAACTTACTTCAAAAGCTCTAACACAATTTTTATGCAGTCCATGGAAAACACCTTCAAACAAACAAATTCAACATCTATGTAATGTATGTATTTCTTGTTATTGCTAATACACTTTATAGTTGCAATTGATGCTTTGTCAATTTCATTCAACTTTCCATTTGCTTATTTAATGAATGATTTCAACGCTTATAATGGGGGTAGGCAAGGATTTAGTTAGGAAGCTCCTTTGGGAAGTGGCCTTGTGCCATGTAAAATCCAAATCTAAATTAACCTTGTATAGTAAGCTTTTACAAGCCTATAGAAAAAAAAATCCTTTCAGTAAATTAATTTTTGAAATAGAGCAAAGCAAATTATTTTTTTTTACTTTTTGGAAATATTACATTTATTTACTCAGCTTGAAATTAAAACTAAAACAAAAACTTCAAGAAATGATATTTTTAATGAAAAAGTCTTTTGAATCCATAACCTTTTTTACTAGGCATCGCTATTCTGTGTAGTATGGGGGTATCTACTTCATAAATGTCCAGTTGCTGTGGTCTGTCATGCTGATAAAGTCCTATGTGTGTGTATGAAGGTTAAGGCTCTGTGGGTCAATAAAATTATTTATGATACAAGAAATCTAATCCTATAATAAACAGATTAAATATGGAAATCTCTTGACTTGAAGTTTCCAAATTCTGTCAACAAGAATAAAAATGTTTTTGGAAAAATACCCCAGCAAAAAAAAAAGAATCTCTTCGCTAGCAAAATTAATTTCATGATTTTAAAAACAAAAGATCATTCATAAAAAAATTGAATTAACAATTTAGTTTTCACAAAATAATGTTGTTACCTGCTTTCATAGGCTTCGTCTCTATTGGTAAATAACCTGGTCAATTAAATAAACTTTAAACTTTAAAGCACTTCAGACTTAATATTTTAATTGGTTTTCAAATTAATATTCCTATTATAACTGTTAATAAATTTATAATTCAACAAAAAAATAAAATTTTTTATTTCTTTAGAAAAATAATTTATAATAAATTATTTTTTTAATTGTCTTTTTTTCTTTGCAAATACGTAAACAATGACATTAGGAGAAAGTTAAACTTACTTACTTCGTTCTTTCCCCGTCTGATTTGTTTTTCTTACAACAAAGAAAATTTAGGCAAATGCTTTATCATTTTGAAGAGACTAATTGTTTGGGTTAAATCAAATTAGAGATTTAAAAAGCATACATTTTATTTTTATAGGCACTAAATTCTAACGAAACAGCAAAATTCAAGGGAGATAATTCACGTATAATTCCATTTTCATTGGAAACCATTGATTCAGCTGAATATTTTAACTTGATGGTAATCATTTAAAAATTTATTATCTGTTTTGTTTAAGAAACTATGTCAGGGCATTTTTTTTCTTGAAACAGCAAATAAAAAAAAATTAAAATGCTAAGTTTAAAAGTTGAAGTCGAGTTGAATCAGAAAATAACACGTTTTTGTTGGCTGTCACAGACAATGTCAATGACTTATTTGACGAACTGTGTAAAAAAAATGATGGGTATATTCAGAGATAAAAAAAAAAAATTAAATTCAAAATAAAAATATTTTTTATTAAATATTAAGGATACTCAAATACTCAAATTTGGTGGGTTGTGCACCCGGAAAAGGGATAAGAAATTTCTGGAAAACCTAAAATAAGACTCCAGGGTAGTTGTTGGAAAAAATCAAATTTACAATCAAAATTAATCAAATAACATGAAATATCACCAGAATAAAACCAGTGTATGCAAAACAATGAAATACGCAAAGAAGAAGGTACAATAAAATGGTTTTAGTGAGGGTCAAACCCAGTTAAAAAGAAGATTTATTTACCTTGAAGTTATAAATTTTAATCATAATGTGAACGAGTTCTTGTCTGTTGTGGTGTAATGGATATTGCTTCAGAAAAGTAAGTACATAGATTTCGAATTCCAGTTAAATTTTCAATTAAGTCAGCTATGACTAAGTTCGCCAACATTAAAAGATATTATGTTGTACAAACATTCAACAAAGGATAAAAAAGGTCTCGTTTGAATTAATAAATTCAAGATTATTTATTTAACAAGAGAAATTGAACAAATTATTTTGTTTATTAAAAAGATTAGTGTTGAATGCTTACATAAAGTCACTCTTCTTTGTGAATGTGTTCTTAGAGCTCCTTTTTCTCAGTTTGAGAAAGAAATGATGTGTATGTATGTGCGTGTAGCAAGTGAAGAGCTACATCCTGTATTTATCTGCCTCCCCACATAGACAGAATACAGCACAAGGCAATTTAAAGTGGGGTCTCAGAGTCCTCAGACTGTCAAAAATTTCCCATAAACCATGCACATGGCATAGTTAGGGCTGCTGTTGATTTTCCCCAGACATCGGGCTGCTGTCAATTTTTTCCAGATGAGGAGCCCCATCTGTGTTCCTCCTGCCTGAAGGCAGTGAGAAAGACAGTTGCCAACCATCCCAAGCCAAGATTTGTGGTCTTCTGACTAGAAAAGCAAAAAAAAATTACACTATTTATGTGTTTTTGAAGGATAGAATCAGATCAACTTCTAAATATTTTTATAAATTCTGACTGATTAATAAATGTTTTCAAAGACATCTGCACATAGTAAAATATGTTAAGCCGACTGTCTCATGAAAAACGTTTATTTATTGGTGAATGAATAAATGTCTTTGCTTTTTCAATCGGCTTATGAAACAATGTATATACATATAAGCTCAGATTTTGTGTACAATCAGATTTTATGAATCCAACAAATTCACTTATGTACAAATAACATCTTGGGAAAGGTATAAATTCATATCTTCCTCCACTATGGGTCAAATATCAGGACACATTAGTTTTTACAACCTTGGCTAGCAACCAGTCTATCAAAAAGAAATGACAACCTACGACAGGAAAATCTTCTGCCTAGTCAGTCATGGATTGAAAAAGACATTTCTCAAACTGATTGATAAATTTCATGTGATTTGTTGAACATACAATTTGGGTGAAAACAACAATTTCACTAGCGAAGTATATTTTATTTCTGAAAGATTTTTTAAAGAGAATTATGTTGTGATGACATATTTATCAATATGGAGGAATTATAGTGATTTTAAGAAAAAGAATTCCAATCAACTTAAATTCAGCTTGAAATTCAGCAAAGTATTTACTTATTTAATCCATTAACTTACAGTTAAAAGTAAAATAAAAGTTTAAAGTAATGAGTGGGCAATGAAAAACTGGACAGAAAATAATGGGTAATAAGAGGGTTTTTACTATTAAATAGGTTTTTCAACATATGCCACCCATGAAACATATTGAAAGATATGCAAAAACCTATATAAGCAAACAGATTAAATGAAAATAATTGGGTCACCTTCCTATGTAGACATGCATATCTTACGGAATATTTTGGTAATTTCTAATGTTCAGAAAAGGATCATCAACATGTGGAATAACAGGTTTCTTTCATTTTGACCAATCACTTTCTCATTAATGTGACAGGTCTTCCCTTTGTCTTTTTGACAAATATTTTAATGGCAACTGCTATGATAAGCTTTTTCCATGATGCCTTGATTACATGAATTTAAGCAGGCAACTAGATTGGCAATTAGGTCCCACAATATTACTTCTAATCTAACAGTTTTTCTCACTTCCAATCAGTGGAATTACTTTCCAGTTACTTACACCCTTGATAACTACAATCTTCAAAAAGTTAAATGAAACGTCAATTACCATTTCTCTGTCTTCCTGAAATTTGTTTATTTTTTATCTTTTCCTAAATCCTTCACATTCAGAGTCTTCTTGTTCTTTTTCCCTCCCTTGTAAAACCAGTATTCTAGTAGCATTACCACATTCCTTGATTTGAAATTTTTATACATACATGCATACATACATAATTAATTTATTTAAACACTGGCAGTATAGCCCGGCATTGCTCAGGTGTAATGAAAGCTTTAAAACTAATCCATGGTCCTGGAGCTCAGACTCTTTGGAGGTTGGCACAAAAGACTAAAAAGCAATAGTTGTTTCCAGTTAAAGTGAAACCGTAGACTGAAAGAAAAATGAATGGATTTAAGTCAAATTTTGATTTCCTGGTATCGATATCAAATTTTCTGCACTATTGTAAGAACTGCAACCTTGAAACTTCTGAATATCGTTTCTTAAGTCTTTGTCTATGAGTGTATCAAATTTGATTAAAATCGGACCACTCCTTCTATAACCCGATTTTTTCAATTATCGATTTTCGATATTTATCAGCGGTACCTCGACACAAAACCTAGCTAAGAACACTCGCAGAAGCTTATAGTACAACTGTGTAAATTTTCAAGAAAATCAGTTCCATCGTTTCAGAGTCTATAGGTAACGGATACACACACACACACACAGACACACACAGACAGACAGACAGACAGACACACACACACACACAGACAAAGTTCCATTTATAAATAAGTTTAGATTAGATTATTTTTAATGGATACTCTTATTTGAGTGGAAGCTGTTTTTATTAAACAGATTATTTAGTCTTTTATATCTTATGGTTTAAATAGTCAAGAAATCTTGTTATAAAAATTTGCTCCCTTTACAAGGATTTGAAGCTGCATCCCTGTTACTAGATCTAGATGTCAGTTTATGAACCAGTAACAAACTTTTACCAAAAAATTTATGTCTTTGAGCTTTTACTCTGTGGGTGGGGAAACAATGGAAATTTTGATATGTGAAAGTGGGTGACAATGCAAAAAATGTTTGTAACTCCAAATCCAAAAGAACTTTTTTATAATTCTAATAATTCTATGCTAAAAAAACATTTTCCTGGGGAAAGAAATGGGAAAAGACAACTTACCTCCTCTTTTTTCTGTATATTTTAAAGCACAAAAAAAAAGCATGACTTGAAAAGTTGAAATTCAAATTTGAACAATAATTCAAATTTACTACAGAAAAATAAACCCATGAAGACATAATAATGAAAAGACATACATACAAAAAAATATTGCACAAAATTTGTTCTTTTGTAGAACTTATTAAGGACTGATTTTTATTTATTCATTAAACAGACTATTTATTTACATCTACTGGCTTGAATATCCAAAGAATCTTGTTAGAATAATAAGTGCTCTCCAGCAGAATTTGAACGTGCGTTCCCTATGGATATATTGATCTACCATGCCTTGACCTCTCGGCCACAAAGAACATCCTGTTCAAATTAAGCAGTTCTATGAGCGCTGTTAGGAAAATTTCAATTATTCCAGATTTAAATAAAGGAAAACCAAGAACAACAAAAATATTGGCTGAATTTTAGATTCCAATCAATATAATTTCTTTTTGAAATACACCAGAGTATTTTGCTTAGTGGAACTAGTAAATTTAATCATTTAGCTTTCAATTATCGCTGAAAGAAATGCTTCAAGAAAACTTTTTCATTTTAAAAAATTCAATTTGAAATTTAGGTATTGAAAATGAGTATGGGTATCTACATAAGGTTAGGTACCTTCACCCATTTTCAATACCTACATTTTAAATTAATTTTAATAAATGAAAAAAAAAACTTTCCTTTCAATTTAGCTTTACTTGAAAGCTAAAGGGTTAAATTTACTAATTCCAGTAAGTAAAATACTTTGGTGTACTTCAAACAGATATTATATTGATTAGAATCTAAAATTTTTCAGATTTAAAAAAATTCACTTTATCAGCCATTTTTGATCTTTCAACACAATTTGTAAACAGAAACCAATTTTCAGTTTGAGAATTTTGCGAAAGCAAAATATACCTCACTGACACATTATTTTAGTAAAATTAGCAAATTTAAACTTACCTTATCTGATTTTAAACAAGTATTACTTGTTTACTGCCTTAAATGTACTAGAAAAGGGTTTCTTAATCATGGTAGTCATCCTGTCAGTTATTGTACTGAGGTGACGAATGACATAACAGATGGAAGCTGTCAAAGAAAAAAAAAAACTAAGTATGGTAGCCAAAATTGACATAACTGTATGTAGCTTAATTGTACACTTAGTTTTTGGATATTAAACTATATAGTAAAATTAAAACCTTAACATATTTTCAGCAATTATCTAATATTTTATAGAATTTTAGTTTAGCTTTATAGCCTTACATTTGAAGATGCTTTCTGAAAAATGAAAATTAGAATAATATAAAAACTTTCTTTTAAAATAATTTTACAATAACAAAGAATGAAATTATATAACATGACAGAGGTAACTCAATAATTTGTGAAATGTTGTAGTATTTATTAATTTTTATTTTTAATATATCTATTTTTCATATTCTTTATTAGGTACCGCTACAAATTGTGAATTTTGCACTTACTTTTTTTAACAAAATGAGCAAACTAGGAATTAAAAATATGAGAGTTATTTTAAATTTTGAAGGGATGATTTGCAAAGCCTGGTGAATATTGAAAGGTACACAAGAAACATGGAAGCAAGATGAAAGAATTGTACAGTGCCAAAAATATTTCTATAGGTTTCTTTTTTTTCCTGTAAGGAGTGCAACCTTTGAAACACATGACCTTTCAATGATATAGCACTTACAACCACCTGTCAAATAAAATATGGGTCAACACCATGCACAAAAAATTTTTTTTTAATTATTTCAAAAATCTTTGTGAGTATTTGTATCAAGCTTTTCAATTTTCAATTAATAAATATAATTTTCACATATTAACTTAATAACCTAATGGAATCAATGATTGGAAGAAATGTTTAAAGATTTTTTTCAACTTTATAAAATATCATAATATAAATAAAACCAATTCTTGTAAAAATTTATTGTTAATCAAAAATTTTTTTTCTTCAGACTATGATTATCTTTAATATATATTGTTTATAAAAGTTATTAAGACTTTGAATAAAAAATGTGTTATAAAACTTGTGGGGTTTGATACATTGACACCCACATACACACACACGCATGGTCACTCGGCGTCCACATGATGACTTGTTTCCCGCATAAATGATGCTAATAAAAGCAGAGAACATCACGTGGTACGCCAGTTAGGATTTTGTCCCGGACGAGAGCAGACATGTCTCCCTAACTCACACAAACACACGCGCACTAATTGTGGGTAGCAATTAGTGGCGCAAATTTTTTTTATTTTTCTTCTCACCGACATTAACACTATGCACATTAACTTTCATTCAAACTGGACTTTACATAAAATAACTTTCTACACATAAATTCACAATTTTTCCAACCTTCGTCAGTAGAAATCCACAGACTGCCTAAGACTGCTACATTCGCATGTAAGTCTCTCTCTCTCTCTACTCAACGCACACACAGACACAGAACTTTGTCTTCTGTCTGACTTTCTTTCATCAACGCGACATGCTGTCGCCACCCGAGATGAACTTAATGTAAGTAAGAACGACTTATTTACGGACTCCGTTAATATAAACTTACACACACCTTTAAACAAATTTAACTTCTTGCCAAACTTTATTTTCCAAAAGGCAATTTTTCACATCTTGTATTTTATTTGTTTCCACATGCTAATTTTATTTTATACATATTAAATTGTTTGTTGTTTAATGTTCGTTGTGACTTATTCCATTTCTTTTGTGCGATTGTAAAACATTGTGTTGTATTTGTGGGGGAACTAATCTCGAGAGCAATACCCATAAAATATGGAAGCACATCAACCAAGCACTTACCAAATCCCCTACAAACTGAATATTTTTTCTGATTTACAATCACTTACTGAAAACACTAATCTGTGTAACACACACACAATTCTGTCTCAGAAACCCATTAAAACAGGCTTTGTGTTCCACTTGCTAAATACTGTTGATTGGTCCATAAATGGATGTATTATACTCTTGCCAATGTTGCTAACACAACAAATTCTTTCCTCACACATATATGTGAAAATATAAATTGTGGAATGAGAACCCGGGGAAAATATCCCCCCCCCCCCCCGCCAAAAAAAAACCTGAGAAATCTAACAAGCCTATGCTATATAAATCACAGAGGAAGTTGAATTCATCAGAAGGGTTTACAGGTTGCTACTGGGCTGGTCAATAAGCAACACACCTTCCTTACCTTCTCACCCACCATCATGTCAAGTCCTGACTCCTTTCCTCACACACTGGAAAAAAGAAAGAAAAAAAACAACCCAATCAACTTCATGATTACTACTATGAAAGGAAAGAGAGAACATCAGAGTGCTAGTGACTACCCACTTCACTTTTCAAATGACACATATTTATTCCCCTTCTTTGGGAAACCACACATATCCTCATGAACATTACATACAATTAGACACCCAGCCTAAAACAAATTCATACCAACTGGCTTCTTAGCCAGTTGGCATCTTAATTCTTATTAAGAACAACCAAATTCATAAACCACTCATCTGTATTTATCCAATACACAAGATAAATTTACATCTACCGCTGTCATAATTCTTTTATTTGTTTATAACAAATAGCAATGTTTTATTGCATTTTTGTTTTCACAATTAGGAGCAGATTTTATTAAAAATACTATTTCAAAAAAAAAAGTTGATTAATAATATTAATAATTCATTAATAGAGAATCCTCCATTTAATTAATAAAAAAAAAAGTCCCCAGCGTCTCGTTAATTTCTAGACATTTCAGGAAATTAATTGGAGTTGGGGATTACATGAAAAAACGAAGATTTTATAAAAATGATGATTTTAAAAACGATTTCAGTCATTTGTGAATATTCCTGAAAGTTTAATTTCATCTAAATCCGACCGTTATTTGATTTTTGTTGGAATTTCCAAATTAATCTTTTTTTCACCGTCAAAAAAGTGAGTTGCAAAATATATTACGTTTGATGTAATAATCTCTTCTTGTTAAAATTGGGCCACTCGCAGACGAAAGAAAAACAAGATTTTTAACAAAATTTCAAACGTGTTAGTGTCTGTAGCGTAGGGAGCTTGGTAATTTTTTTTTTATTCGGCCTTGTGTCAGACTTAACCGAATTCCCCACAGTTTACCTTTTTTTTTATAAAATTATCATCAGAAGGTTGGTTATGTGGAATTGTGTGGAATAGAGTAAAGAGTGGAATAATAAAATTTACAATACATTTTGTATTTTAAAATAGAAATTTATTAAAGAGGGGAATAACAAGAATTGTAGAAGTTAATGTGTAGGAACATAATTATTAAAAAGTTAAAGTCAGAGTTCATACAAAACGTTCTAGTAGTAATTGTTGAAATAGATAAGGAGAAAAGAGGACAAGGTCACTTGAAGTTGATTCTGGATGATTCCATCTGAGACTGACTTGACTGAAGTCCTTTTTGGTCTCCCATTCATAAAAAATCCTTTAACACCTACTTGCGAAATCTAGTTTCCACTTTTTGTTACACATGATCAATCCTTTTTAGTTTTTCTATTTGGGAAAACCAGGATTTCGCACTTGAATTTTTGTAAAAGTGAAGAAATTTCTTATAAAGCATTACAATTTTTTTTTAATAATGAAAAAATATGTTGATTTTTATTTTTTCCTCTTTACAATGTAAACATTTTGAGTTTTGACAATAAAATTATTTTATTAAGTTTAAGCCCTTCATGCTATATATGATAACGCAGTTTTTTCGTTGAATGAGAGAGTGCAGGTATCTCCATCAGGTCCATAGTAGTTTTTCCTCTTGAACGTCTCGCTTCTGGCTTCCCAGAAAAGAAAACATTAATTTACAAAAAAAAAAAAAAATGCAAAACATCTATCATCTTTAATTCCTGTTCTCTCTCCATAATAGTACATTTTTATTGTATTCTCTCAAGCAACGGCAACCACCTTTAACACCTATAGCCATGCTTAGGGTAAAAATGAGATATAAACAAAAGGCGGACCTGAAGCAGACTACCACCACGTTTAATTTCGTTGTTTTTCTGCTTTTTTTTTAGCGCACTTCTATCGATTTTTACTTAAACTTTCCGATTATCAAAAAAATTTTCAAAAATGGCAATATTTAAACAAATTTTATTTCTTTTTATTGATCAAAATTCATTTTTATTTTGAAAAACTGAGGTATAGCGAATTATTGTGAAAAAGAAAGTAGAGGTTCGAAATTTTTTTTAAAATAAAAAAAAAAGGATAAAGTATTTTCGCATATTTTCCCCCTCTTAACTGTCTTACGTGAGTTTAAAAAAAGAAAAAAAAAGTCCTTCTGCAAATAAATAAATACGTATTTTACTTTATCTGAATTTCTGGAATGAGGAGCTATTTTTTAAACATTTTAGGTGAAATCGCTTGTTCATCAGATGTACTTAAAAATAAATGAACGTTAAACTTACCTCTCATTTGTGCTTCTTAAAGGATAAATAGAAGAAAGGAAAAAGCAGTAGAATTTTAAATATAAATCATAGTTTTTTGGATAAATTACACTGAAAATCAACTGTCAACGCAAATTGTTAAAAAAAACAACTACTATAATTAGGGGAGATAATTTCTTTCTCTTTTCATTGTTATTTCCCCAACGTTTTACTGAACTCAGACTTTGTTTAAATAATTTCCTTTTCGTCTGCTTTCGTTAATAAATGAAGAACAAATTTTTTTATTTGAAAATTGTAAATGCTTAACCGATAAAATTAATTGCTTTTTTTTAAATCACCGAAAAAGAAAAAAAATACTCGCAAGCGGCAAGTTTGTTTGCTTGTTCAACTCTTGAATTTTTTTTTATAGTTTTAATTTTAAAAAATGTCTCAGTGCTTCCCTTGTAACTGAAAGAGCGTCAGTGGTTCCTACCAGCTGTTACTATATTTTCGTCAGTTCACTGTTTTGACACCATTAACTGAGGTGTGGGGAGAACAAGCAGTTGGAGACACAAACACACTGAGATGCTAAAAAATCGTTACTCATCAATTTTAAAATTATTGATATTTTGAAAATAGACTCAACATTTCTTTTGAGATATTTTAATCAATCAGCATTGGTTATTCTTGTTTGATACACTTAGTATTTAATGTACAAGCCTTTTATTACGTGTGATTGAAAAATTGTCACCAATGGTGCGATAATTCCACAAGCAGATTACAAATCATAGACCCACATTTTTTAAATTTTAGTTTTATGAATTACAACTAAAAAATACCTTTATTACGACCAAAAGACTGCAAAAAAGCATTTTTTCTAAATGTTATGTGTTGGTTGGGATAACAATGATACACACCAGGTTTTTTATTTTATTCTATTTTTTTTACCATCCTACACTTTTGAAAATCAATTTACTAAAAGTATTGAATAATGATGTAAGTCGTGACTTGTAGTGGTTTAAGTTCAAGGTTAAATTGCTGTACCTTTAAGTTACTAGCGTGTTCCATAACCAATCCGCCACATTTTAACATTTGTGCACTGGCGTTCAACATAGAAGTACAACAAATTCAACTAGGCAACAAAATACGATACAACATTTAGGTCATAAAATACAATATAATTGTAGTTGATATAACAAACTGGCATAAGATATTTTAAACTCATGGGGAGAAATAAAATTTATTAATGAGAAGAGTTCTCTCCCTTCGTCAATTGTTTCTAGTAGAATTAGTTCTTGGTGTTGTAAAATAGCTCAAAGGATGCAGAAGTATTTAAAATGTGTAATAAAACGTGACTTTGATTATAATGTTTGTGAATGTAAAATTTAAGTTAGTGAACGAGTGTGTCAAAATTGCATGAACAATAAGATATTACTTAACTTGATAAGCATTCAATGTTGAGAGTGAAAGAGCTTTTTGATGACAATAAAATGAAGAACAAACATTTTTTTTATTTGAAAATTGTAAATGCTAAAGTGGTAAAATTATTATTATTATTATTATTATTTTTGCAATCACCGAAAAAGAAGAAAATACGTTTTGGATGGAAACCAAAAGATGAGGCTGGTTATCACTAACTATCTTATACCCAGCTAATCAGAAGATTATATTTTACAAGCGTAGCTTAGATGTGGAACAAGGCCAAAAGTAAGGGACACCCAGTGAGGATCAAACTCACTACTCAATCGTAATGATTCTAGTGAGACAAGCTTGCTAACCATTAGAACACCTCGAGTTGTCCAAAAAGTAAATTTCTCACTGAAAGTTTCTTGTAAGATTCCTTCCTTTTATAGAAGTGGAATGGTAAATTTTTGTTTTGTTCCCCGAAGACCTTTCTAAAACATCCTTAATTCCATGCAAATGTACATGCTGAACTGAAATCGATAATTGTTTATTGAAGAAACCTACCTTTCTTTCATGGTATCAACCATAAATACATTGGACTATATCTCACCCCTTACCACCGTTGTCATCTTTGATTCACGGCTGAATAAATTGAAGCGTAGGTTTCTTTTCTTCAGTCAATTTTCTCCATTTGAGCAATTACTCTACAATTTGTTCAGTTTTGGAACTCATTTTGCATGTAGGGTTTGCAAAAAGGAAGTTAAAAGAACAAAAAATCGTAAAACTACACGTGAATTCAGTCTGCAGTGAATAACATTTTCTAACTGTACTTAGGAGGTGAGATAAACATCGACAAGAAGTTCCATTTTTTTCTGCTTGATAACAGGAAAAAAGGTAGGTTTCTTCAATAAACAATTATCGATTTGAGTTTAGCAGATACATTTGTACGGAAAAAGGGATGTTTTGGAAAGATTTGAAGAGGTAAAGGGCTTCACGGAACAAAACAAAACATTACCAGTGGAATAGGCTCCAGAAGACTTAGGTGCAATTTGCAATCTAAACATGTGCAAGTGTTCTGAGATATTTTAACCAATCAGCATTGGTTATTCTTGTTTCATACACTTAGCATTTAGAATGTACAAACCTTTTAATATTATTACATGTGATTGAAAAATTGTCACCAATGGCGGGATGTTAATTCCACAAGCAGATTACAAATCATAGACCTACATTTTAAATTTTAGTTTTATGAATTACAACTAAAAAATACCTTTATTACGACCAAAAGACTGCAAAAAAGCATTTTTTCTAAATGTTATGTGTTGGCTAGGATAACATTTAGCAATACTAATTTTTTTTTATTTTTTATTTTTTTTTTATCGTATCACCCCGAGCAAGGCGGTAATGCCACTGATGTCCAGGGGGCTACGTAATAGTGAAAAGATTGGAAAAGAGAAAGCCAGAAACCACATCCTAAACAGGGAACAAAGGATGAGCCTCTTAACCTGTTCAATAGATGTGGGTGGAGTGTGAACCGGGTGATAGATCTATCTACTCCAATTGAAAAAAAAAAGAAACCAAAGTGAGAAGATTGGATAAGAGAAAGCTGGAAACCACATCCTAAACAGGGAAGAAGGGATGAGCCTCTTAACCTGTTCAATAGACGTGGGTGGAGTGTGAACCAAGCGATAGATAGATCTATCTACTCCAATTAAACAGGGAACAAGGGATGACCTTAGGGTGCTCCATTTCGCACTGAGTGGCCACTGCCCAGATCCCGTCTGCAATGCTAACAGCTGTGGGTAATATGACACCAGTCAGTATCTCTAACTGGCAATGGTCTCTAATTCCTTTCTTATTTTTCTAAATAATTCTATCACACACAATTCATGGCTACCTGTCACATAAACAGGACTTGTGAACGTGCAAGTGCCCAGAGCATTAGTCTCGCACACCTGTGCTTCTTCTCTTGTCAGCAACATAAATTTTGTACTGGCTATGTTTAGAGCAAGAAATTCTGTCTCTACTTTGTACCTAGCTACTGCCTCTAATCTTGGGGTTGTTTTTGGGTAAGGAATGGGTAGATTTAATACCTGGTAAACTTCAAAAGTGCTGTCTCAGTTGAATAGGGGAACTAACACTAGTACCAGCAATTTATTTTTAACAGGGTAACACATCCCAAGGCACTATAATACTTCCATAATTGTTGAGTGGAGTCTGCTGGCAAACCAAGATGATGGGGGAGTTTGGACTGTATCTCCAACAGTACCTCTCTTAGTCGGTCTGGGGTTATTATACTCGGAGATAGTTATCCCATAGACAGCTTACCCAATTGTGCTCTCACATTCTAGCAGCACAGTTAACATATGGCTGGTTTGGTGCACCCTATTCACTATAGCTAACAACTGAAGATACTTTAGCAAGAACCCCTCCAGATCCTGGTTCTCAGTGGTTACAGTGGTGGTTATTTTCACCAGCCCTTGCCTAAGATCATGTAGGTATGCAATCAGTCAATTAACTCTCTCTCTATTCTTAGCCACTTCCAACCTAGTAAAATTAAGTATCAATGTGCTTTCTTTAACTACCTGGGCCATCGATTGCTGCCTCTGCTCCACCTGCCTCAATTTCCTCTTGATCAACCTTATCTCATCTTCAGACACGGTGCCAAATAACACACCCAATGCCTTACCTATTATAGATAACACTGCCCTCTTTTGTCTGGTTCTCAACAACTTAATTCCTTTTAAATAATTGCTCATCTCCTTCCACTGTATCTCAAGCACTAGGGACTCCTGAGTTAGGGACTACAACACACGGGGGTAATCTGAACCTTGTGAATATTTCCTGGCAACTTCTGTCCTGGCCACCTCAAACTTATCTACCTCGACCCTTAACTGGGCTAGTAGCAATTCATACGGCAGTAAATCTATCACTAACATAATTAACTACTTTGATCTGATGATGATCACCTGGCTCGTCTTCTTAAACACGGTATTTTCACTGTACTCCCAGGCATTAGCAGCCAAAATCAGCATCACCATGGCTCAGGGCTTTCCCTCGTCCATGTCTGATAGAGACAGAGAGAACAATCTATCTTACATATTTATCTATTTATATTTTCTGTCAGGCGGCTGCATTGCGGAGTGACACATCCTAGGACCAACCCAAACCCACCACCAGTGCCAAGTCCACGTAGGGGCCCTTCTACATGGCTTGCGTAATGCCGACAGCAGCACAATCGACCCCAGACTGCCACTCGTCCAACACAACCTCTGCACAGACTTCCTATTTAATCAGCCTACTCTAAAGGCGTTGCTCTTCACAATCGCAACTTCAATGGAAACCCTTCCTCATTATCAGGCGCTTGTTCAGTCTGGCATTGAGCTAATGGAATCTCGTTGTCAGGATCCCAGTTGCTCGATCCATCTTCTTCTCTGCTATCACTAGTTTTAACATTTTCTTCCTCAGGGTGTCCAACGGAGGGGTCGAGTTAGCTTCCTCAGCCTTTGAAGTGTAGTGGGACTAATTTCAACCTCCTCGCTAGCTTCACTATCACTTCCTAGTAGTTCTGGTTCCTCTAGTGTGATCTTCCTCGGCTTTTTCTATTTTTTTTTTTGCCGCCCCTTACCATTCTTCTATTTCAGCTAACTTTATGTCGTTTGCATGTACTCTTTTCACTTTCCCTGTTAGTTGATCCCATATCACAAAGGATACTGGGCCTGTCTGTTCTACTATTCTATAATAGAGACTCCTTATCTGCCATTGCTATTACCTCCCGGTTTCTACTTTAGCAAACCCTTTAATTCCCTTCTATAACCTTCAGGGACTGTTATGTCCTCGTCCCTTAATTTGCTAACCTCTGTCTTGTTCCCAGACCTACTTTCATTTTTTATCCTCACCTGTTCATATTCTCTTATGGGGCAAGCCCGCACTAACTCTTCTCTTCACTTTATTCTGATGGTTTTATTAGCCAAATTAATCAGAAGCAGGGGTACGGTCCTTGATCCTTTCTCTAATGAACTACATACTGTCACTTCTCCCTCATTATTATCATACCTGTCTGTAGGGATTACCTGATATAAACTGTTATTCAGGGCTCCCTCTACTATAATTTTGCCTTCCCCAGATACAGTGGTTCTAAGGGGCAACTTTATATCTGCCTGGGCTACTACAGGTAGCTGCTCATAATTATCTTCCCCTAGCAGTGTCCCTACCCCATCCAAGGTCAGGGTGGCTGGGTCGAAACGGATCTGAGCCTTGTGCTATTTCAGCCAGTCACTACCCAGAGTCAACTCGCCACGCAAGTCAGACGCTACATATACTTTCATGACACCTCTAGTTCTTGCTAATTGAAACGGCAGCCATGTCATGTCTTCTATTCTCATTCTACTGTTATCGGCCTGGCTTAGGGATATATCTACTGGCCTCAACTTTTCCTTTCTCCCTGTCTATAGGTTCTAGAACTAACCAGTGATACTGATGCTCCAGTATGAATCAGGACCCTAACCTTCTTACCTCCCAGCAAGACATTGCAGGTGAAATCTGGCCCCTCTTAAAGCAAATGGTACACTCGGGCCTCTCTTTTATTTCCAAATTCTTTTCTATTCACCTCCCCTCTGGACCACTGAGAGGCAGGGGCCAGCGACATGGATTCTTTATTTCTTCAAGGTACCATTTCTTGTCTGGGGACCCCACTGGCTGGAATGGAGTTTGGATGGTAGCTTCCTTCCACTCTACCCCTCTGTCCCTCCAGTTTATTTCTATCCTGACTGATTCGTCTTGGGGGATTCCTTCCCCTGTGGAGGCAGGTTCACCTCATGTGGCCTGCACTCCCACAATGCCAGCATCTTTTCTGCTGACAATCGGTTGAAAAATGACCAACCACCCCACATGTCCAATATTTCAGAGGTCTTACCTGTACTGGGGTCACCCTGCCTCTTATTTTTCCACGATTGACCCATCAAGCCTTGTGCCCGAACTCACCACAAGTTGTGCAGTTCGCCCCCAGAGACCTGGGGTCTCCTCCATAATTGGTTGGACAATCTTGAGCCCTGTGCCCAGCGTATTTGCATGTCCAGTACACTAGTCCATACCAGCCTGGTGTGGATTTATAGAATCCATACCACAAGTCCCATTTTCATCTATTCAGATCTGTCTCCCATTCCCAATTTTCCTCTACTTCTTCTTCCGGGTCCCTGGCTATGCTCCCTATTCTTCTGTCCCAAAGTTGTTTGCTGTTGCAAGCTGCTTCAATTGCCACGGCCAGAGTGCTTGGTCCTTCCTTCAGAACTTCACCCTGCAGCTCCCTATCGCTCAACGCATCCATGTACACAACGGCTAACAGGGCCTGTATTGGACCACTGTTTCAGGTCACCAGCTCCGGGAACGCCAATGCCACTAACCCCACTATTCTCTCTCCCAGATCCTCCATGGTTTCCTTATCTCCCTGCCAGAGTCTGAACTGCCTCAATGGCCATGTATTCACTGGCGTACTGTTGGACCAGGGCAGTCTTCTGCTCTGTCCAAGTTAGGGCAGGGTTCTCCCTATATAGCCCTCCAACATATTTGGACACTGGGCCAGCTCCTGCTTTGTAAGCCAGCAGGACCATCTCCTGGTCTGACAAACTATATACAACCTGTTTCTTTTGGATCGACAGGATCCATTCCTGCAGCGCTGTCAGGCCGCCCCTAAACAAGGGCAGTCTCATGCTTCTGATTAGTCTGCATTTTGTTTTATTTTGAAAAATAAATTTTTATGGCTTATTATCTATCTAAACTTATTTATAAATGAAACTTTGTCTGTGTGTGTGTGTGTGTGTGTCTGTGTATCCGTTACCTATAGACTCCGAAACGGCTGAACTGATTTTCTTGAAAATTTACACACTTGTACTATAAGCGTCTGTGAGTGTTCTTGGCTAGGTTTTGTGTTGAGATAACGATATTCATAAGTTTCAAGGTTGCATTTCTTACAATAGTGCAGAAAATCAATAATATATATATATATATATATATATATATATATATAAGGCAAGATGTTTGTGTCTGTGTCTGTTTATCTGTCTGTATGTCCTTTATACAAATCCACAATTTTTATCTGATTCTCACCAAACT
Source organism: Ascarosepion bandense (assembly GCA_037127315.1). Taxonomy (NCBI): domain Eukaryota; kingdom Metazoa; phylum Mollusca; class Cephalopoda; order Sepiida; family Sepiidae; genus Ascarosepion; species Ascarosepion bandense. The sequence continues at coordinate 1,657,905 of JBBBDQ010001586.1, read as the reverse complement.
TCACACAAATATTCTTTAAGTTGAGGCTGAGCTCCAGGACCATGGATTAGTTTTAAAGTTTTCATTACACCCAAACAATGCCGGGCTATACTGCTACTTGTTTATATATGGATTATGTCAGAGGTATCAAGGTATTTTAAATGCTTAGGTTCAAACCAGTAGATTGATGACAAGGTCATAACGATAACATTACATACTGGGTGGCAACAAAATTTGTAACAGTTTTCAAAGGGTAGCATTTGAATACAAGACTGCAGTTTATTACATACAAGTGACATTTCAATGATTTTTTTTTCTACAGAATTTGTGTGTGGAGTAATCATTTTAATTATTTTATGTTTAAAATGAAAATAAAGGGAAAAAAGATACATTTTTATCATGTGATGATATTTTATTTCTGGAAAGCCAAAAATGCCATGCAAACAGAATAAACCCTATATTTAATTAATGGTAATGGTGTTATAGCTGAGATTAGTGTTTGTAAGACGCAACACTCAAAAGCTTGTTGTGAATTCCTTTAGATATGAATCAATTAGTAACCATTCTGCCAACATAACATCCAGGCATTTGTTGGTAACTGTATTCCTTGAAGAAATTCTAGAAAATTTGAATAGAACATATTATTCCCTCCTCAATGCATGATTCATCTTGAACTGCTCACACAACAGAATATGTAATATTTCTAGTTTTCAAAGTTGAACGATCTAAGATGGCCAATCAGCAATTGGTTGATCATGGCTTTTGAAGTGAGTATTTTGTTGTTAAATTCATATTAAAATTCCATAAAAATGACAAATACACAGATCAGTAGAAAATGGTTTCATACCTATTCTCATGTGCATTGGAAAACTGGAATTCTATAAAACTGATAATGCCAAATTTAACAAAAAATCTTACCCTTTTAAATCCTCTGAAACAGTTGGGAAAACACTGGAAGGATATGTCTTTTCTATACCTTTTCAACTTCAAAATGATAATAATCAACTTCAAAATGAACTTATTTTCAAGTAAAAGATTAATCAATATCAAAATGGAACAATCAACTTCAAATTGAGAAAATGTCAGAAACCTAAAAGCAATCAACTTCAAAATAAGAATAAACAGCTTCAAATTGAGATATTTTTTGGTAAATTGAAAATTATTTTTTCAATTAATTTACCCCATGGGTAAGGAAATTGACTGTTCGTCTTCATTATATAGATGAAGAAAAAACCAAAATACAAACTACTTACAGGCTAAGAAAGCATTGGGTGAGCCTACAGTAAAAGTAAGAGGAGAAAGTCCCATATGGGCAGAAATGATGATTGATGATGATGCTGGAGAAACCTCTACAAAAAGAAGCTGAAGAATTAGCAACAGCTCAAAAGAAGACTTATCTCAAAAAAACTGTGGCTGGCAAAAAGAGAGGCCCAGATTTTAGCTGCACATGCTGCAGCAGGGAATTGGAAAGACCTGGCAAGAACAATTGGTGTGCCTCTGTCAACAGCATACCGTTGGTTAGACCAGGGTGCTGATAAGAGTGACTCTAGAGGAGAAGCAAGAAAATATAAAATTATGCAAGAGCATAAGAATTTTATAGCCGCATTAATTGAAAAGACTCCTAGGGTCACTCTTAAAGACACTGTAAATAAGTTGGTCAAAAAGTATGAGGTTCATGTGACGAAAGAATGCATAAGAAAGCACTTGGACTCATTTTGAAGTTGATTATTTTCTCATTTTCAAGTTGATTATTTCTCATTTTGAAGTTGTTTTCCAATTTGAAGTTGATTAATCCATTTAGAATTTGATTAATTTTACCTGAAAGTAAGTCATCCATTTTGAAGTTGAAAAGGTATAGATGCATTCACTAATGTACTTTTAAATTTTAATTACGCATAAATTTTAATTCAGATACTCGACAAAGAAATGGTTTCTCTCATGTATGTTTTCTCATATGTTGCTTTAAACCAGATTGCTGTGAAAATGCAGACCCACACACATCACATGCAAATGTTTTCTCTCCTGTATGTGTTCTTATATGTGTTTTTAAAGTAGTTTTGTATGAAAATGAAGACCCACACACTTCACACGAATATGGTTTCTCTCCTGTATGTATCCTCATATGCTGCCTTACATTGGACTTATATGAAAATGCTAATCCACACAATTTACAAGCAAACGGTTTCTCTCCTGTATGTGTGCTCATATGCTCTCTTAAAGAGAATCTTTGTGAAAATGATGCTTTACACACTTGACAGGAGAAAGGTTTCTCTCCTGTATGAACTCTCATGTGTGTGACTAAGTTGGAATTTCCTGAAAATGCTGATCCACAAACTTGACAAACAAATGGTTTCTCTCCTGTATGTATTCTCATATGTAGCTTTAAAGCAGACTTATGTGCAAATGCTGACCCACACACTTCACATGCAAATGGTTTCTCTCCTGTATGTATTCTCATATGTTGCTTTAAACCAGACGGCTGTGAAAATGCATGCCCACACACTTCACATGCAAATGGTTTCTCTCCTGTATGTATTCTCATATGTTGCTTTAAACCAGACTGCCGTGAACATGCATACCCACACACTTTACATGCAAATGACTTCTCTCCTGTATGTATTCTCATGTGAACTTTTAACTTGCTATTTGCTGAAAATTCTAATTCACCCTCTTGACAAGGAAATATTTTCTTTCTTGTATGTGTCTTCCTGTGGTGCTTGTATTTATACTTATGTGTGAATGCTAAACCACACAATTTACAAGCATATGGTTTCTCTCCTGTATGTTTGCTCATATGGTCTTTTAAAGTGGATATAGGTGAAAATGATCCTTTACACATTTGATGGGAGGATGGTATCTGTCTTGCATGTATTCTCATATGTTGTTTTAAATTTGACTTTTGTGAAAATGCATGCCCACACACTTCACATGCAAATGGTTTCTCTCCTGTATGTATTCTCATATGTTGCTTTAAACCAGACTGCCGTGAACATGCATACCCACATACATTACATGCAAATGATTTCTCTCCTGTATGTATTCTTGTGTGAACTTTTAACTTGCTATTCGCTGTAAATTCTAATTCACCCTCTTGACAAGGAAATGTTTTCTTTATTGTATGTGTCTTCCTGTGGTGCTTGTATTTATACTTATGTGTGAATGCTAAACCACACAATTTACAAACATGTGGTTTCTCTTCTGTATGTGTGCTCATATGTTCTTTTAAAGAGGATATAGGTGAAAATGATCCTTTACACATTTGATGGGAGGATGGTATCTCTCTTGTATGTATTCTCATATGTTGTTTTAAATTTGACTGTTGTGAAAAGGCAGACCCACATACTTCACATGCATATGGTTTCTCTCCTGTATGTATTCTCATATGTTGCTTTAAACTTGACTGTTGTGAAAAGGCAGAACCACACACTTCACATGCATATGGTTTCTCTCCTGTATGTATTCTCATATGTTGCTTTAAACCAGACTGCTGTGAAAATGCAGACCCACACACTTCACATGCAAATGGTTTCTCTCCTGTATGTATTCTCATATGTTGCTTTAAACCAGACTGCTGTGAAAATTCAGACCCACACACTTCACAACCATATGGTTTCTCTCCTGTGTGCATTCTCATATGTTGTGTTAAACTGGAACTCTTTGTAAATGATGTTTCACACACATGGCAATCAAATGGTTTCTCTCCTGTATGTATTAATATGTTTTTCTATACAGATGACAAGTGTTACTCTCCAGTGAATTTGGAAATTCTAATTTAGTCTGAATGTAAGTGTACAGTCTTGACAAGAAAGAGCATGGTCGCTTTGCAAATAAACAGCAAAATACAGATCTGCATTTTTTTTAAGAAGATGCTTTTATTTTCTTCAGCAGGAGACTGTGTTTCTTTTAATTTGAAACTGTCTTTCTCCACAGTAATTGTTACCTGTGAACAAAGAAGATGTATTTATGTATAAAATGATGTTTATGATGTATAAAAAAAGAAGTAAACTCATTATGTGCAAAGTGCACTTTGGATAACTCATTTGTGTTTCAAAGATTTGCAACATTTCATGAAATTCATTTTCATATTATAAAGGAAACTTTTTTTTACTAAGATTCAGAAACCATGAGTAGAATGAATTTTAAATAAGGAAAATTTTATTTTGTGTAAATTTTATTCATCTGGAAAAAAAAGGCATTACATTATGGATTTAATTTGAAAAATATTATTAATGTTTCTTTTAATTCATTCTGCGTCATTTGTTACTTTCTTATCAGCAATCAATGATTTAAATCTAGGTTCTGAAAATTGTGTAGTGTACCTGAAAATTCTAAAAAGGTGACCAAACTGATCATGTCAACATTACTCCATTAAATTTAACAATTTCTGCTTGAATTTACTTCATGCTTGAACACAAAACTCAGAAAATATAAAAGATTTTAAGATGTCTATGATGAGAGCAATTTTACATGAAGGCCTTATTGGCAAATTTCTGTAGCTCAATTGGTTCAAACGTGTTGGATTTAATGACAGTTCCCTCTGCCCCAGGACATGAAGGTATGAGAATACATATTTTTCTTTAATAAGATTTCTCGAACAATCAGGCCAGTAGATAAAAATAAATATACTGCTTAATAAATAAACAGAGAACAAAATATGAGTATCTACTAAAATAATGTTCAAAGTGAACAAAACTGTTTCAGTATAAATTTGAAAATTTTTGTTTACTAACAATAAGGGAGATTTTTATTTTACCTAAAAATATGCCTAAAGAGAGTGTCATATATTTTAAAAGAATTTTGTTTTGGCAATGTTAAAAATTTTTTGTACAGAATATGAAAGAGGAAATAATTCAACAACTCTGAAATATCCAACAATTGGCTATGAAAGTTTAAAAAATAATCATACATGATAGTTGACAGTTTCCAGTTTTAATGATACTGACATCTGAAAGACAGTAAACTGGAGGCAATCACTTAAAAGTATCAATTACATAAATCTGAAATCATCTCTCCACTATTATATATATATATATATATATATGTATATATATATATATATATTGTACTTTAGAACAAGTACATAATTTCTCTATATGTTCTAAAGTACATGTTCTAAAGTACAATTTATAATAAATATTCACAGCTCTATATAGTATATAATATATCGAGCACTGTTTTAAATTAATGTTTTGGATGTTGAAAGAATTCTTCATTCTGTACCCACTCATTCTGTACCCACTCATATACTAGCCAAATAATGGCTGGTTGGACCAGCAAATTGTAGATGGAAGAAAGTGCTCAATGCCTACTACTCAAAACAAATGAACTAAATTTGCAGAGTTACCATTATGTTACAAAGCAGAACACACCACTTACTTGCTACTCAGGTTTCAACCACACAGGTCTCTTTAGGGAAGCAGTCATCAGCATGTTCAAGGCATTTGCTTATATACACGGTAACCAGAATATCGACCAAAGGGTAGTGGCGTCTCCCTATGCCCACACCTGACAAAAGAGAGAGGAGGAACCTCCTCACACCCTCGGTCTCCAGAACACCCACTGAAGGAGAAGTAAACATACACTAAGGCCCTCAGTCAGGTTCATATAATCCAAAAACATACTTTTGTGAATGCCTACAGCCCGTCATAATTTCAGACCTTATATTCAATTAATTTTTCTGGTCTGTGTATGTAACAATAACCAGTTTTTCCTCCTGGCACAACTTGCAAACCTTCTCATCAACACTATATGGCTGGACTTTCCAAAGTATACTTAATTTCACATTAGACCTTCTGTTGTTTATTTCTTTCAATTCCCTTATGTGGCTAGCAAGTCTGGTACAGTTCCTGGGTCTTTTCAACCTGAATGAAGACTTATGATTATATTACCTTTGCTTAAAGCTGCCACATAAACCTTTTTCTGCTTATTTGCATTTTCCACCTCAAATATATATATATATAAGAGAGTATAATCCATGTATTCCTGATTTACTGATTATATAATTTTCAAAAGGATTATTTTAAATATAGGCACAGATTTCTGTCTTCCAGTAGCTTTGGAATTTACCCATTTAATTCAATGATAGAGTCATTGGGTAATGGCTATTATTTAACCTATGAACTTATTGACAGATGGAATATATATTGCTATGTTTTTCACTATATTTTAAGCATGAAGAAAGTAAATGAATGGACATACCTACACTCGTTTTCAATACCTACATTTTAAATAAATTTTAACAAATAAAAGTTTTCTTGTAGATTTCAATGTAGCTTTAAGTGAAAGCTAAAAGATAAAATTTACTAATTGCATTAAGCCAAATAGTCTGGTGTATTTGAAACTGAATTCATGTTCGTTGAAATTTAAAATCTTTCATATTTAAAAAAGAAAATTTCACGTTTACAGCCAGTTTTGATTGATTGACAGTTTATAAACAGAAGCCAATTCTCAGTTTTAAAAATTTTGCAAAAATAAAATATACCTCATTGACACATTATTTTAATAAAATTAGCAAATTTAAATTTAAATTTGCCTTAATCTGACTTGATTACTAGCTGTCTGAAATGTACCATAAAAGTGTTTATTAATCACAGTAGTCATCCTATCAGTGTTGACATAGTGTTATCTGAAAAATTAAGAATTAACATAATATTTTCATATAAGCAATTATCTAATATTTTTATTATCTAACATTTTATAAAATTTTAGATAGTTTAGTTTTATAGTCTTACGTTTGAACATGCTTTCTGAAAAATAAAAATCAAAAACTTTCTTTTCAAATAATTTTACAATTTAATAACAGAGAATGAAATTATATGACAGAGATAACTCAATAATTTATTAAATGTTATGTCATTTACTAATATTTATTTTTAATATATCTATTTTTCATTTTCTTTATTAAGTACTTTCACAAATTGTGAATTTATTTTTTTAGCAAAATGAGGAACCTAGTAATTAAAATAAAAAATTTACTTTAAATTTTGAAGGGAAGATTTACAAAGCCTATTGAATTTGAAACTTATACAGAAAACACTGAAGCAAGATGAAAGAATTGTACTCTGCCAAAAATGTTTATACGGGGTTTTTTTTTTCCTATAAAGAATGCAACCCTTGAAATATGATCTTTTATAGCAGTTACGACCACCTGTGAAATAAAATACCGGTCATCAGCATGGCACAAAAAATATTTTATTTTTAAAATCTTAATTGGCTCGAATTTGTATTAAGCTTTTCAATCCTTGATTAATGGTCTTCATGCATTAACTTAATCTCTATTCTCTTATGGAATCAATGATTGGAAGTAATTTTAAAAGGTTTTTTTAAAACTTTATAAATTATAAAAATAATAAAAATGGAAACAATTCTTACAAAAATTCATTATTCATCAAAAAGAAAAATTTCTCTTCATACTATCCTTAATATTGCTTATAAAAGCAATTTAAAGTTTAAATAAAAAAAATGGCATTGCATTTTTCATTTTTGTTTTCGCAATTTGGAGTAGATTTTCAGAAGAAAAAAAAAATACTGTTGATTGACAATAACATTCCTCAATGAATCCTATTTAATTAAAAAAAAAAGTTCCCGATGACTCGTAATTTCTAGATATTTCTCTCTTGTTAAAATTGAGCCATTCTCTGACGAAAGATTGACAAAGAAAGATTATTAACAAAAATTTCTTACGTGTTAGAAAGCATTAAAATTATTTTAAAAACAATGAAAAAATACTTTGATCTTTCCTCTTAAACATTTTGATGATGAAATTCTGTTTTTGAAAGTTTGAGCTTTTCATCATGCTATGCCGTTTTTTTAGGTGATGAGGGAAGTCCAGGTATCTAAGCCTATGGTAACAGTAACACTTTGAAGTTTACTTTTACAGTTTTTTCTCTTTCTTCGGAACGTCTCGTTTCTGGCGACTTGCTTTCCAGACAACATTAATTTACAAAAAATTTAAATGCAATGTTAGTTGTGATCTTGTCTCATTTTAAATTCCTGTTCTCCCTCTATAAGTGCATTTTTCTTGTATTCTCTCAATAAGAAACTGCTAGCACCTTAACGTCTCTATAACCATTCTGCTGCAAGCAAAACTATAGTGTGTGTGTGTGTGTGTGTGAAATAGACAAATAAAAAAAAAGTTTACCCAATTTTTAAAAAAATTAGATTTTACTCTACGTACCTGCACTTATTTTCGATATCTAACATTTAATTAATCTTTTAAAAACACCACCAGAGCATTTTGCTTACTGGAAATAGTAAATTTAATCATTTAGTCTTCAATTAAAGTTCAAATAAAAGCTTCAAGAATTTTTTTTATTTCTCAAAATAATTCATTTTAAAACAGGTATCGCAATTACCATGAAAAAGTAGAGGTACGTAAATGTTTTTGAAATTCAGAAGAGTATAAAATATTTTCGCATATCTACTTTTCCCCCTTGTCTTACGTGAGTACAAAGAAAGTTCTGCAAAATACATATTTTATTTTATATTTGAATTTTTGAAAAAGGAATGAAGGCTAAGGGGTATTCTTTTTAATTTTTTTTTTTTTATACAGGAAGAATTGCTTGTTCATCAGCAGACAGCTGATGCTAATAAAACACCGGGCACAGAGAAAATTGCCCGGATTTATTAGTTGACAATATGATTTACATCATCAGGGTCATCCGTTTCTTGAAACTATGATTTTTGCGGATTTGTTTCGGCTTTTCCAATGGAAATTGGGCACAGAACGTGAACGAAAGCAGGAAATCGGGTTCAGACTTTCCGAGAAAAACCAGTCTTTTCTCCCAAAATTAATAAATAAACAAACAGATTTTAACTACGTTCATTCGGATGTTTTCTTCGTTTTCTTTCTTTCTTTCTTCGTGAATTGTTTAGTTTGATTTCTGACGAAGACATTTTTCCTTGCCCGGATTTTCACTATGATTGCACGGATCGGCCCGAACCCGTGCCCGGTAGTCAGTACGGCCCTGCCAGCAGATAAATATCATGAAAAAAGTAGATGAACGTCAAACTTACCTCTTATTTGTGCTTCTTAAGACAAAGAATTGAATAGAAACAAGAAAAAAGCAGCAGAATTTTAAATGGAAGTCATATTTTAAAGGATAAATTGCCAATATACATTGAAAATGAAAATACTGTTGTGAATTATTTAAAAAAAAACGCTATCATCAGGGGAGATAATTCTTATTAATTTTTTCTTTTTTTCATTGTTATTCACCCTACTTTTCTACTGCAATCAAACTTTATGTTAAATAATTTCATTTTCGTCTGCTTTCGTTAATAAATAAAGAACAAACATTTTTTTTTTTAATTTGAAAATTGTAAAATAAAAAACACACTGTGAAAGACGCTTGTCACGCACTTTTGTTTGAACCTCCTTCTTCAACTCTTGAACTTATATTTTAGTTTTAAAAATGTCTCTGTGCTTCCCTTCAGAAAGTGTTGTTTAACCAACACTTTATATTTTTTTTCGTCAGTTCACTGTTTTGACACTATTAACTGGGGGGGGGATTCAAGCCGTTTGGCATATGTCCGGAGTTAGAGCCATCCAGCAACACACTGGGATGCTTAAAATGGTCAAGCAACAATTTCATTTTAAAATTGATAATACATCGGTTACTTTTTTTTTTCCTTTTTTTTACCGTCACGCACTTTTGAAAATCATTTTAAAAGCAGCTTACAAATCATAAACCTTAACACTGTCGTTTTCTTTTTTTCAATTTTATAAATTATGAATTCCAATTAGAAAATACTTTTACGACCAAAAGACCGTAATTTTTTTTTTTTTTTCTAGTTGGATATTATGTTGGCTGGGGTAAGCATTACTAATTGTCAGCTGGAATAAGATTTTTGACAGTACTACTTGTGGCAGGGATGTAGGCTTATTGCCACAATTTTATTTTTTGTATAATTATGGCACAAGGCCGAAAGTGGGTGGGGAAAGGCTGGCCATCACTTTATATCCTAGTCCAAATTAATCCGATGAATTATACTTGAAATCACAATTAAGGTCTAAGTAGAAAAAAGTTACTCTTTATGCAGTCATACTATTATTTTCATATGTGCATTGTGGCGCAGTGGATATCGGCTCAGAACGAGAAATCGGGGAACCAAGTTCGAATTCCAGTTGAATTCCTTGCATTCACTTACACGCAAATACCCTTGGGAAAGGTATTAATCCATCTCTTCCCTCCAGTTATGGGTTAAATAATAGGACAGATTGGGTTCTATAGCCTTGGTCGGCAACCAGTCTACTGCAGAAAGCAATAGCAACCTACTGCGGGATAATCTTCTGCCCAGTCAGTCATGTCTCTTTCGAGACATGATCGCCCAAGCGTGTATCGCGCATGGCACTTAACTATTATTTTCAGAAAACAATTGTCCTGTGTAAAAAAAGTACTATCTTTGCATCAGGAATTATTTTTCCAAAGAGAAAATAAATCTTTTTAAAAAAATAATGTTGATCAAAATTATTTTACATATAAAAATATGAACATCAACATAAAAACAGTTACTATACACTGATTTATTCAAAGTATAGTCATCACCTTGATTGTTGTAGACACATTTCAGCTATCGTATGGTTCAGCATTCTTTCAATGTCTGTTATTTAGAGTAATATTTCACAAATTTCAGAATAAACTCATTATTTAGTCTGTCAAAGAAAAAGGGTCTCATTCCATTGTCTATTTGAGATAATATCTCATCAGACTTAATTCTTGCTAATATTTCCTCAAGATCAGGGAGGAGGATATCATCCCAGATAGTAACTCACCTATGGGAGAGGGCTACAGTTATTGCCTGGGAACTGAGGTGTCCCCAAAATGTTTAAGGGACGAAAAGGCTTAGGAATTTCTCTACAGTACTGCTAATAAATCCACATTAAACTCAAACTTTGTGTCACATTATGTTTGTGTCACATTATGTTTGTGTCACATTATGTTTGTGTCATGGGTATGCAAGATGCTAAATACCAAATATGATGAAAAAATGCCCCAAACTTGATGAAAACTAAATTTTATTGTCAAAATTTTTGTTATTATTTAGAGGAAAGAACAAAGTATTTTTTGATTATTTAATCATATTTTCAATCCTTTTTAGAACATTCTAAATTTTATCTATATTTCTGAGATGAGGTAGTATTTACACTATTTGCATTATTTACTTTATTCGGATTTCATCTTGTTTGCCATTTGTATGACATTTCAGCCATTGTACGCTCTGGTTTTCTTCGGGTGCTAAGAATTTTGAACCGACCCTTTATTGCAATCACTCGGATATATCATTCTCACTTCTTGCATAGACCCTCTTTGGGATGAAGTTGAAATAATAGATAGAGCTACATAAACTTAAGGAATCAGCACATATGCTACACTACGAAAATCTCCTAAGCCGACCAAGCATAGAGATGAATACAGTATGGAAACCAGTAATGTGGAGTGACAGAGAAAATCATTAGTGTCAAAATTACAATATGAGGTCTGGGAAAAAAATACTAGAAAAAACCATCAGTATCAAAAATTGCAATATAAGATCTGTTAAAAATGGTTGCTGAACATTAGGTTTATAAGTCCCAGAAATTCAGTTGTTAAGGACACATGGCCCAGTGGATATCGATGTTGGTTTGTTCCTATGACTTGACTCAAAGTGTTGTGAGTTGCTACAGCAGTGGTGAACAAGTAACAGAGGGTTAGAGGGAGATAACTCATGACTACCAAAAGAGGCTCTACGCAAGGATTGTAATAAAGGGTTTGGTTCGAAATTCCTACCATCTGAAGAAGACCAGAGCATACAACAGCCAAAACATTGTAAAAATGAGGACAATAGTCTGTATAATGTAAATAGTCTATTCTAAGTTTTGGTTAGAAATCTTTTTTTCTTGCATCAGTACATAGACTATAAATTAGTATAGGAAATGTTAGTGTCTTTTTAGCAGTGAAAGACGCATTGATTTTGAACTTTGTGTAAAAATCAAATAATAGATTTTAATGAAACATTCAGGACTTACTCACAAATGAGTGATTTGACAAATTTTTTTTTTTTAGAAAAAATTGGTAAAAATATTTTATTCTTACCTATTTTATTCTTCACCTCACTTAATTTCATGAAAACATGAGAAATTCCAGGAGATAAATTCTTCTAACAACACTACTTAAATGCAAAAATTCTTGGAGAATTTAAAACAATTTTTTTGTAAAACTGGACCCTGTCTTACGAAAAATCTGCTCTACATCATAAGATAAAAAGATGCAATGAAACTAAGATATTATTTAATTACTTTTATTAATAACACATATTGCAGACACTACTGTCTTAAGAAAAAGGTTTTTGTGAATAATGAATTTTTACAAGATTTGTTTTCACTTTTTAATTAAAATAATTTATAAAGTCTTTCAAACTTAAAATTCAGAAACAAAGTAAAACTATATTTAGTAAAATTGTAAAGATTATTACAACTGACAGACTTCATGTATTATAAAAAGAATTTGAACTTTTTGTATATGCATAAATGTGCTCATTTTTGAATAAGTGGTCACCTATACACAACATTATCAGAAAATAAGAGTGATACCTACAGTAAATTTAAAGCCAGAAAGTATTTAAAATTCAACAATACATTATGGAGAATATTTTCTTAAATTTTCAAGATTATTGAGTATTTATAATTATATAAAAAATGTGCTCATGTTATATTCAATTATTTTGTAATGGCTACAACCCCCGTAGAACAAAATTAGATAATAAACATCTGTTAAACATGTCAACAGCTTTAAATTAACAATAGGTACCTCAACTCATTTTCAATAACTTTAAATTGAATTTTTAAAAATAAAAAAAGTTTCTTGAAACTTTTATTTTAATTTTACTTGAAAGCTAAATGATTAAGTTTACTATTTCCAGCAAGCAAAATGCTCTCGTGTGTTTCGAGTAAAAATTATATTGACTGGAATCCAAAATTTTAAGATTCAAAAAATTTAGAAAAATTTTTTGTCCATTTTTGAGTGATCAACACATTTGTAAACAAAAGTGAATTTGTAGTTTTGAAAATCTAGCAAAAATAAAATAGACATCTTTGACACATTTTTGAAAAGTTAGCAAATTTAAAGTTAAATTTATCTGATTTACACAAGCATTACTTATTTATAGCATAAAATTTAAACTAAAAATATTTCTTAACCACAGAGTTTGAAATATGATGACAGCAAGATACAAGATAAGCTAAGTGTCTATGGTGAACAGAATTGACATGATTGTCCACTTAACTATTCCTATAAGGGTTAAAAACATGAAATAAAATGACCTGTTAATATACACACTGAAAGTACCATACAAAAAAAAAAAACTTCAAATACACAAAAAAATAGTTAAAAACTATTTTTAAAATATGATGGCTTGACAATTTATATTAAACTTTTCAATTTTTGATGAGTAAATATAGCTTTCACTTATTAACTTAATAAGCTAACATTTACCAAACTGTGAAGTATTCCAAAAATATTTTTGAAACTTTATAAATTATTGTAATAATAAAAAATGAAAACAATTCTTTTAAAATTGCATTATTAATTAAAATTGTTTTTTCTTCAGACTATAATGTCCTTAATATATACTGTTTATTCAAGCAATGAAAAGCTGATCTGATTAAATAATGCCATAGTTTTATTGCATTTTCTATTTTACTATTGGGAGAAGACTTTTTGGAAAAAGGGTCAAATGTTTTGAAAAAAAATAGATTATTTACATTTCCCAATGAGTCCTGCATTTAACTAATAAAATCAATTTTGCATACAAAATTTAATTTATTGAAATTTCATTACCTCAGCTCCCCAATTTCTCATTCCGAGCTGATATCCATTGCCCCACAACGGACATACACTTAAAAAATTAAAATAGGCCCATAGAAATATAATCAGAATGTACAAAAATAATACAGTAAAATTACAGCACAATTCTTTTCCAATTCGATAAATCCATTCCTATAATCAAAACTTTCAGGTTATTTCAAGTTAGAAAATATTTTTGAATTCTAAGAATTTTGTCATGAAAAATGACAATAGTTTATGGACATGTCTTACTTATTAACCCTTACCTGGTGGGAAGAAATCTATGATTTATACCATGCTCTTTATTGGAATATTATTTTTCTATAAATAAATTCTAAGTATTAAAAATAAACATTCTTTCTTACTCTACATTTTGTTTTATTTTGAAAAATAAAGTTTTATGGCTTATTATTGTTTATATATGGATTATGTCAGAGGTATCAAGATATTTTAAATGCTTAGGTTCAAACCAGTAGATTGATGACAAAGTCATAACAATAACATGACATGCTGGATTGCAACAGAATTTGTAACCGTTTTCAAAGGGTAGCATTTGAATACAAGACTGCAATTTATTACACACATCCATGTTCATACAAGTGACATTTCAATGATTTTTTTTCTACAGAATTTGTGTGTGGAGTAATTATTTTTATGTTTAAAATGAAAATAAAGGGAAAAAAGATGCATTTTTATCATGTGATGATATTTTATTTCTGGAAAGCCAAAAATGCCATGCAAACAGAATAAACATTATATTTAATTAATGGTGATGGTACTATAGCTGAGATTTGTGTTTGTAAGACGCAGCACTCAAAAGCTTGTTGTGAATTCCTTTAGATATGAATCAATTAGTAACCATTCTGCCAACATAACATCCAGGCATTTGTTGGTAACTGTATTCCTTGAAGAAATTCTAGAAAATTTGAATAGAACATATTATTCCCTCCTCAATGCATGATTCATCTTGAACTGCTCACACAACAGAATATCTAATATTTCTAGTTTTCAAAGTTGAACGATCTAAGATGGCCAATCAGCAATTGGTTGATCATGGCTTTTGAAGTGAGTATTTTGTTGTTAAATTCATATTAAAATTCCATAAAAATGACAAATACACAGATTAGTAGAAAATTCTATTCTCATGTGCATTTGGAAACTGGAATCCTATGAAACTGGTAATGCCAAATTTGACAAAAAATCTTACCGTTTTAAATTCTCTGAAACAGTTGGGAAAACACTGTGAAAATATACCTTTTCTAGATGCGTTCACTAATGTACTTTTAAATTTTAATCATGCATAAATTTTAGTTCAGATACTCGACAAAGAAATGGTTTCTTTCAGGTATGTATTCTCATATGTTGCTTTAAACCAGATTGTTGTGAAAATGCAGACCCACACACATCACATGCAAATGGTTTCTCTCCTGTATGTGTTCGTATATGTGTCATTAAAGTAGTTTTGTGTGAAAATGAAGACCCACACACTTCACACGCAAATGGTTTCTCTCCTGTATGTATCCTCATATGCTGCCTTACATTGGACTTATATGAAAATGCTAATCCACACAATTTACAAGCAAACGGTTTCTCTCCTGTATGTGTGCTCATATGCTCTTTTAAAGAGGATGTAAGTGAAAATGATGCTTCACACAGTTGACAGGAGAATGGTTTCTCTCCTGTATGAACTCTCATGTGTGTGGTTAAGTTGGAATTTCCTGAAAATGCTGATCCACAAACTTGACAAACAAATGGTTTCTCTCCTGTATGTATTCTCATATGTTGCTTTAAAGCAGACTTCTGTGCAAATGCAGACCCACACACTTCACATGCAAACGGTTTCTCCCCTGTATGTCTTCTCATATGTTGCTTTAAACCATATGGCTGTGAAAATGCATACCCACATACTTTACATGCAAATGGTTTCTCTCCTGTATGTATTCTCATGTGAACTTTTAACTTGCTATTCACTGAAAATTCTAAGTCACACTCTTGACAAGGAAATGGTTTCTTTCTTGTATGTGTCCTCATGTGGTGCCAGTATTTATACTTATGTGTAAATGCTGAACCACACAATTTACAAGCAAATGGTTTCTCTCCTGTATGTGTGCTTATATGCTCTTTTAAAGAAGATATAAGTGAAAATGATCCTTTACACATTTGATGGGAGGATGGTTTCTCTCTTGTATGTATTCTCATATGTTGTTTTAAACTTGACTGCTGTGAAAATGCAAACCCACACACTTCACATGCATATGGTTTCTCTCCTGTATGTATTCTCATATGTTGCTTTAAACCAGACTGCTGTGAAAAAGCAGACCCACACACTTCACATGCAAATGGTTTCTCTCCTGTATGTATTCTCATATGTTGCTTTAAACCAGACTGCTGTGAAAATTCAGACCCACACACTTCACAAGCAAATGGCTTCTCTCCTGTATGTATTCTCATGTGTCGTGTTAAACTGGAACTCTTTGTAAATGATGTTTCACACACATGGCAAGCAAATGGTTTCTCTCCTGTATGTATTAACATGTGTTCTTCTATACAGATGAGAAAACAAGTGTTACTCTCCAGTGAATTTGGAAATGTAAATTTTAGTCCAAATGTAAGTGTACAGCCTTGACAAGAAAAAGCATTGTCTCTTCGCAATCAAACAGCAAAATACAGATCTGCATTTTTTTCAGATGCTTTTATTTTCTTCAGCAGGAGACTGTGTCTCATTCAATTTGAAACTGTCTTTCTCCACAGTAATTGTTACCTGTGAACAAAGAAGACGTATTTATAAAATCAAAAAAAGAAGTAAACTCATTATGTGCAAAGTGCACTTTGGATAACTCATTTGTGTTTCAAAGATTTGCAACATTTCATGCAATTCATTTTCATATTATAAAGGAAACTTTTTTTTACTAAGATTCAGAAACCATGAGTAGAATGAATTTTAAATAAGGAAAATTTTATTTTGTGTAAATTTTATTCATCTGGAAAAAAAGGCATTACATTATGGATTTAATTTGAAAAATATTATTAATGTTTCTTTTAATTCATTCTGCGTCATTTGTTATTTTCTTATCAGCAATTAATGATTTAAATCTAGATTTTGAAAATTGCGTAATGTACCTGAAAATCTTAAAATGGTGACCAAACTGATCATGTAGATAAAATTTTACTCCATTAAATTTAACAATTTCTGTTTGAATTTACTTCATGCTTGAACACGAAACGAAGAAAAGATGAGAGCAATTTTACATGAAGGCCTTAAGGCAAATTTCTGTAGCTCAGTTGGTTCAAACGTGTTGGATTTAATGACAGTTCCCTCTGCCCCAGGACATGAAGGTACGAGAATACATTTTTTTTTTTTTTAATCATCTCACCCCAAGCAAGGCATTCCACTGCCACTATTGCGCATGGGGCTACATAGGGGAAGGTAAAGAGAAGGAGTGGTTAGACATAGGGAATGACAGGAGGAAGGTGACAGATGAGTAAGGATAGCGAGGATGAGGGTTGGGCAGATGGGAAGAGTGCTTGATAGAATGGGAGCAGGTTAGTGTGTTAGGAGGTGTCTATTGACCTTACATTTAAACTCCTGGAGATTGTAGCCGTCAGGGAAGCAATCGTTTGGAAGAGAATTCCACAGTCGGGAAGTGCGAGGAAAGAAACTGTTGGAGTAGAAGTTACGGCTGCATTTTATCGGTTTCACTGTAAAAGGGTGGGATCTAGTTGCTAATCTAGTATCTCATGCAAATTCGTATTTAGGGGGCACCAGTGATCTAAGTTCATCAGAGCAGAAGCCATGAAAGTATTTATAGAAGAGACACAGGGAAGCCACATCTCGCCGGTGGGAGAGAGACTGCAGGTGGTCTGCCAAGTCGGTATCTATCACATTACAGACCCTCCTCTGAACCTTATCAAGAAGCCCGAGGAGAACAGCAGGGGCACCCGACCAGATATGGCAGCAGTATTCAATGCACGGGCGGATGGTAGATTTATAAATGTGCAGGATAGATTTAGATGGAAAAAACTTCCGGGCCCTACACAGAGAACCGACTTTCATAGCAGCGGATTTAGCAATGGATTCGATATAGTCATTCCATTTGAGGTCCGCTGAAAGTGTGAGACCAAGGAGGCGTAGTGTTTTACTCTCTGGGAGGCAAGCCTGGTCCATGCTAATGGGAGGTAGGTGAGATTGTCAATGATGGTTAATTGACAGTAGCTTCGTTTTAGAAGCATTAAAATTTACTAGCCATTTCTTACCCCAGTCCAATATGGATTGGAGGTCTTTTTCAATCTCGGCTGTGAGGTTAGCTTTAACGCCTACACCAGATTTTTGTTGGAGGTGAGAGTAAACTGTGGTGTCATCGGCGTACAAACCTATTTGGGTTCTTATGGGATCAGGGAGATCATTAATATATATCAGGAAGAGTGTAGGACCTAAGATGGAGCCTTGGGGGACATCTGCGTTTGTATGGTAGTTCTGAGAGGCATGTCTGTTTAATACCACCTTCATCATGCAGTTAGAGAGGAATAACTGGATTAGTTCAAACAAATGTCCAGTTATACCATAGCTCCGCAGTTTACACAGAAGGCCAGCATGCCAAACTCTGTCGAACGCCTTAGATATATCCAATGCAACGGTTCGGGCTTTGCCATTCCTGTCGAGTGCCTGGTATATGTACTCGGTGATGGTCGTTAGTATATCAGCAGTAGACCTGGTGAAGCGGAAACCATATCGCTTGTCCGAGAGGAGCCTGTGTACTGTGAGATGCTGAACCACCTCGGCGTTGATAATGGCTTCGAACACTTTGCCAAAGATCGGAAGAAGGCTGATAGGGTGGTAATTTGCAGGGTCAGAGGGTTCTCCAGTGTTTTTAAATATAGGAACTACAGAGGAAGATTTCCAACAGGCAGGAAAGCAGGAAGTAGTTAGGCAGAGGTTGTAGAGCTAATATTTTTCTTTAATAAGATTTCTCGAATAATCAGGCCAGTTGATAAAAATGAATATACTGTTTAATAAATAAACAGAGAACAAATATGAGTATCTACTAAAACAATGTTCAAAGTGAACAAAAACTGTTTCAGTATAAATTTGAAAATTTCTGTTTATTAACAATAAGGGAGATTTTTATTTTACCTAAAGATGTGCCTAAAGAATAAGAAAATGTAAAGTTTTAGGCTATTTTTGAGTGTCATATATTTTAAAAGAATTTTGTTTTGGCAATGTTAAAATATTTTTTGTACAGAAGATCAAAATGGAAATAATTCAACAATTCTGAAATACCCTAGAATTATCGATGAAAGTTGAAAAATAATTATACATGATAGTTGGCGGTTTCCAGAATTTTTAATGATACTGACATCTGAAAGAAAGTAAACTGGAGACAATCACTTAAAGTACCAATTACATGAATCTGAAATAATCTCCCCACTATTTTATATATATATATATATATATATATATATATATATATATACTAGCCAAATAGTGGCTGGTTGGACCAGCAAATTGTAGATGGAAGAATGTGCTCAATGCCTACTCAAAACAAATGAACTAAATTTGCAGAGTTACCACTATGCTATAAAGCAAAACACACACCACTTACCTGCTACCCAGCTTTCAACCATACAGGTGTCTTCAGGGAAGCAGTAGTCTGCATGTTCAAGGCATTTGCTTATAAACATGGTAACCAGAATATCGACTGAAGGGTAGTGGCATCTCCTTATGCCCACACCTGACAAAAGAGAGTGGGGAACTTCCTCACACCCTCAGTCTCCAGAACACCCATAGAAGGGGAGATAAACATAAAGGCCCTCAGTCAGGTTCATATAATCCAAAAACATACTTTTGTGAATGCTTACAGGCCGTCATAATTTCAGACCTTATATTCAATTAATTTTTCTGGTCTGTGTATGTAACAATAACCAGTTTTTCCTCCTGGCACAACTTGCAAACCTTCTCATCAACACTATATGGCTGGACTTTCCAAAGTATACTTAATTTCACATTAGACCTTCTGTTGTTTATTTCTTTCAATTCCCTTATGTGGCTAGCAAGTCTGGTACAGTTCCTGGGTCTTTTCAACCTGAATGAATCTTATGATCATATTACTGTGGTGAAAATAATAAAAGAACTCTCTAATCTTTCTCTGACTTTCCTGGACTGATTAATTTCCCTTTGTTTTTGTCTTCCTGTCTCCATGATGTAGACAGCCATTTTCTTGAACGGTTCACTACCATAGTAGATTTTTAGTAAAACAAAGCTTCACTTAAGCTATACTGACTCAGCCTTCCAACACTTTAACCTTCTCACAACAATTTATTTTACTAAAAACCTATCATGATGGAAAAATACTTGAAGCCGGAATGCTTAGCTCTAGATGCAAATAAACCTGACTTGGCCGACATGTGGCGACACTGGAAAAGATTCTTCTATATCTTTCTTGAAGCGGCCCGGGAAACACAATAACAGACTCCGCTGACAGACAGGATGAAACTGAATCTACTCATCAACCTTGTTTCTCCCACTAGCTTTAAACACATCTCCGACACAGACAATTACAATTCAGCCATGGATGTTCAGGAAGGAGTCTTTGTGCAGCCTAGAAATACCATCTTTTGTAGACAGCTGCTGGCTACTCATCGTCAGCAAACTGACGAGAGTGTAGACCAGTATTTACAGCTTTAAAGAAACTCGCCAAGGATTGCGAGTTTCAGGCTTTGACAGATATACAGGTGAGAGACGAATACATACAGGACGCATTCATAAATGGATTTTCGTCTAATCAACTCAGACAACGGCTCCTGGAAAACAAAACACTGGATCTAGGCGCTGCTTATGTCCAGGCCAACACCTGAAATGGCACAGAGACAATCAGCGTCCTACTCCCAGTAGAACTTCTGTCTCCACTCTTCAGGCTGATGTAACTGAAGATGACAAACAACCTAAGTGCTATGAGGAACATACTATGGCTGCCATCGCTGGACAAAAATGCTTTTTTTGCGGGAATCAGAGACATGACAAAATTAGATGCCCTGCTCAAAACTCCATTTGCAAAAATCGCAATAAGAAAGGACATTTTGCTCATGTCTGCAGATCACCTACAGCAGCTGCTATCAACCACGGTGATTCTATTCTAGCTTCTCCCATTCCATCTTATAATTTCTCAGAGAGTCTATCTTGCTTGACATTGCATAAAAAATCAAAAGCAAGTCTCTCAAAATACTTATTGATACTGGAAGCCCAGAAAATTTTATTAATCCTGACGAGGTTAAAAGGCTCGGATTGGCAATCACGCTAAGTTCAGAAAGGATTTTTATGGCTAGCACTTCCCATTCATCCTCTACTCTTGGACGTTGTATAGTATCTCTCAATCTAAGTGGTAGTGAGTATAGTAATGTCAAGCTGTTTGTTATGGCTAATTTATGCTGTGATATCATTCTTGGGCATAATTTCCTATGTCAACATTCTTCAGTAAAAATACCTTTCGGCGGACCGCTTCCCCCTCTCACCGTTTGTGGATGAACTGCAATGAATAATATCCCGTATCCCTCTCTGTTTGTAAATCTAACTCCTAACTATCATCCAATAGCAAGGAAATCCAGGAGACATAGCCTACCGGGTGCTAAATTAATTCATTCAGAAATATCACGTATGCTGAAGGAAGGAATTATAGAGCCCTCTCATTTGCCATGGCAAGCCCAAACACTGGTAGTGTCTTCTGAAACTCACAAGAAAAGGCTCGTTGTGGAATATTCCCAGACGATAAATCAGTTCACTCTCCTGGATGCTTAGATTGCCTGTTATCAAGTATTTAGCACACTTGATCTAACCAGTGCCTATCACCAGGTTGCCATCAAGCCAGAAGAACGAAGATATACAGCCTTTGAAGCTGTTGGGTCTCTGTACCAATTTCGTCGAATCCCTCTTGAAGTGACCAATGGAGTAGCAAGTTTCCAGTGAATCATGGATGACATTATCAAGCGAGAAGACCTCCGAGGAACCAACGCCTATATCAACAACGTTACTATTGGTGGTCATAACCAGGCAGAACATGACATCAACCTAAAGAAATTTAGGAATAGTGTAGCAAAATATGGCCTAGCACTGAATAAAAACAAATGTCATTATTCACTTAGCTCAGTGGACTTCCTTAGGTATATGATAAGAATGGGTTCAGTAAAACCTGATCCCGTCAGAATCAAAGGATTGGTGGACCTACCAGTACCTCAAGACCATACCTCTCTCCAATGAGCAATGGGGATGTTCTCTCACTATTCTAGGTGGATATCAAATTTCTCCGAAAAATTACATCCCTTAACTAGGTTAACCCATTTCCCTCTCACTAAAGAACAAATGGATACCTTCAAGCATCTAAAGAAGGAGATTGCAAAATCGTCCCTGGTGGCTATAGACTCTACTCTACCCTTTGAGATTGAGACTGATGCTTCGGAACATGTTATTGCTGCCTCTCCAACCCAAAATCATCGGCCTGTAGCTTTCTTTTCAAGAACTTTAACTTCTGCCGAACAAAAACACTCATCAGTTGAAAAGGAGGCCTATGCAATTGTAGAAGCGATTCGAAAATGGCGACACTTATTATTCGGGAAGCATTTTAAGCTCATCACAGATCAGAAATCTGTCTCTTTCATGTTCAATCTTAAAAGTAAAAACAAAATAAATAATGAGAAGATCACAAGATGGAAATTAGAATTTGCCTGTTTCATTTACGACATAAAGTGTATTGTCCAGAAAAACAAAATGCTGCTGCGGACGATTTATCATGAATTTGCTCTTCTACCATCTCTGTTGATAAACTACACAACTTGCACAAAGATTTATGTCACCCTGGAGTAACCCGAATGCTGCATTTTGTCAGAAGCAAAAATATGCCATACTCTGTAGAAGATGTAAGAGAGATAACAAGGTCATGCCAGGTATGTTTCGAAATAAAGCCTAGATTCATTAAAATGCCTCCTCAAACACTCATAAAAGCAAGCCAACCCTTTGAAAGATTAAGTATAGACTTTAAGGGACCTTTACCCTCAAATTCTCGCAATCGTTTCATACTAACAGTGGTTGATGAATATTCCTGTTTTCCTTGTGCTGATGTCTTGGCAGCAACTGTTAAGAAACATCTGACCAGTTTATTTTCCATTTTTGGAAATCCTTCTTTTGTGCACTCTGATCAGGGTACAGCTTTTATGTCAGACGAATTAAAAGTGTTTCTACTTTCTCGATGCATTGCTATCAACCGAACAATTGCCTTTAATCTGCAGGGCAATGGACAAGCAGAGAGATACAATGGTATCATTTAACAAACAGTGAGCCTAGCTCTACAGTCTAGTAATTTCCCGATTGCTAGTTGGGAAAAGTTCT
Source organism: Ascarosepion bandense (assembly GCA_037127315.1). NCBI lineage: Eukaryota > Metazoa > Mollusca > Cephalopoda > Sepiida > Sepiidae > Ascarosepion > Ascarosepion bandense. The sequence goes on along the minus strand of JBBBDQ010001586.1, from coordinate 1,634,730 downwards.
AGATGTAGCACTCCACTGCATTCGCTCATTGCTTTCTACTGCCTTGAACTGTACTCCTTATGAATGTTTAATTACCAAAGAAAATCAGTTTCAGGTGATTCCATACCAACATGGTTGACAAAACCGAAATCGGCGCTCCTGCGACTTTATAATGGACGAGAAACAAGTGTCTTTACACAATATTGAACCAGTGGGTGACAAAACTAACAGTACACACACAGAACTTGATCCAATGGTTACCCCTATCCAGTCTAACACTACTCCTCCTCCCCTGCTGAGTGCTCTCAAAAATTCTGTTACTGATGATTCAACTGCCCTCGAAAACCACATTACTGAAAATTCTACTCCTACATCTCCTCATCCTCTGTCCTTGGATAACTTCCAGAGGACCTCTTCAGAAGATGCTGATGTATTGAATCTTCGATGCTCTTCTAGAATTTGTCGGAAACCTCTGTATTTAGCTGAAAATTATCAGCTTTGAACATGTTTTTCTCTTTTCTCTATTTTCAGTTTGAGCAGAGACACCCTTAGAACCCACCCACCTTTCCGGAAGAATGTATGAACCTAATCTTTTCCTAAGTGGCAAAGAATGTGGTGAAAATAATAAAAGAACTCTCTAATCTTTCTCTGACTTTCCTGGACTGATTAATTTCCCTTTGTTTTTGTCTTCCTGTCTCCATGATGTAGACAGCCATTTTCTTGAACAGTTCACTGCCATAGTAGATTTTTAGTAAAACAAAGCTTCACTCAAGATATACTGACTCAGCCTTCCATCACTTTAACTCAGAACCTTATCACAACAATTACCTTAGCTTAAAGCTGTCACATAAACCTTTTTCTGCCCATTTGAATTTTCCACCTCAGATATATATATATATATATATATATATATATATATATATATATTTCTGATTTACTGATGATATAATTTTCAAAATGATTATTTTAAAATATAGGCACAGATTTCTGTCTTCCAGTAGCTTTGGAATTTACCCATTTAATTCAATGACAGAGTCATTGGGTAATGGCTATTATTTAACCTATGAACTTATTGACCTATGTAATAATATACATTGCTATATTTTTCATTATATTTTAAGCATGAGGAAATAAACGAATGGACATACCTACTTAAGTACCTACACTCGTTTTCAATACTTACATTTTAAATGAATTTTAATAAAAAATTTTCTTGCAGCTTTCAATGTAGCTTTAAGTGAAAGCTAAACAATTAAATTTACTAACTGCAGTAAGCCAAATATTCTGGTGTATTTTAAACTGAAACCATATTGATTAGAATTTAAAATATTTCAGATTTTTAAAAAAATTCACTTTTACAATCATTTCTGATCAAATGACATAGTTTATAAACAGAAGCCAATTCTCAGTTTTAAAAATCTTGTATAAATAAAATATACCTTGCTGACATATTATTTTAGTAAAATTTGCAAATTTAAATTTAAATTTGCCTTAATCTGACTTGATTACTAGCTGTCTGAAATGTACCATAAAAGTGTTTCTTAATCATAGTAGTCATCCTATCAGTATTATCATAGTGTTATCTTAAGTGACGGATAACATGACAAAAGCTGTCAAAAAAACAAAGCTAAGTTTGGAGGCCAAAATTGACATAATTGTATGTAGCTTAATCATACACTTCATTTTTTGGTTTTTAACAATATAGTAAAATTAAAAATTAACAATATTTTCAGCAATTATATTTTATAGAATTTTAGATAGTTTAGTTTTATAGCCTTATGTTTGAAGATGTTTTCTGAAAATTAAATAATTTTACAATTTAATAACAGAGAATGAAAGTATATAATTAATATGACAGAGATAACTCCATAATTTATGTTATGGCATTTATTAATATTTATTTTTGTATCTATTTTTCATATTCTTTTTAGGTACCTTCAAAAATTGTGAATTTCCTTTTTTTTTTAGCAAAATGAGGAAACTAGTAATTAAAATAAAAAAAAATACTTTAAATTTTGAAGGGAAGCCCGTTGGATATTGAAACATATACAGAAAACACTGAAGCAAGATGAAAGAGCTGTACTCTGCCAAAAATGTTTATAGGTTTTTTTTTTTCTTTTCCTATAAAGAATGCAACTTTTGAAACATGATCTTTAATGATATAGCAGTTACGGCCACCTGTGAATTAAAATACGGGTCATCGGCATGACACAAAAAATATTTTATTTTAAAAAAAAAATCTTAATGGCTCGAATATTTGTATTAAGCTTTTCAATCCTCGATTAGTAAATATGGCCTTCATGCATTAATGGAATCAATGATTGGAAGAAGTTTAAAAGATTTTTTAAACTTTAGAAATTATTATAATAAAAATAATAAAAATGAAAACAATTCTTGCAAAAGTTCAGTCAGTCAGTTGAAATGCCATACACGCTTGGGCGATCATGTTTCGAAAGAGACATGACTGACTGGGCAGAAGATTATCCCGCAGTAGGTTGCCATTGCTTTCTGCGGTAGACTGGTTGCCGACCAAGGCTAGTACCCAATCTGTCCTGTTAGTGTTAACCCATAACTGGAATTAATAGACGGATTAATACCTTTCCCAAGGGTATTTGCGCGTAAGTGAATGCAATGAATTCGGCTGGAATTTCTCATTCCGAGCCGATATCCAATGCACCACACGCACAAAAGTTAAATTCTTGCTTATAAAAAGCAATTTAAAGTTTTGATCTAAAAAAAAACAAACAATGGCATTGCATTTTTGTTTTCACAATTCGGAATAGATTTTCAGAAAAAACGGTTATTTCAGAAAAAACAAAAAAATACTGTTTATTTAGCAATAACATTCCCCAATGAATCCTGCATTTAATTTTTCAAAAAGTTCCCGACGTCTCGTTAATTTTTTAGAGATATTTCCCTCTTGTTAAAATTGGGCCATTTGCTGAGGAAAGATTGACAACAATTTCGAACGTGTTTTAGAAAGTATTAATTTTTTTTTTAAATAATGAAAAATAATACTTTGATCTTTCCTCTTAAACATTTTGACGATAAAATTTTGTTTTTATAAAGTTTGAGCCCTACATCATGCTGTATGCTGTTTGTTTAGGCGAATGAAAGGAGTCCAGGTATCTACATCAGGGATGGTAAACACAAACAGTGTTTAAAACACTTACACTAACAGTTCTTGCTTCGGAACATCTCGATTCTGGCGACTTGCTTTCCAGACAACATTAATTTAGAAAAATTTAAATGCAATGTTAGTTGTGATCTTCTATCATTTTAAATTCCTGTTCTAGTGCATTTTTCTTGTATTCTCTCAATCAGAAACTGCTAGCACCTTAACGTCTCTATAACTATTCTGTTGCAAAATTATATAGTGTGTGTGTGTGTGTGTGTCTGAAATAGACAAATGAAAAAAAACTAAAAAGAGTTTTACCCAATTTAAAAAAAAAAATTAGATTTTACTTTTTACGTACCTGCACTTATTTTCGATATCTAACATTTTTAATTTATTGAATTTTTAAAAACACCGCCAGAGCATTTTGCTTACTGGAAATAGTAAATTTAATTATTTAGTTTTCAATTAAAGCTCAAATTAAAGCTTCAAGATTTTTTAAAAAATTTAATTCGTTTTAAAACGGGTATCGCGAATTACCGTGAAAAAGTGGAGGTACGTGTAATTCAGAAGAAAATATTTTTGCAGATCTACTTTTGTTTTCCCCCTTGTCTTACGTGAGTACAAAAAAAAGTCCTGCAAAATACATATTTTATTTTATATTTGAATTTTTGAAAAGGGAACGATGGTGTATTGTTGATTTTTTTTTTTTACACAGGAAGAATAGCTTGTTCATCGGATGTATTTATCATGAAAAAAATAGATGAACGTCAAACTTACCTCTTTTATTTGTGCTTCTTAAGACAAAGAATAATTAGAAAAAAGAAAAAAGCAGCAGAATTTTAAATAGAAGTTATATGTTTAAGGATAATTACAATAAATTGAAAATACACTGAGTGTTACTGTTGTGTGAATTATTTTTTAAAGAAATGCTCTAATCAAGGGAGATAATTCCTATTAATTTTTTTCTTTCACCCAACTTTTCTACTGCACTCAAACTTTATGTTAAATAATTTCCTTTTCGTCTGCTTTCGTTAATGAATAACGAACAAACATTTTTTTATTTGAAAATTGTAAAGAAAAAAAAAACTCAATGTGAAAGACGCTTGTCACGCAATTTTGTTTGAACCTCCTTCTTCATTTTTTTTTTTAATCATATCACCTCGAGCAAGGCGGTAACGCCACTGATGTGCAGGGGGCTACGTAAGAGTGAAAAGATTAGAAAAGAGAAGGCCGGAAACCACATCCTAAACAGGAAACAAGGGATGAGCCTCTTCATCTGTTCAATAGACGTGGGTGGAGTGTGAACCGGACGATAGTTTAGTCTATCTACTCCAATTGAAAAGAAAAAAAAAAGAAGAAAAAAAAGTGAAAAGATTAGAAAGAGAAAGCCGGAAACCGCATCCTAAACAGGGGGAAAAGGGATGAGCCTCTACACCTGTTCAATAGACAAGGGTGGGGTATGAACCGGGCAATAGTTTAGTCTATCTACTCCAATCGTTTATTGTTTATATGCTCTTTTTTAAAACTAATTTAAATTGATTTGAATGAGTTTGATTTTGGGGTACTTTTTTACTAAAATATTTGATTTTAGCACCATTTTTTCAGCTTGTGTTTATTGCAATCTAATTCTATTTATTGGAAAAATGTTCCAGAAAAAATATACTTTTCTGTTAAATAAATTTGATTTACACAAGTATTACTAATTTACAACATGAAATTTAGAATAAAACTATTTCTTAATCACAGAGTGCTGATCTTTCTGACCTTTGCCATAAGTGACTGTGTGATGACAGCCAGATGTTGGGATAAGCTAAGTATGGTTGACCAGAATTTACATAATTGTTCAATTTTTTTTCCTGTAAGGGGAAGAAACCATGAAACACATGACCTTTTAATGTAACACAGACAATACCATACTAAGGGGGAAAAAAGCTTCACATATATAAAAGAAAGTATTAAAAATTATTTTTTAAATTTTTTGGCTCGGTGATTTGTATTAAAATTTTCAATTTTCAATTAGTAAATATAGTCTTCACTTAATAATTTTGTAACCTAACCACTACAAGGCTTTTAAGAATTTCAAAAACATTTTTGAAACCTTACAAGTTATTATAATTAAAAAAGAAAAAAATTAAAACAATTCTTGTAAAAATTCATTATTTATCAAAAAACTATTTTTTATTCAGATTATAATGTCCTTAATGTACATTATTTATAAAAGCAATTAAAAGCTTATCTAATTGAATAATGTCATACTTTTATTGCATTTTTTATTTTAATATTGGGAACAGATTTTCAGAAAAAAAGGCCAACTGTTCAAAAAAAGTTAATATATAATTTACATTCGTAAATGAGTCTTGCATTTAACTAATAAAAGATTTTGCTACAAAATTTAATTTCTTGAAATTTCGTGAATTTATGTGTAAGGAGGGCTAACAGATGTAAAATAAAAACACATTTTTACTAAAATTTTCTAAACATAATAATTTCAAAAATAATTTCATTCATTTGTAAAGTCCTGAAAGTTTTATTAAAATCTGATAATTATTTGATTTTTGCAAGAATTTCCTAAATATTGTTCTTCAATGGGGGGGGGGGGGGGGAGAAAAACCTGAGCCACGTAATATCACATTATCTATATTTATAAAAATGGATATGTCTGTCTGTCTGTCTGTGTGTGTCTTTATTCTAATGAAACTCCTCCAAAACCCTTGATCTGATTTCAACCAAAATTGGGTCACTTATCAATCATGATATGAACCTTTGATGTATGCAAATATTTTTTGGACTGATTTACAAGGTTTGAGAGAAATCACCAAAATGCTTAGAATTTACGAACTCCTCTGCTCCGAGACGTCTTATGCAAATTCAACCAAAATCAGGTAACTTGTAGATCAAGGTCTGAATCTTTGATGTAGACAAAAAAATTTCAAATCAATGGCTTTTGAATTTTTCTTTTAGTTTTTTTAAAAATGTCTCTATACTTCCCTTGTAACTGAAAAAGCCTCCCAACGCTTACAATATTTTCGTCAGTTCACTGTTTGACACGATTAACTAGGGGAAAAATTCAAGTCGTTTGGCGTGGGTCCGGAGTTGGAGCCATCCAGCAACACACTGGGATGCTTAAAAATTCAAATAGACAAGCAACAATTTCATTTTTATTATAAAATTGATAATACATCGGTTATAACTTTCTTTTTTAATCGTCGCACACTTTTGAAAATCAATTTAAAAAAGCAGCTTACAAATCATAGGCCTTAACATTGTTCGTTCTTTCCTTTTTTTAATTTTATAAATTATAAATTACAACTTGAAAGCACTTTTACTACGACAAAAAACCGCAAATTTTTTTTTCTAGCTAGATGTTACGTTAGCTGGGGTAAGTATTACTAATTACCAGCTAGAATAAGATTTGAGTGTACTGTGAATCACATGTATTTCTACACAACTACATTCACTCATTGTACATATACACGCGACAATCACGTGATAATCATACTTTCCCACTTTTTCACGGGATGTATACTTAGCAGACACGTGGTACACCCAGCCAGTTGCAGCAGTTTCCACAGAACACCAAGCAAGGCAGTTCACAGCTGCCTGCAATAGCGGCGTGCTATTGCGGGGCTCGCGTTCTTCAATATCAAGTAAATTCTCTCACACACCCGCACTAATTACAAGACGCAAGTAAATGCTTTTTTTATTTCTTTAACACGTGTACAAATTATTAGTTGGCACAAGAAATCTTTCCAAGCACGTCATGTAAAATATAAGTCCAACTCACATTCTCTTACAAATTCATTATTCTGTACACTACAAAGATTAACGTTATTCACGAACTCTCATTTTGCACAATTCTTTTATCAATAATATTCCTCACACAAATTTCTTATAACACTGATAAATCTTTCAGCGACAGTGAACATTCCAACTTACCTCAAAAGCTTTAACACTGTTATGGTTTGCAAACTGGCGAGTGTGCTAAAAATAGAAAAAGGTAGACACGCTGACGTCAAGAATTCAAAATTTAGCGGCAAAACAAGTTAACGGTTTCTTTTGGTAGGAGTAGCAGTAAGAAGTAGGCGTGAAGGACGGAGTTTTGGTGGAGAGATTTGAAAAGAGGAAGACGCTGTCAGTTGACCACGAGAGTCCAGAAGGGATAGGTGCGTTGACTATCCTCCCAGAGTGAAGAGAATTCAGCTAGACTGCTCCTGTATCTACACACAAAAATTAACGGTTGTTAACTTGATGTAAAAACCTAAAATTTTATATAAAAAAAATAAACGTCATTAATTCAAGTTTGTGTTATCTTATAATTATACAAAACCAAGCAACACAACAACACAATTTCATGCAGATCATAGAAGACACTTTCAAACAAAACACTTTAAACGTCTGTGTACTGTAATGTATGTATTTCTTGTTACTGTTACAATTGATGCTTTGTCAATTTCATTCAACTTTCCACTTGCTGGTTTAATGAATGATTTCAATACTTACAAAAATAATTGGTGGTATGCAAGAATTTAGTTAGGAAGTTCTTTTGGGAAGTGACCTTGTGTCATGTAAACTCCAAACCTAAATTAACCTTGCATAGTCAGCCCCAACAGTACTACTTGTGGCAAAGATGTAGGCTTATTGCCACAATTTTATTTATTGTATAATTATACAATTAAGGCACAAGGCCGAAAATGGGTGGGGAAAGGCTGGTCATCACTTTATATCCTAGTCCTAGTTAATCCGATTCACGACCTAAACACTCATTACAATTTTGTCCATTTGCCACAAGAACCCTTCAATCATCTTCCAATCCCACAGATACCATATGTTGGGACCTCGGCTATGTTTCTCAAATTGGCCTTGTGCCAAACACAACCGAAGTCCCCACAATTTAAAATATCAGAAGGTTAAAGGTTGGTTGTTGTAATTTAGAAGAATAAAATATTTCGTTTTGTATGTTAAAGTAAAATTTTATTAGCAAAACAGCAAAACAAATTTGTAAGAAATGTTCAAAGAGAAAAATGTACGTAGTTAAATGTTCCAGAGAAATATTAGTAAGGAGTTAAATGAATCCAGCTTATAATAGCAGAATGTACGTATGTAGAAAGATTAAAATGATTACTAATAAAGTCTGTATTCCTTTCCTTTTTATGGCAGGCGAAAAAGTGAAAAGGAAGGTAAAGCAATAAAGGAAATAGTACTTAGCGGACTTTACTTTCTAGGAGTCAGTTGAAGTATCTTGTCGTTTCTTTAACGGCGTGTGAGTGAATACGAAGAAAGGAAAATCAGAAGGAAAGGACGAACGAATAAGTGACGCGACTTTTGTATGTCCGGGTCTTGCTTGAAGTTTCTTTTGTTACATATTAGCGTGGCGTCTCTTTGCAGCTCCCATTTGACTGACTTTTGCCGGTCAAGAGACGTGAATAAGTAATGAAATCTAGTCACGTGGTTGGATCGAACGGCATACCCATATTTTTTTTTTTTTTTTTTGTTAAGAAAATTTGACTGGGTCATAGATCAATTTGCTATTTCCTATCCAATCACAATCCATAATTTAAATTTTCACACCAACTTGTGAAATTTGCCTTGGTCTGGGTTTTTCCAAAATGTTTTCAGTCATTCTGATCTATTTTTGTGGGTGTGCAATTTTGCTTTTTGGATTTCAGTTAATTGTTGGATGATATATAGGATTTGTATCTTATACATAACACCACATATTTACCAAGGACCTAATAAAACACCCATGACGTAAAAAGTTCCATTATAAAATAGTCTAAAAGTTTATGATGTGAAAATGAGTGGAGAGGTAATAAACCCTAAAACAAACAAAATAAAAAACCTCCGAACAAAAGAAACAAAATGTCAACAAGGCCCGTCTATCCCACAAAAAATAAGAGTGGCAGTCGAATCAAGAAGCGTACTCACTAAGGGAAAGGGGAAAAGAAAAATAAATATTGGAAAGGGAAGATCAAAATTCTGACCCCGTCGAGATAAGAAGTTCAGACAAAAATAAGGAGATTGGGATTTTCGACGGGTATCAGAACAAAAAATACCGGCCACAGGCAGGAAACAACATTTGCTCGTTTTAACTAGCAAAACAAAACGTGTCTAACAACCAGGGGAGGGTTCACAGTAACCACCCCATTGGGTCAAAGGAGACTTAAAACAAGAAATTGAGGCTGGTCTCATTCATGCACACCAAACTCGACACGTTACCCACCCTTTGCTGAAATATATCGATATCAGGCGCTTTCTATCAGATCTAATCTTCATCCAAATTTGATGCTTAAAGAAGCTGATCAGATCCTGATAAAAATAGCGTTCATACTGCAAGATTCCCTCTTTTCGCGTCGTCCATATCACCGTTCTTGCTACGGCTAGGAAGGTAAGGAACACCATTCGTTTACCCCAAGTATACGGGGTTGACACATTGTCACACACGTATGCGAGATCAATGGACACAAGCCATACGAGCCGTCAACTCGCCGACATAATTCCAGAATGGGCGCACCTGAGGACAGTGGTAGAAGGCGTGCGAAGAGATTGTTCTAGGCCAAGGTGACACCGACGGCAATCGGGCAAATCCGCCCAGCCCAAATTGAACATCCTGTCAGTGAGAGATAGCGCATTCCGAATCAATCGCCGGGTAAGCGAAAACTTATGGCTGCTGAGATAATTCGCCGCTGGCACCTCAGACCAAAAACAGCGCAAGTAGGTCGCCGACAAACCGAGCAGCACAAAAAGAGGATCCTTTGTCGCAACCCCCGCCTCTAAACGACGATAAATTAGTCTCAGAGTCTGAGAAAGGTCAATGACCGAGGAATGACCCGTAAGGTCGCTTGACTCTCGAGTAAGAATTTCGATTGTTTCTAGGGTTAACGTCGATGTTCAGCCTTAGAAATGAGAGGAATGATGGTAAGTCAAGGAAAGGCATCTCTAATACTCCTTTCCAAAATCGAATCCTCTATTAACGCACGACGCAAGAAAGCCAGCCTCGAGGCGTGTTGGTAACTTGCTGAATGTGGCATTCCCAGGCAACCCACATGACACGAACGCGGCCACTCTGTCTGCCACCATCCTGCAAGAGGGAGGAGAGCAGACGCTCGATCGCCATCTTACGGTCCTTACAAAGAGGGAGTGTAGACAACCGATTAAGGATGAGAAGAGAGACGTATGTGGCACGCCTCGGCCCGACCCTTCACAGACATCCACAATCGAAGCTAAGTCTCGACCACTGCTTCGACCTTTGCCCGTATCTCCGACCAGTTCTTCTCCAGTTGGAGATCCGGCCCGAACCATATTCCAAGAATTCGGACAGAACCGTCAGTCGAACTAAAGATCCCCGGAAGCGCGACTTACTTCAAAGCCGGAAGATTTGTTTCAATTAATCTTGGCCCTCGTCACCTTTTCTTGTCGTTCAAGCGCCTTCTGTACCACCTCAATGTCGCTGTAGCACGATACGAAAATGGATACATCGGCGTACGCGGAAACCCTGGCTCGATCACCACCAGGGACACCAATTCTACATAGGGCTGGACTGCACACCCAGTCCCTCAGCCGGAAAATAGTGGCTTCAACACTAAAGCGTAAAGTAGGGGCGACAGTGGGCAACCCTGACTGAGACAGCCTCAAGTATAATTGATAGGGTAAACCATGAAGTGCTGGAGACTTGCCACTGCCGACTCTCTTCAATGTCAACTGAACATCGCCCTCCATGATCTCACCCTCGCAGTTAGCCGCTTCAGTAGGCGCAAGCCGAGAAATGTCAGTCAAATAGCTGCAACACTCGTCATCACGAAGACCAGGCTCATTAGTAAAATGGCTCTCGAAATGCCGCCGAAACGCCTCGCACACGTTATATTTTCGTTAAAGTAAAAATTCTATTGCACGTGATTTTGCACACGTTCCTTTTCCTTTAAAAAGGCTGAGTTCTTTTCTTTCTTCGGCATTTTTGTTTACCTGCTCTTGCGTTTACTACTACCCGCTCTTGCGTTTTACTACTTACTGTTGCGTTTACTACTTGCCTTTGCTATTGGCTGTGAAATTAGTTCGGTAAAGCCTAGTAAAGAGGTTTTGTTCTGTCTTCAGTTTTACGCTAAAACACCACCACAATTTACCGAACTAATTTTCTATTTTCCTCATGGAGAAAATAATTCGCCTGGACAAATTTGATGTTTCCTCGGCAGACCCACAGGCCAGCAAGCTTTGGAGATTATGGTATCGTAACTTTAATTACTACCTCTCAACTATTGCTTCGTTAAACCCTGATAAACTCGAAGTCCTCTATTTAAACATCGGTCCCACTGTTGCTGACGTTATCGAGGGTTGTTCTGGCTTTGAACATGCTGTTGACTTACTGAAAGGTGTCTACGACAAGTCTCCAAGTGTTATTCATGCTACACATCTGCTTTCTACGCGTTTGCAACAAGAAAGCGAGTCTGTCGACCAATACCTTCAGGCCTTGAATCGACTTGCCGCTGACTGTTGCTTTAAAGACGTAACGGCCACCACTTACAGGGATGAATCTGTCCGTGATGCATTTATTCGTGGTCTTCGGTCCTCATTGATACGTGCTAGGCTCCTTGAAACTGACACTCTAACTCTCGCAGAAGCTACTCAATGTGCTAGGGCTTTAGAACAAGCTCACTTTCGCGCGGAATCGTATGCCACCCCGATTGGAGCAGCCGCCGTTACTTCTATTACTGGAACTAAAAATGTGTTGACCGATTCTGCCGAGGAGGCCACTGGTATTTCTAAAAATTCTGCTCTAACTGATTCTCCAATGAAGTGTGACTCTGTACTGTTCTCTGCTACCCTTCCTGTTCGTGGCAAGTGTTACAACTGTGGAGGGAGACGTCACTTTAAGGACGACCGCCGCCTCTGCCCTGCCCGCGATAAGGTATGTCGAAGCTGTGGCAAACTCGGGCATTTTTCTAAAGTTTGCCGTTCTACTCTACCGACACATTCACGTTCTTCTTCTGCTATCATAGGGGCCCGTGCTAAAGGTGGTGATAGTTGCTCTCCTATCACCGAAACTGTGGAGTTAAAAGGGAAAAAGTTAACTGCCCTTATAGACACCGGCAGTTCTGATAATTTTATCAGTGCCCGTATTGTCAAAACAATGAGACTGCCCACTTTAAAATGGAACTCCGTAATTTCTATGGCATCATCCGCCGTTTCCCTTAAACTGTCTGAATATTGCACCGAGAACATTTTCTTCAATGGTTGCGAATATAAAGAGATTGACCTTACTGTGCTTCCTGACTCCTGTATGGACATTATACTCGGAGTGCCGTTTTTGAAACTACACCGGGGTATTACTATTTCTTTTGGTGGATCTCAGGAAGTTTTAAAAACCTGCGCGCTAACCAGGATCAGTTGTGCCCCTGTAAAATTGTTCCGAAACCTGACCCCTGATTGCAGACCCATTGCTACTAAATCCCGAAACTACCGTGCGGAGGATGCCCGATTTATTGAAAAAGAAATTCTTCAACTGCTTGAAGACGATGTCATTGAAACCAGCTATTCACCGTGGCGTGCTCAAATTGTTGTGACTTCGTCGCCTAATAGAAAGAAACGATTGGTGGTTGATTTTTCCCAAACCATTAACCGTTTCACACTACTTGACGCGTACCCTTTGCCTCGGATTGAGGATCTCGTAAACCAAATTGCCCAGTATCATATTTTTAGTACGATTGATTTGTCTAAAGCTTACTACCAGATCGAAATTTGTCCCGAAGATCGGCCTTACACGGCTTTTCAAGCTGGAAATCGTTTGTATCAATTCAAACGAATACCCATGGGTGTCACTAATGGGGTTTCTGCCTTTCAACGATTTATGAATTCCTTTATTTCTGAAAATAAGTTATCCGGAACTTTTTCTTACATTGATGACATTACAATTTGTGGTAAAACTCAAGAGGAGCATGACGCTAACTTGGAACGTTTCTTAAAGGCTGCCTCAACATACAACCTCGAAATAAACCGAGAAAAATCAAAGTTTTCGCTTCGTTCTATCAATTTGCTTGGATACCAAATCTGTGACGGAACTATTCAACCTGACCGTGAGCGTTTGAAACCTCTTTTGCAAATGCCTCCTCCTTCGGATTCAAATTCGTTAAAGAGGTGCCTTGGTATGTGTGGTGGTGTTTTAACGTAACTGAAGACGGAAACAAAACCTCTTTAATAGGCTTTACAGAACTAATTTCGCAACACAAGAGCATGCAGTAAACGCAAGAGCAGGTAAACAAAATGCCGAAGAAAGAAAAGAACTCAGCCTTTTTAAAGGAAAAGGAACGTGTGCAAAATCACGTGCAATAGAAATTTTTACGAAAATATAACAATCTCCCCCCACTAGTAAGAGAGATTGCAAGGTGGGTGTATATATTATTTTATTTATTTTATTTATAAGTCCAGTCGCTGAACTGGTCTACGAATCCTGCTAGACCGCCGCGGGGGCAGTTCACTATTCGAAGGACTGGCAGGTCTCTGGGAAGGCTGATTCTCTATTTCCTCCGCATTAAGTGTAGTGTCAACTGGACTTGTTTCAATCAAACGGGCCGGGTCTGCATTTGCAAGGTCGGGTCAAGTATTCTCAGCAGGACCCTGATGTTCATCAGAGCGTGGAAAGCGAGCCAAATGTCTTAGCGTCACTGAATCCTCCCGGCCGTCATCATGCCGTATTCTTGCATGAGTAGGGTTGGCCTCGAGGAGTTCCACCACCTCTACGATCGGGTCATACTTGCTCCTGTTGCCAAACCGTTTCAGCAGTACCCTTCCAGGTTCGCAGAGCCAAACAGGTAAGGCAGTACCGGTAGAAGAGCGCATTTCAAATTTGAACAAGCGTTCGTGGGGAGTCACATTTGTACTAGTGCATAGTAGGGAACGAATAGAATTTAAAACATCGAGCAGAACGTCCTGCCAAGCACTAAGGGGTAACCGTTTAGATTCCAAGGCCAATAATATTGAGTGCCAAATAACGCCGTTGTAACGCTCGCACTGACCGTTGCCTCTTGGGTTGTATGCAGTGGTGTTACTGCACCCAACACCAAGTCTCGTCAGGAATTTTCTGAACTCCTCGGACACGAACGACGTTCCTCTATCAGAATGGATGAAAGTGGGGAGTCCAAAAATAGAAAAAATATTCGTCAAGCACTTGATTGCGGTTTGCGAAGAACAATCACGGCACGGGAATGCAAAGGGAAATCGACTGTACTCATCGACGATAGTAAATAGGTAACGACATCCTTTCGATGATGCCGGGACAGGCCCTTTGAAGTCTACGGAGAGACGCTGAAAGGGAGCAGTAGAGCGGATTAGCGTATTATTAGTAGGGCTGGAAAATTCAGGTTTTATTTTTGCACAAGTTGTACACTCGGATGTCACGCGCCGAACTTCATCAATTGAGTATGGCATATTTTGTGATCGTATAAAGTGCCAAAAACGTTGAACCCCAGGGTGTATTAATGAACTGTGTATGGTCCTTAGCTCCTCCAAGGAGGAAGCAGCAGCACCACACACTCGACAAAGCATCGGCAATGGTGCTTTCACTTCCGGGACAGTGTTTTATATCGTACGAGAACGGGAGAAGCTCCATTTTCCACCGAATGATTTTATCATTTTTAATTTTTCCTCGGTTAGCTGGCTTATACATAAAAGATACGGCTTGCTGGTCTGTTATGATAGTAAAGTGCTTCCCAACAAGGAGGTCCCTCCATTTTCGGACACATTCAACTATCGCGTAAGCCTCTTTTTCAACTATGTGTAGTCGTATTTCAGATGGGTTTAATGATCGGGAAAAGAATGCTACAGGCCTATCAGCCTGTAGGAGAGTGCCTCCTATAGCTTTCTCTGAGGCATCGGTTTCAATAGTAAATGGTAGTTCGTCGTCGATAACCTTTACAGATGATTCGGCAACGTCTTTCTTAAGTTTTTCGAAAGAATTCACAACTATAGGAGGCATGGGAAATTGTTTATTTTCAACCAGGGGACGAATTTTGTGTGAATACTTAGGTATCCATTTCGCGTAGTAAGAAAACATACCAAGGCACCTCTTTAACGAATTTGAATCTGAAGGAGGAGGCATTTGCAAAAGAGGTTTCAAACGCTCACGGTCAGGTTGAATAGTTCCGTCACAGATTTGGTATCCAAGCAAATTGATAGAACGAAGCGAAAACTTTGATTTTTCTCGGTTTATTTCGAGGTTGTATGTTGAGGCAGCCTTTAAGAAACGTTCCAAGTTAGCGTCATGCTCCTCTTGAGTTTTACCACAAATTGTAATGTCATCAATGTAAGAAAAAGTTCCGGATAACTTATTTTCAGAAATAAAGGAATTCATAAATCGTTGAAAGGCAGAAACCCCATTAGTGACACCCATGGGTATTCGTTTGAATTGATACAAACGATTTCCAGCTTGAAAAGCCGTGTAAGGCCGATCTTCGGGACAAATTTCGATCTGGTAGTAAGCTTTAGACAAATCAATCGTACTAAAAATATGATACTGGGCAATTTGGTTTACGAGATCCTCAATCCGAGGCAAAGGGTACGCGTCAAGTAGTGTGAAACGGTTAATGGTTTGGGAAAAATCAACCACCAATCGTTTCTTTCTATTAGGCGACGAAGTCACAACAATTTGAGCACGCCACGGTGAATAGCTGGTTTCAATGACATCGTCTTCAAGCAGTTGAAGAATTTCTTTTTCAATAAATCGGGCATCCTCCGCACGGTAGTTTCGGGATTTAGTAGCAATGGGTCTGCAATCAGGGGTCAGGTTTCGGAACAATTTTACAGGGGCACAACTGATCCTGGTTAGCGCGCAGATTTTTAAAACTTCCTGAGTTTTAAAACTTCCTGTAAATTGTGGTGGTGTTTTAACGTAACTGAAGACGGAAACAAAACCTCTTTAATAGGCTTTACAGAACTAATTTCGCAACACAAGAGCATGCAGTAAACGCAAGAGCAGGTAAACAAAATGCCGAAGAAAGAAAAGAACTCAGCCTTTTTAAAGGAAAAGGAACGTGTGCAAAATCACGTGCAATAGAAATTTTTACGAAAATATAACAGTATGTTTTTTTTACTACGCGAAATGGATACCTAAGTATTCACACAAAATTCGTCCCCTGGTTGAAAATAAACAATTTCCCATGTCTCCTATAGTTGTGAATTCTTTCGAAAAACTTAAGAAAGACGTTGCCGAATCATCTGTAAAGGTTATCGACGACGAACTACCATTTACTATTGAAACCGATGCCTCAGAGAAAGCTATAGGAGGCACTCTCTTACAGGCTGATAGGACTGTAGCATTCTTTTCCCGATCATTAAACCCATCTGAAATACGACTACACGTAGTTGAAAAAGAGGCTTACGCGATAGTTGAATGTATCCGAAAATGGAGGGACCTCCTTGTTGGGAAGCACTTTACTATCATAACAGACCAGCAAGCCGTATCTTTTATGTATAAGCCAGCTAACCGAGGAAAAATTAAAAATGATAAAATCATTCGGTGGAAAATGGAGCTTCTCCCGTTCTCGTACGATATAAAACACCGTCCCGGAAGTGAAAACACCATTGCCGATGCTTTGTCGAGTGTGTGGTGCTGCTGCTTCCTCCTTGGAGGAGCTAAGGACCATGCACAGTTCATTAATACACCCTGGGGTTCAACGTTTTTGGCACTTTATACGATCACAAAATATGCCATACTCAATTGATGAAGTTCGGCGCGTGACATCCGAGTGTACAACTTGTGCAAAAATAAAACCTGAATTTTCCAGCCCTACTAATAATACACTAATCCGCTCTACTGCTCCCTTTCAGCGCCTCTCCGTAGACTTCAAAGGGCCTGTCCCGGCATCATCGAAAGGATGTCGTTACCTATTTACTATCGTCGATGAGTACAGTCGATTTCCCTTTGCATTCCCGTGCCGTGATTGTTCTTCGCAAACCGCAATCAAGTGCTTGACGAATATTTTTTTCTATTTTTGGACTCCCCACTTTCATCCATTCTGATAGAGGAACGTCGTTCGTGTCCGAGGAGTTCAGAAATTTCCTGACGAGACTTGGGGTTGGGTGCAGTAACACCACTGCATACAACCCAAGAGGCAACGGTCAGTGCGAGCGCTACAACGGCCTTATTTGGCACTCAATATTATTGGCCTTGGAATCTAAACGGTTACCCCTTAGTGCTTGGCAGGACGTTCTGCTCGATGTTTTAAATTCTATTCGTTCCCTACTATGCACTAGTACAAATGTGACTCCCCACGAACGCTTGTTCAAATTTGAAAGGCGCTCTTCTACCGGTACTGCCTTACCTGGAAGGGTACTGCTGAAACGGTTTGGCAACAGGAGCAAGTATGACCCGATCGTAGAGGTGGTGGAACTCCTCGAGGCCAACCCTACTCATGCAAGAATACGGCATGATGACGGCCGGGAGGATTCAGCGGCGCTAAGACATTTGGCTCGCTTTCCACGCTCTGATGAACATCAGGGTCCTGCTGAGAATACTCGACCCGACCTTGCAAATGCAGACCCGGCCCATTTGATTGAAACAAGTCCAGTTGACACTACACTTAATGCGGAGGAAATAGAGAATCAGCCTTCCCAGAGACCTGCCAGTCCTTCGAATAGTGAACTGCCCCCACGGCGGTCTAGCAGGATTCGTAGACCAGTTCAGCGACTGGACTTATAAATAAATAAATAAAAATAAATAAAATAATATATACACCTTGCAATCTCTCTTACTAGTGGAGGGAGATTGTTATATTTTCGTTAAAGTAAAAATTCTATTGCACGTGATTTTGCACACGTTCCTTTTCCTTTAAAAAGGCTGAGTTCTTTTCTTTCTTCGGCATTTTTGTTTACCTGCTCTTGCGTTTACTACTACCCGCTCTTGCGTTTACTGCATGCTCTTGTGTTTTACTACTTACTGTTGCGTTTACTACTTGCCTTTGCTATTGGCTGTGAAATTAGTTCGGTAAAGCCTAGTAAAGAGGTTTTGTTCTGTCTTCAGTTTTACGCTAAAACGCCACCACATAGATCGACTTCAAAGTACGCCTCTCCGGAGTATCGACCTCCCGAATGCATCGTTAGCCGTCTCAACAGATTTCTTCCTTGCGCAATTCAGCACCCATATTCACGGCTTCGTTAGAGATCTTGTTTAACCTACAGTAGCGGCCATTATATAAGGAACGGAAACAACAAAGACATAAATATGTGTATTACTTAAAAAGTAATGCATGATAAAAAATGACATTTTTTACCGAATAAAGATTAGGGTGTAATGCATATATATACAAAGTCACAAAAATTTACATTATAGTTTTTTAAATAAAGATTAAATGGAACAAAGGAAATAAGCTACTGGACAAAAGTTAAGGAACGATATTGTTAATACTTGATTGTGAACAAAATATTAACAAAATTTAATATTTGGTAAACATCCCCTTATTTTCAATGACTTCTCTGCATCGTCGACCACATGATCTAAAATTAATTACTTGCAAAAATCAGCAGTAATTCCCTCCCATTCGTCTTTCAATAATTTCCATAGATGATCCTGGTTTTCGGGTTTCTTTTCTGAGCCCTTTCTCGAATTATCTTCCAAACATTTTCTACTCGATTCAGGTCGGGGCTCTGGGCTGGTGGGCGATTCCTTCTTCTTCAAATAAAGCCATAATCTTCTGAGCCTTGTGGCAAGGTGCATTGTCCTGCATGAAAATAGGAGATTCATAAAGATTATGGTGTAATCTTGGTACCACATGATGCTGAAGAAGCCTTTTGTAAGTCTCAGCATTGATATTGCCATGTACGCGGATGATAGGGCCAACTCCTGCAGATTAAATCATTCCCCACACTATCACACTGCCGCCACCAAACTTAACGGTTTTCTTGACACATTGAGAAGACAGTCTTTCACCTGTTCTACGGCGTACGTTTTGCTCTCAGAACCAAATATAGTAAATTGGGACTCGTCACTGAAACTAACTGTATCACATTGTGCGTTAGTCCAAACATGTTCTCTTACATACTCTAGGCATGCCCTTTGGTTTCGCTTTGAAATGAGAGGATTCGAAGCTGAAATACGGGAATGCAATCCTGCATTTTTTAACCCGCGAGCAACCGTTTTCCTTGAGATCTTAACTTTCTCTTCATTAAATTTACGGGAAATTGATGTAGCAGTTTCAAAACGGTTTTTGTAGATATTCTAACAATTCGTCGGTCTTCTCTTTGCGATGAACAATATCAGAAATTTCTGAAAATGAGTTTTTTTTCTTGATAGTTAGCGATGAGGTTTTTATTCAAAAGAGAGTTTTGCGTATAGAATTTGCTATATTGCTTAAAAATAAAGTCCTAAGAATAAATGAACTTTTACTTATTGTTAGAAAGCTCCATCGAGTTCTTTAACAATGTAAATTAAAAGTTTATGCAAATTATTGACATCGTTCCTTAACTTTTATCCAGTAGCTTATTTCCTTTGCTCCAGTTAATTTTTATTTAAAAAAAAAAACTATTATGTAAATTTTTGTAACTTTGTATAATATTTATGCATTACACCTTAATCTTTATTCGGTAAAAAAATTCTTGCTAATCATGCATTACTTTTTAAGCAATACACATATTTATGTCTTTGTTGTTTCCGTTCCTTATAGCCGCTACTGTATATTTAATTACCTGACTGTGGTAGCGCTTGCTAGCCTCACGCTCCACGGCTTGCCAAGCTAATGCTATCTATATGAAATAACCTTCCACCACCACCACCCGGGAGAGATTATCCGTGAGCGTTTTCAACATTTTAGACTTATTTAGGACTAGGAATTTCGAACCGAACCCTTCATTACAATCACTGGGGAATATCATCCTCTTTCCTTGCATAAAGCCTTGATTGGAAGTCATAAGTTATCTAACCCTGATGTAGCCTGGTATTGAACTCACAACTCTAAGAGTCAAGTCAGGAACTAACCAACGTCTATATCCATATGTCCTTAAGGACAAGAACTGAATTTTTGGGACTTATAAATCTAATATCCAGTAACCCTTTTTTTTTTTTTTTTAACCAGAGTTCATATTGCAATTTCTGGTGTTAATGGTTTTCTCTTGTATTTTTACCAGAACTCATATTGCAATTTTGGCACTAATGATTTTCTCTGGCACTCCGTATTACTGGTTCCCATATTGTGTTCATCTCTATGCTTGGTTGGTTTAGGAGATTTTTGAAGCCTAGCATATGTGCTGATTCCTTAAGTTTACGTAATTTCCAGTAGCGTTCTCTATCTATTATTTCAACTTCATCCTATAGGGGGCAGTGATGCCCTTTCTCTCTCCATATGTGCTCAGCTACGCCTGATGTTTCTATCTCCTCTCATGTTACGGCCTTGCGATGTTCTTGTAGATCCAACTTAAGGGGACAGCCTGTCTCTCCTTTATATTTCTTTCCACAACTACATGGAATGGCGTACACACAGTCCTTAGTCATGTCCTCCTCTGTTGGGGGTCTTACTCGGGAGAGGTACCTGCGAAGTGTAGAACCACTTCTGAAGATAGTCCTGATGTTATATGAACCACAGATCCTTTGTATTTTCTCTGATAACCCCTTTCACATAGGGTAGACAGACCGAGGCTGTTTTCTTAAGAGTTGTTATCCTCATGCACCCTCTCTTCCGTGTATGTTCGAGTTGTTATGTACCCTGGATGTACTAGACAACCAGATAAAAATAAATAGTTAAAATAGTATATTTTCTTTGCATATCTAAATATAGTAGTATATATTTGTAAAATATGATAAACAATCATTAAAATTTTCATTTAAAATCACTTAAATTAATTAAGTGAAATTGTAATATTTGGTCTAAAAAGCTTTAATTTATGAAAAAATATAAAATTTTAGTATGATATTTTTTAAAAATTGAAACCCAATAGAGAAAAATGGTTTGCAGATTTGAAATCAGGGCACCATAATTACTAAAAGTCACCTACTCTTAGCCTAGTAATTTTTTGAAAGTTAAAAATTGTTGGACAGTGTAATTTAAGAATTTCTAATTTTATTCTATATGATTTAGTTAAAGTTAGTAGAATTAATAATATTATATTTTATACTATAGTATAAAAAGACATTAAAAAGTAATAAAATGATACTTTTGACTTTATTTCATTGATTTTATTTAAAATGTATTTTGAATTTTTGTTTGATGGCGTAAAATATTTAATTGCAACCAATGAATTTTTACTTTAATTATTCTGAATGTAAGAGTTATTGAAATATCTATCATATTCTTTTGACAAGAGTAGTCAAAGGTGGTAATTGAGAATTATTTCCTTTTTGAGCATCCATACAAAAATAATATAACAATTGCTAAAATTTTTCAGCAAAAAAGTTTATGTTCAAAAATAATATATGGATAGAAAAGGCAATTATATTCCTTAGGTGAAGATGAAGTTATGTGGGTCACTTAATGACTGTTTAGTGAAGTCACTTCTTAGTGATCAAAATGGCTGTCAGTCAGATTCCAGGAGTCAAACAGCTGCTTTTTAGCCCCTTGGTTCAGGCTGAGGCTTAATCTGCATCCCTCAGCTCACTTCCATGTGATGCAGTTGACAAGCTCTTGTTGCCATTTCTTTTTCGGAATATTACTTTCCCAGATAAAAAATGAACTATATCTTGCTGTATCCCCATATTATATGTAAACACTATCTTTTCATCTGCTTTTCACATTAAATGTTGTATAGACATGTTATATTTTCTTTGCATGGGACACAAGCAAATATATAAAATTTTGTTTATGACTTCGTGGTATAGAACTCTGAGAACAAAGCATGTTTTTCATTTCTTTCAACCATTCCAGTCTGTCTGTGGAATTTTTTTTTTTTCTGAAATCATATCACCCCAAACAAGGCGGTAATGCCACTGATGTGCAGGGGGCTACATAAGAGTGAGAAGATTAGAAAAGAGAAAAACCGGAAACCACATCCTAAACAGGAAACAAGGGATGAGCCTCTTCATCTGTTCAATAGACGTGGGTGGAGTGTGAACCGGGCGATAGTTTAGTCTATCTACTCCAATTGAAAAAAAAACAGAAAAGAGTGTAAAGATTGGAAAAGAGAAAACCAGAAGCCGCATCCTAAACAGGAAACAAGGGATTAGCTTCTTCACCTGTTCAATAGATGTGGGTGGAGTGTGAACCGGGCGATAGTTTAGTCTATCTACTCCAATTGAAGAAAAAAAAAAGAGTGTAAAGATTGGAAAAGAGAAAATCGGAAACCGCATCCTAAACAGGAAACAAGGGATGAGCCTCTTTACCTGTTCAATAGACGTGGGTGGAGTGTGAACCGGGCGATAGTTAAGTCAATCTACTCCAATTGAGAACAAAAAAAGTTAAAGATTTCAAAAAAAGAAAAAAAAAGTGACTTATTAAGTTTTAACTTAGTTAAAGTCCAGTCAAAAAATCTTTCTAAAAATAAAATCAGATGTACAGTTAGACATGAAAAGTTTTTAAAATTAAGCAAAAATATTGGGCAAAAATGGAGAAGAAAAGAAAACAAAAAAAAATATGGCATATCTATAATTCAAGTCAAGATTCCAAGCCAAACTATGGGCAAATTGAATAAGAAAGAAAAAAGACTTTTCTAATTTTGGTCAGGGGAGATGGGAGACTAAGTGTCCGTTACCACCAACCAGGCAACAGAAAGAAAAGTGGCAACAGAAAGAAAAGTAAGCTATTATATCATGAATATAATAATGCCACGGGAGAAATGAAAACTGGAGTATAAATCTTTTTTTCCATATCCCACCCATCATTGAGGTTTATATTACATTTTTTTGATGCTTCAAATATATTTATGATTAAAAAAAAGAAAAAACATACACACTTATGTGATGAACAACAGGATGAATTTCAAAATTAGAAATAAAACAAGTAATTTTTTTAGAAATAAATATGAATTGTAGATATTTTCTGATTAATTCAAAAGATATTAATGTGCTTTATCAAATCATTCAAGCATAAACTCTAAAAAAATTCTTTTATTGAATTAATTTTGGTGTTTTTTAATAGCTTTTCTTATTGTTCAGGACATTTTTCACTATATTGATACTTGATATTACATATTTTTTTTACTAAAATAACATCTTCAGGGATTTTTCTTTGTATAAGTGTAAAACAAAAATTTCATATACTCTGCCTCCAAATTAAAATATAGGCACAATATATTGAAAAGGTAGGGGAACTGCCGTCATCCAAATATTTCCACAAAGTTTTCTAAAAAATAACCTATTCAGAATACAATTTCTTCATTAATAAGGGCTGATAATTCCATTATTTTTTTAAACAATGGTAGCATCTTTCTACTTTCATTTCATAAAAACTTTCATTCAACCTCAAAAAAATTGATACTTAAGTTTTAGAAAGCATTTTAAAAAATTAAAAAATCTGTCTTAAAGGTTTTATTTGAGTTTTAATTTCATGCATTTAGATTAATTTTAATATTTCCAACAAGCAAAATACTGTGCTGTATTTCAAACTGAATATAAATTGGTTATTATCATTTTGTTCTGATCATCAGTAGAAACATCCATATTTAGAAATCTGTCAACACAACATAATTCTCTTAATTAGAAAATACAAAACAAAACAAGGCAAAACTTGAAGGAGGTATCTATTTATTAGCTGCAATGATTGCCAGAAAGAATCTATTGGAGAAATTTCAAGAAGTTTAAACTAAAGAGTATATAAACACAAGAGACAATTTAAAAAATACAAGACATGTAATGCATTGGTTGTTCACCATAAAAAAAACTGACCACAATTTTGACATAAAAATGATACTCTAATTAAAAGAAAAAATAATTTTCAAAGACAAAACATCTTGTTTCCTACAATTTCTGCAATACTGTTCTTGATATATGAAAAATATATATTGTTACCTCATATATATATATATATATATATATATATATATATAGCAAATGAAAATAAATTATACTTATTTGTACAAATATAAGAACCCTCAATGTGGTTTTGGACGTGTATTACTCCTAATGCACTTAAATTACCATGCATAAGGATACTGTTCTTTCTTGAAAGGAACCATCATTATATCATAATAAGCATAACATTGATAACAGCAAGACAAAGAAACGAGATAAAAGCTTGAATTAATGAGTAAAAATCATATTTGTTCTGAGATATATTTGTATCTAGAAACAAAAATTATAACTTTTTCCAGCTCTTATAGACTCAAAGGTTTTGTTTTCAAAGGCATCATAAATTATTTTATTTTTTCATTTATCTTTTTACTAGTCAAGGATCTAAATCATTTTTTTCCTCAGTCATGAATTATTTTATCACAATTATTTCATAGAACATAAAGAAAATTCTCTTGCTTAAACAATGTTTCTGTCTCTGAAATTGTTGAAAATGCTGATCCACACACTTGACAAGGAAATGGTTTCTCTTGAATGTGTACATTCATGTAACTTTTTAACAAAGAAGTTTATAAAAATTCTCATCCGCATACTTGACAAAAAAATGGTTTCTCCCCCATATGTAGTCTTGTGTATGCTTTAAAATTGCTACTGTATGAACATGCTGCTCCACATAACTATCAGGAAAATGATTTCTCACCCATATTTCTAATGTGAGCTTTTAATGTAGTGTAAATGTAGATGTTTTCCTGTGTGTACTTCTATGTGGCTTTTAAAAATACAAAATCTGTATATATTCCAATGCATATCTAAACTTATTTATAAATGGAACTTTGTCTGTGTGTGTGTGTGTGTCCGTTACTTATAGACTCCGAAATGATTGAATTGATTTTCTTGAAAATTTACACAGTTGTACTATAAGCGTCTGCAAGTGTTCTTAGCTAGGTTTTGTGTTGAGGTACCCCCGATTAATTTCGAAAATTGATATCGGGTTATAGAAGGAGTGGTCTGATTTTAATCAAATTTGATGCACTCATAGACAAAGACATAAGAAACAATATTCAGAAGTTTCAAGGTTGCAGTTCTTACAATAGTGCAGAAAATCGATAATATATATATAAAAGCTTTCATTACACCCGAGCAATGCCGGGCTATACTGCTAGTACTTAAAAAGATTCTAGTTTCTTGGCTATCTGTATTCACATGGCTTTTTAAGTATGAATTATATGAAAATTCACATCCATATTTTCTTCTTCAGTAACATTTCTCTGAAATTACTGTCAGTGCACTTTTAATTTCAGTTATGTGTACTGATCCACAAAATTTAAAAGAATGTGGTTTTCTCATTTCTGTATGCTCACAAGTCAATTATGTATTAAAGAAAAAAGAAACAGAAGTGAACAGGCCTCAAAATATGAAAAGCATTCACTTCCTTTTTAGAAATTTAGATATATTTTTTAATTGTATATGAGGGATATACAAATCATTTTCTATGTATATTTATTGGTACCTACAACACTCAGTACGAGTCTGGAGCTGTGCAACCTCTTACTTAAATATCCACTCGTGTGTTATGTTGTTCAGTCTTGAAAGAAATCACCATCATCCTTTATTAAGAATATTGATGATAACAAAGAGACAGAATAGAAATTTTAATTGACGACTATATTAAGGAATCATATCTGTATAGAGAAATCACTGATCTTGTGACAAAAGTACTTTAATTCATTCTAACACCAATAAAATCAAATTTTTCTACTCAAAGGCTTAATAAACTATCATTATTTCATTCAGTTTCTGTCTGATCATTTGCTGTTGTTATCATGTTTTGGTCATTGTCCCATCATCAGATGTATATCAATCTGTGTGACCTACACAAAATTCTGAACTGAACTCTTTATTTAATCTAGATGA
The DNA here is from genome assembly GCA_037127315.1 of Ascarosepion bandense. Classification (NCBI taxonomy): domain Eukaryota; kingdom Metazoa; phylum Mollusca; class Cephalopoda; order Sepiida; family Sepiidae; genus Ascarosepion; species Ascarosepion bandense. The sequence goes on along the minus strand of JBBBDQ010001586.1, from coordinate 1,608,808 downwards.
ATTGGTAGACAATTCTCATCTTACTGTCCATGTCTAGGAATATTTTGCCTCATTCTTATTGTTAAGGCAAGTAATAACTGAACAGTAGTTTCCACAGTGTTCAAGTCTATGGATGTCAACAAATTCATAAAGCAATTCTTTCATCCAATAGCCTAATGTTTTAAAAATATGAAAAAAATAAAAATTCAATAATCAAGAGTCTTTGGTCTGACCTCTAGATAATAACAAAGATTTTGATGATAAAACTTGGCTTTTATGGAGTTTCAGCATTTCTTTCATCATGTATACTCATTTTTTAGTGAATCTGTGGAAGTGCTTATTTATAGATATTAACTTGCATTTAGTCTTCAGCCTCTTCTTTAAGTATGTCAGATTCATATCACTTTCTTGTTATAGTGATGAAACATTTTAAGTAAATAGTCTTATTTCATTCTTTTTTTTCATCTCACACAACCTGTATTCTCATTTTTACTCAAGACAACAATTAAAAACATATATTTGGACATTACTACTCAAGGAATCTTGAAGTTATATATTTAAAATTAGAATGATGTTGAGTTTTAAGATAAGAATTATGTATCAGCATCTTTTAAATAATTGACTCTGACATATTTTATCACTAAACCAGTTATTAATGTCAGTCAGAGATGGCAACTCAAATATATGTACACACAAAACAGTAATAGGAAATAATATTTGATTAAGAATACCATTCATGATAATTAATGTATTTTCATATGTTTAATTAAAAGGGATTTCTGAGAAAATGCTCTTTCACACATCTGACAAGCAAATGGTTTCTCACCTGTATGGATTCTCATATGTTGTTTTAAATTTGAAATATCAGAAAATGCTGAGCCACACTCTTGACAAGCAAATGGTTTCTCACCTGTATGTCTTCTCATGTGTTGTTTTAAATTAGAATTCTGTGAAAATGCTGATCCACATATTTGACAGACAAACGGTTTCTCACCTGTATGTGTTCTTGTATGTGCTTTTAAATTGGTAACATGTGAAAATGCTGATCCACATATTTGGCAGACATACGGTTTCTCACCTGTATGTATTCTCATGTGTTGTTTTAACTGAGATTTCTGTGAAAAGGCTGAGCTACACTGTTTACAAGCGAATGATTTTACTCCAGCATGTATTTTCATGTGTTTCATTAAGAGAGATTTCTGTGAAAATGCTGATTCACACAATTGACAAGCAAATGTTTTCTCACGTGTATGAATTTTCATATGTTGTTTTAAATTGGAATTCTGTGAAAATGCTGATCCACATATTTGACAAACAAATGGTTTCTCACCTGTATGTGTTCTTGTGTGTGCTTTTAAATTGGTAACGTGTGAAAATGCTGATCCACATACTTGACAAACAAACGGTTTCTCACCTGTATGTATTCTCATGTGTTGTTTTAATTGAGATTTCTGTGAAAAGGCTGAGTTACACTGTTTACAAGCAAATGGTTTCTCTCCTGTATGGATTTTCATGTGTTGCATTAAGAGAGAGTTCTGTGAAAATGCTGATTCACACAATTGACAAGCAAACCTTTTCTCACCTGGATGCATTGTCATGTGGTGTCTTAAATTGGAAACATCTGTAAATGCCGATCCACATATTTGACAGGTAAACGGTTTTTCTCTTGTGTGTATCCTCATGTGTGTGTTTAAACTGGAAATCTGGGAAAATGCTGATCCACAAACTTGACAAGCAAATGGTTTCTCTCCTGTATGTATTCTAATGTGTTGATTTAATTGGGATTTCTGTGAAAATCCTACTTGACACACTGGACAAATAAATGGTTTTTCACCTGTATGTATTCTTACATGTCGTTTTAAAACAGATTTCTGAGCAAATGCTGATCCGCATACTTGGCAAGTAAATGGTTTCTCTCCTGTATGTATTCTAATGTGTTCACTTAAATAGGATTTCTGTGAAAATCCTACTTGACACACTTGACAAATAAATGGTTTTTCTCCTGTATGTATTCTCATATGTTTTTTTAAATAGGGTTTTTGTGCAAATTCTGATCCACATACTTGACAAGAAAATGGTTTTTCTCCTGTATGTATTCTTATATGTTCACTTAAATAGCATTTCTGTGAAAATCCTACTTGGCACACTTGACAAATAAATGGTTTTTCTCCTGTATGTATTCTCATATGTTTTTTTAAATAGGATTTCTGTGCAAATTTTGATCCACATATTTGACAAGAAAATGGTTTTTCTCCTGTATGTATTTTCATGTGTTGTTTTAAACTGGACTCATATGCAAATGTTGAATTGCACTCTTGACAGGTAAATGCTTTCTCTATTGTTTGTACTTCCATGAGGTTTTTCTAAAGTGAAATCATTTTTGTAATATGATTCATATACTTTAAAAGATTATTGTCTCTTTTCTGTCTGTATCCACATGTAGCTGTTCAAGTTTGAATTGTACAAAAATGCACAGCTATATTTCCTTCTCTCAAGTGTGTATTTACTTGTTCACTTTCACTTTTAATCTTGTGGAGGTGTTGACAACACTCTCCACAAGAATACAGTTTGTCTACACTGTATGCATTTTTTCAAATTTTAAATTTATGAAAAAGCGTATGTACACACAAGAAATTTTATCTGATTTTTGACTGTTTTAACCTGAATGCTATCAAAATACAGATGTGCACAGTTGTAAGATTTTATTTTCTCTTCTAAGTGCTTGTATGCCTTTTTCAATTTGAAAATTGTTATTCTCCATGATAATTGATATCTGTAAAGAAAGAAGACATATTATTAAAACAAGAAAATCAATTTACTATGTGCAAAATATAATTAGGATAACTCAAGTATGTTTCAGTAAAGTAAAGCATATTACCCAGTTCATGTTCCTGTTATAAATAAAATTTTATCTTGTTCATTAAACACACAGGTAATTTAAGTACAGAAATCATTTCCTTTCTTCATCAAATTAGTTTTCTTATCTTGGTTGTTCTCATTACAAAGGCTGTTTTAGCTGATAATGCTTTCAGTTTAAAGTGTTAGACTATTCTGTTTAAGCTGCCTCTGTCAAAAGATTTCTAATATGTATTATATTCAAAGCTGAACTTTCGAAAAATACTGTGCTACACATTCTGCAAAAAATGGCAAGTCTTGATCAATAATCTAAAATTTGGTGGGCTTAAATTTCATCATAAATATTACAGAGCTTAAAATTTTAAAATAATGCATTTTGAAATGTTTAGTGAATGTTGAACCAAAATTTAACCAAATTGTCAAAAATATTAATTCCAGATATAATTAATTAAAAACCAGATTGTCGTGGTTGATCTTTAGACTCAATAACAAAGGAAGATAAAAGATTATTTGTCTATTCAAATAGAATTAAACTTAAAAAATGTTAACTGTTTTTTCTGTTTTAAATAAATGATAATGTCTTCTTATTTTATGGATATTAAAATTAACTTTTCTAATGCATTTTTGAATTACCTTGAATATGCAAATGATATATCAATTTCTGATAAATTCTGATAAAGTTTAAGTAGAAGAAAGCTACCTTTTATGCAGTCATACTAATATTTTCAGAAAACAATTTTCTTGTGTAAATTGTATCTTAGCATCATGAAATATTTTTCCAAAGAGAAAATATATCTTATTAAAAAATAATGATCAAATATAACAAAATTATTTTACATATAAAATATATTAACATAAAAACAGTTACTAAACACTGATTTATTCAAAGTCATTATGGTCATCATCTTGATTGTTATAGGCACAATTCAGATATCACACTTTTTAACATTCTTCCAATGTATATTACAAGAATTAATTAATATTTCTCAAATTTCAGACTGAACTCATTATTCAGTCTGTCAAGTAAGAATAGTCTCATTTTATTGTCCATTTGAGGTAATATCTCATCTCACTTAATTCTTTCTAAAAATATTGTTAATGTTTGCTCAAAATCAGTGGGGGGTTGCATCACCCCAGATAGTAACACTCTTTTGGGAGAGGGCTGGGTTTATTGCCTGGCAACTGAGATGCTCAAAAAATGATAAAGTGCCGAGAAGGCTTGAGAATTTTTCTACGGTATTGCCAATAAACCCACATTAAACTCAAACTTTATGTCACATTATGTGTGTCGTGGGCATACAAGATTAACAACTACTATTTCCTTCATATTTTCTTATTCCAATGACTGAGAAAATATGAAAGAAATTCTACTTCACAAAATTGCTGAAAAAAAGCATACTATGATGAAAAAAAAATCCCCCAAACTTGATAAAAATTAGGTTTCATCAACAAAATTTTTGTTATTATTTAGACAAAAGATAAAATATTTTTAATAATTTATTAGTATTTTTAATCCTTTTTAGAACAGTCTAAGTTATGGTTAAAAATTTTGTTTTTCTTGTATCATCAGATAGACTATAAATTAGCAAATGTTAGTATCTTTTTTGCAATGAAAGACACACTGATTTTGAAATTCTTGTTAAAATTAATTATTAGATTTTAATGAAACTTTCAGAACATATTCACAAATGAATGTTTTTTAGAAAATCTTTGTAAAAATATATTTTTTCCCTATGTTACACTTCACTTCATTTATCAAACCTTGATAAATTTGGCTTCACACTCTCAGTGGACCTCAAGTGGAATGACTATATCGAATCCATTGCTAAATCCGCTGCTATGAAAGTCGGTTCTCTGTGCTGGGCCCGGAAGTTCTTTCTGTCTGAATCTATCCTGCACATATATAAATCTACCATCCGCCCGTGTATTGAATACTGCTGCCACATCTGGTCAGGTGCCCCTGCTATTCACCTCGGGCTTCTTGACAAAATACAATGGAGAATCTGTAATGTGATCGATACCAACTTGGCTGAACACCTGCAGTCACTCTCTCACCGGCGTGACATGGCTTCCCTGTGCCTCTTCTATAAATACTTTCACAGCTTCTGCTCCGATGAACGTAGATCACTGGTGCCCCCTAGGTACAAATTTGCATGAGATACTAGATTAGCAACTAGGTCCCACCCTTTTACAGTGAAACCGATAAAATGTAACTGCAATTTCTACTCCAACAGCTTCTTTTCTCACACTTCCTGCCTGTGGAATTCCCTTCCACATACTTGCTTCCCCGACAGCTACAATCTCCAGGAGTTTAAATGTAAGGTCAATAGACACCTCCTAACACACTAACTCACACCCATTCTCTCAAACACTTTTCTTATGTACCTATTTCCTATCTCTCAGCACCTTCCCCTATGTAACCCCCTGTGCTATAGTGGCAGTGGAATGCCTTGCTTGGGGTGAAATGATTAAAAAAAAAAAATTAGGGAGATAAATCTTTGTGACTATGTAATGCTTTCTGTGTCAAGCTTATGTAACTTTATAATCTCCCTGGTTGTCCAAGATGCCTAGTACTGAGGCTGATTGATGTCATGATCTCTTTGACTCTAAGCTGCCTTACTTCACGTTGTGATTAGGTTGAACATAATAAGGCCAAGATCGATCTGTCACAGATATTCTCATATTGGGCTGGTCCAAGCAGAATGAAGATGTTCACTAAAAGACAATAACACTCAAATTAATGTAAAAAAAAAGTATATCACTACTTTTATATCAAATACTACATACAGTGGTTTATTAGCAATTGTTAGCATGCAGGTATTTGTCAACCTAATTCATTCCTAAATCAGATGTGACACTTGGTTAAGCTGATAAGGTTTGGCTTTTGGATTTAGTGAAGTTTGTTTAGTTGATTTGGATAGTTTGGCTCAAAACTGATGTCATAGTTTTGCATTGACAGTTAATCATGTGTATTGTTTTCTCTTTATAACAAGACCCCTGGCTGCATCCAGTCAACCACCCTGACCTTTGGCTGATTCTGTCCACACTGTGTTGTTGATCTCAGATTAGCCAAAGAAAGACTGCTTATTACCACTTCATGAGGTTGGTTCAGCTTTGCAAGGGATTGGTATATGATAATAACCAGATTCAAGACTGTAACGGCATGGTGTAGATTTATATATATTTATATATATATATATCGAATATTTACAAGATTAAAAACATGTCAAAATAAGTGATAAAAAAGAAATATCAGTTGGACCTTATTTCTATAACACGATAATATTCGTGTTATTTTATTTCTATGGGACAATAAGTTGGTTGAATTTGCAATATTTCTTTCTTCCGTCTTCTTCCTCTATTTTTAGCAGCAGGTGATTTTTCAGGCCGACCATATTTCAAATCTCTCTTTCAAGCTCTTCTCTCAAGACACGGGAGCCAACTCACTAAATCTTGTCTTGCATTCTGATTTTGTCAAACAGCACCTCAACCAGTGTGGGAAAAAGGTGGATAAATTTTTCCAACTCACTCCCTGTCTTACTTTTACTAGTTTGAAATGAAAACAATTACATTTAACTATGTTGACACACTCCCTGTATTTGTCTGCCTGCTCTCATCAACTGTTCAGGTAACCCAGTACACAGGAAATTGTCAAGGTCTCATTTTGACCTAGAGCCACCCATTGTCAAAATCCATTGACAGATACTTTGTCTAAAATCACTTTGATGAATTCACTTAAAAATAATTCTATACTCAGTAAACTTTGCACCTGGGTTTTCTTTGTTGACCTTTCGGCTACTTTTGCCGACAAAAACAATTGTATTCTCCAATTTTAGAAAAATCTTTTTTCATCTTGAAAATCACTTAAAGCTAATACCAGCCATTTGAAAATAGAGTTACATTACTCCCATCATCACCTGTCATTTATGAAATAAATGACACTATAACTACTGGTTACACCATTGAGCATGCATATTCATTTTTAGGCTCTATCCAAAAGAAATATAAATTTTAGTTTTAAACAAAACTAACAAGTATGCATAATAGAAGTGTCCTTTTTCCTAATCCTACACAAATGCAAAAATGTCTTATTTTTCTCATGCAATAAAGTAAAAATAAAATGTTCTTGTCATTAAATTTCATGCAAAAATGTAAAAATGTTTTTCTTTCATGTGGCAACAGTCTCTTTGATAACACATAGGGTTCACACCCCTTATGGCAGGAATAACAGTTCTTTTATCTTTTTTTTTATATGTGTGTGTAGGTGTGCTTATGTATGTGTCTCTTAGTGCTCATTTTCTTTTTGTTGCTAGTCTCCTATCTGCAAAGAGAGGTTTCGGTAACTTTTTGACTGGAGTCAGTTCTTCTTCAGTTCCTACCATCAGGTTCGTTTGGATCTCGACCTCCCCAGCCAGTTCTGTTCAGATATAGATTGCCAGATGATATTGCCTTCTTTGTCTGTCGTATGCTCACTGAGACCTCGTTATTCAGTTTCTCTCTGTATTTCCTTATTCCACACTAACACTACCACTGCAACAATGACCAATAAAGTACTGCTCCTCACTGACCAGTTTACCAAAATTATTTATTATTTTTCCAATTCATATCTTTTTCTTAAATATTTAACTTTTAACTGCTCCAAATTAATTTTATCTATGGGCTTTAATAACTCTGGTATTCACTCTATTGTGACCTGAGGGTATTTATTCATTACTGGCTCCCATAACTGTGTGCAGTTATTTAAGATTTTGTTGACCATCTTTATTATTGAGTCTTTTTCTTCAAATTTCTTCAAATTTTTTCAAATTTCTCTTCAACCTGGTAATATGGGGCCAGGGTCATGGGCATACCAGTCACAGAACATCCCTAAAATAATTTTATCAGGGTTAAGTGTGGTTTCACCCTCAGCGTCCTAGTGGTTTCTCCTTCCCATAATCTGGAGAGATCAATGGGTTTCTGAGTGACCACTACCCAAATTCCCTCAGTTATATGGATTGCTTGCAGTATCGGTTAATATCTTGACCAGGCAATATTCCTCAACTGACTTTCTATTATCTTTAAATGATCTGAGTATATACAGTCAGTGCTCACTGGTCACATAAATAGCACTCAGTGAGGTACATGTTCCCAAGGCATGGTTTCTACACTCTTTAGCTTCTTCTGCTGTTAACATCTCAAACTTCCTCTGGGTCACATTCATAGTTACATGCCTTTTTCAACTTGGTATTTGGTGATCTTGTGGCCAGGGGTAGGTAATAGGTGAATTAATAAACTGATGTCTCTCAAACTGTCCCTGTCCAGTAATGGTATAGACACTACAACCAGTAATTTGTTATCCTCCAACAAAGTTGTACAACACAGGGCACTATAATATTTCCATAATTGCTTAGTTTCTATTCCTGGCCAGTATGCTGCTCGACAACGGAATTGGCAGGTAAATATCTCTGCCCTTCATGAATGTTAGCCACAGCTCCTAGTCTCCAACAATCAGCTCCTTTTTGGAATGGAAGGGTAGGTAACGAAGTGCTCAGCATTGTTGCATACTAACACCAAACCCAACTACCTCGGTTTTCATTACCTTATCTTCTTAGAGAGACATGGGCTTCTTTCCCTTCTTAGTCTCTGCTTTAGAGGTAGTTCGTGTTCCACCTCTGATTTATTCACTTCTTCATTGTCTGGACCTTATAACTTTTCTTCAGGGGTTACATCTTATTCATTTTAGATTCTACATGGTAAGGTGCCCCTGTCAAGCCCACACCATCCACAGGTGTTGATATCATTGAGGTCGAGTGGCCATATCCACTTTGTCATAAAATTCATCGCCCTGTGGCCGGGAAGGCCACAGGTCCGGCAACCCAAGCCGTATTACCCGGCATGGTTTCATAGAACCCATGCCTTCTTCCAGAATATTCTTCCCTAAACCTTTCACTACTCAACGAAGATCGTTGAAAACCGCCAATACGACTCAATCTTTCCCATAAATCTTTGTTCCTGGCCTTCTGCCAGACTCCCATGCTATCTTTTGCTAGGGCTATCACTGCTGATAAACACAGAGGGGCCCTTCTTTAATACATTGTGGCAAACATGCTTCTCCCTGAGTGCTTTTACATACAAATCAGTTAGCTGGGCTTGCATAACTGCATTTACCCACTTCATCAGGGAATGCTATTTTGACCAGCTTCTTAGCTTGAGCCCCCAACTCTTCAGAGGTCATATCCTTCAAATGAGTTAGCCTGAGGAGTGTCCTCATCTCTTCTATTGCCATACCTTTGTCGGCAAACTCTCTTGTGATTCTCTTCTCTACCTCTCTCCAGGGCATTTGTGGATCCCCCTGCAGGAGCTGCCCTATAAACTCTGACGCCTTCCCTGCTACAGCATTCAAAGCTACGTATACAGTCTCATGGCCCAAAAGCCCAAAAACAACTTAGGACATATGGACTGCTAACAGACAATCCTTTAATTTCTTGTGGTCCTCTCCAAATGTTGATACCTGGGGTCCCCCAATATCCCTCTCAGATCAGTAGTGCTCTGCTGCTCTCCCACTTCCTCTTCTATTTCCCTTTTATCTGATCCCAACTCACAGTCTGCCAGGCTAACTAGAAAACTCTGAAAATTCGATAAGAAATTTATCTCAGCAAAGGCAAACACAAATCAGAAATCGAAGGGAATAACCGAAGAGCACCTTACCAACTTGTTGTCACTCTTTCTCATTGGATTTGTTGTCACTTGTTCTTGTCGACTTTACTTGAGGCCACCTTTGAGTTGAATCTTGGTTGAAATGGCACCAAATATAATTTGATCCCTGGCTGCATCCAGTCAACCTCCCTGACCTTTAGCTGATTCTGCCTATGCTGTGTTGTTGATCACAGATTAGCCAAAGCAAGACTGCTTATTACAACTTGATGAGGTTGGTCCAGACTTGTGAGGGATTGGTATATGATAAAAACCAGATTCAAGACCACAACGACATGGTGTAGATTTATATTCATTTATATATATTGAATAGTTACAAGATGACAAGCAATTATTTTATTTATACAGGATGATCAATTGATTGAACTTGCAATGAGAAAAATATTGCAAGGCGAGTTTTCAGGCAGACCATATTTCAAATCTCTCTTCTGACATCTCTCAAGACATGGGAGCTGACTCACTCAATCTTGTCTTGCATTGTGATTTTGTTAAACAGCACCCCAACTGGTGTGAGAAAAAGGTGGATAAGGTTTCAAACTCCCTCCATGTATAACTTTTACCAGCTTGAAATTAAAACAATTACATTTAACTATGTTGACTTCCAATAGTAAACACACTCCCCTGTATTTGTCTGTCTGCTTTCATCAACTGTTCTGGTAACCCAGTATAAAGGAAATTGTCAAGGCCACATTTCGACCTAGAGTCACCCATCATCAAAATCCATAGACAGATATTTTGTCTCGAATTACTTGGATGAATTTGCTTAAAAATAATTCTGTACTTAGTAAACTTTACACCTGGGTTTTCATTTTTTAACCTTTCGGCTAATTTTTTTCACAAAACTAACTGTACTCTCCAATTTTAGAGAAATCTTTTCGCATCTTGAAAATCACTTAAAATTTAATACCAGTCATCTGAAAATAGGGTTACATCATGTGTTCTATTGTCTTCTGTTTAATTTGCTTTGCACATTCATATTTATTGGCATCTGCCAAAAACTGGTGTGGGGGTATGATGCAGTTGGGGAAATAGATGTTTCCTGCCACCTGTCATCTTCATTGCCTTTGGTCCTAAGAAATTAATTATTACCCAATTTGAAAATTCCCTCCTTCTCTCAGTGACAGTCATAGGTATTGCTCCTTCCCTCTTCTTAGTGGGTTGTCTGTGCCCACTGCTCCTCGGTGAAGGCAGGCAGCATCTCCGCCTTCCTTTATTGTTTTAAACACATTTTTTCTTCTACTTCTTTCTGGTTTGACAGTTGAATAAAAATCATTTTTTTAAGTAACTTATTTGCCTTTTAACTGGCATTTCAAAATTTTACTGGTTTTATCAACAACCTGTCAATACCTCATCCATTGTACAAATTCAATATTGTTCTTAGCTGGCCACCTGATTTGTTTTAGAATTTTCAATTACCTGGGAACAAAATGTTTCATTCTTTATATCTTTAACTCTTTTCATAAGTTTATCAGTATACTGTATTTTTTTTTAAAAATATCCAAAAGCCATTATTATTAATTACCAGCAACCAAAACAGTGTTACAACTATACTAGTTAAATGCAAGACTCCTTGGAGAATTTAAATCATCAATTTTCTTTTGTAAAGTTGGACCCTGTCTTACCAAAAATCTTCTCTGAATCGTAAAATAAAAAATGCAATAAAAGTAAGACAAGATTTAATTGCTTTTATGAATAAGATACATTATGGATACTATTGCTTTAACAAAAAGAATTTTCTTATGAATATTGAATGTTTACAAGACTTTGTTTTCATTTTTTTAATTAGAATAATTTATGAAATTTTTAAATCTTAAAATTCAGATTCAATGGTATAAATGCTATGGCATATTATGAAGTAAAACCATATTTACTAATCATAGATTGTAAAGCTTATTACAATTCACAGACCTTGTGTACTTTAAAAAGAATTTGAACTTTTTTGTATATGCATAAATGTGCCCAGTTTTGAAGATGCAGTCACCTATACACAACATTATCAGCAAATAAGAGTGATAATTATAGTAAATTTAAAGCCAGAAAGTATTAAAATTCAATAAAACATTATGTAGAACATTTTTTTCTTTTTATTTTTAAGATTATTGAGTATTTATAATTATATATAAAAGGTGCTAATGTTATACTCAATTATATTTTGTGGTTAAAGCACCCAAAGAACAAAATTAGATAAACAATAAACATCTGTTAAACTAGTCAACAGATTTAAATAAATCTTCATTGCCATGTTAAAAAAAGTATTGTGATATTTTAAACTTAAAGTAAATAATACTTGTTTCAAATTAGATTAATTAATTATACTTTAAAATAAATCAGCTAATATTCCTTAAATAAAATTTCAGAAAAGTATATTTTATTTTTGCAAGATTTTTTAATAAAAAGAATTACACTGTGATGAAAGACAATTTTTAAAAAATGACACAAATCAGCTTATAGAGAAAAATATTCTTCCTGTAAATTAATTTTTTTAAATAGAGTGAAGCAAAGAATTTTGCTTATTGGAAATATTACATTTATTTAATTACCTTAAAATTAAAATCGAAATAAAAGCTTCAAGATTTTTCATTAAAAAAACATTTAAACCATAACCTTAGGTATTGTAAATCTGTGGAGTGTAGAGGTATCGATTTCATAAAGATCCAGTTGCTGGAGTCTGTCGTGTTGAAAGGGTCCTGCGCGTGTATGAAGGTTAAGGTCTGTGGTCCAATAAAATTATCGATGATAAAAAAAAGCTAAATCTATAATAAAAAAACTTAAACATGGAAATCTCTTGGATTGAAGTTTCAAAATCCTGTCAACAAGGATAAAAATGTTTGTTACAAAAAATTTGAGTAAAAAAGAAAATCTGTTCGCTAACAAAATTAATTTAATGGTTTAAAAAATAAAAGATTGTTTATAAGATATTGAATAATTAGATTTCACAAGAGAAAAAAGTTACCTGCTTTCAAAATAGTATGAACTGAGTATAGAGATCAGCATTATTAATCGAGTATTAATTTAATTGACTATTTTAACCAAATATTAATATTAATGCCCAAATGAATTGTTTTTAGAGTCTGTTCTCATATTCTTCAAATTAGAAATGACTTTATTTTGATTGGTCTACACTGTCTATGTAACAATGCCTCTCTGATTAAGGGGAATTGGCTAGTTTTGAACCTTTTAAAACTCTTCAACTTGAAATAAACCTCATCACCTAATAAAACACAAATAATATCCAAACAAAAAAGCTACTTTTGTAGTGATATTATAACATATTTGTCATAAATTCTAAATATATATATATATAAAGCAATTATCTAATTAAATAATATCAATGTTTTACTGCATTCTTTATTTTACTATTGAGGGCAGATTTTGGGAAAAAGAGCTAACTATTTGCAAAAAATAATAGATGGATTATATCCTCCAAGGAGTTTTGCATTTAACAAATTTTCACAACAAAATTTTATTTCTTAAAATTTCATGAATTTACATGGAGGTTGGGTTGTAGCTCATGTAAAAAAATATTTTTAAAAAGATTTTATAAAAATAATAATTTTAAAAAGTAGTTTCATTAATTTGTGAAAAAGTCCTGAAAGTATCATTAAAATTTGATAATTATTTCATTTTTGCAAGAATTTCCAAATTAATGGCTTTTCTCAAGGGGAAAAATGAGTCCCATAATATTAGATTAGCCATATTAAACTACAATAACAATTTGATTACCTGCTGACGAAAAACAAAACAAGATCTTTTACCAAAATTTTAAACATGTTATAAAGGATTAAAAAATAATGAGAATTACTTTGATCTTTCTTCTTAATAATACATTTTGACATAAATACATTGTTTTTATTAAGTTTGAGGCTTTTTTTAGCAAATTAGTAGAGCTACCTAGAGGTACTTACCTAGCTATTTCCACTAATTTGCTGAAAAAACAGTGTAGCATAATGTTAAAAAGCCTGAAACTTAATAAAAGTAAATTATATCATCAAAATGTTTAAGTTATTATAGGTACCTCTATTCATTTTCGATACCAAATATTTAAATTGAAAGTTTTCTTGAAACTTTTATTTTAGTTTTAATTAAATGCTAAATAAATAAATTTACTATTTAGCAAGATTTTTTAAAAATATTAATTTCCAAAATAATTTCATTCATTTGTGAATAAATCCTGAAAGTATCATAAAAATCAGACAATTCTTTGATTTTTGCAAGAATTTCCAAATTAATGTTTTTTTCCGGAAAAAAACAAGGTTATATAATATTTCATTATCCATTGTAAACTTTCATTGTAAAAAGTTTTATCAAGTTTGGGGCCTTTTTTTTCATACCATGCTGTATTTTTCAGCGATATAGTGGAGTTACCTATGTCATTATTAAGAGGTAAGATCAAAGTATTTTTTTAATTTTGTAATCCTTTCTAAAACTGAAAGGAGAGTAAGACAAGGATGCGTCTTTTCACCAGATCTATTCAACTTATACAACAAGACTATTCTGAGAACCCTAGAAGTTATACCAGAATTTGTCATCGGAGGCCACAACTTAAACAATATAAGGTACACAGATAATACAGTGCTGATAACAGACATAGAAAACTACAAGACCTCCTACAGAAGGTAGCTGAAGAAAGTGACAAGAAACGACTACAAATAAACTGCAAGAAAACCGAATACATGGTCATCAGCAAAGGGGCAACCCAAAATGCCAATTACAGGTGTGGGACTCTAAAATCAAGCAGGTACAGAAATTTAAATACCTAGGAAGTGTTCTAACAGAAGATGGAAAGTGTGACACAGATCCGAAGGTGAATTGGCATGGCGAAAGAAGCATTCCAGAAGTTGAATAAAGTATTAAGAAACAGGACAATTTCACTAGAAACAAAGAGGAGAGTACTAGATTGCTATGTGATGTCAGTTCTTCAATATGGCAGTGAATGTTGGACAATATCTTCGAAGATAAAGGAAAAACTTAAAGCAGCTGAAATGTGGTGCTACAGAAGGATGCTGCAGATATCATGGACCGAGCATGTGATGAGGTTTTGGAAAGGATGGAGACGAAAAGGAAATTAATACTGAGCATCAGGAAGAGACAACTAAAGTTCCTGGGACATACAATGAGGAAGGAGGGATTGGAGAACCGGTTACTAACAGGCCAGATAGAGGGAAAAAGAGAGGGGAAAGCAGCGGATAACATATTGGAAGGACCTGATCAGGTTGATGACGGAACGAGGATTGCATGGTGCAACAGGAGAAAGTGTGCTAAGAGCCACCAGAGACAGGGAAATGTGGAGAGCCATGATCACCTACGTCCTGAAAAGGCATGGTACATAAAAGAACACATTCGAAATTTTGGTTAAAAATCTTGTTTTTTTCTTCAGTGAGTCACCAAATTTTTACCAGAGTTTACTACTATGCAAAAGACAAATAAAAATAAAATAAAGAAAGGTTAAAAAACAGAAAAGATAAAGAAATCACTTGAATACCATGGAATAAGTTAGGAGTTTAAAGTAGGTACCTCTGTCTGTTTTCAATAACTACATTTTAAATGAGTTCTAATAAATAAAAACGTTTTTTGAAGCTTTTAATTTAGCTTTAATTGAAAGTTAAAAGATTAAATTTACTAATTTTAAACAGAAATTATATTAATTGGAATCAAAAATTTTTCAGAGTTTAAAAATTTTTACTTTTTTGATCATTTTTGATCGATCAGTATATTTTGTAAACAGAGGCCAATTCTTGGTTTTGAAAATCTTGCAAAATAAAATATACCTCACTGACACATTATTTTAGTCAAATTAGCAAATTTAAATTTACCTTCATCTAATTTGAAACAAGTATTACTTGCTTACTGCTGAAATATATATATTTATATAAAAGCATTATACAAAGGAATTTCTGAATTATGGTAGTCATGTTATCAGTGTTAATATACTGTTATCTGAGATGACAATATGATGGACAGAAGCCATTACAAAAAAAACTAAGTATAGTGGCCAAAATTGACAGAATTCTATGTAGCTTAATTGTATGCTTCAGTTTTTGGTTTTTAACTATATAGTAAAATTAAAAATTTAACATATTTTCGGCAATTATCTAATATTTTATAAAATTTTAGTTAGTTTAGCTTTATAGCCTTTTGCTTGAAGATGCTTTCTGAAAAATAAAAATTAAAATAATATAAAACTTTCAAAATTAATCTTACAATTTAATAACAGAGAATGGAATTATATATTATAGAGATAACTCAATAATTTATGAAATGTTATGGCATTTATTAATGTTTATTTTTAATATTCTTTATTAGGTACCTCCACAAATTATGAATTTCACAATTACTTTTTTTAACAAAATGGGGAAACTAAGAATTAAAAAAAAATTAATTAAAGTTTCTAAAAGATGATTTAAAAAGCCCATTGAATGTAGAAACGTACACAGGAAACACAGAAGTAAGATGAATGAAGTGTGCAAAAAATATTTATATAGGTTTTTTTTTCCTGTAAGAAGTGCAAACCTTGAAACATGTGACATTTTAATGATATAGTACTTATGGTCACTCATAGAATAAAATACAGGTCATTGGCATGCACACAAAAAATGTTTTAAATATTTAAAAAATTTTATGGCTCGAATATTTGCATTAAGCTTTTCAATTTTCAATTAGCAAATATAGTCTTCATGTATTAACTTAATAACCTAACACAATCAACAATTGGAAGAAATTTTTAAAACTTTATAAATTATTATAATAAAATAATAAAAATGAAAACAATTCCTGTAAAAATTCATTATTCATTGAAAAAAATTTATCTTCAGACTACGATATTCTTAATATATATTGTTTACTGCACTTTTGTTTTCACAATTTGAAGCAGATTTTCTGAAAAGGGGCTAATTTTAGGGAAAAAAAATTGATTAACATTCCTCAGTGAATCCTGCATTTAATTAAAAAAGTTCCTGATGTCACATTAACTTCTAGACATTTCAGGAAAATAATTGGAATTGGGGTGGGGGTGGGGGATAACATATGTAAAAAAAAATTTTTTTACCAAGATTTTATAAAAGTAATGATTTTATTTGTGAATAAATTCTGAAAATATCATCAAAATCTGACCATTATTTGATTTTTGCAAGAATTTCCTAATTAATGTGCTTTTCACTGGCAAAAAAGTGAGTTGTGTAATGTTACGTTTACCGTAATAATCCCTTGTTAAAATCAGGCCACTTGCTGATTAAAGAAAAACAAGACTTTTAACAATAATTCGAACTTGTTAGAGAGCATTCAAAAATTTGTTTTAAATAATGAAAAAAACGTTGATCCTTCCTTTAACATAAACATTTGTTTTGTTTTTATTAAGTTTGAGCCCTTTTAACATTATGCTATACCTTTAGTTACATCGAACTGTTAGTGTTCTGAAAGTATAAAGATTAAAAAAATAATGTATTTTATTTTTTCAAAAAGCAAATATTTTACAGAACCTATTTATTTAACCCTTGGAGGCTTAAGAGATTTTTCAAATTGTTTTCTTAAAATTTTTCTTTTGTCAGCGTCCATCCAATTTGCCAATCGAACTTGTGAGTATTTTTTACATTTTTTGTTTTTTAAAAATACTTCAAATATTTAATTGACTTCATGATGAAAAAGAATTTTACACTGTTATTTTGTTTTGTAATGTAACAAAGTCCCACATAAGTACTTAGCAAATTGATTTTCTTAAGCACCACATATATGCAGCACAAGGCTGTAGGAAATTGATTAACAATAGGTACCTTTACACATTTTCGATAACTAACTTTTAAATTAAATTTTTAAAAACAAAAAAGTTTTCTCAAAACTTTTATTTTAGCTTTAATTGAAAGCTAAGTGATTAAATTTACTATTTCCAGTAAGCAAAATACTCTGATGTATTTCAAACAGAAATTATATTGATTGGAATATAAAATCTTCAATTTTTAAAAAAATTTTCAATTTTTCGGTCATTTTTGAGTGATCAACACATTTGTAAACAAAAGTTAATTCTTGTTTTAAAAAGTTTGCAAAAATAAATTATACATTAGCAACACATTATTTTTGGAAAATTAGTAAATTTAATGATAAATTATTACTTATTTATACCGTGAAATTTAGATAAAACTATTTCTTAAACACAGAGTTAAACTTTTTGACCTTTCCTCCATATTTGAAATGTAATGACAGCTTGAAGGATTCGAGATAAGGTAAGTGTATGGTGATCACAAGTGATATAATTTTTTTTTCCTGAAAGGGGAAGAAATCTTGAAGCACATGACCTTAACATGTAAAAAAAAAACTTCAAATACACAAAAAAAAAATTGAAAATTATTTTTAAAATATGCAGGCATGATGATCTGTATTAAACTTTTCAATTTTCAATTAGTAAATATAATTTTCACTTAATAAGTTAATAAACTAACAGCAACAAATCTTTGAAGTACTTTTAAAATATTTATGATTAAAAAAATAAAATGAAAACATTTCTTTTAAGATTTCATTATTAATCAAAAAAAAATTTTTTTTCAGACTATAATGTACTTCATATATATTATTTAGTAAAGTAATTAAAAGCTTATCAAATTGAATAATGTCAGTTTTAATGCATTTTTCATTTTACTATTAGATTTTTGGAAATAAAGGCGAAAGGTTTTAAAATAATAGATGATTTACATTACCCAATGAATCCAGCTTTTAACTAATAAAACCAATTTTCCCAACAAATTTTTATTTCTTAAAATTTCATGAATTTACATAGAGGCCCCCAAAAATTGGTTTGCTGTCAGACTTTAAACTAAAAATAATTGTTTTAATTCAAATTAATGAAAATTATAATCGGTGAAGACAGTTTCAGAAATGTATATTTTATTTTTGAAAGATTTTTTAATAAAAAGGATTATGTTGTGATGACAGATTTATCAATATGGTTAAAAATCATTCAAATCTATTTATATTCGGTTTTAAATACAGCAAAGTATTTATTAGCTTAAAATTAAAACTAAAATGCAAGTTTCATTTGTTGGATGTTGCAACTGGACAAAAATGATGGGTGATATAGGATTTTTACTATTATGCTACACCTGAAACATATTCAAAGAAGATATGCAAAGAATTTGTATGAAGAAAAAAAAAAGAAACCAGGTTAAATAGGAATGACTGGGTCAACTCCCTAGGTAAGATATAACTCAGTAAGCAAGAAATATTTTGGTAATTTCTACAGTTCTGAAAAGGATCATTAACATATGGAATAACATTACAGTTTTTTTTTTCAATTCTGTTCAGGCATCTCAACTTCAGTCACTTTCTTATCGACGTGACAAGTCTTCCATCTGTCCTTTTGTAAATATTTAAAAAAATGTAAAAAAAATGCTTACCAAGATTTTTTTAAAAATAATAATTTAAAAATAATTTCATTCATTTGTGAATAAGTCGTGAAAGTTTAATAAAATTCGATAATTATTTGATTTTGCAAGAATTTCAAATTTAATGAATAATCTGTTTGTCACCTAACAAAAAAAAAACTGAGTTAATATTACATTTTTTTATTATAAAACGATTTGTTTACCCGCTAAATAAAATCAAAACAAGATTTTTTACCAAAATTTCGAACGTGTTCGAAGGGATTAAAAAAAAATTAAATAATCAAAAACTACTTTGATCTTTCCTCAAAATAATAACATTAACATTTTATTGATAGACAAAGTTCATTTTTATTAAGTTTGGGGCCTTTTTTCTTCATAACAATAACATTTGTAAATAAATTATCTTCAATTTTGAAGTTCTACTTAATCATATTTTAAAAATTGTAATCAAAATATTCGTCTTATTCAACAGAGAATCAATAAAATACTTTTATTTGCCTAGAAAAATATTTCATCTTTTTAAATTAAAAAGATGAAGAAATATTTCATCCTTCATATTTTTTATTTAAAAAGATGAAATATTTCATAAATTAAAATTAAAAAGAATAAATATTTTTATTTGTCGTACGTGTGTAAAATAGAGATTTACTGAAAAAAACATTTTAATTTGTAAACAATGATATTTAGAAGAAAGTAAAACTTACTTCTTTCATTCTTTTTCTGTTTGATTTCCTTTCCTTACGACAAACAAAATTTAGGGAAATGCTGTATCATTTTAAAGAGACTTATTCTTTTTTGGTTAATAAAATTTAAAAAGAATATGTCTTTGAGGCGCCAAATGTTAAGGAAATAACAAAATTCAAGGGAAATAATTGGGTTGTTATTTCCTATTCATTATTTTCAAACAAAAACTAATGATTCAACTGGACATTTAAACTTGATGGTAATCATTTATTTATTACCTGTTTTGTTTAATAAATTAATTCATGACATTTGTTTTATTTAAAATTTATAAACACCGAACAAAAAAATTAAAATGTTAAGTTTAAAAGTTAATGTCAATTTGAATCAGAAATTTACGCGCAAGTCAGCTGCCACGGACACTGCGTCAATGACAGTGAGACAAACAAAGTTAATTATCAAAAATAGAAAATGACGGTAAATTTTTGTTTTGTTACCCGAAGGCCTTTACTCCTTCAAATCTTTCGAAAACATCCTTATTTCCGTGCAAAAGTAAATGCTGAACTCAAATCGATAATTGTTTATTGACGAAACCTAAATTTTTTCAATTTTACAACCAGAAAAATATCGAACTTCTTTTCTCTGTTTATCTCACCCAGTAACCACGCTTCAAAAAATGTTATTCACTGCTGATTGACTTCACACGTAGATTGGCGATTTTTTGACCAATTTGCCTTCCTTCCTTTTTTTTTTTTTTTTTTTTGCTATTAATGCGCGGACTAAGCGCTCAAAGTAAACGGGCCATAATAAGTATCCTACGCCCCAAGTCATTCAGCGGTGAATCAGATATGAAAACGGTGGTAAGGGGTGACATATAGTCCGACTTTTTTGTGGTCGAAAACAGGAAAAATGGTAGGTTTCTTCAATAAACAATTATCGATTTGATTTCAGCATAGACATTTTTGTTGCACGTAATTAAAGAAGTTTAGGAAAGATTTGACGGGGTTAAGGCCTTCGGGAAACAAAACAAAAATTTACCAAAATGACTACTACTGTATATGTTTGTGGGTTCTGTTACTTATAAAATAGATTGTCGTAAATGAAGATCAAGCGACAACAATACGCACCGTAAAAGAAATGATGGGTGATACTAAGAGAGATAACCACTACTTTGTTACAGTTAATTTTTCAGGATAAAAACAAGACTTGGTTCTGTTGTGTAAATGTAAATAAATGACAAGAAATTGGTTCTCAAGACTTTGTTGAGGAGAAGTTTCACAGTTTCTTCTTGCGTTTATGCTCAGACAGGGTTTCAGATATTTTAAATAGCATTTTTTAATCTCCAACTCTGTATTTACCTCACCCTACAAAAGCGGAATGTGGCACAAGGCCGATTTTTAACGTGAGGCACATTTATGAAAAAGGTATTCACATTGTATTCAAGTAAATTCACAGTTATTTTCTTTTTATTTAAAATTTACCAAACTGTAAACCAATTGCTGTCGAGTCACTTTAATAAGTAGTATCAATCCTTCATAAATAAAATAATTCAGAAATTGCTTTCTGAAGGCATAATAAAAAAAAAAAGTTTCTCTATGGCAGATCAGCTAGTAGAGGTAAAGGATCGCACCAACTGTCACAAAAAAAAGAATGTGAGTTGCTTACTCATAAACAATAAACCTGTGTACAGAATTGGATGTTTACCCCCAACCAAGAATTGATAAAATAATCAATGACCTTGCTAAATATCGTTTTTCTTTATTCAACCTCAAAAGTGCTTACCACCAGGTGATGCTTAAAGTAACAGATAGAAAATACACTGCTTTTGAGGCAAATGGTTCTTTGTTTCAATTCTGTAGAATTCTGTTTAAAGTCAAAAACTGGGCCGCTTCATTCTAGAGAGCTATAGAAAAAAATAGTGAAGAAAGAACAACTGTGGTACTTTCCCTTACACTGAAGTCATTACTATTGCCCACAAACAGAACACAACCAAAATGTGAAAAGATTTCTAGAGGCTACTGCGAAGGCCAAAATTACCATCAACAAATTGAAGTCTGTAACTTCAGTTTGGTCCATCAGTATTTTTGTTAAATAAATTGTAATATATCTGAATTCAGAACAACAGTAAAAGTACTAAGCTTTATTCACCTAAAATAAAATTCATCTTCAAATGAAGATAGAAAGGTGTCAGTTAAACAAAGAGTTTGTGTTATGGGGAAACACACTTGTTCCTCAGATAATGGACTCTCCCTCTTATATTAATAAGAGTTAATGGGAAGTTCATAGGAGCTCTTTAGACTTCTGTTGGAGTTCAATAGAACTACTAGGCAGTTGATATTAGTTGGCAGTTAGCCAAATACTAAGGAGTCAGCTTTAAGTGGAACATTACCAAGTTTCTAACATTTTAGGTACATTAAGTCGATTAGCAACCAACATAGCACGATTATAACCTTCAGTGCGAAAACTACTCCACAACAGTTTGGCAGAGACTATTCTCGTATAGTGGGTGCAGAGAACATTACTACAGATCCCACAGTATTACTGTTGAAATAACTGGATGCAACTGCCACTTCTAATCTAACAGTTTCTTTTCTTGTGCTTCCCACCTGTGGAACTCCTTTCCAGTTTCTTGCTTCCCTGATAACTTTGCATTCTAGTAGCATTACTACCTTATTTGATGTGAAATTATATCTATAATTCATTTGTTTAAACATTATTTTTAATGAATACTTACATTTGAATAGATGCTGCTTTTATTTATTTATGTATTACATGGTATACTTATTCATTTATACTATTTACATTGTTTGAACTATTGTCCTCATCTTTACTGCTATGTTTACAACATTTTGGCCCTTGTATGCTCTGGCCTTCTTCAGGTGCTAGGAATTTCAAACTGAACCTTTTATTACGATCACTGGGTCATATCATTCCATGTGCAAAGCCATTTGTGACAGCCATGGTCAAAATTCCTAGAACCAGAAGGAGGCCAGAGTATACAATGGCCAAAATATCATAAACATGGTAGTAAAGATGAGGACAATAGTCTGAACAATGTAAATAGTGTAAACTAGCAGTATAGCCAGGCGTTGCTAGGGTGTAATGAAAACTTTTATATATATATATTATTGATTTTCTGCACTATTGTAAGAACTGCAACCTTGAAACTTCTGAATATCATTTCTTATGTCTTTGTCTATGAGTGTATCAAATTTGATTAAAATTGGACCACTCCTTATATAACCCGATTTTTTCGATTATCGATATTTATCAGGGGTACCTCGACAGAAAACCTAGCTAAGAAAACTCACAGACGCTTATAGTACAACTGTGTAAATTTTCAAGAAAATCGGTTCAGCCGTTTCGGAGTCTATAGGTAACAGATACACACACACAGACAAAGTTCCATTTATAGTTTAGATACTACCACATCTTACAAGTAGACAATTATTCATTTATATTTACTGGTCTGAAGATTTGAGAAATTTTCTTAGAAAAATATTCACCCTTTGTCAGGATTCAAACCTGCGTCCCCTAGTGGAAATTGCTATTATATCCAATGTGCATTGTCCTCTCAACTATGTAGGACCTCCTGATCAAACAAGACATGATTAGGGCTTCTGAACATATACATTTCCTGACTGTTGAAATATACTTATCTGCTGTTTTGTATTCTAATGTAAACAAAGACAATTTTTAAGGAAATGTATTAAATCTAAAATATTTTAATTTATTTGTTTAAAAACTATTTTTAATGGATATTTGAGATTTATTTATTTATTTATGCAAATGGACAAATTTCAAATAGTTAATTTTCAAATAATAGAAGACTAAGAACAGTAAATATAGATTTGTTTAATTTTTATTAATTGCTAGTAGTGTGTATTCTTCTTAATTTTATAATTATGATCAAAAACTGTTTAATATATTGTCAAAATCTGCACTGCTAACATAGACCATAAAGCTTTATTTTATATATAGTTTACAACCATGAAGTTTGCTTGTTTCTTCAGTGATACAGTAGTAGCAGCAGCAGCAGCCACCACATAAGTCAGCATGTTAGTTACCCACCTTTAGTATTTTTACTACATCATAAAATCAATTGATGAACAAGTAACAAACTTTTACAAAACAACTTTTGTATGCTTTTGAATATTTACTATATATTTACTATATTTACTATATATTTACTATATGGGTGAACAATGAAAAAATGGAAAATAACACAAAAGAGGTTGGGAACTCCTGATTCAAAAGAATCTTTTTACATTTCTTTGCTAAATAAAACCATTTTTCTGGGGAAAGAAGTGGGAAAAGAAAAGTTGCCTCACTTTTCTGTATATTTCAAGGTGCTAACAAAATCAAAACTTGAAAAGTTGAAAGCGAAATTTAAAGAAGAAACCAAATTTATTACAAAAAAACATACAAGCATGCATATGTATAAATAGGATTGCACAAAATCTTCTTTTATAATCTGATCTTCTGTCCAAAAATTAAAAATTTACTTCTAGAAGCAACTGAAAACTCTAATGAGAATTTGCAACAATAAAATCTTTCCGAGAAAAGTTCAATTACAATAAAATTCCCTTCAAACTTCACTGGATTTATTTCTATAAATTATCAACACTTTCAGGTTATTTAAAGTCAGAAAATATTTTTGTACTATAAGAATTCTTTTTGGAAGATAACAATAGTTTAGTGATATCAGTATTACTAATTACCCCTTAGCTGGTGAGAAGAAGTGCTCGATTCATACCTTATCATTTTTTGGAATATTTTTCTATAAATAAATTCTATTCTTTCTGTAACTTTTGTTATATTTTGAAAAATAAAATTCTATTTCATGGCTAATTATTGTTTATATATTGGTTTCATATGTCATGGACACACAAAGATATTTTAAATGTTTAGGTCCAAAGCAGCAGATTTTTTTCTCTACAATTTGTGTGTGTATTAATCATTTGAAATATTTTTATATTAAAAGTGATAATAAAAGAAAATAAGATGTATTTTTATCATTTGATGATATTTTATTTACACAAAGGAAAAAATGCAATGCATATAGTAAAAAACCAAAGTGTTATCAATGGTGATGAAGCTATAGCTGAGAGTAGTGTTTGCAAGATTCAACAATCAAAAGCTTGTTGACAATTCTATAAAAAATGAATCAATCACTAACCATCCAGGTAATATACCATCCAGACTCCTGTGGCTAACACTTTATTCCATCCTCAATGTGTGATTCATCTTGAGCTGCCAACATAAATGAATATCTAATATTTCTATTTTTAAAAGTTGGACAATCTTAAATAGTCAATTGGCAGTTTATTGTGCATGGTTTTTGAATGGAGTACTTAATAGTTTATTTCATATTAAAACACCTATCGCCATGTGCTTTTGAAAACAAGAATTCTATGAAGCTGTAGTGCACAAAAAGTTTACTCCTTTGTACTTGGAAGTGGAATAAATACCCTAAAATATAGCTATTCTATATGTGTTCGCAAATGTACTTTCAAATTTGAATTATGTGAAAATGCTGATCCACATACATGACAAGAAAATGGCTTCTCTCCTGTATGTATTTTCACATGTTGCTTTAAACCCGATTTCTGTGAAAATGCAGACCCACACACTTCACATGCAAATGGTTTTTCTCCTGTATGTATTCTTACATGCTGCATTAAACTAGATCTCTGTGAAAATGCAGACCCACACACTTCACAAGAAAATGGTTTCTCTCCTGTATGTATTCTCATGTGAACTTTCAACATGCTATTCACTGAAAATTTTAATTCACACACTTGACAAGCAAATGGTTTCTCTCCTGTATGCATCCTCATGTGCCGCTTTAAATGGGAATTATATGAAAATGCTGATCCACAGAATTTACAAGGAAACTGTTTCTCTTTTTTATGTGTACTCATGTGGTCTTTTAAAGAAGACATATGTGAAAATGCTGCTTCACACACTTGGCAGGAAAATGGTTTCTCTCCTGTATGAATGCTCATGTGTTTAGTTAAGTTGGAATTTTCTAAAAATACTGCTCCACAAATATGACAATCAAATGGTTTCTCTTCTGAATGTATTTTCATGTGTCGTTTTAAATTGGATTTCTTTGAAAATGCTGCTTCACACACATCACAAAGAAATGGTTTCTCTCCTGTATGTATTCTCATGTGTTCATTTAAGTTAAAATTATCTGAAAAATTAGATCCACACACTTGACAAACAAATTTTTTCTCTCCTGTATGTATTTTCATATGACTTTTTAAATTTAAATTGTGGGAAAATGTTAATCCACACACCTGACATGCAAATGGTTTCTCTCCTGTATGCATTTTTATGTGCTCTTTTAAATAGGAATTTTGTGAAAATGCTGATCCACACACTTCACAAATGAATGGTTTCTCTCCTATGTGCATCTGCATATTTTAGCATCACAATACAGGTCTGCACATTTTCATGATGTTTTTTTCTTTTTCAGCAGAAGAATGTGTTTCTCCCAATTTGAAACGAACTCTGCAATAATTGTTATCTGTGAACAAAGAAGATGTATTTTTAAAATATAAAAAGCAAACTCCTTTGTTATGTGCAAAATACAGTTTTTATAACTTATTT
The DNA here is from genome assembly GCA_037127315.1 of Ascarosepion bandense. Taxonomy (NCBI): domain Eukaryota; kingdom Metazoa; phylum Mollusca; class Cephalopoda; order Sepiida; family Sepiidae; genus Ascarosepion; species Ascarosepion bandense. Next base: position 1,582,613 of record JBBBDQ010001586.1, on the reverse strand, counting down.
GTACTTCAAAGTTTTGAAACATTTCATGCAATTCATGTTCAGATTATAACGAAAATTTTCATACTAGGAATCAGAAAATTTGAATGGAATGAACTTTAAATATGGAAATTATTATGCCTAAATTTTATTCATCTGAAAGCAATAGGAATTGCATTAGGGATAAAATTATGATAAATATTAATGTTTCTTTTAATTCATTCAGCATTATTTATTTTCTTGTCAAAAAATCGATGAATTAAATAGAGAATACAAAAATTGAGGAGAGTGACTAAAAATCGTAACAAGGTAAGTAAACTGTTCCTGTAGACAAAAAGTTACTCCATTAAATTTAACAATTTCTTCTTCAGTTAAAAATATTTACATGGATGTATCTATTTCCTGAAATCATATAAATGTTAAAAATCATTTTTGATTTTTTAATATCAATGAAATTTGAAAAAATATTTTTGGTACAGTTGACACTTGCCTAATTTAATGAAAAAACACTACTGTCTTTCAAAATTTGACATGGAAAAAAATCTATAATGGGCAATTAGTTTTTTTAAAATTTACTCATATTTCAGCAATGATTCTATTTATTATTGTAACATATTCGACCATTTTGTTATTTTTAGTGGATACTTATTTTTAAACAGTTTTTTAATAAACAAATGCAGTGTCTATTCAAATAAGAGTACCCACTAATGAAACTTTTATAGTAGGCACAATATGTCTAAAAATTTAAATGCAATTTCAACTGTGATCATCTATCTTATTAATTCCTGTTCTTTTATTTTTCCTTCTCCTTAATACTCTATTTTTCACATATTCTCTCACACTCAGTAATCCCCTAGCACTTTAGAGGCTTTATTGCCTTCCTTGGCTGAAAACTTAGGAACCAAATCTGAATTCAAACATGTTTTATTGAATAATATAGACATTATGTCTACTTATTTTTATAACAATTCTTTCTAGTTGTCAAATTAGTTGATTGTTATTAAGATGAAATTCATCAAGAAAGGTGCTTCAGTTTTTGTTAATGCAAGTACTTTTGATATTTTCCAAAATCACCTTTAGGGTTAAACTGCAAAGAAAAACTCATTGTCAAGGCAATAAAATCTACATTCCATTGTGATGGTGATTGCTAAAAACAACCTGCCTATGTGCTCTCATGCTCTTTAAAAATCACCATCTTAACAGAATGCAGTTTTTATAATAATTACAATAAGTGTGTCTTTGTAATTTACTCCTGAAGATGATTTTAGAAAATATTGCAAGTGCTTGGGTTAACAGAAACTAAACAGCAAGAAACTGATTACACTAACTGAAAGGATTAGTTTAAAAATAAGTAGAAACAATATGTCTATATTATTCAATGAAATAAATGAATAAACAAAAATTTTATCCAATTTAAAAAAAAAAACAAGTTTTTCTCACGATGCCACTATTATTATTTTAAACGACCTTCACTCCTCACCAATGTTGTTTTTAAAATCGATGAGGTTTTAGAATTGGAATAAAATATCAACATATTTCTTTTTATAATCATTTTACCCCAAGCAAGGCAGGACTACCACTGGTGTGCAGGGGGTAAAAATTTGCAATAATTTTTTTTTAATATTCTAAGAACTAATACAATGAAACTAGTGAAATGCAACATTTAGCATTTACCAATTTATAAAAAATAAATATGAAAATTTTTATTAAAAAATTTATAAACATTTACTAAATTATTAAAACATGTGAATTGACTATAATTAAAAGTTGTTATTATTTAAAATTTAATAAAGTTTGGATTGGCAATTAGCCAATGTTTCTTGCAAATTCTCAAGATGAAAGAAAATGTATGAATTTGGTTTCACATGTTCAAGTTTTACAAAAATTTTAATCATCACTTTTTAAAGCAATAAACATTTCTGAGAAGAAAAGATAGTTAAAAACAATAGTGGTGTCAAAGGAAAAGGCATCCATCTGAAACAGTTTTTTTGCAGGCACTAAGGTTTAAGCATTGCCAAAAAAAAAATGCAATATTCCTGCATTGATAAATTTATCTAAAATCAGGAAATTATTCTATTTCATTGAAATTTTATGTATTCATTCATTTCTGAGTAAATTTTATATTGAATCATTTATTTTATTTTTAGGTTCTGTGGATGCATTTTTAAATAGTCAGTTATACCCCACTTTTCTATGGCTCATCTGTACAGGTGAATTTTGAATGTTCCTAATTTTTACATTTCTTCACAGAAAAAAATGTCTATAATGTATACTTGTTTGCAAAAAAACATCATGCCATATATTTTTACAGTACAATTTATAATTCTTTCATGTCTTAATATAAAATAAAGATGTGGGCAACTTTACGTGGTGTAATGATTAACAAAACAAGTATACCTCACAAGAATCATTACAATTGGGTAACCAATATTTTGGCCTTGTGCCACATCTAAGCTTTACTTAGAAAAATCACCATATCAGATGAAGATGTATTTGAAGAATCAAAAAACAATAAAGTTTAATGGCATTTTTTAAGAGAGAATGTGCATTTAAATGATTTTATTTATTTTACAACTGTTTGAGTTTTTATTCTACAGATTCTCAAAGAAATAAAATTCTAAATATCCCTGGACAAAAATCCTAAAAAAAGCTAAGGGCCCTTTTCAGATCTACCAAAATTATTGTAAATTTGGATTAATCTACTCATACTGATAGTATTTTTTTTTTGTTTAAAAAATTTGATGCCTTTCATGGAGGTACCTCCACTAATCCACTGAAGATACAGTATAGCATGAAGAAAAAAGGCCTAAACGTAATAAAAACAAAGTTTTTACCTCAAAATGTTTGTTATTATCAAGGGGAAAAATGAAAGTATTTTTTAATTATTTTTCAAAATTTGTTAATCCTTTCTAATACATTAAAAATTTTGGTAAAACATCGTTTTTTTTTTCTTTGTCCGTAGGTGACCAAATTTTTTTCCAGAGTTTACTATGGATAATGTAATATTATGAAGCTAATTTTCGTTTTTTTTTTGTGTGTGTGTGTGTGCGTGAAAAACACATTAATTTGGAAATTCTTGCAAAAATCAAATAGTTGTCAGATTTTAATGAAACTTTCAGGACTTATTCACAAATGAATGAAATTAGTTTTGAAATGATTATTTTTAGAAAATTTTTGTAAAATGTTTATGTTTTTTACATGTTATCCCCAACACACACTTAATTCTATAAAATTTAAAATTTCAAGAAATAAAATGCTGTTGAGAAAATTTGCTATATTAGTTAAACACAGGACTCATTGGGGAATATAAATCATCTATTTTTCTTTTTCATTTAGCTTTTTTGTCAAAGATCTACACTGAACAGTAAAATAAAAACTGCAATAAAACTATGACATTGTTTTATTAAATAAGCTTTTAACTGCTTTTAAAAATATATCTATATTAAGGACATTATAGTCTGAAGAAAAACATTTTTTTTCAATTAATATTGAATTTTTACAAGAAATGTTTTCGTTTTTTTCAATTATAATAATTTATAAGTTTCAAAAATATCTTTAAAATTTGTCAGAGTCTTCTTGCAGTTAAGCTACGAAGATAAGGCTATATTTAATAATTTAAAATTGAAAAGCTTAATACAAATCTTCAAGCGAAGAAATTTTTTAAATAATTGAAAATAATTTTTTTTGTATAAAAATATTTGTTTTTTTAAGGTATAGTATTTCGTGTGTGACATTAAAAGTAACCAGTTTCACAGTTTCTTCCCCTTACAGAAAAAAATAAATTGGACAATTATGTCAATTCTGGTCAACCATTTACCTTGTCAACAGACATGGCTGTCATCAATCACTTAATGTGTCTGAAAGACATGACCAAGTAATACTTGCTTCAAATCATATTAACTTTAAATTTGATAATTTTAAAAATATATCGTGTCACAGACGTATATTTTATTTTTGTAAATTATTGCATGAAATTTAAAATAAAAGTATTTCTTAAGCTCTCAATTAATTTCTTAATATGTTTTTCTGATCTGTGAAGTGAGTGATGACAGCTAAAATGGTTGAACAGAATTGACAATGACATAGTTGTCGAATTTATTTACTTTTTGTAAGGGGGAGAAACTGTGAAATACGTGAACAATATCACAAACAAAATATCATACTAACAAAAATATCATTCACACACACACAAAATTATTTTTAAAATCTTCTTTTCGCTCAAAGATAAGCTTACCAATTTTCGATCAATATATGATAATCTTTCACATAAAATTCTTATGATAAGAATTTTAAGTTTTAACCACCACAAGGCTTTGAAGATTTAAAAAAATATTTTTAAAACTTTAAAAATTATAATAAAAACAGAAAAAATATAAAAATTTAAAACAATTCTTGTAGAAATTCATTATTCATTATAAAACAAAATTCTTTAGACGAAGTAATTCACTACTAATAAATTAAATACAAAGATAGTCACTAATGATGTTTTTTTTTATGTTTTTCAAAAGCACTTTGTACTTCAAATTATAATCGATTTTCAAAAGTAGTATTCGTATGATACTTTACTTAATATTTGTTAAAAATTTTCTAACTCAACATAAAATAAAATGTTTTATTTGTCCGGATAAATTAAATATTTCATTTCATCTTTTTAAATTGTTATAAGTGAGTAAAAAAACTAAAAAAAAAAAAAAGTCTTGCCGGAAATACGTCGTATTAAGTAATTTGTAAACAATGGACATTAGGAGAAAGTTAAACTTACTTTCGTTCCTTCTCCGTTTAATTTCCTTTTCTTACGACATAGAAAGTTCCGGAAAATGTTGTATCATTTCGAAGATGTTTTGGTTTCAATAAAATTAGATTAAAAAAACAAAAATCTATCGTTACGAAATGTCAACGAAACGGAAAAATTCAAGGGAGATAATTTGTGCATTTTTTCATTATTTCCAAAAAGAAACCATTGATTCCAAATGGACATTTAAACTCGATGGTAATAATTTATTACGTGTTTTGTTTAATAAATAAAGTCATGATATAATTTTTGTTTAAAATTTATAAATATAGAATTTTAAAAAAAAATGAAAATTGTAAGTTTACAAGTTGAAGTCACGTTGAATCAGAAGTTAACACATTTTAATGAATTTGATACACACTGCAAGCAACTGGACAGAAAATGATGGTGATATAGGATTTTTACTTTTAAATAAGTATTGAATACTGCTGCCATATCTGGTCGAGTGCTCCTGCTATCTACCTAGGGATCCTTGACAAAATCTAACAGAGAATCTGTAATGTGATCGATCCTGACTTGGCAGCTCGGATACAGTCACTTTCTCGCTGGCGCAATGTGGCTTCCCTGTGTCTCTTTTACAAATACTTTTACAGCTTCTGCTCCAATGAACTTAGCTCACTGGTGCCCCCTATATATAAATTTACTTGAGCCACAAGATTAGCAACTAGGTCCCACCCTTTTACTGTGAAACCAATAAATTGTAAATGCAAATTCGACTCCAGCTGCTTCTTTTCTCGCACTTCCTGCCTGTGGAATTTTCTTCCGTTTACTTGCTTCCCCAACAGCTACAATCTTCAAGAATTTAAATGTAAAGTCAATAGTTATACCTTATCTCACTAACTTATGTCCTCTCTCTCTCATGCTTCTTTCTCCCTCCACTCCACTCTCATCAGTATTCTCATCCTTCTCTTACCCACTTCCTGACAGCCCCTATAACCTGTCACTCTTTCTCATAACTTTCCTCCTATGTAGCCCCCTGCACAACAGTAGCAGTAAAATACCTTGCTTGAGTCAATATGATTATAAAAAAAAAAAACTCAATGTATGCTACCTTCGAAACATATTCAAAGGAGATATGTAAAGAATCTATATGAAGGAAAAAAAGAAACTGGAATAAATGGGTCACCTTCCTAGGTAAGATATACATCTCTGCAAACAAGGAATATTTTGGTCATTTCTACAGTTCTGAAAAGGGTCATTAACATATAGAATAACAGTATTTTTTCAATACTGTCCAAGCATCTCAACTTCAGTCACTTTGTTGTCAACAAGACAAGTCTTCCCTCTGTCTTTTTACAAACATTTTCATGGCAACTGCTCTGATGAGCTTTGTCTATGGTGTCTCAATTACATGAATTTAAGCATGTGGCCAGACTGAGAACTAGGTCCTACAGTATTACGGTTGAAATAACTTGATGCAACTGTCACATCTAAGTTATTTTCTTGCATTTTTCACCTGACAAACTCTTTTCCTGTTTCTCGCATCTTTGATAACTACAATCTTCAAAGATTTAGATGCAACATCAGTCACCATCTTTTGTCTTTCTCAATCCTATTCCTTTTTTTGTCTTTTCCTCAAACCTTTCCATTCTCAATTTTCTCACTCTTTCACTCCCTGTAAGCCTTTCATTCTATTATTTTGTTTAAAAATTATTTGTAATGTATTTTCGCATTTGAATAGATGCTGCTTTTATTTATTTATTAAACAGTATACTTATTCATTTACTAGCAGTATAACCCGGCATTGCTCAGGTGTAATGAAAGCTTTAAAACTAATCCATGGTCCTGGAGCTCAGGAACGTTGGCACAAAAGACTAAAAAGCAATAGTTGTTTCCAGTTAAAGCAAAATCATAGACTGAAAGAAAAATGAATGGATGTAAATCAAATTTTGGTTTCCTGGGATTGATATCAAATTTTCTGCACTATTGTAAGAACTGCAACCTTGAAACTTCTGAATATTGTTTTTAATGTCTTTGTCTATGAGTGTATCAAATTTGATTAAAATCGGACCACTCCTTCTATATCCGATTTTTTCGATATTTATCGGGAGTACCTTGACACAAAACCTAGCTAAGAACACTCGCAGACACTTATAGTATAACTGTGTAAATTTTCAAGAAAATCGGTTCAGCAGTTTCGGAGTCTATAATGGACACACACACACACAAAGTTCCATTTATAAATAAATTTAGATTAGATTTTTGATACATCCTATATATATATATATATATATATATATGGTGTATCAAAAATACTTTTACAAACTTTGAGGGAAAGGTTTCTCACAGCAAAACAAGGACAAAAGTTCATATAAACATATGCATGCAAATCCTTTGTTTTGAGTTAAGTCTAAAGAAAGTTCATGGTAGATGGTACTGTGTTGCTGTATAGACTAGGTTCCAGTTGTCATTTGTGAAAATTTCTGGCTAGTCTGTCTTTAATAGGTGTAGTAGTGAATTAACTGAGAAAGGTTTCATTTAACAATAGCAGGATATTTTGAGCCATTATTACAAATGACCATGCAAGTGGTAATGAATGTTAGGCTGCACAGCTGTATCAGTTTGCATTTCCAGCCCAAAGTCAGCCTAGTCATCCAACCTTTGCTACTGTTTATCATAATATTGATGAGATAGAATCAGTGTCAGTAAAAACTATGGAAGACCAAGACACTTGACCATAAAGAATACATTTTACAGGCTATCAGAGATAATACAGGTATCAGCACATATCTGTATCATTTGCAACATGTACAGGGTCTTTCCCCTGCTGATGAATCACCCTGAGAGAACTTTTGCCAATGGTTTATTTTACAAACTAATGTTCCATAATCTCTTCATTTTTTAATTAAGTTATGCTCCCCATGAGAAAAAATACCCAAACATAAGTCAATTAAGATAGTTACTACCTCATAAAGATACCCACGTCTGTTTTAAGATGCTTTCCTTCAATATTTTAAACTGAAGTAATATTTGTTTCAAATCAGATTAAAAATTATATCAGCTATTCTTCAGATAATTTCAAAATAGTAAATATTTTGAAAGATTTTTTTAATAAAGAGAAACATGATGTGTTAAGAGATTGGCAAATATGGCTGATTTCTGCAATTTTAACACTTTAAAAAATTCCCCAATCAATTTAAATTTAGTTTGAAATGCAGCAGAGTATTTTGCTTATTTGCAACATTAAGTTTAATTTATTAGAAATTAATAATAAAATAAAATTTTCATTAAAATGCATTGTAAATCTTATTTATCATTTTTATTTGGCAGAATCTAGTTATATCTAATAAAATATGACAAAAAAACAGATGACAAATCAATGAGGAAAAATAATTCAGTCACTGAAATGAAAAGCTTGTTGGGAATGCTTTAAAATATCAATTAACCACTTATCAATCATCCTAAAGTAACCAGTCAGCAATATGTTAATAAGAATTTTTCCAGAAAATTTTTTGTGTACTTTCATATTTTAATTCTGTTAAAAAAAGATCTACAAAATTCATATGTAAATTGTTTCACTTTAGTATATATTCACTGTTTGTTAAAAGTGAATTTTTTGAAGCTGCAAATGCCAAAAATCATCAAGAAAACCTTTCCACCACTATCTACATTTCCAAGTGAGCCGTTATAATAATCTATGTATTTGCACATGTAGTTTTAAATTTGAATAACGCAAAAATGCTAATCCATGCACTTGCCAAGCAAATGGTTTCTCTTATGTATGCTCATGTGTTTTTTAAATATCATTGAAGGGAAATGGTTTCTTTCTTGTGTGTGTTCTCATATGAACCTTTCAACTGCAATTCCTAGAAAATGCTGAGTTACACATTGGACAGGAAAATGGTTTTCTCTCCTGTATGAACTTTCATATGTTTTTTTAAAGTAGAATTCAATGCAAATGCTGCCTTGCATACATGACAAGAATATGGTTTCTCTCCTGTATGTATTCTCATGTGAACTCTTACCTTAGATTTCTCTGAAAATGCTGTTCCACAAACTTCACAGGAAAATGGTTTCTCTCCAGTATGTGTTCTCATGTGAACCCTTAACGAAGACTTATGTGAAAATGAAGAGCCACAGACTTGACAAGCAAATGGTTTCTCCCCTGTATGTATTCTCATGTGTTCTTTCAACAAGCAGTTGTGAGAAAATGATGATTCACACATTTGGCAAGCAAATGGTTTCTTTCCTGTATGTACAATCATGTGATTTTTTAACTCAGTACTTATTGAAAAAGCTAATCCACACTCTTGACAGGAGAATGGTTTCTCTCCTGTATGTGTTCTCATATGAACATTTAAACAAGATTTCCGTGAATATGCTAATCCACACACTTGACAAGAAAATGGTTTTTCTCCTGTATGCATTCTCATGTGAATTTCTAACTGGGATTTCCGTGAAAATGCTGATCCACACACTTGACAATCAAATGGTTTAATCCCTGTATGTATGCTCATGTGTTGGTTTAAAAAAGTTCTCTGGGAAAATGCTGATCTGCACACTTGACAAGAAAATGGTTTCTCTCCTGTATGTATTCTCATATGTACTTTTAAAGAAGAAGTCTGTGAAAATGCTGATCCACATACTTTACAGGAAAATGGTTTCTCTCCAGTATGGATTGCCATGTGAGCTTTTAAGCTAGATTTCTTTGAAAATGCAGTTCCACACACTTGACAGGGAAATGGCTTCTCTCCAGTATGTATTCTCATGTGATATTTTAAACCAGAATTGCGTGCAAATGCTGATTTGCATATTTGACATGCAAATGGTTTCTCTCCAGTATGTATTTTAATGTGTTCCTTTAAATGACAATTTTGTGAAAACGCTGATCCACACACATGACAAGTGAATGGTTTCTCTCCTGTATGTGTTCTTACATGTTGTTTTAAATTGTACTGATGTGGAAATGTAGATGAACAAACATGACAAGTAAATGCTTTCTGTTTTGTGTGCCTCTGCATGTTTTTAAATGTCTCTGTGGAAATTTTAATCTAGTCACTTGAGAAGGAAATGGTCTCCCTTCTATGTATACCTCCATATACTTTTTTAAAAGTAAAATCTCTGAATATTCTGATTCATATACTTTTTAAAATTATCGTTCCTCTCTTTTTTTGTCTACATTTGGCTTATCAAGTTTGAATTATATGTAAAATGTACATATCAGTAAGGTTTATCACCAGTGTGTAACTTCATGTGCACTTTTAATTTCAATCCTTTGGAAATCTTGATACACTTTTGTATTGTATCTCTTTTCAAGTTCAAACTATGAAGAAGCTTATTTTCACACTTGAGCATTTCTTTTATATTTAAACTTCATGAAAATATTGATTGACACACTTGACATGGTGTTTTGTCTGCTGAGTGTGCTTCTAGTGACTTTTCAAAAGTGAGGCCTTTGAATTTTTCATTTTGTGCTTCAGAGATTATTTTTTCTCTCTTATCTATCCAAATTTAGCTTTACATTTGAATTCTATGAAAATACACGTCACACATATTTTTTCTTCAGTAAAGCTTCTCTTCAGTGTGTATATATGTACTTTTAATTCAATCTTGCACAAAAGCTGATCCACACACTTTACAAAAATATGCTTTCACTCCACTGTATGCTTCTGTGTCTTTTAACTGTCAGAAAGTTTATCTTCATATTTAACAAGTCTAACTCCTCAGTTTTGTTTAAATGTGTTTAGAAAAGAGAATTTAGTAAAAATGTGAGAAAGTTAACAAGAAACAGGATTGTTTCCTTCCTGTGATTTTAAACATGAATGCTTTCCAAATACAAATCCACAAACTTGTAAGAATGTTTTCTCTCTTCAGTAGGATTTTTATGTCTCTTCTAATGTGAAAATTGTTAGTGTCCATGAAAATTCAAATCTGCAAGGGAAGAATTTTCATTATTAAAAAAAAATAACTTCAAAAGATGAGTATAATGCAATTGTGTTACAATGAACATACCACATAATTCATGTTCATGTAACAAATAAAATTTTATATTTTCAGCAAACAAATCTACAGAAATTACTATTTACCTACATTTTATTCAACAGAAACAAAAGGGCATTGTATTATTGATAAAATTGGTGTAAAATCATTTACACACCAACATTTTAACCCCATAAAAATGATTATTTTTTCTCTTGTTATTCAGTAGAAGATTATATGAGGTGATATCAAAAAGTTCCCAGCCGAGTTACATTTGAAAAAACTACTATATTTACCTAAATTTTAAGATCAACTCCTTCAAAATAGCCACCTTGTGTATATACATCAGTCCAAGCATTCCTACCACTTTTGGAATCTATGAGCAAATTAAGGAACTTCTGCAACTCACTCTGGATCATGCCAATGGTGTTAAAATGGTGACCATCGAACTGCATTTTCAGCTTGGAGAAGAGATGGAAGTCTGCAAATGGTAAATCTGGCTAATAGGGTAGGTGCAGAAGCAATACAATGTTCTTTCTTGTTAGAAACTCACAAGTGAGGAAAGTTCAGTGACAATGTACTCTGTCATGAAGAATCCAATTCTTCATGCTCCACAAATCTGGTTGCTTTTGATGAATATTCTCCCTGATACATTGCAAAATGTTGCAGTCAAAAACTCAGTTGTTACAATGGCACTCTGCAGAAAAAATTCTCAATGTCCAATACTGAAGATTTCATCAAAACATGATGAGCATACTCTTGATTGAGCTGTGGATCTGTCATACCTTCTTGGGTCATGGAGGTGAATGCCTCTACCACTGTGTCAATTGCTGCTTTGTCTTAGGGTTGTACCTGTAAACACAATTCTTGTCATCAGAGATGATCCTTGACAAAAAGGATCAGTCATCAGCAGCATGCTGAGAGAGATCTTGACATAGTTTGATGCAATGTTCTTTCTGCTCAGTGGTCAAACTTCTGACAGGGGATAAACTTGGCTGCAAGATGCCACATATTCAATTTGGATGTTAAAATTGTCTGTCCAGATTCATACATTGATTGTTCTCCAACAATCCTCATGCACAAGCTGATTTTTTTTTCCCAATTCTGGTGGTGACATTCAAGGCAGGCCTTCAAGATTATTTGTTATCTACCAGGAATGTTCTACTTTTAAAGTACCCATGCCACTCGAGATATTGAGTACAACCTATTGCCTTGTTGCCATAAGATTGCTGAAGCATGCTCAGTGACTCTGTAGCTCAGTGACTCTCAGATAGAATGTAAAAATTTCATGTTGGTTCTTTGTTCCTGTTGATGACAAATTTGCTGGCTACAGCATACACATGATGACAAAAAAAAACAAATTTCAAAAATTGCAAAGTGAACATGGCAATGTCACTGATGCATGAAGGTCACTGCTAGCTCTTGCTGCATGTGTAACTGTGTTGCCATTAGTTGTAAATTTCTGGATACCATCTTCTATGTCTCTTTCAATTTTAGTGTCTATAAAGAAAATGTTTTATTCTTTTGGAGAATTAAAGAGCAGTGTATATAATCTAAGCCATGTATGGTTACTGCACGAAGCACTAACTTTAACATTCTATCCCAGTCTCAGCCTGCAACGAAAGAGAATCAGCCTCTTCGGATTTACAGCAAACATGTCCCCAGTTTTTTTTCTTTTTATATACACCAAACACTGAAAAGAGGTTAATGCTGTCAATTAGTTTTTTTATCATTTCCCCCCATGCAAGGCAGTAAAGAAGTTGGGGAGTGTCAAAGAATAAGAAAAAGAAGAGAAACATTATTAAAGAGCAAAAACAATAGAAGAGCAATCAAGAAAAAATTAAATAATGATTGACATTGCATTTAAATTTTTGAAGATAAAAGTGTGCAGCTGAAACAGTTCTACAAGTGAGAAGTCAAAGAAAAGAAACTATTAGTATAGAACTTACGATTACATCTAGCCAATTCAACTGTGAATGTACTGCACATAAATTTGTAAAGTGTAGATACTACAGCAAAGCATTCATCCAATAATTTACCATGAAAGAATTTATTGAAAAGGCAGAGGGAAGCTACATTATAACAGTGGAAAAGTGACTAAAGCAGAGATGCCAAGTCAGAACAAATAATATTGCTGATGTGTGACTATACATTAGCATCCAAGTGATGCCTTTGTTTAAACTTTGTCCATAAAGCTATCATAATCCTCTATAAGTAGGCACCTTCAATGGTTCACTGATGAGCATACATGATGAAAAAGTGCCCCAAATTTAATAAAATCAAAGTTTTATCAACTTTGTTACTATTAAGGATTTTTTTCATTAAATTTGGGGTAAATTTTTTTTATCTTGCTTCAGTGGGTGACCGCAAATTAGCATGAATAATTTTATCATTTTTGTGATGAAAAACATAGATATGTCAGTTTTTGTAAATACACAACATTATTACAAAATAAGAGCAGTAACTATTGTAAATTTCAAGAATCATGAGTAAGACTATAAAGTCAAAGTATCTAAAATTAAAAAAAATAGTACTTAAAATATTTTCCTAATTTTTAAAGATTACTAAACAGATCAAAAAATTACATAAAAAAGGTGTTCACATTATTTTTGTCAAATAATCATTAAAATAAATGTCCTCCTCCTATAAAAAAAATCCCAAACATAACCTTGTGAGAAAGTTGTCAACACCTTATAAAATCACACTTCTATGTTAATGCTTTTTTGTGACATTTTAGACTAAAAGTAATACTTATTTCAACTCTGATTAATTAAATTTTAAATCAGCTAATCTTTCTCAAAGTTTTAGAAAAGTAATTTCACCATCACTTTTTAAAACTACAAACATTACCAAGGAGTGTAAAAGTAGCTAAAATAATAGCGCTGTTAAGGAAAAACCATTCTTTTGACAAACTGAAAGTTCAAGATTTTCCAATTTTTTATTCTTGGTAAAAATGGTTGCAGGCAAAAAAAAAAAAAAAAAAAAACAATTATTTCACTTTTGTACATCTATTCAAACAATAATGTAACAGATACTAAAATTAAAAATAAATTTATTTTAAGAAAGGTTCACACTCAACATTTTTCCATTATTCAATCATGTCTATTTAATAAAAAAAAATCTCATGACCAGCAATGGGATAAAATTCCAAAATTGCATTAAAAAATTAAAGTAAATATTAGGTGTAGGTACCTCCACATTTTTCTGATACCCAATTTTCAAATGGAGTTTTAAAAATGAACACTCATTTTTTAAGCTTTTATTTTAGTTTTAATTTCAAGTTAATAGATTAAATTTAATATTTCCAAGACACAAAATACTTTTGTTTATTGTTTATATGCTCTTTTTTAAAACTAATTTAAATTGATTGGAAGGAGTTTGATTTTGGGGTACTTTTTTACTAAAATATTTGATTTTAGCACCATTTTTTTCAGCTTGTGTTTATTGCAATCTAATTCTATTTATTGGAAAAAAATATTCGAGAAAAAATATGCTTTTCTGTTAAATAAATCTGATTTACACAAGTATTACTTATTTACAACATGAAATTGAGAATAAAACTATTTCTTAATCACAGAGTGTTGATCTTTCTGACCTTTGCCATAAGTGACTGCATGATGACAGCCAAAAGTTGGGATAAGCTAAGTATGGTTGACCAGAATTTATATAATTGTTCAATTTTTTTTCCTGTAAGGGGAAGAAACCATGAAACACATGACCTTTTTAATGTAACACAGAAAATACCATACTAAGGGAAAAAAAAGCTTCATATACACAAAAGAAAGTATTAAAAATTATTTTTTAAATTTTTGGGGCTCAGTGATTTCTATTAAAATTTTCAATTTTCAATTAGTAAATATAGTCTTCACTTAATAATTTAATAACCTAACCATAACAAGGCTTTGAAGAATTTCAAAAACATTTTTGAAACCTTACAAGTTATTATAATTAAAAAAGAAAAAATTAAAACAATTCTTGTAAAAATTCATTATTTATCAAAAAAATATTTTTTATTCAGATTATAATGTCCTTAATGTACATTATTTATAAAAGCAATTAAAAGCTTATCTAATTGAATAATGTCATACTTTTATTGCATTTTTTATTTTACTATTGGGAACAGATTTTCAAAAAAAAGGTCAACTGTTTGAAAAAAGTTAATATATGCTTTACATTCCTAAATGAGTTTTGCATTGAACTAATAAAAGAATTTGCTACAAAATTTAATTTCTTGAAATTTCATGAATTTACGTGTAAGGAGGGCTAACAGATGTAAAATAAAAACACATTTTTACTAAGATTTTCTAAAAATAATAATTTCAAAAATAATTTCATTCATTTGTAAAGTCCTGAAAGTTTTATTAAAATCTGATAATTATTTGATTTTTGCAAGAATTTCATAAATAATGTTCTTCACCGGGGGAGTAGGGGAGAAAAACTGAGCTACATAATATTACATTATCTATATTTATAAAAATGGGTATGTCTGTCTGTCTGTGTGTTTGTGTGTCTTTATTCTAATGAAACCTACTCCTCCAAAACCCTTGATCTAATTTCAACCAAAATTGGGTCACTTGTCGATCATATGAACCTTTGATGTATGCAAATATTTTTTGGACTGATTTACAGGGTTCGAGAGAAATCACCAAAATGCTTAGAATTTACAAACTCTTCTGCTCCGAGGCATCTTATGCAAATTCAACCAAAATCAGGTAACTTGTAGATCAAGGTCTGAATCTTTGATGTAGACAAAAATTTTTCAAATCAATGGACAGGGTTCATCAAAAATCTACAAATATAATTTTGGATAGTCTTTTGCACACTTTAGCGCATTTTTCCAAGATGCTTCACTCTGAATCAACTAAAATTGAGTCACTGATATATCAAGGTCTGATGTCTTGATATGTGAACAAAAATTTCAATTGACTCACAGTATGCAGCAAAAATTAATGGAAAATTTTGCTTTTTGTTATCGTTTATTTCTCCAAAACGCTTAGATATATTCCAACAAAAATTGGGTCTTTTTTGTAACTTTCACCTTATCATATGCCATAACAATTTCACATTTTCTGCATAGTGTCAACCCCTCCGAAGCTGCAGGGACAATGCATCCACTTCTTCTGCATCACAACATCATCGCATTACATTACAGGCTCCCGTAATACTAACCCCTGTTTTTCCAATCATATATACATCATTCCCGTTTATTGGCAAAATTAACCAAGCATGAATCACTTTTACAAACACAACAAAAACCAATACTTCACAGTTTTTTAACTTAACTGTCATGGCAACCTCATACTGGAGTTTTTTGAATAAGCACTTGAACTTACCATTTCAACATAACCACAAAAGAAATTTAGAATGTGTCAGAAAGGATTAAAAAAAATTTTTTAAAACAATTAAAAAATACTTTGATCTTTACTTTTTCCTAATAACACAAACATTTTTCTGGAAAAACTTTGTTTTTATTAAGTTTAGGGTCTTTTTTTTTCTTTTTCTACTACGCTGTTTTTTCAGCGATTTAGTTGGGGTACTGAACTAAAAATTAAAAAAAATATTTTGATTTCTGACGATAAAGCTTTGTTTTTGTCAATTTTTAAGAGCTTTTTTTTCATCATGTTCTGGATGCTTTTTTTTTTTTTCAGCGAATTACTGAATACAGGTACCTAAAAATTTCTGTTTTTTCTCCTTGACACTTGTGAAAAAATGTTTAATTAACTGAATTTTAATTAATTTTAATTATTAAATATGCAAGATACACTTCTCCAAAAAATTACTTTTTATTTTTGTACTGAATTATTTTTGGTAAGGCCCAGGATTAATTTTTTTCCTTTATGTTCATGCTTGACTAGCAGTATAACCTGGCATTGCTCGGGTGTAATGAAAGCTTTAAAATTAATCCATGGTCCTGGAGCTCAGACTCAGCCTAAAGAATATTTGTGTGAAGTTTGATAAGAATCGGATAAAAATTGTGGATTTGTATAAAGGACATACAGGCAGATAAACAGATACACAAACATCTTGCCTTATATATTGCACTATTGTAAGAACTGCAACCTTGAAACTTCTCAATATTATTATTTCTTATGTCTTTGCCTATGAGTGTCTCAAATTTGATTAAAATCGGACCACTCCTTAAACCGATTTTTTCCGAATCGATTTTCGATATTTATCAGAGGTACCTCGACACAAGTGACAAAAAACCTAGCTAAGAACACTCGCAAACAACTGTGTAAATTTTCAAAAAAATCGGTTCAGCCGTTTCGGAGTCTGTAGGTAACGGACACACACAAAGTACCATTTATAAAGAAGTTTAGATATTGCATTTTTGTTTTTCACTGAAATAAGGGAGTTTTCTTTAACCATAAAAAATCTGTCAAGCACCCCCAAATAAAAGTACACGCGCGATACCGAAAAGGTGGTGAAATACTGAAATTAGAATCCCGAAATATACATCTATAAAAAATTTCTGATAAAATAAATAGCCTATTCTGTACACAAGTTATTAATTACTGAATAAATACTGAAAATTTCGTTTGTTGAATTGTTTAATTACCTGCTGTTTGACAAATATTTTAAAAACAGGTGGGTAGCGTTTATTCGGAAAAATTAAAAAAAAAAAAGAAGGCATGCATGATAAAAATAAGATCCAACAGAGGATAAAATATTTACGGAAAACTAAAAAGAATATTTCAATTTCATCTTCATTCTTTGGCGTAAAAAAATGTTTTCGGTAGTTAAAAGATTTTCTTGTTTATTGCAAATATTTTAATTTATAAAGAAAGAAATTAGGATAACATTAAACTTACTTCTTCCAGTCTTTTTCTCTGCTGATTTATGATAAAAGGATAACTAAAGAAAACAGAAAAACAATACAATTTCAAACAGAAGTGATAATGTGTTTCAGTACAAATTTCATTTTACAGCCGTCATTTGCGAAAGGTTTTCAATGGGCCGAAAGTAAAGGGAGGTAATTCCCATGTAATTCTTCAAATAAAATGATCTCCTTGGTGGATAGTGAATAGTGATGTTTGATAGACAGTTTTTGTCAACTAGCCTGTGTATCCAAGAATTATAAAAAACTAAATGTACCTTTCAACCATTTTCAAATTTTTAAACTTTACAACAATAGTTTTTTGTTGTTGTTTTGAGTTCAAGCAATGAAAGAGAATAATCGTAGAGCGGCAATTTTTAACATCAACTTGAGAATTTTCTTGCTAAACTGTTGAACACATTCGACTTAATGGATGTGAAAAATAATGAATTTTATATAGCAGTTTTTTAAAGACTTAGCATGAGCAAAACAAATTTTCAAATTTAGACAAAAAAAGACCCTGGATTGATGTCAAAATCTGCAAAACATTTTCACCTTTTAATAGTCAGTTTTGCTTCACTTATCAACATTTGTTTTTTTACTGTCTACATTTTTTATGGATGTGCGTTGTGGTACAGTGGATATCAGCTCGGAACGAGAAATCGGGGAGCCGAGTTCGAATTCCAGCTGAATTCATTGCATTCACTTACGTGCAAATACCTTTAGGAAAGGTATTAATCCGTTTCTTCCTTCCATAACAGGACAGATTGGGTTCTATAGCTTTGGCTGGCAACCAGTCTACTACAGAAAGCAATGGCAACCTACTGCGGGATAATCTTCTGCCCAGTCAGTCATGTCTCTTTCAAGACATGATCGCCCAAGTGTGTTTCACATATGGCACTTTAACTGACTGACATTTTTTATTGCCTACATTTTTGTTTACTACCTACATTAATATACAAATGTAGATAGTAAAAAACAAATGTTGATAAGAGAGAAAGGGTTTCAACTACTTGGGGCCTCCATTCAGGTTTGGGGGTAGTACTGTGACACACACACACCTGTGGAAACACACACTTACTTACGCAATCACACAATTGTATGTATTCAATTCTGTATGTAATCATTTTATATTTGAATAAATGCAAGCTGTTTGATGCACAGTTGACAAAGTTTTTAGTCCAGTCTTGGATTCTGGAGTGTTTAGGTCAAGCCAGTGGCAGAAATTTGTGTAATAAAAATCAAAAGAGGATCTGGTTTTAGGAAGATTATAACAACTTCAAGAGAATTCTAGAAAATGTAAATAGCTACTACGATAGCTACTATGTACAATCAATCCAAGCCAAGGTGGAAAGAAAAACACTTTATTCCCATGAGTTCTGGGAAATCTTAAATAAAATTGAAAAATATAGCCAAAGCATCAGTGCCTACTATCATAGATGGCCCTGAAATTATCTCATCCTTGTTAGATAAGGCTAACCTTGTTGCAATTAACTTTTTGCCTAACTCCATAATAGAAAAAAGGGCCATCCCTTACTTGCCTTCTCCTCAGTTATTCCACACAAATTACATGGCATAGGAATTATCCAGATTCATCAAAAAGCCTTGACTCTATGGTTACCAGTTCATATAAATTCCCAGTGTTTGTTCTAAATCATATTATGCCAAAGCTACCAGCAATCTTGGTCAAATTATTTAACCACTGCCTGAATGAGAAATGTTTGGAAGGTATCAGCTGTTTGTCTTGTTTTCAAGAATGAAGGTGAGTTCTCATCACCATTGCAATATCGACTCAAAAATTTCAGAAATATTTGATATGGAAAGTAAAGGACAATATTATAGGAACAAAGGTAAACTTCAATACAAACATTGACCCTGTTGAATCTCTCCCACCAAATACCATGATGTAATCAGCAGTTTCATCTACTTAATGACTTGTATTAGGCTTAATTTGGGAAACTATTGCAGTAGCTGGTAGGATTTTCTTTACTAGAAACTTTGGAATAAAACAAACTGACTCAAGGTTATAAAATAAATAATATCTTTTTATTTATTTTCTTTAGAGAGATGAGTAGGTACTCAGTGTATCAAAATGTTTGCTTATAAGGCGGACTTTGGTAGCAGTCTGGGGAAGGTCCATTTTTTAAGTCAGACCATGATAGGGATAGTGGTAATATTAAAAATAGACAAGTGTCAAATCTACTATGTTTTTCTCAGCTCTAAGCAAAGCAGAAATATCATTAACAGATGACCTCTTAAGTACTTCTTAATTTGTCATACATGGTTGGTTTCTACACCATAGTGTTTGTTCTGTTATTCTTGCTATTTATTCTGCTTTTAGCTCAGCGGTGTTGTAATGTTTGGTGTTGGAGACGACCGATGCTTTCTAAACATTGACTACTGTCATCGTGGATTCACAGGATTAATGAGAGAGCAAAGACGAACCCTTCTAGCGTCCTTTGTGTCCCTTCTTATTATATCTTCCCTCCGGATTCGCAGGGGCCGTAACCTTTGTGACCGGCAGGTTATTTCCCTTTTATTGGTCAGGACATTTCAATGCTTTTTTTTTTTTTTTTTTTAACTGGAGAGGGTTCATCCAATATGGCTAGAGTAGTGTTTGGTGTTGGAGACGACCGATGCTTGCTAAACATCGACTACTGTCATCGTGGATTTACAGGATGGATGAGGATTAATGAGAGGGCGAAGACAAACCCTGCTAGCGTCCTTTGTGTCCCTTCTTATTATATCTTCCCTCCGGATCTGCAGGGGCCGTAACCTCTGTGACCCAGGGATTATTTCCCTTTTATTGGTCAGGACATTACAGGTGTCAGCTTATATCTGTTGTGATCAGACTCTGAGACACTAGTTTTGCTTAACATCAAAAGTGTCTTTATGCCAATGTTTTTGATTGGCCAAAATTATTTTATTTTTGATTGTTCCTTTCTTTTTTCTTTTAATAACCGAAGTTATGTGTGGAGCCTCCTTGATTTTTTATATATTTCAATCACAAATACAGGGTGTCCATAAAGTTTCTTTACAATTTAAAAAAAATATATTACAAAGGTAACTGATGAGATATCTTTATCAGGTTTGTTGTATGTACTCAGTAGATATCAAAGTTATTTTCAGGTATCCTGTTGATGTAAAAGGTACTGTTAAATGAACCTCTAATAAATAGCATCTTCTCATGAAAAGGCACAATGTGTGACCTGGTTTATTAAAACAAAATCATATATTCAAACTCAATGAAACTCAGAAGTAATTATGTAAGAGATCCACTGTCACGTCCATCAATTTATACGTGGCGCAAGAAATTAATGGAAACAGGAACATTGTTGGATAAAGGGAGGAGTGAACAACCAATAACATCTGGAAAATATATTGATTGAGTGTCATCAAGATTTGCTTCATGCAACTCATGGTGCCTACATAGACATGTATCAAATTAATTTTTAAAAAATTCAATATCTACTCTTTGTTTTGTAGCAATTTCTGCATACTTTTTTGTACATTTGCTTTTGTAATAAACTTTCAATTGTAAAGAGAATTTATAGACATTATATAAGTAAGCTCTGATTCTGCAAATTTCTGGCATTTTTTGGCCAGGTTCAGTTTTTTTCTCTCTTTATTTCAGGATTACCTTCTTGTTAACTGAGAGGAGTATGAAAAGAGAAGTTCAGAGAAAGAGAGAGAGAGAAAAAGAAAAATGTATATAAAGAGAAATTCAGAATGAGAGAAAGAAAGTCTATGTTATAGTGGTACAAAGGAAAAAGGTCTTAGGCGAAGGCATTCACTATTCACTATTCAATAGCCGATTCCACTTCAACCCGTGGCTTGCCTATATGTGTATTATTGTTAATTGTACCTTAGTACAATAAATCTGTATTTATTATTCCTGGTGTGGAGTTCCATTCTTCAACCGATCATTTTATACAGTATTCCTTTTGGATATATCAGTGTATAAAGAGAAGCTCAGAGAGAGAAAGAAAGAAAATATATAAAGAGAAGCACAGAGAAAGAAAGAAAGAAAGAAAGTATATAAAGAGAAGCTCAGAGAGAGAAAGGAAGAAAGTTTAGAGAGAGAAAGAAAGAAAGTATATAAAGTTTAAAGAGAGAGTTTAGAAAGAAAGTATATAAAGTTTAGAGAGAGAAAGAAAGTATATAAAGAGAAGCTCAGAGTGAGAAAGAAAGAAAGTATATAAAGAGAACTCAGAGAAAGAAAGAAAATATATAAAGAGAAGCTCAGAGAGAGAAAGAAAGAAAGAAAGTATATAAAGAGAAGCTCAGAGAGAGAAAGAAAGAAAGTATATAAAGAGAAGCTCAGAGAGAGAAAGAAAGTATATAAAGAGAAGCTCAGAGAGAGAAAGAAAGAAAGAAAGTATATAAAGAGAAGTTTAGAGAGAGAAAGAAAGAAAGTATATAAAGAGAAGTTTAGAGAGAGAAAGAAAGTATATAAAGAGAAGTTTAGAGAGAAAAAGAAAGTATATAAAGAGAAGCTCAGAGAGAGAAAGAAAGAAAGTTTAGAGAGAGAAAGAAAGAAAGTATATAAAGTTTAGAGAGAGTTTAGAAAGAAAGTATATAAAGTTTAGAGAGAGAAAGAAAGTATATAAAGTTTAGAGAGAGAAAGAAGGTATATAAAGAGAAGCTCAGAGTGAGAAAGAAAGAAAGTTATAAAGAGAAGTTTAGAGAGAGAAAGAAAGAAAGTATATAAAGAGAAGTTTAGAGAGAGAAAGAAAGAAAGTATATAAAGAGAAGCTCAGAGAGAGAAAGAAAGAAAGTATATAAAGAGAAGCTCAGAGAGAGAAAGAAAGAAAGTATATAAAGAGAAGCTCAGAGAGAGAAAGACAGAAAGTATATAAAGAGAAGCTCAGAGAGAGAAAGAAAGAAAGTATATAAAGAGAAGCCCAGAGAGAGAAAGAAAGAAAGTATATAAAGAGAAGCCCAGAGAGAGAAAGAAAGAAAGTATATAAAGAGAAGCCCAGAGAGAGAAAGAAAGAAAGTATATAAAGAGAAGCTCAGAGAGAGAAAGACTGAAAGTATATAAAGAGAAGTTTAGAAAGAGAAAGAAAGAAAGTATATAAAGAGAAGTTTAGAGAGAGATAAAGAAAGAAAGTATATAAAGAGAAGTTTAGAGAGAGATAAAGAAAGAAAGAGATAATGATTTTAAAGGACAGTATAAATGCCTTGTGGTACAGTGGATATCAGCTCGGAACAAGAAATTGGAGAGCCAAGATCAAATTTCAGTTGAATTTGTTGTATTCACTTATACTCCTGGAAAGGTATGAATCCACTGCTTCTCCATCCAGCTCTAGGTCAAGTTGCAGAACAGATTCAGCTCTATAGCTTTTGTTGACAAGCTACTGTGGGAAAATTTTCTGTCTTGTCAGTCATGTCTTGAAAGAGACATGATCACCCAAGCATGTATCACGTATGGCATTTAACTGAGTGACTGACAAATGCTTTATTTTAATATTAATTCTTTTTATTTTTGTTTATACATTTTACTTTTATTGGGACTCACTACATTCATAGTATTTGTCTGAGCCATGCAAACAGTACTGGATAGCTGCCAAACATGTTCTAACCTAAATCCCTTCCAGTGGAGCGTATGTCATCGACGAGTGGGTCATTGATGCTTCTGGAACTTGTCTTTTTTACAGGTAGGGGTGTTGACCCTACACAAACCATTTTATCCTCCTGGCAAAGTAGACTGATTAACAACCAAGACAATAGAACTCAATCTCTCCTGCTATTTAAGCCATAGTTTGAGGAAGAAGGGATGAATTTGTTATGGTTTATAAAATGGCGAGTGTTCTAAAAATAGAAAAAGATAGACACACTGATGCCAGGAATTCAAAATTGGGCAGCAAAATAAGGAACCGTTTCTATTGGTAGGAGTAGGAGTAAGAGTAGGAGTAAGAAGTAGGAGTTAAGGACAGTAGTTTTTGTGTAGGAGATTTGAAAAGGGGAAGAGGCTAGTCAGTTGACCACTAGAGTCCAGAAGGGATAGTCTCATTTACTACTAGCATCCCACAGTGAAGAGAATTTAGCTAGTCTGCTCCTGTATCCACACAAAATTTAAAGGTTGTAACTTGATGTAAAAATCTAAAGTTTTATGCCAAAAATAAACATCATTAATTCAAGTTTGTGTTATCTTCTAATTATACCAAAATGAAGCAACACAACAAATTAATAACTTTCCCAAGGATATTTGCATGTAAGTGAATGCAACAAAGTCAACTGGAATTTAAACTTGGCTCTCCGACTTTTCATTTTGAGTCAATATACACTGCACCAAACCATAGCTCCCAAAACATGTTCTAAGATACATAAAATTTACATTTTAATAAGAACTATTAATATATTAGTACTTTAGAAGATCATTTTTTTTTTCTCCTGTATGCATCCACATGTGGTTTCTCAAGTTTCAGTTATATGAAGATGTCCATCTATATTTTTTGCTTTCAGTGATGTTTCTCTCCAGTGAGTCTATGCTGGTGTATTTTTCCTTTCAATCCTGTGTAAAGGCTGATTCACACACTTCAAAAGAATATGGTTTCTCTCCACTGTAAGCTTTTGTGTTTCTTTTCTTTCCAAATTTAAATTATGTGAAAAAGCTTATATGCACACCTAACAAGAGAAGTGTTACTATCCAGTGTAAAATTAAATGTGCTTTTCCAAAGTGAATTTATCAAAAATGCTAGTGTACAATCTTGGTGATATTGCTGAGGCATAACTGTTTTCATACAAATCCATGGTCACTCAAGATCAGAGAATGACATTTATATATAAAGGTAAAATCACCAACTGACGCCAATTCGGTCGGGTTTCAATCCTGGGTTAAAAAGCAATCGGAGTCTAACTGTACTGATGAGCTGTGATACAATGAAACAGATCTGTCTGGGGATGACAATATATATATATAGTGTTGAATTGTGATGATACTTAGTGCCAAGATTGTTGTTTTTCAGTGTTTCACTGATAAAAAGGTATTTTGACAAAAAAGCTTTTTGTCGGAAGGTGCCCAATATTGAGCTAGAGATAAAGGGTGAATAGGGTTAATGTGGAAAAATACATCACTTATCTGAATATTACTCTGCTCAGTTAAGTGACAAACTTCTTCACATTAATTCTCTATATATATATATGTGTGTGTGTGTGTGTGTGTGTGTGTGTGAGCATGTGTGTGTGTATATATATATATATATATATACACAAATACATATATATATATATGTACAAATATATTCAAATAATTGCATCTTTGGATGTCCAAAAATTATTCACAAATATTCCCGTCCACGAAACAATTGAGATCATTATCCGTGATGTATACAATCATGCTACTCTCCCATCAATCAATATTAAACCCACTATATTAAAAAAAACTGTTATTAGCATGCACCACACAAGTACCCTTTTATGATCCCTTAGGCAATATTTATACACAAATAGATGGTATTGCGATGGGATCTCCTTTAGGTCTCCTCTTTTCTAATTATTATATGGCAAATCTAGAAAATAAAATAATTAATGACAACAATAAACCCTCTATATATGTAAGATACATAGATGACATCTTTGTTTTAGCTAAGAATATCAATCAAATTACATATCTTAAAAACAAATTTGAAAGTCACTCCATCCTCAAATTTACATTAGAACTTACTATTAATAACAAAATCCCATTCCTTGATGTATTCATTGATTCTAGCACACATAAATTTGCTACTTCTCTATATAGGAAACCAACTAGCATAAATTCGTGTCTTCTTAATTATAATAGTGAATGCCCCCAATGATATAAGTTAGCTGTTATAAAAAACTTACTTCAATGCACACAAATGATATCTTCTTCCAAATCTATATTTTATAAAGAATTACACAATATTAAGCAAACACTAGTCAATAATGGATTTCCTAACTCCGTTATTGATCAACAAATTAAAATGTATCTCAACAAAATTAACAATAGCTCTAAAAATAATGATAATATTAATAATAATGGTTTACATCAAAATAAACATAACACTATTAACTTATACTATTGCAACCAAATACATAATAATTATAAACAAGATGAAAAACTCTCAAAAACATAATATGTAGAAATGTTAAACCAGTGGAAAGTAATAATCAAATTAAACTCATTATATATTATAAAAAATTCAAAACAATTGACCTCATAGTCCATAATAACCCTACAAGCACTAAACTAAATTATCTACAAAAAAACAATGTAGTGTACCAATTTACATGCCCATTCAGAGATTGCATCTCTGATACTAATAAAAAACCCAGTACATATATTAGTTTTACTACAACCACACTCTCCCGTAGACTTACATGTCATCTTTCTGATCAGAGTACTATTAAACATTTCTCTGAAAAACATAAACATGTAGGTAATATCAGACAGATTTTGGTCAACAATACGGTGATCCTTACTCATACACACAGTAAGAGGAACCTGCAGATATTGGAGGCCATGTACATCAAATCTAAACAACCAACACTCAATAAAATCAACTTTAAAACTGGAAATAACATATTACATTGCATTTGATTACATGGTTTTGTTGTCATTTCATGCTATCACGCGGTGTGACATCATAAAACTGCATCACAAATTTAAGAACTGCGTTTATTATTTTTGGTAACTATTGCCGTTGCCAAGCGGAGTTTTATGTCAACACAAAATAAAATTGTCAGTGCTGGTGGATGTTATTATATTTCAGTCTAAATAACCTCTCTGAAGATGGCTCATGTGAGCCAAAAGCTTAGAAGCAAATCAATAAATAATTATCCAAATGTTGGAGAATTTTTGTCTTTATTTTCAACTGAAATTAAAGCCAAAATACGACATTTAGAACAGCTCATGATTAAATATAATAGACATTCATTGTCTCTTATATTTAACAGCATATGTTTAGAAAATTATTTGCTGCCTCGATATATATATATATATATATATATGTGTGCTATCAAAATGTAAATCCACACATTTGTAAAGATATTTTTAACCCATTGGCTGACAACCATGAGATAATTATTATAATGCTGACAATGAATTATCTTGTGTCAACAAATTTATTTGCAGTGATGTTTTTAGTGCGAAAAAATGTTAAGAGATCAGTGGGAGCTGTAAATCAACTCATCAAATGTTTTTCTTGCTGAAAACAACGATTATAAAGTTGGCATTTGAAGTCAGATTTTTATTTCACTTCTGGCAATTGACATCTTCAGTAGGAGGTCAGATGTGATACTATCAATTTCAAAATCGTCATTCTCAATAATAATTCATATTTGTAAACAGTCATATTGTTGGAAAACAAAAGGAAATTGCTTTATTTTTGAAAGACAATTATGACGACTCAATTGTCTAGATGAATTGCAATATATTATATAATTCATATCTTTTGAAGCAAAGTAGATGTTTATCCCATGTTTACCTTTTAAGATTGGCTTTCCAATTCCTTCTAAAGTCTACTCCATCTCTATACTCATAATGTATCTGCCTGAACTCTGAAATTTTCTACACTAATTAAATCTCAACCTCTTCAAGTCTCGAACTAGCTGTCTATCTTACCTGTTATTTTGCCATTTCTTACACTAATACAAGTCCACATAGTAACCCTCTACCTTGAGTGGCTCTTTGGCCTTGCATTAGTAAATAAAATTAGTCATAAATAATATTTCATACTTCATTCAAGCCAAAACATTTGGTTAATGTTGTCAGTGCTTACAAAAGTTCAAAGAGAAATATTTGTTTTTAAAAAAGAAATTTGCAATATTAAAATTAGCATCAAATCAATATGGCTATGAGTTAGGATATGAAATGACATCTCTTCTGCAATCATCTAAAATTTGGCTTAGATTTTTGTTGGCAATTTCATGTCTAGAAAGCTGGAAGTCAAAATAGCTACAATTGAGAAAAAGAGAGAAATGGTTAAGAAGTGAGTGTAATGTGAAAAAAAAGGACAAATGACCGTGTACATATGCACTTTAGGTAGATAGGCTTATAGATGAAGCACACACATACACACATACACTATGAAAAAAAAACTTGCATTAATGAAAAGGGCAGAGAAATAAAAATTGAGAATTATAAAGTTAATTTTAACAGATTTTAATTACTTAAATGTCATTTAGAGAAGATACTTATAATTAAGCAGACGTTCTGTTTACTTATTAAACAGTATATTTATTTATTTTCATCTACCACCCTTAACATTTAAGAAATCTTATTAATGCACTTTCGTACAGGATTTAAACATGCATTACCCTAGGAGAAACTGTCATTCAATCTGATGTACCTTGACCTCTTGGATACAGAGTGCATCAACAACCATAATACAGATATAGTTTTAAGGTCTGCTGTATTTATGGATTAAAGTACTCAATATCAGGGATAGACCATATGTAAATATAAATGTGGACATTGTGGTCAACACCCATTTGCTTCATGCTTAAACACACTATTCAAAACATTGTCTGAAGATTGTATTTAAGCATGAAACAGACTGTTGCTGCTGGGTGTTGACCTTAGTGCCCACTTATATATATATATATATATATATATATATATATATATATATCCGAGTGAGTATAGAATGAGGAGAGAAAAAAGAAAAAATTTTCCGTCCAAAACATTAATTTAAAACAGTGCTCGATATATGATGTATAGAGCAGTGAATATTTATTATAAATTATGTTTTAGAACATGTACATAATTTCTTCTATATATGTCCTCTTCCCTACAATCATATGTTTGTTTCAGTGTTTGGATTTAAACACTTCTTCAGGGGAAATAAAGGTTTGAAATCATTCTCTGTTTATATTTGGTTTGTTGTTGTCATGGGGGTTGGTTGGGGTTATTGGTAATTAAGTGAATGTCTCATTTTGATCATTAGACTTTTGAGGAATTTGGTGTGTAAGTGTGAAATTGTTGATTAATGGTATTATCTGTTGGAATATATGTTTTATCTTTTAATACTGACACCCCCTATAACCTGTCACTCTTTCTAATAACTTTCCTCCTATGTAACTCCCTGCAAAACAGTGGCAGTAAAATGCCTTGCTCGGGGTGATATGATTATAAAAAAAAAATGTCACAATGAATATATATCTTTTAAAGCACATTGTAAGGAGCTTGTATATGAAATCTTTAGACTATTACCAAAGATGAAAAATCACAGTGGAATTGAAGCAGACCCTTTGAACTAAAGATATGCTAATCATAGAATTCATCATAGTGTTTTATTTCATAATTAGGATGTCACAATGAGCATATTTCTTTAAATGCACATTATAATTAGCTTTTATATATTCTTAATACATCTGAATATTCTAAATACTTATTGGTCTATAAATTAATAATTATAACTTACATAAAAATTTCTATAAAAGTTTCCAACTGCTAAAATTTTATTCTACTCAGTACTTAAATATATATATATTTTTTTTTTTTAATCATATCACCCCAAGCAAGGCGGTAATGCCACTGATGTGCAGGGGGTTACATAAGAGTGAGAAGATTAGAAAAGAGAAAACCGGAAACCACATCCTAAACAGGAAACAAGGGAAGAGCCTCTTCACCTGTTCAATAGACGTGGGTGGAGTGTGAACTGGGCGATAGTTTAGTCTATCTACTCCAATTGAAAAAAAAAACCCCAAAAAAACAGTGAGAAGATTAGAAAAGAGAAAAACCGGAAACCGCATCCTAAACAGGAAACAAGGGATGAGCCTCTTCACCTGTTCAATAGACGTGGGTGGAGTGTGAACTGGGCGATAGTTTAGTCTATCTACTCCAATTGAAAAGAAAAACAAAAAAACAGTGAGAAGATTAGAAAAGAGAAAAACCGGAAACTGCATCCTAAACAGGAAACAAGGGATAAGCCTCTTCACCTGTTCAATAGACGTGGGTGGAGTGTGAACCGGGCGATAGTTTAGTCTATCTACTCCAATTGAAAAAAAAAACAAAAAAAAACAGTGAGAAGATTAGAAAAGAGAAAAACCGGAAACCGCATCCTAAACAGGAAACAAGGGATAAGCCTCTTCACCTGTTAAATAGACGTGGGTGGAGTGTGAACCGGGCGATAGTTTAGTCTATCTACTCCAATTGGTTTAGTCTATCTACTCTAATTGGTTTAGTCTATCTACTCCAATTAGTTTAGTCTATCTACTCCAATTGGTTTAGTCTATCTACTCCAATTGGTTTAGTCTATCTACTCCAATTGGTTTAGTCTTTCTACTCCAATTGGTTTAGTCTATCTACTCCAATTGGTTTAGTCTATCTACTCCAATTGGTTTAGTCTATCTACTCCAATTGGTTTAGTCTATCTACTCCAATTGGTTTAGTCTATCTACTCCAATTAGTTTAGTCTATCTACTCCAATTATATACTATAATATTCCTAAATATTATTTATGTTACTTAATTATAATATTGTAATATGTTAAATAATACATAAATATTAGTAGTTTAATACATATTATTTCAATGAAAGATTTCAACTGGAAATAGCTTATTACTTTCAAAAAGTCATTTATTTCTAAAACAGTTTACTTGATACATGTATACATTATTTCGCTACAAATTCAAACGAAAATGTATTTTGTTTAACATTCACTCACATTAATGTTACTGACTTATAAACACACACATTTGTACATTTTTTTTTAATCATATCACCCCTAGCAAGGCGGTAATGCCACTGATGTGCAGGGGGCTACATAAGAGTGACAAGATTGGAAAAGAGAAAGTCGGAAACCACATCCTAAACAGGGAACAAGGGATGAGCCTCTTCACCTGTTCATACCCATGATTTTCTAATACACATATTTTTAAAAATCATCCAATGTTTTAATACACTTAACATGTTTATTATTACACACAATTACATATAAACAGACAAGTGCTCAAATACATAAACACTTACATTGAAAATCAATGTCTATTGCTTTATTACATGTGACATGTGACATGTATCTGACCAATGGAATCAAGCCCCAATCAATATTACAAAAAATTGAATAGATTGACTGAAAAATCCTAACAAGGCGATTAAACTGTTACTGTAGACAAAAAGTTACTCCATTAAACCTAATGTTTTTCCTCCAACTAACAATTTGCATTTGAGTTATTACTTTGCAAAAATGTCTAAATTATTAAAGTTATTTAACTTCAAGTCAGTGTTGTTACTAGTTCTGATTTGTTTCATAAATTTTATTGACAATTTCATCAAACATGAGTCATGCTGTGTCAACTGAACAAGGATCATCACCCACACAGACAGATTCTTTTTCAAATTTGATACACTTCTAAAGCTTTAGGATAGAAATTGCATGATACCTATTTAACCTTTGCCAAAAAGATAAATTTTGAAATATAGTCACTAAGTTTAAATATCAATGCCTCAGCTGTTTTCTTTTTCATCCACAAAGCTAAATCATAAACCATTTTAAAGTACTTGGATAGTTCTAAAAGGTGATCTATTTATTTTTTTGTTTAAATGTCAAATGAGATAATCTGACCATGACCTTAAACTTGATCTTTAATTTCTTAGAAAGTGTGTCTTTAATTATTTTGACGAAAAATTTGTCTGCTTTATGGCAAGATATATACAAAATTTTGTGGTGGACTTTTGACTGTGGCCTGAGTTAAAATGGTTTTACCCTGGCAGATTTTGTTATTTGCTACAATATACTAACATTTTCATATTTCCCAATATGGTCAAGTGTTATATCTTTAGACAGTCCTTTGAATGTGGATTAATATTCACATAAGAATTATGGTCATAAAATTAACAGATTTTGTGTTATTTGTAGATAAATGTTTACCAATTCATTGGAAAATAATCAACCTCATTTTCAGTTTTATTTACATTTTTATTATACAAGACTAGCAGTATAGCCCGACATTGCTCAGGTGTAATGAAAGCTTTAAAACTAATCCATGGCCTTGGAGCTCAGACTCTTTGGACATTGACACAAAAGACTAAAAAGCAATAGTTGTTTCCAGTTAAAGCGAAATCACAGATTGAAAGAAAAATGAATGGATGTTAGTCAAATTTTGATTTCCTGGTATCGATATCAAATTTTCTGCACTATTGTAAGAACTGCAACCTTGAAACTTCTGAATATCGTTTCTTATGTCTTTGTCTATGAGTGTATCAAATTTGATTAAAATCGGACCACTCCTCCTATAACCTGATTTTTTATTATCAATTCTCGATATTTATCGGTGGTACCTCAACACAAAACCTAGCTAAGAACACTTACAGATGCTTATAGTACAACTGTGTAAATTTTCAAGAAAACCAGTTCAGCTGTTTCGGTGTATATAGGTAATGGACACACACACACACGCACGCATGCATGCGCACACACACACACACACACACACACACACACACACACACACACACACACACACACACACACACACACACTGTTCCATTTATAAATAAGCTTAGATTTAGATGTGTTATTATAGCTATGACAAAGTACTGGAGCATGTTAATTTTGTAATTGTATCAGATAGGCTCATGTATGACACATTAGCTGTCCATTTTTTTCATAGAAAACATGGAAGTGCTGAAAAAAATCCTTATTTCAAAATAAAACATCTCATCTATTTCTCCGATGGGGCCGCTTCACAATATAAAAATTTCATCAATTTGAGCAACCCTAATTTTGACTTTCTTATTGATGCAGAGTAGCACTTTTTTGCTATATTTCATAGAAAAGAATCATGTGTTGAGTTAGGTGGCACTATTAAGAGATTAGTAGTAGCACCAAGCCGGCAGTAATCCTATAATGAACATTTGCTAATCTTGTGGCTCAAGGAAATTGGTCATAAGGTCATCTACAGTAAATTTGCACCATGGTTCTACCACATTTAACAATTCCTGGCAGAACTTCTATCATCACAATGGGTGGGGGGTATCTAATAACAAAAGTGATAAGAATGAAAAAAATATAAATGAAATCAGCTAGAGTAAAAAAATATTTTAAATTTCTTTCATTTGTGCATATGTGTAGTCACACCAACAGTGGCGATTCTAGGTGGGGGGCAATTTTTGCTGGCCCTTCAGTTGATCCACCACCACTTTTATAAGCTTCAAAATTTATGAAACTAATCAGTCTCTGATTTTGATAAAAAATGATCTTCAGCACTATTCCCTCTGCATTTTCTTTTTCATATAGCTTTTTAAAGACACATACAGAGACTAAGTTGAAAGAAAAAAACTAAAATAAAACAACCAGGTAGAAACAGACATGTTGTTAGGGAGAGAAAGAAATGCAGCTTGAGTTTTCTCCCTTCTCCTCAGAAAAATCTCGGCCCCTAAATAGCCTTCCCCCAATTTCAGTGTTTCACAATCACCACTACACACCAACATAACAAATTTAGTCCACTTTCTCATGCTTTTTTCTTAAGATTAAATATTTTCATAGTTCTACCATAATATTTCATCTTTATTCTAAGACTTGAGTGAAAATGTCTTTTTGCAAATTAATACTACTGCTATTACTCTCATACAAAATAAATTATTGTATGAGAAATCTCCCATACTGTGCAAGGCTAATGCAATTCAATATAAGGCCAAAGAGCCAGTCAAGGCAGTGGGTTACTGTGAGGTGGTGTATTAGCATAAGAGCAAGAAGTGAAGTTCTTGGGTCTGTACAGGAAAGATAATAGTTAATAATAGACTTGAAAAGATCAAGATTTAATTAGTAAACAATATTTTGGGGACATTAGAAGTATATAGTGTGATCTAAACATAGAAAATAAATATGTATCATAATTTGCTAGTAAAAAAAAAAACTATGAAACATGTGAAACATGTCAGTCAGTTATCTAAATCTAAACTTATTTATAAATAGAACTTTGTCTGTGTGTGTGTGTGTCCATTACCTATAGACTCCAAAATGGCTGAACCGATTTTCTTGAAAATTTACACAATTGTACTATAAGCATCTGCAAGTGTTCTTAGCTAGGTTTTGTGTCAAGGTACCTCTGATAAATATTGAAAATTGATAATCGAAAAAATCAGGTTATAGAAGAAGTGGTCCAATTTTAATCAAATTTAATACACTCATAGACAAAGACATAAGAAACAATATTCAGAAGTTTCAAGGTTGCAGTTCTTACAGTAGTGCAGAAAATCGATCATATATATATATATATAAGGCAAGATGTTTGTGTGTGTATCTGTTTATCTGCCTGTATGTCCTTTATACAAATCCACAATTTTTATCTGATTCTCACCAAACTTCACACAAATATTCTTTAGGCTGAGTCTGAGCTCCAGGACCATGGATTAGTTTTAAAGCTTTCATTACACCCAAGCAATGCCGGGCTATACTGCTAGTGTGCCATATGTGATACACATTTGGGCAATCATGTCTCTTTTTATCCATGATTGACGAGGCAAAAGATTTTACTGCAGTAGGTTACCATTTCTTTCTGCAGTAGATTGGTTGGCAACCAAGAGTATAGAACCCAATCTATTCTGCTTTCAACCCCTATCTGGAGGGAGAAGAGATGGATTCATACCTTTCCCAAGGGTATTTGCACATAAGTGAATTCACGAATTCATGAATTTTACAAGATTTTAAAAAATCTACATATTTTTTTTTAATTTTTAAAAAATCTACATATTTTTACAAGCCAATAAAAGTAAATGATATTTCTATAATGACATTGTTTTTACACAAACAACATTTTGAAAGCAAATATTTTTGATTCAGCTTAAAATCTAGAAATAAAATTGATATCAATTTTTTTTCTATCCTTTAAGCTTTTGATTAGTGAGAAGAAAATGATCATAAAATTAAGTTTTATATAAGTATTGCGGTGCAATAGATATTAACTCAGAGTTTGACTTTCATTCAATAAAACTGTCAGCATTTATATGAAAGAGAATATGTATTTCTTTTTAAAGTAGTCTCTCTTAAAAATTTTAAAGAAAAATATATATTTTTACATGACTGCTACCCTACTTTTTTTTAATTTGATAATTTTATATTTAAGTGGACATTCATGTTTACATATTTTAAAGGCCTGGAAAAAGGAAACACTGCAAAAATGAAAAACTTGGAAACCAAAAGAAAAGTCAATACAAATAACTTAATCTAAATTAAAAAAATCAAATCAAATTAAATAAGGCCCTTTTTCAACATTTTTTATTTTTTAATTTATACAGAGTGTGACAGAAAAACCTTCCACATGATGGTAAGGCATTACCTGAAGACACCATTAATGTCTTTCTGTCACACCCTGTATTAGGGCTATTTTCTTTACTTGGATATATTTTTAGATATTATTTTGTAGTTTTCTGTCATTTAAATATAATTATGATCTTTCTAAAAGACCTTATTTATTATTTCAAAAGATATACTACTATAGGATTTTGTTTACAAAAGGTGTATTACTATGGGATTTTCTTTTCAAGAGGTATACCACTATGGTATTTTTTCAAAAGTTGCCCAATTTTATAGAACTTTTTCAGAAGGTGTATCACAATAAAAATTTGTTTTTGTTCCACAATTTCCTGTGTGACATCCCTTGGAACAAAGTTTTTAGTCTTCTCGTTGAGGACAGTGCGTCCAAGGTCTCTTTATGGGTTAAAGCTGGCATCAATGCTTTCATCCCAGCCCAGAAGTTATGACTTGAACTCCATTTTTTTCCCTGCTTCTCCTTTGCATGCTTGGCTGCTATTGCATACAGTAATCACTACTTCCAGCTTTATTGGAGACACATGTCTGCCCATAATAGGCGCCTTTTTGCCTTCTGCTTGTAATCAGTGCAAGAGGATCCTGAATGATGCTAAGCTGTTGTTTGCTGAAAGAATGAAACAGCGTATAACATCTGACAAGTTCAGCTTCAAAGACTACTGGCAGCTCTGTAAAAATGTGTTAAATAACAGCAAGTCCTCAAACCCCCCATTAATCAATGAATTTGAGGTCCTCACATCTTCGGCAGAAAAGGCTGAATGCTTTGCTTGCAGATTATCCACCAACTCAACATTTAATTCATCTGGGGTATCCGTACTCAACTTCCCACCTAGAACTGAGGCTTAAGATAGTGATGTTCACATTACTCCCTCGTTAGTCTCTAACATAATTTCAAAACTTGACCCTCATGAGGCAAGTGAAGGTGATGGAATCCCAATCATTCACCTGAACAAATGTGCCCCTGAACTCTCCTCTGTCCTCTTCAAACTCTACAACTACTGCCTGTCTACTTCTTGCTTCCCTGCCTGCTGGAAGTCATTCTCTGTGGTTCCTGTATTTAAGAATGCTGGAGAACCCTCAGGCCCCTCCAGTTATTGCCCTATCAGCCTCTTACTGATTTTTGGCAAAGTGGTTGAGGCTATTTAATGCTAACATGGTTCAACATCTCACAGCCAATGGCTTCTTCTCTGATAAACACTAAACAGTATGGTTGAAAAGAGTTAACTCATGCCTACCAGAAGTGGCTTCGCACAAAGAACGA
This sequence comes from Ascarosepion bandense, assembly GCA_037127315.1. Classification (NCBI taxonomy): domain Eukaryota; kingdom Metazoa; phylum Mollusca; class Cephalopoda; order Sepiida; family Sepiidae; genus Ascarosepion; species Ascarosepion bandense. The sequence continues at coordinate 1,546,608 of JBBBDQ010001586.1, read as the reverse complement.
GAAGGAGACACTCCAGTAATAAAGGGTTCGGTTCCTAGCACCTGAAGAAAACCGGAGCGTACAGCGGCCGAAACGTCGCAAAAATGACAACAAAGAAGAGGACAATTCAACAGTCACTTCCGAATAGTGTTCATTAATCATGGAATGATAAACGGGATAAAGGGTTCAGTTAAAAATTTCTCGCGCCTGAAGAAGGTCTTAATAGTAATTACAATAAAGACGTAGAGATTAAGACTTTAAACCTCATCTCAGAAGTTTATTGACAAACACAGACACTGTGCTTGAAAAATTCGCAAAAAAAGTTATGATAGCAAAGAGAAGACTAGATGAGGAAAAACGCATCAGAACAATTACCATGAAATGAAAATATTTCTAGGGATCCAAACTCAACTTCAACAAAGCCGTTTAAAATTGTTGAAAATGTGTTTTTTTGTTTCTTTTTTCTTTTTTCTTTTTTTTTTGTCTCTGTATTTTTTTATTTTTAGTAAGTCCGTAGCAGTAACTATGTTATTTTATAATTTTTATTATAATTTTAACAAAAATTACACCTGAATTATCTCCCTTGATGTTCGCTCTTTCGGAAAGATTTGATATCGATTGCAATGACGGTTCATTTTAATGATATTTATCAATCCAAAAATGTTAGTCTATTGACATTAGTAAGGCTTTTCTCTTTACTTTAATTTTTCTTTATCCTAAGGAAAACAAACCCGGCGAAAGAAGACAGAAAGAAGTAAGTTTAACGAGCTCTTAATTTCTTTGTTTACAAATGAAAATGTGAATAACGTATTTCTTTGCAGAAAAAAAGCCTTCTTTCTTTCTTTTTTTAATCGCGTCAAAGAATTACTATAAGTATGAATCATTCTTTTATACGAAAATATTTTATCCTCTGATGAATTCTGTTTTAAAATGTGATTTTATTAAACTCCAATTAATTCGGTTTTCTATTTATCTTTTATTTTTCAAACTTTATGAAATGCATTTTTCTTATAGATAAAAACGGTTTCATTTTTATAATGCTGTTTTTCGTCTGACGTAAAAATATCCTATGTAGGCAGACCATAATCTCCTAACATCAAACCAGAGGACTTTAATTTTTATCATAGGTTAAGTTTAGTAATGAAGTATTTCCTTGAATAAACACGCCTTCTTTCATCTACAAGTGTACTGATAATTTCTATCACCGAGGAAAGTGAGGAATCTCGCCAGTCAAATAAATCATATGACATGAAAGAAAGAGACAATTACACACTTCTGAGTTGGCCATGAATATTAGCTCAACATCGTATATAATTAGAATTAAAATTTTATTCCAGTGATTTTAATTTCTATTTTTTTATCTTCACGTTAAGTTTTTATATTTACCTCCACGAATTCGCTGAAAAAAAATAAAAATAAAAACAGCATAGTATGAAGAAAAAAGGGCCCCAAACTTAATAAAAAATCAGTTTTATCGGCAAAATGTTTATTATTATTATTAAAGAGGATAGATCAAAGTATTTTTAATTATTTTTAACACCTGCGAAATTTTGGTAAAAAAAAAAAAATATTGTTTTTCTTTCGTCCGTGAGTGACGCAATTTTTACAAGGGTTTTAACTACGGCAAACATAATATTTCTCAACTCACTTTTTTTACCGGTGAAAAACGCATTAATTTGGAAATGTTTGCAAAAATCAGATAATAGTCGGATTTTGATTAAAATTTTAGGACTTATTCACATATTAAAATTCAGATAATTACTTTTAAAAAATCATGGTAAAAATATATATATTTTACATTACTCCACCTCCAATTAATTTCTGGAAATGTCTAGAAATTCGTAAGAATTTGCACAAATTCAGTCAATTAAGTACCATACGTGATACACGCTTGTGCGATCATGTCTTGAAAGAGACATGACTGACTGGGCAGAAAATTATCCTGCAGTGGGTTGCCATTGCTTTCTGCAGTGGATTGGTTACCGATCAAGGCTATAGAACCCAATCTTGTCCTATTATTTAACCCATAACTGGAAGGAATAGACGGATTAATACCTTTCCCAAGGATATTTGCATGTAAGTGAATGCAATGAATTCGGCTGGAATTCGCATTTGGCTCCCCGATTTCTCATTCTGAGCAGATATCCAATGCTCAACAAATTACTATTATTAATTAAATGCAGGATTCATTGAGAAATTTTAATCAGCTGTTTGTTGTTTTTTGTTTTTTAAAATAGCCCTTTTTCAGAAAATCTGCTCCGAATTGTGGAAAACAAAAATGAAATAAAACTAAGGAAGCCATTTTTTATTTAGATAAACTTTTAATTGCTTTTAAGGATATCATAGTCTGAAAAGAAAAAATGTTTCAATGAATAATGAATTTTTACAAGAACTGTTTTCATTTTTTTTATTATTATTATATTAGAGCCATTCGATTTTTAAAATAATTAAAACATTTTTTTGTGTGTATGTTGATGACCTGTATTTTCTTTTTATGGATGACTTAGCCGTACATGGATTATCATTAAAAGGTCAAGTTTCAAAGGTTGTGCTCCTTACAGTAAAAAGAAAAAAAAACTATATAAAGATTTTTGGCATAGTACAATTCTTTCATCTCACTTCCTTGATGTTTCCTGTGCCTTAACATTCAACAGGCTTTGCAAATTTTCCCTTCAAAATTTAACGCAAGTTTTATATTTTAATTCCTAATTTTGTTAAAAAATGTAATTGTGAAATTCACAAATTGTGGAGGTCCCTAAAAGGAATATTTAAATTGACTGGGATAATTTTTGTTTTTTTGATATTGCTAAAATTGGCTGTGTTAATGAATCTGTCAATACAACCAAATCTTTATGTTGAAAAAAAACGTTTAAAATATAAAAGATATTTTCCTAAAATGTTGCAAAATTGGTTGATTTAAAGCTTAATTGAAACAAATGTTACTTATCTTTTAGTTTAAAATGTCACAAAAAAGCAACAATTTAAGATAGTATGTTTTTGACATGAGGAATGATCTATTGACACTGTTATGGTTGTTGAATTTTTAAATAATGGACACATGATAGAGATAAAATTATAAAATGACAACAACATGAACACCTTTTTTATGATATTTTTAACTATTTAAAAATTTTAAGCACTCTAATATTTTGAATTTTTAGTACTTTGGCTTTATAGCCCTACATATAATGCTTGTTGATGAAAAATGTTAGAAAATTAAGAATAAATTTCAAATTTACTATAAGTAACTCCTGTATTTTCTGATAATGTCATGTATGGATGTTATATTTACAAAAATTGACACATTTTTACGTGCATATAAATTTTCAAAATTCTTTTGAAAATACTGGGGATTCTTTGATTTGTAGTGAGTTTTTACATTTATGTTTAGTAAAAACAGGTTTTATTTTCATAACAATAAAGGGTCAAGTAATAAACTTAACCCGCTACAAATTAATACAGGAATTTAAGATTTATAAAATTATTATAATTAAAATGAAACAACAAAATGGAAACAAATCTTGTAAAAACTCATTATTCATCAAAACAAATTTTTCTTTACAAAAATAGTGTTCAGAATATATTTTATTCATAAAAACAAATTAAGAGCTTTTCTAATTAATGTGTTAGAAGAGTTAAGGTAACAAATTTAAAATAAAGAATATTTGGTAAACATGGACCTTCATACCTGTAAAAAAAACAAAAAAAAACTTGAAAGTTGTTTCAAAAGGACACTTTTTCTATTAACACTGCTAGCATTTTAATGATGTTCACTCCCTCAGCTGTATTTATTTACATGTTATAAGGGATGATAAAAAGAAATTTTATTCAAAATTGAAAAAAAATTATCAAAACATGTAAACCATATACAATGCAATAAGTTTCAAAACTTTGTCTAATTGCCAAATTTACCTACCTTCACCCCTCTCAGGCATGTTTATTCTAATAAACGATGATTAGACTTTTAATAAGCCCAAATATGAAATCTATACATTTTCTTTATTCTTTGAGTTTACGACAAACATTAAACACCATTAGATTATTTACAAAAATAATTTTATATTTATAACAATCTAAACATGTGAAAAAACTAATACAATGCCATGTTTATCATTCTTTTTGCATAAAGAAATAAATATGAAAATATACTTTTTATTAATATTTTTATAAAATATATCTGAACAAGAAAATTTACAAAAACACTTAACAATGAGTAATTGTAGTTATAAATTTTGAAAAATGCATTATCTAAGGCATTTCTTTCATTTGTTCTGGCCACATAAATTCACTAAAATAATTGAAGAGTATCTCTTCCTCTGATTCAAACAATCTTTTAATTTTCGATTTTAGGCAAGACCCAACACCCATTAATTTGAGTGTATATCTCTCTATTCATTGAGTGAAAAAAGTTTTCCTTGTGTATAATTACAGAATATCTAATTTTTTCTGCATATTTGGGTGATATTGCTGTATGGTGGCCAACCATCTGAAATTATACATGTTCCTAGAGAATATGTTCTTCAATTGCTGGAAGCGGTGTTGATGTTGTCTTATCTACAATTGATTGAATAAAACACCTTCCTGAGTCTCATTCAGTCCCACCAAATACCCACTGTACTTGGTTCACCATTTCTCTGTTATGATGTTTCCTCTTTCTAAAATATTGTCCTTGCTATAATGATAAACTACATCTGGCAGCAAGGCCTCTGATAAAGAGATTGGGGGTTTTGAGGAATGTAGAACCACTTCCTAATTGCTGTTATTCCCAGAACCATCCTGATGTGGAAGTGGTAGCAACCTTTTAGTTTCAGCTATAAACAAATAGTGAACTCCCAAACAGTACATTTTTGTAATAAAATGATCAACAATGCATTTTTATAGCAAAATGACAATGCAACAACTTAACAAAATATAAAAAACATTTTTATACTTAAATTACCAGCAATACACTTTATGATTTACAAAATATACATCTAAAAAAACATACATTTATTTCAAAAATATAAAATATCTGCAGTTGAAAGCATAAAATTACATACAAAATATTTACACTTCAACATTAAATTACTCCAAGAGGTTGACATACCGCTAAACAAAATTAACCCAGCAAACAATACAAGAGAACTCTATCGCAAAAATAGTCAATATAATATCTGACAATTTCTTAAAGAAATCCAATTGTATTCTAAAATATAACCTCAACAAAACTACAATATAGAACACACATCACTGCCTCTAGTAATCATGTTCACACAAGCAAGTATATGCACAAATGTTGAGTATTCTCTCGCATATATTCAATTGTGAAAGCAGAGTAACATATATCTTTATTATTTCAAAGCTCCCAAGAAAATTAAAGTTTGGTATTACATGACCCATAAGGAGTTGATATGCTGTTAAACAAGTCAATCAGTCTTTCCAATTGTTTCATCTACTTCAACAACTATGCGACTTCCACCAAGTATAATTGTGTAATTCATCTTCTTAGCATTCCATGTTAATACAATGTTGGTCTTAGATTTTGAAATTCCAACTTCAATAGCTGCATCTTGCTGTAGCAAATTTTTGCTGCATGAGTAAATAAAAAGATGTCACTTGAATGAAATCCAACTGGATGGAATTTTAAAAAAAAATGAACCTGCTTTTTATAGATGCTATTTGTAGACATTAATTAAAATTCTATATATATTTGTAACTTCTAATATCCTTTCTGTTTAGTTCACATTGATGCTTACATATTAGGCATTCAAATTTATTGGCAATTAATCAATGCTTTGCCAGTTGCTTTAGTCAAAGTGCTTAGTGTCAACTCTTTAAGATTACTTCATCAGTCAGTACTTGGCTGATAATTAATCTGTCAGTTGATTTTCTAGGTATTTTTGTTGTTTTTAAATTAGAAAATGATTGCAAATGTTTTAAAAAATAAATGGAAAGGTGGGTAACCTATAATTGCTGTAGTCTAAAATATTGGATTTCAAGATCAAGATTTAAAAAAAAATTAAGATAAGAAGTAATTTAAGAAGAAAATGTTTTATGTCCAGAAAATCACTTTTATTCACATTTTGTTTTATAATTCATTGATATAAAATTAGGAATAAAAAACTTTTTATAGTTATCTATAAAATGGTAAATAGTAAATTTTGCATTGTATGTAGTTTACATATTTTGATAATTTTTTGATTTATGAATAAAAAGATTTAATTTCAGGTATATTTTTTTATAAATGGTAAATAATTTTCTATAATCTTGTAAATAAACATTGACGAGGGAGTGAATATAGGTAAGATAATAGTTGTGTCAATTGAAAAACTGTTTTTTTTTTAAATATTTTTGCCAAGATTTTCTACAGAACTAATTTCTGAATAAGTCCCAAGTGTTTAATTAAAATCTGACTTTTGAAAAAATTTCCAAATCAATGTGCTTTTTGAAAGATTTTCAAAAAACGCTCCAATTTTTGTACAGTTTTATAGTTCTGTTTTAACACATTTATAACCCAAATTTTCAAGGTTTTAAAAAGAATAAAAAATGAAATAATTTTCACATAAAAATCTGATCTTTCCTCTTAATGATGCAAAGATTTAAATAATAATATTTTGTACTTTTTTTTTTTAAATCTTGAATTGTGCATAGTTTTGATTGAATGTAAACAATAAAATTATGTTTTTGACGATTTCATTGCTAGTGCCATATTATAAAAAATAAAACTTGATAACAGTGGTAAGAAAAATATACTGTATTAGATTTTATCATTTACTTGTTCTGGTATAGTTGTCCAATGATATGTGAATCTTCCCTGTGGTGTCAGATAAAATTTAAAATGTTCCTGAATGGAAACTGGTTTGGTTTTTCTCTAGAATTAATATCAGACTAGAAAAACATACTGCATAATCCATAAATATTACACATCACATGTTGAGGTTGATTGTGGAAGATTATTCAAAGTGTATAAGTATACAGAGTGCAATGGGTAAATTATCACCATTTTACATTTTTAATTTTGTGGATGGAAATTGTTTTTAATTTTGTTCACTGCATATCTTGGGATCAGTTAGACACCATCTGTGAGAAAAAGAGCACCATGACACAATTCACTCCATCAGAAGGCATTTCCAATATTAATATTTCAGAGTGTTTGATTGTCAGTCAGAGGACAGTGCAGAAGATTCATAGTTGGATGATATATTCAGTCAACATCATGGTGTTTGGAGTGATCACTAGTGATGGTAACTTTGTTTCCATTCATCTTCCTACAGGGCCTCACTCAACACACAGAGGACATAAAGTGCCTTAAGAGGTATTGCTGTCCTGGATCAAAAGAGTGGCTGCTGGAAGACTATATCTGGCAACAGGATTCTGCACTAAGCCACACAAGGAGGAGAAACCAGTCATGGCTGTCAGACAATTTCTATGACCCTATCACCTCTTAGAGCTGGTCATCTAGCTCTCCAGACTGCAACCTCTTTTAATTATTATTTGTGGGGAGCAGTTGAGCAAGAGATCAACAAAACTCCTTGTAACACCAAAGATTAACTAAAATCAAGAATTATGTCAGCATTCACCAACTTAAGGAGACCATCCAGAATAGTTGCAGGAGGTTCAGAAGTTATCTGGTAGCTTTGGTTGAAGTCAAGGGTGATTTTTTATTGAAAGAATTTACTCTTTAGCATTTCAAGATATTTTTGCAGGAATTAGACAATTCATCTATCACACCCTTTATTAGTGGTGTAATAACACAAAAGGAAATTTCTTGTTAATCCTTTTTCCCAAATTGGCATAATGAGAAAAATTTTTTAAACAAGAAGGAACAATTTTCCTATTCTCAGAAAGTTACAGTGTATGATATCATGTGGCAAATATACATCAGTACAGACATTAGAGAGGCTCAGTTACATGTGAACATGTCTATCAAAGCTAGTATCTTTCGGGTTTTCCCCATTAGCAGGCCTCTCCATAACTTGTTACAGATCCAGGTTTTTGTCAGCTGTCTTCTGTCAGTGAAAATGACACGAAAACCAGCAGTGGGTTGTTCGCGAAACTCAGTGCCTTGGGCATTTTGTTTCGAAAGTCGCATGCCACCTGCCATTCTGTGGTTTTTGAAGCAGTGTTAATTTTGTCCGGTCTTTTTCCATTCTCTGCTTGTTACTCTGCAACTTGTGGGAGAGCAATTGGTTAGGTGTTTCCCCAACCTCAACACCACCTTTCTATATTTTACAATGAATCCTTTTTAATTTTTTTACAAAAACTTTGGATTAAATTTTTGAAATATTATTTACAGTAGAAACATTACTATATATACTATTTACATTATTCAGACTGGTGTCTTCATATTTGTTATATTTACATGAATATGGCAAAGATGATGATAACAGTAGGTTGCTGTTTCTTTCTGTGATGAATTACCAACCAAGTCTATGGAGCCCAGTCTGTCATGTTATTCAGCCTATAGCAGAGGTGGGGACAGGAGATTAATACCTTTTCCAAAAGTATTTGGGCATATTTGCTGAAACTCAAAAGCTATTTCACATTTCAGGTTGTTATCCATTAAACAACAATGCACCTCCAAAAATTTGTGTAGTTTCACAAAAGTTTCCACAATTAGATGCATATATATGAAAAGGTATATTACAGGAAAAATAACTTTTTTATTGAATCCCTCATCCTAAAATTAATAAAAAACTTGAGCTAACCAGATTTACATTACTGAGGAATATGTCATTTTGTAACAAGACTTGAAGTGGTACTGACTTAAAGTTAAACAATTATATAATATTTCAGGCGTTTTTAAAAAAGTAAATACCTCTGCAGAAATTATTGTAACCAGACCAGAGAATGTTAAGAATTAATAGAGTAACTTTTTGTCTACAGTAACATTTTAGTCACTTCTAGAATTTTTCAGTGAATCTATATGTTCAATTCATTGATTGTTTCTTTCAAACAAAGAAAGCAGAATGAAGTAAGGGAAAAACTAACCATTTTGTGGGATTGAAAATCTATTTTCTTGGCTAAATGTTAGTATAAACAATTTTAACATATTTCTGTCCATAACATTTTTTTTGGTTTCTGATAACACATCACTCAGTAACTCCTGGACCTAACAAATTAAACAACAACTTATAGGTAAAATTCGATTTTATTCATCAACATAGTCTTCTTCTAGGGTGATACACTGATTCCAACACTTTTCTAATGATTCAATGCTTTTTTTGTAGCATGATCTGTCTTTGGCCTCAAAATACGCCACAGTTTCCGATATCACTTCCTCATTGGAGCCAAAGGTCTTTCCCTGGAGCATTCTGCAAATAACCAGTAGTTGATGTGGATATTAGGGTGAATGTGGAAGCAATTTAAGTGCAATTCATGTAGTTTTGCCATCATTGCAATTGATTTGTGACACCATGCGCTGTCTTGGTGAAAGATCCCTTTCTTCTTCTTCATTTCTGGCTGCTCTTTGGCAATTTCTTCCTTCAAGCACACCAATTATGCCATATAATATTTGCTATTGATGGTTCTTCCTTTCTCAAGGTAATCGATGAACAAAAAACTACTTTGCACATCCAAAAATATGGAGGAAATACGGAGGTCAAAACTTTGCCTGCTGATGTTTGTGTCTTTGGGCGGCTTTCACCTGTTGCTGTCCACTCAGCTAACTGTCGATTTGACTCCAGAGTGAAGTGGTGGATCCATGTTTCATCCATTGTCACATATTTACACAAAAACGCATAGTTGTTTTTTATCGACTGTGAGAAAATGTGGCATCCACTTTAAACACAGCTTTTTCATTGACAAATGTTCTTGCAAAATGATGAATACATTGTCTTTTGATATGTTCAATTTCTCTGCTATCTCACACAACTTCAATTTAAGATTGGCCAAAACAAGTTTCTGGATTTCTTTGGTCTTTTCCAGGACACCTGTCAATTTTGGGTGACCTGAACGTTCAGCATCATTTGTGTCTGTACGATCACATGTAAAGTTAGCATACCACCTCTTAACCATTGATTCTGATGGAACAGTCCAAATAACAATTATCAAGCCATTGCTTTGCTTAAATAGCATTTTTTCTTATCAGAAAGCAATACTTTTACCATTGTTTTGAAAATTTGCAAGAGTACTTTCGCTTAACTGTAATTTGTAAACTGATAATTTGATTGGGTCCAAATTTTGCCATTTGAAGCTTAGTACTTCATAAAAATCATATGGATTTTTTATTAGTGGGGCCCAGGACTTATTGAGTGGTGTGTTAAATAAAATTTCACAACTTAAGTTAGATTATCTTCATGCTTACTGAACAGTAGTATAAAATAATATCCATAGTATAAAGTCTTTGTCTATCTTATGTCTTTCAAGTGCAATAACACTTTATTTGCTTCATTAGGATTTTCCATTCAGTCTACTAAATTTTTTCATTGCATGCTCAATTCATTGGTTATTTAAAAGAAAGGAACAAAAGCAAAAACCGTTTTATAGAGTTGAAAACTTGTTTTCTTTGCTGTTGTTGTGAACAGTATTATATTTTTGTCCATAATTCAATGTCATTAAAAAATATTTATAAAGTTTCAGCAAAAAGAAAGGTCTGTATTTAAATTACATTTATCAAATTTTATTTATGACATGGACATGACTTATATGTTGCAAATCATTTTAACAGCTAAATTATTTGTTTTCTATTCATTTTTTTGCAAGTAATAAATGTATTTAATTTTAATAATACATCTTCTTTCTTTACAGATACCACTTATTGTAGGATATTTAACAATTTTCAAATTGGATGAGACACAGTATCTTACTAAAGAAGAGAAAATATATTCTTACAAATATCTACATTGACAGCATTCATGTGAAAATAAACAAAATCACAGAAAAGTGACAACATTATTACTTACCAAGATTTTATACTATTTTTTACTAAGTTTGCATTTCCAAGTACCCATTGAAACACTCACTGTAGTATACAGAAAAGTTTTTACAAAATTTAAATTTGAAGAAATTCAAAAGCACATATTGGGCAGAAGCTATATTCTTGTGCAGGTGGATCAGCATAGGTACTGAACTGAAATTTAAAGTACGCCAGCATCTACACACTGGAGAGAAACATTACTGAAGGAGAAAATATGGATGTGCATTTTCATAGAATTTAAATATATTAGGCCACATGGTGATAGAAATAACAGGATAATAATAATTCTAAAATTATATGGATTGGCATATACAGAAATTTCACTTTTGAAAAGCCCCATGGAAGTACGCACAGGAGAGAAAGCATTTCCTTGTCAAGAATGTGGATCGGCATTTTCACGGAATTCACATCTAAAAAAACACATGAGAATGCATACTGGAGAGAAGCCATTTGCATGTCAAGTGTGTGGATCAGCCTTTTCGCAGAGTTCTGGGTTAAAAGATCACATTAGAATACATACAGGGGAGAAACCATACCCCTGTCAAGTGTGTGGATCAGCATTTTCAAAGAATTCCAAGTTAAAAGATCACATGAGAATACATACAGGAGAGAAGCCATTTTCCTGTCAAGTGTGTGAATCCGCATTTTCTCACAGATCCAATTTAATAAACCATATGAAAATACATACAGGAGAAAAACCATTTGTTTGTGAAGTGTGTGACTCTGCATTTTCACAGAATTACAAGTTACAAATTCACATGAGAACACATACAGGAGAGAAACCATTTTCCTGTCAAGTATGTGGATCTGCTTTCTCTTACAGTTACAGTTTAAAAAACCACATGAGACTACATACAGGAGAGAAACCATTTGCTTGTGAAGTGTGTGGAATAGCATTTTCAAAAAATTCCAATTTAAAACAACACAAGATTAAACATACAGGAGAGAAGCCATTTGCTTGTCAAGTGTGTGGATCAGCGTTTTCACAGAATTCCACCTTAAAAGTTCACATGAGAATACATAGTGGAGAGAAACCATTTGCTTGTCAATTGTGTGAATCAGCATTTTCACAGAATTCCCAGTTAAAAGTACACATGCGAATACACACAGGAGAGAAGCCATTTTCCTGTAATGTGTGTGGATCAGCATTTTCATACAAATACAGTTTAATAAACCACATGAGAATACATACCGGGGAGAAACCATATGTTTGTCAAGTGTGCGGATCAACATTTTCAAAAAGTTCTGGTTTAAAGCAACACCTGAGAATACATACTGGAGAGAGACCATTTGCTTGTCAAATGTGTGGATCAGCATTTTCACAGAATTCTACATTAAAAGTTCACATGAGAGTACATAGTGGAGAGAAACCATTTTCCTGTCAAGTGTGTGGATCAGCATTTTCACAGAATTCCAAGTTAAAAATTCATATGAGAATACATACAGGAGAGAAACCATATTCTTGTCATATGTGTGGGTCAGCATTTACAAACAGTTCCAGATTAAAAGTTCACATGAGAATTCATACAGGGGAGAAGCCATTTGCTTGTCAAGTGTGCAGATCAGCATTTTCAAGTAGTTCTGGGTTAAAAGATCACATGAGAATGCATACAGGTGAGAAACCATTTGCTTGTCAAGTTTGTGGCTCAGCATTTTCACATAATTCAAATTTAAAAGTACATATGCGTAAACACATAGAGTAACTTTATTCTTTCAGCTTTTTCAGAATATTAAAAAAAAGCCATATTTAGTAAAAATAATTCATGTCGACTTTAAAAAATTGACTAATGATCATAATTTGATGAAATAATGATCATACATTGAACAACTAAATACTTGAACCAAGTAAAAATGACAAAAAGTATAAAATTATAAAATTTTTGTAGAAAAAACTTAAAACTTTTGTTAGTAGGTTAGTTACACTTATCTACAAAATTATGATTTGTTACTTTTCTCTGCAATTAAAACTTATTTCTGCTCGTTTTCTTGTGTTTTTGTTTTTTTCTGCCTGCCCCTTGTGTGTGTGTGTATGTATGTATATATATATATATATATATATATATATATATATATAAAAAGGTTGGATGAATTGTCTAAATTATGTAAAAATGAAAATGACACAGACATTTTATTTTAACTGATATATTTACCAAAATTACTCAAAATTATCTTGAAATATGAAAGAGTAAATTTATTCAATAAAATAATCACTGGCTTCAACTACAGCCTCCCAACTACTTCAGAATCTTCTACTATTATGGACAGTTTTTTTATTTATGTTGGTCAATGTTGCCATAATTCTTGCCTTCAGTTCATATCTGGTATTACAAGGAGTTTTGTTGGTGTCTTGCTCAACTACACACATTAAGTGGTTGACAGTCTGCAAGTTAGGTAGCCAGATGTAAGGGGTGATATGATTGCAGAAATTGTCTGACAGCCATAACTGAGTTCTCCTGATTGCATAGTGCATAGTTCTGTTGCCAGACTTAGCATTTTCCAGCAGCGACTTGTTGGCCTCTGAGGCTCTGTGGGGAGATGAATAGAGATATAATATTGCTATCACTAGTGATCACTCCAAGCACCTTTGTAATTACAATTAGACTCATCCAACTCTTTCTGAATGCTCTGCACTGTCTTCAGATTGACATCCAAAACACTCTGAAATATTAATGCCAAGCAGTACAGCATGCCATTTCTAAATTTATGGCAGAGTGAATTGCGTAATAGTGCTCTTTTTGTCACAGGTAGTGCCCAACTGAACCTACTATACCATGTAGTCAACAAAATGAAAACATGCACAAAATTAAAAATATAAAATGACAACTTACCCATCACACCTTGTGTGTGTGTATATATGTTTGATTATATGTTACATGTGTATATATATGTATAAGTAAGTATGTGTGTGTGTATTTGCCTAACTGATGTAATGTATTTTTTTAAAGTTTTCACTTAAGAGAGCGATCTTTATTTTTATTTCTGTTTTTTTTTTTTTGTGGGGAGGTCTTTATTTGTGAATTTTATGTAAAATCTTCTGTACAATAAAGATGGAAGCTGATGATGGATTACCTGAAATAGGCCTATACTTCTCCTTAACCATGGAATAACGTGTCTATCTTAATTTTTACATATATATCCAAAAGTTCATTGTATTTTTTAAATTAATTTCAGTCAGTATTTAGATACTTGTACATAGATTTATTCAGCCAAATATGTGCCATTTTGTTCCAGTCTTTTGATACCTGTGTGGCAGCTTCATGGTTTAATCCTTCCAGAACCTGGCATCTTGGCTTCAGTCAATTTTCCACTGCCATAATGTAACTTCTCTATGCATTTTCTATGAATATTGGTAATTGTTCTGATGAATTTTCTGCTATGATACCTGGACTGTATGAATTTAACCACAGTATTAGACTGTTGGATGTGCGTTGTGGTGCATTGGATATCAGCTCGGAACAAGAAATCAGGGAGCCGAGTTCAAATTTCAGCTGAATTCATTGCATTCACTTACACACAAATACCCTTGGGAAAGGTATTAATCCGTCTATTCCTTCCAGTTATGGGTTAAATAACAGGACAGATTGGGTTCTATAGCCTTGGTCGGCAACCACTCTACCGCAGAAAGCAATGGCAACCTACTGGGGGATAATCTTCTGCCCAGTCATGTCTCTTTCGAGACATGATCGTCCAAGTGTTTATCACATATGGCACTTAACTGACTGATTAGACTGTCAGCAAGGTCTCATTATTTTATAATTGAAATGGTTAAATGTAACTGTAAGTTCTGTGCTAACAGTTTCTTCTCTCCTATTTCTTGTTTGTGTCTCTGGTTAGTGTAAAATAGCCCATTAGAGTTGACATGCCGTTAAAACAAAACACACTTCACATATGTGAAATAATCTTCCAGTTTCTTGCTTTCCGTTCAGTCATCTTTTGTTTTCTAATTTATGTTCTTTTATTGTTCTCTCTTCTTAATTGTGTTTTTTTATTTTCTCATATTCTCTCACATTCTGTAACCCCTAGTGCCTAAGAGGCTTTATTGTCTTGCTTATATATATATCTTTGAACTTCACACTTGACTCATCTGGAGTACTCACACCTGATTTCCCATCTAGAACAGAGGTTCAACTGAGTGATTATAATCCTGTCTGGTCTTGGACATCATTTCTAAATTAGACTCCCATAAGGCAAGCGAAGGTGATGAAATCCCAGCCATCGTCCTAACGAAATGTGCCCCTGAGCTGATTCTATTCCTCTCAAAACTCTACAACTATTGCTTTTCTGCTTATTGGAGATCCTCATCTGTAGTTCTTGTTTTTAAGAACTCTGAAACCTCTATCAGCCTATTAGCTTCTGTTTTTTGGTAAGTATTTGAGGATCTAATCAATGCTGATGTAGTTAGGCATCTCAACTTAAACAACCTACTCTCTAACAAACACTATGGCTTTCACTTTACCAGGTCTACCACATGTGCTAACGGCCATCAGTGAATATGCATACCAAATAATGGCAAAGCTCGAGCTGTTACTCTAGATATTTCAAAAGCATTTGGTATGTTGGTCTTCTATGCAATCTCCAGGGCTATAGTATTTCTGGATGATTGATTTAATTCAATCATTCCTGTTGGATTGTGAAATGAAGGCTATTTTGAATGGGCAAGCTTTCACACAGATGTGGATGTCCCTCAAGGCTCCATTCTAGACCCTATGCTGTTTCTGGTATTTTCCTGATGTCAAAATCCAAAGAAGGAGGTATCCAGTCCTAATTTGGCATCTCAACTTCAGTTACTTTCTCACTGCCATAACATAGCTTCCCTGTCTTTTCTGCAAATATTTTCAGGGCAACTGCTCTGACTAGCTTATTTTCCTGGTGCCCTAATCACATTAAGCGTGCTACTAGATTGGCCTCTAGGTTCCATCCTTTTGCCATTGAAATAGTTAAATATAATCACCACTTCTACTACAACAATTTCTTTTCTCACACTTCCTACCTTGCTTGGGGTGAAATGATTTTTAAAAAATACCACATGCCTTTGCTCCAACTCAGTATGTTACTATAACACAACTGGATCAGAACACCTCCACAGAAGAGGACAGTGGTTTTATTTAAGTCTGAAGTGTCTGGTGTTTTTATGATCAGCAGAAAAATCCCCAAAATGACTTCCCTGGTCTCTATTATTCTTGGTAGAACTTGAACAACATGGTCGATAAAATCTAAATTTGCTCTCCTGAGATGTCATCCTAATGCTAAAAGTTAGTTGAAGTTAATGTTGTGGCTATCTGTTTCAACTATGTTCATGTTTAATAGTATCTATTCACCATTTAACTCCAGTAGATGATGAAATGAGAATCAAATTAACCATTATTAAATCTGCAAGAATCAGATGAAACTATCCAAAGGCAAAATTTTCTCTTGAATCAGTAAAAATCAGAAAATCGGCAAAAGTTAATATTGTTAACGAATAAAAAGGAAAATAGAAACTAACTGTAACATTACAACAATTTTACTTCAGTTTTACTCAACTACACCAAAAAAATTCCAAAGTTTTATTTAAAAAAAAAAAAGCCATTAAAAATTTATTTTATAATGTAATATATTACCTTGAACAGCAGATGTTATTGACAGGTACATCTGGTCGCAGGTGAGATCAACAAAGGACAAGGGTGCTTGACAGATATATCTGGTTGCAGATGATATCAAAGTGCAATGAAAAAGTGACAACAAGCTTGAAAAGCAATTGATCACTAATTAAGTTTACACTAATATGGACTCTTCCTAAGACTATATATAGTAGTAGTCATTAGTGGACTACAGTGTATCAGAGTGTAGTAGCACTATGGTGTAACAGTAATGTATACCAGTGATCTAGTCCTGAGGGTAACATTACCAAGTCTCACATCTCATATTATCTCACATTTCTCTTGTATTCGACTAACCGTATTGTACCACGTTCTACTAACCTTCTCTGTACATATTTCTCTTCAATATATTGCATTTTCTACCGTATTACTCTGCATTGGGAATTTATTGGATCTAACCCCAGATCCACAACAATAAGTCAACAAAGCAACAACCCAAAATAGCAAAATTACTTGGGAGGTTTAAGACTATGTAAAGTCTAGAATTTTTGGCTGAAGACAGAGAACTCCCACATGCTTTCAATTCCTCGTGTACACAACTCCCTCTGGCTGCCCTCCTACTCCACACAAGCATCACTGATGAAAAAGATTATATTTTTATATATATATGTGTTCTTCATTGTTTGTCCATATCCACTGGCAGTATATAACAATAGCATGGGTGGCTTGCATAAAATCATTATAAGTCTTAGGTCAATTTGGATGGATGACATGATCTTTGTACTACTGGCCAACAGTTGGTTGCAGATATTCATGTTGACAGCCCCAGTTTGAATTACTTCTGTTGGTAAACATGGTGGTCCATTTATTCTATCATGTTTTGTCAGATATACTCAAGGCCAACTGCAGTCAGTATCACAGTCATTGTAAACTCCATGATCCTTTCATTAGCTGCTTCATCAAGGCAAGATGTGGTTTTGAATTCTTCTGATACTATGGACGTCAGATAAAATCATAAAAATTTATCTGGATTTTAGGTCTCGTCTTATCTATAGGTTATTTTATATGTGAAAATATACAGTAGTATCTGCTAGCATTTGATGCAAATGCTATAAGTTTTTCTCCTTATATCAATGCTACTTTTAGACTTATAGTCATATTCCTGATTCCTGTAACTTTTGGGTTGTAGGGGCATCACATGTACTGCAGAGTGGTGCTTCTTGGTAATGATACTCTGGCAAGGTCCAAACCTCACGAGACTGGTTTCAATTTTTCTTTTTCTTAGATTGGTTGCCAAACAAGTCTAAAAGGGCCCAGTATATTCTGCTATTTCATCCATGTCTGTGAAGAAAAGAGATTTCATCCCTTTCCTAAGGCAACTTGCTCATGAGTGAATGCAATGAACTCTACTGGAATTTGAAATGTGATCTCTGAGTTTTCACTTCGAGCCACTGTCTATTGCGTCATCACACATCCACCTACCTATGATAGATAAGTCTATCTGTAGTACAACTGGGTTGATATGTTCTAGTAGCAGAGCTCCATTTTTCAAATTCATTAAAGTGTTTCTGTGAGGCAGCTGCTCATTGAAATTCCACATCATTTCTCTGAGGCTTGCTAGATCAAATATCTCTAGAATCAATCAGTGCCAGGAGCTCCTTCACTTAATCTATGATACACCCACCCCTTTCTACATTTTAATATTCATAAGGTAATATTCATATAAAATACAAATTTTAACTTAATTACCTACAATAATGGAACATATGCAATATAGGTGAACAATTCAAGTAGAAGAATTGAACACTACAATTTAGCTAAATACAAATTACAGATACTAGATCATTCCATTAAATCAATAATTTGTGTGATTATTATTAACATCAACTTGAGATTTTTCTTGTTGAATAATTTTAACACATTCAACATGATGGATGAAAAATAGTGGATTTTATATAGTGAATTTTTGGGAATTAGCATGAGCAAAACAAATTTATAGATTTGGATAAAAAAAGACTCCAAAATGATGTCAAACTCTGCATAAAATTGTCATCCTTTAATTGTTGTTTTTAGTTTAATTTGTAACATATATAAATGTTGATAGAAAAAGTAAATGTTGACAAGATAACAAGGGTCACAAAGCTAATTTTTCATTGGCTAATACCAATCATGGACCTTGTTTACATGTATCTAAGGAGATTACAAGCCCCTTATGGTTAAAATATGAACAAATTGAACATCAATGATGAAACATTTATTGTTCACTCTGAATTTGATAAATTCTCTGAAATTGTTTTCAAGCAGTTGCAATTGCTAAACAACTTGAAGTGCTATATATATCAACCATTAGCAAAACAATACAGAATGAAAGCAAAATGCAAGGCCAGATTATCCTGTAGGTTGCAACCTAGGGCCCCTCAAGTTTGGTTAGAATGCTGGTTATAAAAAAAAAACTGTTTTTGTTTTTTACTATGGTTGTCTTGAAGTATGTGTTAATTCAGTTTGTAATAGTGAAATAGTGGCATTTCTTGAAGGATATCTTTTATTGACAAACAGAACAGCTATTCTGGTTTATTTAAAGAATTTGCAATAAGTTTACTTCAATCTATGTAAATGTCACTAAAATATATCACAAGTTAAAAAATATTCAATACAGATGTGGGCACATTAGAGGGATTTCCTCCATCTGAGGGGGCTCCATAAATTTCATTAGCCTAGTGACTCTGAAAAAGATAAAGGTACACTTAAACTGACAGCAAACTTCAAATGTCTCAGTTGGTTAAGTGCCATACATGATATATGCTTGGGTAATCATGTCTCTTTTGATCCATGACTGACTAGGCAAAAGATCTTCCCATTTTTTCCTGTGGAAGACTGGTTGCTAACCAAGGCTATGGAACTCAATCTAGTCTACTATTTAACCAAAAGTTTGTGGGAGAAGAGATGGATTAATACTTTTTAATGGTATTTGCATGTAAGAGAATACAATGAATTCAAACTCAGCTCTTTGGGTTTTTTTTATTCCAAGCTGATATCTCTTGCACCACAACACTTTTAAATTATTAGTTATACAACCAGCTACAAAGATGTGCTTCTCATTAGGGTTGATCACACACACATTGAGGGAAGGAAGAAAGGTAGTTTCTTTCTGAAAGCATCCATTTTTAGGGGTTCCAGTCAGCTACTGCTGCTACTAGACTGCTGAATGCTGCTATTATGTATCTTCTCAGCAGCCAGTCATCTACCTCAGGGATTAAACTCGTTGCAACTAAATAAAACACAAACAAAAGGATGTCTGCTTGTATTTATTCCATTTTTGCAGTAATAATCAAGAGATTATGTAGAAATTATATTTTTTGTTCTGTTCTAACACATTGTCCACTTCTAATAACAAATGATATTGACAATGTTTCCACAATATTGCTGGTTCTCTAGATGGCTGCCTGGAAAATAAGTGTAATTTAGTTGATGTGTAATTTTCTGGTTGTTGACGTTATTGGTCTGACCCAGATGTCGCTTATACATTTTCTGACCTGTCATTTATTGTTTCCGTGTCAAAAATGGCAACTATCTTGAAAAATTGGAATTTTATTTTTTTCTCTTTTACCTTGACACAAACAGTGATATCTGCCAGTGCCATAAAATATTCAAAATAAACTAATTACTAGGATAAGACTCATATTTTCATCAGACTTTTTTTATCAGGGTTTATGAGAAGGGGGTCTAGCTGGTACTTTGCTCTGGAGCCCAAGAACTAAGAACCCAACAGCAACTATGCAACAACCATCTCTCCTTAAAACCAATCACTTTCTACTACCCACCAGCCCAAAATACACTTACATTCACATCCTTAAACATCACTAGACTTATTACAGCATACTTACTTTTTGTATTAATATTTACTGTTAATATTAATATTATTATATTATTATATTATTATTATATTTACTGTCAATATTAATATTGTAGGCCTAGTTGTATAAACATATAACACCAAGGATATCAACCTACAGCCTGGAGTAGATGCATAAATTAGTGTAATGATGTGATTATCACACACCAGAATTTTCATGTCATCATGTGCCTGTATATATTATTATTTTGAGAAAAATCTTTGCCTGTCTTTGAACCCCAAAGAGGTCTTGTACCACTTTGCAAAATTTCTCTTGGTGGCCCTGTCTTTTGTAAATATGTTTAATAAACTTCAGTTGTTTTCTCAATATGTCTATGTGTGATTTCTTTATTCTTTCACTGTCTGATGTATAGAGACCCCACAAAACTATGACAGCAGCTAGATGGAAGCAGTCAACTGTTTAATGTTTTTGTTTGTCATTACATTAAACAAGGTGATGATGCCAATAAGATGCAATTTTGAAAGGGAGTGAAAGAGAGCTAAAGATGCAATTTTGAAAGGGAGTGAAAGAGAGCTAAAGATGCAATTTTGAAAGGGAGTGAAAGAGAGCTAAAAAGACTTTAGAAGGAACCAGAACCCCAATCTTAAACAAGAATCAAGGAATAAACTCCTAGTCCAGTTTGAAAGGAGTTTGAAGCTATTTACTCCTACCGAGGAAAAAAAATTAAAAAATAGTAAATCAAATTTCAGTTTGAAGTAGATTTTAGAAGGAACAGGAAACCGATTTTTAAACAGGAAACAACAATTATACCTCTACTCCTATAAAAGAGATGAACTATCTTCAAAAGTTTGAAACACTCAGTAAGCATCAAACTCGTTACCAGTTTGTGGGACTATCACAATATCTTCTTTATGATAAATCCAATGTTTCTCATTTTGATAACACACCTCTCTAAGAAAAAAGTATTTTTTCAAATTGTTTTTACATATTCCTGTTAAATAATATTTTTAAAAATGCATATAAATAATTTTAAAATATATTAAGAAATATATAAACAATTATTAATTTTTTATAACATGAAGTGTTTTTTTCTTTTGCTGACGTGTTGAACAGTTTATTGACAGCATGATGCTTGTAAAATATAAGGGAGATGGAACTGAAGGATATTATTTACACTACACAATTTGAAGTGTTGTCCTCATTTTAATGCCATATTCATGATGTTTTGACCATTGTACACTCTGATCTTCTTCAGATGATATACATTGAAATTTCAAATCAAATGCTATATTTAGTCCACATGGTAGATTATTCTAATTTCATGTGCTATGCCTTTGTGGATATTTCAGTTTCAGTTAATTTCCTTTAGTAACTCAACTCTCTAAGTTTTTGGTTCCCTCTATTGTGGTCAGGTACTGAACTCACAACTCTTTGAGTCAAGTCACTATTTTGGATTACTTGAACCAACACTTTCAGAGACTGAGCCACATCACCTAAAGAAGAGCAAGAGCATACAACATTTATCAGATTTCGTAAGATTTGATTGCACAGAAAATCCGAGCTTACACACACCTATACCTTTTCATTAGCCAATAAAAAAAGCATATACATTTATATATTTGCCAATAAAAAAGCTCTTTGCATAAGATAGTTCCCTCACTAAATTTTACCATGTGCTGACATCTGCAAAAACAAAACTGATACCTCTTATTTATTGGCCAATCAGGAGTTAGGAAAAAAATCTAAAAGTTGATCTGATTCTGTCTTTCACAAATGTATAAATATGCGTGATTTTTTTCCTTTTCACTTAAGAGAGCTACAGGTCATATAACTGGATGCCAAGTCCAGGTGACCTGCATTTTTCTTTCACTTTCTCCTTCTTCATATACTTTCAACAAAGAAAGAAAGAACATTACAGAGAGTAACAGGTTGTCAACCAGATGTGTCGTCTAGGCAACATGCTTTTTAAACACTCTTTCTTTCACACAGCACTAACTGATTCTTCCATTTCCTCATTATTTGTTAGCAACAAAAAAGTAAAAGGATAGCATTTCTATTTTCATTCTCACTCAGGATGAACTTGTTTTCCGCATTAACAATTCTACACACTCACACCAACACTAGATTTGTCTTTTCTTCACAAATGCATTTTGTCTGACTTTGAGAAAACTGGACTCTTATACAGACACTCAAAAGAAAACCTTTATGCAGAACTTTCAAACATGTTATTTCAAAACAACAAAATTGATATCCTTCTCATTAAATTTACACTTATAAATACTAATGAGACCCTTTTATCTTTCATTCAACCTTCTGATTCTTTCAAATATGATGGGCTTGGTTATGTTTGGCACAAGGCCATTTCATCAGACTAGCTGATGCTCACTATACAGCTGAAACATCATAAACATAGTAATAAAAATGTGAACAACAGTCTGAATGCGGTAAATAGTTACAATACCTTATCTCAGAAATATAGACAGATTTGAAAAATATTACTTGATGAATACAGTGTAAATGCCAGTTTTTTAAATATTTTCCTGATGAGTTGATTTGTAGAAAATCAGAAAAACTATAAAAATCAATTAAGTTTTACTATAAAATTCATACATGTGGCTGTTTCATAGCTTCTGAAATAGTATAAAAAATAATTAGTTAACACAAAATAATTAAAAATGATAATTAAAAAGTGTATAAAAAACATAATGTTCATGTAGGATTGTCTTATACATGTACTTTTTAGAGTAGTGTTTTTATTTTTAAAAAGCTAAACAGTTTAAAAAAAATGAGAAGGGTCAGGAGATAAGTTTCAAAAAGATATTCAAACTTCACAAACGTTAATAAGAATTTTCAAGAAAAAAGATCAAGTTTTCAAAAAAGAATCAAGTGTTTCAACCAAGATAGAAGATGAAATGACACAAAATTTTTATGCTGAAAGAAGAATAAGAACCTAGAAGGGAAAATCAATTTTGGACTGCCACCTGAGAAGAATTTGCAGATAGGAACAAAAACTCTCAATAGAGCTGTTCTATAAAAGAAATACCATATAATGTAAATGTGACCCTATTGGTCTGAAAGCAATCTTTGGCTACCACCTGAGAAGAATTCGCAAAAAGTGGAGAATAAAACAGTCAACAGAACTCTTCTATAAAATAAATACTATAAAAGGTACTCATGACTCTAATGGTTTTAAATCAATTTTTGGCTGCCACATGAGAAGGTTATGTAAATTTTAGATAAGGAAAATAATGAACCTGCCCAAGTGTAAGACAAAAAAAAAAAAATAACAGCATGAAAAGAATTTAGATACTATCAAAATATCAATGTGGTGACCACTTTTTACAATTCGTCTTTTGTAGAACAGTTCTATAAACTTGTTTCCTTTTGCAAATTCTTCTCAAGAAATAGTTAAAAATTGATTTTCCTTTTGGGTCTAAAGTAGGGAGCTCAATCATATTTATTAAATTGACCTTATGCCAAACATAACCAAATTCCCCACAATTTAAATTTATCAGAAGATTGGTAGAATAAAACTGTTTTGTTTGTATAAATAAATGAAAATTTATTTATCGAACAGCATAACATGAATTTGTATGTATGAAATTATTTACTATGAAAATATTCTAAAAGGAAGTGTTGTAAGGAGTTTAATGAATTAAAAATTTGTTCGTTTTATCAAAATGTGATTTGTGCAGATAAAGATAAGTTCATGTTTTTGCTGTATGTATCAACAAAGTAGTAGTAATGTTTTGTTCCTTTCTTTTGTGCACGGCAAGTAGGTGAAGAGGAAGAAGGAAAGATAAAGAAAACAGCATGTGAGGTGAGGGAGTGCAAATTTGCCTTGGTCTTTTTTCCAGCACAGAGGCAATCCTTTTTTTCTATTGGTCAAAAAATAGATTTTCACACTTGCTCGCAAGTTTGAAAACAATATTTTTATTTTGTAATCACCACAGGTCCTACTCTGCCTTCAGGATGAAATTAAGGTGTCAGTTAATTTTGGTAGAAATATTAAGATCTTTTATAAAAATTTGACCTCCTTTGAAATCTGAAAACTTACTTTGTAGCCAGCAGGCTCTGTGCTTTTTGTGTGACTGATCATTCTCTTCTGTTTTGAAACCTCTGTCTTAAAATCTGATTGAGGGAGGAGGGAGGAGGTGCAGAGGGCTGCAGAGAAAGCATTCTTTTGGACCTGGCTCAAGAAGGAAGATGGAAATTGGTTTGAGAATACTGGTGTGACAAGACAGTGAAGAGAAGTTGCCTGTGGGGTGCTAATAATTGTGAACTAGTGAGTCACACACCAACAACGTGTGGTCATGAAATCCAGTCAGCACCAGTGTTGAGGGGACTCCATGAGGAATGGCCCCACCATGGCGAGAGAGGGGCCAAAACAGTGCTCCAATCCTTCTCTGATGACCCCAACATATACTGGATTCAGTTGTGAAGTTACTGACTGGAAATTACTGTTGGTATCAGTGTTTATCTCTTTTCATCTCTTTTTTCTTCACCTTGATCTGCTGGCCAATCTCTTTTAGTAAGAAATGAATTGGCTTCACACAGATCTTATATTCAAATCTTGCACACTCAAACCTCAGTAAAGGAGTTATAACTCTGAGTAAATAATTAAAACTGCACTAACATTTATACATACAAAAATATTTATATTTGTCTATACATGCTGTTGTTTTCAAGGACGCATGGTCCAGTGGATATAGATGTTGGTTAGTTCCAGTGACTTGACCTAAAGAGTTGTAAGTTCAATACCAGGCCACAGCAGAGGTGAATAAATAACTTAGTGAGTTAAATTAAAGGGAAAAAACTCATGAATACCAGAAGTGGAATGATATACCCCAGTGATCGTAATAAAGGATTCGGTTCATAATTTCTAGCACCTGAAGGAAGCTGCAGTGTACAACAGCCAAAATATTGTAAAAATGGTAACAAAGATGAGGACAATAGTTCAAATAATGTAAATAGTGTAAAAATACTTGGAAAAATGAAAATCAGCAATACAAGGAAACAACTATTATTTATTATCTTGTTGTTATGTGGTTTTAGAGAAATAAAAGATAGTAATACCGAGTAAAATTGTGTGTTTGGGGTTAAATGTAGATCAAATATGGATTGGAATTAATTCTCATATGTTTTCATATAGATGTGTGTAATGAGTGTCCAGATAATTTAGAAAATACAAGAAGTGCATGGGGTTTTCTTACCTCAAATTTTTGTTGAGTATTAAAATATAAATGTTACTATTATCGCCTGAAAAGGTAAAGGAGATAAAATTTTTGTTGACACACATGATAACGACCTGTGCATATGAGCTGCTTGCCCAATAATGAGAAAGTCACATAGTTGTGTATGTAGAGGAGGAAAGTGGGGTTGATTCTTGCCAGTTTAGAATGAGTGAATTAATGATAATTGTTTTATTATAACTATTTTTTGACACTATAATTAATTTTTTTTATTGACTTTTTTATGGACACATCATTATGGTCATATAATTAATTATTTAATTTATGTTTTACTTTATGGACACAGCATCTTTCTGCTTCAAAATCTAATTACATTCTTTCTTACTAATCAGCCTCTTTAAGAAATAAATAGACTTCAAACAGACCTTAGCTTCAAATTTTATGAAGGCATAAGCCCATCATTTTAATTGAACAGAAAATAATTTTTTTTTAATCTAAAAATGTATCTGCAACAATCTACCTAGGCAGGAATAATTTGTCAGTTCATTAACTACCAAGTCTAAAACTTAGAAGTTTTACAAGAATGTAAGAACTTTTTTTTATAAGCTTTTTTTGAAAAACCACTTCTCTAAAATGTATGTGTAATAGACAAATCTAGATGATTATATTTTTATTTTAAACTTTGTGATTGATTTTAATTATTTTACAATACACACTAATAAGATTTTTTAAAAATAGTTATGAATCTTATTC
Source organism: Ascarosepion bandense (assembly GCA_037127315.1). Lineage (NCBI taxonomy): Eukaryota > Metazoa > Mollusca > Cephalopoda > Sepiida > Sepiidae > Ascarosepion > Ascarosepion bandense. The sequence continues at coordinate 1,520,354 of JBBBDQ010001586.1, read as the reverse complement.
TTGGCACCTTTGTTAATGTTCTGGATAAGAGGAAAAACATTTTCTTTTCTCCCAGAGGAAAAATTATTTTAACATTTATTAAACATTTTTGTACATGCTTCATAGTAATTTTTACTCAGTTGTCCATGAAAACTGAAGATAAACCAATAGCTAAAGAATTAACAAAAAGGTGTTGAAGTAACTTGCCACAAAATAGTTACAACAAACAAAAAACTATATTATTTTATAAGAGACAGGGAACAGTAAATGTGCTTACTCTATAATTGCAGAAAAAATGTTACTAATAATTACTAAGATAATAATAACATAAACAACACTGAATAATGATAAAAAAAAATATTGGGTTGGAAAAGCCAATTAGATTAGCATTTTTCCAAAAAAAAGAAAAAAAAAAGTTTTACTTTTAAATACAAGTTAAAAGAAATTATTTAATTCAACCAAATTCAATAGAGAAATCTTCCATCGAGAGTGGTTAACAAATTTCAGTTATTTTAATCAAAAATCAAAATTTTAACAATTAAAAATTATAGGTTCAGCAGTGAAAATATTTCAGCAGACACAGAGCTATGTTTAAGTCACCAAAATATCATTCCAAAATTTGAGGCTGTAGTAAAAATATCACAATCGAACCCATGAAAAAACCCAAAGTTTATAGCTTAGATATGGCACAAAAAGCCGAACGAAGTATGGAACAACCAGTGAGACGCGGATTTTACTCGTTCATTATATGATCCAGCCAGCTTCTTGCTAATCATTTAATTTAACAGTAACACTAACAGTAAACACCAACCCACCTTGAAAAATGAAAATAGTTCGCTGTAGGTCGAATTTTTAATTTTTGATAATTGCAAAAACAAAATGTTTAATTAACACTAACACTAACACTAACAGTTATTTCAGTATTCAAAATTAAAAAAAAAATGATTTTTATTTATAATCGAAAAATTTAAATATAGCATTGAATGGGTCCTTTTAATAAAATATAGTGAAAGCAAAATTTCACTTGAATTATCTCCCTTGATTTTCGCTCTTTCGCTAAACATTTGGAATCGTTTTCAAAGGACAGTTGGAATTGGAGACAGAATTTAGTTAAATAATCAAAATCCGACATAAGTTCATTAAAAATTCTACAGTAACGTTTCTTTGCACTAAGGAAGTAAAAAAAAAAATCTAACGAAAGACGACAGAAAAAAGTAAGTTTGACTTCCTTTTTTCTTTGTTTACAAATTGCAATTAAAAATGCAAAACAAATTTTGAAATTAGCGACCGTCTCTCTCCAAAGTCCAAACAAATTAATAGTAAGATATCAAAAACGAAGTCTAACCTCTAAAAATATTTCTACAAAGCTTTTTTTTTTTGTTGGTAAAATGATCTATTCAGTATACAATTCATTCAAATGAGAACTTCATTAAATAGCAATACCCTTTACTTTTTTTTTCTTTTTTTTCATATTTGGCATTTCGGAATGTAGCGATGTTTTGCTTCCATTTCGGCAAAAAAAGCATCCATTTTTTTTTCTTGGCACCAACTTATTGCAAATTAAATTACGTTACCTCCAAAAAAAAAAAAAGGTCGCAAAACGAAACAAGGTTTTATCGTAAGAATGTTTTTTTTAAAGAGGAAAAATCAACAAAGTATTTTAATTTTATAGTCTGATTAATTAATGATTTTATTGAATTTGTTAATTTTATTGTTAATCTCGCACGTTCGAAATTTTGGTTAAAAATCTTTTTTTTTTTTTTTTGTGTTAGCGGAGGCGGCGAGGTACCTCCACTAATTCTCTAAAAAACAGCATAGTAGAAAAATATAATGCGCCTTTTCTCTTTTTTTTTTCTTTCATTCCCCCCCACCCCCGTGAAAAAAAAAATTAACTTTTAAATTTTTGCAAAAATCAAATATCGGATTTTAATTAAATTTTCGGGATTTATTCACAAATGAAACATTTGTTTGTTTTGTTTTATTTTGTTTTTTTGTTGTTTGTTTGTTTTGTTTTTTAAGAAAATCTTGAAAAAATATTGTTTTCAATTTGTTGCCCCCACCAACTTATTTAATTTTATGAAATTTTTAGAAATTCATGTTTGTTTTAAAAACTGATAAATAGAATTGGAATAAAATTTAAATACATGATCAAAGTGAATTAATACATTTTGTTTTTGCACTTGAGAATTTATAACAAAATATTAAATGCTATAGTTTATTTACAACATTCTAAAAATTAAAATACAATTAGAAATAAGGATGCAGGTAAAATGATTGGCTCCTTATACTGATCCTGTAAGTACCTGACTCCTCATGCTATCCTCTACCTATATAAGAACAAGCTCAGGCTGAAAATGAAGTACTGATGCCATATCCAAGCAAGAGCTGCCCAGACATCACTTTCACTCTTCATAGAATTCAAAAGCATCTCCAAGGCCTTGTTGAAGATTAACTATTTTCTGTCTATCTAACTTCACTCTCATAGGCAGGATGTAGCGAGTCTGTGTTATAAACAAGCGTATGGCTGCAAGAAGAATTATGACAAAGGCAGGTGCAAATTTCTCATTTATTAAAAATAAATATGAGTGGTTTATGAATTTGGCTGTCCTGAATTCTTAGCTGGTTAACGTCTGGGTGTGCATGAATTTGTTTTAGGCTGGCTGTCTAATTGTAAGTAATGTTCACAAGGATATGTGTGGTTTTCAAAAGCAGTTGTCCTTAGTGGAAGGTTGAAAGAAGAAGAAAGTGAGCAAATATGTGCTGCTTGAAGAGTGGAGTAGGTAATCTGTAACTCTGTGATGTTCTCTCTTTCATTCCGTAATAGTAATTGTGACATTCGAAGGGTTGTTCTTTCTTTCTTCCTTGTCAGCAGTGTGTGAGAAAGAGGAGTAAGGAATTGACATGATAGTGGGTGAGAAGATAAGGCAGCCAGTGGGTTAAACCCATAGTGAACCGTAGCAGCCTGTGAGCCCTTCTTCCGAATTTGATTTCCTTAGTGGTTTTTATAGTGAAATTAAATTTCACGTAGGCTTGTTAGATTTCTCAGGTTTTGTTTCCGGGTGTGTTTTCCAGGGTTCTCATTTGCTGATAAATGTTTTCACATATGTATGTGAGGAAAGAAGAAATTTGTCATGTTAGTTTCTAATCTGACATAGACAAGAACATAATACTTCCATTTACAGACTACTCAGACAACAGTATTTAGCAAGTAAAACTCGGAGCCTGTTTTAATGGGTTTCAGAGATAGAATGTTGAAATCCAATTTGGAGCCCAAATTGAATGTTTGCTAAGCAGATTTTGAGTGTTTTCAATGACTAAATCAGAGGAAATATAACATTCAGTTTTATAACATCTGTCACTGCTGTATTGTTACTACCATTGAAAGTGCTCGGACAAACTGCATTGCCTAGTTTTATCAGTTTTGACTGTCACAGATAGCACCTGCCATGCCAGTTACATAGTAGCAAACCACCCACACTCCTTCTGTATTCCATCAGTGAAAAGCAGCATCTTTCCACGTAGCCTTATGGAACAAACTCCCAAAAGGATGTTTCCCAATCACTACAATATTAACCTGTTCAAGTCTAGTCAACCATTATCTTTCTCTCCACCTATCCATATAAAGTAACCGTCTACCTTGAGTGCCCCCTCCCCATCGTACCTGTAAAGGGTGAACCGTACTGTAAAAACGAAACAACTAAAAATGCAATGCAATATTCATCAATTATCATTTTATAAGGCTATAAATACGGATGCTATTTTTTTTTATTCATAATTTTATTAAATTATTAAAATATGTAAACCAACTATATAAGTAAATCCTTAAGATTTACCATTTTACATAATTTGGATTAATTGGCAATTAGCTGATGTTTTGCCACCCATTCCAATAAATGATATGATAAGTAATGTAAATAAACAATCTAATAAATGTGCTTATTACTTTTGTTGTCAGTTTTCAAGAACAAAGAAAATGTACGAATTCACTTTATAGGTTTAAGTTTAAATAAAATTTTAATCATTGTTTTTTAAAACATTGCCTAAGAGTGAAGGTAGTTAAAAAAGTAGAATACACATTTTTGAATACAAAACTAAAAAACATCTTCAGTTTTCTAAAAAAAAAAAAATAAAACTTTTTCATCAAAATCACTATAACTAAACATTTAAAAAATACCTTAAAACCTCAGCTTTTTGGCATTAAATAACTCACAGAGGTTGATATGTCATTAAACAAAATTCATACTCTCACGTACTCACTAGAAAAAAATTCACTGTTAATGTATCATTCTAAAATTGTACCATGTTGGGAACTATGGGATTAAATAATGGAAGTTTTACTTAACATTTTTTAAAAAAATGATTACTTTTAAAAATCTAATTCTGGAACATCACATAGAATGTTGATTATAATGAATGTTGGAGAAACTCAAATGCATCTAATTTTTGGTCTTGAATGATAAGAATGTCAAGGCACTTGATCAGTATTCTCTACATTTGAGTGCCCATTTCTCAAAGCTGTAAAGTCTTTCTTAGTGTTGTCTTTCCTTAATTTACAGCTATTATCCACATTTTTACACCTTCAATCGAGGAACTTAATAGCATGTGTTGTTTTTTTTTTCTACCCAAACAAGGCAATAAAGCCATAAAAATGCAAGGGTTACTGAGTGTAAAAGAACATGAGACAAAAGAATATATTATTAAGAGAGAACATAAAAGAGCCAGAATTAAGATTGATATTGCATTTAAATTTTTAAAGATCAATGTTGACTAGAAACACAAGAAGTGCAAGAGAAGAAACTGTTAGCATAGAAATTACAGTTGCATCTAGCCGTTTGAATTGTCAAATGATAAGACCTTGCCACCACTCTATAGAATGTAACATAAATCTAATCTAAACTTATAAATGGAACTTTGTGTGTGTGTGTCTGTGTGTCCATTACCTATAGACTCCGAAACAACTGAACTGATTTTCTTGACAATTTACACAGTTGTACTATAAGCGTCCGCGAGTGTTCTTAGCTAGGTTTTGTGTTGAGGTATCCCCAATAAATATCGAAAATCGATAATCGAAAATATCGGGTTATAGAAGGAGTGGTCCAATTTTAATCAAATTTGATACACTCATAGACAAAGACATAAGAAACGATATTCAGAAGTTTCAAGGTTGCAGTTCTTACAATAGTGCAGAAAATTTGATATCGATACCAGGAAATCAAAATTTATATCCATTCATTTTTTTCTTTTCAAAATAACATGTGAGAATACATACAGGAGAGAAGCCATTTGCTTGTCAGGTATGTAAATCAACATTTTCAGTGAGTTCTCAATTAAAAGTTCACATAACAGAAAAACCATTCTCCTGCCAAGTGTGTGAATTGGCATTTTCACAATATTCTCATTTAAAAGATCACATGAAAATACGGTTTCACTTTAACTGGAAACAACTATTGCTTTTTAATCTTTTGTACCAACAGCCAAAGAGTCTGAGCTCCAGGACCATGGATTAGTTTTAAAGCTTTCATTACACCCAAGCAATGCCGGGCTATACTGCTAGTATTGTTATAATAGAAAAGTTTATAACTCCTGAAAAATGTATTATATCAGCCTAAAGCCATAACACAAACTATTAATCTGCTAAAAATTTGATTCAGTATGGCTTCCTTTAACCTTCACTACATGTCAGTCTTTCTTGAAAGTCATTGATGGTGACCTGCACAGTTTCCATGACTATTTTGTCCCATACTCTCTTCAGAGCTTCATTATTGTGTAGAACAGTCATCACCCTCAAGAATTCCCCACAAACATTAGTTAAGAGCCTTAATAATTATTGATGAGGATGATCATTCATCCTTGATGATTAAACCATAAAAGTTGTCTCTGCTTTGATACAGAAGCTATATGTCTTGTCTCTCAGTCTTACTGAAGTGTCCAATGTTCATCACATATAAGTGACATTGCACCACAGCTTGAGATATTATCTATGTATCCTAGGGTCGAGTGAAAAAATGAAAATTCTGAAATCATATTCCTAATAGTAATAAAAAGTTATGTCTTTACTTAGAAGTCAGTTAGTTAAGTGCCATACGTGATACACGCTTGGGCGATCATGTCTCGAAAGAGACATGACTGACTGGGCAGAAGATTATCCCGCAGTAAGTTGCCATTGTTTTCTGCAGTAGACTGGTTGCCGACCAAGGCTATAGAACCCAATCTGTCCTATTATTTAACCCATAACTGGAAGGAAGAGATGGATTAATACCTTTCCCAAGGGTATTTGTGCATAAGTGAATACAATGGATTCAACTGGAATTCGAACTCGGCTCCCCGGCTTATCCACTGTACCACAACGCACATCCTAGAAGTACCAAATCCAAAATATCAAATTTAATTAATATCTTAGGCTGCTGAAATTAGTTTGAAAAATTGACATTTTAAGTATGCAATTTTCAAAATTTTTTTTAATTTTTTTTAATTTGATAGCATTTATTATCTAATAGTAATGTAATAATATGAAAATGGTTAGTGATCCAGGCAGCCAATCAGCTCTGAAAATTAATTTCTCTCACTAATCAGTAGCTTAAAAAGATTAATTTCTTCCCCCTAACTTTTTTTTTTTAATGCTACTTAAAATGTATGTCCTAAAATAATATTTGCAAACTGTGTGAACTGAAATGTATCACAAAGCAAAAACAGTCCATGCCATACAATGAGAACAGTCAGGGTTGTCAGACAGTTTCTGTGACCACATCACCTCTTACATCTGGCCACCTAACTTGCCAGACTGCAACTTCCTGGATTATTATATATGGAGCACAGTTGAGTGAATGACCAACAAAACTCCTTGTAACACCAAAAATGAACTGAAGGCAAAGATTATGGCAGCATTCACCTAATTAAACAAGAAGACAATCCAGAATAGTTGCAAGAGATTCCAAAGTCATCTGGAGGCCTTGGTTGAAGTCAAAGGCAATTTTAATGAATAAATTTACTCTTTACTATTTTAAGATATCTTTGTGTATTTTGGTAAATATATCTATTAAAATAAAATAACAATGTTATTTTTATTTTTGTGTAATTCAGATGACAATTTATCCATTGCACCCTGTATGTTACAAATTAAGCTAAGCATAACTAGTCTTTAAAAAAATCACTATATAAAATTTGCTATTTATCAGTTGTTGAAAGCAGAATAAGCAACAGACTCTTTTTAGGGTTGAAAACCTTATATTTTTTCTTTACTAAATAGTAGTCAGTAAACATAGATAAATGTGCCCACAATAAGACTTTTATAAAAAAAATAGTTTTTCCCATGATACCACTTTTTTAACTACCTTCACTTTTCAGCAATATTTGGTTTTAAAAAGTGATTAGAATTTAAATAAAATAAATGTTGAAAGTAAATATACACATTTTGTTGAGAATTTAAAACAAAAATATAAAACACTATTATTAGATTGTTTATTTACAAGAATAATTTTATATGTATAACATTTTAAAAACTAATACAATTGTATTAGCTAATGAAATGAAATATTTATTATTTACTTTATAAATAAATAAATATAAAAACAATTTCTATTCATAAATATATGAACCATCTATAATGAAATCTTTATTGTTTTATAAACTTCAAAATGTTTGGCAGCTAACTGATGTTTTGTGAATGAACAATGTGGGCAAACATGAACTTTCGTGCCTACAATAAGACATAGTGTCAAAAGGATGGTTTAATTATGACACCACTTTTAATTGCTTGTTTATTTACAAGAATAAATCTATATTTACATTTGATAAACTAATAAAATTAGAACTAATGTTGTGTAACATTTATCACTTACCAATTTATAATTTATAAACATTTACTAAATTATGTGAACCAAGTATAAGAACATCTTTATTTACCATTTTGTAATGTTGAAATCGATTGAAATTTGCCAATGTTTTGCCAACCATGCCAATAAACGAGTAATATAAGAAAAAATAGTGTAAATAAGTTACATAATAGTGTTCAATATTTTGTTGTCTATTCTCAAAAACAAAGAAATGTATAAATTTACTTTGATAGATTTAGGTTTTATTAAAATTTTAATCATTTTTTTCCAAACAATAAATTTTGTTAAAGATAAATTGTTTTTAAAAATTGATTTCATGAAGAGGGGGATATCCTTTTGATACCCCAACTTCTTGTCTGTGTATTTATCCATGTTTGTTTGTAATTTCAACATATCAATAATACACTTTTTGTTTTTGATAAATAAAAAAGAAAATTTTTCTATTTCTGTTTGTTGAATAGTAGAACAAAATTCATGACATTATGTGACACATTATAGTTCATTGCAGCACATCTGTGTTCAAAATTTGTCTATTGCTCATTTCCCATTCCTTCCTTGTTTTTTGAACAGGAGTAGAGATTTATTCCCTTTCTTATAATCCTTCTAAAGTTTCCTTTCACTCCCAATAACCTTTTGCATCATAGTGGCATTATTGCTTGCCTTGGTGGGATGAACTGATTAAAAAATAAAAATAAATCAATTTCATTTTTTTTTAAAATAATATATCTTTTTTGTTCACAGATTAATTTTCATGGAGAATAACAGTTTTCAAATTAGAAGGGACACATACAATCTCCTACTGAAGAAGAGAATGCATATTCTAAAAAACGTGGATGTATATTTTGATAAGTTAAAATAGACAAAATCACAAAAAAGGATACACTTCTGTTTCTTGTCAATATCCTACAATAGCATTTTTGCTTAATTCTAATTTAAAAAACAGTGAAGAGTTATACTTCTCATGTCAATTGTGTAGATAAGCTGTTTCACAAAGTTTAAGTTTGATGAAAGCATACAGTGGAGAGAAACCATATTATTGTAAAGTGTGTGGATCAGCATTTATACAGGATTGAAAGTAAATATGCACAAGCATTTCAACTGAAGAAAAACCTTATTGATAGAATATGCATGTGCATTTTCATCTAATTCAAACTTAAAAAAGCCATATGTGGATACAGATAAGTGTAAAATGATAATCTTTTAAAGTATATGAATCAGAATATTGAAATTTCACTTTAAAAAAGCCACATGCAAGTACATAAAGGAGAGAAAACATTTCTTTGTCATGTGTGTGGATTGATATTTTCACGGATTTCCTATTTAAAAACACACATGCAAATGCATTCAGGAGAGAAATCATTTGCTTGTCAAGTCTGTGGATCAGCATTTACACAGAGTTTTCATTTAAAAACTCATATGCAAATGCACACAGGAGAGAAACTATTTTCATGCCAAGTGTGTGGTTCAGCATTTGCACACAATTCCAGCTTAAAAAAACATGTGAGAATACACACAGGAGAGAAGCCATTTGCTTGTCAGGTATGTGGATCGGCATTTTCAGGGAGTTCTCAATTAAAAGTTCATATGAGAATACATACAGGAGAGAAGCCATTTTCCTGTCAAGTGTGTGGATCAGCATTTTCACAGAATTCCAGTTTAAAAAAACATGTGAGAATACATACAGGAGAGAAGCCATTTGCTTGTCAGGTATGTAAATCAACATTTTCAGTGAGTTCTCAATTAAAAGTTCACATGAAGATACATGAGGGAGAGAAACCAATTAAAAGTTCACATAACAGAGAAAAACCATTCTCCTGCCAAGTGTGTGAATCGGCATTTTCACAATATTCTCATTTAAAAGATCACATGAAAATACATACAATAGAAAAGTCCGGCTTAAAAATCACTTGAGAATACATACAGGAGAGAAACCATTTGCCTGTCATGTGTGTGGATCACAATTCGCCCACAGTTTCACCAAAAAAAAGCACATGTGAATACATGCAGGAAAGAAAGACTTTGTCAAGTGTGTAGGTCATCATTTTCACAGAATTTCACTTTAAAAGTATATAGGTGAAGACCAAGAATAACCAAAGAAAAACCACCACCTGTAAACACATTCTGGAGAGAAGAGATTTTCTTGTCAAGTTTGTGCATCAGTATTTTCAAAGAATTTTAATTTCAAATAAACATGAGTATATATACAGAAGAGACAGCCATTTTTAATGAATTGTGTTGGTCAGCATTTTCACAAAATTATTGCAAAACCTTAATAGTGAACAGATTGGGTGTGGAAATTTTAGGTTGTTCAACTTTTCAAAAAAAAAGAGATATCCTCTTTCATTATCAGCATAAGGAAAACAATTCTATGCTGTAGAATGAACAAAAGGTTCAATTAAAAAATCTAAACAGTTACAGACATCTGAAGAAGGGTGGATGATACAGTATATGAAATGTAGTGTTGATAACAACCAAGATCAGAACACAAACCTGAATTACTGTATAATAATAATAATAATAATAATAATAATTCCTCTTCTGAAAGATTGAAAAAAATATAACTTTATATCAGTATGTTCAGTATAATATTGATCTAGCATTCATGTATGGATTGCTCATCTTTTTCTTCTGTCATATCTTATGACTTTCCAGTTTAAAAGATGGAAAATCATAATACTTAAAACTCAACGTCATTTTTATTCCAAGGTTTTATGACAATTCATCATTTGAACAAGAAAATCACTTTGAAAAATGTGACTAAATATCAAATTAAATTGAAAATATAAAATATTTTAGTGAAATAATATCAACCAAACAAAGGAAACCTTATGATGGTTAGAAGGCACTTTGCCAAAATGTTGTCTATAATAACATTTATAATAACTAAGACGAGGACAATAGTTAGAAATAATGTATATTGATGGTCATCTTAAGAATGTAATAACTAAATTATGAAGAGTTGTGCTAATCCTCAGGTTAACCAAATATATAAAAAAAAAAACCAAAACACTGATATCTTTTGGAATGGTGTCATAGTAGATACAAGAGTTGGTTTTGTATGTGTTCATACCCTGGTTCATACCCTGGTTAAGGAGGAATGAACAATAGCTGGCATCATGGGAACGAAATAACACTTTAATCAACAGGTATTCCATATCAGCCAAACAATGAGCACATGATTATATATATATATATATATATATATATATAAACAATCAAGATGAGGGCAATACTTTGAAAACAACTAAAGTATATTGGTAAATTATCACTTATAAAACATTGTTTAAGAAAAACTTAAGTGTATTGGCACAAGGATTAGTTAAAGCACATTTGTTCGTAGATTAGGGAGATTCCTACACATCAGTAAAATATTGTAATTTTTCCCCTCTTTCAGCATGCACACACACACACACACACATATCAGTTAGGATCAAATATGAATTGGAGTTTGACATAATAGTAAGATGAAAAACAAATAGTAAGCCTTTATCAATCTAATGTTATTATTTTATTAAAGCTTCATCACAGGCAGTCTTTAATAAAAGCAATAGGTTAGATTGATAAATGTTTACTATTTGTTCTTTATCTTATATGTGTGTGTGTGTGTTGACTCTGAGGTTAACACTGAGTGAGGCTAGTCTGTTTTGTGCATGAGTGCAATTTTCAGGTTGCCTGAAGATTACGTTCAAGCAAGAAACAAACTGTCACCACTAGGTATGTGTGTGTGTGTGTGTGTGAGTGAAAGAGAGATTTTATGGGAAAATCAGCCTTCCCATTACCATAGTTTCATCACCTCTGGTATCACTAGAGAGTGAGTTGAACTTCTCAAGAATTGAATGTCTAACTCACTCCCTGACAATACCAGAGATGTCAAAATTGCGAGAAGGTTGGTTTTCCTGCAAAATTTTATATCTTAAATTCTGCATTTACATTATTTGAATTTGCATTAAGTGCTTTTTATTTATTCGATTGTTTTTGACAAATAGTTCATTTGTCAGTATGTATGTGTATGTATGCATGTGTGTGTATATATATATATATATATATATATATATATGTGTGTGTGTATTAGTAGTGTAATGGTTAATGGCTAAGAAACAGCAATTAGTATACTATGTTTGAATTCTTGCCAAGTGTTGTATTGCTAAGGTAAAAGTATGATACCAGATGATGTGTGCTGAAATACAGCACAATAACCATGCTAATGGATATTAAGTACAAACAAGACAAACACAGATATGACAGAAGAACAATAATTAGAAGAGAGTGGTTAAGTTGTTAGTTGCAAATAGCACAGTTCAATAATAATCATCAATGACACTCAAAATTCCTGACTGCTATTAATCTTTATTTATATAGCTATTTCGGTCCACAAACCATTCCATCTTTGTGAGTGCTAGAGGGGTGTCTGCTCCTCTACAACACCAAGTTTCTTACTTTTATACGTATAACCTTCATTTGTCATCAGTCTAAAAGAAGGACAACTCTGAATTCAAACCTGAAGATGGCTGTTTGAAGATTTTTGGAACACCACAACATTTTTGTTATCAGTTCTTATGAAAAGGGTGGCTGGCTCTATACATCCCTCACCACTATTGAACTCTTAGGCCCTTATACATAAAAAATTGAGTTTTCTCTAACACACGCAGACAGACAGTTTCATTAAATATGACTGACAAGGTACTGCAATTAAGCTTTGTATTTGATTTTTCTTGTGTTTGTATAAGTGTTTTCTTTCTGGACATAAAATGTGTAAGACCTTTCCAAATGTTCAATATATCCAAGCATTTTTGGTGGTTATTCTTTTAAAAAGAAAAAAAAAACTAAAATAATGAAAGCATCAATAATAAAAAACAAAAAGGCCAGCACTTAATAATATCAACTATAAACACTGTCATGACATGCTGACCATGTTTGGAAAATAAAAACAAAAAATTCTCATCGCTACAAATGCACATACTTAAAATCTTATCACACATTGAGTGCTGGTGTTAATAAAATAGTGCTTGATGTAATATAAGAGAGCTATTAAGTTCATATTAATAAATATACATATCCCTCACCAGTAACATGACTCTGTTTTGTGCACGAAACAATCATTAGATGCTGAGTTGCTACTATATATAGTAGCAACTCAGCATCTAATGATTGTGTATATATATATATATATATAGTGACATGCATAAGTATTGGATACGTTATTTTCTGTTATAACTCTAGTTTATGTTCCCCATTTTGCCTGATATTTGGTGATATCTTGTAAAGTTGTTTTAGTTGTATGTGGAAGGAAGATTTTTGCTTAATTTTAATTGAAAAAAACTGTGAAGAGTTATACTTCTCATGTCAATTGTGTAGATAAGCTGTTTCACAACAGTTTTAATTTTTTTTCCACATACACCTACAACAACTTTACGAGATATTACTTACCAAATATCAGGCAAAATAGTGAACATAAACTAGTTATAACAGAAAATAACATGTATCCAATACTTATGCATCTCAATATATATAGAGAGAGAGGGAGAGAGATATATTTAGCATCACATGTATCAACAGAGCCAAGCTTTACAAATTTAGATAGATGTGTCTTCCAAAATTGACAACACCTTAGCTACATACTCTTCACGGTCCATAAGAACCACCCCAGCAGCCTTATCCAGTCAGGGGATCACTAAATCATTTTTGTAGAAACACAGTTTTATAATCCAGAGTTCTTAATTTTGCCCTAATTTGTACTATTTTCTTTAATTTACCTATTAAATTAGTGCTGTACCTTAATTTAAGATATTTAAAGATATTTTTGTAGGTACAGAACCTGATTATAGATATGAAAGTATGTAGCTGAACACTATTGGACATTTTAAAAACAAAGCAACCCGTTTCACTCTTGCTCTTCAGGCCTCATTGGGAGATAAAAAAATTAGAATAAAATAAATCATGGAATGACTGAAGGAGAAAAAAACCCTCAAGTAAATTCCCCCCTCCCAATGAAGTAAATTCTGAGATTTATAAGCATAATTGTAGTTGTGGAGCCAACTACATAGGGAGAACTACTCAGTGTCTAGATATGAGGATTAAACAACGCATTCCAAGCAAGCTTGGCTTCAAATGAACCTGTTCCAAATACTTATGGTTTCTCTGTATGTGAGCAGTTTTTAAATAATAGAAAGTGTGCTACTGAGTTCAGTGTGGAATAGTTCAGTCTCAGTCACACTCTGTACTCCACTTAAGACTGCTAGAGTCTCTGTATGTCGGGTCTAATTTTTTCTCATGATGAGGCCTGAAGAGTGGGAACAAAACCAGTTGCTTCATTTTTAAAATGTCTAATAGTATTCAGGTATATACTTCAGTGTGTGTGTGTGTGTGTGTGTTTTTGTTATATATATATATATATATATATATGTAAAATTTTAAGGTATGTTATATTAAATTCCTCAACATCAGGGATAGTGTATATAAATATAAAGTGGTCATAAATGTCGAGAAATATACACAATTATTAGGTCATATGTGTTTGATAAGTAGGGATCAAATATAGATTGTAAACGATGTTTACTATTTGTTCTTTCATGTCAAATATTAAAGTTACGTTAATTACTACAAACTGATGCATTAGAATAATGAAGCCACTTTTAAATATATATTTTTAAACATTTATTAAATGGTTCGTACTGTCAGAATTTTCAAAAATTAATAAAATGTTTATCTTAACATTTTTGATAGAGTTCTGCTGTTCCACGCTCCAATGATGAAAACGTTTTTTTTTTTATTCCAAGCAGAATCAATTTTTGTTGTCACTGTGTAAACTTGGTGCTAAAAGAAAAAGCATTTTTCAACTAATCAAAAACCTACTAAATTTGTATTTCAGATCTCTCTGGAAGCCTACCTAAAAGTATAAATTCTAAATTCTGTTTCTTTTATTTATTTATTTATTTATGTATTTTATACTACAGATACAGTGTCTGGCACAAATGCCTTCTCACCTGCAAGTTTTAGTAACTCTGATATACACCAGAGAAATTGATTAAATTTTTTTTCTACTCACCAGTTTTGAACACTAAGCTATTAATAAACATGACTAACTTTTAGAAATGGCTGCAACCTGTACTTTATTTATTCATGCTGAAATCAATTTAATGAAGAGATTAAACTCTGCAACCAAAAGAACTTAGCTTTGTGAGTCACTGTTTCAATGATATTGTATACATTTCATAATTAAATTTTGAGTTTTTATTCATTGCTGTTTTGTTCTTTTGTGTAATATAAAATACCTGCATTCCTGCACTGAATTTGTTTGTTTACAGCTGCCTCTTCCTTTCTCTTTTTTACTAATTTTCACCCAATACAAAGCCAAAGAGCCACTCAATGCAGTGTGTTACTGTGTTGGGATATATTAGCATAGGAGAGGACAAATGTTACGTGTATAGAGATGAAGGAGACTTTAGAAAAAGCTGTCAACCCAATCCGAAACAGAAAACAAGGGATAAACCTCTACTCTCATTTAAAAGACCAGGGAGAAGTGTGAACTGAACGATAAGTGAACTTGTAGAGGACAAAAAGTCCATTACTATATTTATATTTATGTTTCAACTCTACATGGAAATACAACGACAACAAAGACGCCAAGGTAACCAGAATAAAAATGTTTTAACAAAGGTTACAAAGATGGTTGAATATGCATGCAAATAGAGGAAGAAGAAACTTTCTCCCTTGTACCGTAAAATGTTCAATGAAAAATTGATTGAAATAAAGTTCTGGAAAGAATAATAATAATGTACATAGTGTTCCTGAGTTGAAGTCATTTTCAATTAGAGTTTGTAATGTGTGTGTGTGCACATGTGTATGTGTAAGAAATAAAATTTTGCTCCACTAATTGCAAGTGGCCGATAGCAGGGTGCAACTGCTGATCAACACATGTGTGCCTCCTTAAATAACTGTACCAAACTGTGTGGAAAAGATAGATCTACCATGTGCCGAAGGGGTGAAAGGTACATGTCTCATAAATGAAATCATGCCTGATAAAAATAAGCATAGATGTGCAGGTAAATAATACTGATGATAATAATGATATATATATGTGTGTGTGTGTGTGTGTGTGTGTGTGTGTGAATGTTAATTCCACAAACTTATCCACTCCTGTTGGTGAAGGATTAAAACATTGATTGCTGTAGTGTAGACAATGACAATCATGGTGGAAACACATGTCAACCCAGGACAACCACAAATACCGAGTAGTGAGTTCAATACTTATTAGATGTTGAATATTCATAGCTTTTTAATCTTAGAAAATACGAATTAGAGTGGTAGTGGAGAAAGTAATTACAACGTATCACTTTGTTAACATCATTACGGAAATTTCTCAACACAAATATATTCATTAAAATACACATCAATTAAAAATTGAATTACTTCTCTTTGTTTATCCTTATCTCTTTTAAAGTGTAATTTTTAGCAAGCTTGTCTATTGAAACTGAGTAGTGAGTTCAGTCTTCACTAAGTTCCTCATACTTTTGGCCTTATGTTACATCTAAGCAGCACTTAGAGGAATCAACTCTCTTTCAAAACTTACATGCACAAACACTTATCAATAAAAACGCATAAATTCCAATTTGAATTTGGCTTGAAATACAGTACAAAGGAGGCATCTCCACTCATTTTCAATAGCTAACTTCCAAATTTTTAAAAATAAAAATGTTTTCTTGAAGCTTTAATTTTAGCATTAATTGAAAGCTAAATGATTAAATTTACTATTTCCAGTAAGCAAAATACTCTGTATTTCAAATGGAAATTATATTAATTGGAATCTAAAATTTTGAGATTTAAAAAAAATTTTATTAGTTTTTCAGCCATTTGGGTAAATACAAAGTAGAAGAAACGAATTTAAGGTTGGGAGACACAGTGCCTTCCAAAACATCTGAAACCTTGATCAAGTGTAGTCCCAAGAAATGCCTGGGGAAACCTCTCCTCTTTGTTGCATTATCGGTTAATACATACAAACTATACTCCTACCACCACAAAAGATATTTGTTGTCTACAAACTCTGACTAACAATTCACTATGCATGTACAGTCATCATCATCATCATCATCATCATCATCATCATCATTTATCCATCACACCCAGATGGTGCATAGGGCAGCAACTTTGTTGCTGTTTCTGTAACAAACTGTTTTTTATGGGGCAGGGTTGTTAGCCCTGCACCCAATCCCCAAACCTGGAGGATCGCTGGACCATTCTTGGTCCTTACGTTTACAGCACCTGGTATTCCCAAATGGTCACCCATTTAAGTACTGACCAGGCTCGATGTTGCTTAACTTTGGTGATCGGACGGGAACTGGTGTATTCAACACAATATAGCCGTAGACATGCATGTACAGTAGTTCCAATAAAGTATTTTAATCATTCACGTGTATTCTACTTTGTGTCATTATTTGTTTCCTTGATATATTTAATTTAGTAGCTATAAATATAAAACTCTTGATAATCAAATAGTCATTTTCATGACAGACTATTGAATTATTGTAACAAAAACATATATTTGTTTTCACCTCAACTACTGTAACAAAATAGACAATGCGCTGTTCCCAAAACAACACTTATGTTGAAGACATTGAAGTCATGAACAGATCCTGTCATAAACATCAATAACTCACAAAAATATGTGATACGCACTGGAGTGATCATATCTTTTTCAATCCATGACTGAATAGGCAGAAGATTTTCCCACTGTAGGTTATTTATTTTTTTTAATATTGGTTGCCAATCAAGGCTATAGAACCCAATCTGTCTTGCTATTTAACCCATAGCTGGAGGGAAGAGATATGGATTCAAACCTTTTCCACATTTTCTTTACACATAAGTGAATGCAAGGAATTCAAAGTCTATGGATTTCCCATTCTGTGCTGATATACATTTACAACACAATGCACAAGAACCTTTACTAATTCTTTGAAAAAACAGCACAGTATGAAGAAAAAAGGTCCCTCCCAAAAAATACATTAAAACTATGTTTTTTAAATATGCTTTTTATTGCTTTTCAATATATATATATATATATATAAATTTATATAAATATAAATTTTTCCATGAATAATGAACTCTAAAAAAGTTGTGATTCCAAACAATGTGATTTCTATTTGAAATACACCAGAGTATTTTGCTTACTGGAAAAAGTGAATTTAATCTTTTAGCTTTCAATAAAAAAAACTCAAATTGAAAGCTTCAAGAAAACTTTTTATTTATTAAAATTCATTTTAAAACTTAGATATCACAAATTAACATGAAAAATTGAAGATATCTAATTAAGAACATTCACATTATTATTAAATTTTATACTTTTAAGGTAAATATACCCTTTTTTTTTTAACTGGTTTTGACCTCACTGAAATTGTTCCTTGTTATACCTTCTTCCGTGTTATTTACATTGTCTTGTATAGTCTGGAATTTTTGTTGTCATATTTTAAGGTTATTTAATTTATTTTGATTGTAAACTTGATCTTTTTCTCACAATGACCATAAAGTCATATTTTAGAAAATTAAAACTTGTGCATCCCTAATATTTTGTAACATTTTATTTTATTTTAAAATAAAATTGTTTTGCGACTTTTTTTCTCACTGAGTATCACTCGGCATTTCGTTTACGGTGCACTTTGTTGTGCATTCTTTCTCCATTCTTTCCAATCTCTTTTACTTGAACCCACAAACATATACATTTAGTAGTTTTTTCCCTTATTTTTCATAATATTCAACAATGAAATACACAGTGCATCTGTAGTGAACAAAACAAGATCTACATTTAAAAATTCAAATGCTAAGCATCATTGATTTTGTAAGAAAGAAAAAAGACTCGAATTTACAAACTTTGCTTGGTATACACGCAAAAGTGAGCCTAAAACAAAGCTTGTGATATTTTACACCTCATTGCAAAATATTTTTCAGCCAATAGAAAGCTAGGATACATCTAAAAATAAAATTCAAATAACCTCCAATTATCAGAAACAAATTCTTTTACAGACCCTTTTTGTGAGCTGATATGAAGTTTGTTCGTCGTCCAATGGAAAGGCCAGAATCACATCCAGGCGTGAATTCCCAAATGACCGTTTTGAGCCCCACAAATGAAATAAAAGATGGAGCAAAAATTTGACTGTTGCCAGAGAGAAGACAAGCATAATTAACACGTACCTTTAACCTTTGACAAACGTCAAAAAATCGTTATTATTATGACCTCTCTCTTTCTCCCTCACCTCCTTCCTCTTCATCGTTCACCTGTCTCTTTTTTATATTTGATAACCGAACGGAACCCTTTAAGACTGAGCAAATACTTCAGATATTCTTACGCAAAGATAATGCTCATACATACATACATACATTCCTGCCTACATCCACACAAGTTACTACTACAAACTCTTGAACCTTTAACTTTTTAATACTGTTTCTTATTAAACATTAACTTCTCCCAATTCATGTAATTCTTTTCTATTAATAAATTTCCATTTAAACATACAAAGTGTATACTTTTATCCCACAAATCCACCTGCTGATATAACCTGATAATTCTGGATAAAACCTGTAAGTTGTAAGAAGTTTGGTTGTTTTACCCAAGGCCAATTCAAAAAAACATGAACCATCTTCCTACTTCTACACGTCAAACTTGAAGTCATTGACATTGTCCTAAAAATAGTGTTAATTTGATTCAACCTGAATTTAACTTTTAAACTTATTTTTATTTTGTTTTTATTCGTTGTTTATCATTTTTAAATAAAATGGTATTGATTTCATCTAATAAACAGAACAGGTAATAAATAAAAACGATTATCATCAAGTTTAAATGTCCAGTAGAATCAATGGTTTTGTTTTGTAAGTAATGAAATGGAAAGTATACGCGAATTATCTCCCTTGAATTTTGCTCTTTCATAAACATTTGGCGCCAACAGATGTTCGCTTTCTAAATTTCTAATTTTATTTAACACAAGCAATTTAGTTACTTCAAAATGATACAGCATTTCCTTAAATTTCTTTGTCGTAAGAAAAGCAAATTAGACGAGAAAAGATCGAAGGAAGTAAGTTTCACTTTCTCTTAATGTCATTATTTACGAAAATTATTGTACGTACTAAAATACTTTTAGTTTTTATTTTAACTTTTTTAGTTTTACTCGCGGACAGTAAATTATTTTTCCGGACAAATAAAGCATTTTATTTTCTGTTGAGTGTTGCATAATAAAATTATTAACAGGTATACGAATACTATTTTGAAAATCGATTACAATTTTGAGTACAAAAAGTAAAAAAATTAAAATCTAATTATTAAATTAGTAGCTGAGTAGACGAATCCTATTTTGAAAAGCAGAACATTTTTTGTGAAATTTAATTATTTTTTTTATGAACGAACTTTTATTTTTAAAACTGAAATTATTTTTGCTAGCGAACCAATTTTCTTTTTTATTCGGATTTTTTGCAATAAACATTTGTATTTTTTCTTTTTTTTTTTTTTTTTTTTTTGCATCTTTGTTGACAGAATTTCGAAACTTTAAGCCAAGAGATTTCCTTGTTTAATTTGTTTATTAGGAGGCTTAGCTAGCTTGTATCGTAAATAATTTTATTGACCCACAACGGCTTTACGTTCATACACACAGGTTCCTCAGCATGACAGACCCCAGAAACTGGATCTTTATGAAGTAGATACCTCCACGAATTCGCTGAAAAAAATAATTTAAAAAAAAACACCATATTAGAAAAAGGCCCCAATCTGAATAAAAACAGTTTTATCGGCAGATTGTTTACTCTTTGAAGAAAAAAAGATCGGCAAATTTTGGTTTTAGGTCCCAGAGGCTTTTCCCTTCAGATTTTTCCAAAATAGACTTATTTTGGTGCAACTTTATATGCTGAACTCCAATTAAATATTGAAGAAACCTACCTTTTTTATGTTAAAAAAAAAAATCGAACTTCTCGCTCTTTTTGTCACCCACAACCATCTCAATCAGAAGACATTCGCTGCGGAATCACTTTTTTTTGTTCGTAATTAATTTAAGAAAGTTGCTTGTACTTAATTTGAGAAGAACGTTAACTTTCATTCAAATATATGAAAATAAGTGATAATTGTAGTTTTACTTTTTTCCAACGAAAGTTAATTTTCAAATATATGAAAATACAGATTTTTTTTAAGAAAGTTAACTAACTTTAAATATTTGAAAATAAGTGACAAATGTACTTTAATTAACCTTCAAATATTGCGTGTATTTTGCCCCCCCCCCTTTTTTTAAACTTAATTTCAAAAGAAAGTGACAATTGTAGTTTTACTTAATTTTTTCCGACAGAGGCGAGCAGAATTTATTCCGGACCCTAAACCTGCATTTTTTTTTTTAAATTGTCAATGTCATTTTTTCCATTTTTAAATTTTTAACGTCCTTTACACTACAGTTGATGTAATTATTGTTTTATTCTTACTGTTAAGTATAAAAAAATGCTTTACTACTTATTTTGTTCTTTTTGTTATTTACAATTTATAAGTAATATACACTTATCACTTATTTTCATATATTTGAAAGTTAACTTTCTTCTAATAAATTACGTACACGCAACTTTCTTAAATTATCAACCAAAAAAAGCAAATGGAAAAAAAAACACGCAAATACACGCAACTTTCTGTTGAAATTGAGTAACGGAAAAAAAAATCGCATAGTAACTTCTTTAAATACTTTTCAGTAAAAGAAGTAAATAGGCCAAAATTTGTTTCCTAAGCTGAAAGTCATTTAGCAGCGAATAACTTGTCAGTGTGACAGTAGTGGGTGACAAAAAGAGCAAAATGAAGTTCGATTTTTTTTTCCGGTCGTTAACATCAAAATGGTAGGTTTCTTCAATATCTAATTGTTGATTTGAGTTCATATACATTTGCACAGAAATAAGACTATTTTGGAAAAATTTGAAGGGATAAAAGCCTTCAGGACCTAAAACGAAAATTTACCACTTTTGTCTGCCTTTATAAACAATATATATTAAGGATATAGTATGAAGAGAAAAATTTTTTCAATGAATAATGATTTTTTACAAGAATTGTTTTCATTTTTATTATAATAATTTATGAAGTTGCAAAAATCTTTTAAAATTTCTTCCATTCATCGTTGCCTTTAGATTATTAAGTTAATATGTGAAAACATTATTTACTAATTAAAAAGCTTAATGCAGATATTCTAACCATAAAACTTTAAAAATAAGACATTTTTGTTTTTTCTCTGTGTGTGTGCGCATGCCACTGACCTGTATTTCATTTTACAGGTGGCCAAAAGTGCTATATCATTAAAAAGTCACGAGTTTCAAAGGTTGCACTCCTTACAGAAAAAAAAATGTTATAAACATTTTCAGCAGGGTACAATTCTTTCATATTGCTTCTGTTTCCTATGCGCTACGTTTTCAACATTCAACGGGCTTTGCAAATCATCTCTTCAAAATTTAAATCAAGTTTAATATTTCTAATTCCTTGTTTCCTCATTTTTTTTTTTTTGAAAAAAAGGAATTGTAAAATTCACTATTTGTGGAGTTATCTAATAAAGAATATGAAATGTAGATATTAAAAACAAAAATTAATGAATGCCATAACATTTCATAAATTATTGAGTTGCCTGTCATGTTATATAATTTCATCCTCTGTTATTAAATTGTAAAATTATTTTAAAAGGAAAGTTTTATTTTAAATTTTTATTTTTTACTAGCTGTACCCGGCCACATGTTGCTGTGGCTCAGTTTGGTTAAATTGAAAAATTTATTTATGAACCCAACGAAATAAATGGGATATTGATAAATCTTTAAAAAAAAAATGAATAGAAAACTTTTTTTTAAAGGGAAGGGATCTCTGTTGTTTACGCCTGCCAAAATAGAAATAATAATAATAAAAGGGCTTAGGTTTTTATTTACTAAAACAACGAAATTGGAATTGTGCTCTAAATTTGAGAATCATGTATAATTAAAAAGATCATGTGTGTGTAAGTTTCCTATTTGCTCACAGAAATTCTAGAATATATAATTTCATTTACCTTAAATGTGGAGTTTTCCTATGTTTTCTATGAAATAACAAAGTTGTCTGTAAAGGCGTCCATATTAAAAATGAAAGTATTTTGCTTTCACTCTCATCAGCTCTAATCGAGTTTGCAAAATATATATTTTTTAATATTGTAATATTTTTTGATATTAGGTATATAAAAACACACTTGTATTCGATTAAAATGCTGTAGTAAAATTTTAAAACTATTAGTGCAGCCATTTTCTAAATTAGCGGATAGTAACAAATGGAGAAGTAAATTTTTACTTATATAGATAAAACATCTTCAACTGTAAGGCTATAAAGTTAAACTAAAATTCTATAAAATATTAGATAATTGTTGAAAATATGTTAAATTTTTATTTTACTATATAGTTGAATACCAAAAAACGAAGTGTATGATTTGGCTACCATTCTTAGCTTTTGTTTTACGGTTTATCTGTCATTTGTCACTTCAGATAAGAGATGATAACAAATAGAACCACTACCAGGATTAAGAAATGCTTTTATAATACATTTCAGGTAGTAAGCCAGTAATAGTTTCAAATCAATTTAAGGTAAGTTTAAATTTGCTAATTTGAATACAATAACATGTCAGCAAGATTATTTTATTTTTGCAAGAGTTTTTAAAACCAAGAATTAGCTTCTGTTTACAAAATGTCAATCGACCAAAAATGATTGAAAAATTAAAAAATTTTTTAATCTGAAAGATTTTGGATTCCAATCAATATAATTTTGGTTTGAAATACACCAGAGTATTTTGCTTACTGGAATTAGTAAATTTAATCTCTTGGCTTTAAATTAATGCTAGATTGAAAGTTTAAGAAAGGTTTTTATTTATTAAAACTTATTTAAAATATTGGTATCGAAATAGATGGCGGTTAGTGGGTAACCAAATATTTACGAGAGTTTACAATGGATAACATTATGTAACTCTTTTTTTTTCCAGTGAAAGACATTAATTTGTAAATTCTTGCAAAAATCAAATAATTGTCAAATTTAATTAGACTTTTCACAAATGAATGAAATTATTTTAAAAAAATCTTGGTAAAAAAAATTTTTTTTATAGATTTGTTATCTCCGCTCCACGTGAATTTGGAAATTTGAAGAAATTAAATTTTGTTGGGGAAATTGGTTTTATTAGTCAAATGCAGGACTTGTTGGGAATGTAAATCATTTATTATATATTTCAAACATTTGGCCTTTATTTTCAAAAATTTGCTCCCAATAGTAAAATAAAAAATGCAATAAAATTATGACATTATTTAATTTGATAAGCTTTTAATTTGTTAAATAAATATATATTGAAGACATTATATTCTGATGAAGAAAACGTTTTTTGTTTTATAATGAAATTTTAAAAGAATTGTTTTCATTTTTTTTAATATAGTAATTTATTAAATTTTAAAACATTTTAAAATACTTTAAAGATTTGTTGTTGTTAGGTTAAGTGAAGGCTATATTTAGTAATTTAAAATTGTAAAGTTTAATACAAATTATCATGTCTTCGTATTTAATTTTTTTTGTTTTTTTGTATGGCAATTTCTTTGTGTATATTAAAAGGTGATGTGTTTCATGGTTTTTTCCCCTTACCGCAAAAAAAAATTATACAATTTTGTCAATTCTCCAGTCACTATACACTTATCTAGCATCTGTCTGTCATCACATGTCAAATATATAGAAAAACATCTGAAAGATCAACCCTGTGTTTAAGAAATAGTTTTATTCAAAATTTCATGCTATAAATAAATAATACTTGTATAAATCAGATAAATTTAACTGTAAATTTGTTAAATTTCCAAAAATAATGTGTCACAGATGTATACTTTATTTTTACAAGATTTTTAAAACCAAGATTAAATTTTGTTTACAAATATGTCAATTGCTCAAAAATGGCCCAAAAACTGAAAACAAATTTTAAAATCTCAAAATTTTAAATTCCAATCAATATAATGTCTGTTTGAAGTACACCAGAATATTTTGTTTACTGAAAATAGTAAATTTAATCATTTAGCTTTCAATTAAAACAAAAATAAAAGATTCAAGAAAACTTTTTTATTTTTAAAAATTCAATTTAAAAGTTATTTATCAAAAGTGAGTGGTAATATGTATTATTAGTTGATTAGATTTTTTTTTAATCGTCTTTCATCGTAGTGTGATTCTTTTTATTAAAAAAATTACTTTTCTGAAACTTTATTTGAGAAATATTGCTAGGTACCATTATGCAATTGCTGAAAAAACAGCATAGCATGATGTTAAGAGTTCAAACTTAATAAAAACAAAGTTCTATCATTAAAATGTTCTTTAAATATTATTAAGAGGAAAGATTAAAGTTTGTTGTCCTTTTTCAAAATTTTTTAATCCTTTCTAACACATTTCAAATTTTGGTTTAATTTTTTTTTTTTTTTTACGTCAGTGATTCACCCAATGTTTACTAGAAGTTACTACTAAGGCAAACACAATATTGCACAAGTCATTTTTTGGTATTGAAAGACATTAATTTGGAAATTGTTGCAAAAATCAAATAATTATCTGATTTTAATGAAATTTTCAGGACTTATTAACAAATGAATGAAATTATTTTAGGAAATCTTGGTAAAAATATATTTTTTTACACCTGTTACCCCCCCTCCAGTTAATTTCATGAAATTTCTAAAAATTCTTTACTGATCTCAAACACTGATACCATGATTAAGAAATGCTTTTATATTGCTTTCCAGGCAGTACGCAAGTAATATTTATGTTCAAATCAGATTAAGGTAACTTTAAATTTGCTGATTTTAATAAAATAGCGTGTCAACGATGTCTATTTTTGCAAGGCTTTTAAAACTGATAATTAGCTTCTGTTTACAAATTATGTCAATCAATCAAAAATGCCCGAAAAAGTGAAATTAAAAAAAAAATATCTGAAAATTTTAGATTCCAATCGATATAATTTCAGTTTGAAATACACCACAGTATTTTGCTTTCTGGAATTAATAAATTTAATCTTAACTTTCACTTAAAGCTAAATTGAAAGCTTCAAAAAGGCTTTGTTTTCAAAATTTATTTAAAACATAAGTATCAAAAATGAGTGAAAGTACCTAATATTTGCTGATTTATTTTAAATTATAATTAATTAATCTGATTTGAAAAAAATAGTATTTACTTTAAAATATCGCAGAAATACATTTTTTAATTCAGCAGTGACTGTTTATTTAAAGCTATTGACATGTTTAAGTTATGTTTATTGTGTATCTAATCTTGTTCTATGTGGTTTTAGCCATAAAAGAATAACCAAATATTATGGTATAGATGTGAGTGCCATACGTGATACACACTTGGGTGATCATGTCTCAAAAGAGACATGACTGACTGAGCAGAACATTATGCTGCAATAGGTTGCCATTACTTTCTGCGGTAGACTGGTTGCCAGCCAAGGCTATAGAACCCAATCCGTCCTGCTATTTAACCCATAACTGGAGGGAAGAAATGGATTAATACCTCTCCCAAGGGTATTTGTACATAAGTGAATGCAAGGAATTCAAACTCGGCTCCCTGATTTCTCAACATCCACTGCACCACATCTGGATGTGTGTTGTATAGATGGTATAGATGTATTTAGGATAATGAGTAAAGGCCATGTTTTATTAATGATACCATCATTTTTATTTTTCTGTTGACTCCTTAAGACTACATTTTTTGTTATCATTTCTGTCCTTTTTGTATTTTGTGTTTATGATATGTTTCTTGTATAAGTCATTGCGATATTCATGTGAATGTTCATTATTATATATGCATTGCTGTGTTCAGGTTATACAGAGTTTTTCTTCTGTGTATATGTATATTCATGTAAATACAGCATCTTTGTTCATTCATGTGTGTATCAGGTTGCTGTTTGTGCTATGTTATATTTTGTTCTGATTTTGTGAATTGTACTCATGAATTTATTCCTTGGTTTCCTGCATATTCTTTTTGTGAATATTATTTAAGCATATCTCTGGTTTGCATGGAGTAAATCTTTTGGCTAGTTGGTGTGTTGATTGAATCTTTGATGGCTGAATTGACTTTTACACGCATGTGTACACAAACATGGACCAACTAAAGAGGCTATGCATGTGTTCACGATTCTTTTTATATTTTCTTAATGCCTACATATTTCTGATTTTATTGTTAGTCATTAGTTGATTTTTGTATGATGTCAGTTAATCACCTAAGCTACGTTCAGGTTAATATCAAGGTTATCAATAATATAGAAGAATAGAAACAGGGAAAGGATATATTTGTTGATAGAAAAAGAAAGATAGAGTTTCTCTGTTAATTTACTAGTAAAGAGGAAAGGGATTATTTCAATAAACTTTACTACTATCTATGGAGTCACAACAGTATAACATGAGTGCCCTTTTATATAATTATGAATACTCAATAATCTTAGAAATTTAAGAAAATATTTTCTATAATGTTTTCTTGAATTTTAGATATTTCCTGGCTTTAAATTTACTATAGTTATTGCTCTTATTTACTGATAATGTTGTGTATAGGTGTATAGGTGGCCACATTTACCAAATGGGCATATTTATACATATAGAAAGAAGTTCAAATTCTTTTTAAAATACATAAGGTTTGTGAATTGTAATAAGCTTTATGATTTATCATTAGTAAATATAGTTTTACTTAATAATATTCCATAGCATTTTTACTATTGAAACTGAATTTTAAGATTTAAAAACTTTAACGTTTTCTAATTAAAAATGAAAACAAATCTTGTAAAAATTCATTATTTATAAAAAGATCTTATTCTTAAGACATTGGTGTCCATAATATATCTTATTCATAAAAGCAATTAAATAATATCTTAGTTTTATTGAATTTTTTATTTTACAATTGATTCTTTAAATTCTCCAAGGATTTCTGCATTTAACTAGTATAGTTAGAAAGATTTATTTCCTTGAATTTCTCAAGTTTTCATAAAATTAATTTCATAATATGGCTTTTAATGAATTTTATCTGGAATTAATATTTTTGACAATTTGGTTAAATATTCACTAAACACATTTCAAAATGCATTTTGTTTTTAAATTTCAAGCTATGTAATATTTATGATGAAATTTAGGTCCACCAAATTTTAAATTATTGAGGAAGACTTGCCATTTTATACAGAATGTGTTGCACAGTATTTTTTGAAAGTTCAGCTTCGAATATAATGCATATTAGAAATCTTTTGATATAGGCAGCTTGAATAGAACAGTCTAACACTTTGGACTAAAAGCTTTATAAGCTAAAACAGATTTTGTGATGATAATCAAAATATGCAAACTAATTTGATGAAGAAAGGAAAATATTTCTGTACTTAAATTACCTGTCTGTTTATTGAACAAATATTAAACAGCATAAAATTTTATTCATGACAGGAACATGAATTGGGTGAGATGTTTTAGTTTATTAAAACATCCTTGAGCTACCCTAATTATATTTTGCATATAGTTAATAGATTTTCTTTTTTTAATAATACATCTTCTTTGTTCACAGATATCAAATATCATGGAGAATAACAGTTGTCAAATTGAGAAAGACATACCAGCTCTTACTTAGAAGAGAAAACCTGTTCTGTGCACATCTGCATTTTGATAGCATTCAGGCTAAAACAGACAAAATGAAACAAATTTATTTCTTGCCAAGATTATACACAAGCAGATTTTACTCATTTGATATTTCCAAATTAACTGGAGAGCATCATTTGTCTTGTCCTGTGTATAGAAAAGATTTTCATAAAATTTAAATTTGAAAGAAAAACATACAGTGCAGACAAACTGTAGTTAACACTTACACAGGATTGAAAGTGAAATTGAAAAAGCAGATACGTACTTGAGAGAAACCTTACTGAAGAAGAAAGAATAGCTGTGCATTTTTGTACAATTCAAACTTGAACAGTTATATGTGGATACAGACTGAAAAGAGACAATAATCTTTTAAAATATATGGATCATATAAAAATTATTTCACTTTAGAAAAATCTCATGGAAGTACACACAATAGAGAAAGAGTGCAAATCAGCATTTGCATATAAGTCCAGTTTAAAAAAACACACAAAAATACATACAGAGAAGAAAGCATTTACTTGTCAAGTATGTGGATCAGAATTTGCACAAAAACACTATTTAAAACAACACGTGAGAATACATACAGGAGAGAAGCCCTTTACTTGTCAAGTGTGCCAAGTAAAATTTTCACAGAAATCCCATTTAAATGAACACATTAGAATACATACAGGAGAGAAACCATTTGTTTGTCAAGTATGTGGATCAGCATTTACTCAGAAATCTCTTTTAGAACGACACTTAAGAATACATACAGGTGAGAAATCATTTACTTGTCACGTGTGCCAATTAAAATTTTCAGAGAAATACAATTTAAATCAACACATTAGAATACATACAGGAGAGAAACCATTTGCTTGTCAAGTATGTGGATCAGCATTTTCACAGATTTCCACTTTAAACACACACATGAGAACACACACAGGAGAGAAACCATTTACCTGCCCAATATGTGAATCAGCGTTTTCAGATATTTCCAATTTAAAAAAACACATGAGAACACATACAAGAGAGAAACCGTTTGTTTGTCAAGTGTGTGGCTCAGCATTTTCACACAATTTAAATTTAAAAAGCCATATGAAAATACATACAGGAGAGAAACCATTTACTTGTAAACAGTGTAGATCGGCATTTTCACAAAAATCTCATTTAAAACAACACATGAGAATACATACAGGTGAAAAACCGTTTGTTTGTCAAGTATGTGGAACTGCATTTTCACAGACTTCTAATTTAAAACGACACATGAGAACACATACAGGAGAAAAACCATTCACTTGTAAACAGTGTAAATCAGCCTTTTCCCAGAAATCTAGCTTAAAAGAACACATGAGGAGACATACAAGTGAGGAACCGTGTGCTTGTTAAATGTATAAAAGAGCATTTTTCAGAAATTTCTTATTTCAACACATGAAAATACATCTTGAATAGATTTTTAATTGAATATTTTTTCTTATTACTGCATTTTCTGTGTACAAACATTTGAGATGCTACCCCTGATTTTTATTTTCTTAATCAGTGAAATATAATACCAACTGATTCAACATTTATACTAATGTAGTCAAATATTTAAAACATGCTAATACATAATTCTCATCTTAAAACTCAATCTCATTGTAATTTCTAATATATTACTTACCTCAAGGTTTCTTGTGAAGTAATGACCAGTTATATGCTTTAAATTGGTTTCTCAAGTAAAAATGAGAAAAATAGGTTCTGTGAAATGAAATAAGACAATTTGAAATATGTCATTATCATAACAAGAAAATTGTATAAATATCTGACACTCATAAAAATGAGACCGAAGACTAAATGCAAGGTAATATATATAAATAGGCATTTCCATAGATTCTCAAAAAATGAGCATACGCGATGAAAAAGATGCCTATAACTCAATAAAAACAAAGTTTTATCCTCAAAATCTTTGTCTTTATTAAGAAGACAGACCAAAGAATCATTTGATTATTAAATTATCTTTTTTATATTTTTAGAATGTTAAAAATTTTGTTCTACTTGTGTCAGCAAGGCACCGAAGGAAATTTCAGCATCATTTTGTGGTAAAAAAAACATTGATTTAGAAATTTTTTGCAAAAGATCAAATAATTGTCAAATTTTATTGAATTAATGAAATTACTTTAGAAATGTTTCTTAATCTTGATAAAAAACATTTTTTACATGTTACCCCATTCATTTCATTTTATGAAATTTTGCAAAATTAATTTTCGCACTATGTAATTTTATATGTTTAATGTTACTGAAGAACTTAAATGGTTTTTTTTCTCAGAAAGAGAGAACCCTACCACCATTATTGAAAATTTGCTTTGAATTATAAAATAAAAAATGCAATAAAATTAAGATATTATTTAGTTAGAAAAGATTTTAATTACTTTTATGAATAAGATATTTTGTAAACACTAGAGTCTTAAGAAATTTTTTGATAAATGCTTTCATTCTTTTTTTAGATTTTAATTAGAATAATTTTAATTTTAAAACTTTCTTAAGACTGTATTAATTTGCATTGATCAGCTAATATTATGATTAAGTAAAAACTATTAATCATAAATAAATTTTACTATAATTCAGCAACCTCCACCCCCCAGTATTTTTAATTTTTTTGTGTATATAATAAATGTGTCAATTTTTGTAAATATGGACATCCCTATGCAGTATTATCAGAAAATAGAGTGGTAGCTATAGTAAATTTAAAGCTAAATGTACCTAAAATTCAATAAAACATTAGATTATGAAGGATACTTTTTTTTTATTTTTAAGATTACTGGGTATTTAAAAATTGTACAAAAAATGTTCTCATTATATTTTTCAAGTAATTTTTACATGTATCTCACCTGTAGAAAAAAATAGTTAAATTTCCAGTTGTCTATAAGCTGACAGCCTGCCAATAAATCTTTCAACACCTTAAATAAATACCTACCTCAGTGTTAAAATTGAATTTCTGCAATATTTTAAACTAAAATTAATATTTGTTTTAAATCAGATTAAACTTTAAATCCTTAAAGTTTCAAGAAAGTATATATTTTGAAAAATTTTTAATAAAAAAACTACAGTGTGCTGACAGATTGCTAAAATCAGCAAGTTTTAGTGATTAAAAAAAACAGTCAAAATATAAATTTATTTTGAATTTATTAGTTTATTAGAAATATTAAATTTAATGTATTAGTTTTAAATCAAAAAAATAAAAACTTCAAGAAAATTTTTTTTTAAATTCCTGTGGTGGTATCTATATATAAAATATTTGAATGAAATAATTTGGTAAAAGTAATTCATTACTGAGAAAGGAAATAAATATCTGACACTCATATAAAAGAGATTATTGGAAAATATGTGAATGAAATAATCAGAATTTATTAAGCATTTGTTTTGAAAAAACTTGATTTTACTGAATTTAGATTAAGTTGAGACTTTTGCTACAATATTACAGAAAATTCTCTTCACAAATTTAAATTTTTATTCATCAATTAAAATTTTTATTCCTTTTCTTTGAGTCTTTCTGTTATTATAATTATTCCTTAAGAATAATGATGGTCTTTTTCAAGAAGGAACAGCTAATGCATGATTACATATTTAGGCAAATAAGGAGTTGAACATATCCAAGACTAAGACCTATTCTCTACAGAACCCAGAATGGTTAGACTAAACTTTAAGGCAATTTCCAAGACTGGCTGTCATGTAAGCCAAGAGATGACATTCTACCATACTGTTTAAACCAATTAATTCTTTTCTTTTCCAAGAGTATCAGTGCATTAATTTAACATCATTTGAACTCCTGTTATATCATTTATTCCAAGATTTCATGACAGTGTCTAAATGTTAGATTTATTTCTCTTGAGTAAAAATATGAATAAAGATAATAGGAATAGAAAAAATAAAATAGCTACAATCATAACTTTTCAGCTGTTGGGTTCTCCAGCCTTCAGCAGACATATATCAATCTGGGTAACCTACAGGAAATTCCAATTAAAACCTTTTATTCAATCTATGGGAGTAGACGGTTCATATCTAGGGATATCTTGTCTTGTAATAATTTTTAGTACTGCTCAGTTATTGCTTGCCCTTTTTTTACTGAGTCCAAGTACACACTGCCTGGTCCAGAAATTGAACTCACAGTTAGTATGTCACTAAATTCACAAACCAATGATTAATCCATGAGGCTATTTGATTAAAGAGTTGGTTCATGAATTTGGTGACATCCTTACAATTGGACTCTACGGAAACTGTACTGTTCGGTTATTACTTGCCTTAACAATAAGAATGAGGCAAAATATTCCTAGACATGGGCATTAAGATGAGAACAGTCTACCCATCTACCTAGATTAAATAAAGAATTCAGTTCAGAATTTTGTGTAGGTCACACAGATTGATGTACATCTGATGATGGGACAATGACCAAAGCATGATAACAACATCAAGTGATCAGACAGAAATTGAATGAAATAATGTTAATTTATTAAGTTTTGAGTAGAAAAATTTTGATTTTATTAGTGTTAAAATAAGTCAAAACACTTTTCTTTACAAGATCAGAGGATTTCTTTACACAAATACAATTCCTTAAAAGATATATCTCAATTCCTGAAAAGAAAGTGAATGCTTTTCATACTTTGCAGTCATTTCTCTTCTATTTCTTGTTTTTCTTTAATATATAATTGCCTTGTGAGCATACTGAGGAGAGAAGCCATGTTCTTGTAAAGTGTGTGGATCAGTACACAGGATTGAAATTGATACTAATTGGAGAGAAATAACCAAAATGAAGGTTGGAAAATGAAAATATAATCTTTATAACATCAACAAAATACAATACTCACCAGCTACATGAAGTAGAATCATTGCTAGTGGTGAACTGCTAGACAGCAGTAGAACGCCCCTAAAAATAGTGCCCAACGCATTTATGAGGATTGCGACATACCCATTAATGTTCATAGGTACATATATAACTGAAGGAGAAAATATGGACATGAATTTTCACTTAATTCAAACTTGAAAAGCCACATGAATGCAGTTAGGTGAGAAACAAGAATCTTTTGAAGTATATGGAGTAGAATATATAGAGTTTAATTTCTTTAAAAGCCATATGGAAGTACACACAGGAGAAAAACATCTATTTATCAAGTGTGTACATCAGCATTTTTGCACAAGTCTTCATTAAAAGTTTACATTATAAATATGTGTAAGAAATCATTTTCCTGGCAGTTATGTAAAGCAGCATTTTCATTCAACAGCAATTTCAAAGAACACATGGGACTTCTTATAGAAGAGAAACCATTTTCTTGTCAAGTGCGTGGATCAGCATTTTCAACAACTTCAGAGACAGAAGCACAGTTTCAGCAAAAAAAACTATGTTCTATGAAATAATAATTAGGTTAAAATAATTCATGACTAAGGAAGAAAATTATTTAAATCCTTGAGTAGGAAAAATAAGTAATTTAAAAAAATAAAATAATTTATGCTTTTCAGAACAAAACCTTTGATTCTGTTAGAGTTAGAAAAAGTTTTATATTTTGTTACTAGATTACAAAGATTTCTCAGCACAAATATGATTCCTTACTCATCTATTCAAGCTTTTATCTCTTTTCTTTGTCTTGCTGTTATGAATGCTATGCTTATTATAAGATAATGATGGTTCCTTTCAAGAAGGAACAGCATCTGCATGCGTGATGATTTCACAATTTGGATATTAACTAAAACCCTAGTGTTTAATCTTAATGGAACCTACACTCAGATGCTGATAACTGTACTTAACATCTCTTGTATACAGTAGACATCATACAACTAAATCACAGTTCTATGAACCCAATGCTGATATTTCTGCAATCTTATGTGAATAGTGAATGCACTTTGCTGGACACTTCTGTTGAGCAAAACAACTTGCAAGTGATTTACTACTCTGGACACCTAGCCATGGTGCAAGACATGTTGGTCACCCAACAATCACCTACATCATCCTACCATGTTATGGCACAGAATGCCATCCTAATGATCTTTTGACTTTGCTGCAGTACTGTGATAGTTGCTTGATAGATTCATGAATGCTCAAACTAACTTAACCAAATAAAAATAAATAATTCATATGTTATAAGAATAAAATATTGTTAAACATTATCTTTGAAGTTTTAGTAAACTGCTATTAATTGAAAGTCTGTTTATTTAGCATGTTTATTTGTCAACATTTGCATATTTTATTCACACTAAAGTAGAGCTAGCAGTTTTAGACTACAAAAATACACGGTTATTGATATGTATTTTAATAAAGTTAATAGGAATATTAACATTTTTAAACAAGAGGCTAAATGAGTTATGAGTAGTAACCAGAACAGTGAAGTCCACAGAATGGTGTTCTTTGATAATAGTTTCACTGTAACCTCTACCTAGCCAGGTTACTGCAAAGATACCCAGTCTTCACAGCTGATTGATAGTTACCCAAGGTTTGTAATGAAAATCTTTCTTGAAGCCTTTATTTTGAACAAATATACAATCCCAAAACAGGCTTATTGGAAAACATCTATTATGACAAAAGAATATTGCTGATAGTAATTTTATTGACGATTTTTTTCCTAGGGCCAGTCTGGTATTGTGGTCAGTCCAAGCAGTGTCAATAATCGCAATGAACAAAAAGAAATATCGTTGTGAAATAAAAAATTTTATCTTTTTTTTTTTTTTGGTTTTAAGTTCTTTTTAAATACAGTATCTTGTTAGAGTTTATCAATTTGACAACTATAATCCCAACCCATGGCTTCTATCGGATGTCACATTAGTTTGGTTAGTCTGGCACAAGATTTAATTTGGAGGTTTTTATCAGGCAGGCAGTCACATGATAACAAGTCGTCTTTCATCTACAACTAAACTCTTACTGGAAGAATTCTGCAGCAAATCTCCTGCCATCTTGAGTGCTTATGTTTATGGTCACTCACAAATGATTTCTTTGTTGTTGTCTGTAAGAAATCCATCATACTCTCAGAACGGAATTCCCCTTTCCCATGATGAGTAGTCACAGGCATCGACCCACCTTAATAACTCCTTCCTTCTCTTATTGGCATCTCATACCACTGCCTGTCAAGGGTTTCAGATAATCTCTTTCCCTTTTTTAGTATTTCAACTGTACCTCCTACTTTAGCTACCCTATAACCAATGCAACTGGTTGGTGGTACTCCTTCGTTCTCTAATTGACATCACTCACCATTACCTTTTGAGGAGTGTGGAAAATCTCTCCCCCTCCTCAGTATTTTATTAATTAGGATTTATTATTCCAATCTTTTTTCTCTTTCTACCTCACACAAGAAGAAAAAGTATTCACAGGAAATAAATAATATCCACTTTAAATGAAACAATTGCCAGATGCCTTTTTGGCTTCTACTCGAACTTTTATCAGGGTCATTAATTTCTTTTAATAACAAAAAGCCCTACTTGAATTGCTTACAGTATAACCTCATTCTTCCACACCCAGAGTTGACATCTCTTCTGGTCATTAATCAATATTTCCTTTTTCACACTCACCAAAGAAAATGGTTTCTTAATGTCAGCTTATTTCCTTTACAAGAGACCATGATTAAATCTTACCTGTCCTATATTTTGATAAGTTCTCAGGGATTTACAAATCAACTGTCACCCAGAAATACCATATGACTTTGCACTCTGCCCATCAGTGGGAAACTGTCTTTTGAATTTTCACTTTCCCAAAATAAAAGTATCTTTGTTCTTTTCTCACGGTATATGTTGCTCCATCCAAAGCCTCATTTTGTCCTACTGCATCACCTCAAGTTGCACCTCTCAGCGCTACAAATGTATATTCATTGGGTTGGTGTGGAATGTACTAAAGTTCATTCATGATTGCCAGTGATAGGATTTTGCTGAATTAGATATCTCGATCGATGTGGAACTCTGCCAAGAAGTGCATTTTGCACTGGGAGATGTCACTGGGTGCAGAATGCAACTTGCAAGGGCTGGATTTTGTTTTGACTAATGGGGGGTATCAAAGGGTCAATGCTCGAGATGGTATAGAGTGCACTGGTGTCAAAATGACAATTATTTAAGCAACATCAGCTGACACAAGCAGTTTAGAGTCGAGTCTAGCAGTTTGGAGACAGATGGGCTGCCAGCCTTGAGGTGCATGTGTTGACAACCCAGACTAAACCCATACCAAGTCACCAAAGAGAATAAAATATAATTGTGTATTTTATATATACATGTTGATATCTGTTGATTTTATCAGTTGTTGGAAAGCAAGTCACTTTGTGTCCAGTATGTTTAAACATTTATCTTGTGAAAAGATAATCAACATTTGGTTTGAGCATATTCTCACCAAATGGATAGCAGTTTATGGATTGTCATTTATGCGAAAAAAACACCAACATTTTGTTCAGTATTGTTTTCATCAACGAAGAAGTTTATATTCTTGACATTTTGAAGAGAGGGATATTGTTGAATTGGATTGCAAATTTAATGGTGAAGAGAGTATATAACACAAATAGGCACTGCCAACTATCCCTCTTTTGCATAGTGGTACATTTCCCCTTATAAAGACCAGTGCTTAAATTGCCCATGGGAATTCTTACTTTTTTAATCCCATTCAATGATCTAGTAAAGTATCATTTTACTACTTTCTAATTTTTTTTACACTCATGATGTAGTATAAAAAATTATTCTACTAATTTAAAAAGGTAGAATAAAAAATAGTATTCTTCAATTATTGGTTATATAACTTTAAAGATAATCTCTTTGGAAACAAATATCAAACTGTTGATCATTGCATGCAGGTGTTCTATATTTCTTTATGAATTTTTTGTGCACATTTTAAGTCAGGAATAACAGGACAAATTTATCTTAGCATTTATTTCTGAATGGTAACCAATTTTCTTTGTTTTAAGCAAAAAGTAAGCATTTGAAGAAGAGGGTTAGAGTAAGTGGTAGTTTATGTATATAGAAAGGGAAGATAACTGTTAACTTGAACAGGTTAAAATTATAGTGACTGCGGAAACATACTTTTGGAAGTTGGTTCCACAGAACAGTGGTTCACAGGAAGAAGCTGTTTCCATGGAACTTACTTCTTACCAATGTAATATGGAGGGAATGTGGATGGTTTTCTACAATGTAGGTGGCATAAATAAATGAATTCAGGCAATGATTTAATTTTATTTAGTCAGTTAATAATTGTAAAAATATTTTTTAAATTATGCTAAAATTTATTTATAAATATGCTATTTTATTAAACAAATATCATATCTTCATAACATGGACCCTCTCTAAAAAATGTTTTTATTTTATAAACACTGTTACAAAAGGACTTTTTTAGAAGCAATGACAAAAAAGAAAAAACTGTTTTACAAAGTGAAATTTGAAAAGAAATAAAGATTTATTCAAATAACATATTTATTTTTTACAACATAAAATAATCAATTCTTTTAAGTAAAAGTATGTTCTCTTTCACAAAACAGTTGATGAAAATTAATTTTTTTCTTAACAAAAAATGAATTTTATTTACATTGTAAGATCACAAGTTCAAAGAATGAGAAAAGAAGACATATCTCAGGTATTGCTCCTTTTCTGGGATTTTAAACAAAATATTCAGTTTCTAGAACCATACATTCACAGATTTGAGATAAAATCTCATAGGTTTAGAAAATAAACAACTGAAAATACAAGATAAAATCTCAGATTTTGAAAATTATTCTCCTTCAGCAGAAACAGCAGTTCATATACTTGAGACAGTCAAATCATTTCTGCCTTCACTAAGAAAATTTCCTGTTTATTACTGCACAGTATTCCAACTAGATTAAATAAACTCCTTTGAGGATATATATACTTTTTTATCACATTAGTGCAAAACTTTTTTATAAATTTTAATCTAGTGCATTTTTATCAGATTCAATTTGGATCCTCTTTTTGCAAATGAACTTTTATTTATATTTTATTATAAACTGAATGTTGTTTGCATTTTTTTTAAAGAAATCATGTCAGTAAACTTACCCAAGGAAATTAATTTTCTTTTAAAAGAGATTAGCTTTAGTCTATTACCTTTCAATCAATCAAACAATTTGAGGGGTGACATTTAAAAAGTATTTTTGGTTGTTTTTTTAGGAAGTCTGCAGTGTTACTTAGTTATTTAAGTTCATTTAATAAATTTCTATTTTACATTCAAAAATGTATATTTTATTATTCCACTCTTCATCACTAATCCACACATTCTAACTGCTGACAACCAATCTTCTGATAATAAGTCTAATGAATATTATTCAATATAAAACTTGTAAGCCGTAAGGCGTTTGGTTAAGAAAGACACAAGGCTGAACTAAAGAAATATTAACCAGCTCCCTACACTTCAGTGGTGACCCCAACGTACAAAGAACATGCACCCCACACACTTCAGTGGTGACTCCCAAAGTACAAAGAACATGCACCCCCTATCGACCAGTTCACACTCCACCCATATCTATTGAATGGGTGAAGAGGCTCATCCTTTGTTCCCTGTTTAGGATGTGGTTTCTGGTTTTCTCTTTTCCAATCATTTTACTCTTAAGTAGCCCCATGCGCATCAGTGGCGTCACCACCTTGCTTGGGGTGATATGATTAAAAAAAAACAAAAAGAAAACACTTCACTGGTGATTCCCGACATTAAAGGAATACACACCCCCATGCAACACTGGTGACCTCGGACAGATGTGGAAAAAGAACGCCTAAATGGAAGAATGAATTCTTCACTGACAACCCCTTGAAAGTTCAAGAAAAACACAACCATCTTCTTCACTGGCAAATCATGACACAAAAAAGAATACCTAAATGGAAGGCTGAATTCTTCACTGGTAAACACCGATGTCCAAACCCAGCAAGGAAAATGAGGTGGAAAAATTCCTACTACCTCACTGGTGAACACCAACACCCAAAAACGAAAAATAAAATATTTACCACGACAACAACAAAAAATACAAAAACTCAAGTAACACAACAAAAAAAAACAAATGGCGACTCAACCCTCTACAGGAAAAGAAAGAAAAGAAAAAGAAAACGGTTAATTTACACATGTTGGGTTTTGTTATCTACATTGATAAAATATCGACTTTTAACGACAACTGGAAAAATTTCAATGCATTCACAACTCCAAAGATAAGCACCAAAAATATACCTTTTATATGAAACTAACCTTATCAACTTCACGCCTTTTCACTGAAAAATACACATTTCTTTTCTGAATTCATCAAAATTCACAAGTGCCAAAATTTTGAATGATTCCAATTTCAAAGTTGACAGCGATAAAATATCAGCCTCTAACAACAATGGAATTAAAAAAAAAAAACACAAAAAGTATTCAACATCGAAACTACAAACACTTTCAACAAAACAAGTTGCTTGACAACTTTAAATATTTAAAACCTTAAAAAAAACAAAAAAACACAATGCCACTGTTTGAAAAAACAACAACAGATACCAACAACAACTTCATTTACTGGGGCGAAAGTTATGTGGTGATACCGAGCAAAGCGAGGGACCGAATGTTTGCCCTCAGAGATTCAGAAAGCAAATGACCAAAACCAGTTTTTGTACATGAAGTTCTGGAGGTAAACCAAAAATAAATAAATATCAAATTCCTTTTACAGACATTGTGGTGATAATGGTGTAACTCTCCCACGCTGTCTTTCTGCTGGACATCACGGAGTTGCGCCCCTTTACCTGGGATTCTACAGAGGGACCTTTACAAGATGGACGAACGATACTATCTCTGTCTATGTGAACGCTTGTTTGTGGAATAAAGCTTCCTTAAGCTCTATCTGCCTCCTGTTCGTCTTGTGCTTTTCTCCCTCTCTCTAGTCTCACTTCAATTTATTCCACAAACAAAATATGGAGAAGTACCTGAAGCCCAAGCGACTTAACTTGGACCCGAGTCAACCCGACACTGCGGACACATGGCGGCATTGGAAGAAATCCTTCCACATATTTTTAGAAACAGCCCGCGACTCTCAAGAAACACCACTCGCAGACAGGCTAAAACTGAATTTGCTAATTAATCTAATTTCGCCGGCTATTTTTAAATTCGTCTCGGACGTTGACGACTACCATTCAGCAATGGAGGTCCTAGAAAGTGTTTTTGTACAGCCTAAGAATGTCATATTCAGTAGGCATGTTCTGGCCACGAGGAAAGAC
This sequence comes from Ascarosepion bandense, assembly GCA_037127315.1. Taxonomy (NCBI): domain Eukaryota; kingdom Metazoa; phylum Mollusca; class Cephalopoda; order Sepiida; family Sepiidae; genus Ascarosepion; species Ascarosepion bandense. The sequence continues at coordinate 1,479,792 of JBBBDQ010001586.1, read as the reverse complement.
TGTCGACCAGCATGTTCGAGCCTTAAAAAAGCTCGCCAAAGACTGCGAGTTCCGAGCTGTGATGGAAGAACAAGCGAGGGATGAATACATTCGTGACGCTCTCATAAACGGTATTTCGTCCAACTATATCAGGCAGCGACTACTCGAGAATAAAACACTGGACCTTAAAACCGCCTACGACCAGGCCCTCACGCTTGAGATGGCCCAAAAACAGCTAGCGTCTTACTCAGTCCGGAACTCCATTGCTGCTATTCGGACAGAAGAAGACGACCACGACGACGACCCTCAGTTCACGAACGGCGACAAAGAAAATTTTATAGCCGCTATCTCGCGACTATGCTTCTTTTGCGAGAACAACAGACATAACCGAAGTAAGTGTCCGGCATGGAATGCTACGTGCAAAATCTGCAAAAAAAGTGGACATTACGCACGTGTTTGTAAGTCGCCTCCGGCTACTACCACTACTATGGCTGCTGCTGCTATCAATCCCGGTAAGTCCATCCTTGCAAGTAATTTCTCCGAGAACCTATCGCACTCGACGTTAAGTGGGACTATCGAAGGTAACTCTATCGATATACTCGTTGATACTGGTAGCTCCGAAAATTTTATTCACCCTGACAAGGTTAGAGAACTTAGACTAACTGTCTTGCCAAGTACGGAGAGAATTTTCATGGCTAGCAGTTCTCATTCATCCACTACCCTAGGACATTGTCTAGTATCCCTCTACTTAAATAATAGAGAGTACAATGTGAACGTTTGTTTGTGGAATAAAGCTTCCTTAAGCTCTATCTGCCTCCTGTTCGTCTTGTGCTTTTCTCCCTCTCTCTAGTCTCACTTCAGACATGTAGCGGAACTCAGGATCCTGACTGGACATCAAACCACAAAATTCAAAATACATCAGAGAAACGGTTTTTTCATGCCTAAAGGAAAAAATCGTTTCTGAGCCACACCACAGTCTCTAACCAATCGGGCAGTTCAAAGGAGGCAGGTTGCTGACACACATCAAAGATGTAAATCTCAACTTCAAGTGACCCGGACATTGTCCTCTCTCTTTCTCCCTCTCTCTCTCTCAACAATTACTGCTACAAACATTTTGTATGAACTCTTAATTCTTCAACCTCATCATTGAATATGAACTTTATCTGGGAATTTTTTTTAATATGAAAATGTAAAGCTGATAATTTTTTTAAGGTATTTTTATATTTTCATATTTTGACCCTAACAGGTGCTACCACTCTGGGTCAGGGCAAATTAAGAAATGCCTTGTGGTTGGTACTGTAAGCATTGGATGGGTATGTTTTCTTTTTTATTTCTTTCTATGGGAAACCGTAGATAGAGACAAGGAGTTTAAGCCTTGGTTTAAATGATCTAGATTCTTCCCATCTGTGCTAGCCATATGTACAAAGCAGAGTTTAAAAAGAGATTAAACAGATTAGGCTTCTCATTTCCCCCTTGTCATACTCCAGGCAAGGTTTGAAGTGACTTCATTTTTGGGGGTTTTGTGGATTGATACAATTCCTATATTAGATCAAGGTATTCAATGGGGGTCACAGTTTAGATGATCATTTCTGATGTATAAGAAAAAGGCAATCATGAGATCATATGCTGCTTTGTGATAGACATAGCAGTTGGCATATATTGCAGTGTACAAGTTTTCAAAAAGATTTTTCTTCCAAAACTAGGGATCAACGTAGATGACTGTTATAAAATGCAGAGCCTTAATCACCGAGTTGTATACAAATGTGGCAACACTTCTAACAATTACTGTATACCATATATATATATATATATATATACATACACCATATATGTTGTAGGTTGTTTGCTATCTAATGCATATAGAAAGATATGGTTGTGTTATATATGTTTAAAATGTATTACTGGGACTGTGGGAGTTGCTTTCCTTGTTTTTTTTTATTGTTGTTATGACCTATTGCCATCTTGAATAAACCTGTTTTTATACATTATCTGCTGTGTCCATTTAAATATGTAATTACAATACTGACAACGAGGAATAAAAATGAACTTTTATGTCCGAGACGTATGCTAAGGTGCCGAGAGCGAACTCTAATTGTGTTAACTTTTTGTAGTGTTCGCTAACATAATGAAAATGAGTGATGTGGGAAGTTCGCCATTTTTTGTTTTGTTTTAAAGTGTTTTCCTCAGTAAGCAGAAGTGCAAATGACTGTGTATGGTACCATGGTGGAATATACAGGGTCCGAAGAGTGGTCCCAATACATAGAGAGATTAGAATTCTTCTTCACTGCGAATGACATAGAGAATACAGGAAGATGGAAGGCAATTCTACTGAGTGTTATCCAAAGTAAGACGTACAGACTAATTAGGAATTTGTTAGCTCCAAAGAAAACAACAGATGCAAATTATCTAGAAATTGTTAGAGTTTTAAAAAGACATTTCCAACTGAAACCGTCTGAGATTGTCCAGCAGTATAAATTTTACTCACATGTTAAGAAAACAGATGAAACTGTAGCAAACTTTGTAGCGGATTTGAAACGTTTATCTAAAAACTGTAATTACGGTACCACTTTGGAGATGATGCTATGAGACAGAATTGTATGTGGCATAAATGATGTAAACATCCAGAAAATTTACTCTCTGAAAGCGAATTAACTTTCAAAAAAGCCTTTGAAAATACCCAAGGAATAGAGGCAGCTCACAGATATGTCTCGGATTTAGGAGACCAAAATCTAGTGAGTGATGGGAAAGAGGACATGCGGTACACTAACACAAGTGTTGGGAAGAACCAAGAAAACACGACAAGCAGGAAGTGTCACATGCTATCATTGTGGTGAAAACCACAAAGCAGAAGAGTGTCTGCATAACAAAACAAAATGCTATCACTGTTGGAAAACAGGACATTTGATTCGTTACTGTCACAGTAGACAATTGAATAAAAGTGACCGTACACCACCAAAGGAATGGCAACGAAATAATCATGAAAATAGACACAGAAGCAACAGTCACTGTAATAAGTGAAATAACTTTTGCAGCCATGAAAAATTGTCCATCATTACAAAACTCAAGCACCCAGCTGCAAACCTATACCAGAGATAGTTTGAAGATTCTGGGGTCCATGGAAGTGGAGGTTGTTTATAAAGGTCAGCATTATGTGTTACCCATAGTGGTAGTGGCTGGGAAAGGTCCTAATTTGCAGGGACGGAACTGGTTGAACATCATCAAATGGGACTGGAATCAGATGTTCTGTATAGAAGAGAGGACAGGTAAACCCTGGCAAACAGATGATAGACAAATATGCAGATGTGTTCTGGGATGAACTGGGCACTATGAAAGGGTAGAAGCCCTGGAAAATGCGACACCAAGGTACTTTAAACCCATACCATTAGCCTATGCACTGCAACAACCAGTGGTCAGAGAAATTGAGTGACTTCAGGAAGTTGGTTCCATAGTTCCAGTAACCCATTCTGAGTGGGGAGCACCCATTGTTTCCATAGTGAATGGAAGCATTTGGATATGTGAGGATTATAAAGTTACCATAAATAAAGTGTTAAAACTGGATGATTACCCAATACCAAAAACAGAAGACTTACTAGCCAAAATTAGGGGAGGCCAGAAGTTCACCAAACTGGATTTAAGCCATGACTATCAGCAGTTGCTATTAGATGAGGAAAGTCGTAATTTTACAACTATAAATACCGGCAAAAGGATTATTCAGGTATATCAGATTACCCTATGGAATCTCATCTAGCCTTGTTATTTTTCAGCAAGTGAAGAAAAATTTGTTGGCAGGAATTGTATATGTCATTGTGAGACTTGATGATATCCTGGTCAGTGGCAAGACCAATGCAAAACATCTGAGGAACCTGGAAGAAGTTTTGAAACAACTCTCCAATGCAGGGTTAAGAGTAAAGCAAAACAAATGTGTTTTCATGGCATCAGAAGTAATGTACTGTGGACACAAGGTCACTGCAGAAGGTGTCAGTGGAAGATAATGTACAAGCAATAAAGGAAGCACAAAGACCAGAAAATACTAACCAGTTGAAGTCCTATTTAGGTATGGTAAACTAGTATCATAGATTTCTACCAAGGCTGTCAACTGTACTCACACCCTTACACAAACTGATAGTCAAAAACAAACCCTGGAACCCGGGCATTTCACAAATCCAAAGAGATGCTGACATTCTCTACACTACTAGTGCACTACAGCAGTACTAAGGAAATAGTCTTGGCATGTGATGCATCACTATATGGAGTCAGTGCAGTAATATCTCACATCATTGCATCTGCCTCGTGCACCTTATCAGCAGCAGAAAAAATTATGCACAGATAGACAAAGAAGGTCTTGCAGTACTGCATGGAGTAAAAACTTCCATCAGACGCTGTATGGTTGACAATTCATCATAGTGACAGCCCATAAACCCTTGTTAGGATTGTTTGGGGAAACGAAATCAATACCTCCATCAGATGGGCACTTACATTGTCAGCACACCTTGCAATACAGGAAAGGATGCAACATGTCAAATGCTGATGCCCTTAGTAGGATACTGTTGAAAGAGACAATTTCAACATCTGTCCCGATTCTGGGAGAGATACTTGGGCTGGTCAACTTGTTGGAATCATCATCAACAGATGCAGGAAACATTAGGAAGTGGACTCACCTCGACCAGTGTTGTACAAAGTATTAACTGTGGTCCAGTCCAGGTGGCCAGATGGAGGAGTAGGTGAGAAGTTCATAAAACCATATTTCAGGTGCAAAGATGAAATAATAGTGCAAGATGGTTGCCTATTATGGGGGCAACGTGTTATCATCCCAGGGCCGGGTAGATAAAAGATATTGAAGGCACTACTTGATATGAACCCAGGTGTTTGTAGGATGAAAGCACTGGGCCAAAGCTATGTGTGGTGGCTAGAAATAGACAAGGACATTGTAAGCTGTGTTTAAAGCTGTTTGGTATATCAGGTCAACAGTAAAATGTCTGCCTTGGCCCCATTATATCCATAGGAGTTCCCAAAGAAACCATGGTCCAGTATATATTTGGATTACGCAGGGCCATGTGAAGGGAAAATGTTCCTCATTATTGTAGACGCCTACCCAAAATGGTTAGATGTGCATCCTATGAATACATCCACCTCAAATGCCACGATTGGGAAGTGGTATAGCCTTTTTGCAGGGCATGGTTTACCAGATCAGTGTGTGACTGATAATGGCACCTATTTCACTAGTGCAATATTCGAGAAATTCATGACCAATACTGGTATAAAACATATCACTTCATCTCTATATCACTCTACAACAAATGGACAAACAGAGAGAGAGCTGTGCAGTCATTCAAAGAGTCCTTAAAAAAGTCACAGAATGAAAATATTGAAACACGTGTATGCCGAATATTCCTGCAATATTGGACCACCCCACATACAACCACAGGAGAATCACCAGCTGAACTGCTCATGAAAAGAAAATCGACCACAAGACTCAGTAGAGTTTTTTTTTTTAATCATATCACCCCAAGTAAGGCGAAAACGCCACTGATGCGCAGGGGGCTACGTAAGAGTGAAAAGATTGGAAAAGAGAAAAACCGAAAACCACATCCTAAACAGGAAACAAGGGATTAGCCTCTTCACCTGTTCAATAGACATGGGTGGAGTGTGAACCGGGCGATAGTTTAGTCTATCTACTCCAATTGAAAAAAATAAAATAAAATAAAAAATGAGTGAAAAGATTGGAAAAGAGAAAAACCGGAAACCACATCCTAACCAGGAAACAAGGGATGAGCCTCTTCACCTGTTCAATAGACGTGGGTGTAGTGTGAACCGGGCGATAGTTTAGTCTATCTACTCCAATTACCCAGATCTACAACAGTGCATATATGAGAAAGAAGTGGTAGCCAAATAAAGGCATGATCAACATGCAAAGCAGAGGGAGTTTGTGGAAGGGCACTTTGTCTTTGTTCGTACTTTTAACGCCTGGCAGAAATGGATCACAGGGACAATGCAAAAAAGGTCAGGCCCAGTCTCAATACATGTGAAAGTGTCTAATGGACAAATAATCTGATGACATTTTGATCATAGCAAACAACCCAAACAGCAGTGATACCAACCCAAGGGCGGATGGTAACAGGCCATCAACAACCACAGGGCAGGTATCGGAAGATATACCCTAGGATCACAGTGATCAGCCAGTGGCGACTACCAGTCTGTCAACAAACACCAGACCAACCTCATCAGAACTGGAACTGATGGGCGAGCATGTGACTAGATATCCATGCAGACAGCACACCAAGCCATGATACCTTAAAGACTATGTCATGTCCATAAATAACCAGGGATATGTGGTATCAAACTAAAGGGAGAGATATGTTGTATATGTTTAAAATGTATTACTGGGACTGTGGGAGTTGCTTCCCTTGTTTTTTATTGTTGTAATCTAGCGCCATCTTGAATAAGCCTGTTTTTATACCTTATCCACTGTGTCTGTCTAAATATGTAATTACAATAGATTGGTGTCTCAATATACAGGTCAGTGGCTTGAGCATATGTAGTTTTGGCAGAGGTTATCATATATTGTTGCTTACATCATTTAATGGTAGGTCTAAGTTCCAGGCCACTGGTGACCTATCATATGTTTGGGGTGGGGTCAACCTATACCATTGGTTGAGGCCTAACAGAATTTTGAGTTGAAAATCTTGAGGTTGATTTGTATACTGCAATTTACAGTATACAACTTTCTGTTTGATAAGTATGATATAAAGCGATAAAAACAGCCTATTTTCATTTGTACATTTTGAGACTATGCTGACTAATATCTATCATTATTATAAATATTTTATTCCTTTTCTCATACACAAATATACTATCAACATAAACAATGTTGCCTATAAAAAATGAAAAACTTTGAATACTCATACAAATAGACAACTGGACTGTTATTTCATATTTTAATTCAAAGTTTTGTAATTTTACCATTGTTCAATGTATTAAAAATAAATTTGTTAAAATTGTTTAAAAATTGTAGTGTTTCATATTTTTCTCAAGTCAATAAATAAAAGAAAATTTTACCTTACTTTTAGAGTTACTTAATTCTAAGATTCTTCTAAAAATGTTTTGATATACTGTATTTACCTTTTAAGTAAGACATGTTTTTTTCAATTATTTTAATGTGCCAAAAATTTCCCTCTGTCTAATACAGCCACATTACAGATGGGAGACAACTAAATGCAGTACAGGTAGGCTAGGATGTCAGATGAGCCAGATTCTATTAAGCATAAAAATTGCTATTTATAATAAAATGTCTTTTCTACAAATATTTTCATGGAAACTGCTCAGAAGAGGTTTTTTTCCCTTGATGCCTTGTCCACATGAATTTAAGCACGCTACTTGATTGGCATCTAAGTCCCACCCTTTTACCATCCTCACCTCTACTCAAACAGTTTCTTTTTTTTTTGTTCTTCCCACCCATGGAACTCCGTTCTGCTTACTTGCTTCCCTGATAACTACAATCTCCAAAAATTTAAGTGCAATTTCAATTGCCATCTATCATATTTATCTTTTTTCCTTTCTTCAATACCATCTGTACCCAGTTTTCTCTCTCAGTGTAATCCTCTGCACACAAGTGGTGGTTCCACCTTGCTTGGGATAAAAGGATTAAATTAAAAAAGTATATGTTGAAAAGAAAATAAGCCAAATTATTACAGTAAATTTTTTTTTTTTAATCGTATCACCCTGAGCAAGGTGGTAACGCCACTGATGTGCAGGGGGCTACATAATAGTGAAAGATTGGAAAAGAGAAAGCCGTAAACCACATCCTAAACAGGGAACAAGGGATGAGCCTTTTAACCTGTTCAATAGACATGGGTAGAGTGTGAACCAGGCAATAGATAGATCTATCTACTCCAATTGAAAAAAAAAAAAGAAACCAAAGTGAGAAGATTGGAAAAGAGAAAAGCCGGAAACCACATCCTAAACAGGGAACAAGGGATGAGCCTCTTAACCTGTTCAATAGATGTGGGTGGAGTGTGAACCGGGGGATAGATAGATCTATCTACTCTAATTATTGAAAACCAGTTAAATTATCGTTCTATTGGCACAAACATAGATCAAATTGCTTAAGATACGTCAGCAGTTAAGACGGAAGCTCACATGATCTCAGTCTACCTCTTTGCATAACCCACACGATATGTCATTAATGACTGTGTTACCTTTAAATATTTCAAATGAAAATGGTCCTAGAAATGTAAAAGCAGTACTAACAAGTTTCAGCTGCCTTCCAAAAGGCAAGATAAAGAATGTAGTCTTTACCTTATTCACAATGTTTTACCTTATTCACAATGTTTTGGCCATTGTATGCTCCAACTTTCTTCAGGTGATTAGAATTTCCAACTGAATCCTTTATTTTGATCACTGGGGTAGATTGTTCTCATTTCATTAGTCATGCCACTTACGGATGTCTTATTAATCTCCCTTTAACACAACTAAGTTTTTGTTCACTACTGCTATAGCCAAATATTGAACTCACAATCCTTTGACTCAAGTCACTGGATTTAACCAATGCTTTTATCCACTGGGCCATATAGAGAAAATAATGTAAATAATTCCAATACGTCAGCTCAGAAGTACAGACAAATATATTATTTTCAGATATTTTGCTGCTTGCTATGTATGGTAGTCTACTGTTGGCTGAAATACCAGTTTCTGTTAGAATGCATTCAATTTTTTCCCCTGTTGCTTGTATACTACTGGTAATATTCAGTGACATATTTTACTTTGTCTGCAGTTTACTGTAAAGAATTAATTCATTGTACTTTGTCTGCATCTTTTGTAATTATTCATAAGAATTTTGCAAATTTCATCTTGTTTCTTTATATTTCACACTTTATTACAGTATACTGTATTTGACACAAATCCTACATTTTTCCCAACAAAACCCCTTTAAAATATATTTTAATTTTTCCACAAAATATTCTTGTAAAATAAGAGGCAAATACAATATAGATATTTTTTACATCATTCTAAAATATATTTAAGCCTGTATATGTTAGAAACAAAGCATCCATGTAATTATCTTACAGTTTACATAATAATTAAATAAAATTTTCAAAATCAAATCACCTCATTAGCAAAATGAACTTTAAAGCTTAAAAAGCTAAAAGATGAGCAAAACCTGGATTACAAATATAATCAGGATTCATCTATCTGGTGATAAACTATAAAACCCAATTTGATAAAATAAATATTATTAAATAAAGTAATTAGGAGAATGTTAAATTTAAATAAAATTGGTTTTATCAGAAGCAAAGTTTCGATATATAATTCTTTTCTTATTCAACAAAAACTTATTAAATTATTACTATTTCAAATGTTACAGCAGTCATCTTTTTACAATAAGAATGAGGTAGCTGTATAGAAATAAATTGAATTTGTGCAACTATTTCCTACTAAAACAAATGAAGGAAATAGAACTGAATAATAACAAAATTTAATTATACAACTTCATGAATAAGTATTTTTCAACTGTTTGAATTTCAGTAGAAAAGGCTTCCACTTCTGGATATATTATCACATGAAAAGCTGAGCTACATTTAAAGTGTAAGAATAAGGCAATTATTTTTCTTCTTACATTACCAGGTGCTGTAAGCATTGATATGCAGATGGTGTAAATGTTTACTGGCTCGGAATTGCTTAACTGGAGAAACAAGTTGCCCATTCCTGCTGGATTCGTTATATTCACTTACAAGCAAATAGTCTTGGGACTCCACCTTTATGACTCCACCTCTTCTTCCCTTCTCCAGCTATGGATTAATTAGTAAGACTTATATCACAAAACCATAATCTGAAAAAAAAATTCTTATGATCTATATTTTCTGACTTTAAACATAGAAAAATCAATCAATTCAAATTGAAAATGCTGATCTGCACACTAGACAAGAAAACGGCTTTCATCCTGTATGTACTTTCATATGTTTTGTCAAACAGTAACTCAATGAAAATGCCGATCCACACACCTGACAAACAAAAGGTCTCTCCCCTGTATGTTTCCTCATGTGCTTTTTTAAACTGGCATTCAGTGAAAATGTTGATCCACACACATCACAGGAAAATGGTTTCTCACCTGTATGTATTTTTACATGTTGTTTTAAACTGAATTTCTTGGAAAATGCTGATCCACACACTTGACATGAATAGGGTTTCTCTCCTGTATGTATTGTCATATGGTATTTCAATGTGGAATTCATTGAAAATGCTGATCCACACACTTTACACACAAATGGTTTTTCTCCTGTATGTACTTTCATATGGTTTTTTAAACTAGAATTCTTGGAAAATGCTGATCCACACACTTGACAGGAAAATGGTTTCTCTCCTGTGTGTATTCTCATGTGGTTTTTTAATGTGGATTTCAGTGAAAATGCTGATCCACACACTTCACAAGCAAATGGTTTCTCTCCTGTATGTATTCTCATGTGATCTCTTAAATTGGAATTCTGCAAAAATGATGATCCACACACTTGACAGGAAAATGGTTTCTCTCCTGTATGAATTTTCATGTGGTTTTTTAACATGGAATTCAGTGAAAATGCTGATCCACAGACTTGACATGAATATGGTTTCTCTCCTGAGTGTGTTCTCATGTGCCTTTTTAAACGGGAATAGTGGGAAAATTCAGAAGGGCATATCTGACAGGAAAATGGTTTCTCTCCTGTATGTACCTTCATATGATCTTTTAAACTGGAATTCTTTGAAAATGCTGATCCACACACTTCACAGGAAAATGGTTTCTCTCCCGTATGTATTTTCATGTGTTCTTTTAACGTGGATTTACGAGCAAATGCTGATCCACACACTTCACAAGAAAATGGTTTCTCTCCTGTATGCATTCTCATGTGTTGTTTTAAACCAGAATTCATTGAAAATGTTGATCCACACACTTGACAAGAAAATGGTTTCTCTCCTGTATGTATTCTCATGTGATCTTTTAAAATGGAATTCTTAGAAAATGCAGATCCACACACTTGACAGGAAAATGGTTTCTCACCTGTATGTATTTTCATATGCTCTTTTAAACCAGAATTTGTTGAAAATGCTGATTCACACACTTGACAGGAAAATGGTTTCTCTCCAGTGTGTACTCTCATGTGAACTTTTAATGATGACTTTTGTAAAAATGCTGATCCACATACTTGACAAGAAAATGGTTTCTCTCCTGTATGTATTCTCATGTGTTCTTTTAAATTGCTACTGTATGAAAATGCAGCTCCACATACCTGACAAGAAAATGGTTTCTCACCTGTATGTTTTCTCATGTGAGCCTTTAATGAAGAATTCTGTGTAAATGTTGATGCACATACTTGACAAGTATATGCTTTCACTCCTGTATGTATTTGCATGTGTTTTTTTAATTGTGAACTTAGTGAAAATTTTGATCCACATACTTCACAAGTAGAGGTTTTCTCTTCTGTGTCTACTTCCATGTGACTTTAAAAGTGAAATCTCTATATTTTACAATCCATATACTTTAATAGCTTTTCTTCTGGCTGTATGTATGTTTTTTCAAATTTAAATTATATGAAAATGTACATCTGTATTTTCAATAAGGGTTTTCTGCAGTGTGTTTCTGCTTGTATACTTTCAAATTCAGTTCTTTTTAAATGCTGATCCACACACTTTACAAGAATATGGTTTTCCTCCACCATGTACTTTTGTTTATCTTTACAAATGTAAATTTTGTCGAAAAAAGACTGCATACTTGACAAGAAAAGTGTTTAAGTGGTTGTTTGGAAATGTGAAATTAATAAAAATGTTACTGTAATACTTAGCAGGAAATAATGTTTTCTTTTCTGTGATTTTGATGAACATCAAATGCAGATCTTCACATTTGTAATACTTCTCTTTAATAGCAGTGTGTAGGTCTTCCAACTTCAAAGTTGTTATTTTCCATTATAATTGATATCTGTGAACAAAAAAGATGTATTATAAGAAAAGTAATTTATTATTTGAAAAATAGAATTATAATAAGTCAGCTTTGTTTAAACAAACTGCAACTCATCATTTAATTTCTGTTTGTTATAAATCTACTACTACTTCTTTATGTGTTGTCCCCCCACTCTCAGGATACAGGCAATCATGGTTCTTCACAATTTCCAGTTCTTTATAGCACTCAATTTTTCTAAACTACAAAAAGTGTTTTTAACTCCACAAAATGATTAGTTTTTCTATTGCTTAAACCTGATTTATTTATTTTCTTTTCAACAATCAATAAAATGAATAAAGATTTTTAAAAACTAAAAATCTTAACAAGATAGCCAAATTGTTATTATGGACAAGGAGTTAATCAATATTTAACATTTTCTTACTGATTACAGAAGTTTATATAGAATTTAAAAATAAATAGCAAATTTTTATTTTGAATTTTTTTAAATTAAAATTTTAAATTAAAAAAATTACATGGAATTAAAAAACATGATACATTCCTACCAGTTTTCTGACATGAAAAGTTTTCCTTGGTAATCTAAGATTTAGATGGTTTATATTATCATTGGCAATTTTGTTAAACATGCCTTTTTTCTTTATAGAACTTAATATTTACAAGCAGAGCATTTTAAAATTTCTTTAATAATTGCCTAACCAAAGATTAAACCAGATTAAATTCTGGATAAAATTCATTAAAAACTATATCTTTACTGTGGATGATGTTTACATTATTAACAAAAATAAAAGATCAAAGTGAAATTGTACTGGTAAGCCATGACAGATGATGTTTTTTTAAATAAAATAAATGACAATGTTCTCTTCTAGAAAACAATTACCTTTTTTAATGCACATTATAATCAGCAAACTAGTGTTTACAATCCAGACAATATCATAGTTCATTCTTCTAGGTTAATTTTTATAATGCTTATTCTACCTTTTCAACTGAATATTAACTGTATCTGGAGGACAATGAGCCACAAAATCACCACAAAATGAGATTTTGTCATTTTGAGGTCTTAAGCTTAAAATTGCTTGAAATTTTACCCATACAAAACAATTATAATTTTGGATGTCCTGATGATAAAAAATTCCAACATGCATTCAAATTGAGAATATGATAAAAAAATTACCTTATGATACACGAGATGTGACACAGAGAGTCAAACACATACACACATTTAAAAGGTTCAAAATTCCCAACACCTGAAGAAGGCCAAAACGACTGAAATGTCATGTTATTCATTTCGTTTCTTTTTTAAAATTCTATTAAAAATTTTTCTAAACAAAATGTCTAATTCCAGTGTGGCAATATTAAATTAAACATTGAAATAAACTCGTGTAATTGTTTACCGGTAGCGAAATCTGATCTAAACAAAAATTAGGCAATTATATTTGGGTCATCAGAAAACAATGGAGGTAAACGAAATAATTTTTGATAAAAAGGATTTTGGAGTAGATTGAACATCAAAATGTATTTTGTTTAGTCATGGTGAAATCTTATTTAGCGGAAGTTGAGTGCTGTTTAATTTGGGTCATCGGAAAATGGTGGAAATGAACAAAAATAATTTTTTGCAAGTAAAATTGAAATAGTGCTGAGTAAGCGAGAGGACCTTTGGAGATCACATAATTTTTGGCTGCAGCAACAGACACTTGTGTTAAGCACATGGATGACCTGGCTTATAACCTGCCGGTTCCCTATATAAACGCGTCGTAATAATGAAGAGTCAGCAGAGTCAGACAACGTCCATGGAAGCATACGGTCGTATGATGTCAGGCCTCCTTTCTGAGGAAGGTGGGTGCTGACAAGAGAGGCCAGAACTGTGTGAGCATATGGGTCACTCTCTCCATTGGAGTTAGGTTGCTGACAATCGGACTAATCAACCACCTAACCGAAGATGTCTATGTATGAAAAAGGAGAGTAAAATATATTTTATATTTTACTTGCATTTGAGTTCTATTGTTCAGACGGAGGCTTTGTTGCAGATTGTAATTGTTGTTGCAGATTGTAATTGTTGTTGCTGATTGTAATTGTTGTTGCAGATTGTAATTGTTGTTGCTGATTGTAATTGTTGTTGCTGACGGGAGGAAGAAGATTATAAAATGATTATGTGAAACGTTTTGTGAAGAAGTCAGATTGAAGGTTCCCGACGAGAAGATTTATGATTCAAAAAGTTTAAGCATCGCCCCGAATTTGTTGCAGATTGTTAAATAGTCACCAAAGGACTATGAGAAGTAATGTCACACAGCTCACCCAGTCCTGTTACTTTTCAGACAGGACTTGTATTTTTAAAATTCTTCTGATCAAAGTAAACAAAAAGCTATAGGAACTTGTAGATAGATTTTTATTTCATGGGCCCAGTATATTCAGAAAAAAGGCTCACTAATCCCTTTCATCTAAGAAATTTATAAACCTTGACAGTTAACTCAAATTGGGTAAATTAACTTAAAAGCATTAATCAATGATTCTGCTCTAAAACCCTTTCAAATGACCATAATGATAAAATATTAACACATGTGGTGTAGTGGATATTGGCTCGGGATGAGAAATCAGAGAGTCGAGTCTGAATTGAATTTGTTGCATTAACTTATGTGCAAATACCTTTGGGAAAGGTATTAATCCATCTCTTCATTGAGAAAGATCAGGTGAAAAGGGAGGCTGCAGCAGTATGGCAATGTTTTTTCTTTGCCAGCAACTTCTGGATGCTCAAGGCATTATGACCAGATGCATTGTCATGGTGAAAAAGTCATAATTTGTCTGCCAAAACTCTCGCATGTAAAAAAAATGCAATACTTGCAGAAAGCTCAGATTACAGTTTTCTGTGTTGTGGTGTAATAGATACCAGTTCTGAATGAGAAATTGAAGAGCCAAGTTCAAATTCCAGTTGAATTCATTGCATTCGTTTATGCACAAATACCCTTGGGAAAAGTATTAATTGATCTCTTCTTCCTCATGTTATAGTTTGAATAGCAGAACAGATTGGGTTATATAACCTTGGTTCACAACCAGTCTACTGCAGAAGAAAATAGCAACCTCCTGCAGGAAAATCTTCTGCCTAGTCAGTTATGGATCAAAAGAGACATGATTACCCAAGCGTGTATCACATAGGTACTTAAATGACTGAATACTCAATGAACTTTAAAAAGTAATGTTTGCAGGCCAGAAAAATTGTTGCATTTATTTAAATATATTATGTAGTGTTTATAGCATGCATGTATTTTCCTACAAGTTTTAGTGATTTGAAAATACAGTGTTTTTGTCTGATTTGGATTCTAAGAAAATATTTTGAACCACACCACAATCTTCAGAAAAGTTTGATTTAGTTGAAATTATCTTATTTGCACATGAGATTTTTATTGTTTTTAACCATTTCACCTCAAGGAAGGCAATACTGCCACCAAGATGCAAGAGGGTTACTCGTAGTGGAAGACAAGAATTAAGTGAGGAGAAAGAACAATAAAAGAACAGGATTCAGAAAGATGAAAGATGGTAATTGGTGTTGCATTAAATTTTTGAAGACTGTAGGTAACAGGTGTTTACTCCAATCAAGCAGTAGGAATGAATACCATACTTTTCCCTCCTAAATTTGTAGACAATGCACAAAGATGCATGCTGGGATTGCTTCCTAGCCAATAATATATGCCACTTCTTGGTCTAATCAGACTTAGTTCTCTTTTTTCTAGTCTTGAAGCCAGAACATTACAATAACTTGTGTGTATCCCCTTCTACATGATATACCATTCTTAATTTGTGAACTTTTGCTTTATTACTGTTGCTTTGCATATATTGTTTGCTTGTTTCATATTATTTTTGCTTTGTTCTTTTCTTTTTGTTGTTATTGTTTACTGCAAACTATTGATTTTGTATTTTGGGCATTTCTGCTAATTAAATTTAACCATGGCTTATTACACTACAGCAGGGAAGGAAAAAAAATTACAAGAAAAGGAATTATTAGAACATGTGGTTATATCTAACTAGTCCAACAGTAAACCAGTGATACTTAACTGCTAATCTACTCAATTCAAGGTACCAAGGAAGAAAGCTCATTAAAAATTACCATGTAAATATATATTGAAAAGACATAAGGAAGCCATCTCACAGTGGTAGGAAAGCGGTAGAAGATGCCAGGTTAAGAACAATTAAAGACAGTTCTTTGGGTTTCATTGAGAATGTCAATGAGGTATTTAGCTGTAGCACCAGACTAGATATGGCATTGATGAATGGTAGATTTATAAATATGCAACATGGATTCTGACAAGAAAAAATGACTTTTGTAGTAATTGATTCAATCATCCCCTTTTGCAAGCAATTGATTTAATATAAATCATTCCATTTCACATCAGTGGAAAATGTAAGCCGAAGAAGGTGTAATGAATTACTCTCCTAGAATTTAGCATCAGTAACTGAAAGCAGTAAAGACTCTCTATAGAAATTAAATTATAGCAGATTTGTTTTGGGGCATTAAAACTCACAAAATATTTCTTGTCCCAGTTAACCACAGATTAGGTCATTTTTGAGAAATACGACCAGTTTTACTTAATCAGACCAATCACATTTACTTCTATGACAGGAGTAAATAGTTGTGTCATCAGCATAAATGTTTAGATTGAGAACAAATTCAACCTAACAAAACAAGAATAATAGTAAATTTTTGTTTAAAAATTTATCATTTTCTAGTTGATAATTCTTTATCTTGGCCAAATTCAGGACTTATTCACAAATTACCTAAATTATTTTAGAAACATATTTCTTGAGAAAACATTGCTAAAAATATTTTTAACACTTGTTACTCCCACTTCCTACTTACATTGATGTAATTTTGAGAATTTTTGTAGATATTTACATTAAGTATAAGCACAAGTCCTTGGAGAATATAAATCAACTAAATTTTCTTTATCAAATAGCACTTTCCAATAAGAGAAAATTTGGTCCGAATCAAAATAAAAAATGCAATAAAATTAAGACGGCATTTAATTAAAAAAGCTTTTAATTGCTTTTATTAATTATATATATTATGGACTCTATTGTTTTATTCTTTTTTAAAAATTAATTTTTACAAGAACTGGTTTCATTATTTTTAAATTTTCTTCATAATAATTTATAAACTTTTAAATCTTTTAAAATTCTGTATGAATTTGTAATTGTTAGGTGATATTGTTATTAAGTACAAACTATATTTACTAATAATAAATTGAGAAGTTCAAAATTCATCAAAACCCAGTATTTTGAAAGGAATATTGAATTTTTGTGTGTATGAATGTGCCAATGTTTGTAAACATAGACGTCCATAAATAACATTATGAGAAATAAGAGCAGAACATATAATAAATTGAAAATTTATTAATTTTCTAACATTTCCACAACAAACATCTTCTAGGTACCTCCACTTTTTCATAGTTTTAAAATAAATTTTAAAAAATTTTGATAAATTTTGAAGCTTTAATTTACTATTGCCAAAAAGTAAAATACTCTAGTGTATTTAAAAAAGAAATTATATTGGCTGGAATCTCAACTTTTTTACAGTTTTTAAAAGTTATCATTTTTGTCTATATTGACAAGTTTGTATATTAAAAAGATAACAAAAGTTAATTCTCAGTTTTAAAAACCTTGCAAAAATAAAATATATATCTGTGACACATTAGCTGATTTAAAGTTAAATTAATCTGATTGACACAAGTATTACTTATTTATAGCATGAAATTTAAAATAAAAAGTATTTTTTAATTACGGCGGTCATAACTTTCTGACTTGTTTAGTGACTGATAACAGTCAGATGTGGTGATAAGCTAAGTATGGTTGACCTCAATTGACTTAACTGTCCATTTTTTTTTTCCTGTAAGTGGAAGAAACCATGAAGCATGTGAACTTTTAATGTAACACATGAAATATCACACTTAAAAAGAAAAAAAAAATTCCTATACACAAAAAAAGAAAAATTAATTAAAAAATCTTTTGATGTGAAGATTTGTATTAAGCTTTTAATTTTCAATTAGTAAATATATTGTTTACTTAACCTAAATATCACAAGGCTTTGAAGTATTTTAAAAAATTTTGAAACATTATAAATCATTATAATTAAAAAAGATAAAAATGAATACAATCCTTGTAAAAATTCATTATTCATTGAAAAAAATTATTATATTCTTAATGTACATATTTTTGTAAAAGCAATTAAAAACTTATCAAATAATGTCATAATTTTATTTTACTATTCAGAGCAGATTTTCACAAAAAATACTGCTTAAAAAAGATAAGAAAAAAAAAATGATTTACATTCCCCAAGGAGTTCTGCACTTAACAAATTTTCAAAACTGAATTTAATTTTTTAAAATTTAATGAAAATAGATGTTAAAAGAAAAAAAAATTTTTTTTACCAAGATTTTCTAAAAATAATAATTTCAAAAATAATTTCATTCATTTGTGAATGAGTCCTGAAAGTTTCATACTGAAATTCAACAATTTGATTTTTGCAAGAATTTTCAAATTAACGTGTTTTTCACTGAAAAAAAACAAACTGAATTTCATAATATTACATTACCCATAATAAACTCTGGTAAAAATTTAGTCAACTGCTGACAAAAAAGAAACAAGATTTTTCATTAAAATTTCAAATGTGTTAGAAAGGATTAAAAAAATTTTAAAACAACTAAAAAATACTTTGATATTTTCTCTTAATAAGATAAACATTTTGAGGGATAAACTTTTTTATTAAGCTTTTTTCTTCATAATATGCTGTTTTTCAGCTAATTAGTGAAGGTAACTACATAAAACTATGAAAGCAAAGTAACTAATATTCAATAAAATATTAGACATGAAATATTTTCCTATTTTCTTTAAAACAATTACTGGATAGTTTTTAAAAATATGAAAAAGGTGTTTATGTATTTAAGTAATTTTGATAGTTATTTGTGCTTTGCAATGCAGTGGTTATCAACTTGGAACGAGAGATCATAGAGCCAAGTTTAAATTCCAGTTGAATACACTGCAGTTACTTACAGGCAAATAACCTTAGAAAAGGTATTAATTCGTTGCTTCTCCCTCCAGCTATGGGTTAAACAGTAGGACAGATAGGGTTATATAGCCTTTGTCAACAGTCTACTACAGAAAGTAATGGCAACCTACTGCGTGAAAATAATCTACCCAGTCAGTCATGTCTCTTTCGAGACATGATCGCCCAAGCGTGTATCACGCAGGGCACCTGACTGATGTGAATGTTTGAAAATGCCAAACATAAAGAAAGTTAGTTAAGTGTTAAACAGTAACACTCCATTTAAAACTTACTTCCGGGTTAAAATGATTTAGTGATAAACTAAAACTTCTAAAAGTAATGTTTGTTTTAATTCACTGTAGTGTAATTAAAGTTTAAATCAGTTATCTTCGTTAAATAAAGTATAGTTTCATAAAAGTATTATTTTATTTTTTAAAGAATTTTTTTTAATAAAAAGAACTTATGTTAGTAGATTTGTTTGTCAATATGACCGAGTTTTAGAGATTAAAAAAATAATCTTTCCAATCAATTTAAAATAAATTCCTTTTGAAATACAAGCAAAGTATTTTTGCTTATTGGAAATATTTAAATTTCATCTATTATCTTAAACAAAGGCTTCAAGAAAATATTTTTCATTTTTAAAACCCATATTTTTAAACCATAAGAATCGCTTTTTTTCCGAGGTTCTTAGAGTCACTGATAGGAAAAAAATATTCCAATCAATTTAAATATCAGTTAGAAGTACACAGCAAAGCACTTCGCTTATTGGAAATATTAAATTAATTATCTTGGAATTAAAACTGAAATAACAACTTCAAAGATTTTTCTTTTTTTTAAAAATGTGTAAGCAATAAAGAAAGGTATTTTTATTTCCTCCCGGATTCTTTTTCTTTCTATCTCTCGTGTGTGCCAGAACTTTTTAAAACTAGATGAAAGTTCAATTTAACCTTAACCTTTTGTTTATGGTGTTATATAATGATTTATTTTGTATTTTCAACATTTTTTTTATTACTCAAGGGCCAAAAGAAGACGTAAAACCAAATTTAGACCCATATACGAAGTATCGGGTGTTGTCATGAAATAACTTTCCTTCCATAAAAAAAAAAACAACTGATAGTCTCCCTCGTGTTAAATTTATCACAATTTGTTCATAATACAATGATTGATACTCAAACAAAAACATACATTCAGAATCATTTGTTAGGTAAATATCACATTGCATTATTAAGGCTATTCTTTAAAAGGAAATAAATTTTTTTTAAAATTAGCGTTACGCCACGGGTAAGTTTCAGTGAAACTGAAAGTCAGTATTTTTTTAACTAGCAGCTTTTTAATTAAATTTTAAAAAAATATGTATTCAAATTTTTAAAAATTAGATACTCAGAATTCGTCAATTTTAGTTTCAAAAAAGGTGGTAATTTAATATGAATACTAAGTCAGAATAAAAATGGCATTTAAACAAAATTAAAAGAAAAGAGTTCAGTAAGGAAAAATTAATGAAAAAAAAAGTTAAAACTGAATTCATTAAATTTGAAAAATGTATTGTAATCAATTTGTTGATAATTTCCAGGGTTAACACTAACAGAGGGTAACTAAAAAAAAAAATTCTATCTGAAAGAATAGAATCTTATTATCTTCCACGTGAGTGAAACAGATCTTTCTGTAATAATGACTTCCACAATAATTATTTGAAAACATGATGAAATTATTATTAAAAGAACATAAAACTTACTTTTTCGTGTTTTTTTTTGTTTGTTTTTTTTTCCTTTTTGTCGTTTGTATAATTTATTTTCATGAGGGCAGAAAAACTAGAAAGAACGGGAAAAGCTGTATCATTTGGAATACGAACAAATCTTTTAGTTTTTTGTTTGTTGTTAAAGTCTTTAAAATCAAACGTCAATTGATACAAAAGATGTATTTTCGGAGGGGGGGGGGGGGTGAAAATAAGGGGAGAGAACTCGTGTGAAAATTTTGTTTTTCTCTCCAGTGTCAGTCAAGACCACCGAAAAGTCTCGGTTACGTGCCATACGTAATGAAGCTTTTGGCGATCATGTCTCGAAAGAGACATGAATGACTGGGCAGTAGATTATCCCGCAGTAGGTTGCCATTACTTTCTGCAGTAGACTGGTTGCCAACCAAGGCTATAGAACCCAACCTGTTCTGTTATTTAACCCATAACTGGAGGGAAGAGACGGATTAAATACCTTTCCCAAGGGTATTTGCACGTTAAGTGAATGCGAGAAATTCAACTGTAATTCAAACTCAGCTCCCTGATTTCTCGTTCCAAGCCGCAACGCATATCCGTAATGTGCACTTAGTACGATTATTCACCTTAAAAAAATGGACCACGGAATGAAACTTTTTTAAACTATCTTCTTTTCTTTCATCTATTTTGTTTTTTGTTCAATAAATGAAGAAAGAACAATTTTTAAAAACTGAAAATTTATAGATAGATACTTAATGGATGTGCGTGGTGGTCCAGTGGATATCGGCTCATTGCATTCACTTATGCGCGAATACCCTTGGGAAAAGTATTAATCCGTCTCTTCCTTCCAGTTATGGGTTAAATAACGGGACAGATTGGATTCTATAGCCTTGGCTGGCAACCAGTCTATCGCAGAAAGCAATGGCAACCTACTGCGGGATAATCTTCTGCCCTGTCAGTCATGTCTCTTTCGAGACATGATCGCCCAAGCGTGTATCACGTATGGCACTTAACTGACTGACTGTATTAGATTCATTTCGTTTTTGAAGTCACTTTGTTGATCAGAAGTTGTTGGACAGACTGCGTGCGTATTTTTAGACTAAAAATTTTAGTGTTTCATTTTCTTTTCCAGTTTTTCTTTCATATATATATATATTTTTTTTTTTACTTATCTTCTAAAAATCTATTGGCCTTGCTTGTAGGTATGATAGTTTGACTGCCATAGTTTTGTTGGTTCTCTATCGGTATGTATTCAAATAGCGTACGCATTTTTGAAAGCAAAAATACGCTATACTCCAATTTTTAAAGATTTAACCAAACAAAGAGAATCACGATTTTGATTTCTATGCAAGTTTGGGTGCTTAGTTTCCGACACTACTTCTAAACAAGTGACTATTCCACTATATTTGTAAATATAAGATATTGTAATTATTTACATTGTTCGAGCTGTTGTCCTCATTTTTGTTATTATATTCATGACGTTTCAGCCGTTCAACGCTCCGACTTCTTCAGGCCCAGTAGATAAAAGCGTTGGTTGGATCCAGTGCATTGACCCAAAGATTTATTTGTGACTTCAATACCTGGCTACAGCAGTGGTGAACAAAACACTTGGAGAATTGAGTTATAAGACATCCGGAGTTGACGTCACTCATGGAATGAGAACAATCTCTCTACCCCAGTGATCAAATTAGGGTTCAGTTCGAAATTCCAATCATCTGAAGAATGTAAAATGACTATTTCACTTTTTTAAAAATAGAGACAGTTTTGGTGGGAAATAAAATTTTAGACTGGCAATCTTTAGAGACCCGTGGGAATAGCATAAGCTATCCACCCCAGTTTGCAGGCCAATTCATTTTGGATTATTCCAGTATCAGCGAATCAACCAATCACAGTTACGGATTGCTTTTTTAGCAATCTCATTGGCGTAAACCCAGTTTAGCGCCAAAAATTCAACAAGCTCATCTGAGCCGATTTTGGATTCTGAAAACATATATAAACCGATCTTTTTGGAACTTTTTCTTCACTGTAACCAAGGTTCTAAATTTGTTGTATTTTTAGTTTATTTTTGGGTTCATTCTCCTCCCATCATTTCATTTTTCATTAAATATTTTATTGTATATTATTGTACATTATTTTATATTGTATATAAATACATTTTTATTGTCATGGGTTATTTTCCCCACTTTTTTAGGTGCCCCTTGTAAGTTTGTGGCATTGTGGTGTATGAAGGAGTGGGAGTTGATGGAAGCGTTCTTGTGGCGATTGTGCAAATTGTAATGAGTGAATGGGTCGTGATAGTGTTTAGTGAGTACCAACCTCTTCCCCTCCCCTTTTCGGCCTTGTGCCAAAATTCTGTATTTTTTACAGAATAAATAGCGTAACCAAGGTTCTAAATCCACGCTGGTCAATTACAGACACTCCGACCTGCCGCACTTCATTTTTCGCGCGCTCACTTTCTTCGTGAAAATTCTATTCAAGTGCTCACGAATTCTAGGTTCACTCACTTCTATTCCTATTTTTCTATTTCAGTCAAAACTTTCTCACTTGTCCAAATCATTCTACAAATTATTCTTTAGTTCTAATATTATTTGCAAAACAACATTTACAAAAAAAAAAAAAAAAAACCGACATCTTTCATCTCTGTGAAAAAAAAGTATTATTCAACAGACATATTTCATATTAATATTGATTACATTGTGTAACATTCAAAAATGAATATTGAATGATCTTTATAGTAAAGAAGATAAAGATATTCCTGTTTCTTGACAAACCTTTGGCAAGGTATGTAGTTTCGTTCATTACTTTCAATCAACCTGTGTGTATACGAACTTTCCATTTCAAAACTTTGGTTGTATTTTCATCAACATACGTAACTGAACTTTCTTCAATTATTATTTCATCTCCAACGAACATTTTTCCAACTTGTATTTCATAGAAAAATCACTCTTTGAACATTTCATCATATCAACACAAACTGTTTGCATCTTGTGTGATTATTAATTACACCTTAATTGTTTTGTCATTTGTTCATATATAAATTTTCTCCTGTTATTCAACAAGTCGTTGCCTCTTTGTTGCATTTATTTCACCAATGGTGTTACTGTTGTGTTGTGTGTACTGTTATTTCTTGTGAGCAAATTATTTTTATTGTTGGAGGAATTTGGAGCGAACACTAACAAAGTCTTACATCACATCACAATTATTAAATTTAAACCGACTATAACTCCATAATTCGCCACCACAGACACTATTTTTTTTGGCGGGGGGACCGAATGGAAAATATTGACTTGTTATCTACTTAGAAGGCAGAGTCCTGTTTAATTTAAAATAGGTAACTGAATTCAATGCAGTTATTGGCCTTTGTTTACATAAACACTTTTTTTTTTATTTCTAAGCAAGGTGATCCTTAACTCAGTGTGCAATTTGGATTAAGAAATTAAATTTGTTTTAAAAGAAATTTTTACTTTTGGATTAAGTTACAGTTTATTATTCAACATAAGTAATGCTCATATTTATTTTATTTGAATTTGCAATTTATCTTTAAGCAAACCTTTTTCAGTGCGAAAATGTTTTTATTTTATGCGAATATCTTCTTGCTTGATTATAATAAAATTAATTTTTAAAGTAATAAATTGTGTTTTCCTTTCAAATACGTCGATATTATCTTTGTAAAAAAACAAAAAATGTAATTTATTGCACTGCTAATTTTCAAAAATTTGCACATTTGAAAAAAATTGAATAAAATTTTTTCTTCCATATTATTCTTCATAACAAACATTGTAAATAAAAAAAGAAAATGTATGTTTAATTTTACGGTAAATGTTCGTTTTAACTCCCGATGGCTTTCCCCCTTCAAATTTATCCAAAAAAAATAGCATTATTTCTGTGCAAATGTATATGCTGAACAAAAATCAACAATTAGTTATTGAAGAAACCTCCCTTTTTTTAATTTGAAAATCCATAAAAAAAAAAAAAAAGGAACTATATCTCGCACTTTTTCTCTCCCGTAACTCTCACGAAGTCATGTAATTAACTGCAGAATAACGTTCTATGTAGGCAGCAATTTTCTGTCGATTTTCTTCATTTACTGAACTTCCGGCGATGTACTTCCTGTAATGAAAGTAATAAGCGTATAAATACAATAGCGCATTACTTTCATAACAGGAAGTACATCGCCGGAAGTATCAGTAAATGAAGAAAATCGACCAAAAATCTGCCAAAATTCGTTGCCTATGCAGTACGTCATTCTGCAGTTAATTACATGACTTCGTGAGAGTTACCGGAGAGAAAAAGTGCGAGATATAGTTCGTTTTTTTTATGGACATTTAGATAAAAAAAGGTACGTTTCTTCAATAAATAATTGTTGCTTTGAGTTCAGCATATACATTTGAACAGATAATTCTATTTTGGATAAATTTGAAGGGGAAAAGCCGTTGGGAGTTAATACGAACATTTACCAATTTTACTAAAATTCTTGTTAAAAATGTAAAACAAAAAATTATCCAGTTTAATATTTTGAAAAATATTAAAATGGTTAATTTCGTTTAGATAAATCGTATTTTATGGGACGAAGGTGATTGATCTGCACCTCCACCAGTGCGGTAAAATATGATTACCCAAAAATTTTAATGAGGGAGGCTCAGTTTACTTATGTAACTTCAACATAAAAACAGACCCTGACCAGTGAAACAATTTGGAAATTCTTTGGAACCACTTTCAAACGGAAAGTAATATAAGACGATAAATTTCCATATTCATACAAAATTTTAAAATTCTTAATTCTGAATCCTAAACCATCCAAACCAAACTTTAGACTAACTTTCATGTACTTTTTTTAGAAGCACCATGTATAAATTACATTTTAATTTTTACAAAATAATAGTTCAAGTTAAATATTTTGGTAAACTTTCGTTTTAGGTCCCGAAGGCTTTTCCCCCTTCAAATTTATCCAAAACAGCATTATTTCTGTGCAAATGTATATGCTGAACTCAAATCAACAATTAGTTTTTGAAGAAATTTACCTTTTTTGCTCTGAACATTCAGAAAAAATCAAACTACATTTTGTCTCCTGTAACTCTAACGCAGTCATATAATTAACTGCTGAATGTCTGTCGGCGTAGAACAACAAATTTTGGTCTATTTTCAGTCGATTTTCTTCCTTTACTGAAACTTCTGGCAATTTACTTCCTGTAGTGAAAGTAATACGCTATTGTATTTCTATGCTTATTACTTTCATTACAGGAAGTAAATAGCTGGAAGTTTCAGTAAAGTAAGTAAATCGACCAA
This sequence comes from Ascarosepion bandense, assembly GCA_037127315.1. Lineage (NCBI taxonomy): Eukaryota > Metazoa > Mollusca > Cephalopoda > Sepiida > Sepiidae > Ascarosepion > Ascarosepion bandense. The sequence continues at coordinate 1,453,872 of JBBBDQ010001586.1, read as the reverse complement.
AATTTGTTGCCTACGCAGTACGTCATTCTGCAGTTAATTACATGACTTCATGAGAGTTACAGGAGAGAAAAGTGCGAGATATACTTCTTTTTTTTTTATGGACTTTCAAATCAAAAAAGGTAGGTTTCTTCAATAACTAATTGTTGATTTGAGTTCAGAATATACATTTGCACAGAAATAATGCTATTTTGGATAAATTTGAAGGGGGGAAAAGCCTTCGGGACCTAAAATGAAAATTTACTGTGAAATGAATTTTCCTTCTGATGATGAAATAATGGTTATTACAAGAAAAATACAACACAGAAATCTCCCATCAATTTGATCATTTGCCATAAGTGTTACCTAGTCTTCAACCAAAAACAACAAACAAAATTCTGTTTCTATGCAAAATGAGTTGGCACAGTTTCTAAAAAAGGACAAAATCCTCACTTTTGGAAAAGTGTACCAGAATATAGGTTAACAGGATTTTTGTCTGAATGGTTACATGCTATAAATCAAACAACTGTTCATCCAACCTGTTGATTTTTGTTTTTCATTGTTTTTAATTAAAATTTTTCGAAAGTTGTGATTTTGAATATGACAAAACAATTTTTTTCTTTTTCAAAAAGTCAATTATCAATGTTTCAGCACAGGTCACAAATCAATGAAGCAATTTGTTTTCTTAGAAACTTAAAAATTGATAAGAAAAAAGTGAAAAAACATGTTAATGTTATGCAACCACAAAGAAATTAGACAACTTGATTCTGATATTTTTATCAGAGTATTTGAATACTTTATTACATATCTGTCATTATATAACAGACTTCAGGAGGATTTTAAGTTATCCAATGTGAGAACAATACCAGCTTTGATATTAGAAGTTTCAGAATTAGATGACAAATAAAAAAAAAAGCATATTTTTTTTAGTTGAAGTGAATGCCATGGTTGCTCTACATCATGGATAAAATTTATTTGGTTTAGCATAAACATTTGAGGGCTTAGCAAAAATAATATTGGCATCATAAAATGTTTCAAACCGAGGCTTATATGAAAAATTTTTATATATTGATACAATCAAATGGTCGAGTAATTGTATATAACAATAACAAGATCCATCAGTCTTTCTTCTAAAACTTTGATGTTTTTAACAAACTTTGGATAACTAAAAATGAATTGTTGCCAACCAGGACTGTAGAATCCAACCTATTCTGCTATTTAACCCATAACTGGAGGGAGAAGCAATGGATTACTATATTTCTCAAGAGTATTTGTGCATAAATGAATGCAACAAATTCAACTATAACTTGAACTTAGCTCTCTGTTGTCTCATTCTAAGCCAATAACCACTGCACTACAACATATCCTAAAACCATAAATCACTTGAGTTGAAAAAAACAACTCATACAAAAAAGTTTCTAAATTATTTTTAAAATGTTAAAAAAATTCAGAAAATTAAAAATGTATGCATATATCAATGATGTAAACACATTTTAAAACTTGACATTTATACATAACAGCTGAATTAACTCTGTAAAAGTCAGTGATCAGTTTGCCACTGTATCAATATTATAAACAGAACCCTCCTCCTAAATCAATAACACATTAATTTTTTCAGTTCAGACAAGTATAGGAGCTTGAGTCAAGTTTAAATTCCAGTGGAATTAGTTGCACTCGCTTATGTGAAAATACCCATGGGAAAGGTATTAATCCATTTCTTCCCTCAAGCTACGGGTTAAATAACAACAGGTTGGGTTCTGTAGCCTTGGTTGGCAACCAGTCTATTGCAGAAAGTAATGGCAACCTCCTGCAGGAAAATCATATGCTCAGTCAGTCATGTCTCTTTGGAGACATGATCACTCAAGTGTATATCATATATGGCACTTAAATGATAAGAGCCTAAGGAAGGACTACAGAATACTAACTAAAACTAAAACCTTTATTTAAATGCATAAAATTATTTTCCATTGTTGACATATTACTTTTAGGCTATTATCTTTCAAATAAAACCAAAATTTAATTTCAAAGAAAGCATTTAAATTATTTAAAATTTGTTTTTAAGTAAGTATGTGGTTGTACCTGTAGTGGCATGGGACTTAGGGGTTAAAATGAACAGTTGATGCTTAATTTTAACAAAACAAGACAAGGAATTTATTTGCAAATTTACATGCTTAAAGTTGTCAACAGCTCATTTCAGGAGAATAAATAAAAATTTTTGTTCTGTAGTTTTAACATATTGTCATGAAAAGGAGATGTTCACACAACAGATTAAATGAGCTGACACAGTTATGTTAAAAAATGCTTAAGACAAAGGGAAGAGATGTTGTTGCTCAACGAAGGGATATATGGTTTGCATACATTCAAAAGTAGACAATGAGAAGAAATAGTTTCAAATACTTATCTTTCTTGAATTTGGGGGAGAAAATACTTTGAAATCCTGCATTATAATAAGTTTAGTGAATAATTTTATGTTGCTGAGAACTTCAACATTAGTCTCAAGAAACTGAAATGAAACTTTTCTTATGACTTCAGACACACTTCTATTAATTTAATTGTCCTCCTTGTAGGGTTGCAAATCTATTTTCTCCTTCCTGTCTGACCAGCTAATTTCTGTGCGGGCAAGTTTTTCAAAAGAATTTCACATAGGCTTGTGAATTCCTTTCCTCCTTCTCCCTCAGTCCTCGGAATTTGAAGGAAGTTATTAGTTCACATTCTTTACATACCTATCTATCAACCTTATACACTGAAGGTGTAACTGCATACTACAGCAAACATTGGTACTTGGATAAAACAACTGAAGTTTATTAAATATATTTACAAAATGTAAAAATATTAGTTTTATTGTTGTTATTTACTTGGGATTAGTTCATTTTTATTATTACATTACAATGTCATTGGTCACCATTTGTTCAAAAGCAAAAGACAGACTTTGAAATGCTGATTCTCGAGGTTAGCATTAATTCATATTTGAAAAATTTTACTATAAATGAACTTCAGAAGTGTGCCATGTTTAACATGGCAACAGTGACAGTTCAGAAAGATGTGTGCATCACACAAAGCAACATCTGTGATGTCAGTTCAACAACATCAACAGCTGAAAAACTACACATTTACTGAATGACACTGATTATGTTATAAAAACATTGAACAACAATTTTTGTTATTGTACAACCTTTAATAGGTCATGTCCACTAAAATATCTAATAAATTATACAACATATTTCACACAATAAAATTAATTATTATGTTAATTATGTTATCTATTTTAAATCTGAGAAGCATTTTCAGCCAACAATAGTTACATAAACATTAAAATGTTTCTACAAAATATTTATAAACCAATAATATTCAATAAAGTGCATGCATCCTAAAACATACCAATTAAACTGTACAACCTGAGCTGGTCTTTAACATAGTTTCTAAGTTTAACTTCCATAAAGCAAGTGGAGATGATGGGATTCCAGTCATTGTCCTAAAAAAATGTGCCCCCTGAGCTCTCGCCTGTCCTCTCCAAACTATTACTTTTGCTTCACTGCTTGCCTGTTTGTTGGAAATCCTCCTCTGTAGTTCTTGTTTTTAGATAGTCTAAACTGTCGCCCGGTTCACACTCCACCCCCATCTATTGAACAGGTGTAGAGGCTCATCCCTTGTTCCCTGTTTAGGATGTGGTTTCCGGCTTTCTCTCTTCTAGTCTTTTCACTCTTACGTAGCCCCTGCACATCAGTGGTGTTGCTGCTTTGCTCGGGGGAATATGATTAAAAAAATAAAAAAAGCCCTGGGCAGTTCTTTGACTCCCTCTAATGATTGCCCTGTTAACCTCTTACTGACTTTTGGCAAAGTGTTTGAGGCTATAATCAATGCTGAAAAAGTTCATCATCTCAAATCTCACAACCTACTCTCTGACAAACAATATGGCTTCTGCTTTGCCTGGTCTATCACTGATGTGCCAACAGCCATCACTGAATATATATATATATATATCAGGCTCTTGATAAGAATGGTAAAGCCTGAGCTGTTACTCTAGATATCTCAAAAGTGTTTGACTAGGTTTGGCATGCTTGTTTTTTTTGTTTTTTTTAAATATAATTGTATTTATTCACAGACATGAATTTTCAGGGAGAATAATTTTCAAGTTGGAAAGGACAACCTAAAACCTTATACAGTAGAAGAAAAAACATATTCTTACAAATGTGTGGGTCTATTTTGAAGGTATTCATGTCTAAAATAGTCAAATCACAGGAAAGAGCCAAGCTTATTTTGTGCCAGAACTGCACACCAGCATTTTTACTAAACTGACATTTCTAAAGATACATTTAAACAAACTGGAGAGTATTCAAGAGATTACATACAGGAAAAACAATGATGTCGTGAATTACATTCTGAAAAAATAAGCATGAAAAGCAAGTGCAAAACTTGTCAGTGCAAGAAAAACAAGTGAAAACACACTTTGACTTTCAGTCGAAAGCCGTATGTGATATACTCTTAGGCGATCATGTCTTGAAAGGCAGACTGGGCAGACGATTTCTCACAGTAGGTTGCCATTACTTTCTGTGGTAGATTGGTTGCCAACCAAGGCTTTAGAAGCCAATGTGCCCTGCTATTTGACCCATAGCTGGAGGGAAAAGCAACAGATTAATACCTTTCCCAATAATATTTATGTGTAAGTAAATGCAATGAATTTGAACTCGGCTCTCCAATTTCTCATTCTGAGCTGATATCCATTACACCACAACCCATATCCCATTTTGACTTGACTCCTTTCAGAAGCATATTTTCCTATAAAGGAGACATTTATTTTAATTCATTTTTTTTCTACATTTTGCCATTTCCTACTCTAATCATTGAACACAACTGATTGTTATTAGTAAAAGTTGCATGTGTTAAACACTCTTATCACTGTTTTTATTATACAGTGTGCGTCAGATATACCTCCCGCATAATAGTAAGACATTAGTGACATAAAGACACTATTGCCACCAATGTCTTATCAGTATGTGACACATATTTGTGGGCAGGACTGGTGCAAAAAGGTCTCATGCCCTCACCCCTGAATCTATGATATGGGGCCTCCTACTCAACTACATCTTAATTTTCATAAGGTAGTATTCATATAAAATACAAATTTCATAGTAATCTGTGTTTTGTACAATAATGGATCATATGCAATATAGGTGAACAGTTTAAGTAAAAAAAAAAAATGAAAATAAATACATCTAAAAAAAATACCAATTAGAGACCTGTCATAGATCCTTCATCAATTATCTTAAATAAAAATCGACAATGTTTTACAGCAATTAAGCATTAAGTGGAGTTTTTTCTTATTAAAAAGTTGAATAATTTTAACACATTCAATATCATGGATAAAAAATATTGGATTTTTTTAAATTCCGAGACTGGGCAAGAGCAAAAAACAAATTCACTGATTTGGAAAAAAAAAAAAAAAACAGAATGACTTCAAAATCCGTAAAAAATTGTTATCTTTCACGAGACAGTTCTACTTAGCTTAGTTTTTAATTTGTAATGCTAAATGTCGAGGCTGGGAGTCGTACACACCGGCTCTGCTTACCATTTATGTTGCTGGTATTTCTGCCACGATCTATGTTATTCAATTATATTCATTGTCATGTCAGTTATTTCCCTTGAGTTTAGCTCTTTTTGAAAACGTTTGTTTGGCATTCATTGAAAATAACGGAACTGTTTTTAAAAACAACAAAAAACGATAGTCTATTCAAAATTATGTAGCTTTACTCAAATTTTTTTTCCGAAGGAAAACAGATCAGACGAGAAAAGACAGAAATAAGTAAGTTTGATGCTTTCGTAATTTCTTCATTTACAAATTAAAATACATTTTTTAATTACTTTCTCTATGTTCACAAATCAGGATGTGGCACTCCTGATAAAATTTTTATTTGCACTTTGAATTTTACTGTAATTGCTAAAAAGGAACCATCTTTTAAAACCGCTGCATTGGCCTTCCATAGCTGCAGCTGGGGTTAGGATTTTATCCAGTAATTTATTTTTGCCTCAGTCAGTAGTATTCGTTTATGTCAAATAAAATTAAATTATTTTTCGAGACATCCGAAAATCAAAATTTAGTTTATCCTCTGTTAAATCATGAATTAACAACAAGAAGTCGAATCCAATTTTGAAAGCTGATTATACTTTTTTTATTTAATTAATTAATTAGCATTTTTTTAATTGATTCATTTTTCCATTAGCCTTTTAAAACTTTAAACACTGTCGTGTAAAAAGTGTATCTCCACTGATTGGTCAATAATACCATGCAGAAAAAATAAGTGTATCATTCATTGGTTATTATTACGAAAAAAGACAGAAGGATTGAAATTATATTTCTTTTTTTATACTTTTTAGATTGATTTAGAACGTTCGAAATTAATTTAAAAAAAGTAATTTCATTCGTTTATTTGGGAATAAGTCCTGGAAGTTTCATTAAACTCTGACAATTATTTGATTTTTGCAAGAATTTCCAAATCAATGTGTTTTTACCTCAAAAAAAAAAAAAGAAGAAAGACACTTAAAATTTCCTTAATCTTTGGGCCTACCGCTGACGCCAGAAAAACAAGTTTGGAAGTTATTATTTTTAAAGAATCTTGTTCTTGTTAATTTTTCCCCACATCTGTAACTCAGGAATTTCATGAAATTTCAAGAAATTAAATTCTATCTAAAAAAAATTTTAGGACTCCTTGGGGAATGTAAAATCATCTATTTTTTTTTTTTTTTGCAAACAGCCTTTTTTCAGAAAATCTCCTCTGAATAGTAAAATAAAAAGAAATGAAATAAAACTGACATTATTTAATTAGACATGTTTTTAATTGCTTTAATATATATATATGTTCAAACAAATAAATTATATATATAAGGACATTATATAGTCTGATTAAAAAATATTTTTCAATGAATAATGAATTTTTACAAGAATTGTTTCCATTTTTTCTTTTTTAATAATAATAATTTATAAAGTTTCAAAAATATCTTTTTAATTCTTCAAAGCTTTGTTTTGATTAGGTTATTAAGTTAGTATTAAGTGAAGATTATATTTACTAATTGAAAATTTTAATACAAATCTTTGCACCAAATTGAAAATTTTAATACAAATCTTTGCACCAAAAGATATTTAAAATAATTTTTAATTTTTTTTTTGTGTATGTGAAGGGTTTTTTTTTTAGGTATGGTATTTTGTATGTGACATTGAAAGGTCATGTGTTTCATGTTTTTTTCCCCTTACAGGAAAAAATTTGACAATTATGTCAATTGTGGTCAACCATACTTAGCTTATTACTACATCTGACTCTCCTCACTCACTTTACAGGTCAGAAAGATCAGAGCTCCTTGATAAGAAATATTTTTATTTTAAATTTCACATTATAAGTAATACTTGTTTCAAATCAGATTAACATTAAATTTGTTAATTTTCCAAAAACAACGTGTCACATATGTATATTTTATTTTTGCAATATTTTTTAAAAGCAACAACTTTTGTTTTCAAATTTCTTAATCTATCAAAATGAACAAAAAAAAAAATGATAACTTTTGAAAACTCTAAAAAAGTTGTGATTCCAATTAATGTAATTTTTATTTGAAATACACCAGAGTATTTTGCTTACTGGAAATAGTAAATTTAATCAATTATCTTTCAATTAAAGCTAAAATGAAAGCTTCAAGAAAGCTTTTTTAATTTTTAAAATTCACTTTTGAAAGTTAGGTATTAAATATGAGTGGGGGCACCTACATTATTTCATTAGAAAAGATAGAAAGTTGTAAGAAAAAAAATTGATTGCTTAATTTTATTTAGGTACTTACACAAACACAGTATCTAAGGTCTAGAATGAATTTTAAAAAATGAAATATCTTTCTTGAAGCTTTTAGTTCATAGTTTTTTGTTTTACTTAGAGAGGAGGATTTTTTAAATTCCATCAGCAGTGAATTTTTTTTTTTCATCATGTTCTGAATTTTCATATTGGAAAAATGTTTGTCATTATTGCATCGAAAATCATAATTCATATGGATGAAATTTAAAAGTAATCCATTGAATTTAAGAAAATAAAAATCTCAAGACATTTATTTTGATTTTGTGCAAATTCAAAAATATGTATCAGTTGCTTGAACATGTCTCTGGATCCTATGGTTTTAGTGAAAAGGCAAAGTCAACATTTAATCTAGAAAGGTAAACTTCTTGTTCCACTGCCCATGTCTGGTGATATTGTTTAGTTCTTATTTTTAGTACTGTTCAGTTATTGTTTGCCCATTGCAACTGAGTGTAAGTATGCACTGTCCAACCTAGAAATTGAACTCACAATTTACTATGTCACTAAATTCATGAACCAATGCTTTAATCAGTATATAAAAAATAAACTTATTTATTCTTAAATCCACTAATCCATTGTCTGATAGAACTATGGTTTAGTGAATCCTAATTGTTTCAATTAAGACCAATCGAATTACATTCAGTCAGTCAGTTAAGGGCTATACACACTTGGGCAATCATGTCTCAAAGACATGACTGACTGAAAAGATTTTCACACAGTAGGTTGCCATTTTCTGTGATAGACTGGTTGGCAACCAAGTCTATAGAACCCTATCAGTTCTGCAATTTAACCAATAGCTGGGGGGAGAAACAAAAGATATCTTTCCCAAAGATGTTTGCATATATATGAATGCAACAAATTCAACAGGAATTCAAATTCAGCTCTGATTTCTCATTCTAAGCTGATATCCACTGCACCACATTAAAATCACAAACATCATTTATTGTGATTTTTGTGCATCTCTGCAGACATTTTGCATTTGCAATAAAATCTTCTGAGATTCTCTGGTTCATTCGAAAAAGCAAAATCAGCATTACACACATTAAAAGAATAAACATTGGTGAATTTCATTTTTATAAAATATTCTGTATTTGAAGACCTGTCATCAGAACATTCACAATTGTCCCATGTGGATAAAATTTAAAAGTAATCCTTTAAATTTAAGACATCAAATTCACCAAATAACTTTTTCTTATCTGATTTTGTGCACATGTAGTAATGTCTCAACTGCTTAAACATGTCCCCAGATTCTCTGATTCTAATGAAAAGGAAAAATCAACATAAGATTAAGAAGACTTAATTACTTGAGATATTATCTCAAATGGACAATGAAATGAGAACATCAACCTGATGGACTGAATAATTTGTTCAATCTGAAATTCATAAAATATCCTTGTCTATAACAAATTGGAAGAAAGCAGAAGAGTACAAAATGGCTGAAACATTGTGAATCTGACAATCAAGGCATGGACACCACTCTGAATGCATTAGTCTATAATAACTTTTTTACTCATTAATTTTCAGATTTTTATAAACAAAATAATTTAATGTTAATTAGCTCAGTATTATTTTTAAAATGACACAATTATTTTCTCTTTTGAGAAATACTTCATTATATTTAGATACTCTTTACATAATACAAGTCTTAGAATAATGACATCCCTTCATGAATGTTAGTTTTCTTTTTCTCAAACTGTACCATAGATTTCATGTGTGAACCATTATCTAATTGATATATTACTTTATTATACAAGCTAATTCTAATGAGCATTAAAAAAATTCTGTCCATTTAAACATTTTTTATATTGAATAAGAAAATATTGTTTATTTTATTCCAATAAGTTAAAGAGCTCAGAATCACAAAAATTATTTTTTGTGATTTGTAGATATTTATAAAAGTGCCTTATTAGCTAAAACATGTACCCAGATCCTCTGGTTCCATGGAAAAGATAAAATCAGCATTACAAGTATTAACTTAGTAGAATTAAGATGACATATTACCTCAAATGAACAATGGAAACAGATCACTCTATTTTGTTGGACTGAGTGATGGGTTCAATCTAAAATTCATAAAATATCTTTGTCCATAATAGACATCGAAAGAAAACAGAAGAGAACAAAATAACTGAAAACATTATAACTATGACAACCAAGATGAGGACACCATTTTGAATAAATCAGTGTATATTAACTGTTTTAATGTTGATTTTCAGACACACAAAATAACAAGTTTATATTAATTAGATCAGTGTTAATTATAAAAAGACAATTTTCTTTTCTATTTTGAAAAATGTTTCATTGTTTAGATACTCTAGGCAGAGCAAACAATACAAGTCTTAGGATAATTCTATTTACCAAGAATAATAGCATCACTTCATGAATATCAGCTTTCTTTTTCTCAAACTGTATCATAGATTTCATGTATGAATCATGAGCAATTGATATCTATATAAACTAATTCCAATGTGCATTAGAAAGGTAATTATATTTATAGTTCCATTGAAAAGGCAGGGTCAGCATTATATGTATTAAATTACCAGAATTAATAAAAGATATTGCTTCAAATGGACATTGAAATAAGAGCATTCTTACCTGGCAGACTGAATAATAGATTCAGTCTGAAATTCATGAAATATTACTCTGTATAACAGACATTGGAAGAAAGTAAGAAAGACAGTACAAAATGGCTGTGTATTGTAACTATGACAACCAAAATTAAGACACAATCAGTTAATCTATAATAACTTTTTTACTTGTTGACTTTCAGGTTTGCAAAATAAAAGGTTTATATTAGTTCAGTATTACTTATAAAATGACAAATTTATTTTCTCTTTCAAAAATACTTCATTATGTTTAGATACTCTTTATACAAGTTTTTGGATAATTCTGTTTTCCAAGAATAATGGCATTACTTCATGAATATACACTTTCAGTTCTCAAATTGTACCGTAAATTTATGAATCATTATTGATATATCACTTTCGTATACAAGCTAATATTATATCATTTGATAAACTTGGAAGACCTTGTATCTGCACCCAAAGAGTTATGCCCTTTTCTGGTTTTGGACCTGTGCAGGGTTTTTATGCGAGATTGGCAGTTGTCTGTGCAGCACTCTCCATGCCACCAATGTTGTCCAAGCATTGCCACAGGAGTTGCCAGAATAAAATTGAAACTGACATTGGGCTATCTTAGGAACTTCAGCTCCTGATTTTAATTCAGAATTGTCCTTCTAGTCTGGTTGCCAAATATGGCTACAGGGCTCAGACTGTCCTTCTATTTACCTATAGTTGGAGGTTTTGAATTCAGAATTTTTCCTTCTAGACCAGTTGCCACCCAGGGCTATAGAATTCAGTCCATTCTGCTATTTACCCATAGCTAAGAAGCTAATGATTATGTTCATTTTGTCATCCCATTATAAAATAGGCAAACATGATTTATTTTCATAAGAATAATCTGAAATCTCATCATGGCTCAAGTTCAAATGTAACAGACATCTTTCACCTTTGCTAATATTCTAATGATCTCTGACAGTAAAATAAATACAGTTTTTCTATTCATTTTGTCCAGTATTAATCTGTTTGATAATTTGTTTGAACAGTCATGAAACACATTGTAAAATTTTAACATAGTTAGATACATATGAAGAATCCTTGATGAATTTTTCAATAAAAATGTAAGCAACATTTTAAATTATTACATAAAACTTTTCATTTCATATCAGAAGTAGTAAAGATACTAACCTGATGTTAAGGAATTTTAATATTACTAAAGTAGGTTTTCTCCTTTTAAATCTTTGTTTAGTTTATGCTGTCAAAGTTTACAATCTAAAACTCTGGATTGAATGATGTGTGAAATTTTATTCATGATAACACAAATTATATATGCTGCAGTTATTTTTTAAACATAACTGAATTATCTTTATTGTATTTGAAAAAATCATTGACTTTTCAATAATATGTCTTCTTTTTTCACAGATATGAATTATCATGGAGAATAATAATTTGAAAATTGGTAGTGTCACATCCGATCTCTGACTGAAGAAATTAAAAATAATCTTATAAATGTGTGGATTTGCATTTTCATAGCATATTAAAATAATAAAAACCCCAGAAAGGAGACTACCCTATTTCTTACCAAGCATTTTTGCTAAATTCACATTTCCAAACACACTTCTAAATTTGGAAAGCAATACAAAAGCATACAGTAAAGAGAAACCATATCCTTGTAAAATATGTGGATCAGCATTTGCACAGTATTGAAATTAAAAGTACATCAGCAGCTACACACTGAAGAGAAACATTACTGAAAGAGAAAATATAGATCTACATCTTCATATAATTTGAATTTAAAAAGCCACATGTGGATAAATGAGGAAAGAAATAAACTTCTAAAGCATATGAAGTGGAATATTAAGACATCAAATTTGTGAAAATCCACATGGAAGTTCACGCTACAAAAAAACCATTTTCTTGTCAAGTGTGTGGATCAACATTTTCATGGAGTTCACATTTAAAAAAACACATGCAGATTCACACAAAAGAGAAAGAATTTACTTGTCAAGTGTGTGGATCAGGATTTGCACAGAGTTATGATTTAAAAATTCATGTGCGAATACATACAGGAGAGAAACCATATTCTTGTCAAGTGTGTGGATCAAAATTTGCACAGAGTTCTCATTTAAAAATACATTTGCAAATACACACAGGTGAGAAACCATTTTCTTGTCAAGTGTGTGGATCAGCTTTTACCCACAATTCCAAGTTAAAACGTCATATGATGACACATACTGGAGAGAAACCTTTTTCCTGTCAAGAGTGTGGATCAGCATTTTCATGTAATTACAGTTTAAAAATCCACATGAGAATACATACAGGAGAAAAACCATTTTCTTGCGAGTTATGTGGATCAGCATTTTCAGAGAAATCCATTTTAAAACAACACATGAGAGTACATACAGGAGAAAAACCATTCACTTGTCATGTATGCAGAACTGCATTTGCACAGAAATCCATTTTAAAACAACACATGAGAACACATACAGGAGAGAAACCATTTGCTTGTCATGTGTGTGGATCAGCATTTTCACAGAATTCCACATTAAAAGATCACATGAGGATACATACTGGAGAAAAACCGTTTTCTTGTCAAGTGTGTGGATCAGCATTTTCCAGGAAATACACTTTAAAGGATCATATGAGAATACATACAGGAGAAAAACCATTCACTTGTCAAGTGTGTGGATCAGCATTTTCATTTCATTCAAATTTGAAAGTACACATGCGAAAGCACATAGAGTAATCTTCTTCTTACACCTTGTGTCTCAGCCTTTTCAGAATATTAAAAACATCTGCATGCAATTACATATATGAAAGAAAAAGAAAATTTGTCATGTTATGTATCATTATTTTCAGAGAATTCCAAGTGAAAAATTCCACATGAGAATATATATATTAGAGCATACAAAAGAAGGGTTTAAGTAGCAATCAAATTTTTGTTGAATTTATTTTATTTCACTCTTGTTTTTGGTTTGGTCATCTTATCTGGGTCTATATATATGGTTTTAAACAATTTATATTTTACCATCAGAAAAGGCATTTCTTTTAAAATGGTTTCCACTCTGTTGGTGTACAGCAGTGCTTTCCAAATGTTTGGGGTCGTCATCCCACCTTTTGTACCAAAACACCTCCAGTCAACCTTTGCTTGGATTTTCTCAGTGCTAGTATTGTATGTCAAATGTTTATCCTTGTGTTTCCTTCAATAATTGTTATATAAATGGGATACACTGTAAAGTGAAGGTAAGATACGTTCAGGTACATGTGTGTGTGTGGTGTATGTTATGGTTTCAATGTGCCACTGTTACTCTTTGGCTGCCCACATTTTCTCACTGCTACCCTGGATCTTTACAGGAGGTGGTACGACCCACCTTGGGATTCACTGGTCTACAGTGTCTTTAGATAGGGCTATTTCACCTTGATTAGCATAAAATATTTTTGATAGTGCATATTTATGTTTAATATTTATTTCATCAAATAATTAAATCAAGTGTAGAATTTTGTCTTGCTGTTGCTAAAGCCATGTACTTAACTTCACGTGTGGATCATACAACTTTGGTTGCTTTTTCAATTTCCGTGGGTGGTCCATTTTCAGTTAAATTAATTCATATCAACTTGCATTCCATCTGTCATTCTGATCTGATGCCCAATCTGTTTTACTCTGTACTAAAAGTCATAACTTTTTATTACTCTTCTTGTAGCATAGTTCTTATTAAATTGTAACTTTTATTTATCTGGGAACATGTTTGATAGCTATCCAATGTTGTTTGCATGACTCAAACATGTACTGTGATATTTTCCCAACATTTTGACTTGCAATTGCAAAATTTTCTAGACCATTTGGGTCAATATTGCAATGGTGATGAGTGCTCACCTGCATTCTTGAAAGCAGACATACAGCTGAAACCCATCCATAAATTTGTAAAGCATTTCTCATTCAGGCAACAATTAAACATTTTAGCCAAAATTGGTGATTGCACTGGCCTAATGTTCTTTAGGAAAAGTAAAAGTATTTTAAATGTAAGCAGTAAAAATTTCTTAATTCAGCAACAGTAGTAACTAATAGATCAACATTTGAGATAGACCTCCAGTTGTAGGTGAGCCAAGTGCAATGACAAACTTAAATAAAGATCACCATGACTACTATCCAATGCTGTTTGCATAGACAAATACAGTGATAGTTTTCCGACATTATATCTTGAGTCAATCCTAATGCAAGTATGAAACTGCTGACTACATTATGGTATTTTCTGGGTTTAACAGGATAATTGTTATTGATGTTCATCTAGAAAAAGAAGAGATGGATTAATACCTTTCCCAAGAGTTTGTGCGTAAGTGGAATTTGAAATCTTCTCTCTGATTTATCATCCTGAACTGATATCCCCTGCACTACAATGCACATCCATAGTGATGATTATAAGTGGGCTTAATTTGTTTAGACTAGCCTGTCAGGGGTTCTTAGGTCTTACTGGATTTCTTAGGTAATTTCTGAGCCAAGTTCCAATCCCTTTTGGGTTCATTATATTCATTTATATGTTGGTAACCTTGGGAAAGGTATGAATCCACCCCTTCTCCTCCCAGCTATGGGTTCATTTGTAAGACTTGTATCATTAAATCATTATTATCTCCATAAAGAATTCTTACAACCTAAAAATGTTTTCTGGCTTTGAATAACCTGCAAGAAGTTGACAAGCCATATGGATAACTTCTCTTGTTTTTTGTGGTGGCATAACATATTTCTATATCAAAATAGATTTATTACAGAGTTAAATCAGCTTTGAAATCGTTAGGTGCAACCAAAATTTCCTCTCTCCAACCCAATAGGTGTAATAGCACTCTCCACCCTAACTTCCAGTGATCAGTCAGGGTTGAGGACAAAGATTTTTGTTCGATCTTTTCTTTCTGCATTCCAAAACTCAAACTGAAAAAATTAATTTTTCTTCTCTCAAAAAACTTGGGACTAACCATCCTCTGGTTAGACGATTATTGTTAACTTCTGTTCCTTTCTTTACCTGTTTATAACTTGCATGGGTGCTAATATAAACAATTGTTTGACTTTCCAATTTAATCCAGTTAGCACTTGGAGACCCCATCATGAGTGATATATTTAAAACAATGAATCTCTAATGTAAATTTTCTCTCCTAAAGTACTTATCATGTACTTTTAAAATCTTTTATTATTTTGCAATTAATGAATATTAGAACCAAATTCTCTTACAATTTTGCTTTATAATTAAGTAAAAAAGATATACCTTCAGAAAGCACTCTGATAGATTTTTTTTTATCATTGTGTTTATCGACACGATGATCTACTGGACTCTGTCCAAAATTATTTCTGATATGCCATCAAGTAGCATCTTACTCCAGTTCTTGTCTTTCAAACTGGGCTTATAGCCATATCACATTGAAACCTTGGTTCTCATATGATGACCAAAGTTCAGCAATGTCAAGCATGATCAATACCTTGATATGTGACCACTTAGAATACCGGGCGTTGTTAGCTTAGATATGTGGGTAGTGTAATGAATAATGGCTGAGAATAGAAGATTAGAGAACTGAGTTCCAATTACAGTTGTTTTTTATATTCATTTATATGTTGGTACCCACCTGGGGAAAAGTATGAATGCACCTTTTCTCCCCAGTTATAGGTTCATTAGTAAGATTTGTATCACTAAATTATTATCTCAAAAAAAAATTCTTACAACCTAAAAAACATTTTTTGGTTTTGAATATCCTGCAAAAGTTTGATAAGCTGTAGAAAACTAATCAATAAATTTTTTAAACCATGAACTTATTTGATCAGCTCATAAACCTGTTTTTATTCAGAATTACTTTAAATAAAGATCCAACAGTCACCTATAGGGATCTCTAAATAGGCTACTTTTACATCCATCTGGTGAGCAATAAGTTAATATTGTACATTTATTTTTATTAATACACATAATTAAAAATGCCCCAACTACTGGTGAAATAGCAGGACAGACTGGGTTCTGTAGCCTTGAGTGGCAACTAGTGTAGGAGTAGGAAACACTGAATTCAAACCCCCTACTGCCTTTTAGGTTATTCCTCTTTAAGCAAAGGCTAGTAGAAGGTAAATTCAAAAACAAATCCACTTGAGAGGTGGTATGGTTTAACCCCAACATCCTTGTTGCAGAAGGAACCAGCAAGCCATTGCTCTATTCTGTTTTGAATGTCACCACAAATCACAATTGTGAGTTGTGTGGTAACTGCAGCAGCACAAAAATGTGCAAATGAAATGAATGAATGATGAGAATTTCAGTTATTGTGTTTTTTATGGGTTAGTGCACCCCCTGGAATGGCCCAGGTTGCTGGGGGATGGATGTCTTATCAAGTTACCATCTCTAGAATGGTTGCCAACCAAGGTTATAAAACTGTTAGTCTTTAGGTTATAGTCTGTTTTGACATTTAACACATGGCAGGGTGGTGTGAGGAGTCTCTATACCTCTCCCACAGGTATTTGCGTATTCATGTACATGCTGATGTAATATTTGCTGTAGGAGAAAACGTTTCTTTATAGTTTAGTCATTTAATTTGACTGTATCCTTTGGTGATAAACCTTTTTTTGATTCATCAGCATCTCATTTTATTGTGCACACACATTTACTAATTTGTGCCTTTTTTGCTTTCTGTTTAAAAAAATGATTCACCCTTCAAGATTCTCCTTTCATTGGCACAATCCAACAGTGTGCATTTGGGGTTTTCTTTGCTTTTTGGTACATTCAAGATACCAATCTTCAGCACACTTCATACAGCTTTATAAACATTAATCAATATTGATTAATGCCTGGTCTCCATCATTTTTAGAATATTTTTATTCACCCCAAGCAAAGTGACAATGCTACTAAGATGTAAGAGGTTTCCGGGAGTGTAAGAGAATAAAAAGACTTTAGAAGGAACCAGAAACCCACTGTTAAACAGGAAATAATGGATAAACCTCTACTCCTTTTCAAAAGACTGGGGAGGGATCATGAACTGGACAAGAGGTGAATATAGCTGCTTCTATGTTATTTAATCATTGAAATATCAAGTATCTCTCCCATCTTGTTTGGAATATCCTCATTTTATATGCTGCTTCATCCTTAGATACCTTAACTTATGAGTGTGGAGCTCTTTTTTTGTTTCTGATTAGGTATTTCTCTCTTTCAAAAGAAGTTATCATCATTCAGCTGGTCAACATGTGTTTGCATGATAACATTAGTAACAAACTTTTGTTATATAGCGACAAATAACAAACACGTCTGTATATAAAAATATATCAAGTGATATTTTTATTAATGAACGATGGACCGTGTGGCACAAGGGCAGAGAATTGAGAGCGCGCTTCTAATGGGGGTTCGACGGGAGTGTGGCCTCTCTGCTTAGCTCGTCTAGCTTCTTCTTCGACTTCTGGTCTTGTCTGGCTCTCTGCCCAGACTGCCTGTCGAGCCTGACTCCTGTCGAGGCTGACTGGGACTCTTCTGTCGACTTCTGGAGACTCGACTCTTCGACTTCTCTTCTCTTCTACTGGACTTCTGACTGGACTCTTCATCGAGACTGACTCCTGTCGAGGCTGACTGACTGATTTCTCTTCTACTTCTCTTCTACTGTCGACTTCTGGAGACTGACTTCTCTTCTACTTCTACTGTCGACTTCTGACTGGACTGTGACTTCTGTGTTTCGACTTCTTTATATATCTTCCAAAAGCGGAACTTGCCTCGATCGCGACACCTACTCGACGCCTACGTAATTCTCATAGTCACCTGTCTGTTTGCTCTGAGCTATTTCCGCTCTGCCGGAAATAGGGTCAAAATGACATCTGCTGCTTTCAATGACCGAAAACACCCACGCTTCATCAGCCTTCTTGGGTGGGGCCAGATTATTATATTACACTTTGCTTATCTGTTAGAAATAATCCTGGTTAAGATGTATTGATAAATTACATCTGATGGCAAGAACTCTGGTTCAGTGATTAGAAATTTTCTGGAATGTTGGAAACACCTTAACTGCTGTTGTTTGCAGGTTCAAACCTGGGGGAGTAGCATGTGTTATAAACAAATAATGAATTCATAAATAAAACACTTTGAAAATATAATACTAGCAATACATTTTTATATGAATAAATTACCAATTAGGACCTTGAATAAGTTCTTGATTTTTCAAGAAAAGTAATGTTTTATTTACAAAAATTAATAAGAAATATGTCACTAAAAGTATTGTTCATCGCTAGCCACTACTTTCTCCCATCTTTCTGGCAGCATTTGAATTCCACAGTGGAAAATATGATACGTCTTTTGAGGCTAAATACAAATCAACCCATTTTTTGGCATCTTCATAAAAAGGAAAGTGCTGCTCGTTTGCCATCAATTGGAACAATTGATAATCCGAAAGGGCAAGGTTTGAGGAATACCGTGGGGTGGGGTTAGAACATGCCATTTAAGTGTTTCCAAATAGGTTTTCACCCGTTTTGCAATATGTGGTATAGCTTTGTCATGTTGCAAAAACACTTTGTCATCTCTCTGCTCATATAGTGAAGCTTTTTTCTTTAATTCTCAACTCAAACGCATCAGTTGTTTTGCTTTGCTGCTGATATTGATGTATGACCAGACTTATTCAATGATCTTCTATGCTTAGGGTTATCGTAATATATCCACTTTTTATTGCTGGTCACGATATAATGCAAAAGACCTTTCCTTTTCTGTTATTGAAGCAACTGTTCACATGTGACAAGATGTTTTTTGACATCTTTTGGTTTCAACTCATACAGCACTGAATGTCCTTGCTTTACAATCATTTCTAATGCTTTCAAACATTTCGAAAGTGTTGTGTCATCAACTTCTAATGATTCTGCAAGTTCAGCTTGTGCCTGATATGAGTCTTCATGAAGAAGTGCCTCCATTCTTCATCTTCAAACTTTTTCAGTGTGCCAGAGGGTTCTTTATCTTCAACAGCAAAATCATTATTTTTAGAGCATCTAAACTAGTCTCTGTGTATTGTTTCTGAAAGAGCATGGTCGCTGTAAAACTTCAGCTGCAGATTTCTTTTGAATAAAGTAGTGCAGTAAAATTCTCCACAAATACACTTTCTTTGGCACATAACCCAACAAGTTTAATACTATGAAAAACAAAGTTGTTTACACTTCGGCAAAATGACATACGCTGAATTTCAAGCTTGCTTATAGTACTTCCATATAGATGCATTACCATCTGAAACTACACCCACACAGTTCTGGGAACACTATCTGTTAGAAAACAGTGAGAACTTATTCAAAGAGTATTTAATAAAAGTAGATAGGCTCTCTCTACTCCTTCCCTTTCTGTTGAACATGAGTAGAGGCTCATTTCTTGTTTCCTGTTTAGGAAGGGGTTCCCAGTTTCTTTCCTCTCCTCAGGTCTTAATAGTAATGCTGTCATGAGTTTTTTGTAATGTGTGTGGATGGTGGCAATGGCTCTTCATAATGAGGGTACCAGATTGACAGTTTTCTGGTTGCTGCTTCTGACTGGTAATTAGGAGCCCAAACTCTTGCATGGCATCTTGAGAGACTACTCTGATCAATAGTTGAATAATATTGGTGTTCTTTTAGTGCCAAGTCATACATGGACGGGTATCTCTGCAAGTGTCTCTAGTGGGCAACCCTAAGGCCACATCATGCAGCAGTCTGCACTAGTTCTCTTCTTACACATGTTGCATTTGACAACCAACTACTACTGCTAATCTAGGTCTCTCCTTACTGATATAATTAAATCATGACAACGCATAATCTAAGATATAAAACTAAACCAGTTAAACAAAAAACGACTAAACCTCTCAATATCTCCTTCTCTAATATCCATGGTATTTATACCAACTTTGCAGTGTAGAATCATTCCTCTTCAAGATGACATCCTGGCTCTCTGTGAAACTAACCTCAACCCTACAGTTCTCTCTCCTATGATTTCTTGATTCCTTGATACCTTCCTCTCTTTATGAAGAACTTCAATTTCCACATGCATGGCCTGTGTGTTTATATCAGCGAAGACCTCCCTCTGGCTAGGGAAATCTTTCTTGAATCTCCTGTTCACTCCTACATGTCTCCATCTCTTTCTGCTAAACTTAGTAAGCTATCTTTTATTTCTCTACCGCTCCCCTTTCTCTCCTGACTGCTGCATTTTAGATAATATTTCTGACAATATAGACAAGGCTATTTCCCTTCACCCATTTGCTAATGTTTTTGTATTCAGTGACTTCAATGTCCATCATTCCAAGTGGCAGGAAAACTCTCTCACTGATCTTGCTGGAGTCTAAATGCTGAACTTCTCAATTACTCATTCTTTCATGCAAATGGTTGATTTCCCCATGCATTCCCCCAATAATCACAATGGACAAGCTTCTCTTCTAGATCTCTTCCTTACTTCTATCTCTGACTCTTGCCATGTTATACAGCTCTAATCTCTTGGCAACTCTGATCATGCTGTGGTATCAGTAAATGTCACTTTCTACTCCTCCTCCATCCAGGAACCTCCTACCAGCAGAATATTTTACTGCTATCAATAAGCAGACTGGGACTTGTTTCGTGATTTCTTTTGTGATGTTCCTTGGAACAAAATATTTAGTCTCCCTACTCAAGACTGCACCTCTGAAGTTTCCTCCTGGGTTAAAGCCAACATTGATACTTTCATCCCAGTTAGAAAATTTCTGCTTAAACCTAGTTCATCTCCTTGGTTCTCCCCTGTTTGTTTGGCTGCCATTGCTCACAGGAATCCCTTCTAGCTTGCCAGACCAACATGTCTCATCACAATAGGCGGCTCTTTGTCTCTGCTCATAATAAATGTAAGCATCTTCTAAATGATGTTAAGCTATTGTTTGCTGATAGAATGAAGCAGAGTATATCATCTGGTAAATTTGGTTCCAAAGATTACTAGCAGCTCTGCAAGAGTGTACTGAACAACAGAAAACCCACCTTTGTTCAATCAATTCAAAGTCCTCACATCCACGGTCAAGGTCAAGTTCTTTGCTCGCAGTTTCTCATCCAACTCCGCACTTGACTCATCTGAAGTACACACACCCAATTTCCTGAGGCAAACTGAGGCTCAATTAAATAATATATATATAGCCCCATCTCTGGTCTCTAACCTAATTTCTAAACTTGACTCTCATAAGGCAAGCAGAGGTGATGGAATTCTAGCCATTGCCCTAAAAAAATGTGCCCCTGAGCTGGCTCTTGTCCTCTCCAAACTATAACTATTGCCTCACTTCTTCCTGCTTTCCTGCTTCTTGGAAGTCCTCCTTTGTAGTGGCTGTTTGTAAGAACTCTGGGGAGCTCTCTGACCCCTATAATTATTGCCCTATTAGCCTCTTACCTCTTTTTGGCAAGGTATTTGTGGTTGTTATCAATACTGAAATAGTCATCTCAAATCTCATAATCTTCTCTCTGACAAACAATGTGTTTTCCGTTTCACTAGAACTACCACTGAGGTGCTAACAACCGTCATTGAATATATATACCAGCCTCTTGATAAGAACAGTGAAGCTTCAACTGTTACTCTTGATATCTTGAAAGCATTTGACAGGGTTTTGCATGGTGGCTTTAGGTGCAAGTTCCAGATCTGGATGATTGCTTGATTTAATCCAATCATTCTTATCAAATTGTGAAATGAAGTTTATTTTGAATGGGTAATTTTTCAAATCTTTTCATAGAAACGCAAACATTCCTCAAGACTCTATCCTAGGTCCTACACTTTTTCTGATCATCATTAATGATCTTCCTGATTTAATCAGTTCCCAAGTTGGCATCTGTGCACATGATACTACCATTTACAACTGTTTCTGTAAGAAGTCTGCCAAGGCTGAAAAATTAAACCTGGCTGCTGCACTTCAAAAGAACCTCCAATTTGTGATTGAATGGGGTAGTAAATGGCTAGTAAATTTGAATTCCTCCAAAATGAAGCTATTCTCCTTTAACCACTATAGAGAAACATTCTTGTCTACCATTGGAATGGTTGGCACTGATCTCCTAGAGAGCAACACACTGCACCTCCTTGGCCTCACTCTCTCAAATGACCTCAAATGGAATGACTACATTAAATCCCTAGCTGTATCTACTGCTCAAAAGTTCACTGTGTCAGGCCAGGAAGTTTTTCTCATCAGAATCCATTTTGCATATTTTTAAATCTATCATTCATCTGTGCATTGAATACTGTTGCCATATCTGGTTGGATGCTCCTTTTATGCATCTTGAGGTTCTCTACAAAATCCAAAGGAGGATCTGCAATATAATTGATTCTGACTTGGTAGCCTATCTTCAGTCACTTTCTCATCGATGTGATATGACTCCCCTCTGTCTTTTTAACAAGTATTTTCATGGAAACTACTCTGATGAACTTTTTTTTCCCCTGGTACCCTGGCCACATATATTTACTTGTCGTACTAGATTGGCATCTAGGTCCCACCTTTTTGCCATAGAAATAGTTAAATGTAACCACTTTTTCTACTCTAACAGTTTGTTTTTTTTACACTTCTCATTTGTGGATTTTACTTCTGTTTTGCTTGCTTCCCTGACAGCTACAATCTCCAAAATTGTAGTCTTTTATCTACTTGCCTATTCATCTCTTATCTTTTCTTTGACATCCCCTGTACCTTTTTTATTCTCTCACTGTAACCCCCTGTGCACCAGTGACATTTATGCCTTGCTTGGGGTGAAAAGATTACATTAAAAAGTTTAAATTCCTCATATTTATAATAAAATAACCAACAATACATTTTTAAAAGCAAAATGACCAGCAAATATGTTTCAAATATTTATATTTTGGCATTAAATAACCCATAGAGGTTGATATGCTGCAAACCAAAATCAACCAACAAAACTGTCTTACAAAAACTTCCTATTCTCAGGATAACAGGCCAGATATGATGGACTCTTGTCAAATCCAAAGAATATTGCAGTCTCACATCTTAGATTCCAACTTTTTCTTCTCACTTTTGTTGGCATGACATGTTGAACCAAAAGTCTTCAGCAACGGTTACATAATCATTTAAATATTGAAGATCTCTCTTTTGTCTTTTTTTTTTTTTTTGGATGTTGAGAATAGCAGTCCTTCTTAGTATGAATGAATTTGTCATTAGACATCATGACTGATGAGGGATGGGTTGCCTTTCATTTCTGATTAGGTATTTATTTCCTTTGTGGAGGCACAGTGGAGTAATGGATAGTGGCTTGGATTGAGAATTCAGAAAGTCGAGTTTGAATTCCAGTTGAGTTCCTTACATTCACTTATGTGCTAATACTCTTAGGAGAAGTAGGGATAAATCCATCCCTTCTTCCTCCACCTATGGGTAAATAGCAGGATAGACTGAGTTCTATAGCCTTCGGTGGCAAGCAGTTTAATAAAAGGAAAAATTCTGAATTCAAAACCAACCTGGAGGTGGATCACTTTGCCTGGAGAATAAAGAGGTTTGCATAGGGTCAACACTCCTACCTGTTAAAAAGACAGTTACAGAAGCATCAACAGCTACAAACAAGCCCAGAACAGATGGTGATGGCAAGGAGTCGTCTGTGGTTTATGCTCTACTGGTATCTATGGGGCTAAGAAAAATTGACATCATCATTTGGTAGGTCAGTTTAGGGTTGCTGTTCATTAATAAAAACTTTTAAAAGCACAAGAAAACAGCTTTAATCATTTTGGGACCTTTATGTATTGTGGTGCAGTGGATATCAGCTTGGAACGAGAAATCAGAGAGCTAAGTTTGAAATTCAGTTGCTCACAATACCCTTGGGAAAGGTATTAATTCATCTCCTCCCTCTAGCTATGGGTTAAACAACAGGACAAATTGGGTTCTATAGCCTTGGTTGGCAACCAGTCTACCTGCAGAAAGCAATGGCAACCTACTGCTGGAAAATCTCTGCCCGATCAGTTCTGTCTCGAAAGAGTCATGATTGCCCAAGCGTGGATCACATGTGGCACTTAACTGATATTAAATATTTCATTTGTTATAAGAATAAAAAATTAAATAAAAATTTGTTACTTTTGAATTTTTAATGCATGTGTGCTAATCTAAAGTATATATAATGTTTCAGTTATGAAATCCATTATGAAATAGATGTAATCCAACATTTTTTATTTTTTAAACATTGTTTTTAATGGCTACTCATATTTGAGTAGATGCTCTGATTTTTTTTTTTTTATTAAACAGTATATATATTTATCTCTACTGGCCTGAATAATCGAGAAATTTTGTTAGGAAAATGTGCATCCTCTGACAGGATTTGAACCTGTGTCCCCTCAGAAACTGTCATTAAATCTAACATGTCTTAGACTGCTCAACAACATAGGACCTCTGGATCAGACAAAGTCTGAATAGTGCTTTTGAACACACATTTTCTCGATTTTTGGAAATATTCATATCCACTTTGTTTTGTATCCTGGTGTAAACAAAGTTTATTTACCAAAATTTTATGAAATAGATTAAACCCAATATACCTTTAATTTATATATTTTGCTAACAAGATTTCTCAGTTATTCAGGCCAGTAGATGTAAATAAATATACTGTTTAATAATTTTAAAAAATTGAGTATCCATTAAAAATAATGTTTAAAAAATAAGTTAAAAATAATGTTTCATGTAATATATGAAATATATTGAGCTGACATTAACTTTTTGGTGTCCGTAGTTCCAGCTATAAAAATTGTTGTATCATTTTGAGGAGAGCCAAGCAGTATTGTTATCACGATCCAAACTTGCGGGTAAAATAACATTTTTAACCAATGAAAAACTAGTAACCACTCCTTTTAAACAGACCTCTCAAGAATCCGACCTAAAAGTATAAATTCTGTGATATTTCTTACTGAAATAGTTTTAGGCCCAACAACCAACCTGACTTCTTGCTTACAAGATACATTATTAATTAACAACTGAAACATACAACACAGAATTTCAGTAGCATACCTTTATATTTTTCATTTATTTCATCCCTAAGCAAGACAATAAAGCCACTAAGATGCAAAGGGTTACTGTGTATGAGGGAATATAAGATAAAACCCTATTAAGGAGAGAACAATTAAAGAACAGGTCTGGACTAATTCGCTAACTGTGCCAAGGGCATTAACTCTCTTAACTAAAACCTTACACCAGTATTTCATAACCATAAGCATTACTAATCTTTCATTAGACTCATTTAAAGCCATTAAATCTTTATTGCTATATATACTCAAGTATCATATGAGTTTACATGATCAGACTTTTATGTAAAATATAAAGGGTCACACTAAACACAGGTAATATTTTTCTGAAGTGGTTAAAATTCATGCCAAAAAATTCAGGGATCCCTCTATACATGAAGTTGGCTTCTACAGAGGTATATACAATACTTTTGAACTTTGTCAAGGCTCAAAAGTGAGACTGCACAAATCAAGCCCAGTCATGGTAGCCATACCCAATTTTTGGTCTGTTCTGATTTGTATAATGATAAAGTCTGGCATAATCTAGACCAGGTATCCTAACTTCCTTCAATTTTTCACCAACGTGATGTGGTTTATTTTTGTCTTCTCTACAAATATTTCCATGGCAACTGCTCTGACAAGCTTCCTTTTTTTTTTGGTGTCCTGACTACATGAATTTAAGCATACTACTAGATTGGCATCTAGGTCCCACCCTTTTACTGTTGAAAAAGCTAAATGCAACTGCCACTTCTCCAACAGTTTCTTTGCTTGCACTTCATATCTGTAGAACTCCCTCCCATTTACTTGCTTTTCTAATAGCTGCAATCTTCAAAAATTTAAATGCAACGTCAGTTGCTTTCTTCTATCTTCTTGAATCCCTTTCATCTTTTTTCTCATATAGAGGTGTGACACCTTGGCCCCTAGTTGGTTCGCTGCCAGTGGTCCAGAACCTGTTGTGATGATGATGACCAAAACCTGAGTCGGTTGATGCTATCGAAACGGCACCAGTTATGACGACTCTCATGTCGCTAATTGTGATTGTAGCTGGTCCTCAAGACATCTATTACAATGGTGAACCTTTCTGTCCATGCTGTCTTTTGATCTCAGAAAAGTCACGTGGAAAAACCTGGTAGCCATCTCTCTACCACCTCAAACCAGACCGGACACTTGTGTACAAAAAAATAAATGAATAAATTTGAAGATGCCTGGATGAGTTATGCACTTCACATCTGTAGAACTCCCTCCCATTTACTTGCTTTTCTAATAGATGCAATCTTCAAAAATTTAAATGCAACGTCAATTGCTTTCTTCTGTCTTCTTGAATCCTCTTCATCTTTTTCTCATATAGTGGGAGGTTTTATGATCATTTTTTTATGCAAAGAACAGAGTGTTGCATTATATACATTGTAATTTTTTTTAAAGAGATTAAATTTCATGCATATTTAGTGACTGTAACCTACCCTACAGATACATTTTCACAGTACCTTTGACTAACCTTAATGGTACAGGTAAGCTCCTTCAGTCTTCCTCCTATAGCCTTAGCTTAAACAAAAGTACAGTATCTAAATTATTGTATCATAAATTTTTTATGGTAAGTATTTTTTTTCATGATTTGAGGTTAGCTTTGTACAAGAAAGAATGAAGACTATTTGCTATAAAATTTGCCAGTACTGCCATATTTGACTACAGTAGGCCTACTAGTATTACTCAGAAGCTGGGGTCATGTTATACGCAAGCTATATGAAAAAGTCAAATTTTCCACATAAAAATTCAGGGATTGCACAATACATGAAGTAGACATATACACAAGTACATACTGTTTTATTATTATTCACTGAATACATGGTCCAAGAGCCTCTTAAGATAGATTATTTAGATTGCATTTAAATTTTTTAAAATCAAAGTTGACTTTTTTTTCTTTTTTTTTTTTAATCGTATCACCCCGAGCAAGGCGGTAATGCCACTGATGTTCAGGGGGCTACGTAATAGTGAAAAGATTGGAAAAGATAAAGCCGGAAACCACATCCTAAACAGGGAACAAGGGATGAGCCTCTTAACCTGTTCAATAGACGTGGGTGGAGTGTGAACCGGGCAATAGAAACAATTCAGAAGAGATAGCCGCAAACAAGAAGTGCAAGGAAAGAAACTATTAGCAGAGAACATATGGTTACATTTAGACATTTAACTGTAAAATGATGAGATCTTGTCCTCAATCTACTACTTAGCTTAAATTATTGAAATCTAATCTATATATTGATATCATACCTATGTGTGTCATGCTTTAGAAAGAGATATGAATGCACACACAGACACAACAAATTAAACGTAGGAATGCAGGATGATGTACACACAAACATGCATGATATATCAATGAAAACATTAAACTAGAAATATAAAAATAGAATTACTGTAAAATATATCAGTCAGTTAAGTGCCATATGTGATACATGCTTTGAGTGATCATGTCACGAAAGAGACATGACTGACTGGGCAGAAGATTACCTCGCAGTAGGTTGCCATTGCTTTCTGCAGTAAACTGGTTGCCAGCTAAGGCTATAGAACCCAATCTGTCCTATTATTTAACCTATAACTGGAAGGAAGAGATGGATTAATACCTTTCCCAAGTAGACTGGTTGCCGACCAAGGCTATAGAACCCAATCTGTCCTATTATTTAACCCATAACTGGAAGGAAGAGACGGATTAATACCTTTCCCAAGTAGACTGGTTGCCGACCAAGGCTATAGAACCCAATCTGTCCTATTATTTAACCCATAACTGGAAGGAAGAGAAGGATTAATACCTTTCCCAAGGGTATTTGTGTGAATGAAAGAAATTCAATTGGAATTCGAACTCAGCACCCCATTTTGTTATTCTGAGTGGATATTCACTGCACCACAACACACGTCCAACCATAAAATATATACATTATTATAAAATATATACATTATTATAAAAAATATATACATTATTATAAAAAAAAAAGAAAGTATTATTGTACTTATAGTAGTTTTGTGCTTTAAATAATAATTTCAAGTCTTTCTTTGCTGTCCTCATCTTGGTTCTCCTTCAACTAAAAAAATACTTTTCATCCATTTATTTTTATTTATTTTATCCAATTGGTTCTTCAATTCTCACTGTGAGCAATATGGCAAGTCATTGTCTTCATATTATAATACAGTAATACCTATCTAGGTACCGATGTGTGTCACGCTTTTGCTGCAATGAATGAAATTAAATGTACTTTGTAAATGCATTATATTTCCTGAGAAAATCTTTGTAATGGAAGAAAAAATGAGACAGCAAAAGAACAGCAGAGAAGAAGAGAGACAAGCAATCTGTAAGCATAATAGAGAACGAATGCAAGCAAAGATGATATGAATGAAGAGAGAGAACTTTATATTTATGATTGTTATTGCAATATATAGTTAAAGTTGTTAAGTTCAAATAATGATGGAATAGGGGAATTTCTACGGATATTTTATTGTCATAGAATTTGCCATGCACTTATTCAATCATTAACAGAAGAATTAAGATTCATCAGAATATTAAAATAAGGAAACCATGAAATTTTCACAGGTTAAAACCAATAGTGTTTATTATATTTGTTGTCAATTCTCAAAAACATTGAAAATATATAAGTTCACTTTCACATGTTTAGGTTTTATTACAATTTTAATCATCACTTTTAAAACAATAAATGTTGCTGAGGAGTGAAGGTAGTTAAAATAATAGCAGTGTCAATGGAAAAACTATCCGTTTGACACTGGTTTTTGGTGAGCATGAAGGTTCAATATTTTTTTATATTTCTGAGATGAGCTATTGTTATTTTTTTACATTGTTTAAACTTGTCCTCATCTTTATTGTGATATTTACAATGTTTCAGTCATATGCTTTGACTTTCTTCAGGTAATTAGAATTTTGAACTGAACCCTTTATTTCAATTACTGAGGAAGATTCTTCTCATTCTACAAGCCATGCCACTTCTGGATGTCTTAGTTATCTCCCTTGTAATTCAACCATTTAAGTTAATAGAAGTGTTGGTTGGATCCAGTGACTTGACTCAAAGAGTTGTGAGTTCAATACTTGGCTACAACGGTGGTAAGCAAAAACCTTAGAGATTTGAGTTAAAGGGAGATAACTGATGCTGAAAGATTTGAAAGAGGATGAGTCAGGGTCTGTGCAAGGGTTGCATGCCTCACTCCATCGCCCGGTTCACACTACTATCGCCCGGTTCACACTCCACCCACATCTATTGAACAGGTGTAGAGGCTCATCCCTTGTTCCCTGTTTAGGATGTGTTTTCCGGTTTTCTCTTTTCCAATCTATTAACTCTTACGTAGCCCCCTGCACACCAGTGGCCTTACCGCCTTGCTTGGGGTGATGTGATTAAAAAAAAAAAAAAATTTTCATACATTAGTATTCAGAGAAGATACAAATTATAAACTACTTTAATTATGTGCATTGTGGTGTAGAGGATATAGGCTCAGTGTTAATCCACTGCTTCTCCCTCTAGCTATGTGTTAAATTGCAGGACAGATTGGGTTCTACTGCAGAAAGTAATGGTAACCTACTGTGGAAACATCTTCTGCCCAGTCAGTTATGTCTCTTTTAAGATATGATCACCCATGCATATATCAATGATGAAACTTAACCAACTGACAATTATGGATCACATGCAATATAGGTGAACCATTGAACTAGAAAATTTGAAAATAAATACAATGTATCTAAATACAAATTAGAGACATGTCATAATTAGATCATCGATTCTTAAATAAATCAACAATGTTTTATTGCAATTTTTAATGTCAACTTGATATTTTTCTTGTAAAATTCTTTAATTATAAAAAATTTTGACACATCCAACATTATGGATAAGAATAGTGAATTTTATAGTGTTTGTTTTTTTTTTGTTTTTTTTTTAGACTCAGCATGAACAAAACAAATTCACAGAATTGGAGGCAAAAAATTCCTCAGAATAACATCAAAATCTACAAACATTTTTCATAGTTTTCAGTTATGCTTAGTTTAATTTATAGCATATAAATGTTGGTAGAAAAAAGCAGATATTTATCTATATTTCTGAGATGAGGTAGTATTTACATTATTAAGGACACAGTGGATGTAGATGTTGGTTAATTCCAGTGACTTGATCCAAAGAGTTGTGAGTTCGATACCAGGCTACAGCAGTGGTGAACAAATAATTTAGAGTAAAGTTCGAGGGAGATAACTCATGACTACCAAAGAGGCTTTGCACAAAGGAATGAGAATGATATACCCCAGTGATCATAATAAAAGGTTTGGTTCAAAATTGCTAGCACCTGAAGAAGGTCGAAGTGTACAACAGCCGAAATGTACAAATGGCAACAAAGATGAGGGCTTTAGTTCAAATAATGTAAAACAGCAGATGTTGATAAGAATGTAAGGGTCACACAGCACTGCCAGTGGCACCCAATCAGGCACCCACTTCCATAAATTCCTGTTTTTAAAAATTTAACAAAAGTCAGAAAATTATCTGATCTGAATGAAATTTTCAGTGAATTAAATATATACTGAATAGGTCATTTTATTAGAAAACTTTGTATAAATATTTTAGTAAGGTTAGTTACCTGCTTCATTTTGATATATTGTGAATATTTTTAAAATTGGGGTGTTAGATCTGATATATATTTTTTATAGTTTCAGAAAGAAAAATCCCTGAAGATAATATTCTGGTAAAATTTATTTGCAATATGAAATTTATCCTTAAACCTTAACAAATCAATTCAATATGATTCATTTAATAAAATACATTTTTTTATTTACAGATATTACACAGAAAAAAAAATATCTACAACGAATTTTTTTTTTTAAATTTACTTGTAATTTTTCTGTGCAATTTTGAAATGTTTCTGGTTACAGATAAGAAAGATTTTTTTTACATTTGTTTACATTGTTTGGACTGTTGTTCTCTTCTTTATTACCATATTCAGTGTTTCAACCATTGTCAGTTAAAGTGCCACACGTGATACACGCTTGGGCGATCATGTCTCGAAAGAGACATGACTGACTGGGCAGAAGACTATCCCGCAGTAGGTTGCCATTGCTTTCTGCGGTAGAGTGGTTGCCGACCAAGGCTATAGAATCCAATCTGTCCTGCTATTTGACCCATAACTGGAAGGAAGAGACGGATTAATACCTTTCCCAAGGGTATTTGCGCGTAAGTGAATAGAATGGATTCAACTGGAATTCGAACTCGGCTCCTCTGTTTCTCGTTCCAAGCTGATATCCACTGTACCACAACACACATCCTTCAACCATTGTACATGCCACAATATGACAATAAAGTGAGCAACAGTTCAAATGATATAAATAATGTAAATACTACCTCATCTTAGTACAGACAAATTTTTTTATTAAATATGGTTGTGTTTCAAGAATTAAAATTGTAAAGTTTGATGTCATTTTCGCATTAAAAATATTTTTAAAAGAATTTTAATCTTTTTATTATTTTTACAACTGTTAGATTTTTTTTTTCAAAAGATCAAATAGGAAAAGATTCTGAATTACCTCCCCTCTCAAGAAATTAACATCTTAGTATTGAGAGTTATTAGTCCCTTCTGCCCTTATTTTAAACATTTCCTTTAGTTTAATAAGTTTTAAAATAAGAATAATTATAAAGACATCATTAGTTGCAATTAAATATTTGAGTTAGGTTAGAAAATAATAAAAAAAATAAAATCAATCTCAAAAGTTTCATTTCACTAATTTTAATTAATTATTTTATATTTCTAAAATAGTATAAAAACTAAAATTAATTCTAAGTTGCATAAAAGCATTTAGAATAGGAAATTATATTCTGAAACTATTGGTTGTGTAAAAATATAGATAATTTCTTTTAATTATAAATAATAGTAATTTCTGCTGCTGTTCTGCATTTGTTTTTTCATGTTTTTTTTAAGAATTACATACTGTTTTTTACCTTTGACATCAAAGGCTATCATATGTAAATAAACATCATTTTCATTATATAAAAAATGTAAGCATTATTTTTACAAAACCCAATTAATCCTTAAGTTTTCTAATTTACTTTGAAACTCATCTCTAGGGACAAATACTGGATTTTTACAAGATTTTAAAATTTGATGTTTATTTTTTTTAGTCTATAACAGCAGTTTAATAAGTAATGAGTGAACATAAGAATCTTTAAAAATCTTTAAAAATTAAAATTTTATACAGAAATTTTAATCCAATTTTCAAAATTTAAATAATTTTAAAAATTTCTTTTCTTTTCGTAAGTATTACCTTTATGTCAGCTTTCAACTAAAAATTTTATTTGAAAGAAAATTCTTTTTTTAAAATCAATTCACCCCATGCAAGGTACTTTAAAAATGAAAAGTAAAACACTTTAAAAAGAACCGGAAACGCAACCCTAAGAGGGAACAAGGGATAAACCTCTACTTCTGTTCAAAAGACTGGGACGGAGTGTGAACCAGGTGATAGATAAGCAAACATATCTACTCCTATTGAGAAAAAAATAAATAATCAATGAATAAAATTTCAGAGTAAGTCCATGGTGATGTCTAATATAAATTTAAATAGATCTGTAATGGATATTATCATAATTAGTGGTTAAAATTTTAATATCAGCAGAACAAAAAATAAATGTTTATAAAAACAGCTGAGTCAGCACCCCAGAGCATTGCTGGAATCTACAACAATAACATCAGCCGCGGCATACATGCCAATCTGGTTGCTAGAACCTCTTATCTAGTACTGGTGTGAAGTTCGAGCTGGCTGTTCAGGTACTAATTTTGGACTTTGATTTATTTTCCAGAAGAATTACATAAAGTCACTAACAGCTTGTGTAACTAGAAAATTTCTATTAAATGTTGCTAAAAAAAAAAACGATTCATCTTAACAATTCCGATTTTATATTATTATAATGTTAATTTATATAAGTACAAAACAAAACAGACGAAAATGAAATTATAATCATAAAATTATGATCATTTGGTGAGAAAACAAGTGTTTTTGCCATTGAATTACCTCCCTTGGGTTTGACTCTTTCGAAAACATTTGCTGTCGATTAGAAATATCGGTTAATTCAATAACCTATAAAAAAAAGGAAAAAAAAAAAAGACGTAAGTGTTTTTCAAAGTTTTACAGTTCTTCCTAAATTGTGCTTTGACGTAAAAAGACAGAAAGAAGTAAGCTTTAGCGTTCATCTATTTTCTTTCCTTATAAAAAATTGAAATTAAAAAAAAAAATACGGATTTATTGATCAAAATTTAAAATTAAATGAATTTTTGGTAGAAAGACATTCTTTTTTACATGTCAATAAAAGACTAATGAAATATTTTATTTTATCTACTGTTGAATTTTGAAATTATCGCCAAACAGACGAATCGTGTTTAAAAAGCCGATTTAAAAGTACCACCGTGGACTTCCTTTAAAAAAAAAACTTGAAAAACTATTTTAAATAATTTAAAAATTAAATACCGTCTTTCAACTTATTTCACTTTCAGTTTGTTTGAAAGATATAGTCAATAGTCTAATCCGAATTTTAAAAAATCCTTATATAAAAGTTTTTAGGTATTTTTAAAACATTGACATGCTGACGGCCTCATTCATCGACTCATCATTAGACGATAAATGTAAATAACATATCTTTAGAAATATGTCTTGGAAGTCATTTAGTAAATTTAAGAGTTTACTGGATTTTGTAAACGCAAATGTTTACCTTTTGTTTAATACATAATTAAAATAACGTTTATTTACGAACGGAATTCATTGCATTCACTTACGCGCAAATACCCTTTTGGGAAAGGTAATCCGTTTCTTTCTTCCAGTTATGGGTTAAATAACAGGACAGATTGGGTTCTATAGCATTGGCTGGTAACCAGTCTACCGCAGAAAGCAATGGCAACCTACTGCGGGATAATCTTCTGCCCAGTCAGTCATGTCTCGAAAAAGACATGATCGTCCAAGCGTGTTTCACGTATGGCAGTTAACTGACTGACGGTAACCTGAGAGGTCAGAGGTAAACTAACTTTCAATCTGTCTTAAAAAGCTCGAGAAACAACTTAAGGTACCTCCACGCAGTTGCTGAAAAAGCAGCATAGCATGATGTTAAAAAGGACTCAAACTTAATAAAAACAAAGTTTCATCATCAAAATGTTTCAATGCTATTATTAAGAAGAAAGATCAATTTTTTTTTTAATTTTTCTAATTCTAAATTTCAAATTAATTGCTGATGGAAAAATAAAAAGGAAATTTTAATTGAAATTTCCTTTTTATTTTTCCATCAGCGATTAATTTGAAATTTCTTGCAAAAATCAATTGTCTGATTTTAATGAAACTTTCAGGACTTATTTACAAATGAATGAAATTATTTATGCAATTATTATTTTTTTTAAATCTTGCTAAAAATATTCTTTTTTACATTTGTAATGCCTAAAACTTGCAGAAATACATTTAATCATTATCTATACCAATTTATTAGTTAAATGCAGGACTCATTGGGAATGTAAATCATGTAATTCTTTCAAAAATTACGTGACCATTTTTCTGAAAGACTGATTCGAATAGTAAAATCAAAAATGCATTAAAACTACACTATTTTTAATGTAGAAAAATTTTTAATTTATTTTATAAATAACAATTTTAGGATATCGTATTCTGAAGAAGAAAAAATTTTGATTAATTTTTATAAGAATTGTTTTCATTTTCTTCTTTGCTAATTAAAGTTTCAAACATCTTCACATTTCTTCTAGTTACTCAGTGTCTTCGGTTATTAAATCATTAAAAATAGACTTTATTTACAAATCGAAAATTCGTAAGTCATTTAGAATAAAGATTTTTAAAATGATTTCTAATTTTATTTTATTATGTTATGTTAAACTGCACATTTTCTTTTACAATGGAAACTTCTAAGAGACTTATTAAAAGGCCGCATGTTTTAAGGGTTGTTCCTTGTATGAAATGTTAAACTGGGTTATATCAACTTTTGGTCACTATACTTCCAGATTGATTGATAACAGATGCTGTCATTGCCTCCTTGAAAGGTCAACAAGTCAGACTTTTGTGATTAGGAAATATTTTTATTCTAAATTCTAAATTTCATGCTATAAACAAGTAATATTTGTTTCAAATCAGATTAATTTAACATTAAATTTGCTAATTTTTCAAAAATAACAAGCAAGAGATGTATATTTTATTTTTGCAAGATTTTTAAAATCGAGAATTAAGTTTTGTTTACAAATGTGTCAATCACTCAACCAAAAAATTGAAAATTTAAAAAAATCTCAAAATTTTATATTACCATAAACATAATTTCTGTTTGAATGCTACCAGAGTATTTTGTTTAGTGGAAATAGTAAATTTAATCATTTAACTTTCAATTAAACTAAAATTAAAGTTTCAAGAAAAAGTTTTTTGTTTTTAAATTTAATCAAAACTTAGGTATCGAAAATGGAGTAGAGGTACCTAGAAAAATTTATTGGAATACAAAATGCCAGCAGTGCAATAAGCAAGACATTGGTATTTATGTTAAACTGTTGAAAAGTAATCTTGAGGCAAAACTGCCTTATTGCTTGTTCACTTTGTTGAAATTATTAAATAAAACTTTTGAAAAAGTCTAATTCCTAAAATTTGGCTTCCTAAAATGATGAACTACCCCCTACACACACACACCCTTTGTCACTATGTGTGATAGGAAAAATAAATTTTTGTCCCTCTCTCCACTACCACCAATTTTTTAAAATCAAGCCAACTTCATAAACTTTGTTCATAAACACTGTAAACTGTAGGTAAGAGGAATACATCAAGACATTACCAATATTAACATTTGATATCTGTTGGACAAGTGTGTTAGGCAAATATAGTAACAAATAAAATGACAGTTGGCAAATCTGGTTGTCAGAAAAAAGAATTTCTATTTCAAAATGGTGATTTCTGTTTCAAATAGGTAATTCTGTTTTTTTTGTTGTTTGTTTTCATGGAAACTAAGCCCCTCTACACTTGCTCAGCTACAGCACAATCCTCAGCCATTTATATTTGCTGACGAATGATCAACAAACATGTACAACATGCCAAATATAACTCTGAGTAAAAGGCATTTTAACTGAATGTACTCACTTAGCCTATATGACATAAATACAACAAGGAAAACACAATGCATAGAAAAACGGTCGTTAATAGCAGGTGACTGCTGATGACAGCGGTCACATACACCAGGTTTCACTGTAGATAAAATTTCAAAGTAGTCCCTTGATCTTGAGATATTAGAATCAGAAAACAATTTTTGTCCTAAGTTTGTGAACATGCACATATGTACTTTGATTGCTTGAACATGTCCCCAGATCCTCTGGCTGAAATATTGCCTTAAATGAACAATGAAATGAGAACTGTTTAGCCTGATGGTCTGAATAATGGGTTCAGTGTGAAATTCATAAAATAATAATTTGTCTATGACAAACATCAGAAGAAAGCAAGAGTATACAAAATGGCTGAAACATTGTAACTATAATGACCTAGATGAAGACATAACTCTGAATAAATTGGCCTGTCTTTTTTACCTGTCAATTTTCAGATTTTTAAATACAAAATAAAAAGTTTGTAATAATTAGACAGTCAGTCAGTCAGTTAAGTGCCATACGTGATACACGCTTGGGCGATCATGTCTCGAAAGAGACATGACTGACTGGGCAGAAGATTATCCCGCAGTAGGTTGCCATTGCTTTCTGTAGACTGGTTGCCGACCAAGGCTATAGAACCCAATCTGTCCTGCTATTTAACCCATAACTGGAAGGAAGAGACGGATTAATACCTTTCCCAAGGGTATTTGCGCGTAAGTGAATGCAATGAAATCGGCTGGAATTCGAACTCGGCTCCCCGGTTTCTCGTTCCGAGCCGATATCCACTGTACCACAACGCACATGTATTAGACAGTATTATTTCTAAAAAGACAAATTTGTTTTCTTTTGAAAAAATACTTCATTATGTTGTTATTTTCACAATATAAGTCTTATGATAATTCTGTTTTCCAAGAACAATGAATGTAAACTTTCTTTTTGTCAAAACTTGATATAGATTTCAAGTATGTATCCTTATGAATTGAATATAACAAACACCAACAATAAAGCTAGAGGGTAGAATAGCTGAACTGTGACAATAATGAGCAAGACGAAAACAATTTATATAAGTGTATAATAATCCTTGTTAATTTTCATATATTACATACTATATGTTTCCATGTTTACATTAATTAGAACAATTTTTTTTATAAAAAGACATTCTCTTTTAAAAAGGCTTCATTATGTTCACATACTCTTCATATAAATCTTAGGATAATTCTATTTTCCAAGATAAATGACATTGCTTCATAAATATAAGCTTTCTTTTTCTTAAACCTTAATATAGATTTCAAATCTGGATCATTAGCAATTGTATATTCATGCTAAGTATAATATGCATTAAAAAGTTATGTTCATTCTGACATCCATTATTATGTAATAAGAAAGCTTACTTTTAATTTTATAAAAAGTCATCATATCTCAAGTTTAAAGTTAAACCTATTCCACTCTGAACTTTGCCTTTCCCTTTAAGTCTAAAGATCCCTAACAAAAAATATAGGTTTTAATTAATTTTATCCAAAGTTTTTTAATTTCCTTAAACAGTCATTAAACATATTGCAAAATGCACCATTTCATAGATAAAATTGCCTAAAACATTCTAAGCTAAACAAATTCGAAATTATTGAGAACTTGACATTTTGCATCAGAACCAGTGATTATTCTGACTTAGCCTTAATACCTTTTAATATTTCAGAAAATACTTCCATGTAATGATAGTGATCTGATATGATGTAAAATTAATATTTTAGAAAATAAGTTCTTCCATTATAATTTTGTGATTGTAGCAGAAATTTACAAAAATTTACTCCATTAAATCTAATGGAATAAGTTTTTGTTCGCAGTAACAGGTTGGTTATCTTTTGGGAAATTTTCAATCAGTTTTTGCTTCATTCATTGGTTGTTGAAGGAGAATCACAAAGAAAATAGAATTAACAAATAGAAAAAATCTAATCATTTTGAAATGAAAATGTTTTCGTGGAAAAATCTTAATGAAGCTAATTTATCATATTTTTATCAATATGCAATGTATGTTTTCTGATAAATGAAAGAAAAAATCTGTTTGTAATTTATATACCATTTATGTCTGCTGAAAATTTTATTTATAAATATGATTTATGATAATTGTATTTTACAATTTAATTAAATTTTAATTGTATTGTTTTATCATACATATTTTTTTATTCACAGATAGGAATTTTCATAGAAAATAACAACATTCAGATTAGAAAGGACAACATGCAATCTCATACTGAAGAAGAGAACACATTTTTGCAAATGTGTAGACCTGTATTTTGATAGCATTCCTGTTTGAAGAAAAACAGATAATACTATTACTTGTCATGGTTGCAGACCACAATTTTTACTAAATTCGCATTTCTAAACATTTCAGCATATACTGGAGAATTATACATCTCTTATCAAATTTGCAGATAAGCTTCTTCACAGAGTTTAAATGTGAAAAAAGATATGAAAGCATACAGTGGAAAGAAACCATATTGTTGTCAAGTGTGTAGAACAGCATTGACACAGAATTGAATTCTTGAATTAAAAAATGCATCAGCATCTACACACTGAAGAGAATCCTTACTGAAGGCAAAAATATGAAAGCACATTTTCATATAAATCTAACTTGAAAGGCCAAATGTGAATACAAAAGAAAAGTTTTACAGACTGGAATATTCAGAGATGTGTGGATCAACATTTTCACAGAGTTCAGATTTAAAAAACCATTTACATATACACACAGGCAAAGAAACACTTAATTGTAAAGTCTGTGGATCAGCTTTTACACACAATTACAAGTTAAAAAGCCACATGAGAACACATACGGGTGAGAAGCCATTTGCTTGTCAGGTGTGTGGATCTGCATTTTCACGGAATGCCCATTTAAAAGATCACATGAAAATACATACAGGAGAAAAACCATTTGTTTGTCAAGTATGTGGATCAGCATTTCCACGAAATTCAAAGTTAAAGGAACACATGAAAATACATACAGGAGAGAAACCATTTTCTTGTGAAATATGTGGATCAGCTTTTGCACGCCGTTATGTTTTGACAAATCATATGAGAAGTCATACTGGAGAAAAGCCATTTACTTGTCAAGTATGTGGATCAGCATTTTCATGGAAATCCATGTTAAAAGTTCACATGAGAGTACATACAGGAGAGAAGCCATTTTCTTGTCACATGTGTGGATCAGCATTTAGATACAGTTCAAGGTTAAAAGTTCACATGTCAATACATACAGGAATGAAACCATTTGCTTGCCGAGTGTGTGGATCAGAATTTTTGGAGAATACTAGTTTAAAACATCACATGAGAACACATACTGGAGAAAAACCATATTGCTGTCAAGTGTGTGGATCAGTCTTTTCAACTAATTCTGGTTTAGCAGCACACATGAGGACCCATACAGGAGAGAAACCATTTTCCTGTCAAGTATGTGGATCAACATTTTCACAAAATTCTGGTTTAAAGTATCATATGAGTATTCATACAAAAAAGAAACCATTTCCCTGTCAAGTATGTGGATCAACATTTTCACTGAAGTCCTGTTTAACAGGACACATGAGAATTCATACAGGAGAGAAACCATTTTCCTGTGAAGTATGTGGATCTGCATTTTCACGCCATAATGTTTTAAAAAGCCACATGAGAATACATACAGGAGAGAAACCATTTACTTGTCAAGTGTGTGGATCAGCATTTTCACTGAATACTACTTTTAAAAGGCACATGAGAATACATACTGGTGAGAAACCATTTCTCTGTCAAGTTTGTGGCTCAACATTTTCAGAGAATTCATCTTTTAAACAACACATGAGAATACATACAGGAGAGAAACCATTTACCTGTGAAGTATGTGGATCAAAATTTTCCCAAAAATTCAGTTTTAAAAATCACATGAGAGTGCATACAGGAGAGAAACCATATGCTTGTCAAGTCTGTGGATCAGCATTTGCAGAAAAATCCAAGTTAAAATTACACATGAGAATACATACAGGTGAGAAACCATTTTCCTGTGATGTGTGTGGAACCACATTTTCACAGAATTCCTCTCTTAAAGCACACAAGAGAATACATACAGGAGAGAAACCATTTTCCTGTCAAGTGTGTAGGTCAACATTTTCACAGAATGGGGCTTTAAAAAAGCACATGAGGATACATACTGGAGAAAAACCCTTTTCCTGTCACTTGTGTGGATTAGCATTTTCATATAATTCAACATTAAAAGTACACATGCAAAAACATGCTGACTAGATTTATTCTTTTACAAATTCTTTAGAAGAGTCACATGCAATTTTCTCTCAAAGAAAAATGTTTTCTTTTCATGTTTTTGTGTCATTATTCTTTTGTGAATTGCAGATTAATGACATGAATATAGAGGGGTGAAACTATTTTCCTGTGAATTGTTTAATTTTTTTTATTGAATTTGGATTTCAAAGTTCAAATTTTATTGAAATGTGTAACTGCTCAGTTGTGTAAACAATATAAACAAGACTAGAATAACTGGTAGAAATGCCCTACAAACTGAATTAACTAAGTTTCTAATAATAAAAGAAAATTAATTCTTGCTCTGTTAATTTTTTTTATATATATTCTTATGCATTTTCTTTCTCTTCTCTCTCTATATATATTTAAGACAGTAATAAGGTTAAATATTTACAAAATGTCTCATCTGTCAATCTCAAGAGTCCCTGGATCTATGTCCAAGGAGTTATGCCTGAGTTGCTGATTGTCCTCTCCAGGGTACAAGCTTGGGCAGCGTTTTATGAGTGATTGGTGGTTGCCCATGTAACAAGTCTCTCCTCTACCTGCCAGCAATATTGTTCCAGGAAAAGGTAGGAGTCAATACAGCTTGGCACTGGCAGTGTTGCAGAAGTTGCCAGAATGAAGCTGAACATAACATCAGACTATATTAGAGACTCCAGCTCCAGATTTATTCTCAGGGTTTATCCCTGAAGCTTTTGCCATGATTGGGTATGGCCACAAGGCAGTGGAGATTTAAAATCAAAGTTTTTGCCATGATTGGGTATGGCCACAAGGCAGTGGAGATTTAAAATCAAAGTTTTTGCCATGATTGGGTATGGCCACAAGGCAGTGGAGATTTAAAATCAAAGCTTTTGCCATGATTGGGTATGGCCACAAGGCAGTGGAGATTTAAAATCAAAGCTTTTGCCATGATTGGGTATGGCCACAAGGCAGTGGAGATTTAAAATCAAAGCTTTTGCCATGATTGGGTATGGCCACAAGGCAGTGGAGATTTAAAATCAAAGCTTTTGCCATGATTGGGTATGGCCACAAGGCAGTGGAGATTTAAAATCAAAGCTTTTGCCATGATTGGGTATGGCCACAAGGCAGTGGAGATTTAAAATCAAAGCTTTTGCCATGATTGGGTATGGCCACAAGGCAGTGGAGATTTAAAATCAAAGTTTTTGCCATGATTGGGTATGGCCACAAGGCAGTGGAGATTTAAAATCAAAGTTTTTGCCATGATTGGGTATGGCCACAAGGCAGTGGAGATTTAAAATCAAAGTTTTTGCCATGATTGGGTATGGCCACAAGGCAGTGGAGATTTAAAATCAAAGTTTTTGCCATGATTGGGTATAGCCACAAGGCAGTGGAGATTTAAAATCAAAGTTTTTGCCATGATTGGGTATGGCCACAAGGCAGTGGAGATTTAAAATCAAAGTTTTTGCCATGATTGGGTATGGCCACAAGGCAGTGGAGATTTAAAATCAAAGTTTTTGCCATGATTGGGTATGGCCACAAGGCAGTGGAGATTTAAAATCAAAGTTTTTGCCATGATTGGGTATGGCCACAAGGCAGTGGAGATTTAAAATCAAAGTTTTCCTTATCTTTCGCAAAATAAGAATGATGTTAACACACACAAAGAATGCAGACAAGTGACTTCAGGACAAGAAAGAACAGAAATATGACAGATTATACTGAAAAATGGCCTATCTAGCTACAGAGAAATTTCAGCATGCATCTGCTATTTATCTTTGGGTTTTGCAGTCATTTCTAAGTAGATTAGAACCAACATTGAGTAAGCATGCTTTAAAGGCAGATAGAACACTGCTTGTTGTGAAGCTCTTTGTAGCCAAGCTGTTAAAATACATTGGATCAGTGAGTGATTTCTACAAAAGGAGACACAAACTCAAATTCTGCTGGAGGGCATATTTCCTTTAATAAGCTTTTTTGAATGTGCAGCCAGTATGTGAATTAAATACTGTTTAAATAAAACAAAACATCTACTCAAATATGTGTATCCGCTAAAAATAATATTTGAAGAAATTTAAAGGATGATGATAGTTCCTTTCAAGATGGCACAGTATGTGGATAGATTTTAAGATGTCTAAGGAGTTGTACTGATCCAGGCTCACAGCATCTAAATTTTGGATGTTGTACTCTCCAGACATCACCAAGTTATTGTCAGTATGGTTGATTTTAACGTAAAATTTTTATTTAATCTTTGGGGGTAGATTGTTCTCCTGGGATATCTCATTTTCTTATTTAATACTGCTCAGTACAACTGCTCTAATTTTACTGAGTTCACTTACACATTGAACTTACTATGTCATCAAATTCATGGACCAGTGTTTTAATCCACTAGGCCAGCATTTCCCAAACAATGGGTCACAACCCACTGGTTGGTTGCAAGAAGAATGTTAGTGGGTTGTAAAAGGTTATATTAGAATTACACATTAGCTTCAATTAAATGCTATCTCATTGCCAGGTTGTTATTATGCCAAGCAGTATGTTGTTTGGACAAGTTGAACAAAACAGGGTTTGTCATGCTTTCACTTATTTGTCATTGTAAAAAAGAAATCAGTTTTCACCTATTCATATAATATTTTCATATTCTTTCATATGTTTTTGCCCAGGAAGATTCTAAAAAGTTTGGGAACTCCTGCACTAGGCTCTTGTCTTATAGGACAATTCTAAATGGAGAACTTGGAGCCTTAAACC
This sequence comes from Ascarosepion bandense, assembly GCA_037127315.1. Taxonomy (NCBI): domain Eukaryota; kingdom Metazoa; phylum Mollusca; class Cephalopoda; order Sepiida; family Sepiidae; genus Ascarosepion; species Ascarosepion bandense. Next base: position 1,410,510 of record JBBBDQ010001586.1, on the reverse strand, counting down.
TAATCTACCTGCTGATTAGTGCAGCTACTGTTATTTGTTACACTTAACTGCACTCACTAAGGTTGCTGTCACTTCTCTTTATTTATTAATAGCTCCAATATCATATTTATTTTTATGCTTGGCCTACTAGGGAGGTCCTCATAGCTTAGCATATATGCTGATTCTTTCAAATGTCTAATGCTTCAGCATCTCTTTCTATCTGTTGCTTTGTGATTCACTGTCTCAGTAACTTGTTTAAGTTGTATAATTATGTGTTATTATTTTTAGCTATTTTGTTCTTTCATACAATATGTAATAGGTACCTACATTCAATTTATTTTTATTTGGCTGTGTTACTGTCATAAAAAGAATATATAAAAGTGAAGGTGGGGATGCTTCAAGTTTGTAGTTTAATGAGCTCACCTGTTTAGTTTTTGCTACTAATTTGTAATTAGGGGAAATGTAAAGAATAAGTATCAATTTTTCTTTTATACATTCATAATTCTCTGTTTACTCATCTCATCTCATTTTCTGTTTACTCATTCTCTACATTTACTTGTCATATATGGGCAGGAGCTGTACAATCTTCACATTCCAATAGACTCCAAAAGCAACTCCATGTCCTTGTAGGCAATAAATAATTTTCCACCTCTTTTTCTCAGAGATAAGACATCATAAGCCTCTCACTGCTTTGTTGCTGTTTCTATGGAGAGGTTTTAGATCCTAATTTTCATGGTTAAGCCCTTGCATGCCACACACAGTGTAGTGAACCACCCTCATATATTTTTAGTGAGATGTAAGTTCCTATGAACCATTGCCTTGTGAAACAGATTCCCAAAAGGTTGTTTCCTCAATCGCTACAGTCTTGTTCAAGTCTAGGATTAAACGTTATCTTCCACATATATCCGCATACACTGTGCTTCTTATTCTATAACCCTCTACCTTGAGTGGTGTCTGGGCTTTGTATAGAGTTAATAACATTGTAAAAAAAAAAATTCATCACATTTTATATTACTACTAGCGAAGCCTTAGTATTAGATCTACTCAAGCTTAACATTGAGTACAACATTTTTAGTAGAATTTTGTTGATTTAATTGAAACACTTGTTTATAGATTAGATTGATTGGTTCATTTTCTACAGTTTGTCAACTCTTTGCAGGTTATTTACAGTCAGAAAGTATTTTTAAACTATAAGAGTTTTTAAAAAAATAATGCTTTATGGATAACCTATAACTGGTGGTAGAAGAGGTAGATTTGTACCTTTTTCAAGGTTATTTGCATGAAAGTGAATATAACACACAATTGAAATTGGAATGCTGATTAACAGTTCTGTATCTTGTCCACTATACCACCTGCAGATCCAAGCTTACAACAACTGCTATTATCATGCAGTCACCTATCAAGGCACTGACCAGGCTCAACATTGCATATGTTCAGTGATTGTACAGGAACTGGTGTTTAATCTAGCCTGTGAATTTGTTTTTCTCATGCTAAATCTCAAAAAAATACTGTAAAGTACACTATTTTTTATCCATAATGTTGAATGTGTCAAATTATTAAACTTTTTAACAAGAAAAATCTCAAATTGATGTTAAAAATTGCTGCAACATCTTCTTAATTTATTATGATATATATTTTGATACATTGTATTTATTTTCAGTTTTTCTATATTGCATATGAGTTATTATTGTACATAGGTTAGAATAAAATTTGTATTTTCTACGAAAACTACCCTATAAAAATTAAGTAGAATGAGAGGTGCCATATCATAGATTGTAAAACCTTTGCACTGGTTCTGAATACAAGACTTTGCAACTCAAAAATGCTGTTTTGTCTTTACAAATCTCTGGCAAGCAGTTTTTCCCATCCAAAGAGATAAATGAAAATAAGTGTGAGATCAAAAGACCTGCTGAAAACAGAAAGTGTTTATTAACAATGCAAAATAAAAAAAAAATGGTGACTTTTTAAAATGATTTAAAAATTTTTTTTTGGTTTTTTAGGAATGGATTTTTGTTTTAATAGATTTAAAAAATAAAACAACATTAAGTCCAGTATACTCAGTAATATGTGGAATCTAACAAGCTTTGCATACTACACTTCTTTCAGAGGCCAAAAATAGAAAATAGAAGTTAGGCTGTCTCCAGACCATTGAGAATCATTCACAAGAGCACATAAAAAGGAGTAGTAATCTTTTCTCTCACTTCTGACTTCGTCAAGAGGCTCTTCCTTGTTTTATTAGGTTGTGAGGACCAGCAGACATTACAACAACATATATTTCATTGTTCTGAAAATAAATAAATTTCAGGTACAGACATTTGTTACACCAACCACATTTCTTTCTCATTTTTTGTTTGTAATAAAATTGCCTTGTGTTTTTCACACACACACACACACACACACACACACTGTTATTTACCGGTTATATCTAGCCGTTCAATGTTATGAGTTTGCTTATGTTTACACCTAGCCTTTTCAACTGTAAATGATGTGACAATGTTGCTGCACTTAAATGAATAAAGTCTAGGTACTATAAAAGAAAGTTAATTTAAAAAATTACTATAAAAGTATTTATAGAACAGGTACAGGGAAGCTATGTTACAACAGTGGGAAAGTGGCTGAAGCTGAGATGCCAGGTCAGGAATTACAAATTCTTTAGATTTTATCAAGAATCTCTAAATATATGGCAGGAGCACTAGACCAGATGTGAAAGCAAGAATAAATGGTAAACTTACAAATATGTAACAGATTTGGGAAACAAAAATTTTAATTTTAGTTCACTTGTCTGTCTGTCTGTCTCTCTTTCTTCAAACCTGTTTTATCTAACTTTGACTACAATTTTACAACTCCATTAAAAATCATGAAAAGATGCCTAAAACAATAAAATGTAAAAATTTTTATGCCATTATTAGGGAGAAAGATCAAAGGATTTTTTATGCAAAATTATGTTTTAAAACACTGAAAGTTTTTGTTTTTTGTGTTTAAATTTTTTGTGGGGAAGTGGAACCTTCCATTTGTTCAGGGAAATTTGAATTTTCTTTTTTAGATGAAAAACCTATTTAGATAGATTTTCAAAGATCAGATAATTATTGGATTTTAATGAAACTTTCATGAGTTATTTCTTTCTTAGAAAATATTTCAAAAAATATTTTTTAATCTGTTACCCTCACATGCATACACACTACTTATTTAATTTTTAGGAAATTTTGAGAAAGTACTTAAGAATATTGAAAAATGAATGATAATAACATGTCTATGGTACAGCTCATTTCTGACATTTTCGATTACAATATGTGAAAGATTACCCCTGAGTATGAATGGATTTTATGAAAAACAAGCAGACACAATGTTTGCAATTTATTTACTCTGACATTTTATATATATATATATATATATATATATATATATATATAACATAGTGATGATCCACGTCTACTTTCTTAATATGTATAGGAAATTTGTTTATTTCTATTATTATATTTTATATTTCAGACCATCCTCGGTCCTTCATCAGAAACAAATGATTTTAAAATTTAAATTAGAAACGTATTTCACGAGAGCGTCCGTGGAGAGAGTCTGTTTACATCATGTGACGCAGAAAGCGACAGATTTTTAAAAAAATATTTGTAAACTTTAACCTATCTTTAATAATACTTATAAATTTTGTTTTAGAGAAAATTTTTTTGATTGTATCTAAAAAATGTTTAGCTATTGAAATATTTGTAAAGATTCAAAATATATATGTATATATATATATATATATATATATATATTTTGAATCAAAATATATATGTATATATATATCAAAATATATATATATATATATACATATATTTTGAATCTTTATATATATATATATATATACACACACACAATGGTCTTTAATATAATAGAGAGGGTATATATAATCTTCACAACTCAAAAACAATTATTGCAAAAAATCCACTGTTAAAGAGCGAACATGTGGCAAGAGATTTTATAAGTGGTAGTAAAGTTTAATAACTGGTAGTAAAGAAAATGAACTGAGCCAACACTGCCTCACTGTTGTCTCTCTTCTTATTAGTGAGTCAGGAAGGAAATTATATATATATATATATATATATATACACACACAGAACAGTCTTTATTATAATAGAGAGGATGCTTTTAATGAAAGAACCCTCGATTCAGTCGAAAGTGGGACAAACGATGGTGGAAAACATTCAAGTGTTTAAGCTACAAGGGAAACCCAAATAGATTTATCTTTGAAGCGATAATGTCATAAATTTCCTTAGTGAAAGGTATATATCTTATTTCTGTTCCCTTGTGGTTTAGTAAATACATATCAAGATGGGTCACCATATAATGATAAGGTAGAGCAGAGAAATTAAACGAATGATGGCTGTTCTCACAGAGACTTTTATAACACAAATAATACACATATATATAAACAAACAAGTGTTCATTTGTGGAAAAATAGTGTCCAACTCAAAGGCAAGTATCAGAAGGAACAAAACGAAAAGGGCTTACATTTGAAGATACCTCTGTTCAACCATTGTCATGACTCCAGATTTGGAGGGGCCAAAATCTTCTGTATCCTAAAGAGATATGGCAGGTTTCATCTATGTCCAAAAAGGGAGGCAGGAATTTTATGTCCGGCAAAACATGGTGGTAGGTAGAGAATAACAACCTTCCTCGGTTGCTGCTTGCGGAAAGAATTTATTAAAAGAATAGAATAACAAGAATAGGTAGTCGTTAATATTCAATGAGAAATTTGAGGGTATCAAGAAATATTTGTAGTAGTAATTTGTTGAAAAGAGTTCATGTGTACGTATGTAAGTATAAGCGCTTGATTGGTAGGAATGTCTTTGAATGGAGGAGAAGAAGAAGTAAAAGGAATCAGAAGGAGCAAGAGGACAATGTGCAACGCAACCTATGACCGGGTCATGGTTGAAGTTTCTCCCGTTACATTTTAGTTGTTTCATCTTACTGCTCCCATCTGACTGTCTGACTGATGCTGACCGGAGTCATTTATAGTCATCTAGATTTTTAGCACTGAATCACTAAGTCCTTTTTGGTCTTGCAAATCGCTTCCGTTGTGAATTTTTGTAAAAGTGAAGAAGGTTGATTTTAATTCTTAATTTCCTATCCACCACAATGTGACCACGTGACTTTATCTCGATCAAAGGGAGATAAACACTTTTTGTATCCTTACATCTTAAAAAAAAAGGGTGAAATATAAAAAAAGTCATTAACTAAAAACACCTTCTGTAATAATGAAGAATATGGACGGTAATTTTTTTTTCCTTCACTGTGAGGCCAAAATTTTTATTTTCGATCATTGGAGAAAAAAAAATTATTTGTTCGACATTTATAAATTATAATTTAAAAAAATGCCCTTTCTTATATAAAAAACAGATGAAAAGATAAATAAAATTATTATCGTAAACTTTATCGTGCGATCATTTATGTGAATAATAATGAAAACAAAATTACATATGAATTATCTCCCTTGAGTTTCGCTCTTTCGTAAACATTTGTAAACGAATTTCAACGTATTTAAAAAATGTCTATTCAAAATACTACAACATTTTCGTTTTTTTCTAACTTTTCTTTCTCCCTTTTATTTTCTTCTCAGTTGGTCGTCGATAGAGAGAAGGTAAGTTAACATTACCCCTCACCTCACAATATGGACATTTTTTAACTTTTAGGGAAGAAACGAAAAATTATTTTTACTCAAAGACTTTGTTGAGTCAAAGTTTTATAAAGTTTATTCATAATTTTTCTTCTTCAAGCAAAACAAGTTTTGTTGTCATGAGTATTTGATTTGATTTTCAGCGCAGATTTTATAAAGTTAGGGCATGGTGAAACTAAAAACAATTTGATCTTTTTTAGCCCATGTTGACAAGCGCAGCTGGGGATTTTTTTTTTTAATATTAATTACAAAATTTAATTTAAATTTACATTTTCTTACGAAATGTCTGTGACATATATTGGATTTTAAAGAGATTTTTAAATTGTTTTCAGTTTGTCTTTTGTTGACATCCATCAAATTCGGTAATCGAACTAAGCAGACAGAAATTTCTTTACTACATTTCTTGTTTTAAAAATGTTTAAAATCTGTATTCAAGGACGTAAAATATTTTTTTCTTTTTTCACGGAAAAAAGCTTATCTAATTAAATAATAATGTCATAGTTTTATATTGCATTTTTTATTTTACTATTTGGAACAATTTTCGGAAAAAAAAGATTAGATGATTTTCCTCAAGGAGTCGTGCGTTTTTAACTAATAAAACAAATCTTTTATACAAAATTTAATTTCATGAAATTACGTGGTGGCGTGGGTAACAACAGATGTAAAATAAATATTTTTAGCAAGATTTTCTAAAAATAATAACTTGTTTTAATTAAGTTTGGGGCCTTTGTTCTTCATGCTATGCTTTTTTTTTTTCAGCGAATTAGTGGACGTATTCTGAAGAAAAATCTTTTGATGAATAATGAATTTTTGCAAGAATTGTTTTCGTTTTTTTTTAATTATGATAATTTATAAAGTTTCAAAAATATCTTTAAAAATTCTTCAAAGCCTTGTTGCAGTTAAGTTATTAAGTGGATAGTATTTACTCATCAAAAATTAAAAAGCTTCATCCAAATCTGTGCACCAAAAGATTTTAAAAATAATTTAACATTTTTTTTTTTTTGTGTGTGTATAGAAACTTTTAAGTATAATATTTCAAGTGTTACAATAATAGATCATGTGTTTCATGGTTTCTCCTTCTTACAGCAAACAAATTTGGTTTGGACAGTTACGTCAATTCTGGTCAACCATACTTATCACCACAGCTATCATCAATCACTTACAGATCAGGAAGATCAGAGCGCTGTGTTTGAGAAATACTTTTATTCTAAATTTCATGCTATAAACAAGTAATACTTTTGTAAATCTGATTAATTTAATTTTGAATTTGCTAATTTTCCAAGAATAACATGTCACAAGTGTATATTTTATTTTTGCAAGATTTTTAAAACTGAGAATTAGCTTTTGACAAACTTGTCAAGCTGTCAAAATGAATGAAAAAAAAATGATGAATTTTGAAAACTCTAACAAAGTTGAAATTCTATTTGAAATATACCAGAGTATTTTGCTTATGAGAAATACTAAATTTAATCATTTAGCTTTTAATTAAAGCTAAAAGTAAAGCGTCAAGAAAATTTTATTTTAAAAAATTTCATTTAAAATTTAAGTATTGAAAATGAGTGGTGGTACCTAGAGGCTATGTTTTTTTTTTCAAATTAAATTTAAAATTTTTTTTTAGAAAGTTTGTAGGGGTACCTCCACTATCTTTCCAAATATTAACTAGAAATGTGTGTATACATGAAAAAATACACCAAATTTATTAAAAATAAAGCTTTATGATCAAATTTTTTGTTATTATTAAAAGGAAAGACTCCGGATTTTTTTACTATAAAATTATATTTCTTGATCTTTTTTAAAACCTTCATAATTTTGATTAAGAATCTTGTTTTCTCGTGCAAAGGTAGACAATAAATTTTATGAGAAATATGAGCATCTTTTGGAAATTCTTGCAAAATTCAAATAATTTTAAAATATATAAAAACTTATGACTATTTTTTTTAATCATTTAACCCCCAAGCAAGACAATAATGCCATTAGAATGCAGGAATTGAAAGAGAATGAGAAAGCTTAATGGGGAAGATTGAGAAATTGGCAAAAAAGGAATGCTGTTCAAGAAGACAGAAGATGTGCATTGACATTGCATTTAAATTTTTGAAAATTGTAGTTATCAGGGAAGCAAGAAATTGGAAGGGAGTTTCCATTGGAAATGTTAGAAAATGTTGAAGTAGACATGACAGTTGCATCTAGCTAGTACAACACTCATAAAAAGTGAGGCCTTTAAGTTAACATTCTATATGCTGAATTGCATAAAAAAATTGTATTGAAAGTAAACCTGGCTGCTACACTTCAAACAGATTTTTAATCTGTGATTGAATGGAGTAGGAAATGGCTTGTAAATTTTAATGCCTTCTAAACAAAGCTAACCACCATAGAGAATCTTTCCAACCTATCAATGGAATGGATAATTCTAGTCTCCTAGAGAGCAAGCACTGTACCTCCTTAGTGTCACTCTCTCAAATGGCCTCAAATAGAATGACTACATTAAATTCACAGCTGCATCTACTGCTAGGAAATTTGGGTCAGTTTTTCTTTTCAGAGTCCATTTTGCACATTTATAAATCTACCATTTGTTCATGCATTGAATACTGTTGCCATGTCTGATTGTGTGCTCCTGCTCTTCATCATGAGGATGTCAACAAAATCCAAAGGAGGACCTGCAATATAATTCTTCTGATTCTGACTGAGCAGCCCGCCTTCACTCTGTCTTTTCTACAAGTATGTTCATGGCAACTGTTCTTATTTCATTGCTTTCCCAACCATGTGTATTTACTCACGCTACTAGGTTAGCATTAAGATCTCACCTTTTATCATCAAAATAATTAAATGTAACCATCTCTTCTACTCTAACAGCTTCTTTTCCCACACTTCCTGTTTGTGGAACACACTTCCATTTGCTTGTTTCCCTGATAGCTACAATCTCCAAAAATTTAAATGCAGCCTCAACTGCCATCTTTTATATTTTTTTTTGAGTTACCATTTAGAAAAACATTTAAATAAAAAAAATGGAACCATCCTCCTAGACTGAAAATTTACTTTTTACAGTGCATGAATTTAGGATTAGTTCAGTTAGTATTTTATCATGATTGTCATTTGAAATATTTTGGGCACAAAATTATTGATCAATATTTTCATGTTATCTTGCTTCACTGACTCAAGACTTGTGCACTCAAATCAAGAAATTTATTTCAGTTCAGTAAAGAATTGATTTCTTATCTGGAAGGGACTGTTAAGCCCTTTCCTGAATGCAGTGAACCCATAAAAAAAGGTCTATGTTCACATTGGGCCAAGTCAATGGCTCTAACCAACACTTATATCCACTGGGCCATGTGTCCTTGAGGGCTCAAAGATCCAAAGAGTTGTGAGATCAATACCTGACTACAGCAGTAGTGAAGATATAACTTAGTTGAATTAAAGGGATGTAACTACATGGCATCTGGAAGTGGCATTGCACATGGAATGAGAATGATATACCCCAGGGATTAAAATAAAGGGTTTGGTTCAAAATACCTAGCACCTGAAGAAGACTGGATTGTACAATGGCTGAAACTTCGTAAACATGGCAATAAAGATGAGGGCAGCAGTCAGAACAATGTAAATAATGTGAGTTCTTTTTAAGATAGATTTCAAGTATAGATCAATCATATATCACTTCTGCATTTAAACTAATCTTAAAGTGTATTACAAAAAGTAACTATAGTCCTTTTGAAATTTCTAGTATGAAATAGGAAAATATAAAAAGGTCATACCTGTCATCATGGCTCAAGATTAAATGTACCAGTCTCCATTTCAATCTTTCAGCTTTAACACCCCCAACAAAAGAAGTAGGTGTTTCTAATGAATTTTATCCACAGCATTTTTTGACAGTTTGGTTGAACAGTCATTAAACACATTTTAAAATATGTTTTCAAATTTTCAGTTGTCTAAAAAATGAAATGTTTTGATAAAATTAACAATAAAAATCAATATTTTCAATTATTGAGGAAGACTTTTCATTTCTTATGAGAACAAATAATGATAGTAATCTCATGTTAAGCATTTTTCTATTTTACAAAATAAGTTCTATTTATACTTTTGTGATTGCAGCAGAAAATGTTAGATTTAAAGAAGTACCTTTCTGTTGAGAGTAACAGTGGTTATCTTTTTAAAATTTCTTGATATACTCTTCATTTAAATTGTTCAATTCATTGGTTGCTTACAAGAAAAGGACAACAAAAGCAGAATTAACCATTAGAAAAGCTTATGTTTTCTTCTTTAAATATTCATGTAAATATTTTACATATTTTACCTTTAATGCACTGATTTTCTTGATAAAATGAAAGTAAAAGTTTATCATAACATTTATTTTTGTGTAGTGTAAAATTGTATTTATGTACATGAATTATCATGATTGTAATTTGCAAGCAATAAATTAATTTTTTATAATATATTTTTTATTTTCAGATATGAATTTTTATAGAGAATAACAATTTGCAGATTGGAAAGCAGAACAATCTCCTACTGAAAAAGAGAAAAAATTCTTACGAATGTGTGGATATACATTTTCATAGCATTCATGCTTAAAATAGTCAAATCACAAAACGAGACAATCCTATTTTTAGTCATCGTTGCTCACCAGCATTTTTACTAAATTTACATTTCCAAACTCTCATTTGGGAGTCATATATTTCTTATCAGATGTGCAGATAAGCTTTTTCATAGAGTTTAAATGCAAAAAGAGATATGAAAGTATACAATTGAGAGAAACCATATTCTTGCAATGTGTGTGGATTAGCATTGACACAGGATTGAATTCAGAAATACACTGGCAACTACACAGAAAAGAGAAATATTACTAAAGGATAAAATATGAATGGGCATTTAATATAATTTTAACTTGAAGAGCCAAATGTTGTTATAGATAAGAGAGAAAAATTTTAAAGTATACAGATTAGAATATTCAGAGATTTCACTTTTTAAAAACTAAATGGAAGTACACACAGAAAAAAAAACATTTCCTTGTCAAGTGTGTGAATTGACATTTTCAGAGACTTCAGATCTAAAAAAGCACTTACAAATACATACAGAGGAAAAAGCATTTACTTGTGAAGTGTGTGAGTCAGTATTTACAGAGAGTTCTTATTTAAAATTTCATATGCAAATACACAGAGGAGAGAAACCATTTTTTTGCCAAGAGTGTAGAATAGCATTTACACACAATTACAAGTTAAAAAGCCATATGAGAATACATACGGGAGAGAAACCATTTTCCTGTCAAGATTGTGGATCAGCATTTACACACAATTACAAGTTAAAAAACCACATGAGAATACATACTGGAGAGAAACCATTTTCCTGTCAAGTGTGTGGATCTGCATTTTCATGGAATTCCCATTTAAAAGAGCACATGAAAATACATACAGGTGAAAAACCATTTTCCTGCCAAGTATGTGGATCTGCATTTTCACGTAATTTCACGTTAAAAGTTCACATGAGGCTACATACAGGAGAGAAACCATTTTCCTGTCAAGTGTGTGAATCATCATTTTCAGATAATTCCATGTTAAAATTTCACATGTCATTGCACACAGGAGAGAAACCATTTGCTTGTCAAGTGTGTGGATCAGCATTTTCACTGATTTCCACTTTCAAAAGACATATGAGAATACATACTGGAGAGAAACCATTTTCTTGTGAAGTATGTGGATCAGCATTTTCACAAAATTCTAATTTAAAACAGCACATGAGAATACATACTGGGGAAAAACCATTTCTCTGTCAAGTATGTGGATCATCATTTTCACACACTTCAACTTTAAAACACCATATGCGAATACATACCAGTGAAAAGCCATTTTCTTGTGAAGTGTGTAGGTTAGCATTTTCACAGAATTCCGCATTAACAGTTCACATGAGAATACATACAGGGGAAAGGCCATTTGCCTGTGAAGTTTGTGGCTCAGCTTTTTCCCGCCCTTATACTTTAAAAAGCCACATGAGAATACATACAAGAGAGAAACCATTTTCCTGTCAAGTGTGTGGATCAGCATTTTCATATAGTTCAAAGTTAAAGTTACACATGCAAAAACATACAGAGTAGCCTTATACTTATTCTTATACTTTTTTAACTGTTAAAAAGGCTATGTGTAAATACATATAGAAGAGAAAATAATTTCTTGTCATGTTTGTGTTGCAGTATATTGAGAGAATTGCCATTTAAAAACAGATGTGAAATCTTTTTCCAGTGAATTCTTTAGATCACCTTTTTTGTGGTATATGAAAATATCTATGCAAAAAAATCACCAGAAAAAAAATTTGATCAACAGAATTCTGAATGGCCTTGTTAGATTGTTCAGCTATCAGTATTAGAATTCCTTTCATGTTGGCAGTATATGAGGTGTGTTCAAAAAGTATCAGACCTTTGAGCATAAAGATATCAGTTTTTTACATTTCACAAATTTTATTTAGTCCCCTTCAAAATCCCTTGAGATTTCACACACTTTTCCCAGGGTTTTTGCTACTACTGGTAACATATCTGAAATGTTATGGAGCTCAGCTGTCACTTCCCATAATTTCATCTGATTCAAACTGCTTCCCTTTCTTTTCAGTGTGGTTTTCAGATTTAGGGAAGAGCCTGAAGTTACACAACGCCAAGTCAAGAGAGTAGAGAGCCTGTCAAACAAGTGGTGCATTGTTCTTGATCAGGCAATCTTAGATTACATGGGTGGAATAAGTGGGCAAATTTTGCTGACAATCTCTGCCTGCACAAATCCTCTGTTAAAATGGAATGCATTCATCCTATGCTTATTCTCATATTGTGAACAATTTCCCGGATTGTTACACACGGTTCTTCATTTAACCATTTCAATCTGTTTCTAATTTCAGCTTGTTCATCACTGAGGTGCAGCCATTTTTAAGTTGTAGCCCTCCTTGATCTTGCCCATGGTATCATTGCCAAAGGCCTACTGAATCTTTTGGATGGTTTGAGCTTGAGTATCACCAAGCTGTCAGTAAAAGTTGATGCAATTTCTCTGCTTGATATGTTCAGCAATTTTGCATGAAAATTAAAATCCAACAAGTGTGCAATACATGTCTGTAATCTAGGCATAACAGTTGGGAGCTGACATGGTCTACTAGCATGAAAATTTTCATCCGTATGCAGTAAGGATGGTTTCAACTCCCACCCAAATGAATTTGCTTATGCAGCATTCATTTAAAAGAAAAACATTAAGTTAGATACTTTTTGAATGCACCTTGTAAAAACAGTTTGTTCTTATGGATGGAAGGAAAGATTCAAATGAAAATACTTAAGTTTTTCAATGGTGGCAAATATCCATTACAATATAAAGAAAAGGCTCTTAACCTTGTAGATTGAATGAAAAGTTCAGTTCAAAATTCCTAGCTATAAGGAACACCGAAGAAGTTTGGATGGTACAGTGTTGTATTGACAATTAAGATAAAACTAAACTAATTGTATAATGATGACTATTTCTCATTTCAAAAATACCCTTATCAGTGTATATCAGTTAATCTAACATTAATTTCACAATAATAAACAGATAATTTATATATTTTAAAGAATTGCCAACAAATTTTTGTTTGCAATGACTTTGAATCATTCTTTATTAATTTATTATCTTTTCTTGTCATGTCATCAGATATGATTTGTCCGTTTTAAATATGGAAATATATGATACTCAAGACCTAACATCATTCTAATTTCTAATACTTTAGTTATTCCAAGATGTCATAATTCATTGTTGAACAAGAAAATGATTTCTATGTTATGACTTGGAAAAATGTGAGAAAAAAATGTGATTTAAGATGATGATATAAGAAAAATAGAGAAATTTTTTGGCAAATATAGACCTTCATGCCCACAATATTACAGTGTTAAGAGGATGTTTTTTCTTATCAAACTGATTTTTTTTTTAACTACCTTCACTCTTCAGCAAAGTATCAGTCATTTAATTACCACACGTGATACACGCTTGGGTGATCATGTCTCTTTCTAAACATGACTAACTAGGCAGAAAACTTTTTGCAGCAGGTTGCCATTGCTATCTGTGAAGGACTGGTTGCCAACCATGGCTATAGAGCCCAGTCTGTCCTGCTATTCAGCCCATAGCTGGAGGAAGAAGAGATGGATTAATTTCTTTCCCAAGGGTATTTGTGTGTAAGTGAATTAATTAATTTGACTGGAATTCAAACTCAGCTCTACAATTTCAAAGTATATTGTTTTAAAAAAAGCAATAATCCATTGTAATAAAACCTAATCATATGGTGATTTTCTAAGCATAGCTTAGATTTGGCACAAGGCCGAAAGTAAGGGACACCTCGTGAGGATCAAACTCACTACTCATTCGTAATGATTCTAGCAAGACAAGCTTGCTAACCATTACACCACCTCGAGGTGCCCAATAAAACCGAATCATATGAAAGCAAATTTATAAATTTTGTTTATTCATGAGAATTGATAAGAGAAATAATAAATATTGGATTGTTTATTTACACTTTATTATCTATTAGAACAGTTGGCAAAACACCGGTTAATTGCCAACTGATTTGAACTTTACAAAATAGTAAATAAGGATTTCCTTATAGTTGGTTCACATATTTTAATTAAGTAAATGTTTATAAATTTATGAATAAAGATTGTTTTAATATTCATTTCTTTAAAAACTGATAAATATTACATTGCATTAATTTTAATTCAATTTTATTAGTTTTTAGAATCTTGTAAATAATCTTATAGTGATTAATATTTTTGTTGTGAGTTCCCAAGAACAAAAACTATATATTCACTTTCATATGTTTAGGTTTTATTATAATCATTGCTTCTTAAACATTGCTGAAGAGTGAAGGTAGTTAAAATAAAAGTGATATCATGGGGAAAACTGTCCTCTTGACATTCTGTTTTTTGCAGGTATGAAGGTTCATATTTGCTATTATTTCAATAAAAATTTTCATTGAACAAGAAAATGAATTGTCTGAATATTATTAACAAATAGTGTGAAAAGAAAAATATTTGAATGAAATAAATGGTAATCAATTAGTTTTAAGGAGAAAAACCTTGATTTTATCAGAGTTTGAATGATTAAAATGTTATCATTCTGACCATGATGCCTGATTGATTTGGTCAAGGAGGTGATATTACATTGTTTTAAATAAATTATAATAAACGCAACAAAAATGATTTTGGTTGAACAGTTTTAGACATTTATAAAATAGTTCTGCTATAAAGATAAAAACTGAATAACATTTTTCAGTTATTGATAGATTTCTGTTCATTCAAAATCTCTAACATTTCATGCAATTTGGTGAAACATATAACGAGCTAACATATTTGGTGAAACATAACGAGCTGATATTTTCTTGGTCTTCTAAACATATTTGGTGAAACATAACGAGCTGATATTTTCTTGATGTTCTAAACATATTTGGTGAAACATATAACGAGCTGATATTTTCTTGGTGTTCTAAACATATTTGGTGAAACATAACGAGCTGAAATTTTCTTGGTGTTCTAAAAGCCATTGATAAAAAACAGTTTTGTTATTTTGAGTAGAACCAAAATGCCTCTTGTCATCATTCTTGAAACTCGTTGCAAAAATAAAACCAAAATATTTTTTGATCAATGAAGCAGCTTCACTCACTTGCTACCAGGACTTTGTTAAAAATTTTTTTTTTGGTTGAAAGAAAATAACTAAACTCATCTCAAATGGGTTCCTTTAGAAGCCTGCCATAAAATATAAATACCATAAAGTATAAATTGTCATTTTTTCCACCAAATCTATGTCTTTCACAACTGCCGGCATTTGCACTAAAACTCATACTGAAATCAGTCTCTAATAAACTTGAAGACGTTAAGAAAAGGCTGCAATAAGTTCTTTGTTTGCAGATATTACTACATTTTTGAAAGTTCACACTGAAATCAATTCTCTGAATGAACTGCAAAGAAAAGAGGATTACTTTGTGATCCACAGTATCAATAATTTATATATGTTGCACAATTAAATTTTGTTACTTGTCTTCTCTTATTTGGTTTGTTTTTTTATTGCATGGAAATACATTTTTTCAAAATTTGGGCCTGCTGTCAGATCCTGCAGAAAACACAGGTTCCCATTTGCTTACTGAAGTTAAGAAGCATCGAGCCTAGTTAGTGCTTAGATGGGGAACTGCTTGGAAACACGAGGTATTCTAAGTAACCCCCACAAGCTGAAATATGTTTCGGCATTAAATAACCCACATGAGGTTGATAATTTTTTAAAAAAATTGGTTCAAGATTAGGGAGATTTCTCATCTCAAACATAGTCATTCTTATCCTCATCTTTTAAAACTTATATAAGTACACACTCACACACACACACACTCTCTCTCTCTCTCTCTCTATATATATATATATATATATATATATATATATATTAATCATTTCATCCCAAGCAAGGCAGGACCACCACTAGTGCACAGGGTGTTACAGTGGGAGAAAAGAATAGGTACAGAGGATATTGAAAGGATAAAAAAAAGCACAGGATTCAAGAAGATAGAAGATAGCAGTTGATGTTGTATTTAAATATTTGGAGATTGTATCTATCCAGAAAGCGAGTAAATGGAAGAGAGTTTCGCAAGCGAGAAAAGAAACTTCAAGTAGAAGTGGCAGTTACATTTAAAGATTTCAATGGTAAAAGTGAGGGACGTAGATGCCAATTTAGTAGCAAGCTTAAATTCACGTGGACGGGTTACCAGCGATAAAAGCTTGTCAGTAATTGCCATGAAAATATTTTTTAAAAAGACAGAGGAAAGCCACTTTACATCAGAAGGTCTCTCTCTCTCTCTCTCTCTCTCTATATATATATATATATATATATATATATATATATATAACTATGAATTTATCTTTGAACACGTCTCGAAAAACCCACCGAGTATAAATGCGGAGGGGAAAAAAGGGAAATAAAAAAAGAAATGAACTAAGCACTTGAACATTAGTCAAAGTACTAGTTGAAAGAAAAAACCCTGAGACAAGGAACCTAACATGTAAAGCGCTCAATACAATAGCAAAGCAAATAAATAAATCTTGCCCTGATGATACATTAGGTGAAACCTAGGTAGGTCCGTTGGCTCTAGGTTAGCTACTTATTTATTTAAAAGTATATATATATATATATATATATATATATATATACTAGCAGCATAGCCCGGTGTTGCTCGGGTTTAATGAAAGCTTTATAACTAATCCTTGGTCCTGGAGCTCAGACTCAGTCTAAAGAATATTTGTGTGAAATTTGTTGAGAATCGGCTAAAAATTGTAGATTTGATATGATTAAATATATATATATATATATATATATATATATATATATGAAATTTGTATGTATATAAAAGTAAATTTAACTGTAGATTTATCTTTAAACACATATCAAAAAACCCACTGAGTATAAACACGCAGGGGAAAAAATGGAAATGAAAAAAGAAACAAACTAAGTACTTGAACATTAGTCAAAGTACTAGTTGAAAGAAAAAACCCTGAGACAAGGAACCTAACATGTAAAGCGCTCAATACAATAGCAGAGCAAATAAATAAGTAGCTAACCTAGAGCTAACTTGCCCTGATGATCCATTTGGTGAAACCTTGGTAGGTTCATTGGCTCTAGGTTAGCTACTTACTTATATAAATATACACACACCTATATATTATGGTGGTATTTGTAAAGTCAAAGGTTCTGGTCAGTTTTGTTCTTATGTATTATAATGATTTTAAAGGGCTATTCAAACATAGATCCTTTTTATGCTCATCAGTGTAGACTTTTACATTGCAAATAATTTCTTTGATAAGTACCAACATCTGAATTTCTTCCAAATTGTATCTTTGATTGTATTCAACATAATTGTTAAGATCCCAGTATTATTGGGAATAACTAATTTATTTGCAGATTTTGTAAATATTGTATCAGAGAGTGGATTATGAATTTTGTGTTGTTGATGAGGAATGCTTTTTAATAGTATCTATTGTTTTTGTCTTCTGAATTTTGTCCACTTGTTTTCTAGTGTTGAGGATAAAAGGATATTAATAGTTAAGAAGTCTAAATGTTTTGTTTTCGAAGTATTTCTGTCCTTCACCTAGGTATTCTGGGTTTCATATTCTAAGGGGTCTGAGGTAGCATCTTATGACTAGTCTTGATTTTATTTTTTCACTGTGGTGGGAATATATATATATATATTAGTCATCCACATACAAGCCTGTTTTGCTGTATCACAGCTCATCAGTGTGGCTAGACGCATCCACTTGCTTCTGGCTGGGATCGAAATTCGACCGATTTGGTGTCAGTCAGAGTCACTACTCCCTAAGCCATTGACACATGGAGTCAGAGAAGAGAAATTTTAACGTGTTGTGTATAAGCAGTGTATACACACACCAGTCACTGAAAGAACTCAATTCATTTCTGTCTCACACACACACACACATATATATATATATATATATATACATACACTATACTTATGAAAGATAAACAGCCTCCACAGAATTTTGGCTATTAATACATAAGATTATTTTTGGGTACTAGCAATTGGTTCACTAAGGTTTTATAAATTTTTTTCATTTCATGAATACCTAAATACATAGAGAAGCTAGAATAAGATTTGATGATAGGAAATTTAAATTAAATAAAACAACTCTCAAGAACTCCCTTATTTCTATTCAATTTTTGCATTAATGATCAACATATTATATAGGAAATTAAATTTTTCTCATATCTGTGCAACATGTCAAATATATTTTAACTAAATTTTCCTCTCTGACCATATCAAAACTTAATTTCATTTGCTTGATCTAATTTTTTGAAAAATTATTTTACTGCAAAATCCACTTAAATACAAGAGCTTATTGAGATTGGAAGAAAATGAGAAATGCTATTGAGTAAGAAAAGGACAATAAAAGAATTTAAAAAGGCAAAAGATGATAATTAAGATTGCATTCAAAGTTTTGAAGATTGTAGTTGACAGAAAAACAAGAAGTGCGAGAGAAGAAACTTCAACAGAGATTAAGATTTTGGTTGTTTATATATAAAAGAATTATTTATCTAGTGGAGTGTACCTTTTGGTAAATATAAGAGAAACCCTGATATAAGATAGATGTTTTCTGGTCCCAAATTATAGCCTGTGGTAATGTATAATGTGTAACCTGATATAAGAGAGTTGCCGGGACTGGATAAAGGTTCTCTTATATCCGGGTGTTGTCTATTTTATATACATTACCACAGGCTCTAATTTGGGACCAGAGAAAATATCTTTTATATCCGGGTTTCTCTTATATCAGGGTATCTTACATCCTGGTTATACTGTAGACCAAACCCGGATATAAGATAACTTTTTATCCAGTCCCAACAACTCTCTTATATCAGGGTTACACTAAAAAAATAAAAGAAAATGTTTTATGATTATTTTCCTTGTTATCTCCATTGATTTTCGTATTTTCAGGAACATTTAGTTATTGATAACAAATGATAGTTGATTTTGTTGGGGATTTAATGGGTTAGGATAAATATATCTATCAGAAGGCTTTGAATGTGTGAAAAGGCTGCATGTGTTCTACCCAAATCATTAAACATTTTTGAATAAACTGTATATGAGCAAGAGGTTTAAAATAACCAAGAAGACCAAACATGTGTTGAATAAAATAACAAATAACTTTATATAGAACAACAAATGTTGGTTGAAGATTACACACAAAAATATGTCGACCAGGAGTGTCGAAAGAATTGTGTAATAAGTTGAAAGTTCAGTTCAGAAAAAGTCTCTCTGATAAAGTTCAGTTGAAGTGTATATAAAGTAATATTTTAGTGTTCACAAAATTTGTTAATGAAAGAATATTGTTGAAAGAAAAATGAGTTACGTACCTTAGATGTGTCAATACATGAACATTTTTTCTCTTAAGTTTTGGTAATAAGTTTGTTTAAATTTCACTTTTCTTGAATAAGGTGAATTGATTCGTATAAATAGTGAGATAGTCAAATAAAGCTTATCTTTGTTAAGAGGTGTCAAACAACAAGAAAGAGTTAAGTATATGTGAAATTAGTGGAACCGAGAATTTAGACTGTAACTGTTGAAGTAAATAAATTACTTGTAGAGTTTTCGTTAAATAAAGTTCTTTACTAGTTGTTTGTTTGAATGAGTGAACTAGGATCTTGGTGATGTGCTGATTAAATTTGGTATTTGATGTGCGTGAAAGATAGGTTGGGCTAGTAAAAATGTTCAAAGAAAAGACTAGTGTGGATTCATTTGGAAGTTGAGTATTCACTGATTTTTTAACAAAGTTTGCTCCTTATATACTTTCTGGGAATCAGAAAGTGGCTTAAAACGGCCTGTTGAATTTTTCACGCCAAATATATATTGACCAATGAAATGCTGAGAAACACGTTAACAAACCATGATTGGTTAGTTAATATTGTTGGACTGTTCCAAAGAAATATTTACATGAAAAAAGGGTGGATAGCTTTTAAGGCTCATCCAACAATTTTAATTGTAATTTGACCGAAAACATTCATTAATCTATTCAATATTCTGACTAGAGTTTTCTCTCATTTTGTTTTGCCCAAATAAAAACAGACCAGACTAAACCAAATAGAAAAAGTAAGTTTATCCATTTTCATAAAAGTTTTTTGTTTACAAATAAAAATGTGTGTTTATTTGAAAAGAGACTTTATTTTTTACTCATGTTGAAGAATTTAAGATTACACAATAAATGTTCTACTGAAATGTAAAATGGATTACTTCAATATATAGTGCAGAATAGTAATTAATGAGAGATTTTTGTGTTAATGTTAAATGTAACAATAAAAATTATAGAAATTAGGAGTAAAAAGTGCTTTGAATATTCCGATAAATGGAATGAAAAGTTTGAAGAATACAGCTTGGCAAATAAAAGTGAGTGAATGAATTCTTATTTTTTTGATTGGTGTAAAATGATCAAACAAAGTTTAACAATCAACAGATGAGTGAGAAAAAATGTTTGTTGAAATTGGATTTTACAAGTGATTCTTGGGTTAAAAGATGATGGAGATTCAGAGTGACAGGGTTTCTGTTAGCAAATGGTTGCGTACTCAATGACTGAGAAGCAGAAATCCACTGCATTTATTTAATCTGTAACCATGTGGGAGGCTCAAAACATGGTGGGAGAATTGTGCAAAAATAATATTTTATTAAATAAATCAGCCAATCAGGTTATGAATTTGAGAGAAGCTTAGGAAGCTGGCTGGAGTCTAAAAAAGCACGAACTTTGCACAAGATAAAACGATGCGGTTGATAAATTGCCTTACGATAAATAAGTAATTTCCTCCAACTATTTTCTAAATTTTCACAAGAATGTGAAAAAAGAATTATACAAATTTTGTGAGGGGTATCACACACCACTATTCATTTTTAATAACTAACTTTTAAATTGAATTTTTAAAAATAAAAAAGTTTTCTTATAAATTTTAATTTAGTTTTAATTGAAAGCCAAAATGATGAAATTTCCTGTAAGCAAAATATTCATTTGGAATCTAAAATTTTGAGATTTTATTTTTAATTTTTGAGCTATTTTTAAACGATCTACACATTTGTAAAATTTTCTTCAAGCCTGTCTGGTTGTAGAAAAAGTGGGACACGCTCTGGTCCAAGAATGAATCCAGTACAACCATTGGAGGAAACAAAAATTACAGTTTGAAATCTTCCAGATGGCTTGAGGCTTTCTTCAACAGAATCACTGATGGAGAAGACCAAAAAAAGATCCAGCACAAGATGGAAAAATCTTTCAGGCAAGAATTTGATGCAGTCAAGGACTGCCAAATACAGAAATTAAATAGATTAAAAGATCTGAAGGTGATACATGAGGTCCATCACTCCCTGTGAAGACAGTTGTCAACATTAATCAACATCAGCTGAATGCCCCTGAAGAGTCATTACTGAACAAAGGTCTCTACTTTGCAATGACCATCAAGCAGATAATATACATGGACATCATTGCCTGAATTGAGGAAATAGCCTTGAATATTCCTCAGGCTCAGGTAAATGAGCTAAGATGCAAAGTGAGACAGACATTAGAGAAAGCCAACTTGCTGAAATCATTACAAAAGAGGAGGGGCTGGCAATGAAGACACTATAAAGGAATGACAACATCATCATACTACTAGTTGACAAAGACAATGCAACTGTTGTGATGGACAAAACTGAATACACCAAGAAACTGAAAGACATCTTTAGAAGTGGCAGCTATAGCAAAGTAAAGAAAGACCCTATGTTGAAAACAGCATGACAGCTGTTGCAGATCCTAATCAAAAATAAGTATCACTTCCAGCTTAATATATACATGCAGTTGCCTCAACACTACAGCAAGATATTTCATATATATGGTCTACTCAAGATTCACAAAGATGGTATTCCACTCAGACCAATTGTTAGCAGCCAAGGCTCTGTGCATCACCCTCTGAGTCACTTCCTTGTGGATATAATTGACACACTGATAGGAAAGTCACCATCACATGTCCAAAACACTGCTCATTTCGTAGAACTAATCAAAGATGCTCCCATCTAATTCAACCAGATGGTAAGCCTGGATCTGGTGTGTCTGCTTACCAAGGTATTCACAGTTTACCAAGGTACCCACTATCGGTAGTCAGGGACAGAGTGGCCTTGGACTCATCTCTAGAAGAATGTACCAAAATACCACTAGATAACCTGATGGAAATGCTGACTTCAGAACGTGATCAGACATGTATTGACAGAATGAAGGCTTAGCAATGGACTCACCATTATCACCCTGTAGCAGCCACAGATCTATTTCCTTTCGCGAATCAGTGCCCCCGACGGGAGATTCGGACACTCACTAATCAATCAACTGGCAGAGCGCATTAATTCCTTCTTCCTCTCTAGAACTATTTTCCTAGTCCATTTTGGTAGAACGGACAAAAGGCAGAGAGCCATGAGCCAGCAGGAGAAACAGACGCCTCTCTCACATCGCTGCCACTGATTCCCCTTGGAACACTTTCGCTGAAGAAGACGCTGCCGCTAGCTTCGCACACTCTTCCTACAAACCAAGTACCAGCGAACCAAATGGACACTTACATACTATCACTCTTGTACGTCTACTAAAAGAATAAACCATTCTTTGTTGTTGTTTTAAAAGGAAGTTTCGTCATTCATTTGTGTGCCTAAAAATATAGTGTTGGGGAAATTAATCATTTCCCTTAACCCTATAAATTGGTGACCCCGTATGGCACCTTAGGATTGCGAAACAAATTAAAAATAAATAACAACAGGAAACTCGGCCTCCATTTTTGGACAACAGAACAAGCAAAGTTAAAAGGAGAGAGAGAAAAAGCTTCCTGACTCAAAGAACCAAAAAAATAAAAAATAAAAAATACAACCACCCACGAATTTTCTTTGTGACACACGTGTGCGTTCAATTCATTCGTCGGCTGAGAAGACATTGGCAAAAAATTTTGCTCTCAGTAAAATATCCATAAAAGAACCCTTTTCGTGACGGAGAAAGACTTTAAAATACTTCGTGTACGAAGCCATAAACGAAGGAAAAAATTTGTGGCAAGTAAAACAATCTTTCTAAACAGAGATCATCTTTCGTTTTGCAGACATATCGACGCCCATTCCCAAGTGGTCAAATAGGAAGATAAAAGATTCTCCCTTTATCCAAATAACATTTTTTTGAACACGGGCCTTTACAACAAAAACCCCAAAAACTTTCCGACGAGAAATTATCTTCTTTTCAGCCCGTCCACAAGAAAAATACCAACTCAAGCAAGCATAACGAACATTACATTTTGTTCAAAGAAAACAAAGTTTAAAAAGAAAAAATTATTACCCTCGGCTTGGCCAACAAGGCAGAAAAAAAAAAGGAAGAAACTTACTACTCTGCTCTTTTCAACTGACCACGTGGTACAAAAAAATATATTTTTATTGCAATAACCAAAAAAAAAAAAAAAAGGAAAAATACAAGTGAGTAATACACTTTTACATTTTATTTTTTCGAAAGTTAAAGCTAAAAGAGCGCCTCCTTCCTTAACATTTAACTTTCCCGCCTAAATGGTGATTGGGCAACGCCATCTTTAATTCCAACTTGTGTTTTTAGACAGGCCTTGAAACTGACAGTTATCTCCCTTACTAAGGAACCTTAAAGCAGCACCTTTCTCTCTTTTAACACGAATATCACTATTTTCTTGTGTCTTTTGAAATGTTTTCCCTTTCGTTTCTTTCTCATTGAGACGTGTTTCTTTGATATTTTATGAGAGAGCTGGCAGAAGATGTCCCTGCTGATAGTGCCATTATAAAGCAACTTTTCTTCTCAAGATTGCCCCCTCAAGTAAAGGCAATTCTGGCACCCATGGTAGAGAAAAGCTCTGTAGACGTAATAGCGTCCTCTGCAGATAAAGTGATGGAATTCACCAAGGGGCCTATTACCGCGTCCATTCCTCAGCCAAAGGCTGAAGTCTCTACCCTCTCTGCTGCTGGGAACACAAGCGAAGGTGCCACACAAGTGGCGATACTCAAAGCTTTAGTGCAGCTTACCAATGAAGTAAGTAAATTAACCGTACTCAATTCACAACCGCCTAGACGTCGACATAAAAGTCGTTCGCCATCCCCACACCACCGCCGCCATTCAAGCAAGCCAGAACTATGCTATTATCACAGTTTTTTTGGCGCTAAGGCTCGGAGGTGCAAAATGCCCTGCTCCTTTTCAAACCAGGGAAACTTAAATCTGGAGAGCTGAGCACGGCACACTCCCCACAAGATTTATGTAACAACCGTGCCTATTTTATCACTGACTCCAGGTCCCAAGCACGTTGTTTGGTTGACACAGGAGCAGCTTGCAGTATCTGGCCACTGAAACTCCTCACTGAGAAGCCGCCACTGTCGCCCATCACACTGCAAGCGGTAAATTACTCCCCTATTCCCACGTACGGTCAAATTTCTCGTTCTCTGGACTTGGAATTACGAAGAGACTTTACATGGATTTTTACTGTAGCTGATTTACCATACCCCATTCTAGGCTCGGACTTTCTGCACCACTTCAACCTTTTAGTGGATATGCGCAAGCGACGACTTATTGACGGCAATACGGAACTTTCCGTCATGGGTTTTAAGGCAAATATCTCACCTATCAGCCCGGTATTTTTCATTGCCGCCACTGACGACCCATACCAAACATTACTATGCTCTTACCCAGAGTTAACTAACTTAAATTTCGTTGTGAGCAAGTCAACTCACTCTACAAAACACCACATCGAGACCACAGGCGCTCCTGTGTTCTCACGCCCTCGCCGCCTCCCTGCTGATAAACTAAAGGCGGCGAAGGCAGAATTTAACCATATGCTGCAGCTGGGAATTATACGCCCCTCGTCCAGTCCATGGGCTTCCCCTTTGCATGTGGTTCCAAAGCGTTCTGGAGATTGGCGTCCGACTGGGGACTATCGACGACTAAATGCCATTACGGTACCTGATCGTTACCCGACCCCACATATACAAGACTTCGCTTCATCCCTGCATGGTTGTAAGACCTTCTCCAAACTAGACCTCGTTAAGGCTTATCATCAGATACCAGTGAACCCAGACGACATACCAAAAACTGCAGTAACTACTCCATTTGGAGCGTTTGAACTTTTAACTATGCCTTTTGGTTTGCGAAACGCGGCTAGTACACAACCCAGACGACATACCAAAAACTGCAGTAACTACTCCATTTGGAGCGTTTGAACTTTTAACTATGCCTTTTGGTTTGCGAAACGCGGCTAGTACCTTCCAACGCTTCATGGACGAAGTAGTGCGTGATTTGGACTTCGTCTATAATTATATAGATGACATCCTCGTAGCAAGTGCCTCACCTGAGGAACATGTTACTCACCTCCGCCTACTGTTCGAACGGTTTCAAAAGTACCAGGTGAGGATTAACCCTGGTAAATGTGTTTTCGGTGCTTCGTCGCTAACTTTCTTGGGACACATTATAAGCCCCGAAGGGATATCTCCCTTACCTGAAAAAGTGAAGGCTCTACAAGACCTTCAACCACCCACTTCACTTTGCCAACTGAGGCACTTTCTCGGTCTGCTTAACTATTACAGACGTTTCATCCCACACTGTGCGGATCTCCTGTCTCCTCTGTCTGACATGTTACGTAACAGGAAAAAGAAAAATGAGCAGATTTCGTTGAATGACATACAGCTAAAAGCCTTTAACGAAGTGAAGAAGAAATTAGCGACAACATCGCTACTTGCACATCCTGTACCCGACTCCCAGTTTTCATTGGTCATTGATGCATCGGGCACAGCTGTAGGTGCAGTTTTGCAACAGCAACACCAACAACAGCTCGCTTATTTTTTGAAACAGCTAAAACCGGCAGAACAACGTTACAGCACGTTTGGCCGTGAACTCCTGGCAATGTACCTCGCAGTGAAACACTTTCAGCATTCACTAGAGGGCTGACAATTTGTGATCTACACCGATCACCGTCCGCTTACTTTCGCTCTGCGCTCAAAGCCGGACAGATATTCTCCTCGCGAAACTCGCCACTTGGATTTTGTTTCGCAATTTACAAACGATATCCGACATATCTCTGGTGAACAGAATGCTGCGACAGACGCCTTGTCTCGCCTTCCCATTAATTCCCTGTTCTCACCTTCAGATATCGACTTACGACGGATGGCCTTTGACCAACCACACCTGGACACCTTTGATCTTTCGTCACCTGAATTTGTAACCTGCAAGTTCGCATACCTACCAGTGCCTACTGCAGACACGCAGATCATCTGTGACACCTCAACAGACGCACCTCGACCTTTTGTTCCGATGACACATCGTAGGGTTGTTTTTGACACACTACACCAATTGGCACACCCCGGACCCAAAGCCACAGTGAAGCTGATTGCAGCTAGATTTTTCTGGCCAAACATGAGGCGTGATATCACTGCCTGGACACGTTCTTCCGTATCCTGCCAAAAATCAAAGGTGCACAAACATATCCGTGCACCCCTCGGAACATTCAGCACCCCAGACGCTCGGTTCAGCCATGTCCATATTGATCTAGTTGGACCATGGCCGCTCAGTCAGGGATTTACTTACCTCCTGACCTGTATAGATCGCTTTACACGGTGGCCCGAAGCTATTCCCTTAAAGGACATTTCAGCTGAATCCGTAGCGCAAGCCCTTATATCAGGCTGGATAACGCGTTACGGAGTTCCTACAACAATTACCACTGACCGTGGCAGACAATTTGAATCCCACCTATTCCAGGAACTTTCCAGAATTTTAGGGATCAATCGAATTCGAACTACGAGCTATCACCCTGCTTCTAACGGGATGATAGAACGCTTTCATCGTCAATTAAAGGCCGCATTACGTGCCTATTCTGACCAACAGCGATGGAGCGAATATGTACCTGTTGTCCTTCTTGGCTGTCGTGCAGCTATCAAAGAGGACCTAGGATACTCTCCAGCAGAACTTGTCTATGGAGTACCTCTATCATTACCAGGTCAGATGTTGAACCCTATAGAGGAACAGATCCTGCCTTGTATATAAACAGACTGCGATCTTATTTTGGTAATCTCCCACCAATGCACCCTAGGGAACAGACCATCAAATCATCAGTCCCAAAAGATATTTCTTCATGGACTCATGTTTTTCTAAGAAGGGACGCTGTCAAAGCCCCTCTCACTCCACCTTACACTGGCCCTTACCGCGTGCTTTCACGCACTGACAAACTTCTCACCCTTGACATTAGTGGCAAAAAAGAAACTGTATCTATTGACAGGGTGAAAAGAGCCTTTCTTAACACAAACACACAAGAGCCACATATTCCCCCTACTTACATACATGAACATATCTTTACACCCGTTGAAAAAAAATACGATGCCAACAGACAACTATGTCACCACCACACGCAGTGGTCGACGAGTACATTGGCCCAAAAAGCTCTGTAAAACTGTTTATATATAAATTGTACCCTTCTTTGTTTTATGGCCGCTATCTTTTTCTCTGTCGGCTGTCCGCCTAAGCAGGGGGTGATGTAGCAGCCACAGATCTATTTCCTTTCGCGAATCAGTGCCCCCGACGGGAGATTCGGTCACTCACTAACCAATCAATTGGCAGAGCGCATTAATTCCTTCTTCCTCTCTAGAACTATTTTCCTAGTCCATTTTGGTAGAACGGACAAAAGGCAGAGAGCTATGAGCCAGCGGGAGAAACAGACGCCTCTCTCACATCGCTGCCACTGATTCCCCTTGGAACACTTTCGCTGAAGAAGACGCTGCCGCTAGCTTCGCACACTCTTCCTACAAACCAAGTACCAGCGAACCAAATGGACACTTACATACTATCACTCTTGTACATCTACTAAGAGAATAAACCATTCTTTGTTGTTGTTTTAAAAGGAAGTTTCGTCATTCATTTGTGTGCCTAAAAATATAGTGTTGGGGAAATTAATCAATTTCCCTTAACCCTATAACCCTCATTGGCTAATATATAATACTTTGAATAGATGGCATTAGAATCCACAGTACTAAAGCCAACACTATAGCTGAGATACATTGATAACACCTTCATATTTTGACCACATAAAGAAGAGGCCCAAACCCTACTGAACCATGTGAACTCAAGATCATTGATACAGTTCACAATGGAAAAAGAGAACAACAAACTAACATTTGAGAGATAAAGGGAGATAACTACATGGTCACCAGAAGTGGCATCACACATGGAATGAGAATGATATACCCAAGTGATTATAATAAAAAATTTGGTTTGAAATTCCTAGCATCTGAAGAAGGCATACAATGGCTGAAACGTAATAATGGTAATAAAGATGACATGGCAGTAGTCCAAAGAATGTAAATTGTAGAAATATATCTCAGGCAATTTTGTTGTGCTTATTAACATTTGAATAGTAAATAATCATGCTCTTTAGATATTAGATACTGTAAATTAATATATCATATTTATTTGTACAGATTTATGACATTCACTGTGTGCCATTATCTGTCTGACTCTTTATTCAACTAAAAGTCCACTTATGCATATGTTGTTCCTTCTTAAAAGGAACCACCATCATCCCTTATTAAAGATACTAATGATAACCATTGTAACCATGCATATATACATTATACGTTAAAAGTTTTTGACTTTTGATCAATAGAAATGTATTAAAAATTCAAAGGTAAAATATTAATAAAATTCAAGATTTTATTAATATTGTTATTCTTATAACATAAATTATTTAACAAAATTTTCATTTAAGCCAATTTTATTGTGTTTATTAAAATTTACTTAATATAATTCCAAAGAAGTGTTATATCGACTCAGAACTTCTCACTTATTGCAAAGTTCAATGCCATACAAAGATCTGCAAAGGACAAATCTATTGAGATCTCAAAATTGGAAGAAAAGCTAAATGCTAAACTAGATGAACTGTGAAAATGTTAAAGTTATCTTATATCCGGGTTTCTCTTATATCAGGGTTTTGTCTATTTTATATACATTACCACAGGCTCTAATTTGGTACCAGAGAAAATCTCTCTTATCCGGGTTATACTGTAGTAGTATTTTAGCAGCATTAATAGTGTTTAAAATCATAAGGATAATTTTTAATGTTTCATAAAGTTATAAAAATAGACATTTAGGTATCTCTCTAAAGATTTGGTAAAAACGTTTTACCAAATCTATCATGTATTGCCTTTTTTAAAATTTTTACTAAAAATTAAAAAATGAGCAATACATGATAAAAAAAATGTCCAAACAAAAGTAAAACCAAGTTAAAAATCTTTTTACAGATTTCCTAGTTTGATGACTGTAAAAACAAAGTATTAAATTTATCGGTTCCTCATTTATAAGTTATAAAATCTTTCTTTTATTATTGGACAAAAACTGATGAAACATAAATGAATGCTCTTAAACGTACAATTGTTGAGTTATCATTTTTTTTTTTGTTAATAACGAAAGATTTTCACCTGAATTATCTCCCTTGATTGTTGCTCTTCCGAAAACATTTGTTGGCATTGATTGCAAACAGTGTTTGTGGTTAAATAATGTTAATTTAATCAAAACATAGTCTAATAAGAATTCTACAGCTTTTCTCTTTTCTCTAATTATTGGTTGTTCCAAGGTAAACAAATCAGATGACAGAAAGAGACATAAAAAAGTAAGTTTTTAACTTTTTCTTAATTTCTTTTATTTAAAAATTTAATAAAAAAAGTAAAATAATTGTTACACTTTTTTAGTCTTTTTACTACATTTTAGTAGACTAAAAGTGTAAAAAAGGCTTTTAGTAACTAAAACCTTTTTTATTCACGCTAAAGAATTAAGAAAATACTTTACGAAATATTTTTTATGTTTTCCACTACTGAATCAAAAATGCACAAATGATTTGAAAAGTGATTACAATTTACATTTTTCTATTCTCATCTCATTTTTTAAAATCTCATTTTCCTAATGAATATTTTTCTCACAATGTCATTTTTATTTTTTGTAAATCATACAATGTTAACACTAATTTCCAAGTTTCAAACGCACCAAGACAATTTTCTATAAGTAAAAAAGGGAAACAATGAAATTGAAAATGTCCAAAAATCTTAAAACGAAAAAAAAAAAAAGTACCTGAGGTACCTCCACTTTTTCGCTGAAAAAAACAGCATAGCACAATGAAAAAAAAGCTCAAATTTATAAACAAAGTTTTATCGTTTAAATGTTAGTAAGCATGTGGTAAAGAGAAAAGTATTTTTATTTAATTTCTTTAATCGTTTCTGTCACGTTCGAAATTTTGTTTAGAAATCTTCTTTTTTTTTGCGTAATAAAATATTACGTCGACAGCTGATGTAAAAAGAAAAACAAGCAAGATTTTTAAATAAAATTTCGAACGTGACAGAAACAATTAGAATTAATAATATAATAAAAATATATCACTCTTTCCTCTTAATAACAAAGATTTTTGACTGAAACTTTACTTAATTTACGATTATAAATGATTATGTTATTGACAATTTGTTGTATTTTAAAGAAAACACTTTGATTTCGAAATTCTTGCAAAAATCAGGTAATAATTGTCTTAAAACTTTCAAGTTAAAAGTAAATATGTTTTTCCAATTAGATTAATTATATTTTTCAATCATCTATTCCTCAAAGTTACATAAAAAATGTATATTTTGTTTTTGGAAGATTTTTTAAATGAAACTTCACAAATGAATGAATTTTCCAAAAAATATTTTTTCCTTTTTTAGAAAATCTTGGTAAATATTTTTTTCATGTTATCCCCAACACACACACACACGCACTTAATTTAATGAAATTTCGAGAAATTTAGTTTTCATCTGAAATTTTTTTGTTATTTAAAATTAAAGCAAGGCTCTTTGAAGAATGTAAAAAGTAAATCATCAATTTTCTTTTTCAAACTGTTACTAATTTCTCGAAGATCTGCTCAAAATCATAAAATTAAAAATGCAATATAACTATGACATACAAACGCTTTTAATTGCTTTTTTTATAAAGAAATTTATTATTGTCTTAAGAAATTTTCTGATGAATAATGAATTTTTACAAGAATTGTTTTCATTTCTTAAAAAGTTTAATCATAACTAACAGTAAGTACATGGCGTTGCATGGGATGTGAAGAGCAAGAATTCCCATGAGCAATTTAAGTGTTGGTCTTTGTAAGGAGAAATGTGCCACTATGCAGAAGGGAGGTAGTTGATAGTGCCTATTTGTAGCATTGATAGGTACAACTTCAGCTGATACAGTAGGATAAAATAGGGGTTAGGTAGATGTTAGAGGTTTGCTTCTGGGTTGGCTACATAAAATGAATGTCTGCTTGAATAAATTTTCAAGGGGTGTGTAAGTTTTGAAACAAATCGGATAAAAATGTGGAAGTGTACGTTAATAGAAATCAGTGCGGATATGCACACACATCTTCAATTTATATATATATATATGTCAGATTAAATTAATTTCAAATGTTATGTTTGCTTATTTTTTACAAAATCCTTCATACTCACAAATAATCTTTCATGTATTACTATCAAAAGATGTCAGAAATGAGCTGTAATGTTGACAGATGTTATTTTCATTCATTTCTCAAGGTACTCAAGTACTTTCAACCTCTTTCTGTATTGTATTTTAATTCTATTATAACCATCAACATTGAGTTCCTTATGTTTTTGTTCTGAAGAAATTTGAATGTAATCTGGCACGTCTTAGACCTCTCAACCACGAATGACCATTAGTCTAAACAAGGTTTTAATCAAGCCTATATAACACAGTTTTTGATTTCTCGCAACAACATTATCTGCTCTGAAATGTTTCATAATGTCAACAAATGTA
Source organism: Ascarosepion bandense (assembly GCA_037127315.1). Lineage (NCBI taxonomy): Eukaryota > Metazoa > Mollusca > Cephalopoda > Sepiida > Sepiidae > Ascarosepion > Ascarosepion bandense. The sequence continues at coordinate 1,378,537 of JBBBDQ010001586.1, read as the reverse complement.
AACATGTTACGGAAATTAACAAAGATTAACTTGGTGATAAACAACCGACAATCACATGGTAGCTTCCCCTATGTGGATAGGGGTCGCAGGTTTGAATCCTGTTGAATGACACACATTTTTGTAATAAAAATTTATCGTAAATAATCAGGCCAGTAAATATAAATATATAATACTGTTTAAATAAAAACAATATTTACTTAAATACGAGTATCGATAAAAAAATAATGTTCAAGCAAATCATTTCATACAATATTATGCAACATAATTTTTAAAGTGTTGTTGACCACATACAACATTATCAGAAAATGAGAGTGATGTTTATAGTAAATTTAAAGTCAACATTTCTAAAACAGATTACAGAGAATATTTTCCAACATTTTAAAGATCACTGAGTACTTAAAAATTATATAAAAAATGTGCTCACCAGTCATTTTCTTAAATTATGTTTTAACAGATAAAGTCTCTGTAGAGCAATAATAAAACCATCAACACCTTTAACAGCACTTGTTATGTGATTGATGATTACGTAATCACTATTACTGTTTCTTTTAAAAGTCCTCTGTTATTTTAAAGTTACAGTAAATATGTTTTTCGAATTAGATTAATTATATTTTAAATCATCTAATATTCCTCAACTTACAGAAAAGTATATTTTGTTTTTGGAAGATTTTTTTAATACAGAGAATTACATTGTGATGAAAGATGGCTAAAATAGTGTATTAATCAGCTATTTTAGAAAAAATAAGAATAAGACGATTCTAATCAATATCATTTCTGTTTGAAATACACCAGAGAATTCTGCTTACTAAAAAATAGTCAATTTAATTCTTCAGCTCTAAATTAAAGCTAAAATGCAAGCTTCAAGAAAGATTTTTCATTTATAAAAATTCATTTCAAACCAAGGTATCAAAATTTAGTGGAGATACCTAAATGAAAATCTTGTATTGGAACTAAAAGTGGTTGATTTTAATTTTAAGTGACGACAGTTGCTTTAAGCAAACAGTAGTTGACTGGATCGAATTTTGTCGAAGTGTACGCTGCTATTTTTCACTGAAGATGAAATTGGAAGACCAGGAAAAACAGTGGAGATGAATGAAACATTGATTGTAAAAAGAAAATATAACTGTGTCTGAGTGCTTCACCAACAATGAAAATAATTTTGTTGATTTATTGTATGTGAATCTGTATTTTATGCTAAAACAATGAATATAGAATATCTGGGTTCATTTAAAGCATTTTCTCATAAAAAAAAAGAAACAACAATCATTTGCACAAGTGGAAATATATTTTAAAAAAAAGAAAAATTTTAAGATTATATTAAAAGCAATAAACAACATATAAATTTTAACTTACAAATTTAACTTCTAAATTCATTTACAGTGATTTCAGTTTGTACTTTTCTTCTTTATATTAAATAATTTATTGCTTATCTAATATTAATAAAGTGTTCACTCAGAACCAGTGTTAACTCAAATATCATTCCTAGTATTAAATGGTCATTATTTTGACTGAATGCAAACAATAAAATTTCAGACCCACAAAAAAAGAAAAAATATGTCAAAAGGACATTTTTTTCTTGACATCTTTATTACTGTATACTCCTTTGACTATGTTTATTATTTTTAAATGTCTGTTGAGAATTTTAATAGCAAAAATATTACACTCTATTTAGTTGTTAGATTAATTTTATATTTACAAGATAATAAAGATGTGAACCAATTATAATGTAATATTTTTCATTTACAATTTCATAAGGAAATATGAAAACAAATTTATAAGATTTAAAAAGTGTGAACCAACTAAAATGAAATGCTTTCCATTTTATAAAGATTTATCATTTCCCATTTTATGAAGAAATAAATATGAAAAGAGATTTTTATTTTTGAATTTAAAAATTGTGAACAAGAATTTAAATAAACACATAATGACCATGGTCGCTGCACCAAATATAATGTTTGTTCCTTTTTGTTATCTTGGAATCAACATGATATTATTGAAATTTCTATTCACAATATGCTTAGTGTAAACTTTAACCCTTAACTCTTATTGCAGTTTGGTGAAGGATGTATACATTTGATATGGCTATTTCTATTGGTTATTTCTATTGGCTATTTCTATTGGCTATTTCTATTGGTTATTTCTATTGGCTATTTCTATTGGTTATTTCTATTGGCTATTTCTATTGGTTATTTCTATTGGCTATTTCTATTGGTTAGTTCACTCACCAGACTTGTGCCATCTAGTCAAAATCTTTCCTAAGGTTGTGTACCTGCTGGGATGATTTATGCTGCCTGTTTTTCTATTAACTTCCACAGGCCATTTGTTTGATTTTTGGGTTTTTTTTTTGGTTTTTTTTTTGTATTTTGTGGTTCAAGCTGTGTTTTGATCTTAGTTACTTTCTTAGTTTTAAAATCTTTAACAGAAAAAACAAATTTTGCTGATAAAGTTCTCAACAATTTAGTGGAGAAAATATAAAGGTTGCAACAATCAAACTTACTTCAATAAATTTTCTTCTCTTGATTTATTGAGTGTTATCTAATGGTTAAAATGTGAGTGATTGCCAACTTAACTGCAGCTAGAATTTCCATGAAAACAAGTGGCAGTGTTGTCCTGTCAACTGCTTAGCCCTAACTGAGTAAAATTGTGCATGTATGCACTCTGAATGGAGACTTTGACTAATTAGGTATCCACACAAAAACCATCTTTGTTAAACAAAGAACTACCTATTGACATTCCATGTAACCCATACTACTGAGCTAGGGGAGATGTCTTAAAGAACTCATGACAGTTTTGAGAAAGTTCTAATAGAGCACCATTGGAGTCAGTTGAGACATGATATTATACCTGTTAATAGTGAGTTACAACAGAAGTAATGAGGAATTGAAGTTTATGCAAAGTAGGAAAAATGCCTTTTTGCTTCAACATATATCAGTGATGACGAGAAGTTAGATTCCTGTTTGTGTAATTTTTTCTTTGCTGCACAGAAAGAAAAATACAGATATTCTTGTATATGGAAGATCTTTTACTTGTAACATGGTGGAAAATGCCATTGCTGAATTCACATACAATTCAGATGATAGAATTACATTTTTCTACTTATTTTAGAAATGAGCAACTTTACAGAGAAGAATGAAGCGACTGAAAAGACAAAAATAACAAGGCTTTTGTTGAGAGAGCACCAGTGGAACATGAAAAATACTCTAATTTTGAAAACAATGTGAAAATTTAAAGAAATAATTGCAAAAATATTTTCTGGATGTTCTGTCAGATGAGTTGGGTTGATTTTCCAAAGTCAAAACAAAATTTTGAGTGTAAAAATGGTCAACACCAATATTTAGACTAAAACGTGTACTTATTCACAGCCTTGAATCAAGTCAACAAAGAATTAGACAAGCTTGAAAAACATGGTTGTAATTGAAAAAAATTGACAATTCAAAATAGGAAGCACCAGCAGTGTATATAAAGAAAAGCAATAATAAAATTTGTGCTAATTTTTTCAACTGGGTTAACTCTTTAGAATTACATAAATATCTATTACCAAGTTCAGAGGAAATTTTTGCAAAATTAAATGGTAGGAAAATTGTTTAAGGCTGGATCTTTCTGAGCCATATTTGCAAATACAAGTTAAAGAAGAATGTAAAAGAAGAAAAAAGAAAAACAGGAAAAAGGAAGGAAAAAAGGAAAGCATTTAGAGTGAAAAAAGAAAGAAATGGAAACTCACAAATCTTCAAAAATATAGAAATTTAATAAAATTGTAACAGTAAAGAAAAAGCACTACAAAAATTCTTGAGAGCATATCACATAATGCCAAATCCCAATACCTTAGCAGGTATGTCACCAGCAGAATTGAAGTTCCCAAGAAAAATTAAATCAGTGTTCAACAAGTTGTTGCCAAGTCAAAAAAGAATACAAATAGATAACAAAAAAGACACAAAATGTTTCAAGATTGGCAAAATATATTTTTTATAATGTATAAAAATGGAAAAGAAATGTTAGAAGACAGTGTAATAAGGTCATGAATTTGAAAAATGATATATAGGGTGGAAGGAAAAATAGGAATGCAAAAGTCATTGGAATCAGTTAAAGAAAAGATTTACTTAAGAAAAGACTGCAAGAAAGGAAGAATGTATGATGTAACTGTATATCTTTGATGTACCAACACCTCAAGAATGTATGAGTATCAGAAAAAAGAAACATACATAAAAGACTAGTGGTTGACCCAAAACAAAAGAAATACAAAGTTCAGTATGTAGCTAACTTGGCAAAAAGAGGATGGGGTGAATACTAAGAAATAAAATATCTAAATTTATTTATAAATGGAAATTTGTGTGTCCGTCCGTTACCTATAGACTCCAAAACAGTTGAACCGATTTTCTGGAAAATTTACACAGTTGTACTGAAAGCGTCTGCAAGTGCTCTTAGCTAGGTTTTGTGTCGAGATAAACCCAATAAATATCGAAAACTGATAATCGAAATAATGTAGGACTAAGAATGGCATTGGTCTTCAAGTTCCTGCAGTCCCCATGGTCACAATCTACCTGAGTACATCAGTTTTAAACATTTTCTACTTAAAATCAATGACATTGGGATTGCCTTTGAAATCTACAGCTTGTTTGGTAGTAACTTAAATTTCTAAGTTAGGATTTTCATGGCCGGCACAAGGTCTGGGTCAGGAGGTCTCTCTTGTCTTCTCCTGATCTGTTCTTTCAGTCTCTCTCAGTTTTTTTTTTTCTCTTTTGAAGTTCTTCTGGTCTTCTGTGATTTTCTGATTTGCCCTTTTGATCTATCTTAAGTTTTTCTATCTTCTAGGTTGGCATAAGGCCTTAGGAAGTCTTGGCAAATGATATAGATTCCAGTAGCAGTAGTGTGGGAACTCTCCATGTGTTCTTGGTTTCTTCTCTGTTCTAAAATCTCCAGCTTATATGGAATCCTGCATCTGGTAGGGATGGAGATTGGTCAGGGTTTTGGTTTGGTTGAATTTACCTTTTTTTAAAATCCATATTTTCAAAATATCATTACTCAAGTGATTTTCCAAATTTGGAGTTGTCTAGACCTTTTTGAGAGTAGTCCAGCTTTTTTACTCCAACTCCCTTCACATCTCATTTAATACTACTGCTCCACATGGATGGCACTACTCCCTCTTCCTTCTCCCATCTCAGCAGCTAACTCAACCAGCTTCCTGTAATTATCCAAAGATAATGTTTATCTGTCATCCTGTTTTAATTTTAAAGTTACTATTTCCATCCGATTGTTAATAGTCTAAAAAACAACTCTAGCAAAGATGGTTGAATATGATTGAAAGAGATTTTTCCAAATGAGAAATGACTACACAAGATTTTTTACAAACTGGTATGATTTCTTGTTTAGAAAACTATCAAAATAAAAGAAGAGAACAATTTTCTTGTCTTGGGAAGTTAGAATTTACAATGCATTATTATTTTTTTTATTTTCATAACAAATTTAGGATCCGTTTGTTAATGCATTATCATTATGATAACATAAATAGGTTTTAAAGAACTATTATTGATTAATACTTTGAACCTATCTCAGTTTAGAATTTATTAGTTTCTTATGTGAAGGCAATTATTGAGTCCTTTACTAAATGTACTGGTCAGTTAAGTACCATACATGATACACGCTTGGGTGATCATGTCTCAAAAGAGACATGACTGACAAGGCAGAAGATTATCCCGCAGTAGGTTGCCATTGCTTTTTGCGGTAGACTGGTTGCCAACCAAGGCTAGAGAACCCAATCTGTCCTGTTATTTGACCCATAACTGGAAGGAAGAGACAGATTAATACCTTTCTCAAGGGTATTTGCGTGTAAGTGAATGCAATGAATTCAACTGGAATTTGAACTCGACTACCCGATTTCTCGTTCCGAGTTGATATCCACTGGACCACAACGCACATCCTGTACATATTCGTACATAATCTAAATTCTGCTTTCATGTTTTCTTAATCTTTTGTACCACTATAAGAGACCTTTTTAAAATCTATGAGTTAAATTTGTTATTTTTATTTTATTCTAGATGTGAATGTATATTTAGAAAAAAAATTATCATCAGTGAACTCATAATCATAATTATTCCGTCAGAATAAAATTAGGAACTCAACAACTCAAATCTATTTTTGTGATTTTGTGCATGACCATAACTAATGTCCCCTAGATCTTCTAGTGAAAAGCAAAAATCAGATTTTACAAAGATTAATTTACAAGAATTAATTGAGATATTACCTCAATAGACAATGGAATGTGAACACCCTCACCTGATGAACTGAATAAAAAGTTTATATTAAATCAGTATTATTTATAAAAAGACAAATTTATTTTCACTTTTGAAAAATATGTCTTAACTTTTTATACAATAAAAGTCATGATAATTCTGTTTTACAAAAATAATGACACAGCTTCATGAATGTAAGCTTTCTTTTCTCAAGCCATACCATAGATTTGGGATGTGCATCAAGGTGCAGTGGATATTGGCTTGAAATGAGTCAAGTTCAAATTCCTAGTCAAATTTATTGTATTCAATTGCTTGCAAATACCCTTGGGAAAGGTATTAATCCATTGCTTCTCCTTCCAGCTAGTGGTTAAATAGAAGGACAGATTAGGTACTATAGCCTTGGTTGACAACCAGTCTATCACAGAAAGTAATGGCAACCTATTGTGGAAAAATCTTTTGCCCAGTCAGTCATGTCTCTTTTGAGACATGATTCCCCAAGAGTGTATTATGTATGGCACTTGACCAACCACAGATTTCATGTATGGATCATGAGCAATTGATATATACATGCTGATTATAACGTGCATTAAAAAAAGTAATTCATAGTTCCATTGAAAAGGCAGTGTCTGCATTACAAGAATTAAGAGGAAATATTACCTCAAATGGAGAATAGAATGAGAACATTTTTGCCTGATGGTTTGAATAATAGTTTCAGTTTGAAATTCTTGAAATGTTACCCTACATAACAAATATTGGAAGAATACTGAAGAGGACAATAGCTGAAATGATCTGCCTTAACACTCAAGATGCCTCTACTTTGAATAAATCAGTGTATAGTAACAGTTTTTATGTTGCTTTTTCAGGTGTTCATATTCAAAATAAAAAAGTTTACATTTGATCAAGATTTTTTAAAAAGCCAAATGTAATAAAAAATAAATCATGATATTTACGTACTTTTTACACAATATAATTGTTTCCAAGAATAATAGCATAACTCCATGAAAGATAGCTTTCTTTTACTCAAACTTTAATTCTGATTTCAAGTATCTTTCATAAAGAATTAATATATCACTTGAATATTCAAGTTTAATAGTTTTCTAATTGATTTAATCCAGAATTCATATTTTAGATAATTTTAGGGTCATAAAAATTTAAAAAGCATTCTTTTCAGATTTTCAGCTCTCGTAGTAATACAGACCTAATATTAGACAATTTAAATACTTTACAAAAGAAATGTTTCCATGTAAATTTTTTGTAATCAGCAGAAAATATAAGATTTAATAAAGTAAATTTTTGTCTGCAGTTACATTTTGGTTACTTTCTTCGGATTTTCAATTGACTTAATTTCTATATTATATGTTTAATTCATTGATTTTTTTAAAAGAAAAGGCACAATGAAAAAAGAATATACAGAAAAAACACTTTTTCTTTGCTAAATTTTAAGATGTAGACCTTTTTATCATATTTTGTATCAATAATGCAGTAACCTTTTTGTTTCTGATGAATAAAATTAACGAAATAAAAAAATTGACTTTTACATTTTTGTTTGCTGAATAGTAGCATAAAAAATCATATGAATATAATTTATATGACACATTAAAGTTCATTACAGCATGACTAAGTGTTGAGAATTATATTTTGTAAATAATAAATGAATTTTAACTTTTTCTTTATTCACAGATGAATTTTCATCAATAATAACTATTTTAAAACAGGAATGGACAGACACACAATCTCCTATTGAAGAAGAGCAAACCTATTCAAAGAAATCAACATTTTGATAGCATTCATATTAAAACAGTCACAGAAAAAAACAATCCTATTTCCAATCAAATTTGCACATTTCTGAACACATTTAAGGATGCACTGGAGAGTTATACATCTCTTGTCAAGTGTGCAGAAAAGCTTTTTACTATGTTTAAATTTGATAACAGTATACATTGAAGGGAAACCATATTGTAATGTAAGCAAATCAGTATTTACACAGGATTGAATGTAAAAATATATAAGAAGATACACACAGAAGGGAAAATATGTAGGGGCATTTTCATATAATTAAAATATGAAAAGCTATATGTGAATAAATATAGGAGCAAAACAATAATCTTTTAAAGTATATGGATCAGAATATTCCATTTTAGAACGACCACATGGAAATACCTACAGGAGAGAAAATATTTCCTTGTCAAGTGTGTGGATCAATATTTACACACAACACCAGTTTAAGCAGACACATGACCATACATACAGGAGAGAAACCATATTCTTGTGAGGTGTGTGGATCAACATTTGCACACAATTTCAGCTTAAATCGACACATGAGAATACATACAGGAGAGAAACCATTTTCTTGTAAGATGTGTGGGTCAGCATTTACACAGAGTACCCAATTAAAAGTTCACATGAGGATGCATACAGGCGAAAAACCATTTCTTTGCCAGGTGTGTGGATCATCCTTTTCACAGAATTCCAGTTTAAAAAACCATATGAGAATACACACAGGCGAGAAGCCATTTTCTTGTGAATTGTGTGGATTTGCATTTTCACAAAAATCCCATTTAAGGGTTCATATAAGAATACATATGGGAGAGAAACCATTTTCCTGTAAAGTGTGTGGATCAGCATTTTTGTTGAATTCCAGATTAAATCAACACATGAAAATACATACAGGGGAAAAACCATTTGTTTGTCATGTGTGTGGATCAGCATTTCTAAAGTGTTCTGGCTTAAAAGATCATATGACAATGCACACAGGAGAAAAACCATTTTCTTGTCAAGTGTGTGAAGCATCATTTTCAAAAGATTCCAAGTTAAAAGACCATGTGAGACTACATACAGGAGAGAAACCCTTTTCCTGTGTAGTTTGTGGATCAGCATTTTCCTATAGCACCACTTTAAAAAACCACATGAAATTACATGCAGGAGAGAAATCATTTGTTTGTCAAATTTGTGGATTATCATTTAAAAGAAATTTTATCCTAAAAAATCACATGAGAATCCATACAGAAGATAAACCATTTTCTTGCGAGGTGTGTGGATCAACATTTGTAGAAAATTCTAACCTACAAAGTCATATGAGAATACATACTGAAAAGAAATCATTTTCTGTATAGTGTGTAGAGCATCACTTTTCAACAGTTTCACTTTATAATACCATATAAAATCACATACGGGAGAGAAACTATTTGCTTGTCAAGTTTGTGAAACAGCTTTTGTAAAACAATTCTTCCTAAAAGATCACAGGCAAGTACATATTGAAGAAAAACTATTTTCCTGTAAAGTGTGTAGAACAAGACTCGGAAATATGCATTAACAAATACATGCTGATACATATAAAAGAAAAACCATTTCTCTGTTTTTTTTAAAGGTACACATGAGAATACATACAGAACAGAAACCAATTGCTTGTTGAGTCTGCAGATCTTCATTTTCACAAAATTTCTCATTAAATGAATGTATATAAAATCTTACAGAGTAGCATTTATTCTTCCACTAGCATGGCTGATGCTTATCTCCTGGAAAGTGACTCATTGTATCTTTTCTAGCTAATGTTTTATGTTGACATTAAGTGGAGAGATTATATTATACCAATTGCTGTCTACTGCTAGGGAAGTTGTTTAACAATGTGATGATTGATAATTTTTCCCACCAGAACCTACCTTATAGATCTGTACATCATCCATTTGTTAATGCACTAAATATTGCTGTTGTGTCTGGTCTAGTGCTTTTATGATTGTTGATAAAATTTAAATAATAATCTGCAATACTATCAGTCCTGACCAGGCATTTTGCCTTCAGTCACTTTCCCATTGCTGTAATATAGTTTCCTTGTGCCTTTTCTGTAAATATTTTTATGGTAATTGTTCTGATGAACTTTTCTCTTTGGTACCTAGATTTACAAATTTAAATGTAGTATTGGATTGGCAACTAGGTCTCATCATTTTACATTTGGACTTAATAGATGTAACTATAAGTTTTAATAATTTCTTCTCAATTTTCTCAAGTATTAATGAATATAATGAACTCGACTGAAATTCAAACTCGTCTCTCTAATTCCTCAATCCAACCTACAATCCACTAATCTACTACAATAAAAACAAAAACAAAGTATGTTTTGCCTCAAGACACATCGTATACAAGATTTTAAAAAACAATTGAAATTAAAATTTAAACTTCACCGTTTATCTCAATGTGTAAATATAACTGACATTTGTTAGTGTTTTTCTCTCACCATAAAATCATTTTTCTAATTCATCTAAATCAAGGCCTATAAGCCACTCAAGGTAGAAAATTACTGATTTAACTTATTTTTGGCAAGAGTAGGAGGTAAAAAGTACAAGATATGATAACGATTAACTTTAAAGAGGCCAAGATTGTAGTGATCAAGGAAGCAAACCCTCGGGAGACTTTAACCCCTTTGGCTATTTTCTATGATTAAATATTAAAGATTCAGTTAAAAATTCCCTGAAGTTTACCTGGACTGACAAGTACCTGATGGAGGCTGGCTGGCACAATTGCCAAAATATAATTACAGATTAGGACAACCTGTAAATAATGTCAATTATGAGGATTTCTGTATTTATACATTAAAACTTTTATTCCTGTGCATTTATTATTTTTCATTTACTGTGTGTATAACACTAGAGAAAATGGTTTACCATAGGACAAAAAAGGATTTAGATGTATCTCATGTGTAAAATATTCCTAAAAAGAAAATGGCAACTTTATGAGTGGTATATTTAAAACACATTTCGGAGTTGGATAGACTTTTGTGAGAATCTCTTTTAACATATGCAAATTTTAACTATCAGTCAAATTATAAAAGATGCCTACAGAAGCGACAGAGAGAGATGCGTGACTACTGTAGCGAACAGGAGACATTGAACTGTTTTATTTGTACTTATCTGTTGGCAGGATAAGGGAAATTTATTACAAGCTAGAAGAAACTAGCTACAGTGTGTGTGTATATGAAGTCTAATCAAAAAGTATTGGGACTGGTGCTTTAACAAGAAAACTACAATGCATATCAGTTCAGCATTTAATCTCTTTCAAAATATTCCCCTTTTGAATCTACACATTTTATCCAGTGTTATTTCCATTGATGAAAGCATTCCTGGACCTCTTTTTTTTTTGGGACAGTCAGCAGCTGCTTCTTGTATTCTCTAGTTTGCCTTGGCATCTTGAAATCTTATCCATTTGAAGAGGGGTTTGATTTTTGGTAAAAGTTGCAAGGGGCAACGTTTATGAAATATGGTAGTAGTCGGTTGATAGAAATGTTGTCTTGGCCCAAAACTGCTGCACAAGTCATGGTCATCAGTGAAAACTCTGTGATGTGGTAAAACAACTGCACTCTCTACAACTTTTCCCTCCATAAATAACAGAAGTGACTGAGAATGTTATCCCTCAGTATGCATGCACAACAGGGTTCAAGGTCAGTCTGTACCAAGCAACCTGATTCTTTTACAATAACATCTTTATCAGACCTTGTGTATGTGTGTGTGTGTATATATATATATATATATATATATACTGTCATCCTGTGTGTATAAGGCACAGATTTTTCATCTAAAATTGTGTCCAAGTCTGTTGCATCTTATAATTTAGTTTGGAACTAATTCACATTGTTTTCCACAACTTAAAATCAAGTCAAATTGAATTAATTTGTTTGCTGGAAAGATATCTATCTAATGGTGTATTGCATTAAAAAGAATTTTATATTTAAAAACAAAAAATGTTATTTTTTTAAATAAGGTAATGTTTTATTGAATTTTACGTACTTTGGCTTTAAATTTATTATAGCTACTACTCTTTTTTTCATAATACTGTATACAGATATCTGGATTTACAAAAATCAGCATGTTTAAATACAAAAAAAATTAAAAGATACAGGGGGTCACTGAATTGTAATAAGCTTTTTCATTTATGATTAGTAAATATAGTTCTTACTGAATAACAATATCACCTAAGCAGCAGATAATTTTAAAATATTTAAAACTTTATAAATTATTCTTGCAAAAATTTATTATTCATTGAAAGAAGTGTTTTCTTAGTGTCCAGCTTATGCATAAATGCAATTAAAAGCTTTTCTAATCAAATATTCTCTTAGTTTTATTGCATTTTTTATTTTATGATTCAGAGCAGATTTTTGTTAACTACAGTGGGGTCCTGTTTTAAACAAAAATTGATCATTTAACTTTTTTCAAAAACTTGTGTTTATTACAAATATAAACATTTAGCCATTTCTTGAAATTTCATAAAATTAAAAAAGGTGTGTGTGTGGGGGGGGGAGTAACATGTACTAAAAACATTTTACCAAGATTTTCTAAAAAGACATTTCTGAAATAACTTAATTCATTTATAAGTTCTGAATGTTTCATTAAAACCCTAGAATTATTTGATTTTTGCAAGAATTTACAAATCAATGTGTCTTTCACCACAAAAAGATACTAACATTTCCCATTATGGTCACCTGCTGATGCAAGAAAAAAATTTTCACCAAAATTTAGAAGATTCTAAAACATTACAAATATAATTTAAAAGTCCTTTTGACTTTTTTCTTAATAATGAGAATAATTTTGATGATAAAAACTTTGTTTTTATTAAGTTTGAGCCATTTTTTCCCTGTATACTCGGTTTTTAATGAATCTTTGGAGTTCTAGTAATAAAGCAGTTTTTGATAACAGTAAAATTAAATATATTAAAGCTTTTTTAGTAAAATTAAATATATTAAAGCTTTTTTAGTAAAATTAAATATATTAAAGCTTTTTTAGTAAAATTAAATCTATTAAAGCTTTTTTAGTAAAATTAAATCTATTAAAGCTTTTTTAGTAAAATTAAATCTATTAAAGCTTTTTTAGTAAAATTAAATATATTAAAGCTTTTTTAGTAAAATTAAATATATTAAAGCTTTTTTAGTAAAATTAAATATATTAAAGCTTTTTTAGTAAAATTAAATATATTAAAGCTTTAGCTAAAAGTAAACATACTATAAGTTTAGAATATCTGTTAAAAGCAAAGATGGCAAATACATACCAAGATTGTTCAAACGTAACATCACATGGTTTAACCCACCTTTTAGTCATAACTTCAAAACTAACATTGGAAAAATTTTCATAAATTTAATTCACAAGCATTTCAACCATTCTTCAATTTTTAACAAAACAAGATTTTGCTTTTGATGATATTTGTCCATCCTTTTGCAAATTAATTGAAACAACTGCTTTAGTTTCCTTTCTTTCATCATATGGTCAGTTTTTAGACCCACTGGACATACAGGGTGTAATCAGTTTCTATTTTTTCATTAGATTAAGTCATTTGCAGTGGTGTATGAATCTATCTATCTATCTATGATAAAGGATATATATATATATATATATATATACACTCTTGTACAAATTAATTGAAACAACTGCTTTAGTTTCCTTTCTTTCACCATACGATCAGTTTGATACCCACTGGAGTGACAGGGTGTAATCGATTTCTATTTTTTTCCTAAGATTAGGTCATTTGCAGTGGTATGCAACAATATGAATCTATTTTTAGGGGTGTATGATGAAATTTGTTTGGCTTTGAAAAATATTGCATCATCCACGATTGCGTCAGATTTTTATCTCACCCAGACATTATTGTCTTGACTGTTGATTGTCTGCAATGGATGTTACTTCAAGGAAGCATACAAACATTTTAATGCTGCACAAACACACTAGTAAGCCTTACAGAGAGATCGTGGATATTGTTGGTGTCAGCCTTTCAAATCAGTCGTGTCATCCAGGCAAAGAAACAAACTGGATCCATCAGTCCAAAACATAAAAGAAAATGCAGTCAGAAGAGAAAAACAACACCAACAGACAACGTTTATGTGATCAGAGAAAGTGTGAAAGATCCTTGGAAGACATTATTAATTTTGTTTCAATTAATTCGCACAATGGGGATGTATATTTGTATGTGTGTGAAGGTAATGTAACACCAGACTGGAAAGAGCAATTGTCATGCCATGTTCAAATTCAGGCTAAGTTGGTTGCATTCACTTTCACACAAATATCTTTTGGGAAGGGTATGTATCCATATCCATATCTCTGCCTCCAATTAGGTGTTAAATAACAGAGCAAATGAGTCTTTCTTTGGTAAGCCCTCTATTAGAAAGACAACCCAGAATTCAAACCTGAAGAGGACTATTTGGAGATTTCAATACATTTCTCTTATTAGTCATTCTAAAGATTGTAGCTGGCTCTACACAATCCCCCCCCCCCATCACTACATTCAAATATACGTGGGCTATACTAGAAGTTCAGTTCTGAAAACTGAACTGTTAGTCCCTTATATGTAGAAAAAAATGACTGGATAGTCCGATTCTTCAGCTATAAATGATAAGCAAAATTTATAAAAGTACTTCCTCTCTATGTTGTTTAATAATGCTGCTATGGGTAATTATGTACTTTTGGTTAGAATGTTCACTTTCTGACCATAAAGCCTGTGTTTGATCTCACCATGGTCGATTTGACAGGAAGGTGACTTCTTGATGTTATCAAACTGGAGAAGGTGATCCCAGCATGCTGCATCTTTGGAAAGTGCCTGAAAACCATATCATGGATTTGGGAGCTATCAGTGGTTGTGCTAGCATGAAAAAATGTAAACTTATAATTTTATTCTTCCTTGATGATGGTTGTGTGAAGCGATAGTCAGAGGAAATCACACACATGCAAGGAAGTTGTCAGGAGTTGTTGATTTGCAAGAGTTGTCTTCTCTTCTCTCTTCTCAGCATTTTCTTGATCTTCTGACAAAAAAAATCTAAACTTATATAAGCTGAAATTTCCACGCATTTTTGCCTTCTCAGGTTTTGGCTCAATTGTGTCATCTATGGTCACTGGTTAGGCACATCTGTCAATCATTTTTGTCAACTATTGTCTTTAAACCTGGCTACTTTTGATGTAATAACACTTCTGTTAGTCCTGTTTATATTTTCTGCCTTTGACCACATTTCTGTTGAACCTGCTTTTGATGTTAATCATATTTCTCTTGGCTCACAGAAATATATTACATTCCTCATACACCCATTTTTCAAAATGTTCACCTATGAACATTTTAAGTGTGTATCTTATCTGCTCTAGTTCAAAACCGCAGGTAATTTTCTTAATTTCAACCATACTCTGTTTGAATGCAGTAATATGCCATTATCTGCAGTTCATGTCATTCAAAGTCTGACCTAGAAAACAGCAACAAAACAGAAAAGAACGAAGAAAAACTACTTAAAAGTCTGATTGTATCTATTGATGATGGGCATGTGGTTTGCTTAGAGAATTAGTTGTATCACCTGCAGCTCTAAGTAAGTCTAAAAATAATAAATGGACCTGTCACACTTTAAATACTATTTAACTTAATGTTTTCCAGATGGGCTGCAATTTTTGCATGCACTGTTACAAGGAAGCTAATCTAACTCTTTATTGCAAATGTTCTTCATTCCTTCCATAATTTTCTTCTCCAACATCTTATTTTACAGCATATCTGCCAGTGTCTAACATCCCTTTCTGACGGTGGTTCTTATAGTACTCTAGATCACTAATTTTGAAGTCAAGGTAAAAGAACTCGCACTTAACTGCTTTCAACTTGAGAAAACTATCCAAGACTGTGTCTATGTACATTAAGAGTTTTTCTACCATTTTTGAAATTATCAAAATATCATTCAGTAACTGGAAGAGGTTGAAAATATTTATTCACTTTGCAAAAACTTCATTTTTTTTCACCAACTCTGTTTCCTTCAACAGTCTCATTTCCTTTGCTAACTTTATTTTTCTCACTCTTTTTCTCTCACCACCTTCATTTCTCTCACTAACTCCTCTTCTCCTGCCAACCCCCATACTTATGTTCTCTGTCAGGCATACTACTCTACTTAATTTGTTCAAACAACCCACATTTCTTAACTCCACTGTCAAGACTCTGCACAAAATTTGAAAAAGTATGCTGTTCCATCTTGAGTTTTTTCTAAACTAGCAAAATTTTTTATAAAGCAGAGTACACACAATGTAAAATGAAAACTACCTTTCTTTGATGTTTGTTACCATGATTGCCCAGTGTGCTTGCAGATGACAACTAGGTTCGTTATCAGTTATCAATCTGTTTTTTTTAAAAACACAGCAAGTCACTGCACACCAAATTGATAAATGTTATACCTGGAAACCAAGGATGATGATCATCCTGATATCAACAATGAACAATATATATGAAAATATACAAACATATTTTTATTCTTAATTGGTGATGGTTTTGTGGGGTGGCAGTCAGAGGGAATCACATACATATAGGAAATTTGTTAGGAGTCATTGATTTGCAGGAGTTGTCTTCTCTCCTCTGTGTTCTCTCAAACTTTTCACGTCAGCTCGAAAAAACCCCAAACTTATATAAGCAGAAATTTTCACACATTTTTGCCTTCGCTGGTTTTTGCTCAATTGCGTCAGCTATGACCAGGCATATCTGTCAATCATTTTTGCCTTTTTTGCCTACTATTGTCTTTAAAGCCATCACACTTTTGTCAGTCATAATTATATTTTTTATTTTCAACATTGACTACACTTCTGTTGGCCTTGCTTTTGATCATCCTGCTTTTTCTGCCATGTCACAGAAATATGCATTACAATTTTACTCTATGTGTTTCATAAAGGTGTCAATACAAAATCCATCTCATGCACTTATGGTGAATTTCTAGGTGTGACACAAGGCCAAAAGTATAGAGAACCTAGTGAAGATCACTAGCAAGATAAGCTTGTTAACCATTACACCATGTTGGAATGCCCTCATTCAGTGCCCTTATATGGCTGATGCATTGAATGACATAGTCATTTTAGTCTAGAGGACAACTGATAGGAAGGTCATTCAAACAGACTCGATTCAGAGGATTTGGAAGCAGTTGTTACAGCAAATCCTACCACTATGTGTAGAGAAATTTAATCTTCATCATGTAACACTTCTGTGAAAACTGAAAAGACTTCAGTGGTTGGAAAATGGTCCCTGCATGATACATCTTCAGATGCCCCCTTTAAATATCCTTATTGCTGGTGATGAGAAATGGATCCTTTACCACAATGTTAATCATCATTGTCAGTGAATCTGTTAAGGAAATAGAACTGCTCAACAACTGAGAGGGGAACTTCATTCAAAGAAGATCATGTTGAGTGAATGGTGGGATATTCAAGGAATCATCTATTGTGAACTGTTGGACAATAATCAAACAAGCAACACTGATACCAACTGCCAACAACTACATTCAAAGGATTTGCAAGCTGCTGTTAAAGTAAATTTTACCACTATGTCTAGAGAAATTTAATGTTACTCATCGTGGAATAATAGTTGATGGCTCAGATTGAGGAAACAGAGAACATAGTTTGAATTCCAGTTGAGTCTTTTACATTCACTTAGGTAGAAATATCCTTGAGAAAGGTATGAATTCATCCATATCACTTGCCCTATCCCCCAACTATGGGTAAATAGCAGAATATTGAGGGTCCTATGACCTGGGGTGCCATGCAATCTAGGAGAAAGACAACTCTGAATTCAAAACCTAAGCAGTTGGTGACTAAACTGGCCCCCTCATTAGGCCTGGTGAGGAGGGTAAGTAGAACCCCAGCAGTACAAAATACAAAAGTTAAAGGGTGACTAGATTCCTCATAGTCAACTGTCATCTGCCTGTACTATGAGTGAAATAGTCTCACTAACCACAATTGGCCAAGTGTGGAGAGTACAGCTACACCCCTGAAAATGTAGTTAATCAAGGAGGGGTTCCTCTAACAGGAGTGAGTAGGCCATTGATTTGGATTTGGCATATGACAGTTTTATGCAAACTTAAAAGGACTGGAAAGGTTCCATTGGTTGGAAAATGGTTCTTGCACAACTTGTCTCCAGAGAATCACCAGCATGTCCATTGTTGCTTGTCAATGCTTCAAATGCTTTTTTGGGATAGGTTTTTTTTTGTTCACTCCAAGCAAGGCAATAAATCACTAAGATGTAAGGTTTTACTGAGTGTTAGTATAAGAAAAAAAAAAAAGAAAAATACTATTAAGAAGAGAGAATAAAAGAACAAGAATTAAGAAATCAAAAGTAAATAATTGGCATTACATTTAAATTTTTGAAGATCACAGTTGACAAGTGAAAAGTGTGATGGAAGAAACTGTCAGCATAGAACTTACTGTTACATCTAGCCATTTCTTATAAAATGAGGCCTTGTTGCCAATCTAGTACTGCACTTAAATTCATAAAGTCTAGGTACTATATAGGAAATTCTATCAAAACAATTACCTAAAAGTATTTATAGAAAAGGTGCAGAGGAGTTATGTTATGACAGTAGGAAAGTGGCTGATAATGAGAGGAATTGAAAAATCCTATTTTAAAATAATTCCAAGGAAAATCGAATCCTAATTTAACTTGAAGGAATTCAATAAGATTGAGCAAAATCAAAACTACTCAGTCTTCTCCACATCCAGCCAATAAGAAAGAGACCATTAATATATTTTTGAATATATCAAATCAAAAAAGATCTCAATAAAGAAAACCAGGTGGTTGCAGAAATAACATTTGCAATTCCTTTGGACAAAGGGCCAGAAAATTTATATTCAACAGTAATTCAAATTCCTTTGGATACAAGTGATAAAGAAAAATTAATTACTATTTTGGAGTGACCATGTGAAAGAAAAAGATGTGTGTTCCTTATTGATCATAAAAACAGTCCATAACAATTCTTAAGTGGTTGGGTCAAACAAAAAACAATCAGCATGAGACAAACTGATAAAGAACCATTAAAGACTGAAAATCCCTTTCATTTTTAGCTATGCAATCTGACAGATGGATTCATCACAAAGACTTAGATGCTGAGAAAGTGAGAGAAGGAAGAGAGCGATTAACACCATCTATATGGATTGATAGCGTGAGATGAAATGTAAAGGAAGTTAGACTTAAGGATTGGCTTGATTCCTCTGACTGCTCTCAAAAGGGAGCTAGACAATCCTAAATTTACAAAATCACTTGAGTAAATATAGTTTTAGAATATGAATTTTTAGAAAAAGGTTGAGATCAAAAAACACATAGCAAAGGAGTGTGAGTTGAGTGGAAACATGCCCATCATCATGATACCAGCAACAAACAAGCCTTGTGTTAACAAATGAGTAGTAATCTAAATGGTAATCACAGTGGTCAAAAGGAACTTGAAGACAAATGCAGGGCAAAGGCTACATTATTAAATTAAATATTTGTTATACGATATGTTTGAGAATCATGAAATTTTTGACAATGAAGTGCATTTTCACTTGGTGAGAGATTTTGAGATTTGAGTGAAATGTATTTTGTTGAAAAAGGTCAGCCAGATGCACAAATAGAGAAAACATTACGCATTTGGATTTTTATTTTGTCTAGCAAGGTCAGAGGTTCATGTCCCACATTTAAGTTTGTACCAGAAGATAGCTGTCAATGGTGTAGAAGTGACATCAAGATGGCAGAAAATCTAGTTGTAATTTCGATTTTTATTGTAAGGAGTCTGACACAACTGTTAAAGTGTATGTTTGAGTAAGATTTTATATTTTATTTACATTTTGGTCTGGTTCTATTTTTTTTAAACAGAAGTGTTGAAGACTATTTATTGTTGCTGATGATGACAACGAAGAGACAAAGAAGTTGAAGAAGAGGATTGTGAAATCATTATATGAAACTTATTTTTGTCAAGAAGTTCGGTTGAGTGGTCTCCAAGAAAGTGATTTATGATTTGAAAAGTTTAATCATCGCTCTGAATTTGTTGTGGGTTTTGAAGTTTAATAGTCACCAAGAAGATTTAGAATAATGACCATAGTAGTAGCAGTAAAAACCAGCAACTTCATGAAGCTTAATGTTCATCACCAGTCCAACATTGTCGTGCAGCATTCGTCTTTTTAGCAGCACCTTTTATCAGACATCATGGTCCCAACATTTTGTTTGAGAAGAAATGTTTCCATCAAAAAAGAGACTATATAATATAACCATTAATTTTGTTTATGAGGATCAACTTGTAGGGTGACATTTTTGTTTATAGTTGACCAGAATTGACATGCTGGAGAATCTGCAGCAATATAATCAATCCCAATTTGGCAGCTTGACTTCCGTCACTTTCTTACTGACATAATATGGCTTCCCTCTGTCTTTTCTACAAATATTTTTACAGCTTCTATTCTGACAAGCTTATCTCCCTGGTGCATTTTTTTTTTTTTTTCGCCGTTAGATATTTGAGTTTGTACATTTACGAAACACTTGTATATCTTTATATGGAGCCTCACATTAGTGAGTGGGGGATGGTGTGCAAGTGAAACCGTTGAGAAGAAGGCTCCAAAACGGTGCACATTATCTCTTGATGAGAGGAACACTATAAATTAAATGAAATTTTCCGGTTTTCTCTTTTCCAAACTTCTTAGGTTTTTTTTTTTCAATTGGAGTAGATAGACTAAACTATCGCCCGGTTCACACTCCACCCACTGCTATTGAACAGGTGTAGAGGCTCATCCCTTGTTCCCTGTTTAGGATGTGGTTTCCGGTTTTCTCTTTTCCAATCGTTTCACTCTTACGTAGCCCCCTGCACATCAGTGGCGTTACCGCCTTGCTCAGGGTGATATGATTAAAAAAAAAAAAAAAATCCATGAATTTATTCAAGCTACTAAAATAGCAACTTGCTTTCCTGACGGCTACAACCTCCAGGAATTTAAATGCAATGTCAATACTCATCTATTAACCACTTGACTCTAGTTCTTTCACTACCCCGTATATCCTTTCCTTTCTCTCCACCTTTGCAATTGTCATCATACCTGTATTCCCATCCTTCTCTTGCTCCTTTCTAACTGGTTCATCTTCCTCTTCACTCTCTTCTACTTAATCTTTTTACTCTTATGTAGCCCCCTGCACATCAGTGGCATTACTACCTTGCTTGGGGTGATACGATTAAAAAAAAAAAAATAGGTCCCACATTTACACAGTCAAAACAGTCAAATGTAACTGCCACTTTTACTCTATCATTTTCTTCTCTCGCACTTCCCGCTTGTGAAACTCGCTTCCATATTCTTGATTTCCTGATGGCTACAACCTCCAGGAATTTAAATTCAATGTCAATACTCATCTATTAACCACTTGACTCTTGTTCTTTCACTACCCCGTATATCCTTTCCTTTCTCTCCACCTTTGCAATTGTCATCACACCTGTATTACCATCCTTCTCTTGCTCCTTTCTAACTGGTTCATCTTCCTCTTCACTCTCTTCTACTTAATCTTTTTACTCTTATGTAGCCCCCTACACATCAGTGGCATTACCACCTTGCTCGGGGTGATACAATTAAAAAAAAAATTTTAAAAAATGGTCCCACATTTACACAGTCAAAACAGTCAAATGTAACTGCCACTTTTACTCTATCATTTTCTTCTCTCGCACTTCCCGCTTGTGAAACTCACTTCCATATTCTTGCTTTTTATATATATATATATATATATATATGCATTAAATATATGATATGCATTACATATATATATATATATATATATATATATATATATATGTTATGCATTATATGTATGTATTATATATATGTATGATATTATAAAAAGTGAAAGAACACGTAGATTAATGATATATATTTTCAGTAAGAAAAATACTCTGGTGTATTTCAAACAGAAATTATATTGATTGGAATTTAAAATTTTGAGATTTTTACAATTTAAAAAAAAAATTTTTGGCTATTTTTGAGTAATCAACAGATTTGTAAACAAAAGTTAATTATCAGTTTGAAAAATCTTGCAAAAATAAAATATACATCTTTGACATGCTGTTTTTGAAAAAATAGCAAATTTAATGTTCAATTAATCTTATTTATACAAGTATTACTTATTTATAGCATAAAATTTAGAATAAAACTATTTCTTAATCAGAGAATGCTGATCTTTCTGACCTTCTTTCATATGATTTGATATGTGACAACGGACAGATGCAAGATAAGTGTCTATGGTGATCACAAGTAACATATTTGTCCAAATTTTTTCCCTGTAAGGGAAAGAAACTGTGAAACACATGACCTTATTATGTTTACACAGAAATTATTATACAAAAAAAAAATTCAAATGCACAAAAAAAAAGAAAAAATTATTTAAAAAATATGATGGCTCGGTGATTGATATTAAACTTTTCAATTTTTGATTAGTAAATATTGTTTTCACTTAATAATTTAACCTGACGTCTGCAAGTCTTTGAAATATTTTAAAAATATTTTTGAAACTTTATAAATTGTTATAACTAAAAAAATAATGAAAGCAATTCTTTTAAAATTTAATTATTAATCAAAAATTTTTCTTTGGACTATAATCCCCTTAATTTATATTATTTATTAAAGCAATTAAAAGCTTATCAAATTAAATAATGTCACAGTTTTATTGCTTTTTTATCTTCCTGTTAGGAACAGATTTTCAGAAAAAGGGCCAAATGGTTGAAAAGAAAATGATGATTTACATTCCCCAATGAGTCTTGCATTTAACTAATAAAACCAATTTTGCCTACAAAATCTAATTTATCTGTATTTTTTAGATGTGGTAGTATTTACACTATTTACATTATTTGGACTATTGTCCTCATTTAGGTTGCCATTTGTAGCTGACCACATACATAGAAAGAAAGGGGATCACTGCCCACTATGGGACGAAGTTGAAATAATAGAGAACGCCACTGGAAAATATGTAAACTTAAATAATCAGCGCATATGCTAGACTTCAAAAATCTTCAAAGCCGACTTAGTATGGAGATGAATACAATATGGGAACCCGTCATATGGAGTGCCAGAGAAAACCATTAATGTCAAAAATTGCAATATGATACTAGAGAAAACCATTTGCATCAGAAAATTGCAATAATAACTCTGTTAAAAATACTAGGGAAAACCATTAACATAAAAAAAATTGCTACAAGAACTCTGGTAAAAAAAATGGTTACTGAACATTATGTTTATAAGTCCTAGAAATTTCAGTTGTTGTCCTTAAGGACACATGGTCCAGTGGATACAGACGTTGGTTAGTTCCAGTGGCTTTACCCAAAGAGTTGTGAGTTCAATTATCAGGCTACAACAGCAGTGTTTTTGAGTCGAGTTAGAGGGAGATAACTCATGACTACCAAAAGAGGTTTCACACAAAGAATGAAAATGATATCCCAGTGATCGTAATAAAGGGTTTGGATTGAAATTCCTAGCAACTGAAGAAGACCAGAGTGTACAACGGCTGAAATGTCGTACAAATGACAACCAAGATGAAGACAATAGTTTGCATAATGTAAAATAGATTGAAAATTTAATTTCTTGAAATTTGGAGGGTGGGTAACAGATGTAAAAAAAAAATGTATACCAAGATTTTTTAAAATAATTTAAAAAAAATAATTTCATTAATTTGTGAAAGCTTCAGTTCATTAAAATCTGACAATTATTTGATTTTTGCAAGAATTTTCAAATTAAATGTGTTTTCACCGGAAAAAGAGTTACGTAATTACATTTTCCATTGTAAACTCTTGTAGTGATTTAGTTACCCACTAATGAAAATCAAAACAGGCTTTTTTACCAAAATTTCAAACTTGTTAGAAAGGATTTAAAAATTCTTAAAAATAATCAAAAACACTTTGATCTTTCCTCTTAACATAAACATTTTGATGGAAAGAGTTCGTTTTTTAAGTTTAGGGCCTGTTTTCTTCATTACTGTTTTTTCAGCAAGGTAAGGGATGTGCGTTGTGGTACAGTGGATATCGGTTTGGAACGAAAAAACAGGGAGCCGAGTTCGAATTCCAGTTGAATCCATTGTGTTCACTTATGCGCAAATACCCTTCCAGTTATGGGTTAAATAGCAGGACAGATTGGGTTCTATAGCCTTGGTCGGCAACCAGTCTACCACAGAAAGCAATGGCAACCTACTGCGGGATAATCTTCTGCCCAGCCAGTTATGTCTCTTTCGAGACATGATCGCCCAAGCGTGTATCACATATGGCACTTAACTGACTGACTGACCATAAAGAGAGACGTGGAAAATAAATAAATAAATAAACGTAAGTTCATTTATTTTTCTTCGTTACCAAATATTTTAACCGTTATGAATTTGCTTTTAAAAGGTGAAGTAAAAAGGCATTTTTTTTATTACCCTTTTATTACAGCTGGTATTCGAATTTTAGGCTAAAATTATCTAGAATCATCTAAAATTTTTTAGCTGATAGAATGATGACTGATTATTTTTTTGATTGATATTTTATTGCTCTCTTCTGATTGACGGATTCAATAATGTTGCGATTTTTTTTTTTTTTTTTTCCTAAAAAAATTAATGACCAATTCTTTCACTCGGCCATAAATCACAGACTGCCTGTGTATCTACATATCAAGATGGGGATATTATTTCTAAATAACGGCTTCCTTCGGATATGAAAATATGACTAGTTTCTTTCCCTCTCTAAACAACATGTCGTTTCCTCTACCTATCTGGTTGTTTTTTATTTTGTTTGTTTTTCTTTCAAACTCTCTGTATGTGTCCTTTAAAAAACTAAATGAAAAAGAAAACGCAGAGGGAAAAGTGCTGAAGATGATTGAAATCCTATCAAAATCAGAGACTGATTATGAGTTTCATAAATTTTTGAAGCTTGTAAGTGGGGGCAACCGAGGGGGCCAAACAAAATTCGGGGTGGGTAGTGGCTTAGCCCTCCCCCTCTCTTAGAATCGCCACTGAATATATGCAGTGTATAACATACATTATACAATGTATACAGTATATATATTTAGACAGCAAATTTTCTTTTAGACATGTCAGATTAAAAATAAATTGAAAACGTTGTGTCTGCTTAAAAATCCGTTCATAATTTTTCGCGTAAATTGAAAATTATTATAATAATTAATTGAAAGATGTAAGAAATGAGCTGTAACGTTGACCGATGATTTTATTATCCATTTGTCGATGTCAACGTTATTTACAGCTAATTTCTTACATCTTTCAATTATAATGCGCAAAAAATTATCCATATGATCGGACTTCAAAAATAACAAAAAACACAATGCAACATATACGCTTTCCTTTTTAAGCCTTTCATGCAGTCGAGGTACCGAGGAAAAAAATCTCATCATAAATAAGCAGAAAAGCTCATTGTGATTCAACGATTCCCAATATTTTCGAAAGTATTTTTTTTTATGCGTTGATTTTCGTAAATAAGTCAATATTGAGTGGAGTACTTATAACTTATCGTAAAATTTATGTGACATTGAGTAGATGATAATGAAGACAAAATTTCTTGAGGATTACCTCCCTTGAATTTCACTCTTTCTAATGGAATTGGCCTCAGTTCGAAAGGACGGTTGGCGTTATTGTTAAATGCAAATTAACAAAAAACATTACCGTTTTTAAAATTCTTCAACTTTTTCTGATTTATCTCTGTCGCAAGGAAAGCAAACTAGGCGGAAGGAAGAGAAAAAGTAAGTTTAATGTTCTTCTCTTTTCCTTCCAAAATAAAAACATTGACTTCTTTTTCTTTGCTTATCATCATTTTTTTTTTTTTTTTTTTTTTTTTAATGTTTTGTTCTCTGTCGAATCTTTGGAAAATTATCAGCAAGTAGTTGAATTCTGTTTGTTTACCTGATTACATTTTTAATTGAATTAATTCAGTTATTTATTCAATTAAAAAAAACAACTGTTAAATTAATTTTTTTTACAGAAGCAGATTATTTTTCAGTTCCCAATGACAATTTCTGTTCTGACGTATAAATGATTAAATCGTTTTTATGTCCAAGAAAAATATTCTTCTTTTGTCGAAAATTATGAATTAAAATTCGAAATGTGAGTTTTGAGGAATAATCTAATTTACAGGACAAATTTAGCACAAATTTCCGTCTTGCCAAAACAAATAATTTACTTTAAAAAATACGCAAAAAAAAAAAATATAATAATGATTGTACGTACATGAAAAAAAAAAAATGCCCGAACCAACTAAAAAAAACTAAATTTTATCACTAAAATTTATTTCTTTTGAGAGAAAAGATCAAAGGATGTTTTTAGGCTGATTTTTTTTTTTGTTTTATTATCCTTTTTTAGATCCTTGGAAATTTTATTTATTTATTTTTGTGTCATCGCAGGGCCATAAATTTTTTGTACAGGGGAATTTTTAGCTGTTTATTTATTTTCATTTTCTTCTTGCAAAAATCAGATATTTGTTATTGAAACTTTCAGCATGTATTCGGCAATGAATTGTTTTTGTAATTTTTTTATTTTTTATTATAAAAAAATAATTTTTGGAGGGGGGGGGGGTCTTATTCTCACACATTTAATTTTATTCAAGTAGGTACCTCCAAAAATTCGCTGAAAAAGTAGCTTAGTTTGAAGGAAAAAGGCCCCAAAAACTAAATAAAAACATCGGCAAAATGTTTATATTATCGTTAAGGGGATGCATCAAAGTATTTTTTAATTATTTAAAAAAAAAATTTTAACTATTTCTAACACGTTCGAAATTTTTGTAGAAAATCTTTTTTTTCTTTCGTCAGTGCGAGACCTAAATTGACGCATAGTTTATTACGTAAAAAACCTAATATTACGCAATGCACTTTTAACCAAGAAAGACACATTAATTTGGAAATTCTTGCAAAAATCAAATAATGGTGGGATTTTGATGAAAATTTCAGGACTTATTCATAATTGACTGAAATCAATTTTGAAATGATTATTTTTAGAAAATATTAGTAAAAAATTTTTTTTTTTTACATATGTTAACAATTAATTTCCAGAAATGTCTAAAAATTCGACTTTGCTCCCAAATAAACCTAATATAATTAAATTAAATTCAGGAGTCATTGAGGAATACTAATCAACTGTCTTTTTTTTTCTTCGATATTAGCCTTCTTTCTAAAAAGTAGGTCTGAATTGTGAAAAATGCAATAACTATACCAATTTTTATTTGGATAAACTTTCAATTGCTTTTATGAACAATATAAATTAAGCATATCATAGTCTAAAAGAAAAAAAATTCAATGAATAATGAATTTTCACAAGAATTATTTTCATTTTTTTAAATTTTTTTATTATTATAATAATATATAAAGCTTCAAAAATATTTTTAAATTTTTTCCTCAATTGCTCTGGCTAGAGTATCAAATTAAAGCATGAAGACTACATTTACTAATAGAAAACTGAAAAGCTTAATAGAAAATGATTAATCCAATGGATTTTTAAAATAATTAAAACATTTTAATTATGTGCATTTTGATTACCCATATCTTATTTGTACGGGTGGCCATACATGATATTTATAATTAAAAGGTAATGTGATTCAAGGGTTGTCCTCCCTTAAATGAAAAAAATAAAATTTATACCAAATTTGTCTTCCATACTTGGCATTTTTTGGCCTGCCACTGTAAATCATATCAATTAACGTCTCTTGATAAGTTGTTGACAGATGTGATAAGGAAACCATAATTGAGAAACTCCTTTTTGGAAATATTTCAGTCAGTAAGCGAGTAATTCTTGTTTCAAGTCAACTTAAAGTAATTTTAAATTCGGTAATTTCAAAAAATAATGTGTCAGCTAGGTGTATTTTCTTTTTGTAAGATTTCTGTTTACAATTGATGAAAAATGGCGGAAAATTTGAAATTTTAAAACTTTTTTTTTTAAACCTAAAAAATTTTTGATTCTGATCAACATAATTTCGGTTTGAAATACACCAGGGTAATTTGCTTACAGTAATTAGCAAATTTAATCTCTTGGCTTTCAATTAAAGCTAGAATTAAAGTTTCAAGAAAACTTTTTTATTTTTAAATATTAAATTTAAATTGAGGTATTGAAAATTTGTGGAGGTACCTATTTTTGTTTAATACTTTTTTTTTAATTATGAGGACAAAACTTCGGAGAATTTAAATCAAATTGTTTTTCAATAGAAGTAATTTTGTTGAAAAGAGAAGTCTCAATAACAAAAAATTTTCTCTGGCTGAATCATAATATAAAATGAAATTAAAAATAATGCAAGGAAATCATATATTATGTCAACTGCTGATGCAAAAAAGAAAATACAATGTTTTTAACCATTTAATAGAATAATAATAAAAAATGATTTGGTCTTTAAAGTTTTCTAACTAAAACGTTAAAGTTAAGAAGAAAGATCAAAATATTTTTCATTCTTTTCTAACATGTTTGAAATTTTGGTAAATCTTGTTCAGTTTTTCGTCAGCAGATAACCAAATTATTACCAGAGTTTACAATGGATAATGTAACTTTTTTTTCTTTTTTTTTTGATGAAAAACACACTAATTTGTAAATTCTTGCAAAAATCAAAAAATGGTTGGATTTTCATGAAACTTTCAGTACTTATTCATAAATGACTGAAATAATTTTTGAAATTATTTTTAGAAAATCTTGGTAAAATTTAATTTTTATTTTTTTTACATCTGTTACCTCTTTCTACATAAATTCATAAAATTGAGAAAGTAAAGTTTGTTTCAAAAATTTGTTTTATTGGTTAAACACAGGACTCTTTGAGGAATGTAAATCATGAATTTTTTCTTTTTTCAAAGAACATGCCTTTCTTCCTAAAATCTTCAAATAGTTAAATTATTTAACTTAAATAAAAATGTAATAAACTATGACATTATTTAATGCTTTTAATTATTTATATATATATATATATAGATATATATATATATCCACTAAATCACTGAAAAACAGTATAATATGAAGAAAAATGGCCCCAAACTTAATATAAACTTATTTCATTAAAATGTTTATGCTATTATTAAAATGAGAGATCAAAGTACTTTTTTACCCCAATACATTCAAAATTTTGATAAAAAAATTGTTTTTGATTTTCATTTGCATGTAACCAAATTGTTACAAGAGTTTACAATGAATAATGGGATATTACATAACTCAGTTTTTTTTTTGGTGAAAAACCCATCAATTTTGCCAAAATTAAATAATCGTTGGATTTTAATGAAACTTTCAGGTAGGTACCTTCAGTCATTTTTGATACCTAACTTTTAAATTGAATTATTAAAAATAAAAGTTTTCTTAAAACTTTTATTCTAGTTTTAATTGAAAGCTAAATGATTAAATTTACTATTTCAAGCAAACAAAATACTTTGGTGTATTTTAAACAGAAATTATATTGATTGGAATATAAAACTTTTAGATTTTAAAAATTTTTTCAACTTTTCAGCCATTTTTGAGTGATCAACACATCTGTAAACAAAAGTTAATTTTTGCTTTTAAAAATCTTGCAAAAATAAAAAATATACATCTGTGACACATTATTTTTTGAAAATTAGCAAATTTAATGTTAAATTAATCAGATTTACACAAGTATTACTTATTTATAGCATGAAATTTAGAATAAAACTTTTTTAATCATGGGGTTCAACTTTTGGACCTGTCTGCCATATTTGAAATGTGTTGACAGCTCACCTCATAAGAGATAAGATAAGTGTATGGTGATCACAAGTGACATAACTGTATATATCTTTTTAGTGTACTCATATAAATTACCACACAAAAAAATTTGAAAATACGATAGCTAGATGATTGTATTAAACTTTTCAATTTCGATTACTAACTATAGTCTTCACTTTATAACATACCAGCCTAATGTCTACAAGTCTTTGGAAATATTTAAAAAATATGGAAACAATCCTTTTAAAATTTCATTATTAATCAAAAAAAATTTTTCTTCAGTCGATAATGTTATAGTTTCATTGCATTTTTAAAATTTTACTATTGGGAGCATATTTTTGGTAAAAGGAGCTAAATGGTTTTAATAAATAATACCTGATTTACATTCCCCAACAAGTCCTGCGTTTAATTAATAAAACCATTTTTGCTTACCGAATTTAGTTTCATGAAATTTCATGAATTTACATGGAGTGGGGGTAACAGATGTAAAAAAAAAAAATTATTTTTACCAATATTTTTTTTTAAATAATGATTTTTAAAAATAGTTTTATTCAAATCCAACAATTATTTGATTTTTTTGCAACAATTTCCAAATTAATGTGTTTATCACTGGAAAAAAAGTGAGTTACTTAATATTACATTTTCTATTGTAAACTCTCTTTACAATTTGGCTCCCTGCTAACGAAAATAAAAACAAAATTTTTACCAAAATTTCAGACATGTTAGAAAGGATTAAAAAAATCTTCAAAAATTATGAAAAAATGCTTTGATCTTTCTTCTTAATAATAATAATAAACATTTTGGTGGAAAAAGTTAATTTTTATTAAGTTTGTGGCTTTTTCTTCACACTATGCTGTTTTTTTCAGCGATTTACTGGAGTTATCTACTTCAAGGACTAATAAGCAAGTGAACTAAATTATTTTTAATTATTATTTTTTAAAAAATCTTGGTAAAAATATTTTCTTTTTTTTTTTTTTTTTTACATCTGTTACCCACCTTCACATGAATTTATAAAATTTTAAGAAATTAAATTTTGTTTGGAAAATTGGTTTTGTTAAACGCAGGACTCATTGGGGAATATCTTATATTATTTTTTCAAACATTTAAGCTTTTTTTTTCTGAAAATCTGTCCCTAATAATAAAATAAAAAATACAATGAAATTATGAAATTATTTAATTTGATAAGCTTTTAATTGCTTCAATAAATAATGTTAAGGACTTACGGGCTGAAGAAAAAACATTTTTTCATTTTAATAATGAAATTTTAAAAGAATTGTTTTCATTTTTTTAAAAATTATAATAATTTATAAAGTTTTTTAAATATTTTAAAAATACTTCAAAGATTTGTTGGCATTAGTTTATTAAGTGACGACTACTTACTAATCAAAAGCAGAAAAGTTCAATACAAATCATTGTGCCTTCATATTATTAAAAAATTCATAATTTTGTGTATTTGAATTTTTTTTTGTATGGTAATTTCTATGTGTACATTAAAAGGTCATATGTTTCAGACTTTCTCCTTCTGACAGAAAAAAATGGCACAATTTTGTCAATTCCGGTTGCCATACATAACTTTATATTCTATCTGTCAAGCTCTCTTCACATGTCAAATATGTAAGGAGAAGATCAGAAAGTTCAACACCATGTTTAAGAAATAGTTTTATTCTAGATTTCATGCTATAAATAAGGAATACTTGTGTAAATCAAATTAATTTAACTTTAAATTTATCAATTTTTCAAAATTACATGTCATAGGCGTTTATCTTATTTTTTACAGATTTGTTGATCGCTCAAAAATAGCTGAAAAACTAAAAAAAATTTTTAAACCTGAAAATTTTAGATTCCAATCAATATTAATTTCTGTTTGAAATATATCAGAGTATTTTTATTACTGGAAATAGTAAATTTAATCATCTGACTTTAATTAAAACTAAAATATAAGTTTCAAGAAATTTTTTTTATTTTTAAAAATTCAATTTAAAAGTTAGGTAAGAAAAATAAATACCATTCTGTGTGTGTGTGTGTGTATACGTGTACCCTACAAATTTGCTGATAAAACAGCATAGTATAAAGAAAAATAAGCCCAGACTTAATAAAAAGTTTTATTGGCAAAATGTTTGTTGTTATTTTGAAGTAGAAAGATCAAAATATTTTTTAATTATTTTTCCCAAGTTTTTAAATTCTTTCTAACACGTTTTAAATTTTGGTAAAAAATATTGTTTTTTTTTTTTGTTTTTTTTTTCATCCATGAGTGATGCAATTTTTACTAGGGTCTATTACAGTAAATGTAATATTACACAACTCACTTTTTTGTTGGGAATTTGGAAATTCTTGCAAAAATCAAATAATCATTGTATTTTGATGAAAATTTCAGGATTTATTCATAATTGACTGAAATCATTTTTGAAATCATTATTTTTTTGAAAATCTGGGAAAATTTTTTTTCTCCATGTTACTCCACCTTAAAGTAATTTTTTGAAATGTCTAGAAATTAGCAAGCAGCTTGAAAATTTTTTTAATATTTATCAAATGCAGGATTCATTGGCATATGTTAATCAACATTTTTTCTAAATTAGCTCCTTTTGAGAAAATCTGTAAAAACAAAAATGCAATAAAACTATGCCATTTTTTTTTTTTAAATAAATTTGTTTTTATAAACAATATATATTAAGGATGTCATAGTCTGAAGAAAAAATGAATTTTTACGAGAATCTTTTTTCATTTTTACTTTTTATTATAATGATTTATAAAGTTTCAAAAATCGTTTAAAAGTTCTTACATTTATCATTTTTTTAGATATTAAATTAGTGCGTAAAGACTAGATTTACTAAAATCGAAAACTGAAAAGCTTAATCCAGATATTCTAGCCATAAGATTTTTAAAATTAAAATATTTTTTGTGCATGCTCAAATAATATATCACAAATATATATTTTGTTTTCATATTTTAAAACCAAGAATTAACTTTTGTTTACAAATGTGTTAGTTTTAATGATTTTACTGAAAGCGCCCATCCAGATCAATTCCAAGCAATATAATTTCTATTTGCTCTAAATCATAAAATAAAAAAATGCAATAACACTGTCTAATTATTTCATTAGAAGAGCTTTTAATTGCTTTTGTAAGTTAGATTTATTAAGGACACTATTGTCTTAATGCTTTTTTTTTTTCAATGAACCATGAATTTTTACAAGAATTGTTTTAACTTGAATAATTTATAATTCTTTTAAATCATAAAATTCTGTATTCATTTGTATATTTGTATTGGTCAAGTCATATTGTTATTTAATTAAAACTATATATTCTAATCATAAATTTAGTGACCCCTTCCAAAACTTTAAAAAGAATTTTGTATGTGTG
Source organism: Ascarosepion bandense (assembly GCA_037127315.1). Lineage (NCBI taxonomy): Eukaryota > Metazoa > Mollusca > Cephalopoda > Sepiida > Sepiidae > Ascarosepion > Ascarosepion bandense. Next base: position 1,345,533 of record JBBBDQ010001586.1, on the reverse strand, counting down.
TATAAATATGTAAATTTTTTAAATACAGATGTCCATACATAGCATTATTAGGAAATAAGTGGCATCTATAGTAAATTTAAAATTTATTGGTAATATTCTAACATTTCATCCACTAGTATCTTCATAAGTAAGGTTAAGTTCCTAAAATTCAATCAAATATTGAATGCTTAAAATATTTTAATTTTTCTAAGATTGCTGAGTAGTTAAAAAATTATATAAAAGCATTGTATTTACTTTGTATTTTAATTAAATTACATTGTATTTTAATTCAACAGTATTTACATTATATTTGTCATGTATTTTTATTTCTATTATCTATTCTCATATAAATTTCTCAAACATCAAGCTGTTAATAGATGTGTCAACACTTTGTAAAAACACCCATATCCATGTTAAAAATGCTTTTCTGCACTATTTTAAGCTAAATGTAATTAAAATTTGTTTATCTTCAGATTAATTAAACTTTAAATCAGTTTATTTTTCTTGAATAACATTTCAGAAAAGTATGTTATTTTTTAAAGATTTTATTGTCTTCAGGAAAATTGGTAATTTTCATACATTTTATCACTATAGGTAAGGCTATAAAGCCACAATACTTAAAATTAAGTATTAGATTGCTTAGAATATTTTTGTAAATGTCTAAGATTACTAGGTAGTTAAAATAGTTAAAAATAGTTGTTCACATATTGACATAAATTTACTTAAATTTCACAAATGTCAGATTCCATAAAAACACCCATCTCTGTGTTAAAAAATACTTTTTTATGAGAAACTAAAAGTTTACTTCAAATCAGATAGGTCAAACTAAATCAGCTAATTTTCTTTAATGTTTATTAAACTATACTTTATTTTTTAAAAAACATTATTATAAAGAAGTGAATTAGATTGTATTGACAGATCTATCAATAAATTTGTTCGTATTAACAGATCAATGAGCACAGTATAATTCTCTGGTTAGTAGGAAAAAAATTCAGTTAATATAAATTAGCTTTAAAGTAATTTTTTTAAATAAGTGGCCTGAGTCAAAGGTCAAATTGGGATGGTGAGGTGATATTTGTATTATGACAAAAAGTTCATGAACTAAGATTTGGGGTTACCATACAAGAGCACATTCAGATAAATGAATGCAGCATTCTGGCAAGAGACAAATTGGGACTCAGTGAGATGACACCAATAACCAGCCTATTTTATTAGTTAGGAAATCCCAACAAGCACTTGTGTATTTCTGCTCATGAATTGGGTAGGAGAAAGTATTTTGCAATCATTTCCAACTGGGGTTGATTTGTCTACAAATTTTTGTGAAAATGAATACATTTATTCTTTGAATCATTGCATCTTAACTACAACATGGCTGGTGTGGGAAGGACGACAACTGAAAAGTAGAAATGACTTAAGGTCTGTGCATCCATAGTTAACCATAATATCATATCAATATCATAATGTATTAATATCAATAATGTAATATCATATCAATAGCCAGGTAATGTTTGAAAATGATTTTAAGAATAATGACTGAAGATATTATTTTCCCAATATCTTTGTATATTTATTAAAGGACATTAGGTTTAAAAAACATCCTGGACTGACACATGTTTTGAAAGAATAAAAACTCAGCAACCATGTTATAACCATTACAAGTTGGTTGGATGTTATTTGGTGAGCAGCCAGTTTTAAGTGTGTAAGTGAAGATACAGGCTTTAAACAAATGAAAAGTCATGAATATGGATCATACAGGTAGTCTTGTTGTAAAAAGATAATTCTAATGCAATCAATTATTAAGTCCATCTAACTTAAATATTGGGGAAAATTGTGTCTCAAAAGTGAAACAGTTAAAAAATGACAGAAAAACACTCCTGACTGATCATATAAGTTTTGTTTTTAACAGCTCGCTCCTTGTTAGGATTAATAACACAACAGAGATGAAGCTAGTTTATTTTTTGGGTACTAGATAAAAAATATATATATATTTTTACACAGTGTAAAACAGCTAGAAGCACATTTTGACTGATGGGCAAAAACAGATCAAAAGTATCCCATACTAAACTTGCCATTAAAAGGTATCCACTGGAGGTGTATGTCTGAAACTTTACTAATTTTGAGATGAGGAATTCTATAAAACAGCTTTTTTTTTTCTACATAATTATGAATATTTTGGGAAATTATACAATTTTTAACTTTTTAAATTAGAAGTTCAGTTTGTGGTTCCGACAATGAAATCCAGCAGGATGTATATATTCCATCTATGTTTCCAGAGACAAGTTGAAAGTTTTGATGACAGAATCCCAATTCCAGAATGAGCTTTGCTTTAAATAAATACTTAATCTCTGGAAGTATGTATTATTATATCACACTGAAGATAAATTGATAATTAAATGGATTAAGATCCACAAAATTGATTTTAAAAAATGTGATGTTTACTATTTCCTCACTACTCTGTAAGGAAAATAATTAAGTATAGCTCTCTGCTGAATTACAAATATCTTGAGTGCATTCATAATCATTCAGTTAAAATTCTGATGACTTGTTAACAAAAGATTTAGGCAATTATGCTGGAAGCATGATATTGCAAACTGCCAAATATGAATTTCCTAAAGTAACAAGTAGATAATTTGATGATCTCAGGAGTTTTATATATTGATTGTATCAGTTTAACAATGTAGTTTAAAAACATGATTGAGAATCAAAAAAATTATAAATTCTTAACAAAAATAATATCTTTACTAAATTTGATGTTTATCATTTATTTATTCTGCTAGGCTTGAATTTGGTCCTCTTATATACTGCAAATAAATTAATCTTCCCTGTTGGGATTTGAGTTCAAGAATGGAAATTTCACTAGAAAATGACTAATTTTTCTACAAAAATAAAATTGGACTAAAGACATTTTATTCTCCAATAAAACTGGAAGATGAGTAACTCATAGATATGTTAATACAAAATCATTTTACAATAGTGAAGCTCAGGTTGTTGCTTTCGATATCTCAAAGGCATTTGATATGCTGGTTTTCACAAGTTGAAAGATTTTTGTACATGGTTTTGGTCATTTTCATTCTTATCAAATCATGAAATAAAGGTTGTCTTGAATAACCATTCTTCTGGATCTTTTTGCATTAATATGGGTGTTCCTCAGTGATCTATCTTTGGACCTGCATTATTCCTAATTTTCATAAATAAATTACCAAATGTTCTCAAATCAGTATTCATTCTGATGACGACTTTACAACTGTCAATGATAAGTCTGACCAGTTTGATATATTAGTGTAATGCAATCTTTATTGTTTGTACACTCATTCCAATAACAATAAATAAGAGTATAAAATTTTCTATGTGACCTGAACATAAATGGTTACATTTTGTAGTTCATTTAATGTTACAAGTAATAAGTAAATTTCTTTATTCTAATAATAAATTTTCTTTGTTTGCAGATATCAATATTTGTGGAGAATAATAATTTTCAAATTGGAAGAGACACAGAATTTTCTCCTGAAAAAGAAAAAACTAACAGCAGAAAAACTGATCATTTTGTGCAGGTAGAAAACTTTATTTTGCTAAATTTTATTATGTAAACAGCTTTATACTATTTTTATCAATAATGCAACACTTTCTTGTGTCTACTAAATGTAGGAAAGTTATAACTTTCTGTAATTAGATTACATGTATGTTTGTGGAGCAGTTGTATGAAATGTTATGATATGAACTTTAAGTTCATAAGTTGCAGTTCATTGAAACAATTGAGTATTCATAATTGAATTTTTTTAAATGAATTTTCTTATTTGTTAAATAATACATCTTGTTTCAGAAATATCAATTATCCTTGAGAAATTACAATTTTCAAATTGGAAAAAGTATAATTTACTAGTTAAATGCCATATATGATACATGCCTGGACAACCATGTCTCGAAAAACATGACTGGGCAAAAGATTTTCCTGCAGTTGCCATTACTTTCTGCAATAGACTGGTTGCTAGCTAAGGCATTAGAACCCAACAGAAAACTTATTTTGTGGGATTTTAAAAGTTGTGTAAACAATTTTAGAACATTTTTATCCATTAGGCAATGCTTGTTTCTGTTGAATAAAATGTAGGCAAAATAAAAATTACTGTTTAGATTTGTTTATTGAAAAGTATAATATTTTGTTTGTGACATGAATATGAATAATGTGGCATGTTAATTGCAAATAATGAATTTCACTTTCTTTTTTTACTTTTTTTATATAACAAAATTTCTTTGTTTGCAGATATGAATTTTTATGGAGAAGAAAAATTTAAAAATTGAAAGACAATCTCCTACTGAAGAAAATAGAACCTATTACAAATATGTGAATTGAATAACATTCATGTTAAAATAATCAAAATTACAGAAAGCAGAAAATTCTATTTTTTGCCAGGGTTGTACACTAGCATTTTTACTAAATTAACATTTGAAAACACTCATTCAAGCACACTAGACATTGATACTTCTCTTTTATGTACAGATGAGCTTTTGTGCAGACCTGAAACTTGAAAAGATACAAAAGAACACCTCAGAGAAAAAGTATGTTTGTGTAAAAGTTTTGGATCTGTTTTTACAATGGGTCAAAATTAAAAATACACAAGCAAATAGATACTAGAGAAAGTTTACTGAATGAGAAATATGCATTTTCATACAATTCAAATTTGAAAAGCTATTTACATACTGGAAACAATCTTTTTGAAATATATGGATTAAAATAGAGATTCCACTTTTGAAAAGCCACATGTAAGTCGACACTGAAGATCAAAATTTTCTTGTCAAGTGTGTGGATTAATTTCACATTTAAAAAAATATGCAAATGGATACAGAAGAGAAAGCAATTACTTCACAAGTAAATGAATCAGCATCTGCTGAGAGCTCTGATTTAAAAGCTCCTGTGCAAGTACATCCTGGAGAAAAATCATTTTCCTGTCAGGTGTGTGGCTCAGCATTTGCACACAATTCTATATTAAAAGTTCACATGAGAAAACATACAGGAGAGAAACCATTTGTTTGTCAGGTGTGTGAATCTACATTTTCAAAGAGTTCTGCATTAAAAGATCACATGAGAATGCATACAGGAGAGAAACCATTTTCCTGTGAGGTATGTGGAACAGCATTTTCATTGAATTCAACATTAAAAGTTCACATGAGAATACACACAGGAGAGAAACCATTTTCCTGTGATGTGTGTGGATCAGCATTCTCTCAGAATTCCACTTTAAAAAAGCACATGAGAAGACATACAGGGGAGAAACCATTTATTTGTCAAGTGTGTGGATCAACATATGCGCAGAATTCTATATTAAGAGAACACATGAGAATACATACTGGAGAGAAACCCTTTTCTTGTCAAGTGTGTGGATATGCGTTTTCAAAGAATTCCAGTTTAAAGAAACATATGAGAATACATACAGGAGAGAAACCATATTCCTGTAAAGTGTGCAAATCAACATTTTCATTCAGTTCCTCATTAAATGTTCACATGAGAATGCATACAGGAGAGAAGCCATTTGCCTGTGAAGTTTGTGGATCAGCATTTACACAAAGTTCTAAGTTAAAACTTCACATGAGAATACATACAGGAGAAAAACCATTTTCATGTCATGTTTGTGGAAGAGCATTTTCACAGAATTCTGTTCTAGAACAACATGTGAGAATACATACTGGAGAGAAGCCATTTTCTTGTGAAGTGTGTGGATCAGCATTTTCACTGAAAGTTATGTTAAAAGATCACATGAGAATACACACTGGAGAGATACCATTTTCCTGTAATGTGTGTGGTACAACATTTTCACAGAATTCAATTTTAAAACAACACATGAGAATACATACAGGAGAGAAGCCATTTTCTTGTCATGTGTGTGGGTCAGCATTTTCTCAAAATTCTAGTTTAACACAACACCTGAAAATACATACAGGAGAGAAACCATATTCCTGTGAAGTCTGTGGATCAACATTTTCCCGCAATTCCAGTTTAAAAGAACACATGAGAATACATACAGGCGAGAAACCATTTGCTTGTCAATTGTGTGGATCAACATTTGCACACAGATCAAATTTAAAAGTACACATACGCAGACACTTAGCCTAGTCTTACTCTTCCACATTAAAAAACCTCATACAATTAAGTGAATATATTGTCACATGAGTTCATCAGCATTTTAAGAGAATTTCCATTTAAAATACAAGACATGAGTATATTCGCAGGATTGAGACTATTATGCAGATCCAAATTTTCATGGAATTCAAATATTTATTTGCATGTGGAAATACTGGAAGAAAAATTATTCATCAACAAATTGTGGGGTTGCAATTTTAGATTGTTCAACATGAAAACTATATATATATCTTATAGCTTGCGCATGAGAATAATGTAAACCTGTGGATTGAATGAAAAGTTCAGTTAAAGATTCCAAACTATGACAAACCACATACTGGGTTGCTATACTGTCCAAGAGGTGTTAATAACTACTAAAATGAGGACACTAGTCTGAAAAAATTTCCTGCCATTCTATGAGTGCATATCAGTTCATCTAATATTAATGTTTATATATTTTAAGGAATTCTCAACAAGTTTTGATTGCAGTGATTCATAATACACAACTTAAGACTCAATATCATTCTAATTTCAAGATTTCATGTCAATTCATCATTGACAAGAAAACGATTTTCATCTTATGACTTGAATAAATGTAACTTCAGATTATATTAAATGGAAAATAGAAAATATTGCAATGAAATAACAATTAGTAATATAATAATCACTTTAAAAAACGTTTTCATTAAACATTAAATGAAATTTTTGAAACTACTAATAATGTAAAAAAAATCGTAAAAAGTAATATATTAGAATAAAATATAATCAGTTTATTACAAATTTGAAAAGAAGTCTTTATTTTATCAGAGCTAGAATGATTAAAATGTGTATGTAACCAAATGGTTAAAATGCTAGAATTTCAACCATAACACCATGGTTTATTTGTTAAGGATGTGACCTTAATGACCTTGTTCTGAGCTGATGCCAGTGTGTGATACCACTGAGAAATGCTTGAGAACCAAACAAATGATCAAGCCAATCTTTGTGGGTGAAACTCTGCAGATTTTCCTTGTAATTGGGTCAGAAGCTCTGTTTTGAACCATTAAGCCTATCTCATGCATTGGTTTTTGTCTAAATTTTTGGGATGAAAAATTATTATTTATATTATTTGAATCTAGGAGAGAAGATTGTTTATATTCCGCAGTCTATGTCTGAGAATATCTTTTTTTTTTTTTTTTTTTTTAGTACTGTTCAGTTATTCCTTGCTCTGTTCCTACTAAAGGATTGAACTTTAACACCTTTAGCGTGCTGCTTTTTCTCTAGAATTGCTTCCTCTGCCACTGTTATTTTTTTCTGAAGGAGCAAAAACACCTGATCATCTACTGGTTTAAACTGTTATAACTTTCTTTGTATTGTGTGTAGACTTGATTTTTTTTTTGTTTCCTAATAAAGAAATTGATGACTAATATTTGGATGTGATGTATTTTATTCTGCATGCATGTTTTTACATTGAATAAAAAATACAAAAGCAACACAAATGTATTGACATACTTCTATCACTGTCTATAGAGTTCTGAGTGTGTAGCCTGCCTTCTAATCTATCAGACTGTGTGTCTGAAATTTTGGTATCTCAATAAATTCATCAGTGGACCAATACAAATCAAATGATGAGAATTTTGTAAGCCCAATCAAAAGCAAAATTGCTACAAATGACTTCATTTCATTGAAAGTGACATCCCTCCATTTGTTGTTGTATGAGTGGGCACCAGCATTCATGTGACTCTTTTCCTTCACCTGACTAGCATATATATTTGTCTCATTGACAAAGTTATTTTGTCATTCATGAAGAAACAAGTTGCCTTTCAGAAATGCAGTCAGGTACCTTCAAGGTACCAGTACTTTCTCTAAAACCAGCTAGCCATGATTGATAGCCTACACTTGGTACATCATGCTCATCACCTCTAATCACTTCTCCATCAATATCTGCCTGAGTAAATACCTCAAAATCATCTGAATCAAATAAATTACAATAAAAATATTAAATGCTATTTATTTGATTGTTTATTTACAAGAATAATTTTATATTTAAAAGATTTTAAATACTAATACAATTTGAACTAATGCAATGTATTAATCATTTACCTATTTATAAAGAAATATATTAAAATAATTTTTTATTCTTAAATTTATGGACATTTACTAAATTATTAAAATGTGAATCAACTATAAGGAAATCCTTATTTACCATTTTATGATGTTCGTAGCAATTAGCCAATGTTTTGCCAATCTTTATATGGACTATTGTCCTCATTTTTGTTGTTGTTATTACAGTGTTTCAGCCATTGTGCCTTCTAGCCTTCCTAAGGTGTACATTGAGCTGGGTAACCTACGTGGAGTTCTTAACTGAACTCTGATTGTATGTCAGAATACAGAGTAAATGATTTCTCCCCATCCCAAAAATTCTGACAAAAATAATTTAATAAAGTGTTTATTTTGTTGTCAATTCTGAAGAACAAAGTTTAAATATTTTCAAGAAGTGTAGGTAATTAAAATAAAAGTAGTGTCATTGGGAAGCTATCCTTTTGACACTGTCTTTTTTTTCTTTTTTTGCAGGCAGGCATGAAAGTCCAAGTTTTTGTTTTGTTTCTTGAATGGCACAAATGTAATGTCATTAACTTTAGATCTCTAAAGAAAGGTAAACTACTTGCCTCTTCTCAGACCTCTACATAAATCTTCCATTCTCGTTAAAGGCACACTTAGGCTGACAGACAGTGCCAGATTTAGGCCTTAAGAGGACCATGGGCTAATAGAATTTTGGAGCCCCTTCATTGCTTCCCACTTGTGGAAAAAAATTTAAATGGAAACCCCATCAAATTTTTAAAAAACCCACTACAAGTAGAGGGGGATCAAATTAGTTCAAAGGAACCCCATTAAATCTGTAAAAAAATCTTTGTTCTTATATCTATTTTTTTTTATTTTTATCAGGGGCTCTTCAAGTCTTGGGGTCTCTTTAGCTGCAGCCCATATGTAAATCTAGCACTGTTTGTGTAATATATTACCTTGGGTGGTGATGGACTCAGCAGGTGTGATTGACAGATACATCCAGCTGCAGATAAAGTCAACAAAGTGACAGCCAGAAAAGAATGTGTAGATGTAAGCTGTGACCAATGAGAAACAAGCATTGTGTGGGTGAAGAGGCATGGCCATGTGGGACATGTATAAGTTTTAAGACTATAAAATCTCTAGAATTTTGGCTGAAAAAGATCCCTCCTGGCTTTCAACTTACAACAGCTTTTTTGTGTACATGAACTCTGCTTTCCTGCTCCACACAAGCATCACTGTCAAAGAATAAAAACTTAAGATTATATATATATATATATATATACACGTGTATGTGTTCCTCATTGTTTTCCAACAGTAGTACACTATACTTGCAGATCTATATTGTATTGTGCAGCTGTTATGTCAGCAGAGGCTGTCTGTATGGATTGAAAACATCTGTTAGAAATTATGTAAGGGAAGAGTATTTCCTTCAGCTACTGTGGCAGCCAAGGATTTTACTTTGATTAAAAGTCAGTAATGTCTTTGTTTAAGTGTCTCTTCTGGTTTGCTGTTTAATCATATTGAATGATATCAGCTCAAATTGCACTGAGTCATTCTTTTTTATTCCTTGGTATCCTTGTTTGGTTTCTTGTCATGTATTCTTGTTGTTTTGTGGGTTACCCCACATGACTTTACTAAAAAGACTGTTGCTAAGGGATGCTCCTTAAGCCTATAAATAGGCAATTATTCTCAGTTATTCTCTCTCTTTCATAATTCTGGCTATAAGATGTACATGAAAAAGTGTTCTCCATTAGGGCATGTTCACTTTAGTTTCAGTGTATTACTTTTCTCTCAGACTTCTTGTACTCAAATATGTACTGTCTCTCACATAGGCCTACATAGTTCCTGAATTAAATGTTTCCTATATAATATGGTATTAAATATTTTCTTCTGTTGTCATTGTATACATTTGTGAATACATAAATTGTTAGTTTTATATATCGTTTTGTGTTATTCATATGTTACTCAGACTTGCATTTTGGTTGACATAATTGTTATGGGAAAATATACTAGGAGACATGGGTTTTCAACATAAACACAACTAGAAATCCTGCAACACAATGCTGAAACTCAAGTTATATTTTTCTCCTGGATAAAAAAAACACACAAAACTATATAAACAAACTCAACTATGTATTGTTTAGATATTTTTCAAAGTGAGAACCAGTGAAGAAAAATTTCAACCAACTTCTCTACTTACTGTATAAAACATGCAGACTCAAAATACTTTCAACAAAAATGACTTACTCTTACAAATTTGTGATTAAACCAGATGTAAAAAGAAAAATTGCAAATTTCAAGACATCAACATGATGTAACTCTCTGGGTAAGATGTTCTTCAAGTTAGCAAATATTTTTTAACATGTGTAGCCAAAACATCCCTAATAGCTATTGCAGTTACTAGCTTGGTCAGCACTGCCTTTGCTTAAGCCCTTCTTTCTATGAGGCATAATCACAACTGACATCTGCCACAACTGGCAAAACAAAATTTTTCACCAGAAATGAAAAATGCAAATTTGGTCTTACAAGTTTGAAGAATGCAAAATAAAACTAATTTTCTTAAAAAAATACTGCCCATCATTCATAAATAAGCCTACATGGACCACACAAGAAATTACCACTCGAACAACAAAAAAAATTCCACTTCATTCTCAGTTTAAAACAGCACTGTTTCTCCTGGGCTTAACAGATAAAGATGTGAAATAATTTAAAATTGACCCACTGACTTTTTGCTCTTCAATGTAATGAACACAGACATCTGCAGATACGATTTAATATACACAGACATAGCTCCATTGTCAAGAAAAATCAACAATAATACCAGATATCTTCAAAAGTTTATACAAAATATGTATTTAACACATAGTAGTAATTTTACCAGCATTAGCACAGCAACTTTACAAGTGCAAGTTGCTTCTATTAAGATTTTTGCACCAAGATCATCTACACAGCAAAAAACAAAAAATAATTCAATGTGGAGCATTGGAAAAATTGCAAAATTTTAATACCAACTGCTGATCTCTCTTTTTACACTAAATACATATCTTTCAGAGCATTATACTTTCTGACCCACTAGAAAATTATGCACAAACATCTCAACCACATTATTCGGTTCACACTCCACCCACGTCTATTGAACAGGTGAAGAGGCTCATCCCTTGTTTCCTGTTTAGGATATGGTTTCTGGTTTTCTCTTTTCCAATCTTTTCACTCTCTTCTTTTATTTTTTCTCAATTGGAGTAGATAGACTAAACTATCGCCCGGTTCACACTCCACCCACGTCTATTGAACAGGTGAAGAGGCTCATCCCTTGTTCCCTGTTTAGGATGTGGTTTCCGGCTTTCTCTTTTCCATTCTTTTTACCCTTACGTAGCCCTCTGCGCATCAGTGGCGTTATCACCTTGCTCGGGGTGATATGATTAAAAAAACAAAAATTCTACAAGAGACAAAAACATGTGCAAACTTTATGGATATGGGCAGAATAAAATTCTACTCGTCTGAGTACTTGTGGGTTATTCCACTTGACTTTACTAAAAAAATGTTGCTGGGGATGCTCCTTAAGCCTATAAATAGGCAATCATATTCTCAGTCATTCTTTTTCACAACTCAAGTTACAAGATGTAGTTTCACATGGAAAAAAGTGTACTTCACTGGGGCACATTCATTTTAGTTTCAATGTATTTTTTTTCAGAGTTTTAGAACTCAAACATACATGCTTATCCTGTAAGGCCTACACACATTTCACAAACACACACATTTTCTCATGTCTAAATATTTTTTTATTGTGATTGTAATACTTTTGTTAATATATAGATTGTCATTTGTGTTATTCATTTAATACTCAGACTAACATTCAGGTCCGCAATAATTGTAATGGTGGGATATATACCAGAGACATGTGTTTTTCTACATAAACACGACTAGCATTCTTGCAAAATCTTCTTTTCTAGGTTTTTCTTTTTACTAAAACATTTTTGTTTGCTTGCTGAACATATTGTACCCCAAGGAGGCCAATTTAAAAAAAAAAATTGGTAGTTGAGTATCTTCACATCCTTTTGAATAAATGTAGGGGATCTTTAACTTATCACAGAGTTCTCTTCTTACAATGCATTGTAAAGTGATTTACCATGTAACTCAGAATGTATCTATGATTTTCTGTTAATAAGCACTTCACCTATGCTAATGAATGCAATAATAAAGTAATAATCTAAGACACAACTACACATTTTTATGATATACATTAATATAATTAAGACTGAAAAAAGAAAACACATCGAGGACATAAATATAATACATTAAATTGTTTTAAACTGCTTGTATATCTATTGTCAATGATGTCACTGGTTCTTATTAAATGAGACAATAAAATATAAGATCTTTCTTGCAGTACGCAGAAGCAGCAGCAAATATGGGGAGAAAGAAAATGGAGTTTTTTTTTTTATTAGGAATTTACCAACTAAATATTCTAACAAGAATATTTCTTTATCTCTTGCAGGGAAATTCAATATGTATATACGCGTCCCAAGTGACAATCAAATTACTTAATCCAAATAACCAGCCAATGTTCATTGCAGTTTCACCTTTTTCAGTGTCTTTAACAATGTTTATTTTAATTTCATGGTGATGGCTTTCTTATTCTTTAAATTACCACCATTGGAAAAGGTTACACTATGCTTAGGAGCCATAATATAGAACAGTAAGTTTCAACAAACACAACACAAACAAAAAAATAAGAGTGAATGTACAACATTCCAATATGGTGTACAACCAGGAACTGACCTATGCAGCCTTATGTACAAGACAAATGGCATAAGCTGAAACAAGATTAATGAAGATTGTCGTCAACACAAATCATCATAGGTCGGGGGTGTCATAAACCTTGAAACTTATTGTATTATCAGAACTGTTAAACGGTATTGATATTCCTGGTTTTTTGTGCCCTGAATTTTAGCCAATTGCTTCTAGTGATTCAATAAAACTTCATTGTCTTACAATCATTTAAAGCTTTTTTTAACCATATGCTTTTCACCTTTTGATATAAATTGTCTTTATGGCTCCGGAAGCCTGCTTGCTCTGTTAGTTCCTCTTCAGTTTATTGAGTATCTTGAAAAATACATTTTTCTTGTTCACTTTTTTTGCATGAATTATAATCCCTTTAAAAAAAAATTACTTGTGTATAATGCAACCAGTCACCAAAAATGCATTATTTTTTAACCTTTTCAAAAAAAAAAATATAATGACCTGTAAACAGTGCTATCCCAACCCATATTTTTGGTGTAGAAAATCAGCATGATACTTGTGTGTGTGTGTATATATATATATATATATATATATATATATATAGTAGTTTTTTTTTCTGACCATGAGACATGTTTTTTAATATCACCATAGTCTGTATGTCAGGGAGATGACTTCTTGATGCCATTGTCTTGCAGTGATGATCCCAAGTTGCAGCACCATTGGAAAGTGGGTAGTCAGAACAATTTAAAAGATGTCAGTGGCTGTGTTAGCACCACGTCACAAGTCATCGTGACTGAGGGTTTGAAAATACAGGTCTCACTTGAAGTAATGATGTCAGATCAGGCATTATTTACAATGTTTGGACTGTTTTCCTCATCTTTATTTCACTATTCACAACATTTTGGCCATTGTACACTCCGACCTTCTTCAGGTGACTGGAATTTTGAACAGAAACTTTTATTTCGACCACTAGGGTAGATTGTTCTCATTCCTTGTGCCATACTATGTTTAGATGTCTTAGTTATTTCCATTTAACTCAATTCTTTAAGTTTTTGTTCACCTCTACTGTTGCCAGGTATTGAACTCACAACTCTTTGGGTCAAGGACACATGGCCCAGTGGATAAAAGCATTGTTTGGATCCAGTGACTTGACTGAATGTGTTGTGAGTTCAATACCTGGCAAACAAAAACTTAGAGGGTTAAGTTAAATGAAGATAACTAAAACATCTGGAAGAGGCATGACATTAAACGAGAACAATCTACCCTAGTGATCGAAATAAAGGGTTCAGTTCAAAATTCCAATCACCAAGGCCAAAATGTTGTGAATATGACAGTATTGAATCGGACATTGTTAAAGGTGATCTAATTTGTTTTCCGATCAATGCAGAGGAGTTCTGCATTCTACCAGCATATGGAATAGTTCTATAACTCAGTAATGGTCTTGGTAGGTAACTATGGTGTCTCTGGATGAAGAAAATGTCTTCAAATCCATTTTCACTGCCTACACTATTCTTTCTGCAATTCCATTCGGTTGTGGATTGTATGTTGGTGTCTTATAAGGGAGGCATCCTATTTGTTTTAACCACAAATGCAAAGTTTCATCACAGAATTCTGATGCATAGCCAGAGACTAATGTTTTGTGATTTAAATTATTCTGGAAGTTCTGCCAAATAACCACTGGATTCTTTTGTCAGTTTCATTATCAAACATGCAATAATTAAACCATCTGTGACTGACTCAACTTGTTAGCTCTCTGGTATCTATCTAATGGAAAAGTATAAGTTACAGAGTTACTGGATTATTTTAGAAGATTCTGAAAGATTTATTTTTAAAAAAAGATATAGAGTAGTGTTTCTCAACTGGTGCACCTCAGTGCCTGCCCTAATACATCCTTGAATGGTAACCAGGGCACTCCAAGCTAACAGAAGAATGATTTATTAATTATTTATTTTTAAAAAGCTAGGCACACTAAGCACACGGCTTCCATGTCTAAATTATCTGAGTTATTACTTTCAATCTATAAACACTGAACAATATGATTGGATTCACGGCCTAGATCACACTCATCCCCATTCTTTTGATCAAGAGTAGGGATTTATCCCTTGTTTTCTGTTTAGGATTGGGTTTCTAATTCCTTCTAAAGTTTCCTAATTCTCTTTCACTCCTAGCAACCCTTTGCATCTTAGTGGCATTATCACCTTGCCAAATGATCAAGAAAAAATGTTTATATATATACCTTCTCTTTTTTTCTTTAAGCAAAGATTTCACACAAGCATACTTAACTAATACTTGCTTATTTCAGGAGACTTCTTTATCGTTTTCCTATTTTTAAATTTCAGGACTAATTTTTCCTTATGAAAATTTAAAGTGTGCACCAGAGTTTTAGTTATTGTATAAGTGTTCCCTGAAGTAAAAAAATAATTGAGAAACACTGAATGAAAGAGCAACGATCAAGGGAGATGATTAAAACCATAATAGTAGAACCACTTTTTATAACAGAAGTATAATAAAAAGTAGTTGATATTGTGAAAATTTGCTGTCACACTCCACCCATGTCTATTGAACAGGTTAAGAGGCTCATCCCTTGTTCCATGTCTAGGGTGTGGTTTCCGACTTTCTCTTTTCCAATCTTTTCACTTTTCCTTTTTGTTTATTTTTATTTTTTCAATTGTAGTAGATAGACTGAACTATCGCCCGGTTCACACTCCACCCATGTCTATTGAACAGGTTAAGAGGCTCATCCCTTGTTCCCTGTCTAGGGTGTGGTTTCCGACTTTCTCTTTTCCAATCTTTTCACTTTTCCTTTTTGTTTATTTTTTTTTTCAATTGGAGTAGATAGACTGAACTATCGCCCGGTTCACACTCCACCCATGTCTATTGAACAAGTTAAGAGGCTCATCCCTTGTTCCCTGTCTAGGGTGTGGTTTTCGGCTTTCTCTTTTCCAATCTTTTCACTCTTACGTAGCCCCCTGCACACCAGTGGCCTTACCGCCTTGCCCGGGGTGATATGATTTAAAAAAAAAAAAAAAAGTAATCAAGGTAGTTATTTTTAATTGTATCCAAAATGTCCTGTAACTTTTATTCATTCTCTTATTCTAGATGTGTTCATTCTTGTCTCCCAGCCACCAATGTTCCCAATTTTACATGATACTGCCAAGGTGCAAATTGCTTCTAGCTGTTTTATTGTAATTTCTTTAGTCTTTGCTGTTTTGGGGCTAACACAATAGTCAAGTCTTTTCACTCATTTAGTAGGGATTCCTATGTAGACTTAAGATGTTTTTTTTTTTAATCGTATCACCTCGAGCAAGGCAGTAACGCCACTGATGTGCAGGGGGCTACATAATAGTGAAAAGATTGGAAAAGAGAAAGCTAGAAACCACATCCTAAACAGCGAACAAGGGATGAGCCTCTTAACCTGTTCAATAGACATGGGTGGAGTGTGAACCGGGCAATAAATTAGTCTATCTACTCCAATTATGCCAAATATAAAAGGGTTGTTGACAATGGTTTCCTCAGCCATACAATCATATTCACACTTCTTTTTTTGTGAATTGTTGTAGCCAGATGTTAGATAAAGTAGTTGTTTTTTGTCTATATTTCTGAGATGAAGTAGTTTTCACATTATTCAGACTATTGTCCTCATCTTTATTGCTATTTGTACAATGTTTCAGCTGTTGTACGTTCTGCCTTTCTTCAGGTGCTAGGAAGTTCGAACAGAACCCTTTATTGCAATCACTGGGGTATGTAGAACCTCTTTTGGTAGTCATGAATTATCTCCCTCTAACCCTGTAAGTTACTTGTTCACCACTGCTGTAGCCTGGTATCAATAACTCATGACTACCAGAAGAGGCTCTATGCAAGGGATGGAGATGATATACCCCAGTGATTGTAATAAAGGGTTCTGTTTGAAATTCCTATCACCTGAAGAAGGCCAGAGCATACAACGTCCGAAACATCGTAGAAATGGCAATAAAGATGGAGACAATAGTCTGAATAATGTAAATACTGCAGTTGTTCTTTTATTATTATATATTATACACTTCTAATTACAAAAGTTATTGTTGACTGTTTTCATGATGATGCTGGGATACAAAAAGTGCTTTTCTCCCATTGGTTGAGGTAAGTTACTTGGTCACATGACAGTCGCTTCATGACATCACTCCAGATAGTGATCCTAGCATGAGTCACACATTCAACTCACTGCAACCGAAGAAAAAGGTTGTTCCCTTCTGTCTAGGCCCAAGGCACAGGTAAAATTTGCCTACACCAGAATCTTGCAGGGAACTAGATAAATTCTGCCACGTCCTGATAGGACAGAGCTTACAAAGCTGTAGTTATGTTCTGCTGGAACATAGATACACCCTGCAATGTCTGATAGGACAAAGAGTTACAAGCTATGGCCATGTTCTATTTGGGACAAACAGCTTACAATAAAGCCATCTCACTGGGATATAGAGATGAATTTGGCACCTTTATATATATATACTGTAAGTGTGGACACTTGTTTGTATATATGCATTATTTGTATGGTATAATATCTAAAAAATCTCTCCTGAGTTACATCATCCATTCATTTCATTTCTCCATTTCAATTTATCATTACATGAGTGACCCAACTTAATATCATTTTTCTACCCACATGGGAATATAAGATATATTCCGTCAATACAATCAATGTCATTCAGTAAATGTGTAGTTTTCCATTTGTTGACACTGTTAGACTGACACCATAGATGTTGCTTTGTGTGCTGTAGGCATTTTCCTGAACTGCTATTTACTATTGCTGTGTCAAAAAATGGTACACATAATTCTAATTATGGCACAATTTTTCAAATGTAAAGGAACATATGCCTTGATTATTGATATTTCAAATTTACCTTGGCACTCTGACTGCTACCACTGAAATGCAATATTAAAAATGGACTAATCACAAGGAATAATGAAAATAAAACTAATCTTTTCTTTCTACTTGTAGTGATAAAAACAAATAAATAACCTGTAATACTTAGCACAAGATTGTTGGAGTTTGAAACCAAAATAATAATAAATAAATAAATAATAAAAGAAAAGTTTTTTAAAAAATTACTTTTAAATGCAAATAAGAATGATAATTAACAATAACGAAAAAAACTGAGACTATAAAAAAATAGTTAAATACAAAAATTACCATCATGCATAAGAACAAGTACTTTTGGGCACCTAGGTGGTGTAATGGTTAGCAAGCTCATCTTGCTAGAATCATTACAATTAAGTAGTGAGTCACTGGGTGTCCTTTACTTTTGGCCTTGTGCCACATCTAAGCTATGCATAGAAAATCACCATAAGAACAGGTGCTTTGCTGCTAATTGAAATAGAAATCAAATTTTCTCTTCGTCTTTGACAGCCAAATGAAGTAGATGTCTGTTGACAGCTCTCTGACACAGCAACAGCACACATTGCTATTAAACAGATAAACTATTTATTTCTGTACTAGCAGTATAGCCCAGTGTCGCTTGGGTGTAATGAAAGCTTTAAAACTAATCCATGGTGCTGGAGCTCAGATTCTTTGGATGTTGGCACAAAATACTAAAAAGCAGCAGTTGTTTCCAGTCAAAGCAAAACCATAGATTGAAAGCAAAATGAATGGATGTAAGTCAAATTTTGATTTCCGGTATTGATGTCAAATATGTTTTCTGTTGCAAACTGAATTTGAAGGCTAAATAAGTCATCTGAGTAAATGGTATCATAGCTGAGACTAAGAACTATAATTATACCTACTTAGAGCAAAAACCAAAATAATAGAGCTGAAAACCTGATTTTGATCAGACTCTATAGGTTATTATGGTATCGATTTCCAATATCGGAGTCAAATAAGTCATCCAAGGATAAACTAACTTAAGTAAGTCCATGAAAACTTATCATACCCATCGGGAGTAAAATTGGAGAAAATCAGTCTTATTGATGGCTGAATATCAGTTTTTGATCAGATTTGATAGAATATTGGGGGTATCGATTTCCAATATCGGGGAAAATGAGTCATCTGAGAAGATCTACTAATGTTTGAGACTAAAAACTATAATTTTACCAAGTTTTTACCAAATCCTGATCTTGATCAGATCTGATCAAATATCAGGGTATCAATTTCTGATATTGGGGGGAAATAAGTAGCCCATGACCTGACCAGAAGCTTAAAGAATATTTGTGTGAAGTTTGGTGAGAATCAGATAAAAATTGTGGATTTGTATAAAGGACAGACAGACACACGCACAAACATCTTGTCTTTTATATATATAGATACATATATATTCTTTGAAATATGTAATTTTTCTGTGAAATGTATACACTTTGCTACATTTTGTTTTTTTTGTTTATGCTTATTGTGTTGTATCTTGTATATATTTTGTTTGTAATTTATATATTTCTGCTGTGGGGCTGATGTCTTCTTAACCCCCAAACAAAACTGCATATATTCAGTGGCGATTGTGGAACTCTGAAAGGGGGTGGGAGGCACTTAGGGACCAAGATTTTTCTGAAGCTATCTCAAGCAGTGTCTTCATTTTCATACTACACCACTATCATATACACAATTTAGGAATGAGTTTGAGTATAAGTATGTCACTTCACTAAATTAAACTGAATAACTTTTCATTCATAGAAGTGGAGTTCTAATCTATTCTTGCCCTCTTTTTTACTCTCAAGCTGTTGTAACACAAGAGAGGTTAATTTCAAATCAAAATCAAAGAGTTAATACTAACATCAATATTATCAGAACAGTGATTTGTCTGCTCTGATTTTTTTTCCTCAACAATATTTCTAAGTTAATTAACATTTTCCTTCAGATATGAAAATATGACTTTTAAGTCTCTTTTCCTCCCTAACAACATGTCTTTTTTATCTATCTGGTTGTTTTATTCTGTTTGTTTTTCATTCAAACTGGTCTCTGTATATATCCTTAAAAATCAAAATGAAAAGAAAATGCAGAGGAAAAAGTGTTGAAGATCAAATCTTATCAAAATCAGAGATTCATAAATTTTTTAAGCTTATAAAAGTGTGTGGGGAGAGCAGCCAACATTTGCCACTGCATATATATATATATATATATATATATATAAAACAAGGTACATCCAGACAAGGAGAGCACATCAGAGCAACCCACAACACACACTTTTATAAATATGTTTAATTAATTTCAGTTTTTTTATCAAATATATCTGTTTTATATACATTATTCAAACTGTTATCCTCATCTTTGTTATATTCACAATGTTTTGGCCAGTGTACACTCTGATCTTCTTCAGCTTCAGGTGATTGGAATTTTGAACTAAACACTTTGTTTTCATCACTGGGGTAGATTGTTCTCATTCCACGAGTCATGCGATTTCCAGATGTCTTAGTTATCTCCATTTAACTCAATTCTCTAAGTTTTTGTTTGCTTACGTCCATTCATTTTTCTTTCCATCTACGGTTTTGCTTTAACCAGAAACAACTATTACTTTTTAGTCTTTCGTGCCAACGTCCAAAGAGTCTGAGCTCCTGGACCATGGATTAGTTTTAAAGCTTTCATTAAACCCAAGCAACGCCAGGTTATACTGCTAGTTCATTAAAACTCTATGATAGGTTGTAGCAAAATGTAACTATCCTCTTGCCTCTTCATGCATTTTTTATCTTCTCATTGACATCATTGGAGTAGATAGACTAAACTATCACCTGGTTCACACTCCACCCACATCTATTGAACAGGTGAACCTGTTTAGGATGCAGTTTCCGGTTTTCTCTTTTCCAATCTCTTCACTCTTACATAGCCCCCTGTACATCAGTGGCATTACCGCCTTGCTCGGGGTGATATGATTAAAAAAAAAACAAAGCCAAAATTTACATATAGGAAAAGATACTATTGTAAGAGAGTATTGAACTTTGCAATTTGTTTTAAATGTGTAGCCTGTGAAGCCACCATTTTGTATTTTTTGTACAGTTTACATACAAGATATGTTTGAATCATTGTTCACTTTCTGGAGGAAAGCTATTGGTAAATTTTTTGATTTGTTTCCCCAAAGGCCTTTACCCGTCAAATCTTTCCTCAGTCAGTTAAGTGCCATATGTGATACACGCTTTGGTGATCATGTCTCAAAAGAGACATGACTGACTGGGCAGAAGATTATCCCGCAGTAGGTTGCCATTGCTTTCTGCGGTAGACTGGTTGCCGACCAAGGCTATAGAACCCAGTCTGTCCTGCTATTTAACCCATAACTGGAAGGAATAGACAGATTAATACCTTTCCCAAGGGTATTTGCGTGTAAGTGAATACAATGGATTCAACTGGAATTTGAACTCGGCTCCCTGGTTTCTCATTCCGAGCTGATATCCACTGTACCACAGCCCACATCCTAAATCTTTCCTAAACTTCCTTAATTACGTGAAAATGTATATGCTGAACTCAAATCGATAATTGTTTATTGAAGAAACCTACCCTTTTTTCATGTTACTCACCAGAAATAAATCGGTCTATATCTCACCCCTTACCACCGTTCTCATATCTGATTCACCACTGAATCACTTGAGGTGTAGGATACTTATTTCGGCCAATTTACTTCCTTTGAGCAATTACTCCGCAATTTTTGGAACTCAATTTCCACGAAATAATTGCAAAAAAGAAGTAAATTGGTCAGAATATTGGCAAACTACGCATGAAGTCACTCTGTAGTGAATAACATTTTTTGAAGCGTGGTTATGGGGTGAGATAAACAGCGAAAAGAAGTTCGATATTTTTCTGGTTGTAAACTTGAAAAAAGGTAGGTTTCATCAATAAACAATTATTGATTTGAGTTCAGCACATACATCTGCACGAAAATAAGGATGTTTTGGAAAGATTTGAAGGGCTAAAGGCTTTTGGGGAACAAAACAAAAATTTACCAAACCATTTTCTTCTTGTGTTGCAAGAAATGCATGCATCCCTGGCTCTCTTTGCCCTCTGTGGTAGTTCACTATGTAAATAGTCAAAAAGTGAAAACAACAAATTTAAATATCCAATATACTGGAGATTTATTTTACAAGAGACCATTAATTCTAAGCATCCACTGGATTTTGGAAAAGTAATCCTTGCTGGATATGTGTTGTGGTACAGTGGATATCGGCTCGGAATGAGAAGCCGGGGAGCCGAGTTCGAATTCCAGCTGAATTGATTGTATTCACTTATGCGCAAATACCCTTGGGAAAGGTATTAATCCGTCTATTCCTTCCAGTTATGGGTTAAATAACAGGACAGATTGGGTTCTAAAGCCTTGGTCGGCAACCAGTCTACCGCAGAAAGCAATGGCAACCTACTGTGGGATAATCTTCTGCCCAGTCAGTCATGTCTCTTTCGAGACATGATCGCCCAAGCGTTTATCACGTATGGCACTTAACTGACTGAATCCTTACTTTTTGCTTTCAACGTACAAAAGTAATGCTTATTTACACATGTTAGTTTGTGATATAAAAATTAAAAACATCTTCGAAAAACCCAAACCATGGCAAATTTCACAAGTTAGTGTAAGAAGCAAAATTCTGGCTCCTAATTGGATAGCAAATAGAGAATTCATATGTGATCAGTCAAACATTTTTTCACACCTAAGTGAAAATACTTGCTGGAGCCAGTCACATGATCAGATTAATTACTTAAGGACATTCAGTGACCGGTCAAGATGCAGAGTCAGATGGGAGCAGTGAAACGAAACTACTTAAATGTAATGGGAGAAACTTCAACTACAACCCGGATATAGGTCGCTTCGCACATTGTCCTCCTTCTTCTTTCTCATGTTTTGATTTCTTTTACTTCTTCTTCTCCATTCAATTTCATTCATACCAAACAAACGTTTACACATACATACGCATATACTCTTTCAACAATTACTACTATGAACATTTTCTACAACTCTTGATACCCTTAACTTTCTAACTGAACATTAATTTCTACGAATTCTTATTATTCATTTCTTTTCATAAATTTCTATTTTAAAATGCAAAATGTATATTTTATTCTTACATTATTCCACACATTTCCACATATTCCAACCTGCTGACAACCAACCTTCTGATAATTCTGATGATGATAATTCTGCATAAATCTTGTAAGCTATAGTGAGTTCGGTTAAGTATGACACAAGGCCAAATTAAATAAAAATTAACCATCTCCCTAATAGTTTCAAGTCCATGAGCTGCCATCAATGTTATAGGCTAACAACAGTAGTCTACTACTGTCAGCAACATAGCAATAGATAAAAAGACTGGCCAACTGATAAAAAATTAAGGAAAATTTGGGTGGCAATAATTTTTGTTTATTAGCATTTGGCAGACCTTACTTAAGCTGTTACATTTTTTTTTTTCAGAACTAAAAATTATTGATTTGTTATTGATTTAGATGGGAATGTCCTTTTTATTTTATATTAATACAGTTTCACTTTCACCCCAATCAGAGTTATTGCCTAGCTGTTTGTAATTGTCAAGTCGGAAACTGCTTCTATCATTAACATATGCATATCTTGGTGCCGGTATAGTATGTGGGCTACCTTTTGATTCAGTATGTGACCTACCTTTTAATGTGGCATACAAAATTCTGTCACTGGTACGTGGCTTACCTTGAATGTGGCCTACTTTAAAAAGCATTATAAGGAAGTATTAACTGTCTGGTAAGAGTTGGAAGATAATTATAAATAGCTGAATTCTTTTTACACTGTGCATCTAATTGAATACAGTAACACTCTTTACTGAGGAAGGACATATTTAAACCGGCTAGGCCACGTACTAACTATACCAGAATCAAAGAGGTAGACCACATTCCACATACTAACAAACCGGTACCCATATCTTTTTAATTTTCCGAATTTTTTCATCTTTTTTAACTTTTTAAAAAAATTTAGACTTCTTTTATATGACATTTTTTGGAAGCACCAACACAAACATTTCCATTTCATAAATAAATTTTATTAATTGTACACTTATAACCATTTTTTCTTTTTTTAAGGATTGTTTTTGTAATCACTCCTACTGAAAAAGAGAAATATTTTCGTACGCAAAAGGACAAAGGCCAATAACTCTGTAAAGTCAGGGTTCGATTTGATCTTGTATTCGAAATGGCGATACTTCTAAATCGATAGCAAATCAATATTTTTCCATTTTGAAAAGAGTTGCAGCCTAAAGAAAGTCTAAACTAAAGGCTTTGAAAAAGGATTCCAATCTACAGAAATCATTCTCCAACCCCACAAAAAAATGTCTCTGTTTTTTACAAAATAGAACAGTCGTGTCGGCAACTAAAAAAAACAAAAAATTGAAATCACATGTAATTCTGATATTTTAATTGTTTTTTAGTAAATCTTTTTAAAAAATGAAGGTAGCTTTTTGTTTTGGGTTTTTGCTTTCATTATCGAAAATGCGTAAGAATTTTGTTAATTAAAAAACGGTACAGATCGGTTAAAAAATCAAACTACGAAATTCTGAGAAAAGCGAAAAAAAATTCAGTGCGTTCCTGGCTTAGAAATGTCGCTCCTCTTGGTCTTCATAGTAGCATGTTAACAAACAACAATAATAATACGGTTAAAATTAGGAGAATAATTTTTAATCTTCCGTAATGTATAAATGCACATTTATTTATTTTATGGCGTACAAACGTGTTCAGTTGTAATTTATGCGAAACTCCTACCACGTTATTTAGCTGCTGTCAGTCGAAAAGGATATTTGTTAGTAGTTTAACGAGACGGTAAATATCTATTCTTTAACAAAACTCGGCTTGACCTTTTAATCGCCTTATTTCATATTTTATGTTTGAAAGTTATTTCTTTGGAATGTATTTTTTGAGAAATTTGTTTTTGCATTTTCAGTGTCTGTAATTCGTAAAAAAGAAAAAAATCGCACAAAAACATTATTTTTATCGTCAACTCAAAACCCTTAAAGATCAAAGGATTTTTTATATATAAAAATTATATGTCTTTATCCTTTTTAGAACCTTCGAAATTTTGGGTAAAAATCTTGTTTTTCAAGCGTCAATATGTGACCATAAATGAGTAAAGGGAAAATTAAAGCGTATTTTGCGGTGAAAAAAAGTCCAAAATTGGAGACCATAATTTGCATAGGCAAAATAATGACAAGTTATTGGGTCAGTATGCTAGAATTCAGAGCTGATTGGCGATAACTAGTAGTTCAATTTTGCCCCCCCCCCCCCCAAAAAAAAGGATTTAAATTCTTCAAAGACCTCTCCTTCTAACTAATAGTCAATGAGATGTAGGTCATTCAGTTAAGTGCCATACGTGATACACGCTTTGGGCGGTCATGTCTAGAAAGAGACATGACTGACTGGACAGAAGATTATCCCGCGGTAGGTTGCCAACCTAGGCTATAGAGCCCAATCTGTCCTATTATTTAACCAATAACTGGAGAGAAGAGAAGGATTAATACCTTTCCCAAGGGTATTTGTGCATAAGTAAATGCAAGGAATTCAACTGGAATTTGAACTCGGCTCCTCGATTTGTTGTTCTGCGTTGATATTCACTGCACCACAATGCACATCTTGCAGATACCTCCACTATAAATCACTGAAAAAAAAAAACAGCATAGTATGATGAAGAAAAAAGGTCCAAACTAATAAAAACAAACTTTTCCCATCAAAATCTTCATCATTTATTAAAAGGAAAGATCAAAGTTTTTTTTAATTATTTCTAATTATTTTAATCCTTTCTAACATGTTCAAAAATTTTGGTTAAAGTCTTGTAATATTTTCGTTAACGGGGATCCAAATCGGTACGAGAGTTTACAATGGAAAATGTAATATTTGCATAATTCACTTTTTCCTCTTGACTGACACATTATTTAGACATTCTTGCAAAAATTAAATAATTGTCAGATTTTAATAAAACTCAGAACTCATTCACAAATGAATTAAATTATTTTTTAAATCATTTTTAAAAAAACTTAGTAAATTTTTTTTTTTATATATCTGTTGTTAACTCCTACCTCCACGTAAATTCATGAAATTTCAAGAAATTAAATTCTGTAGGAAAAATTGGTTTTATTGGTTACATGCAATACTCATGTAAATCATGTATTTTTTTTTCAAACATTTTGTCTTTATTTCTCAAAATCAGCTCCTAATAATAAAATAAAATAAATGCAATAAAACTATGACATTATTTAATTTGATAAGCTTTTAATTGCTTTAATAAATAAGGACATTATATAGCCAGAAAAAAAAGTTTTTTCGATTTAAAAATTAAATTTTAAAATAATTGTTTTAATTTTTTTCTTTTTTTTTGTAATTATAATAATTTATAACATTTCAAAAATATTTTTAAAATACTTCAAAGATTTGTTGGTGTTATTAAGTGAAGTCTGTATTTACGAAATATCATAAACTGACAAGTTTAATACAAATTGTGCCTTCATATTTTTAAAATAATTAAAAAAAATTTTTTGTATTCAAAATCCTTTTTTTTTTTTTGTTTGGTAATTTCTGTGTGTACATTAATAGGTGATGTGTTTCACGTTTTCTTTTTACAGGAAAAAGTTTTGGACAATTATGTCACTTGTGTTCACCATAGACACTTAGTTTATCCCACATCTAGTTGTTGTTGCACGTCAAATTCCGGGAGTGTCAGAAAGATCAACATTCCTTGATTAAGAAATAGTTTTATAAATAAGTAATACTTGTGTAAATCAGATTATTAATTTAACATTAAATTTGCTAATTTTTTAAAAATAACATATTTTATTTTTGCAAGATTTTTAAAACCAAGAATTAACTTTAGTTTACAATGCTCAAAATTGTCTGAAAAAATAAAAAATCTCAAAATTTTAGATTACAATCAATATAATTTCTGTTTGAAATACACTAAAGTATTTTGCTTACTAGAAATAGTAAATTTAATCACTTAGTTTTTAATTAAAACTAAAATAAAAGTCTCAAGAAAACTTTATTTTTAAAAATTTGTTTTAAAAGTTAGTTATCGAAAATTAGTGGAAATATCTAATAAAATGCTTGCCATTGAATTTCTCAAGTTTTCATAAAATTGAGTAAAATTAAAGCTGGTAACAGATGTAAAAAAAAAAGTTATCATAGCATTTCAAATATTATGCATATTTAAAATAATTTCAATCATCTGCGAGTAAGTCCTAAAAGTCTCATTAAATCTGACAATTGTTTGATTTTTGCAAGAATTTCCAAATCAACTGGAAATATTGCTAAAACATTTAGGTACTTCCATTCATTTGCTGAAAAAACAGCATAGTATGAAGAAAAAAGGTCCCAAACTTAATAAAAGTGAAGTCTTTTTGTCAAAATGTTTGTTATTAGTAAGAGGATAAGAATAGAGTATTTTTTAATTACTTTCTTATCTGTAAAAAATTGATTTTTTTTTTCTTTTTTTGTCAGCAGGTGACAAGATTTTTACCAGAGTGTTTTTTTTTTTTTGTTTTTTGTTTTTACTATGGATATAATGCAATATTACAAAACTTAGTTTTTCTGGTGAAAAAAACATTAATTTGGAAATTCTTGCAAGAATCAAATAATTGTTGGATTTTAATGAAACTTTCAAGATTTTTTAACAAATGAATAAAATTATTTTTTAAATTATTATTTTTAGAATATCATGGTAAAATTATTTTTACTTTTGATCTGTTAATACACTGACTCCATGTAATTTAATGAAGTGTCAAGAAATTAAATTCCATTTCGAAAATTTGTTAGTTAAACACAAGACTCCTTGGGGAATGTAAATTATTATTTTTTTTTTTTTTTTCGAAAGTCTACTCTGAATTCTTCAAAGTCTTGTTACAGTTAGATCATTAAGTTATGACATGAAGATTATATTTATTAATCAAAAATTGAAAAGTTTAATACAAATCTTTCAACTAAAAGATTTTTTAAATAGTTTAAAACTTTTTCTGTGTATTTGAAATTTTTTTTCCATGTATGGTATTTTCTGTGTGTACATTAAAAGGTCATGTGTTTCATAGTTTCTTCCCTATACAGGAAAAAATTCGAGCAATTCTGTCAATTCTGGTAAACCATACTTAGCTTATCACCACATTTGGCTGCCATCAATAACTTAAGTCGGAAAGCTGTGATCTCCATGATTAAGAAATACTTTTATTCTAAATTTTATGCTATAAACAGATAGTACTTGTTTCAAATCAGATTAATTTAACTTTAAATTTTCTAATTTTTTAAAAATAGTATGTCACAGATATATATTTTATTTTTGCAAGATTTTTCAAACTGAGGATTAACTTTTGGTTACAAACTTATTAAGCTGTGACAATGGATGAAAAAATGATAACTTTTTAAAACTCAAGAAGTTGAGATTCAGATCAATATTATTTCTATTTTAAATATACTAGAGTATTTTGCTTACTGGAAATAGTAAATTCAGTCATTAGCTATCAATTAAAGCTAAAATTAAAGCTTCAAGAAAACTTGATTTTTTTAAAAATTCAATTTAAAACTTACATATCAAAAATGAGTGGAGGTACCTAGAAAAATTATGCCAACCACTTAGAACAAAAGAAAGAAAATGGTTTTAATCAAAATTTTGAACATGTTAGAAAGAATTAAAAAAATGTAATAAAATAATAAAAAATTATTTTGGTTTTTTCTCTTACTAAGCTTGTTGCTAATAATATTCTGTTTTCATCAAGTTTGGAATTATTTTTAAAAAGAAATTATCAAAAATAATTTTATTTATGAATAAGGTCTGACAGTTTAATTAAAATCCAGCAATTTTTTAATTTTTGCAAGAATTTCAAAATCAATGTTTTTTTTTTTTCACTGAAACAGGCACTAAAACACTAATCATAAATATGTTGACCATTGATGCAAAAAAAGTACAAGATTTTTAGCCAAAATTTTGAATGTGTTAGAAAGGACTAAAAAATTTAATAAAAAAATTGTTTTGGTCTTTTGTGTTAATAATAAACATTTTGATGATCTTTATTTTTACTAAGTTTGGGTTTTTTTTTTTCATCATGATGTTTGTGTTTTTCCGAAAAAAACATGCAGGTGCTTATCTAGGTATTTCTACTTTTTCACGGTAATTTACGAATTCATTTAAAAAGGAATTTTTATAAATGAAAACACATTTTTGAAGTTTTCATTTTAGCTTTAATTGAAAGCTAAAGGATTAAATTTACTATTTTACTATTTTCATTAAACAAAATACTTTGGTGAATTTCAAACTGAAATTATATTAATTGGAATCAATCTTTTTTTCTAAAATAAAAATGATTAGAAACTTTTTTTAGTCATCTTTCATTGCAAAAAATTTTGAAAACAAAATATACTTCACTGAAACTTTATTTGAGAAATATTAACTGATTTAAAATATAATTAATCTGATTTAAAACAATTATTATTAACTTAAGACAGAAATGCATTTTAAAAACAAAACAGTAGCTGTGTTTTTAGCCAACATTGCCATGTTTTATGTAATTAAGGGGTTGACAGGTGGTGTCACAATCATTGTTCTACTGAGACTTTTTATCTGAAAAACTTAACTTAAGAAAATGATGTGAGCACCTTTTTTGTATAATTTTAAATTTCTAAGCAATATAATAAATGGTGTAAATAATCTAATAAATAGTATTTATTATTTTTGCCAATTCTGAAGAACAAAGAAAACTTTTAGGTTTTATTACGTTTCTAATCATTGCTTTTTAGAACCATAGAAAAGCAAAAGAGTAAAGGTATTTAAAAGAAAAGCAGTATCAGTGGGAAAAACTACTATTTGATATAATCGTTTTTTTGTGTTTTTTTTTATGTTGGCTGAAATGTTCATCTATGCCAAACATTTTTCTCTTTTGTGTGGCTCTGTACTTTTACAAAGCTATAGGGTCCCAGTATGTTCTACTAGAAGATATAGGTTCATTCTTTTCTCAAGGGTATTTGTACTTTGGTGAATGTAACAAACCCTACTGTAATTCTAACTCAGCTATCCAATTTCTCATGCTGAGTTTGTATCTTGGACCACAACACACATCCTAATGAGGGCAGTATTCTAATAAAGAAAGGGAGAACTTTCCATTGAATTACATGGATATTTGTTGAGTAGTATAAAATTTCATAAATTCCATGAACAATATTAGTTGTAGTTCATTTACACGCCACTAAATATTATCATAATCATATTTTAAATATGACTTTCTGGCAATATCAGACCTTCATGCATACGAAAATTGTTGAAAGGGCATTTTTACCTTGACATTGCTTATTTTAACAACCTTCATTCCTTGGAAGTGTTTATTGTTTGAAAAATAAATGATTACTATTTTAATAATACCTAAACATGTGAAATTGAATTTATATATTTTTTTTGTTCTTGAGAATTCACAACAAAAATGATAAACACTTCATGAGATTGTTTATTTACTGTTTGTTGGAATGTTGGCTAATTGTCAATTGATTCAATTTGATTATAAAATAGTAAATAATGATTTCCTAATAGTTGGTTCACATATTTTAATAATTCAGTAAATGCTTATAAATTTATGAATGAATTTTGTTTTCATATTCTATATAAATCAGCTAATGATAAATATTGCATTGCATTTTAATTGTATTACTTTTTAGAATGTTGTCAGTATAAAATTATTTTTGTAATTAATTTAATAAGTAATGCTTAATATTCACTAGCAGAAAAATATGTTTTTTATTTCAATTTTAACCTTTGCTTTTTAAAGCAATAAATGTTGGCAAAAACTGAAGATAGTTAAAATAATAAAGGTGTCAAAGGAAAAACTTCTTTTTGACACTTTGCTGTGTTTTGTTCATTTTTATTAATCAACTGTCTTCTTTGTTCACAGATATCAATTATGGAACAGAACTATTTTCAAATTGGAAGAGATATAGTCTTCTAATGAAAAAGTAAAAACCTATTCTTACAATTGTGCACATCTGCATTTCAATAAAAATTATGCTATAATAGTAAAAATAACATGGAAGTAAACACATCAGAGAAACCATTTTCTTGTAAATTGTGTGGATTAGCATTTTCACAGAAATCCAGATTAGCAGTTCACGTGAGAATACATACAGAACAGAAACCATTTTCTTGTCATGTATGTGGATCAGTATTTTCGCAGAATTCAAGTTTAAAAAAACATATGAGCATACATACAGAAGAGAAATCATTTGTTTGTAAATTTTGTGGATCAGCATTTTTAAGGAATTCTATGTTAAAAGACCACATGAAAATACATACTGGAGAGAAACCATTTTCCTGTCAGGTGTGTGGATCAAAATTTTCCAAAAATTCTAATTTAAAAAGCCATATGAGAATACATACAGGAGAGAAACCATTTTCCTGTCAAGTGTGTGGATCAAAATTTTCCATGAATTCTAATTTAAAAAGTCATATGAGAATACATACAGGAGAGAAACCATTTACTTGTCAGGTGTGTGGATCAGCATTTTCCTTTAAGTGCAGTTTACAACATCATATAAGAATACATACAGGTGAGAAACCATTTTCTTGTCAAGTGTGTGGAACAGCGTTTCCTCGCAATTCTAGTTTAAAATACCACATGAGAAGACATACAGGGGAGATACCATTTTCATGCCAAGTGTGTGGATCAGCATTTCCCCGCAATTCTAGTTTAAAAATCCACATGAGAATACATACAGGAGAGAAACCATTTTCTTGCCAAGTGTGTGGAACAGCATTTTCTCGCAATTGTCATTTACAAAACCACATGAGAATACATACAGGAGAGAAACCATTTTCATGCCAAGTCTGTGGATCAGCATTTTCCCGCAATTCTAATTTACAAAACCACATGAGAATTCATACAGGAGAGAAACCATTTTCTTGTCAAGTATGTGGCTTAGCATTTCCTCGCAAATGCAGTTTAAAACTCCACATGAGAATACATACAGGAGAGAAGCCATTTTCTTGCAAAGTGTGTGGATTAGCATTTTCCCACAATTCCAGTTTAACAAAGCACATGAGAATTCATACAGAAGAGAAACGCTTTTCTTACCAAGTGTGTGGACTAACATTTCCAAAGAATTCAAATATAAAACAAAACATGCAAATACACACTTGAGAGCAACTATTTTTCTTTCAAATGTTAATATCAGTATTTTTAAAGAATTCAAATTTAAAAGCATGCATTGAAAAATATAGTTGCCTTCTTCAACTATGTGTGCATCTGTTTTTTTTTTACAGAACATTAAGAAAGTTCCTGTGAACTGAATGAAAAATTCAGTTTCAATTTTCATAAGTTTACAAACCATAATAAACATCTAATGAAGATTGGATAGTGTAACATCTGAAATGTGATTATAACAACGACGATGTGGACACTCAACCAAACAAATCATTGTAGAAATGATAATGCCTAATCTCAAAACTTTAAATCAAATGACTGATTCCCATTTTTATGAATTGCCTACAAGCATTTTGTTATTGTGATTTTGAATTGTTAATCCTTTATAATTTGCCATATTTTTTATTCTGTCATGGATTATTATATGTGACTTGTCAGTTGAAAATTTGAAATCTTTTAATTCTCATCTTAAAACTTATTCTGATTTTTAATTCATTACTCATTCCAAGATTTCACAACTGTGGTCAAGTCAGTTTTAAATATTTGTCTGAATCAGTGGTTCTCAGTCTTTTTATATTCCTAGCCCCCACTTTTGACTGATCATTTTTTTGATGGTCTCCTCCTCGCTGTTTCATTTCATAAAAGCTTCTTTTTAGAAATTCCGGAACAAATTAAGTGATATTTCTCCATAAAAATTTAAAAGCTGTTTATTTTAAAAATGAATCCACTTAAATGAGATAAATTTTTATTTTGGCCAAAAAATGCTTTGTCGATGAATTCTCACAAATTGAACAATTTCTGTGAAATAAAAAAAATAAAGTTATGCAAAACAAAAAGTTTTGTACATAAGTTTTACATAAACGCCCACTAGTAACATAAAAGAAACTTGAAAATTATTTTATTACAAAGTTTAAATTCATTAGAACTAATATATAGAGGGTAACAGGGTTGTGTCATTGTGGCCTTTCAAATCCTAAAGTTTTTCTGTGGCTTCATAAAATTTACCATAGCCTCCTTTTGGTCATTTGGCTCTGGTTAAGAACCACTGGACCAGATTAGAATGAGAATAACAATTTTATAAAATGAAAAAGTAACATAGTATGAGAATAATGATTTTATAAAATGAAAAAGTAACATATTTTAATAGAACATAACTGATCAGAATTAAATTTAAATGTTATATTGTAGCTTTTTTTAATGAATAATAATGAAAACAAAATTACAAGTTTTCCTGTACAATATCTCCCTTGAATTTCACTTTTTTGAAAACATTTGGAATCAGTTGTAAAGGACAGTTGATTTTATGCATAATTTCACCAAAATAATATTATATGAAATTTGACAGCTTAACACTATTTTTTTTTGTACATTATTCTAAAAAGAAAGAGAAATAAGTGTGTCATTCTCATAATTTCTTTGTTTACAAATTACAATATTTAATAAATCTAAGACAGTTGTATACACAAAAGCAATTAAAAGTGTTTCTAATTAGATAATGTCTTAATTTCTTTGCATTTTCTATTTTGTGATTCAAGGCAGATTTCTAATAACCAGGATCCTGTTTGACCAAAACATTTTGTTGATTTAAATCCTCTGACCTATTCTTAAAATAAATGCAAATATAAAGTAATTCATTAAAAATTTCTTGGACTTACATAAAAATTACATGAGTGAGAGTTAACAGATATAAAAAAAAATATATTTATACCAAGATTTTTTAAAAAGGAAATGTTTAAAAAATAATTTAATTTCTGAACAAACCCTGAAAGTTTAAAATCTGATGATGATCTGTTTTTTTTTTAAATTTTCAATCATTGTATTTTCACTGTAAAAAAAAACAATTCTAAAATTTCCCTTACAAATTTAAGCACCTGTCTTGAAAATTTTTAAAAAAAGATTCTAAAAAGATAACCTATTTTTACATAAAAAATCCTTTGAATTTTCATCTTAATAACAAAGATTTTGATGATAAGATTTTGTTTTTTAAGTTTTAGGCATTTCTTTCATCATGTATTTTTTGTAGGAAATTTTTAGAGGTACTTAAATAAGGACTAGTTTGAAGAATCAGGAAATGTAAAGTTTAATGGCATTTTTTGTGTGAACATTTTTTATGGTTGTTCAAAAATAGAAATACTTTTGAATGACCACTTTTGACTGATGCTTCTTTTTCAGAAGAATAATATGATATATGAGAAATCAGTATGTATTTAATTTCTCTGTAGACAATCCTTTGTACATACACAAACCCATACAATAAGAAATGAGTGAAGATTATTTAAACATTCTATATCTCATTGCAATCAGTTTATAGCTAAAATTGATACCCATCTTGGTGATCATGTCTATTCAATCCATTACTGACTAGGCAGTAGGTTGCCATTTCTTTATGCAGTAGACTGGTTGCTAAACAAGGCTATAGAATTCAATCTGTCTTGCTATTCATAGCTGGAGGAAGAAGAGATGGATTCATGCCTTTCTCAAGGATATTTGCATGTAAGTGAAAGCACTGAATTAAACTCAGTTCTTCAATTTCTCATTCTCAGCCAATATCCATTGCATGACAACGTGCAAAAAACTATTTTTTTTTCTTTTTAAAGGCCAGTGTATTGATGAGAGGGAAGTCTGAGGATAATGATGTAACTCTTTATGGTCAGCTTAAAAATAACAAAATATAAATCAACACTTTTTTAGCAAGTGTTTTAAGAAGTAGCACTTAATCTTTCCTAAAACAGAAACCATGAATGTGAAATTGGAAGAAAATTGGTAATAGCACATATATTAAATCTTTCATGAAAATTCAGGATATGGGTTTAATAAATTTGTAACACTTTATATGATTCAAAGTAAGTCCCTGTTATTTTTATAAAATAATAATTGAGTTAAAAGAATTCATCACCAAGGAAGTAAATGATTAAATTGCATAATTAGTAATTTTTGGAAACATTGAAAAAATATTAGAGTAAATTAATTTATTAAGCTATGTCTACAAAACACTTGATTTTGTTGGAATTAGAATAAGTTACACCATTTACATTATTTGAAGCATGCTCCTCATCTTGTTTTTTCCATTTTTGTGTTTCAGCCATTGTACGCTCTGGCCTTCTTCAGGAATTTCAAACTGGCCTCTTTATTATTTTACACTGGGGTATATCATTCTCATTCCTTGTGCAAAGCTACTTCTTGTAGCCATGAGTTATCTCCTTTTAACTTAAATCTCTAAATTATTTGTTTATTGCTGCTGTAGCCTGGTATTGAGCTCACAATTCTTTGGGTCAAGTCACTGGAATTAACCAATATCTGTATCCATGAGTACAACAGAAAGTGAATTTCTGGCACTTATAAACCTAATGTTTCAGTAACCATTTTTTTTACCAGAGTTTATGTTGCAATTATTTATGTTAAGGATTTTCTCTAGTGATTTTTTTTTTTTACTAGAGCTCATATTGCAATCTTGACAGCTTAACACTAATGCTAATGATTTTCTCTATTACTGCTTCCCATATTGTATTCATTTTTATGCTTGGTTGGCTTAGGAAATTTTTGTAGCCTAGCATTTGTGCTGATTCCTTAAATTTACATAGTTTCCATGGCATTCCCTATCTATTTCACCTTCATCCAATAAAAGGCATTGATCCCCTTTCTCCCTCCATACAATAAGTTAAATCAATTTTGTTACCAGATTACTGAGATTTCTTAGTGCAAATCTGATTCCTTATTTATCAGTTCAAATTTTTATTCCTCCTTTTTGTCTCTGTTATCAGTGTTTCATTATTTATTGAGTGATGATGGCAATTCCTTTCAAGAAGGGACAGCATGTGAAGAACTGGATATTTAGGTGCCTAAGAAATTGCTGTCTAGCAATTAACACTGCTCAGATGCAATTCTAACATTGTCGGACTCTCTGCCCAAAACCAGTGAGTAACTCAGATGTGGTTCTTCCGAAGGGTAGAGTTTTGTCTGGGAAGAAGTAGACATTTAATTTTTGCCTTAGCTATATGCCTCAAATTACCCACATTAAAAAGGCCTTGTGACTCATTTCGCCTCAAGGGGAGGCAGTTAAATATTTAGGTGCCTAAGAAGTTAGACAGGTCCAGAACCACATTGAGGGTCTTATATTTGTACAAATAAATAATACTTATTTTAATTTACTATATATATGTGACAGTAAACATTGTAGTCTATCTTCAGGTAATTTTGTCTTTTGGTTCAAGTATATATGCTGGTTAATGGTGCATTATGTGTAGTATAAGCTATTTTATCATCTTTTTAATTATTAGGTGGACAGTAATTATTAAATTTCAAATTATTCTAGAGGCTATTGAGTACAAATATGGATCCCAATATAGTTATTTTATAGTATTGTTTTTACTTATTATTATTCATTGCTTAATTATTTGTTGTTGATTGTTATTATTTTGTTGTAACAAAAGAAAAAAAAAATGATTGACCAAAACACAGAACTAAATCATGAAAAAATATTTAATTTACAAAATACACAAAATAAAAATATTTACAAATGTACAATTTTTTCATTCAGAACAGAAACAGAGTTTACTTCTCACAAGTCTTATGAGGAGAGAAGGGGAAAGTAAGGAATCAACTATCTTTACCACGTTAGGCTAGCAAGTATTCTAAGTACTGTTTTTGGAAACCCTCAAATGTGTATATGAAGAATAATTTTCAGTTTGGTCAATGACAGAGTCCAAAATTCTATTTACTGAATTTGTTCTATGAGGTTCTCTTTTGCGTTTTTGTTGGTTGGCAAATTTTCGTAGAGATTCTTTTGACTGGATATAATATTCTGAATCACGCCAGAGTTGATAATGTCAGCAAATCTTTTTTACAACTGACTACTCTTTTCCCAAAACCTATTTTTTAGAGGAGATAGCACCTAATTAGGATATTTCTCAAATCATCTCGAATTATCTAGGTCTTTCTTGAATATTCGGGAATGATCTAGAATCTTCCAAACATTCTATTTTTAATTTCTCTATTTAACAACTAATTCATGAATAAAAACTTTTTGGTATTATCAACCAGGACTCAGTAGAATCCCTTACTATAAATTTGTATTTTTTTGTGGACTTTATTAATATTTCTTTTTATATATAAATGCATCCTCGTAACAATGTTCACTTGTATTTGTTTGCATTCATAGTTTATTAATCAATTTAGTATTTAAGTGATTTTGGGATTCATTAAATAACTTCTATATTTAAACAAGTTAGAAAGTATTTACATTATTTGGACTATTGTCCTCATCTTTGTTGCCATTTGTACGATGTTTCGGTCGTCGTACGCTCTAGCCTTTTTCAGGTGCTGGGAATTTTTAATTGAACCCTTCATTATTTGGATATAGACATTGGTTAGCTCCTGTGACTTGACCCAAAAAACTATGAAAGATTTGTGAGCTCAATACCAGGCCACAAGAGAGGTGAACAAGTAATTTACAAGATAAGAGGTAGATAACTCATGACTACCAGAAGAGGCTCAAGGCAAGGAATAATAATGATATACCGCAGTGATTGTAATAAAGGGTTCGGTTCGAAAGAACTTTCAATGGCCAAAACATCATACAAAGATGAGGACAATAGTTCGAATAATGTAAATACTAACACATCTCAGAAATACAAAGATCAAACAAGCTTGATTAAGAAGAATCAACAAGGTCTGCCAATTTTTTATTGTATTTTCCTAATTTTCAGATGAGGCATTGAGTATTGTGCTCAAAATTGTGGATGAGCTGTTTGAAGTTCATATTTTACACTCAATGTAAGTAAAGACTCAAAACCTGTAAAGCTATTATTATACAAAATAAAAATTTAATTTATCACAGGAGATGGTCTCTTGAAAAGTATATGATATTAATATTTTATCAGTATTAAAATATAATAAAATAAAGAAATCATGTCATTTTGTGCAGCATTGTTCTTAATAGCTGTTACACATAATGTCATGTTAAAGCATTTCATGCATCCAGCTTCTAAAAGAATACCAGAAGTGAAAGAAATTCTAACTGCCACCCGAATGCCACATTGGTTCTTGATAATGATTGGGAATTCAAAAGTACTTGAACAAAAATAAAATATGAACGTTGGACAGTTTATCCTCAACTTCAAGCACAATACTCAATACCTCATCTGAAAAGTGGAAAAATACAATAAAAAAATTGAACAGACAAACCATGTCAGTTGCTTTATTCAAAATTGCTTGGATTAATATTAGCTGACTAAATGCACCTTATTCAAACATGTACCGGTAAAATAGTTGATGGTAGATCAGAAAAGTGCTCAATGCACAATCAAAACAAACTGAATATGCAGAACTACAATAATATCAAATAATGAAACACTCACCACTTACTTGGTACATAGGTTTCTACCATGCTGGTCTCTTCAGGCAAAGTCTCTTTGCTTGAAGAGACCAGCATGGTTGAAAGCTAAGTAAGTAGTGTGTTCTGTTCTTTGAGATTATATATATATAATACGCTGGTTTCATTAAAAATGACAAACAAGGTATTATGGTTAAGTATTTTTATGTAATTTTTTATGATGTTATGATTTTTTTATTTTGCGAACATAAATTATATAAAAATTGTCCAAATGTTTTGTTAATCTGAGTGCTTTCAACTGTATTTTTAGCCATTATCAAGGATGGATGTTATTTTAAGTGTAACAGAATATTTGTAGTGTTATGTACATTTGTAGAGTAGTGTATATTTGTTATACACTGAACATGGTAAGTATGTTGTTAGCATGTTCATGGCAGATTTTCTTCAGTGTTGAGTTTTTCTTTTTTATCAAAAATGCCTCTATTATTTTTAGTTGTTTTTTGCATGTGGATAATAACTTCTCTGTCATTTTTAATGAGATCTGCATAAAAGAGTAATTTGTTGCCCAAATATATGTTATATATATATATATATATATATATACTAGCAGTATAGCCTGGCGTTGCTCGGGTGTAATGAAAGCTTTAAAACTAATCCATGGTTCTGAAGCTCAGACACTTTGGACGCTGGCATGAAAGACTAAAAGTTTCCAGCTAAAGCGAAACCGTAGGCTGAAAGAAAAATGAATAAATGTAAGTCAAATTTTGATTTCCTGGTATTGATTTATACATATATTATCGATTTTCTGCACTATTGTAAAAACTGCAACTTTGAAACTTCTGAATATCGTTTCTTATGTCTTTGTCTATGAGTGTATCAAATTTGATTAAAATTGGACCACTCTTTGCATAACCTGATTTTTTTCAATTATCGATTTTCGATATTTATTGGGGGGGTACCTCAACACAAAACCTAGCTAAGAACACTCGTAGACGCTTATCGTACAACTGTGTAAATTTTCAAGAAAATCGGTTCAGCTGTTTCAGAGTCTATAGGTAACGGATACACACACACACACACTCACAGTTCCATTTATAAATAAGTTTATATATATATATATGTTATTCAAGTAAATTTATTTAAGCAAAACTAAAGATTAAATATTCATTTTAGGATATGAAATAGTTAATCTCATGGGAATGAAAAATAAACATTTTCTGTAATTTTTAATCCAATTATGTTGAGAAAAAGTTTCTTTTCATTTTTCATGAACTGATATTAATATCATGGTTTTTCACAACTCCAACAATAAAAAAATCTGTTTTGTCATTTTGAGGAAAGTCAAACTTGTTATTTCTATTCTAATTTAGAGAAAATTGAAACAAACCGAACATTTATACGTAACATCAGAAAGTGACAGTTTGAATTTCTAGGACACATAATGAAGAAAGAGGAAATGGAAAATTTGAGACTCACAGAACATATTGAAAGTGGGAGAGAAAGGAACATTACATAACCTACTAAATCAGCTTATATGAATAGATTGCAGAATTATTGAGGAGAGATAGCAAAAAGACAAATTTACTAAGAGTTACAAAGAACAATAAATTGTAGAGAGACATGAATGCTAACATTATGATGGGACTTCCAGCAGCCACCCTCTTGACCTGGGGCAACACTATCTACTCAAAGCATTTCATATAAGCCTCCATGTTGAGTCTAAGGTCCTCACCAAGAAATTCTGGAGTTCTTTTCTTATCGGAAACAATAAGAGTGAGTTTTCTGAGCTGCTGCACCTTTGTAATCACCATTAGACTCATCCAACTCTTTCTAAATCTTCTGCACTGTCTTCAGATTGAACCCAAACACCCTGAAATGTTCATATTGGATGTAGATTATGTCAATTAAATGACAACCTGAAAAGGCAAAACATGTAGGAATTTCGGGGTTATATAAGTCTGGCGTTTTGGGCTGAAGAAAGATTCTCAGTGGCTGAAGACACATTCTCACTGGCTGAAGAAACAGACAGGCTAACAACTTCTGATGTTCTTTCATATGTGCATGATCTCTTTCTGGCTACCATCCTACTCCTCACAATTGTCACAGCACAGCAAAAAATATAAGATTATATTTTTATATATGCATGTTCCTCATCTGTTGGGGCAATCGTTATTTTCCAGCAGTGTTTTATAACACAACTTGCAACTAATTTTGTCCTAAAATTGTAGGACTAGCACTTGAACCAACCACTAATTGCAAACAAAATTGTTAGCCATTGTAATCCACTAATACATACAACACTCTCTCTAGTGTAGATTGCCAATTTCTGCAACTTGTTTTGAAGTTTAGGCTTCTCATAGTCAGTCAGCCCACAAACTGTCAAATGCGGTACAAATGATCACTGAAATGGTGGCTCCAATGCCAGTCTTTATTTCATTAACATGTATCTGTACCCTTAAGCAGTTCATTTTATCATTTTTGTAGAAGTTAAATAACCTGTTCACCAAAGCAGGGTTACTACTGATGACTGAGATGGTTTATTTATTTTTTTTTTTTTTACTAAAGTTCAATATAAAGCCTAAGAACCACTCCATGTAATGGGTTACTGTGTAGTGTTGTATGAGCATAAGAAAGCGAAGTGAAGGTATTAGGGCCATGTAGGAAAGATAACAGCTGACTCAAGGAGGTTAATATTTAATTCTAAGCACCATTAATGACCTTTCATCATGGCCCTCTGATCTAGGCTGGTTTGTTATCATTGATACTTCTGTAACTGTCTTTTTTACAGGCAGGGGTGTTGACCATGCACAAACTTCTTTATCCTCTGAATGAGGTGATCCACTATAGGCTGGTTTTGAATTCAAAGTGTTTCTTTCTCCAAGAGTGGTTGCTATCCAAGGCTATAGACCCCAGATTGTCCTGCTATATACTCATAGCTGGAAAGAGAAATGATGGGTTCATATGTTTCCTAAATGTATTAACACGTAAGTAAATGTAATGAGGTATGGGGGAGTAATAGTGGATGCACAGTGGGGTAATGGATACCAACACAAATTGAGAAATTGAAGAACCGAGTTTGAATTTCACTCACATTCATTACGTTCACTTACATCCTGCTACCCTTGGGAAAATTTAATTAGTGAATAATATTTTAGAGTTCAGTCAGAAATGTTTAAAGTATCAAGTGGAAATAGACATAAAAGTTGTAGTCAGCAATTTTATATCTCATACCCTGTTTTCTTTATTTTTAATTATGTTGGTATAATAATACAACATTATTATTATTTATAAATCTTCAGTGGGCAAACTGAAAGTTTTTACTGAAAAACAATGATAGATTTTAATACCTTTTCTAATTTTGGTCTTTATTCATACTCATGGCATAAAATTTGTTAATGGTGATGTAATTGGGTATCAATTGTGTCAGTAGAAACAAACAAGAAATGCAAGTTCAATTATAAATCTGCTGAATATATATGCCAGGTCTTGATAAGAATAGCGAAGCTGACCGTACATTCAAGCTTTAGAGCTATGGTATTTCTCGACAATTGTTTGATTTAATCTAATCGCTCATGTCAAATCATGAAATGAAAGTTGTTTTAAATGGGCAAGCTTCCAGATGCTTTCATGCAAATGCAGGCATGACTCAAGGCTGTATTCTAGGTCTTATGCTTTTTCTGATTATCATTATTGATCTTCCTGATGTATCTGGTTATCAAGTTGGCATCTATACAGATGACACCACCATTTACAACTGTATTTGTAAGAAGTCTGCCAAGGCTGAGAAAGTAAACCCAGGCCTCAGCACTTTAAAAGAACCTCCAATTTGTGATTGAATGGGGTAGGAAATGGCTAGTAAATTTTAATGGCTCCAACATGAAGCTGCTCTTTTTTAAACCCCACAGAGAATCATTCCTACTTACCATCAGAATGGATGACACGAGTCTTCAAGAGAGCAATGCACTGCACCTCCTTGGCCTCACTCTCTCAAATGGAATGACTACATAAATCCATAGCTGCATCTACTGCTA
Organism: Ascarosepion bandense; assembly: GCA_037127315.1. Taxonomy (NCBI): domain Eukaryota; kingdom Metazoa; phylum Mollusca; class Cephalopoda; order Sepiida; family Sepiidae; genus Ascarosepion; species Ascarosepion bandense. The sequence continues at coordinate 1,303,253 of JBBBDQ010001586.1, read as the reverse complement.
GGAAGGTTGGTTCTCTGTCAAGCCAGGAAATTTTTCTTGTCAAAATACATTTTGCACATTTATAAATCTACCATTTGCCCGTGCATTTTAATATTGTTGCCATATCTGATCGAGTGTTACTGCAATTCTTTTTGAGATTTTCGGCAAAATCCAAAGGTGGATCTGCAATGTAATTGATCCTGACCTGGCAGTTCATCTTCAGTCACTTTCTTGCCAGTGTAATGCGTCTTCCCTCTGTCTTTTCTCCAATTATTTTTCATGGAAACTACACGGACGCGCATTTTTTCCTGGTATCCTGACCACATGTATTTACTTGTGCTACTAGATTGACATCAAGGTTCCACCATTTTACCATAAAATTAGTTAAATCCAACCATTTCTTCTACTCAAACAGTTTCTTTTTAACACTTTTTGGTTTATAATTTAGTTTTGTAGGTGAAAAAACAAGTAAGATATTTGCGATGATTTTCCAAAATTCACCTTTTTGGAAAAGGTCAAAGGGTCATATCTCAAGGCCCCTTTGACCTAAAGATGTAAAATATGCACCATTCAATTCATATCACGAAACTCTATAAGTGCACCAAATTTTTAAAAAATCTGTGTCAGTGATGGTCAGGCACTTGTTGGTATGTCATAAAATGATTCAATATCAATAGTGTACCTGATTCAGACAAACAGCAGTGCAATGGTGACAAATTCTAGACTGAATGACCTTTATTTGTAAGTATGGTAACCTATATTAAAAATATATTATTTTTTCTGAACTAATTATTTTGTTTCATTTTTTTCTTAAATAGAACAAGTAAAATTGGATATACTCAGCAATTATACATTTAGAAAACATAATTCTACTTTTATTGAAAAAAAAAAACAAATGAAAAATAAATTATTGTAAAGTTTAAATTATGTGGCTTCAAAGATTTGTTAAAAGATGAGCATACATGATGAAAAAAATAACCAAGACTTATTCAAAACAATTTTTTATCATCAAAATTCTTATTATTAAGAAGAAAGACCAAAGTATTTTTTATTATTGTTACATTTTTTTTTTATCCTTTTTAGAACCATTGAAATTTTTGTTAATTTTATTTTTGTTGCATCAATAAGTGACAATAAAGTAGTATGGAAAATTTGAACTTTTTATTTTCTGTGAAAAACACTTTCAGAAATTGTTGCAAAAATCAGATAATTGTTGGATTTTTATTAAACTGTTAGGGTTTCCTCACTAATGAGTATAATTACTTTACAAACGATTTTAGCAATTTCAAAAACAACAAAAAATATATTTACATCATTTGGTCTATTGTCCTTTGGCAACAAATATGAGGAGAACAGTATAATGTAAATACTCATCTCAGAAATATAAACAAATAACAAAAAAGATCATTCCAGTCAGTTTAAATTGTTTGAAATATACCAACATATTTTATTTATTGGAAATGTTAAATTTTAATCTGTTTATTCTGTTAGTTTAGAATTAAAATTAAATTTAAAGAGTAAAGTTAAAGTAATATTTTTAAATTTTAAATGCATTAAAACTTAGGTCTCGCTTCTTTTTTTTTTAAAGATTTTTGGAGTGTACTTATTTTAAATGTCCCATTCATTGAATATTTTTTGCTGAAGAAGGACAGAAATGAATTTTCGTTTAAATTAATGACTCCTTATGAAATTATCTCCCTTGGTGCTCGCTCTTTCGGAAATATTTGGCAGCGATGGCAAGTGATTATCGTTTTTAAATGTAACATTGTAAAATGTAAATACAACCGAGAAATTAATAGTTTTATAATTAGTTTTTGTTGTTATCTTCCATTGACTTAAAGAAAACAAACCAGACGAAAAGGACAAAAAGAAGTAAGTTTAACGTTTTTTAAATTTTTTTTAAATTAAAAAATAGTAAGTTTAACGTTATCCTAATTTCTTTGTTTAAAAAATTTGAATTAAAAAAATAGGTACCGTCACTCACATGTAGCCTAAATAATTCTGTTTAATTTAACTAATCTTTTTTTACCTTAAATTTAACTTGAATTATATTCGCTTTATCTGTATTAAAAAAAATTCTTTATATAAATAAAAATTTTAAGCATTTTTAATTTAAAACTTTCGCACGTTCATTCATCAGACCACCATTATTAACGAAAAAAATGTAAACAACAAATTTCAAAATTCTTTTAAAAACATTTATTTGTCGAAGGCGTGTTTCGAAGTTAGTAAATGTACAGATTACATAATTTAAAAAATTGACTTCAATAACGTGTCAGCGACGTATATTTTATTTTTGCCAGATTTTTAAAACAGAAATGTGGCTACTGTTTAAAAATGTGTCGATCAATCAAAAAAATGGCGGTACTTTTAAATTTTTCTTTTTAATCTGAAAAATTTTAGATTCCAATCAATATAATTTCGCTGAATATGCTTTCTGAATAAATAAAAAGTAATTTCTTTTAAATTAATTTTAAAATTTAATAAGAAAGAATGAAATTAAAATAACCCAACTAAGTTAAGACATGCATGAAATGAACAGCAAGGTTCAGATATGGAAATTGTAAAGGGAAAATGTACGGGCGAAAAACTCATATATACAGAAAATTGAATCACGTGACCTGTTACAGGTATATATCCCTTATGGCTATCCGTACAAAAAAAAAAAAAAAAACGGGAAATCAACACGCAAAAATTAACAGGTTTTAATTAATTTACTAAAAGGAGCACCCCTTTTTAGAGTAACTGTTTAATTTTTTTGATTAATAAATATATTTGCCACACATTAATTAAAAAAAATCTGAGGGACCTCTAAGGAGGAAATTGTAAAAGACTTATGAAACTTTTAATAAAAAATAAAATAATAAAAATAAAAACAATTCTTGTAAAAATTCATTACTAACGGAAAATTTTTTTTTCTATTCAGACTACGATATAATTTTAATTTATGTTTATAAAAGCAATTAAAAGTTTATCCAAATAAAAAATGGCATAGTTTTATTGCATTTTTGTTATCACACTTCGGAGCTGATTTTCTTATAATAGGAAAGTTTTTTTAAGAAAAAAATGACAGTTGATTAGCATTCCCCAATGACTCCTGAATTTAATTAAAACTATCTATATGCGGGGACCTAGTCACATTTTTCGACATTTCTGAAAATTAAATGGTGTGGGGGTTGACAAATTTAAAAAAAATGTTTTACCAATATTTTCTAAAAATAATTATTTCAAAACCTATTTCAGTCATTTATGAATAAGTCCTAAAATCTTCATCAAAATCAGACAATTATTTGCTTTTTGCAAGAATTTCCAAATTAATGTGTCTTTCACAGTCAAAAAATGCCTTTGCGTAATATTACGTTTTGACGTAATAAAATCTAGCGTCAATTTACCTCTCTTACTGACGAGAGAGAAAAAAAAATGGTTCTTCCAATAAATGAGCCTGTTAGAACCTGTTAAAATAATTTTTAAAAATTGTAAAAATAATTAAAAAATACTTTGATCTATCCTCTTCATTATAGCATAAACATTTTGCTGATAAAACTTTTTTTATTTAGTTTGAAGCATTTTCCTTCAAACTATGCTGCTTTTTGCAGCTTTTTTCCAGGCAACAAGCATACATACCTAATTAAAACTTACCTTTATCTGATTTCAAACAATTGTGCTTGCTTACTCTCTGAAATATTCCCTGTAATTTTTTATCAGATTAGCTAGTCCGAGCATGACAGCTTATCTCAAGTGTTGATAGATTTAATGACAAGCAGAATGGGGGCCCGAAGGCGACAAAAATATACGAATGTAATTTATTATGTAATAGAAGACAATCCTTGAATCACATGACCTTTTAATGATGAGTATCACGTATGCCCCCACCCCCGTACAAATAAAGATACGGGCAATCAAAATACACACAATTAAAATGATTTTAATTATTTTAAAAATTGACGGGGTCACTTATTTGTATTAAGCTTTTAAATTTTCGATTAGTAATTGTAGTCTTCATGCATTAATTACATACCCTAGCTGGCCCATTAGAGGAAGAAATTTAACAATTTTTAAACCTTTTATAGATAATTTTTATATATAATTAAAAAATGAAAATAGCTATTATAAAAGTTAATTATTCATAGAATTTTTTTCTTTTCAGACTATGATATGCTTAATTTATATTGTTCATAAAAGCAATCAGAAGTTTATCCACATAAAAATTGGCATATTTATTGCATTTTTCGCAATTCGGACCTACTTTTTAGAAAGACGGGGACAATTGAAGAAAAAAAAAACACTGAATCAGGATTCCCCAATGACTCCTGAATTTTTTTCTATTGGTTTTTGAGTGGCCCAAAGTCGAATTGTTACACATTTCTGGAATTTAATTAGTGGTGGGGTGGTAACATACTTAAAAAAAAATATTTTTACCAATATTTTCTAAATATAATGCAATCAAAATTGATTTCAGTCAATTACAAATAAGTCCTGAAGTTTTCATCAAAATCCAACCATTATTTGATTTATGCAAGTATTTCCTAATTGATGTCTTTCATGGCCAAAAAAAGTGCATTGCATAACAATTACATTTTTTAACTTAATAAAATAGCGGCAATTTGGATATTGCACTGACGTAAGAAAAAAAAAGACTTTCTACAACAATTTCAAACATGTTAGAAATAATTAAAAAAAATTTTTTAAATATTTAAAAAATGCTTTGTTTTATCCTCTTATTGGTAATATAAACTTTTTTGCCGATAGAACTTGGTTTTTATTTAGTTTGGGACCTTTTCCCTTCCTACTATGCTGTTTTTTCATTTATTTTTGTGGAGGTACCTACATAACTGTATTTTGTTAACCTGATAATTACTTTTGCTTAAAATGTAATGAAAATAATGTTTATACGCTGTAATCTATGAGTTCAGATGCTGACACCGATCGCTTTCAAGCATAATCTTTAAACAGTGCCAGTTACCCACCACCATAAAAAACTAGGAACAACAGCCATTCAAGAAATTTGTATTTTATGTAGGTATCTTTAAAAAATCGCTAAAAAAATGTACATACATGATTTTGCTTTTCTGGCATCAAAGAGGACTGTAAATTAATATTATAGAATTTTTTTTTTTTTTTTTTTCAGTGAAAAAACAGATAAGTCAGGTTTTAAATGATACTCTCAGGACTTTTCCAGAAGTGAATTAAATTATTAGAAATGTTTTTTAGAAAATTTGATTATTCTTCCCCAACTTATTAAATTTTTTTGAAATTTCGAAAAATTCATTTTTATTTTTTAAGTTAATAAATCAAGTTTATGTACCTCCACTCATTCAACTAACTTTTAAATTGAATTTTTAAAAATAAAAAAAATCCTTGAAACTTATTTTGTTTTAATTGAAAGCTACATGATTAAATTCACTATTTTTATTAAGCAAAATATGCTGGTGTATTTCCAACAGAAATTATATTGATTGGAATCTAAAATTTTTCAATCTTTTTAAAATCTTTCAATTTTTCAGCCATTTTTTGAGCAATTAACATATTTGTAAACAAAAGTTAATTCTTGGTTTTGAAAATCTTGCAAAAATAAAATATACATCTTTGACACATTACTTCTAGAAAATTAGCAAATATAATGTTAAATTAATCTGATTTACACAAGTATTACTTATTTATAGCATGAAATTTAGAATAAAACTATTTTTTAATAACATAGTTGAACTTTCTGACCTGCATGCCATATTTGAAATGTATTGACAGCTTACCAGTTGCAAGATAAAGTATATGCATGGCAATCACAAGTGATATAATTTTTAAAAATTAAAACCTTTCTTAAAGCTTTTAGTTTAGTTTTTTAAGTTCATTTTCTCGCTGATACATTTTTAAATTTAAATTTCCGGTGATCAAAGTATTTTGTTGTCAAAATTAGTTTTGAAACAAAACTAATATTTGAATCGACAGCATGGAGTTTTCATTTTGAAATCACTAATAGTAGTTGCTGATATTAGTGTCATTTTTTGGCTTATAGCCATCTATCATTACAATGTACCAAAACCATGATAAAAAATATATAATCCAGAAGAAATTATAAATTAATTTTTCTAAAGGTTTTGCTAGTTATTTCAATGAACATTTTCCAATTCATAAAATCATGCATTTTGAAATTCTGATACTCACCAAAATGAAGTTAGAATTCACTACGAATAAGAAAATTTATATTTTAAAATATAAAAATTACAAATTAAAATTTGTAATAAAATTCATAAATATTCTGTGAATGTGCGTTGGTCTAATGCTTTGGTTCCCAACCAGGAGTTCAAAAGATTCTAATTTATACCGGCATATACTCACAATGTGCTAGATGTGTGGCGCACACCCTATAATTTTATCCATAGTTTCAAAGTTGTTTTCTTCTACTTGTAAGATGCTTCTTCCCATTGGCAGTGCAAATCTCAATGTCATCAATAAGATGAATGAAATATCATATACAGTCAGTCAGTTTAGTGCCATACGTGAAACAGGCTTGGGCAATCATGTCTCTATCGAGACATGACTGACTGGGCAGAAGATTATCCTGCTGTAGGTTGCCATTGCTTTCTGCCGTAGACAGGTTGCCACCAAGGCTATAGAACCCAATCTGTTCTGTTATTTAACCCATAACTGGAGGGAAGAGACTGATTAATACCTTTCCCAAGTGTATTTGCGCATAAGTGAATGCAATGAATTCAACTGGAATTCAAACTCGGGTCCCCGATTTCTTGTTCCGAGTCAATATCCACTGTACCACAACGCACATCACTATGCAGTTGTTTCATATGAAGTAATGCTTATGTTTTGATCACAGGTTTTGTTTATATGTTTAATACTCATCCTCGCCAAGAAGTTGAAATGTTTCTTAATGTGCAGAAAAGATATGACCTGTTGGAGATATTAAAATCAAAACACTTTGAGTTTTGCCTTTCTTATTTTGTGGAGATTTTTTAAATCTTCAATCAGAGTCATTCCCTGTCAAAATACCATCTAGTTGAAATCTGCACTCACCGACACTGAATTACTTGAAATTTGGCACAAAGGTTCCCCTTCATGAGTTAGGAAAGTGTGCCAAATTATTTTGTGCTAGACTTTACTGTTCCAATTTTAAGGTGGGTGCATAATTTTTCTGTTTTGCCTCTAAATTAAGGCCATTGTAACACAGATGAATCTAAGTGTTTTTTTTTTAATTAAATAAAAATACTACCATACCTTCAATATTTCTGAAATTTGGTATGTAGGGCAAATAAGAAGTATAGAATCTAGATATTTCAAGCCTACACTTCATAGAGAATTTTATTTTCCTCCCCCAAATACATGACCCTAAAATCAACAACTTTTCACCTATGTAGCTTATGGTCAGTCTGTCAAAAATATGTCTTCTTCAATTTTCATAATATTTTTTGCCTAACATCTACAATGCCTGCTGAAGTTAACCAAAACATTTTCTGGGGGTTTGAAGTCTACTTAAGAAGATATGACCCTGCCAATTTTAGATTTTTTTCCTATGTATGTACAGGATTTCCAAGAAAGATTATAATTAGAGTTAATCATCCCAATGCTCCATGACCTCTGAAATGTTGATATTGTTTTAAATATCTTCTTAAACTATTCAATAAAATTGTTTTTATAAATTAAAAAAAAAATAAATAATTTTAATATATTTGCAGGTATTAATTTTTGTACAGATTGTCTTTAAAAAGTGGTAAACATTGCCTCATGTATGATAATCAGTAGTGCATAGAAAATATTTAAATGGCACTTAACAAATGAAGTTAAAATAAATTCTTTCTATTTGTGTTTTTTTAATTTTATTTTGGTAAATTATTTTCATGAACCAAAGAAAAACATTTGATTTTTATCATTCTCAAAAAGTGTCATGAAATAAATGTGAATCTTTAAAACATAATATTTGTATTTGCACTTAACATCTATCTAAACTTACTTATAAATGGAACTTTTTCTGTGTGTGTGTCCCCATTACCTATAGACTCCAAAACGGCTGAACCAATTTTCTTGAAAATTTACACAGTTGTACTATAAGCATCTGCGAGTGTTCTTAGCTAGGTTTTGTGTCAAGGTACCCCTGATAAATATCGAAAATTGATAATCAAAAAAATTGAGTTATAGAAGGAATGGTCCAATTTTAATCAAATTTGATACATTCATAGACAAAGACATAAGAAACGACATTCAGAAGTTTCAAGGTTGCAGTTCTTACAATAGTGCAGAAAATTGGATATCAATACCAGGAAATCAAAATTTGATTTTCATCCATTCATTTTTTTTTCGGTCTACAGTTTCATTTTAACTAGAAACAACTATTGCTTTTTAGTGTTTCGTGTCAACGTCCAAAGAGTCTGAGCTCCAGGACCATGGATTTGTTTTAAAGCTTTTATGACACCCGAGCAACGCCAGGCTATACTGCTAGTATTTATATAGTTGAAGGAAATGCTTTCATTACTTTTTAAATTTTTATTTTTAAATAATTTTTCAAAATTATTTTCGTGAAACAAAAATATTTGATTTTGTTTTAATCAGAAGAAAATCATAATAAAATAAATATAAAAGAGTCTATAACAGATTACATTTAAACTACACTATGGACTAAATTTTGTTAAACATGGCCTCTAGTTGGGTTATCAATAGTGCATAGAATATTTAAACATATTAAGTTGAAATAAATGCTTTCATTATTGATTGTGTTCTACTTAATAATTCTTGTTTCGAATTTTTTTTACAAATTTAAATAATCAGTTTAAGGAACAAAAATGATTTTTTTGGTGTAAAAAAATTGATAATGATTAAAACAATTCCTTAAAATTATATCAAAGTGTTTTTCCATTTTTATCTGGTCCCTTAACTGTCTTTGACCAATTTTCTTAGTTTATTTTTGCTGCTTTAACTTATTCCATTGTAGGGGTCCATAAGTGAATCAGTGACTGGAAAAGGGGGAGCAGGACAAAAAAGGTTGGGAACCACTGGATGGGTAGTGGCTTGCAATGAGAAATTGAAGAACTGAGTTTGAATTTCAGTTGAGTTTGTGATATTCACTTTAGGAAAAAGTTATGAATTCATCTCATCTCACTCAGCTAAAGATAAATAGCAGGACAGACTTGAGTCTTCGTTGGCAGTCATTCTAGGAGAAAGAAAACTGAATTTAAACCAATTTAAAGAGTATTGGGCTTCATTAGGTTATCTTATTTAAGACACCTCATTGGTGCTACAGCTACAGTGTATGTGGTACCCTTATGAAACTATTGGGTACCATGACATAACTGTCAGCTACATCTGGAATTTTCAGATTCATGTACCAAGTACACCAAAATATTTTAGCATATTCTAAAATGTGTGATCAGTAAGATAAATTTGGGTTAAGTTAAAAAGTTGAACAAGTATGGAAGCCCATAAACATCAACTATGTTTTTCAGTGAATTGCAACCTGACCAATGAAACAACAATTTTACTTCTGATTAGATTTCTGAGATAATAATTATTGTACACTGAATTATTGATTTCTTTATCTTGGCTGTTATGATTATAACAGGGTGGTAACCTTGGTTCTATGTTTTACTGTACGAAGGATATAGCAGCTGGGTAATCCTGGTTGAGCATTTTACTGCATGAAGGATATAACAGGGTGGTAACCCTAGTTCAATGTTTTACTGCATGAAAATGCCTAATGACAATTTCAAGCAGGAAATAAGACTAAACAGTGAGAAAACCCAGAAAAATGAATTAGTTATCAAATCATGGGTTCATTCTTTTTCCCAAGGGTATTTGCATTTAAGTGAATGCAACAAACCTGCCTGTAATTCTAACTTGGCTCTCAAATTTCTCATGCCGAGTTGATATCTATTACACAACACACATCTTAAGAAGGCTGCTTGTCTAATGAAGGGGAGGACATTTCCATATCTGAATTATGTATATGTTTGTAAAGCATTTGTGGAGCATAAAACTTTATAAATTTCATGAATAACCTGATGTGTTGCAGTTCATATAAATGCAACTAAGTTATCATAATTGTATTTTAAATATAATGACCTGGGAATATTAAGCCTTTATGCGCATAAAAATACATTGTCAAAATAATGGTTTGTCCCTCGACACTGCTAAAGTTTTCACTACCTTCAATTCTTGGAAATGTTTATTGTTTTTGAGAGATGATTAGAATTGGAATACAATTTAAACATATGAAAGTGAATTCATAGATTTTTTTCTTGAGGATTTACAACAAAATTGTAAACATATTTTATTTATTAGATTATTTGCTTTGTTACATTGTTTATTGGAATGGTTGGCAAAACATTGGCTAATTGCCAATTAATTCAAACTTTATAAAATGCTACATAATAACAATTTCCTTATAATTGTTTCAGATATTTTAATTAGTAAATTTTTATAAATTTACGAATAAAAGATTGTTTCCCATTTTTTTATGAATTAGTAAATGATAAATATTGCATTACATTTTAATTATATGAGTTTTTAGAATGTTAGTATAAAATTATTCTTGTAAGTAATCTTATAAATAGTCTCTAATATGTTTGTTGGGAATTCTCAAAAACAAAAAATGTATCATATGTTTTGGTTTTGTAACAATTCAATTCATCACTTTTTAAAACAGTAAACATTTCTGAGGAGGCATGAAGGTATTTAAAATAATAGTAGTCTTAAGGAGAAATTGTCTTTTGACAAACTGTTTTTTTTTTTATGGGTACGTAAGTCCAAGATTGCTGACTTTGCATTGTTTGTTTTATTAATAAGTTGTTTTTTTTGTTTACAGATATCAATTATTATTGACATTGCATTTAAATTTTTGAAAATCAAACTTGACTGAAAAGCAAGAATCCAGAAGAGTTCCATAAGCAACAAATGTGAGAGAAGAAGCTCTTGGCATAGAAACTTGGTTTTAATCATTTTACTCCAAGACACAAGGGGCTTTTAGGAGTGAAAGAGAATGAAAAGATTTTAAAAGAAACTGGAAACCCAATCCTAAATAGGGAACAAGGCATTAACTTCTACTCCTGTCAAAAGGTTGGAGAGGTATGTGAACAACAGGGTAGTTATACCACTCTACTCCTAGTCATTTTAATGGTAACAGGAGACCTTGCTGCAAATCTAGTATTGTGCTTTCTAAAGTTTCACAGAGAAAAGTTCATTGTAACAACCTTATATGAAAGTATAGAAAATGTACATCAGCCATGTTGATGGAAGGCAAAAAGGATTCTTTTAAATAATTCAAGAGAACAGTTTGATTTTGGAGGTGTTAACATTAACAATCCATTCCTTATCAGAGTTAAGAGCTGATAATTTAATCTTATCAAATGAATTAAACTTATTGACAGGAGTAAATAACTGTGTCATCAGCATAGAAGATCATTGTTAAGTGAATGGATCAGCATTTACACAGTTAAGTGCCATACGTGATACATGCTTGGGCGATCATGTCTCGAAAGAGACAAGACTGACTGGGCAGAAGATTATCCCGCAGTAGGTTGCCATTGCTTTCTGTGGTAGACTGGTTGTCGACCAAGGCTATAGAACCCAATCTGTCCTGTTATTTAACCCACAACTGGAAGGAATAGACGGATTAATACCTTTCCCAAGGGTATTTGCGCGTAAGTGAATGCAATGAAGTGGGCTGGAATTTGAACTCGGCTCCCCGATTTCTCATTCCAAGTCGATATCCAATGCACCTCAATGCACATTGAACTTAAAAGTCCAAAATCACATCAAAACGGGAGAGAAACATTAATGAACTAGAAAATGCAGACATGTACTTACATATAATTCAAACTTAAGAAGCACTCTGTGGATACAGATAGGAGATAAACAATTATTTAAAAAGTGTATGAATTGGAATATTCAAAGATTTCACTTTTAAAAATCCACATGGAAGTACACACAGCAGAGAAACTATTTTCTTGTCAAGTGTGTGGATCAACATTTTCACAGATTTCCAGTTTAAAAAATCATATGACTATGCATACAGAAGAGAAACCATTTGTTTGTAATGAGTGTGGATCAGCATTTTCAAAGAAATCTATATTAAAAGACCACATGAAAATACATACAGGTGAGAAACCGTTTTCCTGTCAAGTGTGTACAGCAGCATTTTCCAGAAAATGCAATTTAAAAGATCATATGAGAATACATACTGGAGAGAAACCATTTACCTGTCAAGTGTGTGGATCAAAGTTTTCTATGAATTCTAGTTTAAAAAGCCACATGAGAATACATACAGGAGAGAAACCTTTTGCTTGTCAAGTGTGTGGATCAGCATTTTCCTTGAATTGCAATTTGCAAGATCATATGAGGATGCATACAGGAGAGAAACCATTTACTTGTCAAGTATGTGGATCATCATTTTCCCGGAATTCTAATTTAAGAAAACACATGAGAATTCATACAGGAGAAAAACCATTTTCTTGTCAGGTTTGTGGAACATCCTTTGCCCGCAATGCCACTTTAAAAAGCCACATGAGAATACATACAGGAGAGAAACCATTTTCTTGCCAAGTTTGTGGCTCAGCATTTACGAAGAATTTCACATTAACACAACATATGAGAATACATACTGGAGAGAAGCCATTTGCCTGTCAAGTCTGTGAAGCAGCATTTTCCTTAAATTGTCGTTTACAAGATCACATGAGGATACATACAGGAGAAAAACCATTTTCTTGTCATGTGTGTGGATCAACATTTTCACTGAATTCGAATTTAAAAAACCACCTGAGAATACATACAGGAGAGAAACCATTTTCTTGTGAACTGTGTGGATCAGCATTTTCCTTAAAATGCAGTTTACAACGTCATATAAGGATACATACAGGTGAGAAACCATTTTCTTGTCAAGTGTGTGGAACAGCGTTTCCCCGCAGTTCTAGTTTAAAATACCACATGAGGAAACATACAGGGGAAATACTATTTTTATGCCAAGTGTGTGGAAAAGCATTTCCCAGCAATTCTAGTTTAAAAATCCACATGAGAATACATACAGGAGAGAAACCATTTTCTTGCCAAGTGTGTGGATCAGCATTTTCCCGCAATTGTCATTTAGAAAACCACATAAAAATGCATACAGGAGAGAAACCATTTTCTTGCCAAGTGTGTGAATCAGCATTTTCACGCAATTGTCATTTACAAGCCCACATGAGAATACATACAGGAGAGAAACCATTTTCCTGCCAAGTATGTGGATCAGCATTTTCCTCCAATTCTAATTTACAAAATCACATGCGAATTCATACAGGAGAAAAACCTTTTTTTTGCAAAGCATGTGGATTAGCATTTTCCCGAAATTGCAGTTTAAAAAAGCACATGAGAATCCATACAGAAGAGAAGCCCTTTCCTTAGCAAGTGTGTGAACTGACATTTCCAAAGAATTCAAATTTAAAACAACTCATGCAAATACACACATTTGAGAGCATGTATTTTTATTTCAAATATTAATACTAGTATTTTAAAAGCATACATTGAAAAACATAGTTGCTTATTTTTACAGAGCATAAAGAAATTTCCTGTGAACTGAATGAAAGTTTCATTTTCAAATTTTGAAAACTTTACAAACCATGATAAATGTCTGAAGAAGACTGGATAGTGTAACATCTGAAATGAAAGCTTTCTCTTGTTCTTAATTTGAATTGTTTATTTTTGCTACTTTGACTTATTTTTCTTCTGTCATGGATTATTATATATGACTTGTCAGTGGAAAATTTGAAGATTTTTAATTCTCATCTTAAAACTTATTCTGATTTTTATACATTACTCATTCCAAGATTTCACAACTGTGGTCAAGCCAGTTTTAAATATTTTTCTGGATCAGTAGTTCTCAATCTTTTTATCTTTATAGCCCCCACTTTTGATTGATCATTTTTTTATGGTCTACTCCTAGCTGTTTTTTTAATAAAAGCTCCTTTTTAGAAATTTTGGAACAAGTAAAAAGTGATATTTCTCCACAAAAATTTAAAAGCTGTTTATTTTAAAAATGAATCCACTTAAATGAAATAAACTTTTATTTTGGCCAAAAAATGCTTTGTCGATGAATTCTCACAAATTGAAAAATTTCTGTAAAATAAAAAAATAAAGTTATGCAAAACAAAAAGTTTTGTACATAAGTTTTACATAAACGCCCACTAGTAACATAAAAGAAACTTGAACATTATTTTATTACAAAGTTTAAATTCATTAGAACTAATATATAGAGGGCAACAGAGTTGTGGCATTGTGGCTTTTCAAATCCTAAAGTTTTCTGTGGCTCCATAAAATTTACCATAGCCTCCTATTGGTCATTTGGCTCGGGTTAAGAACCACTGGACCAGATGAGAATGAAAATAATAATTATATTTTAATAGAACATAACTGATCAGAATTAAATTTAAATGTTATATTGTAGCTTTTTTTAATGAATAATAAAACAAAATTACAAGTTTTCCAGTACAATATCTCCCTTGTATTTCACTTTTTTGAAGACATTTGGAATCAGTTGTAAAGGACAGTTGATTTTCAGCATAATATCACCGAAGGTTTTTAAAAAGCAAATATTTAAAAAAGAATTTAATTTCTGAACAAACCCTGAAAGTTCAAAATCTGATAATGATCTGGTTTTTCAAAAATTTTCAATTGTTGTATTTTCACTGTAAAAAAAAAATTCTAAAATTTCCCGTATAAATTTAAGCTTCTGTCTCGAAAATTGAAAAAAAAAAGATAACCTTCTTTAACATAAAAAAGCCTTTAAACTTTCATCTTAATAACAAAGATTTTGATGATGATAAAATTTTGTTTTTTATGTTTTAGGCATTTTTTTTATAATGTATTTTTTATTAGTAAATTTTTGGAGGCACATTTGAAGAATCAGGAAAAGTAAAGCTAAATGGCATTTTTTTGTGTGAACATTTTTTTATGGTTGTCCAAAAATAGAAATAATTTTGAATTATCACCTTTGATTGATGCTTCTTTTTCAGAAGAATAATATGCTAAAGGAGAATTCAGTATGTATTTAATTTCTCTGTAGACAATGCTTTGTACATATCCAAGCCCATACAATAAGAAATGAGTGAAGATTATTTAAACATTTTATAGCTTATTACAATCAGTTTATAGCAATGGTTGATACACATTTTGGTGATCATGTCTATTTCAATCAATTACTGACTAGGCAATAGGTTGCCATTTCTTTATGCAGTAGACTGGTTGCTAACCAAGACTACAGAATTCAATCTGTCTTGCTATTCATAGCTGGAGGAAGAAGGAATGGATTCATGCCTTTCTCAAGGATATTTGCATGTAAGTGAAAACAATGAATTAAACTCAGTTCTTCAATTTCTCATTGTCAGCCAATATCCATTGCACCACAATGTGCGAAAAAAAATTTTTTTTTCTTTTTAAAGGCCAGTGTATTGATGAGAGGGAAGTCTGAGGATAATGATGTAACTCTTTATGGTTAGCTTAAAAATAACAAAATATAAATCAACACTTTTTTAGCAAGTGTTTTAAGAAGTAGCACTTAATCTTTCCTAAAACAGAAACCATGAATGTGAAATTGGAAGAAAATTGGTGATAGCACATATATTAAATCTTTCATAAAAATTCAGGATATGGGTTTAATAAATTTGTAACACTTTATATGATTCAAAGTAAGTCCCTGTTATTTTTATGAAATAATAATTGAGTTAAAAGAATTCATCACCAAGGAAGTAAATGATTAAATTGCATAATTAGTAATTTTTGGAAACATTGAAAAAATATTAGAGTAAATTAATTTATTAAGCTTTGTGTACAAAACACTTGATTTTGTTGGAGTTAGAATAAGTTACACCATTTACATTATTCAAACCATGCTCCTCATCTTGTTTTTTCCATTTTTACGTTTCAGCCATTGCACGCTCTGGCCGTCTTCAGGAATTTTAAATGGAACCCTTTATTATTTTACATATTTATTCTCAGTTCTTGTGCAAAGCCACATCTGGTAGTCATGAGTTCTCTCTCTTTAGCTTAAGTCTCTAAATTATTTGTTAATCACTGCTGTAGCCTGGTATTGAGCTCACAATTCTTTGGGTCAAGTCACTGGAATTAACCAATATCTGTATCTATGAGTACAACAGAAAGTGAATTTCTGAGACTTACAAACCTAATGTTTCAGTAACTATTTTTTACCAGAATTAATATTGCAGTTTTTGATCTTCATGATTTTCTCTAGTTTTTTTTTTTTTTTTTGCCTAAAGCTCATATTGCAATCTTTTAGATGCTAATGATTTTCTCTATCACTCCGTATTACTGCTTCCCATTTTATATTCATTTCTATGCTTGGTTAGCTTAGGAGATTTTTGTAGCCTAGCATTTGTGCTGATTCCTTAAATTTACATAGTTTCCATGGCGTTCCCTATCTATTTCACTTTCATCCAATAAGGGGCAGTGATCCCCTTTCTCCCTCCATAAAATAAGTTAAATCAATTTTGTTACCAGGTTACAGAGATTTCTCAGTGCAAATCTGATTCCTTATTTATCAATTCAAATTTTTATTCCTTCTTTTTGTCTCTGTTATCAGTGTTTTGTTATTTATTGAGTGATGATGGCAATTCCTTTCAAGAAGGGACAGCATGTGAAGGACTGGATATTTAGGTGCCTAAGAAATTGCTGTCTAGCAATTAACACTGCTCAGATGCAATTCTGACATTGTCGGACTCTCTGCCCAAAACCAGTGAGTAACTCAGACGTGGTTCTGCTGAAGGGTAGAGTTTTGTCTGGGAAGAAGTAGACATTTAATTTTTGCCTTAGCTATATACCTCAAATTACCCACATTAAAAAGGCCTTGTGACTCATTTCGCCTCAAGGGGAGGCAGTTAAATATTTAGGTGCCTAAGAAGTTAGACAGGTCCAGAACCACATTCAGGGTCTTACATTTGTACAAATAAATAATATTTATTTTAATTTACTATATATATATATATATATGTGTGTGTGTGACAGTAAACATTGTAGTCTATCTTCAGGTAATTTTGTGTTTTGGCTCAAGTATATATGCTGGTTAATGGTGCATTATGTGTAGTATAAGCTATTTTATTATCTTTATAATTATTAGGTGGACAGTAATTATGAAATTTCAAATTATTCTAGAGGCTATTGAGTTCAAATAAGGATCCCAATGTAATTATTTTATAGTGTTGTTTTTACTTATTATTATTCATTGCTTAATTATTTGTTGTTGATTGTTATTATTTTGTTGTAACAAAAGAAAAAAAAATGATTGACCAAATCACTGAACTAAATCACAGACAAATATTTAATTTACAAAAAACACAAAATAAAAATATTTACAAATGTACAATTTTTTCATTCAGAACAGAAACAGAGTTTACTTCTCGCAAGTCTTATGAGGAGAGAAGGGGAAAGTAAGGAATCAACTATCTTTACTATGTTAGGCTAGCGAGTATTCTAAGTACTGTTTTTGGAAAGCCTCAAATGTGTATATGAAGAATAATTTTCAGTTTGGTCAATGACAGAGTCAAAAATTCTATTTACTGAATTTGTTCTATGAGGTTCTCTTTTGCGTTTTTGTTGATTGGCAACTTTTCGTAGAGATTCTTTTGACTGGATATAATATTCTGAATCACGCCAGAGTTGATAATGTCAGCAAATCCTTTTTACAACTGACTACTCTTTTCCCAAAACCTATTTTTTAGAGGAGATAATTAGGATATTTCTCAAATCATCTCGAATTATCTAGGTCTTTCTTGAATATTCGGGAATGATCTAGAATCTTCCAAACATTCTATTTTTAATTTCTCTATTTAACAACTAATTCATGAATAAAAACTTTTTGGTATTATCAACCAGGACTCAGTAGAATCCCTTACTATAAATTTGTATTTTTTGTGGACTTTATTAATATTTCTTTTTATATATAAATGCATCCTTGTAACAATGTTCACTTGTATTTGTTTGCATTCATAGTTTATTAATCAGTTTAGTATTTAAGTGATTTTAGGATTCAATAAGTAACTTCTATATTTAAACAAGTTTGAAAGTATTTACATTATTTGGACTATTGTCCTCATCTTTGTTGCCATTTGTACGACGTTTCAGCTGTCATATGCTCTGGCCTTCTTCAGGTGCTTGGAATTTTGAACTGATCCCTTCATTATTTCGATATAGACATTGGTTAGCTCCTGTGACTTGACCCAAAAAACTATGAAAGAGTTGTGAGCTCAATACCAGGCCACAAGAGAGGTGAACAAGTAATTTACAGGATTAGAGGTAGATAACTCATGACTACCCGAAGAGGCTCAAGGCAAGGAATAATAATGATATACCCCAGTGATTGTAATAAAGGGTTCGGTTCGAATGAAATTTCAATGGCCAAAACGTCATACAAAGATGAGGACAATAGTTCGAATAATGTAAATACTAACACCTCTCAGAAATACAAAGATCAAACAAGCTTGATTAAGAAGAATCAACAAGGTCTGCCAATTTTTTATTGTATTTTCCTAATTTTCAGATGAGGCATTGAGTATTGTGCTCAAAATTGTGAATGAGCTGTTTGAAGTTCATATTTTACACTCAATGTAAGTAAAGACTCAAAACCCATAAAGCTATTATTATACAAAATAAAATTTTAATTTACCACACGAGAAGTTATCTTGAAAAGCATATGATATAATTAATATTTTATCAGTATTAAAATATAATAAAATAAAGAAATCATGTCATTTTGTGCAGCATTGTTCTTAATAGTTGTTACACATGATGTCATGTTAAAGCATTTCATGCATCCAGCTTCTAAAAGAATACCAGAAGTGAAAGAAATTCTAACTGCCACCCGAATGTCACATTGGTTCTTGATAATGATTGGGAATTCAAAAGTACTTGAACAAAAATAAAATATGAACTTTGGACAGTTTATCCTCAACTTCAAGCACAATACTCAATACCTCATCTGAAAAGTGGAAAAATACAATAAAAAATTGAACAGACAAACCATGTCAGTTGTTTTAATCAAACTTGCTTGGATTAATATTTAGATTAATATTGGCTAACTAAATGCACCTTATTCAAACATATGTACCAGTAAAATAGTTGATGGTAGATCAGAAAAGTGCTCAATGCACACTCAAAACAAACTGAATATGCAGAACTACAATAATGTCAAATAATGAAACACTCAGCACTTACATGATACATAGGTTTCTACCATGCTGGTCTCTTCAGGCAAAGTCTCTTTGCTTGAAGAGACCAGCATGTTTTGTCATTTTGAGGAAAGTCAAACTTGTTATTTCTGTTCTAATTTAGAGAAAATTGAAACAAACCGAACATTTATATGTAACATCAGAAAGTGACAGTTTGAATTTCTAGGACACATAATTAAGAAAGAGGAAATGGAACTCACAGAACATACTGAAAGTAAGAGGGACAGAAAGAAACATAACATAACCTATCTAACCAGCTTGTATAAATAGATGGCAGAAGTATACAGGAGAGATAGCAAAAAGACAGACTTACTAAGAGCTACAAAAAACAACAAATTGTAGAGAGACATGAATGCTAACATTATGATGGGACTTCCTGCAGCCACCCTCTTGACCCAGGGCAGCATTATCTACTCAAAGCATTTTATATAAGCCTCCATGTTGAGTCTAAGGTCCTCACCAAGAAATTCTGGAGTTCTTTTCTTATCGGAAACAATAAGAGTGAGTTTTCTGAGCTGCTGTACTTTCGTAATCACCATTAGACTCATCCAACTCTTTCTAAATCTTCTGCACTGTCTTCAGATTGAATCCAAACACACTGAAATGTTCATATTGGATGCAGATTAAATGACAACCTGAAAAGGCAAAATATGTAAGAATTTTGGGGTTATATAAGTCTGGGGTTTTGGGCTGAAGAAAGATTCTCACTGGCTGAAGAAATAGAGACAGGCTAACAACTCCTGATGGTTCTTTCATATGTGCATTACCTCTCTCTGGCAACCATTCTACTCCTCACAACTGTCACTGCACAGGAAAAAATATAAGATTATATTTTTATATATGCATGTTCCTCATCCATTGGGGCGATCGTTATTTTCCAGCAGTGTTTTATAACACAATTTGCAACTAATTTTGTCCTAGAATTGTAGGATTAGCACTTGAACTAATCACTAATGGCAAACAAAATTCTTATCCATTATAATCCACTAATACATACAACACTCTCTCCAGTATAGATCACCAATTTCTGCAACTTATTTTGAAGTTTAGGCTTCTCATGGTCAGCCAGCCCACAAAGTGTCAAATACAGTACAAGTGATCAGTAAAATGGTAGCTTCAATGCCAGTCTTTATTTCATTAATATGTATCTGCACCCTTAAGCAATTCATTTTTGCACAAACTGCTTTATCCTCTGAATGAGGTGATCTACCCCTAGGCTGGTTTTGAATTCAGAGTGTTTCTTTCTCCTAGACTGGTTGCCATCCAAGGCTATAGACCCCAGATTGTCCTGCTATATACTCATAGCTGGAAAGAGAAAAGATGGGTTCATATGTTTCCTAAATGTATTAACACGTAAGTAAATGTAATGAGGTATGGGGGAGTAATAGTGGATGCACAGTGGGGTAATGGATACCAACACCAATTGAGGAATTGAAGAACCGAGTTCGAATTTCACTCACATTCATTACATTCATTTACATGCTGATACCCTTGGGAAAATTTAATTAGTGAATAATATTTTAGAGTTCAGTCAGAAATGTTCAAAGTATCGAGTGGAAATAGACATAAAAATTGTAGTCAGCAATTTTATATCTCATACTCTGTTTTCTTTATTTTTAATTATGTTGGTATAATGATACAACATTATTATTATTATTTATAAATCTTCAGTGGGCAAAATGAAAGTTGTTCACTGCAAAACAATGATACCTTTTAATACCTTTTCTAATTTTGGTCTTTATTCACATTAATGGCATAAAATTTGTTAATGGTAATGTAATTGGGTATCAACCAATTGTGTCAGTAGAAACAAACAAGAAAAGCAAATTCAATCATAAATCTGTTGTAAACAGTCCAGCAGGCAATATACTAATAAAAACAAGGTCATAAATCCAACCTTCTCCTCACACAGCAGAAAGACAATTTTGCTCACCAAGCTCAAAAATCATTGACTCAGTAAGCAAAAGCAATGGCCTTTATTCACTGAGCAATTTTTCTGATTGGCCATGCCAGACAGGGAGGAAAAGAATATTAGCATTGTCTTTCTGATACTTTAGCAGCCCTTTTTGTGCTACTAATTTTCTTTAATTTTTCTCTTTCACCAAGTAAAATATGTGTGATATGCTGTTGTTTGGTTTAACAAGGTAATTCGCCATTTTCTTCACTACAGATAAATAATCAAACTATGGCTGCTAGAATATGACCATGAAACATACATGAATATTTTAAATCTTGGCTTTCATTAGTAATTTAATTGAAATGGCTATTAAATTTATATATTTTAAATGGAATGATTATTAAATTTACATTTTTTTAAAATACCTGTTTGATTTAATTGCATTTTCTATAAAAATATTCAATCATTACAAAATAAGAATTGGAAAAAAATCTTCGAAAAATGAGTTAATTTTCAGTTTCATTCCCAAGGAGATAAAATGTGAGACTTTTTACAATTTAACAAGTTGCTCAATATTTTCAAAGGTTTTTCTATGCTCTTTAAATTTCTTACATGCTGTTTCATTTCCTACTCGCAGAATATCTTACTGCTATTAGTGAGCAGACTGGGACACATTTCAGTGGGTTTTTTTTCTTTGTGATGTCCCTTAGAACAAAATCTTTAGTCTCCCTGTTCAAGACTGCACCTTTGAAGTCTTTTCTTGGATGAAAACCAGCATCAATGATCTCATCCCAGCTAAAAAATTTTTGTTTAAACCTTGTTCATCTTCTTAGTTCTTTCCTGCTTGCTCGGCTGTTATCGATCACAGGAATCATTTCTTCCAAGTTTACTGGAACGAGGCATTTAATCACAATAGGCGACTCTTTGTCTCTGCTCATGATAAATGTAAGTGTATTCTAAATGATGCTAAGCTATTGTTTGCTGATAGAATGAAGCAGCGTATATCATCTCGCTATTTTGGTTCCAAAGATTACTGGTGGTTCTGCAAGAGTGTACTGAGCAACAAAAAAACCCCGATCCTTCCTCTATTCAATCAATTCAAAGTCCTTACATCCACAGCAGAAGGTTCTATAAGGTTATAGGAAATGCTTATTTCCCAACTTATATTTTTATTTTACAAATGAATGTGTGAAACTTGCTTTGAGATAACAACAGATAGGACTGTGCCTGTGCTTGTACAAGATTAGTGATAACAAGTGTCCATGGTGACTAGCAGCAGACAGTATGTAAGTGTCCATGGTAGAAGCTAGCAGCAGATAGTATGTAAGTATCCATGGTGACTAACATGAAGATACTGGCATTCCATGGGGAATCAGGGGCAGCGATGTGAGAGAGACGTTTGTTACTGCCGCGGGCTCATGGCTCTCTGCCTTTCCTCCGTTCTCCAAACAGGGACTAGGAAAAATAGTTCCAGAGAGGAATCAATGCGCTCCGGCCGTTGATTGGTCAGTGAGTGACCAAATCTCCCGTCGGGGGCATTGATTCGCTAAAGGAAATAGATCTGTGGCTGCTACACTTCAGTGCTTTGCTCGCAAATTCTCATCCAACGCCACAATTAACTTACACTTGCTTGACACCCATATGGTAAGCGAAGGTAATGGAATTCCAGACATTGCCCGAAAGAAATGTACCCCTGGACTGGCTCCAGTCCTCTCCAAACTTTATAACTGTTGCCTCAGTTTTTCCTGTTTCTTGGAAGTCCTCCTCTGTAATTCTTGTTTTTAAGAACTCTGGGGAGACCTCAGATCCCTATAATTATTATCCTATTGGCCTTATATCTTTATTGGCAAGGCATTTGAGATTGTTATCAATGCTTAAATAGTTAGGCATTTTACAAATAATATAGCTTCCATTTTGCCAGATCTACGACGAATGTGCTAACAACCAGCACTGAATGTATATACCAGGTAGGAAATGGCTAGTAAATTTTAATGCCTCCAAAATGAAGCTGCTCTTTTTTAACCACCACAGAGAATAATTCCTACTTACCATCAGAATGGATGACACTAGTTTTCTAGAGAGCAATGCACTGCACCTCCTTGGCCTCACTCTCTCAAATGGAATGACTACATAAATCCATAGCTGCATCTACTGTTTGGTTCACTGTCAAGCCAGGAAGTTTTTCTTGTCAAAATACATTTTGCACATTTATAAATCTACCACTTGTCCGTGCATTTAATATTGTTGCCATATCTAATCGGATGCTACTGCAATTCTTTTTTAGGTTTTCGGCAAAATCCAAAGGAGGATCTGAAATGTAATTGATCCTGACCTGGTAGTTCATCTTCAGTCACTTTCTCGCCAGTGTGATGTGTCTTCCCTCTGTCTTTTCTTCAATTATTTTTCATAGAAACTACACGGACACGCTTTTTTTCCTGGTATCCTGACCACATGTATTTACTTGTGCTACTAGATTGACATCAAGGTTCCACCATTTTACCATAAAATTAGTTAAATCCAACCATTTCTTCTACTCAAACAGTTTCTTTTTAACACTTTTTGGTATATAATTTAGTTTTGTAGGTGAAAAAACAAGTAAGATATTTGCGATGATTTTCCAAAATTCACCTTTTTGGAAAAGGTCAAAGGGTCATATCTCAAGGCCCCTTTGACCTAAAGATGTAAAATATGCACCATTCAATTCATATCACGAAACTCTATAAGTGCACCAAATTTTTTAAAAATCTGTGTCAGTGATGGTCAGGCACTTGTTGGTATGTCATAAAATGATTCAATATCAATAGTGTACCTGATTCAGACAAACAGCAGTGCAATGGTGACAAATTCTAGACTGAATGACCTTTATTTGTAAGTATGGTAGCCTATATTAAAAATATATTATTTTTTCTGAACTAATTATTTTGTTTCATTTTTTTTCTTAAATAGAACAAGTAAAATTGGATATACTCAGCAATTATACATTTAGAAAACATATTTCTACTTTTATTGAAAAAAAAAACAAATGAAAAATAAATTATTGTAAAGTTTAAATTATGTGGCTTCAAAGATTTGTTAAAAGATGAGCATACATGATGAAAAAAATAACCAAGACTTATTCAAAACAATTTTTTATCATCAAAATTCTTATTATTAAGAAGAAAGACCAAAGTATTTTTTATTATTGTTACATTTTTTTTTTATCCTTTTTAGAACCATTGAAATTTTTGTTAATTTTATTTTTGTTGCATCAATAAGTGACAATAAATTAGTATGGAAAATTTGAACTTTTTATTTTCTGTGAAAAACACTTTCAGAAATTGTTGCAAAAATCAGATAATTATTGGATTTTATTAAACTTTTAGGGTTTCCTCACTAATGAGTATAATTATTTTACAAACGATTTTAGCAATTTGAAAAACAACAAAACATATATTTACATCATTTGGACTATTGTTCTCATCTTTTTTGGCAGCAAATATGAGGAGAATAGTCCGAATTAAAATACTCATCTCAGAAATATAAACAAATAACAAAATACTTCATCTCAGAAACAAATAACAAAAAAGATCATTCCAATCAGTTTAAATTGTTTAAAAAATATAGCAACATTTATTTATTGGAAATGTTAAATTTTAGTTTAGAATTAAAACTAAATTAAAAGAGTAAAGTAATATTTTTAATTTTTAGATGCATTAAAACTTAAGTCTCGCTAATGTTCTTTTTTTTTTTTTAAAAAAAAGATTTTTGGAGTGTACTTATTTTAAATGTCCCATTCATTGAATATTTTTTGCTGAACAAGTAGAGAAAAGAATTTCCATTTAAATTAATAACTCCTCATTAATTATCTCCCTTTGTGTTCGCTCTTTCGGAAATATTTGGCAACGATGGCAAGTGATTATTGTTTTTAAATGTAACATTGTACAACCGAGAAATTAGTTTTATAATTAGTTTTTGTTGTTATTTTCCATTGACTTAAAGAAAGCAAACCAGACGAAAAGGATAGAAAGAAGTAAGTTTAACGTTCTCCTAATTTGTTTGTTTGAAAAATTTAAATTAAAAAATAGTAAGTTTAACGTTCTCCTAATTTCTTTGTTTAAATTAAAAAAATAATAGGTACCGTCACTCACATGTAGCCTAAATAATTCTGTTTAATTTAATTAATCTTCCTTGAGCTTAAATTTAACTTGAATTATATTCGCTTAATCTGTATTAAAAAAAATTCCGAATATAAATAAAAATTTTAAGCATTTTTAATTTAAAACTTTCGCACGTTCATTCATCAGACCACCATTATTAACGAAAAAAATGTAAACAACAAACTTCAAAATTCTTAAAAACATTTGTCAAAGACGTGTTTCGAAGTTAGTAAATGTAAAGATTACTACACATAACTGTATGATGTCAATCTGATAATTACATTTGCTTAAAACATAATGAAAATAACGTTTATACGCTGTAATCTATAAGTTCATATGCTGACACCGATCGCTTTCAAGCACACACTAAACAGTGCCAGTTACTCATCACCACAAAAAACTAAGAACAACAACAAATCAAGAATTTTGTATTTTATGTAGGTATTTTTAAAAAATGTACATATATGATTTTGCTTTTCTGGCATCAAAGAGGACTGTAAATTAATATTATAGAATTTGTTTTGTTTTTTTCAGTGAAAAAAAAAATGTTTGCAGAAATCAGATAAAGTCAGATTTTTAAAATTTTAAAAAGTCAGGACTTTTTCAGAAGTGAATTAAATTATTAGAAACGTTTTTTTAGAAAATTTGATTATTCTTCCCCAACTTATATTTTTTTTGAAATTTCGAAAAATTCATTTTTATTTTTTAAGTTAATAAATCAAGTTTATGTACCTCCACTCATTCAACTAACTTTTAAATTGAATTTTTAAAAGTAAAAAAAATTTCCTTAAACTTATTTTGTTTTAATTGAAAGCCACATGATTAAATTCACTATTTTTATTAAGCAAAATACGCTGGTGTATTTCAAACAGAAATTATATTGATTGGAATCTAAAATTTTTCAATCTTTTAAAAATCTTTGAATTTTTCAGCCATTTTTGAGTGATTAACACATTTGTAAACAAAAGTTAATTCTTGGTTTTGAAAATCTTGCAAAAATAAAATATACATCTGTGACACATTACTTCTAGAAAATTAGCAAATATAATGTTAAATTAATCTGATTTACACAAGTATTACTTATTTATAGCATGAAATTTAGAATAAAACTATTTTTTATTAACATAGTTGAACTTTCTGACCTGTACGCCATATTTGAAATGTATTGACAGCTTACCAGTTGCAAGTTAAGGTATATGCATGGCAATCACAAGTGACATAATTTTTTCCTGTAAGGCGGAGAAACACTGAAATAAATGCCCTTTTAATGTACACATAAAAATTTCAATTCAAAGAAAAGTTCAAATACACAAAAAAAATTTAAAAATTACTTTAAAAATATGAAAGCATGACGATTTGTATTAACTTTTCAATTTTCGATTAAAAAATATAATCTTCACTTAATAAGTTTATAAACTAACCCCAACAAATCTTTGAAGTATTTTAAAAATATTTTTGCAAACTTTAAAATTATTATCATAAAAAATGAAAACAATTTTTTAAAAATTTTGTTATTAATCAAATAAAAATTATTTCCTCAGACTATAATGTTCTTAAAATATATATTGAAGCAATTAAAAGCTTATCAAATTAAATAATGTTATAGTTTTATTGCATTTTTTATTTTACTATTGGGAGCACATTTTTGGAAATAAATGCAAAATGTTTAAAAAAAAATAATAGATAATTTACATTCCCCAATGAGTCCTTATGTACCTAATAAAGCCAATTTTCCCAACAAAATTTAATTTCTTAAAGTTTCATGAATTTGTGTAGAGGTTGAACAACAGATGTAAACATAATATTTTTACTTAGATTTTTAGAAATGATAATTTCAAAAATAATTTCATTCATTTGTGAATGAGTCCTGAAAGTTTCATTAAAATTAAAAAATTATTTGATCATTTGCAAGAATTTTCAAATTAATGTGTTTGTCACCAGAAAAAAACTGAGTTATGTAATATTACATTTTCTATTGTAAGCTCTCCTAAAAATTTTGTTACCTACCAACTAAAATCAAAACGAAATTTTTTACCAAAATTTTGATAGTATTAGAAGGGATTAAGAA
Source organism: Ascarosepion bandense (assembly GCA_037127315.1). Taxonomy (NCBI): domain Eukaryota; kingdom Metazoa; phylum Mollusca; class Cephalopoda; order Sepiida; family Sepiidae; genus Ascarosepion; species Ascarosepion bandense. The sequence goes on along the minus strand of JBBBDQ010001586.1, from coordinate 1,275,965 downwards.
TTTAAAAAAACAATTCATTTTTATTAAGTTTGGGGGCTTTCTTTATTCATAATGTTCTGCTTTTCTTTTTTTTTTCAATTATTTAGTAGGGGTATATACTTAAGTTCTATGTACCTCCACATAAAACGTGATGAAATGGATTTTTAAAAATTAAAACCTTTCTTAAAGCTTTTAGTTTAGTTTTTAAGTTCATTTTCTTGCTAATACATTTTTAAATTTAAATTTCCAGTAATCAAAGTATTTTGTTGTCAAAATTAGTTTTTATATTGACAGCTTGGAGTTTTCATTTTGAAATCGCTAATAGTAGTTACTGATATTAGTGTCATTTTTTGGCTTATAGTCATCTGTCATTACAATGTACCAAAACCATGATAAAAAATATATAATCCAGAAGAAATTATAAATTGATTTTTCTAAAGGTTTTGCTAGTTATTTAAATGAACAATTTCCAAAGCACTAAATCATGCATTTTGAAATTCTGATACTCACCAAAATGAAGTTAGAATTCACTACGAATAAGAAAATTTATATTTTAAAATATAAAAATTACAAATTAAAATTTGTAATAAAATTCATAAATATTCTGTGAATGTTTTGGTTCCCAACCAGGGGTCCAAAAGATTCTAATTTATACCGGCATATACTCATAATGTGCTAGATGTGTGGTGCACACCCTATAATTTTATCTATAGTTTCAAAGTTGTTTTCTTCTACTTGTAAGATGCTTCTTCCCATTGGCAGTGCAAATCTCAATGTCATTAATAAGATGAATGAAATATATAGTCAGTCAGTTTAGTGCCATACGTGAAACAGGCTTGGGCGATCATGTCTCTATTGAGACATGACTGACTGGGCAGAAGATTATCCTGCTGTAGGTTGCCATTGCTTTCTGCCGTAGACAGGTTGCCACCAAGGCTATAGAACCCAATCTGTTCTGTTATTTAACCCATAACTGGAGGGAAGAGACTGATTAATACCTTTCCCAAGTGTATTTGCGCATAAGTGAATGCAATGAATTCAACTGGAATTCGAACTCGGGTCCCCGATTTCTTGTTCCGAGTCAATATCCACTGTACCACAACGCACATCACTATGCAGTTGTTTCATATGAAGTAATGCTTATGTTTTGATCACAGGTTTTGTTTATATGTTTAATACTCATCCTCACCAAGAAGTTCAAATGTTTCTTAATGTGCAGAAAAAATATGACCTGTTGGAGATATTAAAATCAAAACACTTTGAGTTTTGCCTTGCTTTTTTTGTGGAGATTTTTAAAATCTTCAATCAGGGTCATTCCCTGTCAAAATACTAGCTAGTTGAAACCTGCACCCACCGACACCAAATTACTTGAAATTGGGCACAAAGGTTCCCCTTCATGAGTTAGGAAAGTGTGCCAAATTATTTTGTGCTAGACTTTACTGTTCTAATTTTAAGGGGGGTGTATAATTTTTCTGTTTTGCCTCTAAATTAAGGCTGTTGTAGCGCAGATGAAGCTAAGTTTTTTTTTTAAATTAAATAAAAATACTACCATACCTTCAATACTTTTGAAATTTGGTATGTAGAGCAAGTAAGAAGTATAGAATCTAGATATTTAAATATTTCAAGCCTACACTTGATAGAAAATTTTATTTTACTCACCCAAATACATGACCCTAAAATCAACAACTTTTCACCTATGTAGCTTACGGTCAGTCTATCGAAAATACATCTTCAATTTTCATAATATTTTTTGCCTAACATCTACAATGTCTTCTGAAGTTCACCAAAAAATTTTGTGAGGGTTTGAAGTCTACTTAAGAAGATATGACCCTGCCAATTTTAGAGTTTTTTCCTATGTATGTACAGGAATTCCAAGAAAGATTATAATTAGAGTTAATCATCCTAATGCTCCATGACCTCTGAAATGTTGATATTGTTTTAAATATCTTCTTAAACTATTCAATAAAATTGTTTTTATTAATTAAAAAAAAATAATAATAATTTTAATATATTTTGCAGATATTACTTTTTGTACAGATAGATTGTCTTTAAAAAGCCGTAAACATTGCCTCTTGTATGATAATCAGTAGTGCATAGAAAATATTTAAATGGCACTTAACAAATGAAGTTAAAAGAAATTCTTTCTGTTTGTGTTTCTTTTAATTTTATTTGGGTAAATTATTTTCATGAAACAAAGAAAAACATTTGATTTTATCATTCTCTAAAATGTCATTAGATAAATGTGAATCTTTTAAACATAATATTTGTAGTTGGCACTTAACATATTTATATAGTTGAAGGAAATGTTTTCATTACTTTTTAAATTTTTTAAAATAATTTTTCAAAATTATTTTCATGAAACATGTAGACATATGTGCATATAGACTGAATTGTTTCGGATATGATTTTTTGTAAAGATAATTTGTCCATTTGTTTTTGTAGGAACATCCACAGTGCACAGAATATTCATTAATGGCACAAAGCATATATCATTAAAATCTTCTTTCCAGTAAAATGAATGTGATGGAAGAGCTGGGTGCATGAACTTATTTAGCAAGTCCTTATTCTCCATATCAATTTCCAGGAACATGCCAATCAAAATTTTTGCAACGAACGTATCCTGAAACAAAAAGATTTACTGGTTTTTCTTCAGCTTAATACAAAAGTCATATATTAGGTCATAGTTTTCACCTTCACTACATTGTTTCATAGCTATTTTATCTCTGGTGAGTGGGATAAATTGATGAAAACCTCTTGTTCCTGGGACTGTGGATGCATTTTTGAATCTCATAGTGAGACTCCTCCTCACTTCCTCAACTTCTTCCTTTTCAACCAGAATGAATTTGATAACTTCAATTGCAGATTTACAATATTCAAACAAGATTCTGTAGAAAGGATTTTTTTGGTAGTTGGTCTTTGAAGACTTTCTTTTGACACCATCCTTGTCACTGTCCCACCTATGCCATCACAGTTGTTCACCATAACTTGTTGCAAAGAAATTCCATTTTCCATTGTGCCCAAAATCTTTCTGATGGTTGCACAAATTGGCAAAGTTCTTATTCTTGTATTGTGCTGCACAATCATTAGTAAAATACTCAATATTTTTTATGCTTGGCAAAATAGCTTTGATTACCTCAATAATTTTTTTCTGTAGCATATAAACAAATGCTACATCATGTGAGTTGTCACTCGACATAATGCGGAAACATTCACTTTGCATTGCATTTTCATGCTTAAAGTAGAGTACCACTGGATGTAAAGTACATTTTAAAGTATTCCAAAGATAACTCTGGTTTTCAGCTTGAACTATAAATTTGTAGTTCTCAGCAAAATCTCCCAAAAACAAAATTTCACTATCACTAAATTCTTCTTTTCTTTGCTTTAATTACCTTGATTGTGATTTAGCCAAGTAAGAATAAGGTGCTAATTTATTCAGTTGCAAAACAACTAAATCAATGTAAGCTTGACAGGATTCCTTTTGTGTTGTCAAAGTTGATTGGTCAGTTACTGGGAGAACTTTATTCATTCAGTATTATCAATATATTTTTCAATATTGTCATAAAAAAATTTTTCAAGCTACTCTGATGATTTGGGACAATTTGGGCACCTATGAATCATACACTCTCTGCTACTGGTATTACAGACAATATATTTCCAGAGATCTTTATATTATACATTCAGTGGTTCAAGTAATAATTTCATATTTTGGTGAATCGTGTATATACATACAACATGCATATCTGCACTACCATCAAGGACATACCATTTCGGCGTTAGACTACAAAATTTTGAAAATCCCAAAGGTACTGTTGGGTTTTGTTCCTTGAATGCTCTGAAGAGCTCATTTAGGTTGCACAAGATGAGTTTTTCTGCTGATGAATATTATGTTTAATACTAACGTAATCTTTCCTGCCTGACATCAGTTGAGTATATTCATCATCTTGGTAAAATGCTTCCACTAACTGTGCAAAATTAGCAGGCAAAGACTTGTTCCTTTTTGGTTCTGGCACAGCTAAAATACCTGTGTTCTGAAACACCAAACATCTCCATGACTTTTTTGTGTGACCAATCAGTAGGGGCAAGTGTCAAGATCTGTCCACTGTCTTCACTTTTACTACAAGAAGCTCTATCATTTTATCAAAGCATTTAGCTTCATCTAAAATCTCCTTTTTGATTTTTAAAGTCTCATCATTCAACAACTCATAGTCAATGTTTAATGACTTGGGTACATTGGTCTTTACACATTGCACTGCAGAATAAATTTTTCTCTTATCTAAAGTAGCTTTTCCTGAGTAATGAAGCCCTTTTGTTTTCAATGAAGAAATTCTAATAGCAGAGAAACTTTTATTGATATTTCTCTTCTCTGTTTTTGCAGAAGTACTTGTATCAAGCTCTTTCATTTCCTCATCTGATACATATCTTGGTTCTTCATTATTACTACTTTTTTCTTATTCTGCAGAAGTACCTGCATCAAGTTCTTGTATTTTCTCATTTGATACCTGTCTTGGTTCTTCATCATTGGCAAGTAGTTTGTGGATTTGTATTTGACAATTAGAGCAGATAGTCTGTATTTTATCCTTAAGTCCTGTTCTAAAGCTTTACAACCATTGCATCCAACTGATCAACTGAAATTAATCCAACCTACTTATCATTGAATAAACCATGACATGTTTCAACTGTTAGCTCAGAACAAATAGAACAATTCATCATTAACTGAAAAAAGAAACTACTGTACTTCAAATCCAGTGTGCAAGCAAAAAATCCAAGTAATTAGAAAAATATCACCTTTCTTTTTGGATACTGGATGTGAGTGACAGATGTTTCAGGACCAGACAGACTGGTAACAGCTCTGGTCAAACGAGGGTCATTCAAAGTTCCCCATTTGACCTGGTTTCATCTTTATCACATTTATAGCCTAGGTACCATAGATCTTAACTATTGGTACCAGCTCTGGTCAAAGAAGGGTCATTTAAAGTTTCCAATTTGATCTGATTTCATTTTCATCACATTTATTGCCTATGTACCATAGACCTTACCTCTACCAAAATTGGTCAAAGACAGTTAAGGGACAAGATAAAAATGGAAAAACACTTTGATACAGTTTTAAGGAATTGTTTTAATCATCATCAATTTTTTTACACCAAAAAAATCATTTTTGTTCCTTAAACTGATTATTTAAATTGGTAAAAAAAAAATTCAAAACAAGAATTATTAAGTAGAACACAATCAGTAATGAAAGTATTTCTTTCAACTTAATATATTTAAATATTCTATGCACTATTGATAACTCAACTAGAGGCCATGTTTAACAAAATTTAGTCCATAGTGTAGTTTAAATGTAATCTGTTATAGACTCTTTTATATTTATTTTTATTATGACTTTCTTCTGATTAAAACAAAATCAAATATTTTTGTTTCAGGAAAATAATTTTGAAAAATTATTTAAAAAATAAAAATTTAAAAAGTAATGAAAGCATTTCCTTCAACTATATAAATATGTTAAGTGCCAACTACAAATATTATGTTTTAAAGATTCACAATTATCTTCTGACTTTTTTGGGAATGAAAAAAATCAAATGTTTTTCTTTGTTTCATGAAAATAATTTACCCAAATAAAATTAAAAGAAACACAAACAGAAAGAATTTCTTTTAACTTCATTTGTTAAGTGCCATTTAAATATTTTCTATGCACTACTGATTATCATACAAGAGGCAATGTTTACGGCTTTTTAAAGACAATCTATCTGTACAAAAGGTAATATCTGCAAAATATATTAAAATTATTTTTTTTTTTTAAATTAATAAAAACAATTTTATTGAATAGTTTAAGAAGATATTTAAAACAATATCAACATTTCAGAGGTCATGGAGCATTAGGATGATTAACTCTAATTATAATCTTTCTTGGAATTCCTGTACATACATAGGAAAAAACTCTAAAATTGGCAGGGTCATATCTTCTTAAGTAGACTTCAAACCCTCAGAAAATGTTTTGGTGAACATCAGCAGGCATTGTAGATGTTAGGCAAAAAATATTATGAAAATTGAAGGAGACGTATTTTCGATAGACTGACTGTAAGCTACATAGGCGAAAAGTTGTTGATTTTTAGGGTCATGTATTTAGGTGAGTAAAATAAAGTTTTCTATCAAGTGTAGGCTTGAAATAGTTAAATATCTGCATTCTACACTTCTTATTTGTCCTACATACTAAATTTCAGAAATATTGAAGATATGGAAGTATTTTATTTAATTTTTAAAAAACGCTGAGATTCAGCGACGTTGTGTGGCCTTAATTTAGAGCCAAATCAGGAAAATTATACACCGCCAGTTTAAAATTGGAACGATAAATTCTATCACAAAATAATTTGGTACACTTTCCTAACTCATGAAGGGGGACATTTGTAGCAAATTTCAAGTAATTTGGTGTCAGTGGGTGTAATGCTCTGGTGAATTGGCATGGAATGACCCATAAGCTGAATTTGAGGCTCCAAGAAAAGGATTCAAATTTTCTCAGCCACTGTGACATAATACATGAATTTCTGGCCAAATTGGAGCTGTATAAGAAGAGTGTAGGGAAATTCATGATGTTTGCATTTTTGAATGAACTTCTTGCTGATAGCTTCCAAACACCTTGTCCAAGGAAATCATGGATCACTTGTTTCAACTATATGATGAATTTCATCATTATTTTCCTGACTTAAACCCACAGCATGCAGGATTGACAAAAAATCCCTTCTTACGTCAGGTTGATGATGTGTTAGAAGACACACAAGAAGAGTTCATTGAACTTATCAACTATTCAACAGCCAAGAATAAGTTCCAGTCAAAATCATTGTCTAGCTTCTGGTGTTCAATGATAGAATTATATCCAAAAGTAAGTGATCTTGCAAGTCGAGTTCTTTTGCCTTTCACTTCAACCTACCTGTGTGAAAGTGGGTTTTCTGCATTACTCACAATAAAAACAAAATCAAGGAACAAGCTGTCTGTAGAAGATGACTTGAGGTGTGCCCTGGCCACTACTGAGACAAGGAATCATGAGCTCAAAATCAACCACAAAGGTCCCATTGAGAAATATAGAGTAAAATACTTTTTTCTTTTTTTTTTTCAAGAAATAAAGTTTCATTCACTTCTGTTTTGGGACTTTTTAGTGTTTTTTTTTTTTTTTTTTTTCATACATCTGTTTCATTTAAACAGGTTTATGATTTTTTATTCATACATTCGTTTATAAGCTCAAAAATAAAGCCAGTTTTATTAAGGTAGTTTTTGTGCACAATACCTACAACTGTAACAATGTTAAGATTTTTACTAGGTGTTTTACTTAAATAAAGGGGGGCTGAATGAAATGTTTTTTGATTTTATATGAGTAAGCTTAAATGCAGGGCATTTTACATGAGTATATTTTTTGATAGAAAAATCTTTTATTTTTGCTGGTTTAACTTATTCCATTCTAGAGGTCCATAAGTGAATCAGTGACTGGAAAAGGGGGAGCAGGACAAAAAAGGTTGGGAACCACTGGATGGGTATTGGCTTGCAATGAGAAATTGAAGAACTGAGTTTGAATTTCAGTTGAGTTTGTGATATTCACTTTAGGAAAAAGTTATGAATTCATCTCTTCTCCCTCAGCTAAAGATAAATAGCAGGACAGACTTGAGTCTTTGTTGGCAGTCAGTCTAGGAGAAAGAAAACTGAATTTAAACCAATTTGAAGAGTGTTGGGCTTCATTAGGTTATCTAATGTAAGACATCTCATTGGTGCTACAGCTACAGTATATGTGGTACCCTTATGAAACTATTGGGTACCATGCCATAACTGTCAGCTACATCTGGAATTTTCAGATTCATGTACAAAGTGCATCAAAATATTTTTCATCTTCTAAAATGTGTCATCATTAAGATAAATTTGGGTTAAGTTAAAAAGTTGAACAAGTATGGAAGCCCATAAACATCAACTATGTTTTTCAGTGAATTGCAACCTGACCAATAAAACAACAATTTTACTTCTGATTAGATTTCTGAGATAATAATTATTGTACACTGAATTATTGATTTCTTTATCTTGGTTATGATTATAACAGGGTGGTAACCTTGGTTCTATGTTTTACTGTACGAAGGATATAGCAGCTGGGTAATCCTGGTTGAGCATTTTACTGCATGAAGGATATAACAGGGTGGTAACCCTAGTTCAATGTTTTACTGCATGAGAATGCTAAATAACAATTTCAAGCAGGAAATAAGACTAAACAGTGAGAAAACCCAGAAAAATGAATTAGTTGTCAAATCATGGGTTCATTCTTTTTCCCAAGGGTATTTGCATTTAAGTGAATGCAACAAACCTGCCTGTAATTCTAACTTGGCTTTCAAATTTCTCATGCCGAGCTGATATCTATTACATAATACATGTTTTAAGAAGGCTGCTTGTTTAATAAAGGGGAGAAAATTTTCATATCTGAATTGTGTATATATTTGGAAAGCATTAGTGTAATATAAACCTTCATAAATTTCATGAATAACCTGATGTGTTGCAGTTCATATAAATGCAACTAAGTTATCATAATTGTATTTTAAATATTATGACCTGGGAATAGTAAGCCTTTATGCGCATAAAAAAACATTGTCAAAATAATGGTTTGTCCCTCGACACTGCTAAAGTTTTCACTACCTTCAATTCTTGGAAATGTTTATTGTTTTTGAGAGATGATTAGAATTGGAATACAATTTAAACATATGAAAGTGAATTCATAGATTTTTTTGTTCTTGAGGATTTACAACAAAATCGTAAACATATTTTATTTATTAGATTATTTGCTTTGTTACATTGTTTATTGGAATGGTTGGCAAAACAATGGCTAATTGCCAATTAATTCAAACTTTATAAAATGTTACATACTAACAATTTCCTTATTCACATATTTTAATTAGTAAATTTTTATAAATTTACGAATAAAAGATTGTTTCCCAATTTTTTATGAATTAGTAAATGATAAATATTGCATTACATTTTAATTATATGAGTTTTTAGAATGTTAGTATAAAATTATTCTTGTAAGTAATCTTATAAATAGTCTCTAATATGTTTGTTGGGAATTCTCAAAAACAAAAAATGTATCATATGTTTTGGTTTTGTAACAATTCAATTCATCACTTTTTAAAACAGTAAACATTTCTGAGGAGGCATGAAGGTATTTAAAATAATAGTAGTCTTAAGGAGAAATTGTCTTTTGACAAACTGTTTTTTTTTATGGGTACGTAAGTCCAAGATTGCTGACTTTGTATTGTTTTTTTATTAATAAGTTGTTTTTTTTGTTTACAGATATCAATTATTATTGACATTGCATTTAAATTTTTGAAAATCAAACTTGACTGAAAAGCAAGAATCCAGAAGAGTTCCATGAGCAACAAGTGTGAGAGAAGAAGCTCTTGGCATAGAAACTTGTTTTTAATCATTTTACTCCAAGACACAAGGGGCTTTTAGGAGTGAAAGAGAATGAAAAGAAACTGGAAACCCAATCCTAAATAGGGAACAAGGCATTAACTTCTACTCTTGTCAAAAAGTTGGAGAGGTGTGTGAACAAGAGGGTAGTTATACCACTCTACTCCTAGTCATTTCAACTGTAGCATGAGGAGACCTTGCTGCAAATCTAGTCTTGTGCTTTTTAAAGTCTCACAGAGAAAAGTTCATAGTAACAACTTTTTATAAAAGTATTTATAGAAAATGTACATCAGCCATGTTAATGGAAGGCAAAAAGGATTCTTTTAAATAATTCAAGAGAAGATTTTGATTTTGGAGGTGTTAACATTAACAATCCATTCATTTTCAGAGCTAAGAGCTGATAATTTAAACTTATCAAATGGATTATACTCATTGACAGGAGTAAATAATTGAATCATCAGCATAGAAGGTCATTGTAAAGTGAAAAATTTTGTAAAGTGAGTTGATCAGCATGTACACAGTATTGAACTTAAAAGTGCAAAATCATATCCAAACTGGGGAGAAACATTAATGAACTAGAAAATGCAGACATGTACTTACATATAATTCAAACTTAACAAGCACTCTGTGGATACAGATAGGAGATAAACAATTATTTAAAAAGTGTATGAATTGGAATATTCAAAGATTTCACTTTTAAAAATCCACATGGAAGTACACACAGCAGAGAAACTATTTTCTTGTCAAGTGTGTGGATCAACATTTTCACAGAATTCCAGTTTAAAAAATCATATGACTATGCATACAGAAGAGAAACCATTTGTTTGTAATGAGTGTGGATCAGCATTTTCAAAGAAATCTATGTTGAAAGACCACATGAAAATACATACAGGTGAGAAACCGTTTTCCTGTCCAGTGTGTACATCAGCATTTTCCAGAAAATGCAATTTAAAAGATCATATGAGAATACATACTGGAGAGAAACCATTTACCTGTCAAGTGTGTGGATCAAAGTTTTCTATGAATTCTAGTTTAAAAAGCCACATGAGAATACATACAGGAGAGAAACCTTTTGCTTGCCAAGTGTGTGGATCAGCATTTTCCTTGAATTGCAATTTGCAAGATCATATGAGGATACATACAGGAGAGAAACCATTTACTTGTCAAGTATGTGGAACATCATTTTCTTTGAATTCTAATTTAAGAAAACACATGAGAATTCATACAGGAGAAAAACCATTTTCTTGTCAGGTTTGTGGAACATCCTTTGCCCGCAATGCCAGTTTAAAAAGCCACATGAGAATACATACAGGAGAGAAACCATTTTCTTGCCAAGTGTGTGGATCAGCATTTACAAAGAATTTCACATTAACACAACATATGAGAATACATACTGGAGAGAAACCGTTTGCCTGTCAAGTGTGTGGAGCAGCATTTTCCTTAAATTGTCGTTTACAAGATCACATGAGGATACATACAGGAGAAAAACCATTTTCTTGTCATGTGTGTGGATCAACATTTTCACTGAATTCGAATTTAAAAAACCACCTGAGAATACATACAGGAGAGAAACCATTTTCTTGTGAACTGTGTGGATCAGCATTTTCCTTAAAATGCAGTTTACAACGTCATATAAGGATACATACAGGTGAGAAACCATTTTCTTGTCAAGTGTGTGGAACAGCGTTTCCCCGCAGTTCTAGTTTAAAATACCACATGAGAAAACATACAGGGGAAATATTATTTTTATGCCAAGTGTGTGGATCAGCATTTCCCAGCAATTCTAGTTTAAAAATCCACATGAGAATACATACAGGAGAGAAACCATTTTCTTGCCAAGTGTGTGGATCAGCATTTTCCCGCAATTGTCATTTAGAAAACCACATAAGAATACATACAGGAGAGAAACCATTTTCTTGCCAAGTGTGTGAATCAGCATTTTCACGCAATTGTCATTTACAAGCCCATATGAGAATACATACAGGAGAGAAACCATTTTCCTGCCAAGTGTGTGGATCAGCATTTTCTTCCAATTCTAATTTACAAAACCACATGCGAATTCATACAGGAGAAAAACCCTTTTCTTGCAAAATGTGTGGATTAGCATTTTCCCAAAATTGCAGTTTAAAAAAGCACATGAGAATTCATACAGAAGAGAAACCCTTTTCTTAGCAAGTGTGTGAACTGACATTTCCAAAGAATTTAAATTTAAAACAACACATGCAAATACACACATTTGAGAGCATGTATTTTTGTTTCAAATGTTAATACTTGTATTTTCAAAGAATTTTTCAGAAGTTTACAAACCATGATAAACGTCTTAAGAAGAAGACTGGATCGTGTAACATCTGAAATGAAAGCTTTCTCTTGTTCTGACTTTGAATTGTTTATTTTTGCTACTTTGCCTTATTTTTCTTCTGTCATGGATTATTATATGTGACTTGTCAGTGGAAAATTTGAAGATTTTTAATTCTCATCTTAAAACTTATTCTGATTTTTAATATATTACTCATTCCAAGATTTCACAACTGTGGTCAAGCCAGTTTTAAATATTTTTCTGGATCAGTGGTTCTCAATCTTTTTATCTTTATAGCCCCCACTTTTGATTGATCATTTTTTTGATGGTCTCCTCCTAGCTGTTTTTTTAATAAAAGCTTCTTTTTAGAAATTCCGGAACAAATTAAAAGTGATATTTCTCCACAAAAATTTAAAAGCTGTTTATTTTAAAAATGAATCCATTTCAATGAAATAAACTTTTATTTTGGCCAAAAAATGCTTTGTCGATGAATTCTCACAAATTGAAAAATTTCTGTAAAATAAAAAAATAAAGTTATGCAAAACAAAAAGTTTTGCACGTAAGTTTTACATAAATGCCCACTAGTAACATAAAAGAAACTTGAAAATTATTTTACTACAAAATTGAACCTCATTACAACTAATATATAGAGGGCAAAAGGGTTGTGGCATTGTGGACTTTCAAATCCTAAAGTTTTTGATGGCTCCATAAAATTTACCATAGCCTCCTTTTGGTCATTTGGCTCTGGTTAAGAACCACTGGCCCAGATTAGAACGAGAATAACAATTTTATAAAATGAAAACGCAACATAACTGATCAGAATTAAATTTAAATGTTATATTGTAGCTTTTTTTAATGAATAATAATGAAAACAAAATTACAAGTTTTCCTGTACAATATCTCCCTTGAATTTCACTTTTTTGAAGACATTTGGAATCAGTTGTAAAGGACAGTTGATTTTCAGTGTAATGTCACCAAAGTTTTTTAAAAAGCAAATATTTAAAAAGAATTTAATTTCTGAACAAACCCTGAAAGTTTAAAATCTGATAATGATCTGGTTTTTCCAAAGTTTTCAATTATTGTATTTTCACTGTAAAAAAAAAAATTCTAAAATTTCCTTTCTAAATTTAAGCTCCTGTCTTGAAAATTAAAAAAAAACTTTCAAAAAGATAACCTTATTTTTACATAAAAAATCCTTTGAACTTTCATCTTAATAACAAAGATTTTGATGATGATAAAATTTTGTATTTTATGTTTTAGGCATTTTTTTGATAATGTATTTTTTTAGTAGCAAATTTTTGGAGGTACATTTGAAGAATCAGGAAATGTAAAGTTAAATGGCATTTTTTTGTGTGAACATTTTTTTATGGTTGTCCAAAAATAGAAATAACTTTGAATTATCACTGTTGCCTGACTTTTTTCAGAAGAATAATATGATATATGAGAATTCAGTATGTATTTAATTTCTCTGTAGACAATCCTTTGTACATACACAAACCAATACATTAAGAAATGAGTGAAGATTATTTAAACATTTCATACCTTATTGCAATGAGTTTATAGCAATAATTGATACACATTTTGGTGATCATGTCTATTTCAATCAATTACTGACTAAGCAATAGGTTGCCATTTCTTTATGCAGTAGACTGGTTGCTAACCAAGGCTGTAGAATACAATGTCTTGCTCTTCATAGCTGGAGGAAGAAGAGATGGATTCATGCCTTTCTCAAGGATATTTGCATGTAAGTGAAAGCAATGAATTAAACTCAGTTCTTCAATTTCTCATTCTCAGCCAATATCCATTGCATGACAACGTGCAAAAAACTATTTTTTTTTCTTTTTAAAGGCCAGTGTATTGATGAGAGGGAAGTCTGAGGATAATGATGTAACTCTTTATGGTTAGCTTAAAAATAACAAAATATAAATCAACACTTTTTTAGCAAGTGTTTTAAGAAGTAGCACTTAATCTTTCCTAAAACAGAAACCATGAATGTGAAATTGGAAGAAAATTGGTGATAGCACATATATTAAATCTTTCATGAAAATTCAGGATATGGGTTTAATAAATTTGTAACACTTTATATGATTCAAAGTAAGTGTCTGTTATTTTTATAAAATAATAATTTTGTGAAAAGAATTAATCACCAAGAATTAAATTGCATAATTAGTAATTTTTGGAAAAATTGAAAAAATATTAGAGTAAATTAATTTATTAAGCTATGTCTACAAAACACTTGATTTTGTTGGAATTAGAATAAGTTACACCATTTACATTATTCAAACCATGCTCCTCATCTTGTTTTTTCCATTTTTGTGTTTCAGCCATTGTACGCTCTGGCCTTCTTCAGGAATTTCAAACTGGCCTCTTTATTATTTTACACTGGGATATATCATTCTCATTCCTTGTGCAAAGCTACTTTTTGTAGTCATGAGTTATCTCCTTTTAACTTAAGTCTCTAAATTATTTGTTTATATCTACTGTAGCCTGGTATTGAATTCACAATTCTTTGGGTCAAGTCACTGGAATTAACCAACATCTATATCCTTGAGTACAACAGAAAGTGAATTTCTGGCACTTATAAACCTAATGTTTCAGTAATCATTTTTTTTTTTACCAGAGTTCATATTGCAATGATTTATGTTAATAATTTTCTCTTGTGATTTTTTTTACTAGAGCTCATATTGCAGTCTTTTAGATGCTAATGATTTTTTCTAGCACTCCATATTACTAGTTTCCATATTGTATTTATTTCTATGCTTCGTTAGCTTAAGATATTTTTGTAGCTTAGTATATGTGCTGATTCCTTAAGTTTACATAGTTTCCAGTGGTGTTCTCTCTCTATTTCAACTTCATCCAGTAAGGGGCAGTGATCCCCTTTCTCCCTCCGTAAAATAAGTTAAAACAATTTTGTTAGCAGTTTACAAAACTTTCTCAACAGAAATATGATTCCTTATTTATCAATTCAAATTTTTATTCCTTTTTTTTGTCTTTGTTATCAGTGTTTCGTTATTTATTGAGTGATGATGGCTATTTCTTTCGAGAAAGAATAGCATCTTCAGGAGTGGATATGTAGGTGCCTAAGAAATTGTTCAGATGCAATTCTGACATTGTTGGGCTCTCTGCCCAAAAGCAGGGAGTAACGCAGATATGGTTCCATTGAAGGGTAAAATTTTGTTTTGGTAGAAGTAGACATTTAATTTTTACCTTAGCTATATAGCTCAAATTGCCCACATTAAAAAGGCCTTGTGCCACATTTTGTCTCAAGTGGGGAGGCAGTTAAATATTTATGCCCCTAAGAAGTTCAACAGGTCCAGAACCACACTGAGGGTCTTACATTTGTACAAATAAATTATATTTATTTTAATTTACTATATATATATATATATATATATATATATATATATAAATCTAAACTTATTTATAAAATGGAACTTAGTGTCTGTGTGTATCCGTTATCTATAGACTCCAAAACGGCTGAACTGATTTTCTTGAAAATTTACACAGTTGTACTGTAAGTCTCTGTGAGTGTTCTTAGCTAGGTTTTGTGTCGAGGTACCATCGATAAATATCGAAAATTGATAATCGAAAAAATCGGATTATAGAAGGTGTGGTCCGATTTTAATCAAATTTGATACACTTATAGACAAAGACATAAGAAATGATATTCGGAAGTTTCAATGTTGCAGTTCTTACAATAGTGCAGAAAATCGATTATATATATAAAAGGCAAGATGTTTGTGTGTGTGTGTCTGTTTGTCTGTATGTCCTTTATTCAAATTCACAATTTTTATCCGATTCTCACCAAACTTCACACAAATATTCTTTAGGCTGAGTCTGAGCTCCAGGACTATGGATTCATTTTAAAGCTTTCATTACACCCGAGCAACACCAGGCTATACTGCTTATATATATATATATATATATATATATATATATATATATATATACATGTACACACACATATGTGTTTGTGTAACAGTGGACATTGTAGTCATCCAATGAAGACAGTCTCTTTCATGCTTAAACTATCTTGCAATGTGCGTTTTGGCTCAAATATATATGCTGGTTAATGGTTCATTATGTGTAGTATGGTCTATATTTACAGTTATTTGGGAGACAGCAATGGTTATATTTCAAATTATTCTAGAGGTTATTGAGTACAAATATAGATGCCAGTGTAGTTTCTTGTAGTTATTTTAATTATTATTATTGATTGATTAATTATTTGTTGTTGATTGTTATGATGTCTACTTCTATTTGTTTGCATTCTTAATTTATTATTTAAGTTATTTGGAGATTTATTAAGTAACTGATGTGGACCGAAATTGGGACCATCAATAATAAGACCAACGCCAAGGTAGATTTAGACATATCAGAACAAACAATACAACGATACAAGATACACACAGAAAAGCCAAAAGAGAATACTGTACTGTAAGTCACTCAATGAATGCTACTAGAGTCTCCACAGAGTCTCAACAAAACACCAAGCATTAATAAACCTCAGCTACACATAGTCCTATGATGAGTCCATTATCTTATGTGGGTAATACCCCACAACAGTAACTTATATATTCAAACAAGTTTGTTAAAGAAGAATCAACAATATCTGTCCAGTTTTTTATTGTATTTTTTCAATTTTCAGATGAGGCATTGGGTATTGTGCTCAAAATTGTGGATGAGCTGTCTGAAGTTCATATTTTGCACTCGATGCAAGTAAAGACTCAAAACCCTTGAAGCTATTATTATACAAACTAAACAGCTTATATTAAGTAAAATATAATTTACCACAGGAGAAGATATCTTGAAGTGCATATAATATAATTAATGTGCGCACATATTTTATCAGTATTAAAATGTAATAGAATAAAGAAATCATGTCATTTTGTGCAGCATTGTTCCTAATAGCTGTTACACATGATGTCAACGTTAAAGCATTTCATGCATCCAGCTTCTAAAAGAATACCAGAAGTGAAAGAAATTCTAACTGCCACCCGAATGCCACATTGGTTCCTGATAATGATTGTGAATTCAAAAGTACTTGAACAAAAATAAATTTTGAACTTTGGATAGTTAATCCTCAACTTCAAGCACAATACTCAATACCTCATCTGAAAAGTGGAAAAATACAATAAAAAATTGAACAGACAAACCACGTCAGTTGTTTTAATCAAACTTGCTTGGATTAATATTTAGATTACTATTGCCTAACTAAATGGGCCTTATTCAAACATAAGTACCAGTAAAATAGCTGATGGTAGATCAAAATAGTGCTCAATGCACAATCAAAACAAACTGAATATGCAGAACAGCAATAATATCAAATAATGAAACACCCAGCACTTACTTGGTACATAGGTTTCTACCATGCTAGTCTCTTCAGGCAAAGTCTCTTTGCTTGAAGAGACCAGCATAGTTGAAAGCTAAGTAAGTGGCGTGTGTTCTGTTCTTTGAGATATATATATATATATAATACGCTGGTTTCATTAAAAATGACAAACAAGGTATTATGGTTAAGTTTTTATGTAATTTTTTATGATGTTATGATTTTTTTATTTTGCGAACATAAATTATATAAAAACTGTCCAAATGTTTTGTCAATCTGAGTGCTTTCAACTGTATTTTTAGCCATTTTCAAGGATGGATGTTATTTTAAGTGTAATAGAATATATGTAGTGTTATGTACATTTGTAGATTAATGTATATGTGTTATGCACTGAACATGGTAAGTATGTTGTTAGCGTGTTCATGGCTGATTTTCTTGAGTGTTGAGGTTTTTTTTTTATCAAAAATGACTATTATTTTTAGTGTTTTTTTGCATGTGGATAATAACTTGTCTGTCATTTTTAATGAGACTTGCATGAAAGAGAGATTTGATGCCCAAATATATATATATACATATGTTATTCAAGTAAATTTATTTAAGCAAAACTAAAGATTAAATATTTATTTTAGGATATTAAATAGTTATTCTCGTAGGAATGAAAAATAAGCAAACTTTTTTCTGTAATTTTTAATCCAATTATGTTGAGAAAAAGTCTTTTTCATCTTTTATCAACTGATATTCATGTCATGGTTTTTCACAACTCCAACAAAAAACAAATTTGCTTTGTCATTTTGAGGAAAGTCAAACTTGTTATTTCTATCCTAATTTAGAGAAAATTGAAACAAACCGGACATTTATACTTAGCATCAGAAAGTGACAGTTTCAATTTCTAGGACACATAATGAGGAAAGAGGAAATGGAAAATTTGAGACTCACAGAACATATTGAAAGTGGGAGAGAAAGGAACATTACATAACCTACTAAATCAGCTTATATGAATAGATTGCAGAATTATTGAGGAGAGAGAGCAAAAAGACAAATTTACTAAGAGCTACAAAGAACAATAAATTGTAGAGAGACATGAATGCTAACATTATGATGGGACTTCCAGCAGCCACCCTCTTGACCAAGAGTAACATTATCTACTCAAAGCACTTTATATAAGCCTCCGTATTGAGTCTAAGGTTCTCACCAACAAATTCTGGAGTTCTTTTTTTATCAGAAACAATAAGAGTGAGTTTTCTGAGCTGCTGCACCTATGTAATCACCATTAGACTCATCCAACTCTTTCTAAATCTTCTGCACTGTCTTCAGATTGAACCCAAACACCCTGAAATGTTCATATTGGGTGTAGATTATGTCAATTAAATGACAACCTGGAAAAGCAAAATATGTAAGAATTTTGGGGTTATATAAGTCTGGGGTTTTGGGCTGAAGACGGATTCTCACTGGCTGAAGAAATAGAGACAGGCTAACAACTCCTGATGGTTCTTTCATATATGCATGACCTCTCTCTGGCTACCATCCTACTCACAACTGTCACTGCACAGAAAAAATTACAAGATTATATTTTTATATATGCATGTTCCTCATCCATTGGGACGATCGTGATTTTCCTGCAGTGTTTTATAACACAACTTGCAACTAATTTTGTCCTAAAATTGTAGGACTAGCACTTGAACCAACCACTAATTGCAAACAAAATTGTTAGCCATTATAATCCACTAATACATACAACACTCTCCAGTGTAGATCGCCAATTTTTGCAACTTATTCTGAAGTTTAGGCTTCTCATGGTCAGCCAGCCCACAAACTGTCAAATGCAGTACAACTGATCACTGAAATGGTGGCTCCAATGCCAATCTTTATTTCATTAATATGTATCTGTACCCTTAAGCAGTTCATTTTATCATTTTCGTGGAAATTAAAGAAGCTGTTCACCAAAGCAGGGTTACTACTGATGACTGAGATGATTTATTTAATCTTTTTTTTTTTTACTAAAGTTCAATACAAAGCTTAAGAACCACTTAATGTAGTGGGTTATTGTGTAGTGTTGTATGAGCATAAGAAAGCGAAGTGAAGGTATTAGGGCCATGTAGGAAAGATAACAGCTGACTCAAGGAGGTTAATATTTAATTCTAAGCACCATTAATGACCTTTCATCATCGCCCTCTGATCTAGGCTGATTTGCTGTCATCGATACTTCTGTAACTGTCTTTTTTACAGGCAGGGGTGTTGACCGTGCACAAACTTCTTTATCCTCTGAATAAGCTGGTTTTGAATTCAAAGTGTTTCTTTCTCCAAGAGTGGTTGCCATCCAAGGCTATAGACCCCAGATTGTCCTGCTATATACTCATAGCTGGAAAGAGAAAAGATGGGTTCATATGTTTCCTAAATGTATTAACACGTAAGTAAATGTAATGAGGCATGGGGGAGTAATAGTGGATGCACAGTGGGGTAATGGATACCAACACCAATTGAGGAATTGAAGAACCGAGTTTGAATTTCAGTCACATTCATTACATTCATTTACATGCTGATACCCTTGGGAAAATTTAATTAGTGAATAATATTTTAGACTTCAGTGAGAAATGTTTAAAGTATAGTGTGGAAATAGACATAAAAGTTGTATTCAATAATTTTATATCTCATACACTGTTTTCTTTATTTTTAATTATGTTGGTATAATGATACAACATTATTATTATTATTATTTATAAATCTTCAGTGGGCAAAATGAAAGTTGTTCACTGCAAAACAATGATAGATTTTAATACCTTTTCTAATTTTGGTCTTTATTCACATTAATGGCATAAAATTTGTTAATGGTAATGTAATTAGGTATCAACCAATTGTGTCAGTAGAAACAAACAAGAAAAGCAAATTCAATCATAAATCTGTTGTAAACAGTCCAGCAGGCAATATACTAATAAAAACAAGGTCATAAATCCAACCTTCTCCTCACACAGCAGAAAGACAATTTTGCTCACCAAGCTCAAAAATCATTGACTCAGTAAGCAAAAGCAATGGCCTTTATTCACTGAGCAATTTTTCTGATTGGCCATGCCAGACAGGGAGGAAAAGAATATTAGCATTGTCTTTCTGATACTTTAGCAGCCCTTTTTGTGCTACTAATTTTCTTTAATTTTTCTCTTTCACCAAGTAAAATATGTGATATGCTGTTGCTTGGTTTAACAAGGTAATTCGCCATTTTTTTCACTACAAATAAATAATCAAATAAACTATTGCTGCTGGAATATGACCATGAAAACATACGTGAATATTTTAAATCTTGGCTTTCATTGGTGATTTTAATTTAAATGACGATTAAATTTATATATTTTAAATGGAATGATTATTAAATTTACATTACTTTTAAAAAGAAAATAACTCTCATTTCATTGCATTGTCTATAAAAATATTCAATCATTACAAAAGAAGAATTGGAAAAAATCTTTCAAAAAATGAGTCCATTTTCAGTTTCACTCCCAAGGGGATAAAATGTGAAACTTTTTACAATTTAACGAGTTGCTCAATATTTTCAAAGGCTTTTCTATGTTTTCTAACTTTCTTACATGCTGTTTCATTTCCTACCAGCAGAATATCTTACTGCTATTAATGAGCAGACTGGGACTCATTCCGTGATTTCCTTTGTGATGTCTCTTGGAACAAAGCTTTTAGTCTCCCTGTTCAAGACTGCGCCCTCTGATGACTTTTTTTTAGTGAAAGCCAGCATCAATGATTTCATCCTAGCTAAAAGATTTCCGTTTAAACCTTGTTCATTTTCTTAGTTCTTTCCTGCTTGCTCGGCTGTCATTGACCACAGGAACCACTTCTTCCAGGTTTACTGGAACGAGGCATCTAATCACAATAGGCGACTCTTTGTCTCTGCTCATGATAAATGTAAGTGTATTCTAAATGATGCTAAGCTATTGTTTGCTGATAGAATGAAGCAGTGTATATCATCTTGCAAGTTTGGTTCCAAAGATTATTGGTGGTTCTGTAAGAGTGTACTGAACAATAGAAAGCCCCCAATCCTTCCTCTATTCAATCAATTCAAAGTCCTCACATCCACAGCAGAGAAGGTTCAGTGCTTTGCTCGCAAATTCTCATCCAACTTCACACTTGACTTGTCTGGGTTACCCATCCTCAAGCTTGACTCCCATAAGGTAACCAAAGGTGATGGAATTCCAGTCATTGCCCTAATGATATGTGCCTCTGAGCTGTCTCCAGTCTTCTCTAAACTTTATAAGTATTACTTCACTTCTTCCTGCTTCTTGGAAGTCCTCCTCTGTAATTCTTGTTTTTAAGAATCCTGGGGAGCCTTCTGATCCCTATTTCCTATAATTATTAGCCTCTTACCTCTTTTTGGCAAGGCATTTGAAGTTATTATCAATCCTTAAATAGTTAGGCATTTTACATTTCACAACTTTCTCTCTGACAAAAATATGACTTCCATTTTGCCAGATCTACCACAAATGTGCTAACTGTCACTGAATATATATACCAGGTCTTGATAAGAATAGCAAAGCTGACCATACATGCAAGCTTCAGAGCTCTGGTATTTCTGGACAATTATTTGATTTAATCTAATCGCTCATGTCAAATCATTAAGTGAAAGTTGTTTTGAATGGATATGCTTCCAGATCTTTTCATGCAAATACAGGAATCCCTCAAGTCTCTATCCTAGGTCCTACGCTTTTTCTGATCTACATTAATGATCTTCCTGATGTATCAGGTTATCAAGTTGGCATCTATACAGATGACACCACCATTTACCACTGTATTTGTATGAAGTCTGCCAAGGCTGAGAAAGTAAACCTGACTACAGCACTTTAAAAGAACCTCCAATTTGTGATTGAATGGGGAAGGAAATGGCTAGTAAATTTTAATGCCTCCAAAATGAAGCCGCTCTTTTTTAACCACCACAGAGAATCATTCCTACTTACCATTAGAATGAAATGACACTAGTCTTCTAGAGAGCCATGCACTGCACCTCCTTGGCCTCACTCTCTCAAAGGGAATGACTATATAAATCCATAGCTGCATATACTGCTAGGAAGGTTGGTACACTGTCAAGCCAGGAAGTTTTTCTTGTCAAAATACATCTTGTACATTTATAAATCTACCATTTGTCCGTGCTTTTAATATTGTTGCCGTATCTGATTGGGTGCTACTGCTATCCTTCTTGAGGTTCTCGACAAAATCCAAAGGAGGATCTGCAATGTAATTGATCCTGACTTGGCAGTTCATCTTCAGTCACTTTCTCACCAGTGTGATGCAGCTTCCCTCTGTCTTTTCTTTAATTATTTTTCATGGAAACTACTCTGACAAGCTTTTTTTCCTGGTACCTGGACTTATACTACTAGATTGACATCAAGGTTCCACCATTTTACCATAGAAGTAGTTAAATCCAACCATTTCTTCAATTCAAACAGTTTCTTTTCTCACATTTCCTCGTATATAATTTAGCTTTGGAGGTGAAAAAACAAAGAAGATATTGATATTTAAAATTTGTGAATACTTATCAAAATTCACCTTTTTGGAAAAAGTCAAAGGGTCATATCTATGGACCCCTTTGACCTAATGGCTGACATTTTACAAAATCTGTGTCAGTGATAGTCAGGCCCTTGTTGATGTGACATGGAATGATTGAGTATCATTCGCGTGCCTCATTCAGACAGCTAGCAATGCGATGGTGACAAACTCTAGACTGAATGGCCTCCATTTGTAAGGATAGTATCCTATATTAAAAAATATCTTACTTTTCCTGAACTCATTATCTTGCTGCATTTTGTTCTTAAAAAGAACAAACAAAATTTGATATACTTAGCAATTATACATTTAGAAAACTGTTATTTCTGCTTTTATTGAATATTATAAAGTTTAAATTATGTGGTTTCAAAGATTTGTTAAAAAATTAGCATATAGTGGGTTATCCATTTTTTTCCAGTTTATAGTGGAGAGTCCATTCTAGTAAAGGGTAGTTGTATATTGCTGCAGGTTAACAGAATATGGCCTTGTTGTAGATAGCCCACTATAAGTCATAAAGAAAGGTTATAAACCAAGAAAAGCAAACTGAGTTGAAAAATCACATTTTATATATACATTTATCAATTAAGGTTTTTACAATTAAATTAATACTTGAAGTATAGGGGTATAAGTCCAATGGATGTTAAAATGTTCATGGCAATAAAATGCTGAAAAGAGAATACTTTGGAATGTGAGACCACTGTAAGTAAGGAATATCTTTGATGTATTTGCTCCTTAGGTCAGTAAGTAGTTTTGAGACAGCAAAAGGTAAGAGGAGAGGGAAGGGAGGCTAGGATAGTAAGCCACTTGACTTAGGTCAAGGAGATACTGATTACACTCCTCTCTCTCGAGTCAGTCCATGTGTGTCGGCCTGCGTCAATCTGTCTCTCTGCATCTCTCTGTATTAGCTTTTTATATCTTCTTTTTGGATCGCAGCAGCTCATCTGGGAATTCATATCCGTATTTGATTCTGGGCTTCCCATTGGCCAATAAATATAATTTACATAGGCTTGCAAACTGGAAAATTAATATTTAATTAATTTTTATTTTTCAACCGGAACATCTGCGCGAATCCAGCTGCGCACAAACGACTTTTGGTCATTTGCTTTTTGGTTGTGAGGGTGCAAACATCCGGTCCCCTGCTTTTGCCCCGTATCACCACATGCATACATGATGAAAAAAATGACTAAAACTTATTAAAACAAATGTTTTATCATCAAAATTCTTAAGAGAAAAGATCAAAGTATTTTTTATTACATTTTTTTTTTATACTTTTTAAAACTTTTGAAATGTTGGTTAAAAATTTTATTTTTTGAAATTAATTTTTATCTTTTATATAAGTTAATTTAGTTTATGTACCTCGACTGATTCAACTAACTTTTAAACTGAATTAAAAATAAAAAAATTATCAATAAGTGAAAATAAATTAATATGGAAAATTCGAACTTTTTTTTTTTCCAGTGCAAAAAACACTTTTAGAAATTGTTGCAAAAATCAGATAATTATTAGATTTTAATTAAACTTTTAGGGCTTCTTCTCTGATGAATAAAATCATTTTACAAACGATTTTAGCAATTTCAAAAACAACAGAAAGATCATTGCAATCAATTTAAATCGTTGGAAATGTTAAATTTTAATCTGTTAGATTATAGAATTAAAAACTAAATTAAAAGAGTAAAGTAATATTTTTAAATGCATTAAAACTTAAGTCTCGCTTATGTTTTGTTTTTTTAAGATTTTTGGAGTGTACTTATTTTAAATGTTCCATTCATTGAATATTTTTTGCTGAACAAGTAGAGAAAAGAATTTCCATTTAAATTAATAACTCCTCATTAAATTATCTCCCTTGGTGTTCGCTCTTTCGGAAATATTTGGCAACGATGGCAAGTGATTATTGTTTTTAAATGTAACATTGTAAATACAAACAAGAAATATTACTCTATCTAAAATTTTACAATTACTATTTTTTTTTTTGTTGTTGTTATCTTCCATTATCTTAAGGAAAACAAATCAGACGAAAAAGACAGAAAGAAGTAAGTTTAACGTTCTCATAATTTCTTTGTTTAAATTTAAAAAATATAGGTACCGTCACTGACATGTAATTCTATTTAATTTAAATAATGAGCTTAAATTTTACTTCAATTATATTTGCTTAATCCGTATTAAAAAGAAATTCCGTATATAAATAACAATTCTAGGTATTTTCAAACTTTCGCACGTGCATTCATCAGATCATCGTTATTCGTTATCAACGAAAAATTGTAAACAATAAATTTTAAAAAATTTTAAAAACCTAATATTTGTCTAAGACGTGTTTTGAAGTTATTAAATGTAAGAATTATTTAACTGCATTTTAGTTTGTCAACCTGACAATTACTTTTTTGCTTAAAACATAATGAAAATAACGTTTATGCGCTGTGTAATAAGTTCAGATACTGACACCGATCGCTTTCTCAACTACGCTCTTAAACAGTGCCAGTTACCCACCCCCACAAAAAACTACGAAGTACAGCTTATCAAGAAATTTGTATATGTCAGTCAGTTAAGTGCCATACGTGATACACGCTTGGGCGATCATGTCCCGAAAGAGACATGACTGACTGGACAGAAGATTTTCCCGCAGTAGGTTGCCATTACTTTTTTGCGCTAGACTGGTTACCGACTGGATGTGCATTGTGGTGCATTGGATGTCGGCTCGGAACGAGAAATCGGGGAGCCGAGTTCGAATTCCAGCTGAATTCATTGCATTCACTTACGCGCAAATACCCTTGGGAAAGGTTAATCCGCCTATTCCTTCCAGTTATGGGTTAAATAACAGGACAGATTGGGTTCTATAGCCTTGGTCGGCAACCAGTCTACCGCAGAAAGCAACGGCAAACTACTGCGGGATAATCTTGTGCCCAGTCAGGTTACCAACCAAGGGTAAAGAACCCAACCTGTCCTGTTATTTAACCCATAACTGGAGGAAAGAGTTGGATCTTTCCCAAGGGTATTTGCGTGTAAGTGAACGCAACAAATTCAACTGAAATTCAAACTCGGCTCCCTGATTTCTCGTTCCGAGCCTATATTCACAGCATCACATCCATGTATTTTATGTAGCAATTTTTTTTAAAAAGGTATTTTATGTAGGTACCTTTTAAAAAATCGCTAAAAAATGTACATACATGATTTTGCTTTTCTGGCATCAAAGAGGACTAAATTAATAAATAGGAAATTTTTTTTTTTTTGTGAAAAACACATTGTTTTTAATAAATTTAATAAAAATAGTAAATTTAATCATTTAGCTTTCAATTAAAACAAAATAAAAGTTTCAAGAAAAAATTTTATTTTTAAAAATTCAATTTTAAGTTAGTTGAATGATTGGAGGTACATAAGTTATTAACTTATATAAAAGATAAAATTGAATTTCTTGAAATTTCAAAAGATTTAATAAGTTGGGGAATAATACTCAAAATCTAAAAACGTTTCTAATAATTTTATTCACTTTCTGCAAACAATGTGTTTTTCACAAAAAAAAAAAAAATTTCCTATTTATTAATTTAGTCCTCTTTGATGCCAGAAAAGCAAAACAGAAATTATATTGATTGGAATATAACATTTTTCAATTTTTTTAAAATCTTTCAATTTTTCAGCCATTTTTTGAGCAATTAACATATTTGTAAACAAAAGTTAATTCTTGGTTTTGAAAATCTTGCAAAAATAAAATATACATCTGTGACACATTACTTCCAGAAAATTAGCAAATATAATGTTAAATTAATGTGATTTACACAAGTATTACTTATTTATAGCATGAAATTAAGAATAAAACAATTTCTTAATAACATAATTGAACTTTCTGACCTGTCCACCATATTTGAAATGTGTTGACAGCTTGCCAGTTGCAGAGATAATGTAAGTGTATGGCAATCATAAGTGACATAATTTTTTTCCTATAAGGGGAAAAAACCCTGAAACACATGACATTTTAATGTACACATAAAAATTACAAAACAAAAAAAATTCAAATACACAAAAATTTTTAAAATTACTTTAAAAATATGAAAGCATGACAATTTGTATTAACTTTTCAATTTTCGATTAATAAATAGAATCTTCACTTAATAAGTTTATAAACTAACTCCAACAAATCTTTGAAGAATTTTTAAAAATATTTTTGAATATTTTAAAATTATTATCATAAAAAAATGGAAACAATTCTTTTAAAATTTCATAATCAAAAAAAATTTATTTCCTCAGACTATAATGTTCTTAATATATATTATTTATTGAAGCAATTAAATCAAATTAAATAATGTCATAGTTTTATTACATTTTTTGATTTTACTATTGAGAACACATTTTTGGAAATAAAGGCAAAATGTTTAAAAAAAATAATAGATGATTTACATTCCCCACTGAGTCTTTATTTAGCTAATAAAACCAACTTTCCCAACAAAATTTAACTTCTTAAAATTTCATGAATTTACTTAGAGGTAGGATAACAGATGTAAAAAAAGTATTTTTACCAAGATTTGTAAAAAAATCCTAATTTCAAAAATAATTTCACTCATTTGTGAATAAGTCCTGAAAGTTTCATTAAAATCTGACTATTATCTGATGTTTTGCAAGAATTTTTCAAATTAATGTGTTTGTCACCAGAAAAAAAACTGTGTTATGTAATATTACATTTTCTATTGTAAACTCTCGTAACAATTTGGTTACCTACTAACTAAAATCAAAACAAGGTTTTTTACCAAAACTTTGAATGTGTTAGAAGGGATTAAGAAATTTAAAAAAAACAATTAAAAATACTTTGATCTTTCCTCTTAATAATAATATAAACATTTTGATGGAAAATGTTCATTTTTATTAATTTTGGGGCTTTTTTTATTCATACAGTCCTGTTTTTTTTTGTTTTCTTTTTTTTAGTTATTTATTAGGGGTACCTATTAAGTTCTGTGTACCCCCACAGAAAATGCGATAAAATGAATTTTAAAAAATTAAAGACCTTTCTTGAAGTTTTTAGTTTATTTTTTTAAATTCATTTTCAATACATTTCTAAATTTAAATTTCCAGTGATCAAATATTTTGTCAAAATTAGTTTTGAATCGACAGCATGGAGTTTTTATTTTGAAATTGCTAATAGTAGTTGCTGATATTAGTGTCATTTTTTGGCTTATAGTCATCTGTCATTACAATGTACCAAAACCATGATAAAAAAATATAATTCAGAAGAAATTATAAAATGATTTTTCTAAAGGTTTAGCTAGTTATTTTTAAATGAACATTTTCAAAGGCACTAAATCATGCATTTTGAAATTCTGATAGTCACCATAATGAAATTTGAATTTACTACTAATAAGAAAATTTTGGAAATTTTTGTTTTGTTCCCTGAAGGCCTTCATCCCTTCAAATCTCTCAAAAACATATCTATTTCCATGCAAATGTATATACTGAACACAAATCGATAATTGTTTATTGAAGAAACCTATCTTTTTTTCATTTTATCAAGCAGAAAAATATGGAACTTATTGTCACTGTTTATCTCACCCCGTAACCACAGTTCAAAAATGTTATTCACTGCAGGTTGAATTCACGCGTAGTCTTACAATTTTTTGCTCCTTTTTACTTCCATTTTCCAATTAGTACGCTGTAAATGTGTTCCAAAACCAAACATCACGGACTGATTGTTCAGCAGGAGTAAATTGGCCAAAATAAGTATCCTATGCCTCATGTCATTTAGCAGTGAATCAGATATAAGAAAAGTGGTAAGGGGTGAGATGTAGTCCGACAAATTTCTGGCCGATATCAAGAAAAAAAGGTAGGTTTCTTCAATAAACAGTTATCGATTTGCATTCAGCATGTACATTTACACAGAAATAGGTATGTTTTTGAAAGATTTGAAGAGGTAAAGGCCTTCGGGGAACAAAAGAAAAATTTACCGAAAATTTATGTTTTAAAATGTAAAAATTACAAATTAAAATTTGTAATAAATTACGTAAATGTTCTGTGGATGTGTGTGGTGTAATGTGTAGTGGCTTGCAATGAGAAATTGAAGAACTGACTTTGAATTTCAGTCGAGTTTGTGATATTCACTTCAGGAAAAAGTTATGAATTCATCTCTTCTCTCTCAGCTAAAGATAAATAGCAGGACAGACTTGAGTCTTTGTTGGCAGTCAGTCTAGGAGAAAGCAAACTGAAACCAATTTGAAGAGTGTTAGGCTTCATTAGGTTATCTTATTTAAGACACCTCATTGGTGCTACAGCTACAGTGTATGTGGTACCCTTATGAAACTATTGGGTACCATGACATAACTGTCAGCTACATCTGGAATTTTCAGATTCATGTACCAAGTACATCAAAATATTTTTGCATATTCTAAAATGTGTAATCAGTAAGATAAATTTGGGTTAAGTTAAAAAGTTGAGCAAGTATGGAAGCCCATAAACATCAACTATGTTTTTCAGTGAATTGCAACCTGACCAATGAAACAATTTTACTTCTGATTAGATTTCTGAGATGAAAAATTATTATTGTACACTGAATTATTGATTTCTTTATCTTGGTTGTTATGATTATAACAGGATGGTAACCTTGGTTCTATGTTTTACTGCACGAAGGATATAGCAGCTGGGTAATCCTGGTTGAGCATTTTACTGCATGAGGGATATAACAGGGTGGTAACCCTAGTTCAATGTTTTACTGCATGAGAATGCTAAATAACAATTTCAAGCAGGAAATAAGACTAAACAGTGAGAAAACCCAGAAAAATGAATTAGATGTCAAATCATGGGTTCATTCTTTTTCTCAAGGGTATTTGCATTTAAGTGAATGCAACAAACCTGCCTGTGATTCTAACTTGGCTGTTGAATTTCTCATGCCGAGTTGATATCTATTACACAATACACATCTTAAGAAGGCTGCTTGTCTAATGAAGGGGAGGAAATTTCCATATCTGAATTACATACATGTTTGTAAAGCATTAGTGTAGCATAAAACTTCATAAATTTCATGAATAACCTGATGTGTTGCAGTTCATATAAATGCAACTAAGTTATCATAATTGTATTTTAAATATAATGACCTGGGAATGTTAAGCCTTCATGCACATAAAAAAACATTGTCAAAATAATGGTTTGTCCCTCGACACTGCTAAAGTTTTCACTACCTTCAATTCTTGGAAATGTTTATTGTTTTTGAGAGATGATTAGAATTGGAATACAATTTAAACATATGAAAGTGAATTCATAGATTTTTTTCTTGAGGATTTACAACAAAATCGTAAACATATTTTATTTATTAGATTATTTGCTTTGTTACATTGTTTATTGGAATGGTTGGCAAAACAATGGCTAATTGCCAATTAATTCAAACTTTATAAAATGCTACATAATAACAATTTCCTTATAATTGTTTCACATATTTTAATTAGTAAATTGTTATAAATTTATGAATAAAAAATTGTTTCCCATTTCTTTATGAATGAGCAAATGATAAATATTGCATTGCATTTTAATTATATTAGTTTTTAGAATGTTAGCATAGAATTATTATTGTAAGTAATCTTATAAATAGATAGTCTCTAATGTTTGTTGGAAATTCTCAAAAACAAAAAATGTATCATATGTTTAGGTTTTCTAACAATTTGAATCATCACTTTTTAAAACAGTAAACATTTCTGTGTAAACATGAAGATATTTAAAATGATAGAAGTATCAAGGAAAAATTGTCCTTTGACAATCTGTTTTTTAAGGGTACTAAAGTCCAAGATTACCAACTTTATATTATTTGTTTCATTAATAAGTTGTTTTCTTTGTTTACAGATATCAATTATTATTGGCATTGCATTTAAATTTTTGAAGATCAAACTTGACTGAAAAGCAAGAATCCAGAAGAGTTCCACAAGCAACAAGTGTGAAAGAAGAAGCTCTTAGCATAGAAACTTGTTTTTAATCATTTTACTCCAAGACACAAGGGGCTCCTAGGAGTGAAAGAGAATGAAAAGATTTTAAAAGAAACTGGAAACCCAATCCTAAATAGGGAACAAGGCATTAACTTCTATTCTTGTCAAAAGATTGGAGAGGTGTGTAAACAAGATGGTAGTTGAACTACTCTACTCCTAGTCATTTTAACTGTAACATGATGAGACTTTCACAGAAACAACTTTCTATGAAAGTATTTACAGAAAATATGCAGGGAAACTGTGTTATGGTGGTGGGAAATAGCAAGCAAGATGCCAGGTCAATTCCTATAACATTATAGATTATCAAAAATCTCTAAATATATAGCAGAAGCACTAGAGCAGATGTGGCAGTAATACTCAGTGCATGGACAAATGGTAGACTTTTAAATGTAGAAAATAGATGCTGGAGAGGAAAATGATCTACTTCAACACAGTGAACTAACTTTCCTAGTAGCTGACCTAGAAATTGATTCAGTCTAATCTTTCCATTTCATAGCAAGAAGGTGCATTGAGTTATTCTCTTGAAGGGCAGCATCAGCCATGTTAGTGGAAGGTAAAAAGGATTCTTTCAAATAATTAAAGAGAACAGTTTTATTTTGGAGGTGTTAACATTAACAATCCATTCATTTTCAGAGCTAATAGCTGATAATTTAATCTTATCAAATGGATTAAACTTATAGACAGGGATTAAATAATTGCATCATCAGTATAGAAGGTCATTGTAAAGTGAAAAATTTTGTAAAGTGAGTGGATCAGCATGTACACAGTACTGAACTTAAAAGTGCAAAATCACATCCAAACTGGAGAGAAACATTAATGAACTAGAAAATGCAGACATGTACTTACATATAATTTAAACTTAAAAAGCACTCTGTGGATACAGATTGGAAATAAACAATTATTTAAAAAGTGTATGAATTGGAATATACAGAGATTTCACTTTTGAAAGGCCACATGGACATACACACAGCAGAGAAACCATTTTCTTGTCAAGTGTGTGGATCAACATTTTCACAGAATTCCAAATTAACAGTTCACGTAAGAATACATACAGGAGAGAAACCATTTTCCTGTCAAGTGTGTGGATCAACATTTTCACAGAATTCCAGTTTAAAAAATCATATGACTATGCATACAGAAGAGAAACCATTTGTTTGTAAAGAGTGTGGATCAGCATTTTCAAGGAAATCTATGTTAAAAGACCACATGAAAATACATACAGGTGAGAAACCATTTTCCTGTCAGGTGTGTGGGTCAGCATTTTCCAGAAAATGCAATTTAAAAGATCATATGAGAATACATACTGGAGAGAAACCATTTACCTGTCAAGTGTGTGGATCAAAATTTTCCATGAATTCTAATTTAAAAAGCCACATGAGAATACATACAGGAGAGAAACCATTCGCTTGTCAAGTTTGTGGATCAGCATTTTCTTTGAATTGCAGTTTGCAAGATCATATGAGGATACATACAGGAGAGAAGCCATTTACTTGTCAAGTGTGTGGATCATCTTTTTCCCTGAATTCTAATTTAAGAAACCACATGAGAATACATACAGGAGAAAAACCATTTTCTTGTCAGGTTTGTGGAACATCCTTTCCCCGCAATTCCAGTTTAAAAAGCCACATGAGAATACATACAGGAGAGAAACCATTTTCTTGCCAAGTATGTGGATCAGCATTTACAAAGAATTCTACATTAAAACAACATATGAGAATACATACTGGAGAGAAGCCATTTGCCTGTCAAGTTTGTGGAGCAGCATTCTCCTTAAATTGTCGTTTACAAGATCATATGAGAATACATACAGGAGAAAAACCATTTTCTTGTCATGTGTGTGGATCAACATTTTCACTGAATTCGAATTTAAAAAACCATCTGAGAATACATACAGGAGAGAAACCATTTTCTTGTCAAGTGTGTGGATCAGCTTTTTCTCGCAATTCCAATTTACAAAGTCATATGCGAATTCATACAGGAGAGAAACCATTTTCTTGCCAAGTATGTGGATCAGCATTTACAAAAAAATTCCACATTAAAACAACACATAAGAACACATACAGGAGAGAAACCATTTGCTTGTCAAATATGCGGATCAGCATTTTCACGAAATGTCATGTTAAATGACCACATGAGAATACATCATGGAGAGAAACTTTTTTCTTCTTAAATGTGAGAAACAGCATTTTTAAAGAATTCAAATTTAAATGTATACATAAAAAAACACATAGAGTTGCCTTATTTTTCCACTAAATGTGCCTCAGCTTTTACAGAGTATTAAAAATGTCCATATGCAAGTAGACATATATGTCCTCCTGTGTATGCAACAGCATTTCCAAAGAATATTAGTTTAAAACTCACATGATAGTATATACAGAATGAAATCATGAACTGTGTAGGTCAGTATCATCATGGAATTCAAATATTATAGTACACCTGTGAACATTTACTGGAAAGATTTTATTCCTGAATAGATTGTGGAATAGCAATTTTAGATTGTTCAACTTTGAAATATCTTTTTCCTGTGAAGAGAATGAAACCATGATAAACCTCTGAAAAAGGCTGTATAATACAGTGCCTGAAATGTTCTGATTATAATAAATATGATGAGGATGCTCGTCTCAACAAATCAGTGTAGAAATGATTAATTACTTTCATTTCAATCTAAAGTAATGTCTGAATAAAAAGAGGATGATTCACATTTTAAATAATTCTTAGGAAGATTTTTATTGTGGCTCTGTTCTTTGCTGAATGCTATTCTTACTGTGTCTGGTAAGCCTGCTCTGCACCAATCCTGGACCTCATGTTGTGTTTCACAAGAATATTAGTGAAGAACTATCAAATATCAGTCTTGACTATTTTCTATACTGGCTATGCTTGTGAAAAACTAAAGTAACTGGTGTTGCCAGTAAACTTCAACAATACTCATTAACATGTGTAAAAATAAAAACTTTTATTTATTGTACTGTGGTGATACCGACCGAACAAAAGCGATGAACCGGATGTGTGCTCTCTCACAACTAAAAAGCAAATGAATAAAAATCGTTGTGCACATCCAAGTTTGCGTAGATGATCCAGTTGAAAAATAAAAATTAATCAAATATCAAATTAACATTTTATTTACCAGCCAATGGGAAGCCCGGAATCAAATACGAGGATGAAATTTGAAACTAGCTGCGTTTTGATCCAAAATGCCTATATAAAAAGCGAAGACACAAACGCTTCGTCAGACAGTCAGGACTTGAGGAAAAGAATGTAACTAATCCCCTTGACCTAAGTCCAGCGGCTACTATTCTGACCTCTTCCTTTCTCCCTGTTCTCAAAAATTACTAACCGACCTTTTCAAAGACATTCCACATACCAACTTGCTGACCTACTGACCTTAGAAATGGCAACTTGAAAATGAACATTCTTTTATCTCTTTCAGCTTATTATTTTGCCATGAACTCTTTTATTTCAAGCATTACTTATTTTGTAAAACATTAATTGAAATGTATATATGTATAAATGTTATTTTATACTCTAATTGCCTTTCTTGAATTTATAATCATTTTATGAATTATAGTGGGCTATCTTCCCACAAGGCCAAATTCCGTTAACCTGCTACAGAATCCTACTACAACTAGAAAAGGAATAAGAGATACCCGCTATAGTACTATGATTAAGATCATGAATACGTAAATAAAAGGGATTTGAAGAAGATTCTCAGTATAAGGAAATCTTAATCTGGGAGGAAGAAGTTGACTGGATGTTGCAGTTATGACTAAACAGCCCAAAGTCTGTTAACTATTTAAATAAAGGCAGCTGATTAAGGGAGTTTAAAAGTGGCCTACAGAACAGGTCTTTAGCTGATAAAGGCACGATGGTCATCTGGCAGAAAGAGTCCAGCAGTTTGATCTTACTTCTGCTCTTTCAGCAACTGCCTTTATGGGAGTGCAAACCTCATTGCACTGCTCTGATTGGCCATCCAATAAACCTCATTGCACTGCTCTGATTGGCCATCCAATAAACCTCATTGCACTGCTCTCATTGGCCATCCAATAAACCTCATTGCACTGCTCTCATTGGCCATCCAATAAACCTCATTGCACTGCTCTCATTGGCCATCCAATAAACCTCATTGCACTGCTCTCATTGGCCATCCAATAAACCTCATTGCACTGCTCTGATTGGCCATCCAATAAACCTCATTGCACTGCTCTCATTGGCCATCCAATAAACCTCATTGCACTGCTCTGATTGGCCATCCAATAAACCTCATTGCACTGCTCTCATTGGCCATCCAGTAAACCTCATTGCACTGCTCTCATTGGCCATCCAGTAAACCTCATTGCACTGCTCTCATTGGCCATCCAGTAAACCTCATTGCACTGCTCTGATTGGTCATCCAATAAACCTCATTGCACTGCTCTCATTGGCCATCCAATAAACCTCATTGCACTGCTCTCATTGGCCATCCAATAAACCTCATTGCACTGCTCTCATTGGCCATCCAGTAAACCTCATTGCACTGCTCTCATTGGCCATCCAGTAAACCTCATTGCACTGCTCTCATTGGCCATCCAATAAACCTCATTGCACTGCTCTCATTGGCCATCCAATAAACCTCATTGCACTGCTCTCATTGGCCATCCAATAAACCTCATTGCACTGCTCTCATTGGCCATCCAATAAACCTCATTGCACTGCTCTCATTGGCCATCCAATAAACCTCATTGCACTGCTCTCATTGGCCATCCAATAAACCTCATTGCACTGCTCTCATTGGCCATCCAATAAACCTCATTGCACTGCTCTCATTGGCCATCCAATAATAATGGTCTTGTGTCATATGCATCAATGGGAATGAAAAAAAGCACAGGTGTCATCGTCATATCCCTGATCAAAACAGACCTGACTTGAAAAGATTTATTTTGTGTCCTTCATTTCAATGAATAATTCCTTTATCAAATAATAACAATACTGAAGTTAAACAAACCTAAGACTCTACCTAACGACCAATCCCACCCAAACTTACAATTTCACCTTGCACACTATACTCCACAAGTGACACAAACAAGAAAATTTATGATATCGCTTTGTTATAACATGAAAAATATTTTCTTTCCTTTAGAAATAAAATTTAGATTATCCATCAATTGTTGACATTGGTCATCACACTAGTGCTGTGATTTTGAATTGTTTTTCCCCATTGATTTATCATATTTTTCCTTCTGTCGTGTCTTATTGCATATGACATGTGAGTTGAAAACTTAAAAATTCTTAATTCTCATCTGAAAACTCAAACTCATTCTAATTTTTAATACACTACTCATTCCCAGATATCACAACAGTCTTTAATGCAGCTTTAAATATTTGTTGCAAGTAAAAATGATGATAAAGATTTTATAAAATTAAAAAAGTAAAATATTTTAATAGAACACAACTGATCAGAATGAAATTATCTGATTTAAATGTTTTATTGTGTGATTTTTCTTTTTAATGAATATTACTGAAAATAAAATTTTAAGTTTTCTTGTAGATTACACCCATGAATTTTATTCTTGAAAATATTTGGAATAGATAATGACTCGGAATTGTTAATCGGTTAACTGAATTCCAATTCTAGTTGGATTTGTTATATTCACTTACATGCAAATATCCTTGCGAAAGGTAAATGTAGTAGCTCCTTGATGCTTCTGGTTGAAAATTAAAGACACAAGTCTTGACTGATGTTTGAATGAACATTCATATAATTGTTATTCAAAACACTGTGAAATACTAAAATAAAGGGTTTAAATATAACAATTGTTAATACTTTTAAAATAAGGGGTCTTATAAAGTCCAGAAATTGCACAGGAAAGTTGGGAAAATAAATTTACCTGTACACTGTAACCAGCAACAAGGAACTGTAAAGGTTTAATTCTTTACAACACAAAATTTACATTAATGTCAGTTCTAACCAACCTAAGTTGATAATTAATCAAATTTCTAACACAGTAAATACAAGAATTAATAGATTATCATCCAGCAAAAAAATATTTAATGAGAACAAATCAATGTATAATGAAGCCCTCAAGAAACGTAATTTCAAACAAGAATTAGTCTACCAAGAAACATTGAAAAACAAAACAACTAATGTAACTAAAAACAGAAAAAGAAAGATATGGTTTAACCCACCCTTCTGCAAGTTATCCACTATCAATATCAATTGATATTTTTTTCATCTAATAGTCAGGGAAGTGCTATACATGAAACACGCTTGG
This sequence comes from Ascarosepion bandense, assembly GCA_037127315.1. Classification (NCBI taxonomy): domain Eukaryota; kingdom Metazoa; phylum Mollusca; class Cephalopoda; order Sepiida; family Sepiidae; genus Ascarosepion; species Ascarosepion bandense. The sequence goes on along the minus strand of JBBBDQ010001586.1, from coordinate 1,239,209 downwards.
GCGATCATGTCTCGAAAGAAACATGACTGACTTAGCAGAAGATTATTCCGCAGTAGGTTGCCATTGCTTTCTGGTTGCCGACCAAGGCTATAGAACCCAATCTGTCATGTTATTTAACCCATAACTGGAAGGAAGAGATGGATTAATACCTTTCTCAAGGGTATTTGCACGTAAGTGAATGCAATGAATTCAACTGGAATTCGAACTAGGCTCCCCAATTTCTCATTCCGAGCCAATATCCACTGCACCACAACACACATAATAAATCTCCTAAAAAGAATTTTCAACAGAAAAACTCAGAAAATCAGTTATTCCTGCACCAAGAATATTCACAACATTTTTAACTCCCATAACAACCAGTTATTAAAAAACTTTTACAATAAAGCAGAAGAATATAAACCTCATTGTAACTGTAATAACAAAACCAACTGCCCTGTGTGAGGAAAATGCAATTCTGATAAAGCAATTTATAAAGCTACCATTTTTCCAGAAGAAAACTCAAACAGGAAAAAGATATACATAGGGATATCCACAGGAAGTTGAAAAAGACTCTACAATCACTGACATTCCTTTTCCAACACTTCCTTTAAACATCAAACTACCCTATCAAAACATTATTGGAAACTAAAAGATGAAGAATTCACCCCACAAATTAAATGGGGACCATCAAACATGCACAAACTCCCAACAACTTCAGGGACAGATGCAATCTATACTTGGAGGAAAAATTTGCAATAATCAAATATAAAAATCTCAGTGACTATTGAACTAAAGAAATGACTTTATCTTCAAGTGCAGATATAAAAATAGATTTAAAATCCCATAACAAAATAGAATTTACACTTAAAAGTCTTATTTAATCAAAAACCGACATATCAATTTACTAACATTCACAATTGTTTAACCCCCACAATTGGTAATTTTAATTAGGATGTAGTTGTGCTAACATTATGATAATTATACTTTAGAACATGTACATCATTATTAACTACCTGATGACACATTGTTCATTCAATGTAAAAAAAAATGTAAAATTTTGTCGTAGTTTGTACATGTTCTAAAGTATAATTAATAATATTCATTACCTTATTTTTATATTGAGCATTGTTTTAAATTAATGTTTTGAATGTTCTAATTATTTTCTTTGTTACTTTTTCATTTGTGTAATATATATATATATATATATATATATATTAAACTTATCCAGGAATACATATATGTAAATAGTTATGAAAGTGTATAGGTATATGAGGATCTGTCTTTGTGTGTGTGTATGTATATATATATTATATAAATTGTAAATGTGAATATAAGTGTGGGTAAGTGTATATGCTTATGTTAGAATGTATGTATACAGATAAACATGTGCAAGTGTGTGGATATATATATATTTGTGTATATATGTATCTATATGGTTTTATGTATATATATATATGTAAGAGTGTGTGGGTGTGTGTGTATATATATATATATATATATATATATATATATATATATGTGTGTGTGTGTGTGTGTGTGTGTGTTACATGATTACAAACAAGTAAGGGTTTAGTAAGTAAGGGTTTATATGCAAAGAGGTATCTAGTTTAAGTCCCTTAAAATAGCTCTCTAATGTTTTCATATAATACTTGTGTAATTCCTCGTTAAAAGGCACTGTAAATTCTAAGCCTTTTTAAAAAATTTATAGTATTATTAACATTATTTCTATTTAAATTTCAAAATTTTTATTATTATTATAAACTTTTTTATTATTATTTTCTTCATTACTAAAATAATTGTTCTTGTTATTGTCATTAGTAATTATGTTATTATTAGGTTTTTTAGTTAAAATTATTTTTTAAAATTTTTATCATCATTAACTTTGTTATCATACTATATTCCAAAGATTAATAATAATATTATTGTCATGAAACTGAAAAAATTATATTTATAAGATGAAAATATTATTATTCTTGTCAAAATTAATATAAAAATCTCACAATTCAGTTTATCTATTTAAAATATGGCCCCTAGATTTACTGTTCTGTTATTGAAAATGTTTAACCCAAAGTTCAATCCACAGCCTTATTGTCTCGTTTGTCAATGCAACCTTTTAACCATGACATCTGTGTTCAAAAATTAACGTTGTGTATCTGACTCCCCTCCCAACATCAAAATGTTTTCCTTCTTCCCCCTCTCCCCATTATTCCTTCTGTCTGGATAAATCTAACCCATTCATTTTTTTAAAAAAATTTGGTCTGATGAATATTTTTGCAAATATTCATTAAATAAATTATCACCAAGGGATTTATAAATTTTCCAATTTATTTTCATTATATATATATATCATTTTTTATTATTATTGTTTCTGAATTGTTCTCAACTATCACAACTAATTTTTTAATTGGGAATTCGATTATACATTCAGTATTCCTTCTTGAGTTACCTTGACCAATTTGTAACTTAACCTTTTGCACTAAGACATCTCTGTCTTTTACTGGTTTCAAGGAAGATTGTCTTCCTTGAGGATTGCGATGTCTCCAGCCTTTATATGTCTCCTGGTTTTATTCCATTGTTGTCTGATGGCTATGTTGGCTAAGTATCCTTACACCATCTGTTCCAAAACAGCTCTTCAAGTTACTGAACACTTTGCCAACTCTTCCTATCAGACAAATCTTCTTTAACAAACTTCCCAGGAGAGAGAAATAGCATAGATGTTTTCATGTGGATTAAGTGATTTGGTATTTTTTTTTTAATCATTTCACTTCAAGCAAGGCATTCCACTGCCACTATTGCGCAGGGGGTTACATAGGGAAAGGTGAAGAGAAAGAGTGGTTAGATATAAGAAATCTCAGAAGGAGGGCAATAGATGGGTAAGGATACCGAGGCTGAGGATTGGGCAGATGGGAAGAGTGTTTGAGAGAATGGATGCAAGTTAGTGTGTTAAAACTCAGAAGAGGGGATAGAAAGGTCAAGGTTAGTTTCACATAGGGTTAGGATATCAGGTGAGTTAGTGTGAAGGAATGATTCTATACTGTAAAAGTTAGTGTGGACACCTCGTATGTTTGTGAAAGAGACACAGACAGGTTTGGACGTTTTCTGACTAGCTGGTTTAGTTTTGCTATTATGTTTGCTTTTTTCATAGTGATTTAGTTAAAGAGAGGTCTAGAGTAGAATCAGTCGGTCGCTTGTTTGCAGCATGTGAAGGATGGAGACTGGTGCAGCCTGCAATATAATGTGGCCTCGGGGTTGCCCACTGCAGGTTCATGCAGGGACACCTGTCCATATGCAATATGGCACTACAAGAACCCCAGTATTATTCAACTGTTGATCAGAGCAGCCTCTCAAGATGCTATGCAAGAGTTCAGGCTCCTTAGGGAGTTCAATGTTTCTTGGCTCGTTGATTGGGTTTACTGTGAGTGGGCAGCTGTTTACAATGGCCATTGACTCATACAGAAATGTTCTCAAAATGGTATCATCCAATCTTCCAGCATATGATGCTAAAACACACTTCTCATCACACTTCTTACTGTCCGTATTTGGCTCTCCCATACACTGCCCATTTGATTTGCCTCAGGAATGTTCATTATGAAGTCACATTGCTTCTCAGCCAGAAACATGGCAACTATCCTCATCCAATTCTGTCACACTCTTCTCGAACTGATTTTTTCCTCCCATAAAATTTGTCTCCTTGTCAGATTGTATCTGCCTTAGTGCACCCCTGACAGCTATGAATTATCTCAAGGCATTCAAAAGGCATGTGATGAGATTTTCTAGTATTTCTAGATGAATAACTCTGGAGCTAAGACATAGAAGACCATATCGCTTTGATCCTCTTCAACTATGTTTTGTATAGAAGGGACCAAAACATTCTATTTGTGTATATGAAAATGTTGGAGATGGCTCAACTTTTTCAGCAAGAAGGTTTTCCATGTGTTGTTCTTCCAGGGGTCTATACATTCTTCTACAAGTAATGTAATTTTTAATGTGCCTAGTCACTACTTTGTTAGCATTCATGATCCAATAGCCATTAGTCCAGATTTCATTCAGAGTCATTTCCTCGTCCTGGTGCTGAGTTTTGTGACATAAATCAAGGATTAAATGAGTTACAATGCTCTTTTTTGGTAATATTATGAGGTATCTAGCTTTGGGGGATGTAGATTCTTTTAACCGTTCTCCCACTCTGAGGAGACTATCTTTCGGGATAGGGTCAAGTTGGTAAATTTCACTGGTTTTCAGTAGTTTGTTGGGGTTCCTATTAAAAAACCCGAACCCTTCTTCCCATGTCTCTCTTTGGGTTGTCCTGATGAGTGCAAAGGAAGCTGATTCTCTTTCTGTTACAATGATATGGCCTGATTGAGATTTATTTGCCATACGCTTTACTTGAGCAATAATGTATAAGGCCCTATTTCATTCCAATAGTCTAGACAATCTATCAAAGAAATGATTCTGTTTGAGTGAGTGTAGTTTTCAGAATACTCACCTCAGGTCTCCAATGATGAATTTAGGACATCCTCAAATTGTAATGAGCTCTCGATTCCACAAGAATTTTAGTCCGGTAAACCAATTTGATTCCAGAAGTTCTGCTACCATGAGTACTCCAGATACATGATCAGCAGAATTTGGGTTAGTCTCAGTGTAAAACCACTGTCCAGGATCTGTACTATTTCTAATATTTTGGACACAGTTGGCAACAAAAACGAAATCACCGGGCATCATTTTGTATATACACCAGAATGATTTGGGAATCTGTCCAGAAAAACTCTTAATCTACATTTAAGTCGAGTTCTTCTCTCTGGATGTTATTTACTGCTGCAGAAACTGTAGCTGCAATGAGTTCAAGACGTGGCGCTGTGACATCTGTGAGTGTTGTCCACTTCATAAAAACATCTACCTCTGGGTTAAAAAATTATTTTTTGAAACATTTTAAATTTTAAACCAGTTAGTTTACACTGCAAAAATGGGTCAAAATAGTAAAAGTTCAACTGGAAATATCTTGAGTATTTTTAATGTTATTTTGATGAAATTGGTATGTGAAGAAAATTGAATGTTTTTTCTTTATAAAGATATACTTTCTTTTGTGCGATAATTAATTTTTATGCTAGGTTTCTTTAACTGAAATCACATTTCAGTAATGGGTGTTCCTTTTTGCATATTTTAGAATTAGAGAATTTTATACTTATTTTATATTTTGAAATTTTTTGCATTCAGATTTGTGTATTCCTACACATATCAAAATAGTCCCACCTCAAAGAAAAGAATATTTATTATTGTAAATGATACAATAATTGTAGCAGATGGCCAAAAAGGAAATGGGGTGAGGGTGGTCAACACTTTCTATCCTAGACCTAGCTAATCAGATTCACTCATTACAATTTGTTCATTCACCACAAGAACACATCCATCACTTTCCAATCCTACATTTACCACAATATCACATATTCACAGAGGAACTAAAAAGAGAAAAAAACATGATATAAAAATTTTCTTTTATATATAATTGTACTTTTTCTTTTTTTTTTTAAGAAAAATATATCTAAAAATATAATGATATGAAAATGTGTCATGGAGGGGATGAACCCAAAAACAAACTAAAATATAGCAAATGTTAGTAAGACTTGTCCACCCCACAAAACTAAGAGTGGCCACTGTATTCTGCCAATAGGCAGAATGAAGAGGCACACTCACTAACGGAAAGGGAAGGACAAAATAATTAATGGAATGGGAAAAAACAAAGAGTGACCAAGTCAAGATAAAAAGGAGGTTAAAAACAAACTGGTGAGGTTGGAAATCTTGATGTTGCTCATAAAATAGAATGCCAGGAACAGGCTAGGAACAACTCTTACTCACATTAACTAGGTAAACAAAAAGAGCCTATCTTAACCAGAGGATGGTTTGCAGGAAACTGCCCCGTTGTAACAAAGGGGACTTAAAAAATAATATCAAGGCTGGTCCCATTCACATGAACCAGGATCACCACATTTATCTCCATCTTTTATATATATATATATATATATATATATATATATATATAAAGAATCCAATCAGATCTGGATAAGAATAGCACTCATACTCCAAGATTTTCTTCATTCACAACATCCAGACCACCCACCATTCTTGCTACAGCTAGCGATGTGAGAAACACCATTCATTTCATCCCAGGATATGGGGGTGACACATCACATACATATGTGAGATCGATAGACACAAGATTTTCAGGAGTGATATGAGTTGTCAACTCACCAACGTAGTCCTAGACAGGGTGCACCTGAGGACAGTTGTAGAAGACATACAAAGCTCTTTCCTCTAAACCAAGGTCACACCAATGACAGCCGGGCAAATTTATCCAGCTCCCTCTGAAGGCCATGTCATTGAAAGATAGCACATTTTGAATCAATTACCAGGTCAGCAAAAACTCAGTTACTGAGGTAATTCACCTCAGACCAAAAAAAACACAATTCAGTTGCTGACAAGCTGAGCCACCCACAGAGAGAATCCTTTGTGACCACCTCCACTAGTTCACAATACAATATTGTCTCCAAGGTCAAGAAATATCACCAGACTGAGAAGTGACCCACAAGCCCACTCAACACTTTCGAAGGAATCTTGATTGATTCCAGGGCTTACATCAGATGGAGAAATATGGGCTTCATAAATTACTTGGGTGGATTTACATTTACCCTGCACCGGGCAGGTATCCACAGAATTACAATTGCATTGATCAACAATTCCAGATTCGATGTCGGTATTATTTAAGTTCATTAAAATATGCCTATTATGGGAATTAATAATATCATCTATATTTGAGGTGCAAGAGTAACTGATTTTTAGGGTGAATTTATTATAAATTTTTTTTAAGGGATTATTATTATTAAAATGTTTATCGATTAATCTGAGAAAATACCAATATTGATATTAGTTAGTTTACAATAAGGAGGGTTAAACCAAATTATCTTCCCTTTTCTACATTTTCCAATGTTTTTAGTTTTAGATGATTCTGGGTTTATAGCAGGCTTATACGTTAACTTGTTAATAAAACCACTTTTCTGAAGGGCCTTATCTTAAATTTCTTTACCTTGCGTTGAAAATTTTTATATTAGATGATAATTGGTTAACCCTATTATTTACTATCTTGGGTATTTGTCTTATAATATTTTGGGGGTGGTTGGATAAACTATTTATATAGGTGGGAGAACTATTTTCTTTGAGAAAGGGTTGGTAGGAAGCATCATTTAAGTTAAGGGTGATATCTAGATAGATTACAATTTTGAGATTGAAAGCAACCTTAAAACCTAGAAAATTTAGGGCTCTGATAATTTTCTTATGTATTCTATTAGTGTAAGGCCCATTGGAATTGGGAATACATATCAGTCCATCATACTGATATAGGCCTATTAGTTTAGGGCCTAAAAATCTACTTAAAATATCTAAAATATAAATACCAATTAGATCTGCTACCTGGACTGAATCATAGGCTCCCATAGGGACATCAAAACTATCTTTAGGACCTTTTGTCCAAGTAGAATTATCAAAGGTGAGAATGGATTTTCTAGCTCCCAGTATAATCCTGTAGTCCCTATCTGAAATATTAACATAATTTCTAGCAAAGTCTAAACAATCCACAAGAAGTTTTTTTTTTTATATAGAGGAATAGAAATCCACAATATCAAATTTAAGGAAAGTGGATTTAGATTTGTCATTGATATTATCAAACCATTTTATGGTATTTAAGGAACTCTTGCAAAGATTTGGTTGCAAATTAGATTGTCACTTCTCTATTAGGTTCTTCAGAATTTCCCTAAAAATTATGCCTAATTCACTTTTGGTAGGATTAATTAGTCTAGTATTTAATTTATTTTGGAAGTTTGGTTTGTGGTCCTTAATTAAAACATAAGCTTCTTTGGTAGAAATTTTACCAATTCTATCACTAATATTTAATTCATTTGCAAATTTAGCCATATCAGAGTTAATTTCCAATAAAATTAGGTTTCTTCTGTCTATTTTGTAATGACTGGTTATATTATTTTTTAGGATATTTAGGTAATTGGAAGTATTACACTTGTAAATGTTATTAGATTTGTCTGATTTTATCCATAGGTCTTTAGAATTCTTTAAGGTATTATCTTTGAATAAATCCTATTTAATTTATATCTGCTCTGTAATATTTTATTACATGGAGCTCTGTTCCTATATCATTTTTTAATATTAAAATAAAATTTTAATATTAATTAGGATCGGGTTTTTGGAATTTACCTTCCTGCTTTTTCCGCTTGGATTAAAGTATTTGAATAAAAATATATAAATATATATATATATATACATAAATATGTATATGTGAAAAGTGCATGTATATAATTATATATATATATATATATATATATATATATATATGTATATGTGAAAAGTGTATGTATGTAATTATAAATATCAATATATATATATATATATATTAATGCAGGTTTCATTGAATAATATAGACAAGTTTTGTCTATTAATTTTGTGTAGGATCCGTTCATACCGTCTGATATACTTGATGGTGATGTCGTTGAAAGACAACAAAAAATCACAGTAATTGTTGATATTTTTATCAGGTCTAAGCTTTCGGCTCACATAAGCCATTATCAAAGAGTAAATATTAACACACAGTAAACATAGAACATTTAAGTTATTAACAATAAAGAGAACTGAATTGAAAATATAAGTCCATCCCTACCGTGGCGGATGGCCAAAGACAGTGACAAAATAGTGGCGCTGTGGTCCCTGGTCTGATTACAGGCATTTGAGTACGTTATTGGAAATATCAAAATTGATTGTCTTCAAACCAGGTTTAAATTGTTTAATGTTTTTTGTTGTCTTTCAATGACATCACCATCAAGTATATGAGACGGTATGAACGGATCCTACACAAAATTAATAAACAAAACTTGTCTATATTATTCAATGAAACCTGCATTAATGAAAAAATGCTGCCAAAATACACACAATTTAAATATATATATATATATATATATATATATGCAATTTGTTATATATATTATATTGTTTACATATTATATATGCATGGTACTTATTTAAAAGCGCTCAATATCAGTGATAGAGCAGACATATTCATATAGATAGGTTTATATACTCACTAGACTTTTTCTCCTAGGTGGCATAATATCAGTTTGGTTAAAACTTTAGTCCATCAGACTCTAATGATTTGTTCCTCTAATAAGTTGGAACAACAACTAAAACTAGTTATTTTGTGTTATTTTGTGATATCGTACAATCTAGCACAAATGCAAAGATTGCACAATTCCATAATCGTAAACATCTGGCCCTATAAAATGTCCTTCCTATTTAACACTTCTCTATGGTTGTGGAGACTTGCACAAATTCTTCTAAGGAAATCTTAACCAGTATTTCACAAAGTTATTTTTCAACAAATTCATGAGTAATGTTCTGTTTCAGTTGATGGTGAAATCCATCTGTAAAGTCAATCTGCCCATCTTTAAAACAAGTTCCATTATTTATTCTTTTAAATGTCAGAACAATGCTGAGTATAGACAGAACACAACTTCTTGAGAGAAAAGTGTCCCAGCATTTTTCAGCATTCATTAGAAGAGATTGTAGCCATGGGGAGATGGTTAATGATTTTTTGATTTGGCTTTGTGTTGTACATAACCGAACTCCCTACAGCTTACAAGTTTTATGCAGAATTATCATCATCAGAATTATCAGAAGGTTTTCATCAGAAGGTTGATTGGTAGCAGGTTGGAATGTGTGAATCAGTGTGGAATAGTGTAAGAATAAAATATTACATTTTGCATTTTAAAATAGAAATTTATTAATGAAAAGGATAACAAGAATAAATGTTCTATGAGAAAGTTAAGGTATCAAGAGTTCATTCAGATGTTCATAGTAGTAACTGTTGCAAAAGTATATACATATGTATGTATGTATGTATGTGTGTATGTATGTGTTGGTTTGGTAGAAATGTCTTTGGATGGAGAAGAAAAAGTAAAAGAAATCAACAGATAAGAAGGAAAGAGAAAGAGGATGAATGTCAATGTCAGCTTGGAGCTTCTCTTGTTACATTTTAGCTTGTCATCTTTGCTGCTTCTATGTCTGACTGTCTTTATTAACTGTGGGTTTCAATTTCTCCAAAATGCTTTCCTCATTTTCTGACTCAAGAAATGTCAATGGTTTCTTTCTGCTTGTGTGTCTAAAGACCCATTTTTTCAATTTCTTTTGAAACAACCTTCCTAATTTTTTAAATAATCATATCGCCCCAAGCAAGGCATTTTACTGCCACTGTTTTGCAAGGGGTTACATAGAAGAAAAGTTATGAGAAAGCGTGACAGGTTATAGGGGGTGTCAGGAAGTGGGTAAGAGAAGAATGAGAATACTGAATAGAGTGGAGTGGACGAACAAAGGAGCATGAGAATGAGGATGCAGGTTAGTGAGATGAGAGATGACTATTGACTTTACATTTAAATTCTTGGAGATTATAGCTATAGCAAAAGCAAGTAAATGAAAGGGAATTCCACAGGCGGGAAGTGCGAGAAATGAAGCTGAGGGAGTAGAATTTGCGTTTACAATTTATTGTTTACACTGTAAAAGGGTGGGACCGAGTTGATAATCTTGTGGCTCAAGTAAATTTATATATCTGATCTGTGGCTTTTATTGTCCTTTTGAATTTCGCACTGGGTTGCTAAGTCCTTTCAAGTCTTTCTCATTAGTCAAAATCAATTTGACATCTACTTGCGAAATCTAATTTTGACTTTTTCTTTAAGCACATGGTCAATCCTTTTTCTATTTCGGAAAAACCAGGATTGCACAGGTCATTGTGAATTTTTGTAAAAGTGAAGTAGAAGGCTCATTTTAACTCTTAATTTCTTATTCACTACAAAGATCATCTTTGAAATAATTTGCATAAGTCAGTTATGTCACCTGGGTTTGTAATTATCAGTCAGTTAAGTGCTGTATATGAAAGAGACATGAACAACTGGGCAGAAGGTTTTTCTGCAGTAGGATGTCATTACTTCTATGGTAGACTGGTCGCCAACCAAGGCTATAAAATCCAATCTGTCCTGCCATTTAACCAATCACTGGAGGGAGAAGAGATGGATTAATAGCTCTCCCAAGGATATTTACATGTAAGTGAATGCAAGGAATTTAACTAGAATTTAAACTCGGTTCTCCAATTTTCTCATTCCAAGCTGATATCCACTGCACCAAAGTAAACATCATGTAATTATAGATAATCTGATTAAAAACTGCCAGTGCTCAGTAACATAACACTGTGCACCTTGGTGTGTGTAATGGTTAGCAAACTTGTCTTGCTAGAACCTATTACCTATTACAAGAGAGTAGTGAGTTTGATTCTCACTGGATATCCCATACTTTTGTTTGTCCTTGTGCCATATCTAAGCAACTCTTAGAAAATAGTCTTAGTAACATAACACATTCTCTCAATCTTATTCTGAATTCTACTTTATTAACATACCTGAGTAAATTTATATTAAGTCCAGGCAGCCTTCTCTGTGTAAACTGAAGGAATGACTGTTAGGACTTAATGTGATCTGCTTGTAGATATTCTGTGTTTAGTATATTTGAAGAACAGTGTATTAGATTTTTTATTTTTTTAGTAAGTTCATACATTTCAGTCAGTCAGTTAAGTGCCATACATGAAGCATACTTGGGTAATCATGACTAGGCAGAAGATTTTCTCGTAGTAGGTTGTCATTGCTTTCTACAGTAGACCGGTTGCCAATCAAGGCTATAGAACCCAATCTGCCCTGTCCTGCTATTCAACCCATCACTGGAGGGAGAAGAGATGGATTAATACCATTCCCAAGGGTAATTGTGCATAAGTGAATGAAATGAATTCAACTGGAATTTACTTAACCATTTCATTTTTCAGTTGAGTTCTAATGATAAACTTCATGTTTTTCTCCCTAATTTTTGTATTAAATGTCATTTCCTCTCTTGTTTTAAATATTTTAAATGTCATATACACCATTATTATAAAAAATATTCAAATCATGTTTTTATAATATCAATGGCTTGCTACATTTAGGCTGATGGATAGCAACACAAATTTGTGATGACTAATTGGAGATTGAATTGCCTCCATTTATAAGTATGGTATCTTATATTAAAACTCATTATTTTATTTTTTCTAACTAAATTATTTTTTTTTGCATTGTTATTTTTTATCACTAAGATAATTTTTATAAATAGAACAAGCAAACAAAATTAAATATGCTTAAAATATTATACATTTTAAAAATGACTATTTCTTCATTAATTGAACAAAACAAAGCAAGATAATATTAGGACCTTGAATAAATACTCACTGTTTTTCAACAGATGATATTCCCAGAACTGAGTTTGTGTAGTTTCAGATGATAACCCATCAATAAGAAAGTACTATCAGCAAGCTTAAAATTCAGTGTATGTCATTTCACCAAAATGTAAGCAACTTTGTATTCATAGTGTAAACATGTCAGATTTTGTGCCAAAGAAAGTCTATATGTGTGGAATTTTAATGCATTACATTATTCAAGGATGTGCGTTGTGGTACAGTGGATATCAGCTCAGAACGAGAAACCGGGGAGTTGAGTTCGAATTCCAGTTGAATCCATTGCATTCACTTACGTGCAAATACCCTTGGGAAAGGTATTAATCCATCTCTTCCTTCCAGTTATGGGTTAAATAGCAGGACAGATTGGGTTCTATAGCCTTGGTCAGCAACCAGTCTACCGCAGAAAGCAATGGCAACCTACTGCGGGATAATCTTCTGCCCAGTCAGTCATGTCTCTTTCGAGACATGATCGCCCAAGTATGTATCACGTATGGCACTTAACTGACTGACATTATTCAGAAGAAATCTGCAGCAGAAGCACACAGAGTTTTTGTTGAGACTTACGGCAACCATTCTCTGTCAGAAACAACCTGCAGTGATTGGTTTAGATACTTCAAAAATAATGATTTTGATGTTGAAGATAAAGAATGCTCTAGTACACCAAAAAAGTTTGAGGATGAAGAATTGAAGGCACATGTTAAGCCCAAACTGAACTTACAGAATTGTTAGTTGATCACGTAACAGTTTTGAAATGTTTCAAAGCATTAAGAATGATTCAAAAGCAAGGACCTTGGGTGCCATACAAGTTGAAGCAGAGAAATGTCAAATGGTGTCTTGCGACATGTGAACAGCTGCTTCAATGGGATCAGCTGGGTGTATTTTAATACAAGCTGCTCAAAACCATCATGAGAGATCACTATTGACTACAACTGATGCACTTGAGCCGAGTATTCAAGAAGAAACAGATGTGTAGTGTAGGAGTGCATGTTCTTTGTACATCGGGAGTCACCAGTGTAGCGTAGGGAGCTGGTTAATACTTCTTTGTTCAGCCTTGTGTCATACTTAACCGAATTCCCTACAGCTTACAAGTTTTATGCAGAATTATTACCAGAACGTTTTTCATCATCAGAAGTTTGGTTGTCAGTTGGAATATGTGGATTAGTGTAGAAGAGTGAAATAATAAAATATACATTTTAATGTTAAAATAGAAATTTATTAAAAGGAGGAATAACAAGAATTTGTAGAAATTAATGTTCAATGAGAAAGTTAAGGTATCAAGAGTTCGTACAAAATGTTCGTAGTACTAATTATTGAAAGAGATAAGGAGAAAGAGAAAGAGGACAATGTCCAGTCACTTGGAGTTTGAAATTACATTTTAGATGTGTGTCTCTCTTTCCCTGCTCCCATCTCTGTGTCTCTGAAGCTGCAAAGTCATTGATATGTCCTTTTGAATTTTGCACTGGATCGCGAAGTCCTTTCAAGTCTTACAAGTCGCTTCTATTGGTCAAAAATCATTTTAACACCTACTTGCAAAATCTGGTTTCTACTTTTTCGTTAAGCAGATGGTCAATCCTTTTTCTATTTGGGAAAACCAGGATTTCACACGTCATTGTGAATTTTTGTAAAAGTGAAGAAGAAGGTTGATTTTAATTAATTTCTTATCCACTACAGATACTATACAAGCAGGCACACAATGGAGTGATTTTGCAACATGACAATGTTAAACCACATGTTGCAAAACAGGTGAAAATCTACTTGGAAGTGCTTAAATGAGAAATCCTACCCCACCTGCTGTATTCACCAGACACTGCCCCGTCCAATTATCACTTGTTTTGAACCTAACTGAGCAGCACTTTCATTCTTATGAAGATGCCCAAAAATTGGTCGACTCAGGGTTAGCCTCAAAAGATCTGTCGTTTTTCCAAAGTGCAATTCAAATGATGCTAGAAAGATGGGAAAAAGTAATGGCTAGTGATGGACAATATTTTCAGTGACATGTTTTTTACTAATTTTTGTAAATAAAAAAAAATTTTTTCATGAAAAATCAGCAAGAACTTATTCAAGGACCTAATGAATTATTGTAAAGTTTAAAAGTTTTTTGTTATTAAGAGATTAGCCCTAAGGATTTTTTGATTCAGTTATATTTTTTAATCCTTGTTTAGAATATTTGAAATTTTGGTCAGAATTTTAGTTTTCCTGCATTTGTGGGTGACCATAAATTAGAAATTAAGAAATTTTGCAGTGAAATATACATTGATTTGGTAATTCTTGCAAAAATCAGATAATTGTTGGATTTTAATGAAACTTTCAGGTCTTATTTACAAATGAATTAAATTATTTTAGAAAAAAGTTTTAACGATTTCAAAGATTAAAAGAAAACATTCTTGAGGTAAATTCTCATTGAAATACACTCAGCAAAGCATTTTGCTTACTGGAAATATTTAATCTATTAGTTTGAAATTAAAACTAAAATAAAAGCTTCAAGAAATATTTTAAAAATACATTTCAAATCTTAGATATCGCTTTTATTTATTTATGCTGGGGGGATTTACCTATTTATGAATATCTTGCTTAAATCATGAAGAATTCATACTAAATTAATGTATTATCATTAACTTATCTCCCTTGGATTTTACTCTTTGGAAAACATTGATGATTGTTAAATGTTGATGGTTGTTTTTAAGTTTTAAATATAATACAACCAAAAATCATTACTCTATTTAAAGTACAATTTCTTTTTTGTAATCTTTCATTGTTCAAAGGAAAATAAATCAACCGAAAAAAAAAATAAATAAAAAGAAGTAAGTTTAACGTTCACTTAATTTCTTTGTTTACAAATTAAAAAACAAAATGCGTCACTTCTACTAACTTTGGTTGGAAAAACGTGTTTTAAATAATTTAAAAAATAATCTTTCAACTTAAATTTTGATTTTACTTGAAATATAATCGCTTAAAGCTAATCCGTAAAAAAAAAAAAAGAAAATTTTCAAATAAATTTTCATATGAAAATAAAGTTTTTAAAAAGTATTTTATTTGGCAATTTCACTCCGCACCACTAAACTAAACGAAAAATGGAAACAATATAAATTTAAAAATCTATCAAAAATCTAATATTTGTCCAAGAGATATGTTTCAAAAGCACTTAATAAATGTAAGGATTAATTAACTTACATTTTGTCAGCGTAATAATTATATTTTGCTTAAAACATATTGAAAATAATTATTATTTCTGCACGGTAATCTGTGAGCTGTGCGTTGTGGTGCAGTGGATATCGGATATCGGAACGAGAAATCGGGGAGCCGAGTTCGAATTCCATTTGAATTCATTGCATTCACTTACGCGCAAATACCCTTGGGAAAGGTAGTCCATCTCTTCCTTCCAGTTATGGGTTAAATAACAAGACAGATTGGGTTCTATAGCCTTGGCTGGCAACCAGTCTACCGCAGAAAGCAATGGCAACCTACTGCGGGATAATCTTCTGCTCAGTCAGTTATGTCTCTTTCGAGACATGATCGCCGAAGCGTGTATCACGTATGGCACTTTAACTGACTGAATCTGTGAATTCAGACGTGATCACATAAAACAAATTCTCTTCCTATCATTCTCTTAAAATTCGATTAAAAAAAAGAAAGAAAAATAAGGAAGACCACCCATTCAAGAAATTGGGATGTAGGTACCTTCAATCCAAAGATTCGCTAAAAAATATGTTTTGTTTTTCTAGCATCAACGTAGGAAACTTCAGGTTCTTGTTCTTGTTATACGGTTTAAAACAAAAAAACAAAAACAAAAAAAAAATACACATTGATTGCAAAAAAAATCACATAATTGTAAATTTCAATTAAACTCTCCCTACTTATTCAGAAATGAATGAAATTATTTTAAAAAGTTTTTGAGGTTATTTTTTTTTTAATTTCTTCATTCAGTCCTTAATATATATTCTAAAATCAGTTATCTTATAATGTTATAGTTTTATTGCATTTTTTATTTTACTATACAAAGCAGATTTTTGAAAAAATAGCATTTTGAAAAAAAAATAAATGATTTACATTCCCCAAGAAGTTCTGCATTAAAAGAAATTTTTTATACAAAATTTAATTTCATGAATTTGTGTGGAGGCGGAATAACAGATGTAAAAAATATTTTATCAAGATTTTCTATAAATAATAATTTGCAAAATAATTTACTTCATTTGTATATAAGTTCTGAAAGTTTCATTAAAATTTGACAATTGTTCAATTTTTGCAAGAATTTCCAAATTAATGTTTTTCACTGGAGAAAATGAGTTGTGTCATATTTTATTATCCATAGTAAACTCTGATAAAGATTTGGTTACCTGCTGATGAGAAAAAAAGAAAAAATGTTTTACCAAAATTTTGAACGTGTTAGAAAGGATTAAAAGATTTTAAAAAATAATGAAAATATACTTTGATCTTTCCTCTTACTGATAACAAACATTTTGACATAAAAACTTAGTTTTTATTAAGTTTTTTTTTCTTCATACTGTGCTGTTTTTTGTTTTTTTTTGCGAATTAGTAGAGGTACCTACCGCGAAGATAAAAACAACACCAGATGTGGTATGTTTTTGGAAATGCTGAGACTAGGAATGACAGATAAAACAAAAACAAGTAACATCATCAAAACTGCCTGACCAGTGGGTTATTCTATAATCATATATTGTATGATTTATATTTACATTATATGATTCTATATTTGTCTATTTTTTTTTAGATTTTCTATTTATACCACTTACATTGTTCAGGCTATTGTCCTCATCTTTATTGTCATAGTCACATTTCGACCATTGTATACTCTGGCCCTCTTCAGGTAATACACTTTGAAATTTTTCAACCAAAACATCATGGTAGAATGATCTAGTTCCATGTGCTATTCTTTTTCTGAATATCTCAGTTTCAGTTATTCCCCTTTAGTAACTCAACTATTCAAGTTTTTGTTCACCTCTGCTGTGGCCAGGTATTGAACTCACAACTCTTTAGGTCAAGTCACTGGATTATTCAACTAATGCTTTTATACGCTGAGCAATGTTTCCCCAATGGTCTGGTTAAGAATTTCAATGTATTTCATCTGAAGAAGACTGGAATGTCAATCAGTCAGTCAAGTGCCATACATGAAACACGCTTGGCTGATCATGTCTCAAAAGAGACATGACTGACTGGGCAGAAGATTATCTCGTATTAGTTTGCCACTGCTTTCTGCAGTAGACTGGTTGCCAGCCAAGGCTATAGAATCCGATCTGTCTTGTTATTTAACCCATAACTCGAGGAAAGAAACGGATTAATATCTTTCCCAAGGGTATTTACACATAAGTGACTGCAATGAATTCAACTGGAATTCAATCTCGGCTTCCCAATTTCTCATTCTGAGTCAATATCCACTGCACCACAATGCACATACAACAGCTAAAATGTTGTGGATATGACAATAAAGATGAGGACAACAGTTCTAACAATGTAAATAGAGTAATATAATTTTATGTTTATATTGTATTATTTTTGCTTGTAGACATTAAACAATTGGCAATCATAGACAAATGTGCACAAAGTAAAATATTGTGTCAAAACTTTGTTTATAAGAATTTTTTTATATTAACAACATTCTAAAAACTAATACAATCGTAGCTAATATAATGCAATATTTATTACTTGCCAATTTGTAAAGATATAAACCTGAAAACAAATTTTATTTTCTAAATTTCTAAATATTTACTCAATTATAATATATGAACAAACTATAAGGACTTTTTTATTATTTACCTTTTCATAAAGTTTTAATTGGTAATTAGCCAATATTTTGCCAAGTATTCCAATAAATAATATAATAGTGTAAATAACCAATTTAAATAAATTTTATTATTTTTGTTGTAAATTCTCAAGAACACAGAAAATGTATGAATTCGCTTTCATATGTTTAGGTATTGTTCCAATTTTAATCATCACTTATCCAATGAGTAAAGGTAGTTAAAAAGTAATGTCATGAGGAAGAAAAAACATTCTTTTGACATTTCATCTCATTGCAGAAATATTTGTCCATGTTTGCTGTATATTCAATTCATAATACAAAATTATCACTTGAAATGAAAGAAAAGTAGAATAAAATAACAGAAAAACAGGTTTTCTTGGCTAAATATTTGAGTAAATACATTTTTTATTTATTTACAGATATCAGTTATCATGACAAATGTGAATTAACAAACTCAGAAAACATATTTCCAAACTGAAACCAAAGAAGAAATATAAATGTGTGGATTTGAGGTTTTATATAATTTAAATTTAAATAGTCATGGATAAAGAAAGAAGTCAATCCTATTGCTCTCAGCAGCATTTTTAAATTTCCAAGCACCCATGTAAAAATGCACTGGAGATTAAGCAAGACATCTCTTGTCAAATGGGCAGATCAGCTTATTTTTCACAGTGATTAATTTGAAATGAAACATGGAAGTACAGACTGCAGAGAAACCATTTTCTTGTGAAGCGTGTGGATCAGCATTTTCAGATCGTTCCACTTTAAAAAAACATATGCGAATGCATACAGGGGAGAAACCATATTCATGTGATGTATGTGGAAAAGCATTCTCACAAACTTGTTTTTTAAAAAACCACATACGGATACATACTGGAGAGAAACCATATTCTTGTGATGTCTGTGAATCCACATTTTCACAAAATTCACATTTAAAAATACACATACGAACACACACTGGAGAGAAACCTTATGCTTGCACAGTTTGTACCTCAACATTTTCTCAGAATTCTGGTTTAAAAAGTCATATGAAAATACATACAGGAGAGAAACCATTTCCTTGTCAAGTGTGTGGTTCAGCTTTTTCACACAGTTCTTCTTTAAAAAATCACATGAGAATACACACAGGAGAAAAACCATATGCTTGTGATTTGTGTGGATCAACATTTTCACAAATTTCGCATTTGAAAGTACACAAGCAAACGCACACAGGAGAAAAGTCTTATTCTTGTAAAATTTGTACCTCAGTATTTTCATGGAGTTCAAATTTAAAAAACCACATGAAAATACATACAGGAGAGAGACCATTTTCATGTCAAACATGTGGATCAGCATTTTTACTGAATTCTCATTTAAAAAAGCACAATCGAATTCACACTGGAGAGAAACCATTTTCTTGTGAAATATGTGGATCAGCATTTTCACAGAACTCTCTTTTAAAATATCACATACGAATACACACTGGAGAGAAACCTTATTCTTGTGACGTCTGTGGATCAACATTTTCGCAGAATTCATATTTAAAAGTACACATACGAACACACACAGGAGAGAAGCCTTATTCTTGCACTGTTTGTACCTCTGCATTTTCACAAAAATCCAATTTAAACAACCACATGAAAATACATACAGGAGAGAAACCATTTTCTTGTCAAATATGTGGATCAGCATTTTCAGAAAGTTCTACTTTGAAAAAGCACAATCGAATTCACACTGGAGAGAAACCATATTCTTGTAAAATATGTGGATCAGCATTTTCACAGAATTCAAGTTTAAAAGTACACATGCAAATGCACACTGACAAGAAATCATACTCATGAACAATGTGTGGCTCAACATTAAAAAGCACATACAGAGAAGAATCTTTCTTGTCAAGTGTGTGGATCAGTATCACACATATTTTAAAAAGCAGATAAAAATACCCACAGGAGAGAGAAACTGTATTCATGTGATGCATGTAAAGATATCAGAATGTAATGTTTGTTTCCTCTATCGGTTGTACTGGATACATTCTTGGACCAACATATCCTGCTTTTTCTGCGACCAGACAGGCTCTCCTTGAATTGAGGGCAAGTCTCAGTGCCAAGCCTGCAGGGATGAATCGTAGTTCCCTGCACCAGTGTAAGAATATCAGGTGGTTTGATATTCATGCCAGCTTTAGGTAGGACTTTTGTATTCGTCTCCATAAGCCAACCAAGCATAGAGATGAATACAGTATGGCAACCAGCAATATGGAGTGCCAGAGATGAGCTCTGCTAAAAATACTAGAGAAAACCATTAGCATCGAAAATCGCAATATGAACTCTAGTAAAAAAAGGTTACTGAAACATTAAGTTTATAAGTCCCAGAAATTCTGTCACCGTTATTCTCAAGGACACATGTCCCAGTGGATATAGGCATTGGCTAGTTCCAGTGACTTGACCTAAAGAGTTAAGAGTTCAATACCAGGCTACAGTAGTGGTTAACAATTAACTTAGAGAGTTGGGTTAAAGGGAGATAACTCATATGACTACCAGAAGAGTCTTCCTACAAGGAATGAGAATGATATACCCCAGTGATTGTAATAAAGAGTTTGGTTAAATTCCTAGCACCTGAAGAAAGCCGGAGTGTACAATGACTTAAACATTGTAAAATGACAACAAAGATGAGAAGAATAGTCCAAATAACATAAATAGTATAAACTAGACAAGTTTGTGTATTTATTGCTGTTTTTGTTTTGTGCTCTATTTTTTCTTTTTATAGTGGAGATTAGAATCGAATAGTCCATAAATCTTTTGTTCTTATACCCCCTTGCATTACCGCATAAGTATATTTACTTTTTATATATTGTACAAGTTTATCATTTTATAGTTGAATAAACCATTTCTAAATGTTATACTGTCTCATTTCTAAACCCTACCTCTGTATCATTTTGTGGCAGTTCACTCAGTGATCATATTTGGATGATAGCTTAAAAGCTTAAACCTTTGTTGTTACTTGGAATTTATTGTATTCATCATTTATTGGTTATGTTTCTTCTGTCATGTTTGATATGACTTGTTTTAAAAATATGAAAATTAACAGTTCTCATTTGAAAAGGAAAATATCTGGATGAAATAATATAGTTAGTAAAATAATCCTTCACTTAATGATTAATTAATAATAATTAAAATAATATCTTACTCTCAAACAAAAGAAACTGAATATTAAATGAAAGAAAAATGGAAATATTTCAATTCAATTATCTCTTTAAGAAGAAAATGATTTGAATTTTTTACTCTAGCAAACATGAAACTAAAGTCATATATATATATAGAGAGAGAGAGAGAGAGAGAAAATAAAAAATATTACAAGAAAATTATATTCAATCTAATAAAAATAATTCTTTATTAAGCAAAGGTTATAGAAAATGAAATTGTTATATAAAGTAATCCATTTAGAAACACTAATGTTTGTTGAACAAAAAACTAAGATGTTTTACTCTGGTATAAACGAGATTAAGGATCATACGAGTGGAAAAATAGAATGATTTATTACAAATCTTCAATGAATATGAAAATAATTTAAATGTGTAAACCTTGTAAAAATCAAATTTCATTTAGCAGTGTGCATTCTGAACTTGCTGAATTCTATGAACATGTTTTGAAGCAGATTACAACTGTTGAAGAACTAAATAAAACGCAACCAAACAGTAACTTCTCTTTTGTTTATTTGATTTTTAACATGATATACAAGTCAACAGATAGAAATTCAGTTTTTGATGTATTCTAACATGTCATCCTCTTCTAGTAGCAAAAGGTGGTGTTGGTTGAATGTATTTACAATATTATAATCCTATGGATGATTGTCTTTAAAATGTACGTCATTCAGTCAATGTTTAGTTTTCTCATTATTGATGCTGTTGGTCTATCATAGTAGATGTTGCTTTGGGCAGTGTAGACATTTTCTTGAACTACACCTGAATCATTGGATGTATAGAGTAAACTTATTTCAATACTTTGTTAATATCCAAGCTAGAATGAGCTTTAGATTTGTTTCACTTGTGAAAGTGAACCATTCACTTGAACAAATTATTTCTTTGCATTGGTAAGTAGTAAGTCACTGTGACTAAACAGATAGAAATTGAAGAGTGGTAAGATGTGCTTCTTTTTTTTTTTTTTTTTTTTTAATCATCTCACCCCAAGCAAGGCATTCCACTGCCACTATTGCGCATGGGGCTACATAGGGGAAGGTAAAGAGAAGGAGTGGTTAGACATAGTGAATGTCAGGATTAAGGTAACAGATGAGTAAGGATAGCGAGGATGAGGGTTGGGCAGATGGGAAGTGTGTTTGATAGACTGGGAGCAGGTTAGTGTGTTAGGAGGTGTCTATTGACCTTACATTTAAACTCCTGGAGATTGTAGCCATCGGGGAAGCAATCGTTTGGAAGAGAATTCCACAGTCGGGAAGTGCGAGGAAAGAAACTGTTGGAGTAGAAGTTACGGCTGCATTTTATCGGTTTCACTGTAAAAAGGTGGGATCTAGTTGCTAATCTAGTATCTCGTTCAAATTCGTATTTAGGGGGCACTAGTGATCTAAGTTCATTGGAGCAGAAGCCGTGAAAGTATTTATAGAAGAGACACAGGGAAGCCACGTCGCGCCGGTGGGAGAGAGACTGCAGGCAGTCTGCCAAGTCGGTATCTATCACATTACAGACCCTCCTCTGAACCTTATCAAGAAGCCCGAGGAGAACAGCAGGGGCACCCGACCAGATATGGCAGCAGTCAGTTGGTAGTTTTTCATGGTCCAACAATTACACTTATGTCAAGGTTGAACCTGAAGGTGACTGCAAAGTTCTATGCAGGATCAGCAAAGATGTCTGCAATGGGGACAGTGAAGCTGGCCTGGAGGTTTGGGGGCTTCTACTGCTGCCTATCTTCTTGCACAGCTTTCATTAATGCTGTCACAGTGTCAGTCAGTTAAGTGCCATACGTGATACATGCTTGGGCGATCATGTCTCGAAAGAGACATGACTGACTGGGCAGAAGATTATCCTGCAGTAGGTTGCCATTGCTTTCTGCGGTAGACTAGTTGCCGACCAAGGCTACAGAACCCAATCTGTCCTGTTATTTAACCCATAACTGGAAGGAATAGATGGATTAATACCTTTCCCAAGGGCATTTGTGCGTAAGTGAATGCAACATATTCAACTGGAATTCGAACTCGGCTCCCCAATTTCTCGTTCCGAGCCGATATCCAATGCACCACAACGCATATCCACAGTGATTGTCCTCAAATGTCTCTGTTGCTTTGAGTACCAGTGCACTCTGTTCAGTTTGATCCTGTGTGCACTCATCAAGCTACTTAGGGTCTATTTTCAGGTGGGCAGTGTTGGCAGTCATGCTGTCTTTGAATTTTTTCAATAGCCTATCATGCTTTCTTTTTTAACTAGAGAGCTCACCACAGAGAAGTTGCTTTGGGATTCTGTAAATGTTCTTCCGGATGACATGTCCCATCCACCTGAGTTGGGCTTTCAGGATTATGGCTTCAATGTTGGTGGTTTCTCTGTGGTCCAGAACCTCAGTGTTTGTGATTCTATCCTATTTAATTTGATTTCATACGTGAAAGTACTTCAAACAATTTTATGTGCCTTCTATATAGGGCCCAGGAGGCCTCATATCCATGACAAGTGAGGACAACTATCTTGTAGACCTTGAGCTTGGTGAACTACTGGATGTTGTGTTGACTCAGCACACAAACTCACCATCTGCTCAGGACTTGACTTGCCTTGCAGATCTTGGTGTTGATCACTTTGTCAAAGGAGTCATCATTGGAAATAACACTCCTGCATTACTTGAATTCCTCTACAGACTTCTAATCTGTTTCCTTGATGAACATGGGTGGGTGGTGGTCCATTGTGGATGGGCTGAGCTGAGCTAAAATAACACATCTGTTTTCCTGAGTCTGATGCTAAGGTCAAACAGGTGAAACACTTCAGTATACTTGTTGACAATAAGCTGAAAGATTACATCTGTGCCATAAGGGTGTAGTTGTTGTCAAGTACTCCCAGGATCAATTTCTTGATCATCTTGGATTTTACACTAAGGCGACTAAATTGAAAGTAAGACCTATACACTTCATCCTCTATGTGCTTGAATACATGGGCAAAAAAAATTGGCGCTAGGACACACCCTGCTTCACACTAATGAAAATCTCAAAGGGCTCAGACAACTCTACTCCAGAAAGTAAAAAAAAACAGTTATGCTCTCTCATGAAACAAATGGATCAGGCTCACAAAATTTCTGGAACAGTCAAATTTCTGAGGGACTGTTCACAAAGCCACTCTGTATCAAAACTTATGAACAGATAATTGAAGGCTGTATATAGATTCAGATTTTGTTCTTTGCACTTCTCTTGCACCTGGTGGACTGCAAATATCTTGTCCATTGTGCTTCAGCCTAGATGGAAACCACACTGGGCTTCTGGTAAGTTCTTTTTAAAGATGCTGAAAATCAGACAATTGAGGATGACATAGGCACCAAAATCTTGCCAGCAATAGACAGGGGAAATATATTCATGTAGATTCCACAGTATTATTTTCTATCCTTTTTTGAAGAAGGAGGCATTGGGCATCTCTAAACTACTGGGGCATGTCTTTTTCCCCATATGCCACAGAAAAGGTCATGAAGGGTGTCAAATGCAACTGGTTCTACAGTCTTATAGATTTCTGCAGGAATCATGTCCTTTCTCTTTTTTTTTTTTTTTTTTTTTTTTTGAGCTGGTCTACTTGATGGTCCTGGGAACCTCTTCTAGGCTAAGAGGAAGCACATAGTGTGGATTTTTGAGGGATCTGGTCCAGAGCTTTATAGTAACAGGGCAGGATCTGTTAGGAAGTATGCTGAAGTGTCCCCCTCCATCTTTAAATAATGGTTGTTTTCTTCTTCAGAAGCCATGTCGTTTGTTGAAAGTAGAGAGATGGTACTGAGTCAAGATGATTCCTAGACAGCCTTGATTGAAGGACATTGTCATGTTCTTAGTGTTAGCGTACAACAGAATTTAATCTATCTTATTTCATCATTCATTCTACATCTTGTATAGGGTGGCTTGGATACAGTACTGGTGGTGCTTGAAGCAGTCTCACTTTGAGGTGGAGTAAATATCATTGTGCCAGAATATGAACATCTACTGCTTGTCATCCATTCTTATCTAACTAGTCCTCGCACACACTCTTCTCTGAGTCAAGTGTTAACTGGGCTGCCGCTTTCACCATTGTGCTAAAATTGTCCCATTCTTTAGTCAGACTCTCATTGAGTGATCCATGAGTAATCAGCTTTTCATCCAGGTTGCTCAGAAAGTGGTCTTGGTAACTTAGATGTTTGAGTTTGATGATATGGAATCAGCTTGGAACAAGAAATTGGAGAACTGAGTTCAAATTTCAGTTGAATTTGTTGCATTCACTTACGTGCAAATACCCTTGGGAAAGGTATTAATCTGCCACTTCTCCCTTCAGTTATGGGTTAAATGGCAGGACAGATTAGGTTCTATAGCCTTGGCTAGCAACCAGTCTATTGCAGAAAGTAATGGCAACTTGTTGTGGGAAAATATTTTACTCGGTCAGTCATGTTTCTAAACAGACATGATTGCCCAAGCATATATCAACTGATGTAGAATGATGGCTTACCCACTGGTGTAGAATGATGGCTTAACAAACTAGGGTTTCTACCAATGGGTGGGGGTGATCTTGGAAATGTGTAAAATTTGAGCATCTTTCTCTATTAAAAAACACATTCATTTGGAAATTCTTACAAAAATCAAATAATTGTCAAATTTTAATGAAACTTTCAGTATTTATTCAGAAATGAATGAAATTATTTTAGAATTGTTTCCTTTTAGAAAATCTGTACAAAAATATATTTTAATTTTTTAGAGAACATCTCTACACTTATTTAGTTTTATTGAATTTTGAGAAATTCATTTTTTTATCACTTAATGTTTATATTTGTTATGAGGTAACGTCCTTGGAAAATTTAAGACATCAAAATTTTGTCAAACAGAAACTCCAGTTACAGAAAATCTGTTCTGAATCATTCAAAAATGCAATAAAGCTAAAATATTATTCAATTAGAAAAGCTTTTAATTACCTTTTTGAAGAAGATTATGGATACTATTATCATAAGAGAAAAAATTTTGATGATTAATGAATTTTTACAAGAATTGTTTACATTTTTAAAAATACATTAATTAAAATAGTTTATAAACTTTTAAAATTCTGTATTAATTTGTAGTGATCAAATGATATTGTTATTAAATGAAAACTACTACCATAGATCAAATAATGGGTCCAATTCAGAATTCCCTGTAGTTTTCCCAGATCGACATACACCTGAAGAAGGCCAAAGGGCACAATGACCAAAACATTATTTTAATTAAGTTTGGGGTATTTTTTTTATCATGATAAGCTATTTTTTTAGTTAATTGGAGGAGGTATATGATTTGTAAACTTAGATATTGCTTCTTTTTTTCTTTTAAGTTCAGCCATTTAAATGTCATACGTAATACATGTTTGAGTGATCATGTCTTTTTGATCCATGACTGACTAGGTTGCCATTACTTTCTGCGGTAGACTAGTTGCAACCAAGACTATAGAACCCAATCAGTCTTGCTATACCCACAGCTGGAGGGAGAAGAGATGGATTAATGCTTTTCCCAAGAGTATTTGTGCATAAGTGAATGTTTACGAATCTGACTGGAATTCGTACTCGGCTTTCCGATTTTTCATTCCGAGCCAATGTTCCATTCTTGGATATTTTTTGAAGAAGAAATAAACAAATAAAAGAAAAGAATTAATGTTTAAATTAATGAATCATCTCCCTTGGTTTTCGCTCTTTTGAAATCATTATGATTAGGTAATGAATGCACATGATGGCTTTTTTTAAAAACATAATTTGTTTGTTTTTGTAATTTTCCTTTTTGTCCTAAGAAAAACAAACCCAGTGAAGAAAGATAGAAAGAAGTCAGTCTAACGTTCTTCTTAATTTTCTTGTTTACAAAATTATTTGCAGACTTTGTTTTTATTCACGTTAAAAATATATATTTAAGATGAAGTAGTTTTTATAAAATATTTCTTTATTCTCTGTTGAACCTTAAAAATAAAATTATTTATTCCCCAAAGGCCTTTAACCCTTCAGATTTTTTCAAAACATCCTTATTTCCATGCAAATGGATATGCTGAACTTAAATCGATAATTGTTTATTGAAGAAACCTACCTTTATTGATGTTAACGACCAGAAAAAATCAAATTTTATCTCACCCCTAACCACCATTCTCATATCTAATTAAGTGCTGAATGACTTTAGGCATAGGATGCTTATTTCAACCTGTTTACTTCCTTTGTGCAATTACTACGTGATTGTTTTGTTTTGGAACTCAATTTCTGCTGAAAGTTGCATGTATTTGCATTTTTTTTTCTCCTTTTTTGGGGGCTGTAGAATTTTTTTTTAAGAAAGTTAACTTTCAAATAGAAATTTTGAGTTAAGGTTATTGCTTGTTTTTTTGTTTTTTTCCTTGGTAATGAATTTAAGAAGGTTGCGTGTACTTAACTTGAGAAGAAAATTAACTTTCAAATAGAAATTTTGAGTTAAGGTTATTGCTTGTTTTTTTGTTTTTTTCCTTGGTAATGAATTTAAGAAGGTTGCATGTACTTAACTTGAGAAGAAAGTTAACTTTCAAAAATATGAAAATAAGTGATAATTGGGTTAGGGTTATTGCGTGTATTTTTTTCCTTTTTTTTTTGGTACTTATATATTTGATGGTTAATTAAACTACACTCATCACTTATTTTCATACATTTTAAAGTTAACTTTCTCAAAAAAAATTCTATATTTTCATATATTTGAAAGTTAATTTTCGTCAAAAAAATTAAGTAAAACTACAATTATCACTTATTTTCATAAAAAAGGAAAAGAAACATGGAAATATATTTTCATATATTTGAAGGTTAAGTAAAACTACAGTTATTACTTATTTTCATATATTTGAAAGTTAACTTTCTTTTGAAATTAAAAAAAAAAGGAAAAAAACACACAAATACACACAATGCAGTTGAAGGTTAATTAAACTACACTTATTTGCATACATTTGAAAGTTAACTTTCTTAAAAAAATAAATAAAAATAAATAAAAAATAAAAAATTCTATACCTCCCCCCCACAAAAAAAAAAACACACGGAAAAAAAAGATTTGGAATAATAAATTCTAATTAATGTAATGCTGAGGATATATATATATATATATATATATATATATATATATATTTCCATGACTTTCAAAGAGCAATAATAAGAGATGTTAATTAGAGAGGGAAGAAGTACTGGTGACTAGCCGCATTGGTTGAAGGTCAGCTAAGGTAGCAGGCACAGTTGAGATACTAAGAAAGGGAAAAGGATCGTCTGCAAATCTTGATAAGCAGTAGTATGAGATGCCAATAAGAGAAAGAGAGAGTTATTAGGGAAGGTTGATGCCTGTGACTGCAGCTCCTGGGAAAAGAAGAATTTTCCATTCTAAAAACATGATGGATTACCTAGTGATGGCAAGAAAGAAATTCTTTGTAAGTAGAGTGTCCATAAATAAAAGCATGCCTAAGTGAAAGACAGTCCAGGTTGAGTCAAGTTGCTGAGTTGCAGATGCTGTGACGAGAGACAGCATTGCCCGATACCACATGACTGCCTGCCTGAGAAGAACCTTCAACTTAAGTTTTTGCCAAACCAACCAAACTAGATGAAGTGTTATATCCGATACATAGTGTGGCTTGGAATTATAGTTGTCTGCATAAAGAATTGATAAACTCTAACAAAGTACTGAACTGAAAAAGAACTTATATAAAAATTTATTTTTAAAATACACAAAGATACTTTTTTTTGTTTAATGTGACTTTCGATGCTGCCTGGACTAAGCATGACACAGGAAACTTCAATGGTGATTTGACTAGACTGACTCTAGGATCAATTCAAATACAATGTGTGATAGAGCAGAGTTTGGACCAAAGTGATTGACTATCAATCAGTCGTGGAGGTTTGGTGTCTTTACAGTGACCAGGCAGGTGGAGGTCACATTATCATCAAAATATTTGTTATTATTAAGAAGAAAGACCAAAGCATTTTTTTTATTATTTTGTTAAATTTTTTAATCCTTCCTAGCACATTTGAAATTTTGACGAAAAAATTTGTTTTTTTTTGTATCACTGAGTGGGCCAAAGATTAATATTAAGAAATTTAGCATCAGTGTCTTTTTAAAATAATTTTGAGATATTTTTGTATGTGTATAAAAACATGCCAATTTTTGTAAGTACATGTGATCAGCTAATATTTCTCAAATGAAGTTTAGTAGTTGAGTTGGCAGATAACAGAAAATAAATGTTCGTAAAAACAATAGTAATATTTGCCATGATAGTCCCTAAAGGGCTACCCATAACTATCCCACTGATTTGTATATTATATTGCTGAAGCTTACCTCCACCAACATAGTCATAAACTTAATCAGCTTAATGAAAACAGTTTCATAAAAATATAATTTCAGAAACTCCCAATTTTTTCCTCTTTTGTGTTAATGTCTGTCTCTTTCTCTCTTGTTTTAAATACATATTTTAAATTTTTCTGTATCATACACCATTATAGAAAAAAAAACTATTAAAATTATATTTTATAACATCAATGGCTTGCCTCATTCAGATTGATGGACAGCAACACAAATTTGTAATGACTAACTCTAGAATGAATTGCTTCAGTTTCTAAGTGTGGTAGCCTGTAATGAAAATCATTATTCTATTTTTTATAAACTATTTTTCCAAATTTTTTTTGTTAATCAGCAAGTTGTTTTTATGAATTAAACAAGCAAATAAAATTGGATATATTTTTGGTGCCTCTAAATATCTATTAAAAAATGAGTATACATGATCTAAAAATACCCTAAACTTAAAAAGTTTAATTATCAAAATAATTGTCATTAATAAGAGGAAAGACCAAAGGATTTTTAATTATTAAATAATATTTTTTATTTCTTTACAGAACTTTAAAAGGTTTATGTAAATGAGTGACTATAAACTAGTATAGGAAATTTGTGCATCTTTTTGCAGTGAAAAATATTTTGATTTGGAAAGGCTTGCAAAAATTAGATAATTGTCAAATTTTAATGAAAATTTCAGGACTTATTATTTTAGAAGTGTTTCATTTATTTTAGAAAATCAAGGAAAAATATATATTTTTTTTTTACATCTGCTATCTTTGCTTTACACAGATGCACATATTTAATTTCAAGAAATTAATTTTTGTTGCCCTTAATTTAATTTCATTTATAAGTAGAAGTCCTTGGAGAATTTAAATTATCAAATGTTTTTTTATCAAACAGGACACTCAGTTACAGTGAATATGCTCTGAACCATAAAAAGAAAAATACAATAAAACCAAGATATTTTTAATTAGAAAAGCTTTTAGTTGCTTTCATGAATAAGATAATACTATTGTTTTAACAAAAAAAAATTCAATGAATAATTAATTTTTACAAAAATTACTTTCATTTTTTTTTTAATTAGAATAATTTAGACTTTTAAAAAATTTTTAGGAGTAAGATAAGTAAAAACCATATTTACATCTCATAAATAGAAAAGCTTATTAAAATTCAGTAAGCCCCAGTATTTGAAAAACAATTTAGAATTTCTGTGAGTGGATAAACATACCGATTTTTGTAAATGTAGATGTCTATACAGAAAATAAGAATGGTAACCATAGTAAATTTAAAATTTCTTGGTGATTTGCTAACATTTCTTGAAGAGGCATCCTTGTAAGAATATAAAGCCAAAGTACATAAAATATTAGATTACTTATTATATTCTTATAAATTTCTAAGGTTACTTGATCAGTCAGTTAAGCACCATGTGTGATACACGCTTGGGTGATCATATCTTGAAAGAGACATGACTGACTGGGCAGTTGATTATCCCACAGTAGGTTGCCATTACCTTCTGCAGTAGACTGGTTGCCAGCCAAGGCTATAGAACCCAATCTATCCTGCTATTTAACACATAACTGGCAGGAAGAGATGAATTAATACCTTTCCCAAGGGTATTTGTGCATAATTGTGAATGCAAGAAATTCAACTGGAATTTGAACTCGGCTCCTTGATTTTTCGTTCCGAGCTGATATCCACTGCACCACAATGCACATCTTTGTAAGAAAGAATATAAAGCCAGAGTACATAAAATATTAGATTACTTAGAATATTTTCATAAATTTCTAAGATTACTTGCTAGTTAAGATTATATGAAAAAAAAGTATTTAACATTTGTTCTAATTAATTAAACTTTTAATCAGTTTAAATTTGGTTTGAAATACAGAAAAGTATTTTCCTTATTTGAAAATTTATTAGCTTGAAATTCAAACTAATATAAAAACTTCAAGAAAGGTTTTTCCATTTATAAAATGTATTTTAATCCTGAATACTAGGTATTGTTTTTTTTTGTTCCTAAGTTTAATCTTTTGTTGAATAATAATAATAACAACAACAACAATAATAAAAATTCTTCATTATCATCATCATATTATTATTATATAAATATGACAATAATATAATCATTATATTGATTATTTATTATTCACATTTAAACTAATGAATTATCATCTTATTATCTCCCTTGGATTGCGCTCTTTGCAAATGTTTGCAAACGTTGGTTGTTTTTTTAAACGTATGCAACCAAAAAAATATTACTCTAAAATTTTATAATTTGATCTGTTTTTTATAATCATTCATTGTGCAAAGGAAAACAAATAAAACAAAAGAAGACAGAAAGAAGTAAGTTTAACGTTCTCCTAATTTTTTTTATTTATAACTTTAAAATATTTTACATCATTGGAATGATTTAGGTACTGCTATTCATACAGCAGGACCTAAAAATAAATAAATAGAGAAATAAAATGGAAAAAAATGATTTATTTAGATAAAGCACCGATACTGACTTATTAAAAAAAACAAAAAAAAGAAAACAAAAAAAAACTGAAAAACGCATTTCAAATAATTCAAATAAATTAATTTAAATAACTTTCTTTGAACTTGACTTAAATTTTGATTTTACCTGTATAGCCGCCTAAGTCTGATCTGTACGAATAGTTCTTCTTAGGCGATTTTAAACAGTGGCACGTTGACTCGTCACTCATAAACAGGTGAAAATCTACTTGGAAGTGCTTAAATGGGAAATCCTACCCCACCTGCTGTATTCACCAGGCATTGCCCCGTCCAATTATCACTTGTTTTGATTGATAGTACATCACCTAACTGAGCAGCACTTTCATTCTTATGAAGATGCCCAAAAATTAGTTGACTCAGGGTTAGCCTCGAAAGATTTGTCGTTTTTCCAAAGTGCAATTCAAATGATGCTAGAAAGATGGGAAAAAGTAATGGCTAGTGATGGACAATATTTTCAGTGACATGTTTTTTACTAATTTTTGTAACGAAAGATTTTTTTTTTTCATGAAAAATCAGTAAGAACTTATTCAAGGTCCTAATAAATTATTGTAAAAGTTTAAATGTTTTTTGTTATTAAGAGAATAGCCCAAAGGAGTTTTTGATTAAGGTATATTTTTTAATCCTTATTTAGAATATTTGAAATTTTGGTCAGAATCTTAGTTTTCGCAGGAAGGGTGTGTGACCATATTTAGAAATTAAGAAATTTTACGGTGAAATATACATTGATTTGGAAATTCTTGCAAAAATCAGATAATTGTTGGATTTTAATGAAACTTTCAGGTCTTATTTACAAATGAATTAAATTATTTTAGAAAAAAGTTTTAACGATTTCAAAGATTAAAGAAAACATCGTTCTTTTCTTCTTGAGGTAAATTCTCGTTGAAATACACTCAGCAATACTGGAAATATTCAATCTATTAGTTTGAAATTAATTCTAAAATAAAAGCTTCAAGAAATATTTTTAAAATACATTTCAAATCTGAGATATCGCTTTTATTAATTTATGCTGTCGGGAGATTTACCTGTTAATATCTTGCTAAAATCAGGAAGAATTCACACTGAAATTCAGTGACTGAATTAATGAATTATCATTAAATTATCTCCCTTGGATTTTGGAAAACATTGACGATTGTTGACGGTTGTTTTTAAGTTTTTAATACAACCAAAAATCATTACTCTTTTTAAAGTTCAATTTCTTTTTTTGTAATCTTTCATTGTTCAAAGGAAAACAAATCAGCCGAATAAAATAAAATAAAATGAAATAAAATAAAAAGAAGTAAGTTTAACGTTCACTTAATTTCTTTGTTTACAAATCAAAAAACAAAAAAATGCGTCACTTCTACTAACTTTGGAAAAAACGTGTTTTAATTGAAATAATTTAAGAAATAATCTTTGAACTTAGATTTTGATTTTACTTGAAATATAATCGCTATTATTGGCCTTCTTTCTAAAAAGTAGGTCCGAATTACGAACAAATGCAGTAACTATGCCAATTCTTACTTCGATAAACTTTTTAATTGCTTTTGAACAATAAATTAAGCATATCGTAGTCTGAAAAGAAAAAAAAATTCAATGAATAATGAATTTTTCAGGAATTATTTTCTTTTAAAAAAAATTTTTTAATATATAAAGTTTCAAAAATATTTTAAAATTTCTTCCTCCGTTGGGTCGGCTAGGGTATGAAATTAAAGCACATTTACTAATCGAAAATTGAAAAGCTTTACACAAATAATTTAGCTATTGGATTTTTAAAACAAAACATTTTAATTGTGTGCATTTTGATTACCCGTATCTTATTTGTACGGGTGACCGTAGGTAATATTTATAATTAAAAGGTCACCTGATTCAAGGATTGTCCTCCGTTTCATGAAAAAAATAAAATTTATGCGAAATTCGTCTTCCATACCTGGCATTTTTTGGACAGCTACTGTAAAAACTGTTGAATTCCTTGCATTCACTTACACACAAATACTTTTGGGAAAGGTATTGATCCATCTCTTCCCACCAGTTATGGTTTAAATAACAGGACGGATTGGGTTCTATAGCCTTGATCGGCAACCAATCTACCGCAGAAAGTAATGACAAACTACTGCACGATAATCTTCTGCCCAGTTAGTCATGTCTCTTTCAAGACATGATTGCCCAAGTAGTTAATTGCTGAAAATATTACAATAAATGTTTAATTTTACTTTATACTTAGAAACCAAAAAATGAAGCACACAATTAATCTACATAATGCTACATCAAATTTTATCCCCACACTTAGCTTTTTTGTTTTCATCACTTCCATGTGTCTTGTCATTCGTTGCCTCACATAACATTATGATAACACTGATAATTATGGCTACCGAAATATATTTTATAGCACATTTGGGGTGGTAAACAATAATTGCTTCAAATCAGATGAAAGTAAGTTTAGATTTGCTAATTTGATTAAAATGACGTCAATGAAGTATATTTTATTTTTGCAAAATTTTTAAAACCGAGAGTTGATTTCTGTTTACAAAATGTGTCAATTGATCAAAAACATAAATTTTTTTAAGTCTGAAAAATCTTTGATTCCAGTGAATATAATTTTGGTTTGAAATACAGCAGAATATTTTGCTTACTGGAATGAGTAAATTTAATCTTTTAGCTTTCAATATTAAAGCTAAATTGAAGAAAGCTTTTTTATTTATTAAAATTTATTTAAAATATTAGTATCGAAAATGGGTGGCGGTAACTAATTTTAGCTTTACTTTAATGCTGAAGGATTCAGTTTACTATTTTTAGTAAGCAAAATACTCTAGTGTATTTCAAACAAATTATATTAATTGGAATCAAATTTTTCTTTCTATATACTATCTGAACAGTGCCCTTTTTAGTCATCTATCATTGCAATGTAATTCTTGTTATTAAGAAAGTTTCCAAAAATAAAATGTACTCCTCTGAAATTTATTTGAGGCATATTAACTAAATTAAATTATACTTACTCTGATTTGAACAAATATAACTTACTTTAAGTTAAAATTACACTTTATTCAAATTTCATTTCTTGGTTCAGGTAACCTCTTATACTTGCCTGAATTTCTTACATTAAGAATTATTATTGTATAATTTATTTAAACTAGTCTTTTCATCTTGGTTATTATAATCACATTTAAAATGTTGGGTTTGTTTCCTTAATGACATGACAGGATATTTTCAAAAAGTGTTTGGTAAGTGTATTTAGTTGTAAGTTTAATCACCAGTTCAGCCAATAAAATCCAGATACTGAGTTTCTATTGAACAAACAAAAACAAAGTTAATTGTTGTAATGCAGCATTACAACAATAAACTCTGTTTTAATCATTTCAACCCAAGCAAGGCACTGAAGTCACTAAGAGAAAATGGATTAAACAAAATGTTAATGTTTTCTTTCTGCCAT
The DNA here is from genome assembly GCA_037127315.1 of Ascarosepion bandense. Taxonomy (NCBI): domain Eukaryota; kingdom Metazoa; phylum Mollusca; class Cephalopoda; order Sepiida; family Sepiidae; genus Ascarosepion; species Ascarosepion bandense. The sequence continues at coordinate 1,203,743 of JBBBDQ010001586.1, read as the reverse complement.
GAACATGAACAACATGACATGTTGCAGCTCATTGAAACATGAATCATTGTAATTGAATTTTAAAAGAATTCATGAAGTTTTTAATTTCTTTAATGTAGTATTCTCTTTGTTTACAGATATCAGTTATCAAGCACGATAACAATCTTCAAATTTGAACAGACAACTGCATTCTTTGACTAAAGAAGAAAATCATTCTTAGAAATTTGTCGATCTACATCTTGATAGCAGTCATATGAAAATTGTAAATTGCATAAAAAGTTGACAATCTTACTTCTTGCCAAGGTTGTTCACGACAATTTTTATTAAATTCACATTTCCAGATACACAACAACACACTGGAGAGTAACACTGTTCATGTCAAGTGTGCAGATAATCTTTTTACGGAGTTTAATTTTGAAAAGATGCACAGATGAATATAATAGAGGGAAACCATATTCTTGTAAAGTGGATCAGCATTCAGATAGAATTTAAATTTAAAAGAAGACACTAAAGGAAAATAGCATTTTCAGAGAATTCAAAGTTCAAAATTTCACATATTTACTAATAGCTGAGGAATACAAATATATGGAATAACTATTTAAATATTTCTGAGTTGAAAAGCATCATAGAAGCACATAGAGGAGAGAAAACATTTTATTGTCAGGTGTGTGGCTCATTGTTTTCATTGTTAAAAGGGCACATGAGTGTTCATACAAAAAAGAAAACATTTTCCTGTCAAACATGTGGATTATCATTTACGAAAGCTTCATGTTTAAAAGAACACATGCGAATACATACAGGCAAGAAATCATTTTCATGTCAAGTATGTGGTTTAGCATTTTCACAGACTGCCTTAAGAAAACATGTGCGAATACATACGGGAGAAAAACCATTTTCATGTCAAGTATGTGGATCAGCATTTTCACAGAATGCACACTTAGGAGCACATATGCGAATTCATACAGGAGAGAAACCATATCCTTGTAAAATGTGTGGATCAGCATTTTCAGAGAATCACAAATTAAAACGGCACATGCGAATGCATACAGGAGAGAAACCATTTTCATGTCAAGTATGTGGATTAGCATTTTCACAGAATTATAACTTGAGAGTACATATTCGAATTCATACAGGAGAGAAACCATATCCTTGTAAAATGTGTGAATCAGCATTTTCAGAGAATCACAAATTAAAACGGCACATGCGAATACATACAGGAGAGAAACCATATCCTTGTAAAATGTGTGAATCAGCATTTTCAGAGAATGACAAATTAAAACAGCACATGCGAATACATACAGGAGAGAAACCATTTTCATGTCAAGTATGTGGATTAGCATTTTCATGCGATTCAAACTTAAGAACACATATGCGAATTCATACAGGAGAGAAACCATATCCTTGTAAAATGTGTGGATCAGCATTTTCAAACAATTTCAGTTTAAAACGGCATATGCTAATACATACAGGAGAGAAACCATTTTCTTGTCAGATATGTGGATCATCATTTTCAGGGAGTTCAAACTTAACAATACATATGCGAAAACATACTGGAGAGAAACCATATCCTTGTCTAGTCTGTGGATCTGCATATTCAAATAACTCCAGTCTAAAACAGCATATGCGAATACATACAGGTGAGAAACCATTTTCATGTGAAGTATGTGGATTAGCATTTTCACAGAATTCAATCTTAACAGCACATATTCGAATTCATACAGGAGAGAAACCATTTTCATGTCAAGTCTGTGGATTAGCATTTTCACAGAATGCACACTTAAGAGGACATATGCAAATTCATACAGGACTGAAACCATTTTCATGTCAAGTATGTGGATTAGCATTTTCACGGAATTCAAACTTTAGAGAACACATGCAAATTCATACAGGAGAGAAACCATTTTCATGTCAAGTATGTGGATTAACATTTTCACGGAATTCAAACTTAAGAGTACATATGCGAATTCATACAGGAGAGAAACCATTTTCATGTCAAGTATGTGGATTAGCATTTTCATGGAAGTCAAAATTAAGAGGCCATATGCAAATTCATACAGGATAGAACCCATAGGTCAAGTAGGTGGATCAGCATTTTCAGAGAATTCCTGCTTAAAAGAGCATGTGTGAATACATACAGTTGAGAAACCATATTCTTGTCAAGACTGTGGATCAACATTTTCTGATATTTCTGGTTTAAAACTGCATGTACAAAAACATACCAGAGAAAAACCATTTTTTTGCACTGTTTGTAATTCAGCATTTTCAAACAACTGCAGTTTAAAACCCCCATGCCTGTCCATGCAGGAAAAAAACATTTCCATGTTAAGTCTGTGGATTTGCATTTTGACATAGTTCCAACTTAAGAGGACATATATGAATATATACAGGAGAGAAACCATTTTCTTTTGAAATGTGTGGAACACCATTTTCACAGTATTCCACTTTAAAATCACATATGACCCTGCATACAGAAAGGAACCATTTTTTTCTAAGCTGTGTAAGTCAACCTTTTTACGAAATTCTTTGTTAAAAGCATATATATAAAGACACACTTAACACAAAACTTTATGAATGGATCGTGGTGAAACAAATTTAAATAGTTGAGCTTTGAAAATCATATCTGAAGTATTCTGTAGTTGAAGCATTATCAAGTGAACCATCTCAGTCTCTGGATGGAAACATGTTGGTAACAACCAAGATGAGGGTAAATATATGAACTAGTCAGTATAAAAATAATTCCTAATTACTCATCTAAAAAAATTCAAAACATTTTCAGCTGATAATTAATTATAGATGATAAATTGTTGATTTATGAATATTTTAGAGAATTTACATGAAACCTTTCATTGCTTTGACTTCAAAGTTTTTTTTCCTTATTGATTTGTCATATTTTTCTTTTCTCATGTCTTATCAAAAATGAATTTTCAGGTTAATATGTAGAAATTTTTAATTCTTATAAAAAACTCAACATTATTTTAATTTTTTTTACATTATCTATATCAGGATTTCATGACATGTAAAAGCCAAAAATATGTTTTATATTTTTCTCTTGAGAAAAACAAAAATAAATAAAATAAAAAAGTAAAATATCTGAATAAAATAAAAAAGTAAAATATCTGAATAAATTAATCAGTTCTGTCCTGAAATTTCACTGAATGAAAAACAGAAAATATATGCACAAAATTGATTTGTAAAAACAAATTCATCATTGAAGAAGAAGAAGTTTTATATATTATTGATTTGAAAAAATGCAATTCAGGATCATTTTTGATTATTTAAAACTATTTTTTATGCAACACTATCTCCTGCTGATGTATTCTTTCATGTTTGGTTTAATGCAATGGAGCAAGAGAAAATAATATTAGTGGTATTATTAGTTGTGCTTTATTGTAATTCGCGATATGAGCTTATGTAAAGAACTATTTTTAATACTATCATGTACTTGTAAAATCCGAGGAATACAAAAATTGTCTGATGGCTGGGAAAGAAAGAGAAAAATATAGTTTTTCTTCTTTATTCGTGTTCGAAGCAGAGTGTTTTGGGCAAACTAAAACTTTTTAAGTAGCCATAACAAAATTTCAGGATTTACTTGATGAGGTCAAGTAGGGTTAGATCCCCAACAGTTGTTCTTGGGAATAGAAATTGTGGGATCAGAAGACCAATGATGTAATCAAAAGAAAGACTATAGAAAGACATTATGTGATGTGAGCTGTTGATATTTCATTCGTCGAGCCATGGCTCCCCGCAAATCGTGTGGGTGGAAAATAATCTCATTGGTCAAAAGCGTTAAGTTGGCTAGATCCCCCGAGAGGATTGAGGATGGTTATAAAAATGGAAACTTGGCAAGAAAAATCATTTTTTTGTGCAGATAGTTTCTGGAATTACAGTCGAATTGTAATGACTGTGGAAAAGGGTTTCCAGCTGGGGGGAGCCATGACCCACGGCTGGTTGCCTACCATAGAATTTATTGCTAAAAAGAGTTAATGTCGCATGAAGCCTGTCACTGATTAACTTAAAAAGTTAATGATGAATAATGCGCCTTTGATAGGAATCTCAAAAGAATGTTATTGTTTTAAAAGTTATGTGGAGAATTGAAATCTGATTCCTCCTTCACTCTATTTCGGTAAATTTCATTAAGGTCCGATAAGAACCCGAAAGAACTTTGTTGTTTTAAAAGTTACATGGAGAATTGGCAGCTCTGATTATAGATAATACATGAAAAGCTCTGTTCACTTTAATGAGACTTAGAAAAGACATCTTTATTTTGAAGATTGGAAGCTCTGAGTTTTGGAAAATGAACTCTTTCTCTCTGTTGTAAACTGGCATTCCAACAACTGTATTATCTACTCCTGTAACTAATAATTATTTTCTTTTATAAAGACCTTCTTCGTAACTCTCCAGATGTCTTTGACCTTATTCATTTATTTAAGTTTTTTTGTGCCATGTTTAATTTTAACCACAAGTGTCAGGTCTGGTTCTGGTGGAAAGACGGCTACTGGATTTGCGCAATGCGACTATCTCAGATCAAATCACAATGTGGGCAGTGTCCCATTGTTGTAATAGACATCTTGAGGACCAGCTTTTGTGACGAGATCATCACAACCAGCAACAGCAGCCCAAAAGCCTCAACATAGCTGGTACCGTTTCCACATCATCACAGCGGGATCCATTACCAAACCAGCGAGCGACCGAACCAACCAGCCAGCTGAGTGGCAGTGTCACAATTGGCCAGTTCAGGCAAAAGTGTTACATTTATTCCATTTTAGAACCTTCAAAACTTTTGTTAAAAATTTTCTCTATTTTGCATCAGCAAGTAATGTTAAATTAGTATAGAAAATTTTATCATCTTTTCATGGTGAAAAAAACATTGAATCTGAAATTCGTGTAAAATTCAAATGTCAGATTTTAATGTAATTTTCATGACTTCGTCAGAAATTTCTGAAATCGTTTTAGAAATGTTACTTTTTAAAAATATCTTGGAATTAAGCCTGCTTATTAAATTTTAGGAAATTTTTAGAAATTCCTTTTTGTAATGCTTAATTATAATATTACTTATAACTAAGAATCTCCACTAAAAAATTAGCATACCATGTTGAAAAACTTTTTTCGTTAAATTCTTTATATTATTATTAAGAGGAAAGACTGTATAGATTTTTGGATAATAAATTACATTTTTTTTCTTTCTAGAATATTTAAAATTTTGTTTAAGAATCTAGCATTTTTTTAATCAGTGAGTTGACCATAAAACTCATATAGGAAGTTTAAGAATCTGTTTTGAAATGAAAATCATTGATTTGGATATTTTTGCAAAAATGAAACAATTTTTGGTTTTCATTATAATTTCAGGACTTGCTCATAATTTTAAAAAGTCTAGGTGAAAATTTTTCCTTATATTTGTTACCCCCATCCCACCCTGCCCCCACCAACTCAATTATATGAAATTTTAAGAAATAAAAATTATATTAGTTGAAAGCAGAATTCCTTGGAGGATTTAATTCCTCAATTTACTTTTGTAAAACATCACTCCTGTAATTCCTGAAAATCTAATCTGAATCACAAAATATATACTGCAGTTAAACTAAGACATTATTTAATTATAAAGGCTTTTATTTGCTTTTATTTGCTTTTATGAAGAAGATATATGATGGAAACTATTCTCTAAGCAATTTTTTTTAATGAATTCTACTAGAAGTTTATTTGTCTTTTACAATTTCATGGGAATAATTTAAAAAATTTTGAATCTTTTAAAGTTTTGTATTCATTTGTACTGGTTAGGTGATATTGTTATTCTGTAAAACTTATATTTATTTATCATAAACGGCAAAGCTACCTGTGATTCTGCATTCCCACCCAGTATTTTAAACAGGATTTTTAATTATTTTTGTGGGTATACATATATACATATACTAATGTTTGTAAATGCATGACATAATCAGAAAATAAGTGCAGTAACTATAGTAAGTTTAAAGCTAGAGTAACTAACATTTAATAAATCATTTGATTACTTAGAATATAGTCTTCTCTTGTAAGATTACAGAGTAGTTAAAGAAATATATAGACTTGGTGCTCATGCTGTATTCAAGTAATTTTTACAAATATATAGCTCCTGGATAAAACATTAATTAAATTTCTGGCTCTTGGATAAAAAATTAATTACATTTCTGGTTGTCAATAGAGTTGTCAGCACCTCCATAGTAACACCTACTTCTATGTTAAGAAATGCATTTCTGCAATAATTTTAAGTAAAAGTATTTTTTTTTAAATAAGATTTTTAAACTTTAAACCAGCCAATATTTCTCACATAAAATCTCAGAAAGTATATTTTATAAGATTTATTAAAAGAAATATGTTAGGCTTTGATAATTATAAAAACTGCTAAAATCAGCCATTTTCAAAAAGTAAAACACCTTTCAATCAATTTAAATTAATTATGAAATACAGCTAAATGTTTTGCTTATTGGAAATATAAAATTTAATCTATTAGCAAGAAATTAAAACTAAAACTTCAAGAAAGTATAGATATATGTTAACGGTACTGAGGGTAGTGAGGGTGAATTAACAGTGGGAAATAGGAGCTTTGTTTAAGATCGGAAGTTGTTAGAGGGTAATGAGGGGAAGTAAAGAGAAATTTTTAGAGCTTCCTTTATCACTTAGTGAAGTAGTTAGAATTACAGCTGGTTTGTTTTGTAAACAGTCCTTCTTCCGGTCTTTCTGCCTCCTATGTGAAATAGGTTCCAGATATTCTTCTTCTACCAACCTAAGAAATATGAAAGAAGAACACCTGTTAAAGTGTGCTAGATGGTGATAATGCATACAGACTTTCATAAAATATCTTTTAATTCTAATAGGAAATAATTGAATTTTTATGAAAAATCCTTTTTCTTTTCTATCGTGTTAATTGCGATTTCGTCTAGCCAGGATTGAAACCCGACAGAATTGGCATCAGTTGATGGTACCTCTGAGCTATGGGTGCTTGGTAAAAGAAGTCAGACTTTCACTATGGCATATACTATGTAAACATATGCCAGTAGCTGAGAGTATTTATATATATATATATATATTATTGTTTTCTTTTGGTTGCTTTTATTTTTTTTCAATTTTGGGAATGTATTTCACTTACCTACGGTACAACACATTTTATATTTTGTTTTTTTCATAGCGGTGGTTTAATTTATTTAAAAAAATGAGTCGGCACTTTCAAAGGCTTTTCATTTATTTATGTTTTCCTTAACGGGCATTAGTGGGGGTACCGCAAAACTATTGGCCTAGAAGGCTTCTTCCAACTTAGTAGAAGTTGAAATTTAGTTAATTTTTTTCTTTTTTTAATTGGAGTAGGTAGACCCTTCTATTTCCCGGTTCACACTCCTCCCTATTTTGGACAGGACTAGAGACGCATGCCTTGTTTCCTGTTTAAGAAGGGGTTTCTGGTTTCTTTCCTTTCGTCTGGTACTACGGTTTCATGGTTCCTGTTTCCGATTGGTATTTAGGAACCTGAACTTGTGTGTAGCATTATGAAAGGCTGCACTGATCAACAGTTGAATAATTTTGGGGTTATATATAGTGCCATGTCGTGCATGAATGCGTGTCCCTGCATGAATCTCCAGTTGTCAACCATGAGGACACATTATGCAGCAGTCTGCGCCTGTTTCTTCCCACACGAGCTGCATACAGCAACCAACTGATTTTACTCCTAATAAAACTTTCATGAATACACACTATCATAATAGCAAATCTAAACCAGCTAACATAAAAATACCCAAACCTGTCAACATCTTCTTTGCTAACATATGAGGTATATGCACCAACTTATACAGTGTCGAATCCTTCATTTAAGTCAAGTCACCTGACATCCTCGCCCTCAGTAAAACTAACCTTGATTCTTCTATCCTCTCTTCTGAATTCTACGTCCCTGGTTACCTTCCCCTCTTCAGGAAGGACTCCAATGTCCACATGCATGGGCTTGATGTTTACGTCAGTGAACACCTCCCTCTAGCTCTTGAATCCCTAGATCATTCTTATATATGTTTCCGTCTCTCCCTACTAAGCTCAATTAGCTGTCTCTTCCCCCTCTTTTGCTCCCCGTAATCTCCCAACTGTTCTGTTCTTGACAGCATCTCCAATAATATTGACAAGGCCATTTCCTCTCATTCGTCTGCCCATATATTTGTGTTTGGTGACTTTAACACCCACCATGCCAAGTGGCTGAAAACTCTGTCACAGATCTTGCTGGTGAATTTTTCAATCACTCAGTCCCTTACAGAAGTGGTGGAGTTCCTCACGCATTTCTCTCATAAACCTAATAGACATGACTCACTGCTAGAGCTCTGTTTTACTTCCATCCCTGACTCTTGCAATGTCAAGCAACTCTGTCCTTTTGGGAACTCTGACCATGCTGTGGTTTCTGTTAACATCTTCCACTCCCACTCTACCCAAGAACCTTGAACTTGCAGAATATCTTACTGCTACCAAAGAGTCGAATGGGACTCATTCCATTATTTTCTGTGTAATGTTTCTTGCTTGTTGAAGACTGTGCGGCTGAGGTCGCTTCTTGGGTTAAGGCTAGCACCAAAGCTTTCATCCCAGCCAGGAAGTTGAGACTTAAATCCCACTTGTCCTCTTGGTTCTCCTCCATTTGCTTGGCCGCCATCACCCATCGAAATTACTTTGTCCGGCTTTATCGGAGTCACACTTTGGATCATAACAGGCGCCTCTTTGCCTCTGCTCGCAATGAGTGTAAGAAGATACTTAAAGAAGCTAAGCTGCTGTTTGCAGTCAGAATGAAGCAGCACATAGCATCCCATAACTTCAGTTCCAAAAACAACTGGAGGCTTTGTAAAAGTGTACTAAACAACAGCAAACCCTCAATCCCACTTCTAATCAACGAATTTGAGGTCCTTACCTCTACAACAGACAAGGCTGAGTGCTTCCCTCGCAGATTCTCCGCCAACTCAACACTGGACTTGTCTGGAGTATCTGTACCTGATTTTTCACCCCGAACTGAGGCCCAACGGAATGACATCTACATTACCCCTTTGGTTGTCTCTGACATAATTTCAAAATTTGACTCCCAGAAAGCGAGCAGCGGTGACAGAGTCCTATTGTTTTGAAGAAATGTTTCCTGAAATTTCCTCTATTCTCTCCAAACTCTATAATTACTGCTTCTTGCTTTCTTGCCTGCTGGAAGTTATCCTCTGTGGTTCCAATATATAAAAATACTGGCGAACCCTCTGACCTCTCTAATTATCACCCTATCAGCCTCTGGCTGATTTTTAGCAAAATGTTCGAAGCCAACATCAATGCCAAAGGTGTTCAATATCTCACAGCCCACAGACAAACAGTATGGTTTACGCTTCACCAGGTCTACTGCTGATATGCTCACGACCATCACTAAGTATATACACTAGGCTCTCGACAAGAACGACAAAGCCCAAAATGTTGTCATGTGGCTGGTGTAAGTTTTTTTCAGTTAGTTCATGATTTAGAGTTATTTTGGTAAGGAGAGGCCTAAAGTAGCAACATTTGGGAAGGGATCTGGTGCAGACTGCAGTATAATGGTTCCTCACCGGATACACTTGCATGACATGACAAGAACCCCAATATTATTCAACTGTTGGTCAGAGCAGCCTCTCAAGACACTACACAAATGTTTGGGATCCCAAGTACCAGTCAGAAGCAGCAACCAAAAAACTACCCACCATCAGTATGAAGAGATGTTTCCATTGTACCCACACCTCACAAAAATCTTTTGACAACACCACTATTAAAACCTGAAGAAAGAAAAGAAACTGAGAATCCCTTAAGGGATGAGCCTCTACTCTTTTTCAAGAAACATGGGAGGAGTATGAACCAGGCTATAGGTTTATCTACTCTTATTAGCAAAAAATGTTAATTCTTTCTAGTCTTACAAACATTTTTCTCAACAATTTTAAAATAATTCAGCACATGATGTTTTTCATGGTAACTAAATATTTGGAAATTGCTTTATTTGGTTTCCACAAGTTTATAATAAACATCTGAAAAATTACACTTTAAAATCCCAGTTGCAATGACATGCTTTCCTTTTGGCTAAGATCATCTTGTAGTATCTGTTCTTATCAATTTAATGTGATTCTCTCTTTTCATTTCTATCTTTACTTCTTTCTTTCTTTAATTTTCTCACTGAAACCAAGTAGTGTTTTTTCTGCTCTTTCCACATGTTCAAAATAGAATAGTCTATTATTTATGAGGTATTGACAGGGTGTAACATTCATGTGAACTAACTATGGGATGGACAAGCATAATTATAATAGGATATTGAAAGTTTTCTTTATGTCATGAATATGAGTAACACGATTGGAACTTGCCTTTTATTTGATGAAGTTTTTCTTCAAAGATATTTCTAATGGAGAACACCCGTTTTCAAATTTGAAAAATACATACAATCTCCAACTGAAAAAAAAAGAAGACATTTTTAGATGTGTAGATCTACTTTTGCCCACATTCATATCAAAATGGTCAATAGAATTAAAAGTTGACCATCCAATTTTTCACCAACCTTGTGCTTCATCATTTCTGCGAAATTCACATTTTCAAAAACCCATGTAAACACGCTCAGGAGAATAAAAAATACATTTTAAAATAATTATGACAATGCATTCTCACATGCTTTTAAAAATCAATACCACAATGATAACAATTACAACATGTTTGTTTTTTGTTATTCACTCCTGAGGATGTTCTCAGGGAGATCTAGAACACATGGGTTAGGAAAGATTTTGTCACCTTTGATCAAATTCATCTTGTCAAGAAACTGGTTACAGAACTGAAAAGGATTATTATAAAAATAAATATACATATGTCTATATTATTCAGTGAACCATTTCTTGGTAAATTTTAATAAGCAACAAATGTTATTTTAGATTATATTTTATAACATCAGTGAATATTTGGAGGTACATAGTTTTGCTGTATAACAAAAGTTTTCATGTCCCAACAACTTTCAAATTCGTAGTCTGATAAAAACATGCACACATGCACTCTCACAATGTGTCATAATTAGTAATTAGTCATAATTGATCTAGTGAAAGAAATACCATGTTGAATGGCCCAACCATAAATAAAAATTATATGGTGGAATTGTATTCTTCCTGGCCATTTTCATGCATTAAATTAAATTTTTGGATGCATATTTATATTATTGTTAAAAATTTGTAGGTGAAAGAAATACTTGACATGACTAAGGTAGAAAGTGACACACATGTAGTGAACCCATATGCATTATGGGTCAAGTACAAAACTTGCTCAGTCCCTGCCAGCACTTACATGCTAATATGTGTATTACAAGGACTCGAGTTCTCTTTGTGCAATGAAGAAGGTGCTGCTGCAAGGTTGGAATCCCAGGAAACAGTTGCCACTTCTCATCTCAATTAAGAAGAGAACAGATACTATGCTTTTCTTTTAATCAAGAAAGTGAAGATATTTTAATTCATGTTTATTGTGAATAAATGACTTAGTGACTCATAAGCAGTATTTCTTTGATTATTGTCCCTTTCTCCACTTCCATTAAATTGTTGTTTTGAGTAAATTCAGAAAGGACAACTTAGTTGTTTTATTTCATCATGACAGTCACATTTGATTTTCATCATGACTGTCACGTATTACTTTATATGAAGAAAATATATTTTGCAAATATAAACCTGAATTTTATGAAATCACAATTTAACAGACTTAATTGAGAAATTGTTACTGGGAATACATTTCCAATTTAGATATAGCAAGATGGTTTAATGTTTCTTTGATTAGGCCTTGTGTCATACTTAACCTCCCTGCAGCTTCCAAGATTCATCCAGAGTAATGAGAATTGTCAGAAGGTTTTCATCGGTTGAAGGTTGGAATGTGTGAATTAGTGTGTGGAAAAGTGTAAGAATAAAATATACATTTTTCATCTTAAAATAGAAATTTATTAAAAGGAAAGAATAACATAAGTTGAAGGAGTTAATGTGCAATTAGAAACATTATTAAGAAGTTAAGGATAGAGTTTGTGTTCAATGAGAAAGTTGATAGCATCAAGAAATAAAGAAATGTTTGTAGAAGTAATTTGTTGGAAAGAGTTTATGTGTACGTACGTATGTATGTTTTAGCATTTGTTCAGTATGAATGTCTTTGGATAGAGAAGAAGTAAAATGAATCAGCACGCAAGAAAGAAGAAGAAAGAGAACAAGGTGTGATGTGATTTTTTCTCCCGGTCGACTTGAATTTGAAGTTACATTTTAGTTATGTTTCTCTTGCTGCTTCCATCTGACTGTTTGACTGACACTGATTGGAGCCTTTTATAGCAATTCAGATTTTTGCACTGGATTGCAATGTCCTTACAATCTTGCAGATTGCTTCAATTAGTCAGAAAATCAGTTTAACATCTACTTGTGAAATCTGGTTTTGACATTTCCTTTAAGCACATGGTCAGTCCTTTTTCTATTTGGGGGAAATTAGGATTTCACAGGTCATTGTGAAGTTTTGTAAAATTGAAGAAGTAGAAGATTGATTTTAATTCTTAATTTCCTATCTCACAACATCTTGAACATTCTTTTTCTATGTGCCATGTCCCTTCAGATGGTGAGTGACTATGGCTCTCCACAATTACCTGTTTTTGTAACTCGTAGTTAGGTTTATAATTTTATAAGTTATTATAATTAATATTTAAAAAGAAATGAAAACAATTCTTGTAAAAATACATTCATTAAAAATTGTTTTCTTAAAACAATAGTGTCCATGGTATGAGATAATCATACAGTATAACCCGGATATAAAAGAAACACGGTTATAAGAGAGATTCTCTCTGGTCCCAAATTAGAGCTTGTGGTAATGTATATAAAATAGACCTAAGCCGGATATAAGATAATTCTGATCATGTCCAGTCTCAACAAATATCTTATATCCGGGTTACACTGTATTAATATTTTCTAATTAAATAATATCTTAGGTTAAAGTAATTTTTTATTATACAATTCAGAGCATATTTTCAGCAACTAAAGATCCTGTTCTCCAAAAGAAAATGATGGTTTAAATTCAAGAAATTTTGATTTATTTAAATTAATATAAACATTGTCAGTCATTATCTTCTAATATCTTAATTATTAATATTTTATTATTCTCTTTCATTAATAATCTTTTTTTTCTCATATTTTCTCAAACACAACAATTCCTTGGTTTTATTTCCTTGGAGTGAAATTTTAAAACAAGAAAAACCTATTAAATTTTAAAGTGCATGTGCATGTTAGATTTTTTTAGCAAATCTGTTGTGGGAGCAAGTATTTAGAACAGGTATTGGTAAAAAACCCTCAACTATTCCAACAGCAGAAGAAACCCAAATAGTTTTGTCTTAAAATAAAAGCCTAAATCTGAAATGCCCAGTGAAGACCAATATCAATATCATCTTGCATCTTAATCATTGAGCACAATTTTTGACATCAGTAAAAAGATTAAAAACTATCAGGGGTTGTTTCAAAGAGAGAAATTAGTATATGAGAAAAAGTGTGAGAAGTTGTGAATGTTTTGTTTAAAGTGTAGGTTTGTTGTTATTATTATTAATATTATTTACCTTCTGTATAATATATTAAGTGTTCATAATATTTGTGTCGCTACTTGTGTTTCGAGTCCAAAGTTTACTCTCTTCAGGTGAATTAATTTCTGACGTTACACATCGAGATCTGTTTGTCTTTCTGATGGACAAAAAAAACGTGTATATATAGATAAGTGGTTGGTGAACAAGTCAGAATGTTGATATGAGTGTATGTTTGTGTACTGGGTATTTTCACACAAGCTTGTTAAATTTTTCTTAGTTTTGATTGGCCAGAAAATTTTCTAACACTGATATATATATATAATGTAGTGAACCTATTCGTTGCCTAAAATGTGTTTTTCCATTGGTTCATACCTAAGGCATTCTTTGCAAAGAGGTCTGAGAGAAAGGGGTTTTCATTTTTTAATTTAAATTTATTTTTTTCATTTTCATGTAATTTTTGTCAATTCATATTATGCTCTTGATAAATTTAAAAATAGCACTGTAACATTATAATATTTAACTTACACAAATTTCATGTAAACTAGAATTCAAATCTCAAACTGTCAGATTGCATAATGCATGAAATTCTTAGTTGTGCCAATGATGTAGGATAGTATGAATATTTAAGTTATATATACATTTATATATATGTAAACTTATTTATAAATGGAACTTTGTCTCCGTGTGTGTGTCTGTGTGTGTCCGTTACCTATAGACTCCGAAATGGCTGAACCAATTTTCTTGAAAATTTACACAGTTGTACTATAAGCGGCTGTGAGTGTTTTTAGCTAGGTTTTGTGTCGAGGTACCCCCGATAAATATCGAAAATTGATAATCGAAAAAATCAGGTTTTAGAAGGAGTTGTCAGAAGTATCAAAGTTGCAGTTTTTACAATAGTGCAGAAAATCAATATATATATAAGGCAAGATGTTTGTGTGTGTGTCTGTTTATCTGCCTTCATGTTTGTATTTTTTTCAGCCCTTTTATTTTAGTTTTTGCTTCGGGTTTGGCTCTAAGTAGGTGTAAGTGTAGTTCTTAGTCTCAGCTATTATACCATTTACTCAGAGGACTTATTTAGCCTTCAAAATTCAGTTCACGACGAAAAAAACTTATTGGATATCGATGCCAGGAAATCAAAATTTGACATACATCCATTCATTTTTCTTTCAGTCTACGGTTTCGCTTTAACTGGAAACAACTATTGCTTTTTAGTATTTCGTGCCAATGTCCAAAGAGTCTGAGCTCCAGGACCATGGATTAGTTTTAAAGCTTTCATTACACCCGAGCAATGCCATGCTATACTGCTAGTATATATATATATATATATATATATATATATATATATATATATGAAACAGGCTTGTGTGTGGATGACTAATATATATATATATATATATATATATATATATATATATATATTATACTTTAGAACATGTCTAAATTGCAGTCTACTACAAAAGGGTACCGTTTTGACATAAAAAGAGAAAAATGTCTCCTCAGGTAGTTTTACGATTGTAGTTTAGACATGTTTTAAAATAATAGATATTCATAGTTCTATTTCTATTTTGAGCACTGTTTTGAAATATTATTTGAAACGTAAATATTTTTATTCCTGTTTTATTCATTTGGTTTGGATATAGGTCCCTCCACTAAATCGCAAGAAAAACTGCATAGTTACTTTTAAACTGCATTTTTAAAAATGAAAAGGTTTTCTTGAAACTTTTATTTTAGTTTTGCGTTTGATTGAAAGCTAAATGATTATATTTACTATTTCCAGTAAGCAAAGTACTCTGTTTTATTTCAAACAGAAATTACATTGATTGGAACATAAAACTGAATATTTTTTCAGTTTTTGAATTTTGCTGCCAATTTTTGAGCGATCGCCACATTTGTAAACAAAAGTTAATTCTCTGTTTTAAAAAATCTTGCAAGAATAAAATATACATCTGTAACACATTATTTTTGGAAAATTAGCAAATTTTATGATAAATTAATGTGATTTACACAAGTATTACTTATTTATAGCGTGAAATTTAGAATAAAACTATTTCTTAATCACTGATTTGTAATTTTTCACCTGTCCGCACCTTAAATTACGAACTTGTTTACTGGTTCTTGATTAGATATAAAAATATATGCCGCCTATAAGATACGAAATTGTACCAATTTATTTTCGGGTAAGGGAGGAAACTCTGACCTTTTAATCTGCATATAGAAATTACTACACGCATAAAAAAAAATCAAATGCAGAAAAAAAGGTTTAATTTAAAAAATATGTGTGCGGAACGATTTTTTACTTTTCAGTTATCAATAGGCAATATAATCATCAATTCTGAACGAAAAAATCTAACTGCAACAGTTCTTTAAAGATTTTTAAAATATTTTTAAAACTTTATAAATTAATAACAAAAAAAAGGAACCAATTCTTGTAAAATTTCATGAATTATCGTAAATTCTTTTTTTTTTCAGACTATAATATCCTTAATTTTTATTATTTATTCAATCAATTTAAAGTTTATCAAATTAAATTATATCAGCGTTTTATTGCATTTTTTTTTATTTTACTCGTCGTAGCAGATTTTCGGATACTCTGGCAAAGTTTACCATAAAAAATAGTCTAGATGATTTATATTCCTCAGTGAGTCCTGCCTTTAGCTACAGTTTGTAGCCAATTAAAATTTAATTACGTGGAGGTGAGGTAACATAAAAAAATATTTTTACCAAGATATTTCAAAAATAATTATTTCAAAAATAAATTTTTTCATCCATTTTTGAATATGTACTGAAAGTTTCATTAAAATCCGACAATTATTTGATTTTTTGCAAAAATTTCCAAATTAATCTGTTTGTCATTGGAAAAAAAAAGTGGGTGATGTAATCATTACGTTTTCCATTGTAAACAGTCGGAACGTTTTAACTGACTCAGTCAAATCAAAAGAAAATTTTCTGCAAAAATTTCGAACATTTTAGAAGGTATTAGAAAATTGAAAAAATAAATAAAAATTACTTTGATCTTTCTTCTTAATAATATTATAAAAATTTTGATGGAATGATTCGGTTTTATTAATTTTTGGACTGTTTTATTCATACTGATACTGTTTTTTTTATGGAGGTATATATTCTTTTAAAGTAAATCAAAGTAACTCAGTTACTCTTAACACAGAAATAAAACAGGAATTACTTCCCTTAATTTTCACATTTTGTTCTTCTATTGGTTTTAATGCAATAACGTTCATTTGTTTAAAGTTTTATATTCTTTTTCTTTTCTTGTAATTAACCTCCTTTCTCTCAAGGAAAATAAAGCCGACGGAAAAAAAAAAAGAATGTAAGTTGAATATTCTCTAAATTTCTTTGTTTACAAATTAAGACATGTTTCTTGACTTGCATCAATCGAGCTATAAAAAAAGTAATAAAAAAATGTTTTTCCTTACTTATCCTTTTGAAAACTGATTACGTTTTTTAGAAATATGATTGAAATTTTTTTTTTTTAATAAAATTAATTTTGCTCATATAAACATTTTGTAATTCATATAAAGATAGCCACAATTTCCAAGATTTTTACACCACGAAACAGTTTTCGGTTTTGCCTTTTAGTTTTTAAGTTTCGTGCTAGATTTTAAAAAAAATTCGAATCCAGAAAAAAAACAAATAAAAAACAGGAAATTTATTTATTTATAGTGTGATTTTTTAGGCGTTTTATAATTTAAAAAAAAAAACACTTTATTCTTTCTATTATAAACATTTTTTTCTGTATCTTCGGTTCGGGTTCAAAAAGCAGTTTTCGCTTTTAGTTTAAGTGCGCGTTTGATTTGTTTCTGGAAAATCATTTTTTTGTTTTTTTGTTTTTTTATTTTTTTAAACGTTTTCTTTTTAGAAACATTTTTAGATTAATTTCATTAAATACAGAATAATAAACTTTTTATGAATTATTTTAGTTTCAGTATCCGTAAGATTTTTTTTTTCAATTTAACGAAATTTCAGATTAGAGGAGACTCCGTGAAAGACCAGTTAAAAACGGTGATTCATTTATTTTTTATAATGGAATTTTGGAAGAGAAATGTCTTTTTGATTGGCTACTGAAATTGGCATAGGTTTGCAACAGAATCATTATTCCTTTATTTTATTTTTTTCTTACAAGATAATTTCTGTATTAACAATAATGGTCCAAGAACTTCCATAATTCAGGCACATGACTGAGCAGAAAAAAACATTGTATTTATTAGTAGATATAAATGTCCTGTTTATTTATATTTTAGCAGGTAAAAAAATATAATAATTAAAAAGTTGAAGAATACAAATACATTCTCTCTAGCAAAAGAAAAAACATTTTGTCAATCATAAAAAAACAACTGATTGTGCATTAATTTTTTTTTTTTTTTTTTTTACAGCGCATACGCAGTTATACATAAAAACTGGATTGGTGTCATGTGAATCCGGAACAAAATAAACTGAACCATAAAAAAAAAAAAAACCCAAAAAACAAATTACATGATTTACATTCCCCAATGCGTCTTGCATTTAAGTAATAAATAAAAAATTGGTAATATAGATTATGTATTTCAGAAGTTTTATGCAATTAAGTGCAGTGGGGGTAACATGCAAAAAGAAAATATTTTTCCAAGATTTTCTAAAAATAATAATTGCATAAATGATTTCATTTCATTAAAATTAGAGAATTAGTTGATGTTTGCAACAATTTTCGAATTAATGTATATTTCAAAGCCAAAAAATGACTTGTTGAGTAATATTACGCTTTGCACGCTCTTGCGATCCTCAGTATTATTATTATAGTATTATTATTATAGTATTTAGTATTATATTATTGTCACAATAACACATAAATAAAATGGGAATTATCTCCCTTGATTTTCACATATTGGTCTTCTTAATTCAAGAACGTTTATTTAAAGTTCTATACTTGTAAAAAGCTTCTTTCTTTCAAGGAAAATAAATCCAACGGAAAAAAAAGAAGTAAGTTGAATATTCTCTTGTTTTCGTTGTTTACAAATTAAGACATATATTTCTTGACTCGCATCAATCCAGCTAAAAAAAAAGTCAAATATTTTTATAGTTCTTTTAAATTCACTCTCTTGTTTTAGAAACATAATTTGTATGACGTTTGTTTTATTTTTTCACTCATCTATTTTTAATTTTAAAATTAATTTTACATTTTTTTAAACATCATCGAAAGGATCACCATAATTTCCAAGATTTTTTACGCCATAAAGCAGTTTTCGCTTTTAGGTTTCCATGCTGCTTTAGTTCTCAAACATTTTTTTTTATTCAAAGCCAGAAAAAAGGTAAATAAACATGAGCTTTTGTTTGTTTATTTATTTATTATTATGGCGTGATTTTTAGTCGTTTTGTAATAAAACTATTTTATTCTTTCAATTTTTAACATTTTTGTTTTGTAAATAGTGATCAATAGTGATATTTTTATATCTTTTGGTATTCGGTTTGGGTTAAAATTAAAAATTAACTTACCGCCAAGCACGTCTGATTTGCTGGAAAATCTTTCGGTTTTTTTTTGTTTTTTTTTTTTTCAGATAAAATTCATAAAATTTTTTAATTAAGTTATGAAAATTGAATGATAATCTTTTTTTAGGTACTTCCAAAAAATCGCTGAAAAAACAACTTAATGAAGCTAAGGAAAAAGGCCCCAAACTAAATAAAAACAAAGTTTTATCGGCAAAATGTTTAAAGTTTATAAGAGGATAGAGATCAAACTTTGAAATAATCATACACTTTGATCATCAAAGTATATGATTATTTCAAATTTTTTTTAAAATTATCTCTAACATGTTCGAAATTTTGGTAGAAAAATTTTTTTTTCTTACGTCTGTGCGAGACCTAAATTGACGCACCGTTTATTACGTAAAAAGAACGTAATATTACGCAATGCACTTTTTTGACTGTGAAAGACACATTAATTTAGAAATTCTTGCAAAAATCAAATAATGGTTGGATTTTTATGAAAATTTCAGGACTTATTTATAATTGGCTGAAATCAATTTTGAAATACCAAGTTTTTAGAAAATATTCGTAAAAATACTTTTTTTTCTTTACAAATATTAATTTGCAGAAATGTCTAAAAAATTCGACTTTAGGTCACAATGAATAAACCTAACATTAGTAAATTCAGGAGTCATTGAGGATTGCTAATCAACTGTCCTTTTGTTCTTCAATATTGGCCTTCTTTTTAAAAGTAGGTCCGAATTACGATATGAATTATTCATTTTTAGTTTCAGTATCCGTAAGATTTTTTTTTTTAAATTTAAAGAACTTCAACTTTTAAGGCATAAGAGAAGAAGACGGTTGTCTCTGTGAAAGACCAGGTAAAAGCGGTCATTCGTTTATGATGGAATTATGAAAGAGAAATGTCCTTTTGATTGGCTGCTGAAATTGGCATAGTTGCAACAGAATCATTATTCCTTTGTTTTTTTTGTTTTTTGTTTTTACAAGAATTTTAAGGATTAAGGATAAAAGTTTGAGATATCCCGTAATTCAGGCGCATCAGTCAGTTAAGTGCCATACATGATACACACTTTGGGGCTATTATGTCTCAAAAGAGACATGACTGACTGGGCAGAAGATTATCCCGCAATAGGTTGCCATTACTTTCTGTGGTAGACTGGTTGCTAGCCAAGTCTATAGAACCTAATCTGTTCTATTATTTAACCCATAACTGGTGAGAAGAGCTGGATTAATACCTTTCCAAAGAGTATTTGTGCATGAGTGAATGCAAGGAATTCAACTAGAATTCTAACTCGGCAGTCCAATTTGTCGTTCTGGCACATTACTGAGCAGAAAAAGGATTGTATTTATTAGTAGATATGAATGTACTGTTTATTTATATTTTAGCATGTAAAAAAAACAAAAAACAAACTAAAAAGCCAAAGACTGCAAATCCTCTGGTGCCAAACCAAAAAAAGAGGAAAACATTTTGTCGACCATAGTTACAAATAAATAACTGATGATGCATTAATTATTCTTTACTGCTCATGCGCAGTTGTACATAAAATCTGGATTTGGTATCTTGTGAATCTCAAATGAAATAATAAGCAGAATCATTAAAATGTTTTGTTTTCGTATAGAATAAAATTTTTCCTTGGCTTAACACTTTTAAAAAATTTGCAAATAAATAGCTACTGACATTGTCTATCACCTAGACACAGCACAGGAACCTGACAAAGTTTTCAGTTCCTTATGAATATTAGCTGAAAAATTGTACATTGGAATTTTTTTTTCAAATGTCAATTTTCATTTGTTTTTTTCCCTTATTACGTATCTTGGCTCATTTTCGATAGCTAATGTTTACAAAGAATTTTTTAAAATAAAATCCTTTTCTTGAAACTTTACTTTTAGCTTAATTGAAAGTTAAATTTACTATTTTCACTAAGCAAAATACTCCGGTGTATTTCAAACAGAAATTATATTCATTGGAACCTAAAATTTTGAGATTTTTAAAAAACTGTTCAGCCATTTTTAGCACATCAGAACCTGAAGTGCACACTCCAGCTACTCACTTTTCATTCGTGAACTGTTTGCTAGTAAATGCAGTGTCATTGTCCATCATTATTTCGCTTGTGGGGCCCCCGTATGTAAAAAATTAATTCCAGTTGACGGATTACACTGGTGGAATCTTGTCGTTGTAGTGGCCATCATATTTCAAACCAAGAGGGACTGCAGTCTATCAGAGTTAAAAAATGCTCACTGCCATAATGGGTCACATCCATTGCTAGCCTGCTCCAGTTATTTTTAACTTCTAGAATTCCTTTCTCCCATCAAACTGGGCCCGGATCAATCGAGTGACAGGTTTTGCTAGTTTTGACAACTGATTTAATGGTTTCTCTAGACATCGATTGTTCAACAGACATGGCAAAATACGTTATTTTCACACCTGGGTGGCTACTCTGTTGTTGAATGTTGGACGCTTAACTTTTGTCCAAACATTTCTTTGCAGCAGAGCAAGTCTTTGGTTTTTCACTTTCTACCTTACTTGTATATATTTAGCCATCTTTGCAGCAATCTAGTAAGCAGTCGGCACAGTTGACACAAGACTTCACCAATGTTACATCCATCTTTATTCCATATTCTTCTGGGAACGCTTTCAGCATTCCTAAATGCCTTCTCATCAGCATCTCGCCAGCCACTTTTGGGTTTGCACATGCCTTTCCAGTCAGTGTGTCAGATATCCAGTGATGTACACACGCCGAATCAGTGACCAAATGTAGCACAGATGCCTGCCATTGAAGGGCCACATTTATGCATTTGATAGCTGCATCTGGTTTGGGTAAGTTGATATGTTTGGCATCATTGCCTGGGCACAGCCAACAAGCATTCTCCACATTACTCCCAATCACTTCCAATTCCACTCCAGTTGCCACAGAACCAGCATTTACCCAGATTTCCATTTCACTGCTGTTTACACACCACTTTCCACCAATAGGATCTGATTTGAGTACTCTGGTAACAATTTCATTCAGCATGCTGTGAAGGAAGGCATCGTTGACTTCATCATCCCATCTTTTGGACACTGTGGTCACCTAGCACTTGATGAAAGCTGTTGCCACTTGGAGCCAGCTACACAGAGGGAAATGACACACCAATTTTCCACAGAGAGAAAACACTAGTCACCATGTATGAACATGAGAAATCTGGCACTTCACCTCCTTGTCTCCAACAAAGGATGCCATTTTCTTTGCGTACTTGCAAACCTAAAACCTTGGCTCTGTTTTTCAGCCACTCTGGGTCTTTATAAATGAACTTGTAATCTGCAGGCTGAAGGCATCACATCTTCATTCATGAAAAAATTGATATATGCCAAAGTGACTTTCTCGATTGCTTGCTCCTGTGACATCAATGATGGTCTTCATGTGTGACACCACATTCAATCCAAAACCCAGACATGTAAGGCAGAATCAATGACCTTTGAACAGTACTGTTTGAAAAGGCCAGGGTCTGCAGGTAAGCATTTCTCAGATCTAGAAGTGACACATTGACTCCTTGCTGTCACCATTTTTTGAGTATCTCAGCACAGACATCCGCATTTGTGTTAAATGCATCCATTAATCCATTTAATGCACGATAGTCGAGCACAGAGCATAGCTGCTTATGTTTTTGGACAACTGCCGTTAAGGAAATCAAACCCTTCTTCGGAGTACGGTACTAACCATCCAATGTGCTGCCACAACAAAAGCTCTTTCTCATACATGGCCCAAACTCATTTGGGCATCTCGTACTCCTGCACTGTGTTCTTCAGTCCATTAGGTGTTTGGCCATTTACCCTTTTCCTGACGCAGTTCAAGTTTTCTTGTCCCAATCAAACATCACACCAAAGTTGGGCTCGTTGATCAAAATAGCATCACATCTACTTACTCCCTCAAAACAAGCTTTGCGTAATTCAGTTAGGCGCATGCCTCTGAGTCTTTTAAGTGCATTAATCCCAAGAAGGAAGTCAAAGCCCAACAATTGTCCATCAACAATCAGCATCTTGATGTCCACAGGTTTGGCCTGTGTAACATTCAACTGACCTGCTGTGGCAGCCCAGAAACGAATGCACATGCTATCAAATTTTCTGGCAGCATTTGCTCAACTTGTAGAGCAAGTCTCTTAAGTGTTGCCAGGAATTCGTCTGCTGTTTCTCCAAGGTGTTGCAATGTGAACTGGTTGAATGCTGCATATGAGTCCACAGAGAACGTAGTAATGAGGGCATGCTTGATTTCGGCAAGGTCGGCTTGCTGTTCCTTTGCCGAGTAGCTGATATATTGCAAGGGTTTCACCTGTCAAACGCAGGGGCAAAATCCATTCAACCCTCTCTTCGTCCTGCAGTTCACACATCATTTTTACGCATTCAAGCCATTCTACGATCAGTTCACATCATGACTCTTCCAAACTCAGGAATCAATCGCAGGTCGAAAGGCCTTTTGGCCATTATATATGTGGTAAAGCTGAAATAGCTTGTATTTGTGGAGTGGTATGTGTAGGAACAAAGTTCTCTTCTTTGTTTTTTTACTTCTTAACGTGCTATCGATTTGTCTCCTTCAATAGCTCAAAACATCTATCTCCCAAATTTGAAATTGGGCTCTATTTATCTCTCTCGGGCTGACCACGATTTCCATCAGTGTGAGCATCCTTTTTGGTTCTTCCATGCTCGCGTGCAGTCATTCCCGGCTTTGCCACCATGTTGCTTGCCTCGTCTAGCACCCATTCTGTGTTTACAAAAGATGCATGCAACCTTAAACCTTTTGCTTTGTCTAGGACCATGTTTACCATAGTCACTGCAAATTGTTTTAGATGAAAATGACAAAAAGTTATTGTTAAGGAGTATTGATCATAATTTGCCCTTCTCACTGGGTAGTGATAATACACACGGCCTTTTTTTATTCATTGTATTTGTCTCTTTTTTTAACATTTTGACTTATTTTTTGTATTAATTTATTTTATATTTATTTAATGTTATGAAATATTTAACTGCATCAAATCAGGTCTTTTTAATTTTTGAAGAAAAATTCTAAAGCAAAATATGGGCTGTCATAAAAGTAAATAGCATAAAATTTGGGGACTAAACGCTCATTGAATTGATACTGTTTATTTCTTTGGCTGCATTTATTATCACTACAAAATGCAAAGAATAATTTTATTTGAAAAAAATCCAACATTTGTTCTAGACATTTGCTTTAAAGAAAAATAGTAACTTTAAGTAATAATAAAACTTTGTCTAAACATTACTTGCATTTTGTAAACCAAAAAAATACGCTTTCCCCAGCAGGGTGTGTTCTCACTTGTCCATAGAGATAAAGCAATTGCAACTTTATTACTCCTCTTCAAAATTTGCAGTGTAAATCAAAAAAATTTTCTTTTTATGATTTCCGTAAAGTTTTGTAATCAAATAATAAATTTTTTTGATTACAAGACTATGAAAATTTTCTCTGACACTTGTAAAATTAAAATGAAATAAGCTCATTTATAAAAGCTTCATGCATGAAATTTTCCATCTTTCAAATGCATCTTTTCTATAAAGTTTATTAGCAATGAGAAAAATTATGTTTTTCATTGTTTTCATGTGTCTTGTTAATCGTTGCCTCACATAGCATTATAATGTCACTCATAATTATGGCTACCGGGAATATATTTTATAGTACATTTGGGGTGGTAAGCAATAATAATTGTTTCAAATCAGATTAAAGTAAGTTTACATTTGCTAATTTGACTAAAATGACATGTCAATGAGGTATATTTTATTTTTGGAAAATTTTTTAAACCGTGAGTTGACTTCTGTTTATAAAATGTGTTAATTGATCGAAAATGGAAATTTTTTTAAATCTGAAAAAAATTTGATTCCAGTTAATATAATTTCCATTTGAAATGCAGCAGAATATTTTGCTTACTGGAATGAGTAAATTTAATCTTTTAGCTTTGAATATTAAAGCTAAATTGCAGAAAGCTTTTTTATTTATTAAAATTTATTTAAAATATCAGTATCGAAAATGGGTGGCGGTACATAATTTTAGCTTTACTTTAATGCTGAAGGATTCAGTTTACTATTTTTAGTAAGCAAAATACTCTAGTGTATTTCAAACAAATTATATTAATTGGAATCAAATTTTTCTTTCTATACTATCTGAACAGTGTCCTTTTTAGTCATCTATCATTGCAATGTAATTCTTGTTATTAAGAAATTTTCCAAAAATAAAATGTACTCTTCTGAAATTTATTTGAGGCATATTAACTAAATTAAATTATACTTACTCTGATTTGAACAAATATAACTTACTTTAAGTTAAAATTACACTTTATTCAAATTTCATTTCTTGGTTCAGGTAACCTTGCCTGAATTTCTTACATTAAGAATTATTATTGTATAATTTATTTAAACTAGTCTTTTCATCTTGGTTATTATAATCACATTTAAAATGTTGGGTTTGTTTCCTTAATGACATGACAGGATATTTTCAAAAAGTGTTTGGTAAGTGTATTTAGTTGTAAATTTAATCACCAGTTCAGCCAATAAAATCCAGATACTGTGTTTCTATTGAACAAACAAAAACAAAGTTAATTGTTGTAATGCAGCATTACAACAATAAACTCTGTTTTAATCATTTCAACCCAAGCAAGGCACTGAAGTCACGAAGAGAAAATGGATTAAACAAAATTTTAATGCTTTCTTTATGCCATGAACATAAACAACATGCTGTGTTGCAGCTCACTGAAACATGAATCATTGTAATTGAATTTTGAAAGAATTCATGAAGTTTTTAATTTTTTTAATGAAGTATTTTCTTTGTTCACAGATATCAGTTTTCAAGCACAATAACAATCTTCAAATTTGAACAGACAACTGCATTCTTTGACTAAAGAAGAAAATCATTCTTAGAAATGTGTGGATCTGCAGCTTGATAGCAGTCATATGAAAATGGTAAACTGCATAAAAAGTTTGCATTTCCAGACACACAACAACACACTGGAGAGTAACACTGTCTGTGTCAAGTGTGCAGATAATCTTCTTACAGAGTTTAATTTTGAAAAGATGCACAGATGAATATAATAGATGGAAACCATATTCTTGTAAAGTGGATCAGCATTCAGATAGCATTTAAATTTAAAATTAGAAACTGAAAGAAAAGAGCATTTTCATAGAATTCAAAGTTCAGAATTTCACATATTTACAAATAGCTGAGAAGGAATACAAATATATGGAATAAATATTTAAATATTTCTGTGTTGAAAAGTGTCATAGAGGAGAGAAAACATTTTATTGTCAGGTGTGTGGCTCATTGTTTTCAGAGATATCCATGTTAAAAGGGCTCATGAGTGTTCATACAAAAAAGAAAACATTTTCCTGTCAAACATATGGATTATCATTTAGGAAAGCTTCGTGTTTAAAAGAGGACATGTGAATACATACAGGCGAGAAACCATTTATATGTCAAGTATGTGGATTAGCATTTTCACAAAATTATAATTTGAGAGTACATATGCGAATTCATACAGGAGAGAATCCATATCCTTGTAAAATGTCTGAATCAGTATTTTCAGAGAATCACATATTAAAACAGCACTTGCAAATACATGCAGGCGAGAAACCATTTTCATGTCAAGTATGTGGCTTAGCATTTTCAGAGAATCAAAAATTAAAAGTGCACATACGAATACATACAGAAGAGAAACCATTTTCATGTCAAGTATGTGGATTAGCATTTTCACAGAATTATAACTTGAGAGTACATATGCGAATTCATACAGGAGAGAAACCATATCCTTGTAAAATGTGTGAATCAGCATTTTCAGAGAATTACAAATTAAAACGGCACATGCGAATACATACAGGAGAGAAACCATATCCTTGTAAAATGTGTGAATCAGCATTTTCAGAGAATCACAAATTAAAACGGCACATGCGAATACATACAGGAGAGAAACCATATCCTTGTAAAATGTGTGAATCAGCATTTTCAGAGAATCACAAATTAAAAGAGCATATGCGAATTCATACAGGAGAGAAACCATTTTCATGTCAAGTATGTGGATTAGCATTTTCATGCGATTCAAACTTAAGAACACATATGCGAATTCATACAGGAGAGAAACCATATCCTTGCAAAATCTGTGAATCAGCATTTTCAAACAATTCTAGTTTAAAACAGCATATGCGAATACATGCAGGAGAGAAACCATTTTCATGTCAGATATGTGGATCAGCATTTTCAGGGAGTTCAAACTTAACAATACATATGCGAAAACATACTGGAGAAAAACCATATCCTTGTCTAGTCTGTGGATCTGCATATTCAAATAACTCCAGTCTAAAACGTCATATGCGAATACATACAGGTGAGAAACCATTTTCATGTCAAGTATGTGGATTAGCATTTTCACAGAATTCTATCTTAAGAGCACATATGCGAATTCATACAGGAGAGAAACCATTTTCATGTCAAGTATGTGGATTAGCATTTTCACAGAATGCACACTTAAGAGTACATATACAAATTCATACAGGAGAGAAACCATTTTCATGTCAATTATGTGGATTAGCATTTTCACGGAATTCAAACTTTAGAGTACACATGCAAGTTCATACAGGAGAGAAACCATTTTCATGTCAAGTATGTGGATTAACATTTTCACAGAATTCAACCTTAAAAATACATATGCGAATTCATACAGGAGAGAAACCATTTTTATGTCAAGTATGTGGATTAGCATTTTCACAGAATTCAACCTTAAAAGTACATATGCGAATTCATACAGGAGAGAAACCATTTTCATGTCAAGTATGTGGATTATCATTTTCATGGAATTCAAAATTAAGAGGCCATATGCAAATTCATACAGGATAGAAACCATAGGTGAATCAGCATTTTCAGAAAATTCCAGTGTACAGTGGCATGTGCGATTACATGCAGGTGGGAAACCATATTCTTGTCAAGAGTGTTCATCAACATTTTCTGATATTTCTGGTTTAAAACTGCATGTACAAAAACATACCAGAGAAAAACCATTTTTTTGCACTGTTTGTGATTCAGCATTTTCAAACAACTGCAGTTTAAAACCCCCATGCTTGTCGATGCAGGAGAAAAACACTTTCATGTTAAGTATGTGGATTTGCATTTTCACATAGTTCCAACTTAAGAGGACATATACGAATGCATACAGGAAAGAAACCATTTTCTTGTGAAGTGTGTAGATCAGCATTTTCACAGCATTCCACTTAAAAATCACGTATGACCATGCATACAGAAAAGGAAGCATTTTCCTGTAAGTTGTGTAAGTTAACCTTTTTACGAAATTCATTGTTAAAACCATATATGCAAAAACACACTTAACACAAAACCTTATGAGTGGATCGTGGTGTAACAAATTTAAATAGTTGAGCTTTGAAAACCACATCTGAAGTATTCATCATCAAGTGAACCATCTCAGTCTCTGGATGGAAACATGTTGGTAACAACCAAGATGAGGGTAAATATATGAACTAGTCAGGATAAAAATAATTCCTAATTACTCATCTAAAAAAATTCAGACAAAAATTTCAAAACATTTTCAGCTGATAATAAATTATAGATGATAAATTGTTGATTTATGAATATTTTAGAGAATTTACATGAAACCTTTCATTGCTTTGACTTCAAAGTTTTTTCTCCTTATTGATTCATCATATTTTTCTTTTCTCATGTCTTATCAAAAATGAATTTTCACGTTAATTATGTAGAAATTTTTAATTCTTATAAAAAACTCAACATTATTTTAATTTTTTTTTACACTATATCAGGATTTCATGACATGTAAAAGCCAAAAATATGTTTTATATTTTTCTCTTGAGAAAAACAAAGTTGTATAAAATAAAAAAAGTAAAATATCTGAATAAATTAATCAGTTGTGTTTTGAAATTTCAATGAATGAAAAACAAAATATATGTACAAAATTGATTAGTAAAAACAAATTCATCATTGAATAAGAAGATGTTTTATGTATTATTGATTTGAAAAAATGCAATTCAGGATCATTTTTGATTATTTAATACTATTTTTATATGACACTATCTCCCGCTGATATATTCGTTTTTGTTTGGTTCAATGCAACAGAGCGAGAGAAATTAATATTAGTGGTATTATTAGTTGTGCTTTATTGTAATTTGCGATGTGAGCTTATGTAAAGAACTATTTTTAATACTATCGTGTACTTGTAAAATCCGGGGAACAGAAAAATTGGCTGACGGCTGGGAAAGAAAGAGAAAAATATAGTTTTTCTTCTTTTTTGTGTTCGAATTTGTTCGATTGTTTTGGGCCAACTAAAATTTTGTAAATAGCCATTACAAAATGTCAGGATTTATTTGATGAGGTCAGGTCAGGTCAGATCCCTAACAGTTTTCTTGGGAACAGAAATTGTGGGATTGGAAGACCAATGATGAAAGAAGACAGAAAGACATTATGTCATGTGAGCTGTTGATATTTCATTCGTCAAACCATGGCTCCTCACAAATCGTATGGGTGGAAAATAATCTCATTGGTCAAAAGCGTCAAGTCGGCTAGATCCCCCGAGAGGATTGAGGATGGTTATAAAAATGGAAACTTGGTGAGAAAAATCATTTTTTTTGTCGGGAGAGTTTCTGGAATTGCACTCGAAATTTAATGACTGGAAAAGGGTTTCCAACTGGAGGAGCCATGACCCACAGCTGATCACCTACTATAGAACTTACGGCTAAAAAGAGTTTATGTTGAATGAAGCCTGCCACTGATTAACTCCAAGAGTTAATGTTGAATAATGCACCTCTGATAGGAATCCCAAAAGAACGTTATTGTTTTAAAAGTTATGTGGAGAATTGAAATTTCTGATTCCTCGTTTGCTCAACTTCGGTAAATTTCATTAAGCTCCAATAAGAACCCAAAAGAACTTTGTTGTTTTAAAAGTTACATAGAGAATTGACAGCTCCGATTATAGAGAATATGTGAAAAGACTTTAACAAAAAAGCTCTGTTCACTTTAACGAGACTTAGAAAAGACATTTTTATTTTGAAGATTGGAAGCTCTGAGATTTTGAAAACTCTCTCTTTCTCTCTCTCTCTCTCCATTGTAAACTGGCATTCCGACAACTGTATTATCTGCTCCTGTAACTAATAATTATTTTCTTTTATAAAGACCTTCTTCATAACTCTCCAGGTGTTTTCGACCTTATTTATTTATTTAATTTTTTTTTTTTGCTGCCGTGTTTAATTTTAACCATAAGTGTACACAAGTGTCCGGTCTGGTTCTGGTGGAAAAACGGCTACTGGATTTGCACAATGCCACTTTCTGAGATCAAATCACAATGTGGGTAGTGGTCCATTGTTGTAATAGATGTCTTAAAGACCAGCTTTTGTGACAAGATCATCACGACCAGCAACAGCGGCCCGAAAGCATCGATATAGCTGGTACCATTTCTACATCATCACAGCAGGATCCGTTCCTGAACCAGCGAGTGACGTAACCAACCATCCAGTTGAGTGGCAGTGTCACAATTAGCCAGCCTGTGCAAAAGTGTTACATTTATTCCATTTTAGAACCTTCAAAACTTTTGTTAAAAAATTTCTCTTTTTTGCATCAGCAAGTAATGTTAAATTAGTATAGAAAAGTTTAACATCTTTTCATGGTGAAAAAAAACATTGAATTTGAAATTCTTGTAAAAATCAAATGTCAGATTTTAATGTAATTTTCATGACTTATTCAGAAATTCTTGAAATTATTTTATAAATGTTACTTTTTTAAAATATCTTGGAATTAAGCCCACTTATTAAATTTTATGAAATTTTGAGAAATTCCTTTTTGTAATGCTTAATTATAATATTACTTATAACTAAGAATCTCCACTAAAAAATTAGCATAACATGTTGAAAAACTTTTTTTGTTAAATTCTTTATATTATTATTAAGAGGAAAGACTGTATAGCTTTTTGGATAATAAATTAAATTTTTTTCTTTTTAGAATATTTACTATTTTGTTTAAAAACTGATTCTACTCTAGGCCTCTCTTTTAATAAAACTTTCATGAATACACACTATCATAATAGCAAATCTAAACCAGCTAACCTAAAAATACCCAAACCATCAACATTTTTTTTGCTAATATATGAGGTATATATACCAACTTTTACAGTGTCGAATCCTTCCTCCAATCAACTCACCTGACATCCTAGCCCTCTGCGAAACTAACCTTGATCTTTCTATCCTCTCTTCGGAATTTTACGTCCCTGGTTACATTCCCCTCTTCAGGAAGGACTCCAATGTCCACATGCATGGGCTTGATGTTTACATCAGTGAACACCTCCCTCTAGCTAGGCTGATCAGTTAGCTGTCTCTTTCTCTTTTACCACTCCCCATGATCTCCCGACTGTTCTGTTCTTGACAGCATCTCCAATAATATTGACAAGGCCATTTCCTCTCATCTGTCTGCCCATATATTTGTATTTGGTGACTTTTACACCCACCATCCCAAGTGGCTGAAAACTCTGTCACAGATCATGCTGGTGAATTTTTCAATCACTCAGTCCCTTACGCAAGTAGTGGAGTTCTCCACACATTTCTCTAATAACCCTAATAGACATGACTCACTGTTAGAGCTCTGTTTTACTTCCATTCCTGACTCTTGCAATGTCAAGCAACTCTGCCCCCTCAGAAACTGTGACCATGCTGAGGTTTCTGTTAACATCTTCCACTCACACTCCACCCAAGAACCTCGGACTAGCAGAATATCTTACTGCTACCAAAGAGCCGATTGGGACTCATTCCATTATTTCCTGTGTGATGTCTCTTGCCCATTGAAGACTGTGCAGTTGAGGTCTCTTCTTGGGTTAAGGCTGACATCAAAGCTTTCATCCCAGCCAGGAAGTTGAGACTTAAATCCCACTCGCCCTCTTGGTTCTTCCCCATTTGCTCGGCTGCCATCACCCATCGAAATCACTTCTTCCAGCTTTATCGGAGTCACATGTCGGATCATAACAGGCGCCTCTTTGCCTCTGCTCGCAATGAGTGTAAGAAGGTACTTAAAGAAGCTAAGCTGCTGTTTGCAGTCAGAATGAAGCAGCACATAGCTTCCCTCGCAGATTCTCCACCAACTCAACACTGGACTCGTCGGGAGTATGTGTACCTGATTTCCCACCCCGAACTGAGGCCCAACAGAATGATATCCACATTACCCCCTCGGTGGTCTCTAACATAATTTCAAAGTTTGACTCCCATAAAGCGAACAGCGGTGATGAAATCCTATTGTCCTGAAGAAATGTTTCCTGAATTTTCCTTTGTTCTCTCCAAACTCTATCATCACTGCTTCTCTGCTTCTTACTTTCCTGCCGGCTGGAAGTTCTCTGTGGTTCCAATATATAAAAATACTGGTGAACCCTCTGACCTCTCCAATTTTCACCTTATCAGCCTCCTACCAATTTTTGGCAAAGTGTTCGAAGCCATCTTCAACGCCAAAGGGGTTCAACATCTCTCAGCCCACAGACTCTTCTCTGACAAACAGTATGGTTTCCACTTCACTAGGTCTACTTCTGATATGCTCATGACCATCACTAAGTATATACCCCAGGCACCATCAGTATGAAGAGATATTTCCATTGTATCCACACTTCACAAAAATCTTTTGACAGCGCCACCATAAAAACCTGAAGAAAGAAAAGAAACTGAGAATCCCTTTCTTAAGGGATGAGCCTCTACTCTTGTTTTAGAAATGTAGGAGTATGAACCAGGGTATAGGCCTATCTACTCCTACTGGCAAAAAAATATTAATTCTTTCTAGCCAAATCCCTGCCTTACAAACATTTCTCTTAATAATTTTAAAATAATTCAGCACATGATGTTATTTATGCTAATTGAATTTTTTGAAATTGCTTTATTTGGTTTCCATGAGTTTATAGTAAACATCTGAAAAATTACACTTTAAAATCCTAGTTGCAATGACATCTTTTCTTTTTGGTTAAGATCATCTTGTTGTATCTGTTCTTATCAATTTAATGTGATTCTCTCTTTTCATTTTTATCTTTACTTATTTCTTTCTTTAATTTTCTCATTGAAACCAAGTAGTGTTTTTTCCTCTCTTTCCACATGTTCAAAATAGAATAGTCCATTATTTATGAGGTATTGACAGGGTGTAACATTCATGTGAACTAACTATGGGATGGACAAGCATAATTATAATAGGATTTTAAAAGTTTTCTTGCACTGGAGAATAAAAAATACATTTTAAAATAATTGTAACAATGCTTTTAAAAATCAATACCACAATGATGACAATTACAACATGTTTGTTTTTTGTAGTTCTCTCAGGGAGATCTAGAACACATGGGTTGGAAAAGATTGTGTCACCTTTTTTGATCAAATTCAGCAACTTTTACTTCTTCATAGCATAGCTCACTTTTACACTCATGAATATTTTCATGTTGATTGTCCTGATGTGCTTTGAGAAAAAAACCCTTCATGCAACAACCTTTCAGAAAAAATGAAAAGATCTGCTTATCTCGTGAGTGTCTCTTGGACATATCAGTCAGTTAAATGTCATATATGATAACACGCTTTGATGATCATGTTTCGAACGAGACATGACTGACTGGGCAGAAGATTTTCCCACAGTAGGTTGCCATTGCTTTCTGCAGAAGACTGGTTGCCAACGAAATCAAAAGAACCCAATCTATCCTGCTATTTAACTCATAACTGGAGGGAGAAAATACGAATTTATACTTTTCCTAAGAGTATTTACATTTAGGTGAATGCAACAGATTCAACTAGAATTTGAAGTCGGCCCTATAATTTCTCATTCTAATTTAATATTCACTGTGCCGCAACACATATTTACTAACATTTCTATATTGGATAGTAATACTTACCTCATCAGTTTCTCTTGGATATATAGTAATGTTAGTAATTACGTTAGTGAAAATTTCTTAGAATTTTTTTTCTTGGCTTTCCAAATGCAGCTGAATTTTCACTTCAGCTTTGGGTCTCTGTGGCTGGCTGGTAACTGGTGCCATTTTTGTTGTTCTCTCCTGCATTAAAAATTATATATTTATTCATTCAGAGAAAATATCTACCACTTTTTTGTTTGTATGAATTTTTGGCATGAGTAGTTACCATTATTTACATTATTTATATTTGAACTGTTGTTCTCATTTTTGTTGTTTCCGCTATGTTTCGGCTGTTGTAATCTTGAACTGGGTAACATGCAGGTAATTCTAAGCTGAACCCTTTACTTAATCAACGGGATAAAATGTTCTCATTCCACTGCTCATATCAACAGAGGAATGGTCTACTGGTTAAAAGTGTTGGTTTGTGAAATTTGTTACATAGTAGTTGTGAGTTCAATCCCTTGGTCAGGCAGTATGAACTTAAACTAAGTGGAAATGAGTGAGCAAGAACTGTACTAGACATAATATAAGAATGAAACAATAGATCCAATTTTCTATAACTAGTGGTCTAATTTAAATTCTCCATGGACTGCTGCTTGTAACTAATATAACCAGTATCTTATTTTGCTTTATTTTTATTTATTTTTTATTCTTTTTGGTTCTTATTTTGTCCTATTTATTTACTTATTTATTTATTTTTTTGTTATTAATCTAAGTTCTCTACCAGTCACTCTTGTAATGCACTTTGACTATGATTGTGTAAATTCTTATTGATTATCAAGTGTAGTTTCAAGGGAGTATGATGGAATCCTGGGTAGTTAGTCTTAAAGACCGGCCATGTTTTTTTTCTCTTCTTCGTCAACTGGACACATGGCTTCGAGGTGTTCCCCCTCTCTCTATATCCTACCCTGTTACCTCTCCCTGTTACTGCTTACTTAAGGACAGCTTAAACTAGCCAGAAATATATCTGAGGGGAAAAAAACGAAGATAATTTGCAAAATTCTCTTAACTTTTTTCTGTCAGTCGTTTAGCTTGTCTGATTTATCTTATTTTGCTTTATTTTTATTTATTTTTTATTCTTTTTGGTTCTTATTTTGTCCTATTTATTTACTTATTTATTTTTTTTTGTTACTAACCTAAGTTCTCTACCAGTCACTCTTGTAATGCACTTCGACTATGATTGTATAAATTCTTATTGATTATCAAATGTAGTTTCAACTTAAACTTAGTAAACTTTGGTCACTTTTTTTTTTTTAATTGGAGTAGATAGTACCTACTATCGCCCGGCCTCACACTCCACCCCCTTCTTTTGGACAGGAGTAGAGGTGATCGCCTTGTTTCTTGTTTAGGAAGGGGTTCCTGGTTTCATCTCTCTTTTTCAGTCCTGATGTCGGTTCAGCTGGAATCTCTGCAGTTGGTGAGTATGGTGGCAACGTCTCTTCATTCTGAGGGTACCGGGTTGGCAGTTTCCTGGTTGCTGCTTCCGACTGATAGTTAGGAGCCCAAACTCTTGCGGACCATCTTGAGAGGCTGCTCTGATCAACAGTTGAATAATATCGGGGTTCCTGTAGTGCCATTTCACACATGGACGGGCGTCCCTGTATGAATTTCCGATGGGCAATCCCGAGGCCACATTATGCTGCAGGTGGCACCGCTATTCTCCATCCTTCACCTACTGCAATTAGTGACCATCTGACCCTACTCTAGACCTCTCTCTATCCACAACCAAACCACCATGAAATTAAACAAACGAAACAGCAAGACTAAACCAGCTAGTCATAAATTGCCCAAACCTATCTGCGTTTCCTTCACAAACATACAAGGTATCTGCAGTAACTTTAATAGTGTAGAATCATTCCTCCTAACTAACTCACCCAATATCTTAGCTATATGTGAGACTAACCTTGACCCTTCTATCCCCTCCTCGGAGCTGTTCGTTCCTGGTTACCTTCCTCTCTTCAGGAAGGACTCCAATGTCCATATGCATGGGCTTGATGTATATGTCAGTGAACAACTCCCTCTAGCCAGGGTCACATCTCTTGAATCCCTGGATCATTCTTTCATGTGCTTCTGTCTCTCACTTCTAAGCTCGGTTAGCTATCTCTTCTTTCTCTACCGCTCCCCCTCCTCCTCTGACTGTTCGGTACTTGATAGCATCTCTATCAATATTGACAAGGCCATTTCTTCTCACCCATCTGCCCATATATTTGTGTTTGGCGATTTTAACGCCCACCACACCAAGTGGCTTGAAAACTCTGTCACCAACCTTGCTGGGATCCACACCATGTATTTTTCAATAACCCAAGCTCTAACACAAGTGGTGGACTTCCCCACGCATTTCTCTAATAATCCTAATGGAAGGGACTCCTTACTCGACCTTTGCTTTACTTTCATTCCAGACTCCTGTGCTACCAGGCAGCTGTGCCCCCTCGGAAACTCTGACCATGCCATAGTTTCCATCAACATCTCAATCCGCTCTTACTCTATCCAAGAAAACCAGACCGGCAGAATATCATACTGCTACCAGAGAGCAGACTGGGACTCGTTCTGAGACTTCCTCTGCGACATCCCCTGGAACAACGTCTTCGATCTTCCTGTCGAAGACTCTGCATCTGAGGTCTGCTCTTGGGTCAAGGCTGGCATCGATGCTTTTATCCTGGCCAGGAAATTCCAACTAAAATCAAATTTGTCCCTCTGGTTCTCACCCGCTTGCTCGGCTGCCATTGCCCACCGGAACCATTACTTCCGGCTCTATCGAAGCTGGTCGTCAAACCAAAACCGACGCCTTTTCGCCTCAGCATGTAATAAGTGTAAAAAAGTACTGAACAAAGCTAAGAGGGCGTTTGCTACCAGAATGAGGCAACGCATAGCATCCTCTAAGTTCAGCTCCAAAAATTACTGGCGACTCTGCAGATGCATGCTCAACAAGAGCAAGACTTCAATACCCCCACTAATCAATGAATTTGAAGTTCTCACCTCCTCAGCAGACAAGGCTGAATGCTTTGCCCGTAGATTCTCCACCAATTTGACACTGGACTCGTCAGGAATACCTACACCTGACTTCAAACCCAGAACTAAGGCTCAACTACATAATGTCCACATTACACCCTCGCTGGTCTCCAAGATCATTGCACAACTTGATCCACACAAAGCGAGCGGCGGGGACGGAATCCCAATCATAGTACTGAAGAAATGTGCCCTAGAACTCTCCTCTGTCCTCTCTAAATTCTATAACCTCTGCCTATCTGCTTCCTGTTTTCCGGCCTGTTGGAAGCCCTCCTGTGTAGTTCCTCTATTTAAGAATTCTGGCGAACCATCAGACCCCGCCAATTACTGTCCTATTAGTCTCCTTCTGATCTTTGGCAAAGTTTTCGAAGCCATTATCAACACCGAGGTGATTCAGCATCTCACTGCCCACAGGCTTCTCTCTGACAAACAGTATGGGTTTCGCTTCACCAGGTCTACTGCTGATATGCTAACAACCATTACCGAGTACATATACCGGGCTCTTGACAAGAATGACGAAGCCCGAACCGTTGCTTTGGATATCTCCAAAGTGTTCGACAGGGTCTGGCATGCTGGCCTCTTATGCAAACTGCGGAGCTACGATATAACTGGACATCTGTTTGACCTCATCCAGTCATTCCTCTCTAACCACACATTGAAGGTAGTATTAAATAGGCATGCCTCCCAAAACTACCATACGAACACGGGCATCCCTCAAGGTTCTATCCTAGGTCCACGCTCTTTCATTAATGATCTCCCCAATGCCATTAGATCCCGAGTAGGCATGTACACCAATGACACAACAATCTACTATCGTCTCGATCAAAAATCCGGTGTGGGCGACAAAGTGGACCTCGCTCAATCGCATCTACCTCCCATTAGCATGGTACAGGCTTGCCTCTCAGAGAGTAAATCACTATGCCTCCTTGGCCTTACGCTTTTGGCGGACCTCAAATAGAATGCCAAATCTGTTGCTATAAAAGTCGACTCTCTGTGCAGGGCCCGGAAGTTTTTCCCACACGATTCCATCCTGTACATATACAAATCAACCATCCGCCCATGTATTGAATACTGTTGCCATATCTGGTCGGGTGCCCCTGCTACCCTCCTTGGGCTTCTTGACAAAATACAAAGGAGAATCTGTAATGTGACCGATACTGACTTGGCAGACTGACTGCAACCACTCTCTCACCGGCGTGATGTGGCTTCCCTGTGCCTCTTCTACAAGTACTTTCATGGCTTCTGCTCCGATGAACTTAGATCACTGATGCCGCCTAAGCACGAATTTGCACGAGATACTAGATTAGCAACTAGGTCCCACCCTTTTACAGTTAAGCAGATAAGATGTAACCGTAATTTCTACTCCAACAGCTTCTTTTCTTGTGCTTCCCACCTGTGGAATTCCCTTCCACATGTCTGCTTTCCCGACAACTACAATCTCCAGGTGTTTAAATGTAGGGTCAATAGACACCTCCTATCACACTAACTTCCAATTATTCTCAGAACACTCTCATCTACCCAACCCTCATTCTCGGTATCCTTACCCACCTATCACCCATCCTCTGACATTTCCTATATTTAACCATCCTTCCTCCACTCTATGTAGCCCCCTGCGCAGTAGTGGCAGTGAAATGCCTTGCTCGGGGTGAAACGCTTATAAAAAAAATCCCTACAAAATTATATAAATGATGTAAGAAATATTCTTGACATAATATTCTCATAAAGAAATATTTCTAAACTAATTTCATTTATTTGTGATTAAATCCTGAAAGTTTCATTAAACTCTGACATTTATAAGATTTTTGAGAGAATTTTTAAATCAATGTTTTTTTTTACTGCCAAAAACAAAATGCTAAAAGTTCCCATGATGATATATAGTCACCTGCTGACACAAGAAAAATGAAATTTTTCACAAAAAATTTGAAGGTTCTAAAAAGGATTAAAAATATAATTTAATAATCAAAATATCCTTTGGTCTTTTTTCTTTATAATAACTAAAATTTTGACAAAACTTTGATTCTTTTAAGCTTGGGACATTTTTAGATTGTGCATACTCATTTTCAGTGAATATTTGGAGGTACATAGTTTTGCTGTATAACAAAAATTTTCATGTCCTAACAACTTTCAAGTTCATAGTCTAATAAAAACATGCACACATTCACTCATGGACACTCACAAAGGGTCATAATTAGTCATAATTGATCCAGTGAAAGAAATACCATGTTGAATGGCCCAAACATAAATGAAAATTATATGGTGGAATTGTATTCTTCCTGGCAATTTTCACTCATTAAATTAAATTTTTGGATGCATATTTATATTATTGTTAAAAATTTGTAGGTATTTACCTGACCTCCTGACTAAGACAGGAAGTGACACAAGGTTGTTTTTCATGTAGCGAACCCATATACATGAACATGCATTATGAGTCAAGTACAAGAATTGCCCAGTCCCTGCCAGCACTTACATGCTAATATTTCTATTACTCAGATTCAAGCTCTCTTTGTGCAATGAAGAATGTGCTGCTGCAAGGTTGGAATCCCAGGAACCAGTTGCCGCTTCTCATCTCAATTAAGAAGAGAACAGACACCATGCTTTTCTCTTAATCAAAAGGGTAAAGATATTTTAATTCATGTTTATTGTGAATAAATGTTTTAGTGTTTCTTCAATTATTGTTGCTTTTACCATTTCCATTATGAAATTGTTGTTGTTTTGAGTGAATTCAGAAAGGATAACTTGGTTGTTTTATTTCATCATGACAGTCATATTTGATTTTCATCATGACTGTCATATATTACTTAATATGAAGAAAATATATATTGCAAATATAAATCTGAATTTTATGAAATCAAAATTTAACAGTTAATTGACAAACTGTTACTGAGAATACATTTACCTTGTAGATATAGTGAGATGGTTAATGTTTCTTTGATTAGGCCTTGTGTCATACTTAACCAATCTCCCTACAGCTTACAAGTTTTATCCAGAGTCATTAGAATTATCAGAAGGTCTTCATCGGTTGAAGGTTGGAATATGTGAATTAGTGTGTGGAAAAGTGTAAGAATAAAATATACATTTTTCATGTTAAAATGGAAATTTATTAAAAGGAAAGAATAACAAGTTGTAGAAGTTGTGCAATTAGAAACATTATTAAGAAGTTAAGGGTAGAGTTTGTGTTCAATGAGAAAGTTGAGGGTATCAAGGAATGAAGAAATGTTTGTAGAAGTAATTTGTTTGAAAGAGTTTATATGTACCTATGTATGTATGTTTTAGTGTTTGTTCAGTATGAATGTCTTTGGATGGAGAAGAAGTAAAATTAATCAGCACATGAGAAAGAAGAGAACAAGGTGTGACGTGACCTTAAGTCTGGATTGACTTGAATTTGAAGTTACATTTTAGTTATGTCTCTCTCGCTGATTCCATCTGTCTGACTGATGCTGTTCGGAGTCTTTTATACCAATTCAGATTTTTGCACTGGATTGCAAATTCCTTACAATCATGCAGATTGCTACCGTTGGTCTGAAAATCACATTAACATGTACTTGAGAAACCTGGTTTTGACATTTTCTTTAAGCACATGATCAGTCCTTTTTCTATTTGGCAAAAACCAGTATTTCACACATCATTTGGAATTTTTGTAAAAATGAAGGTTGATTTTTATTCTTCATTTCTGATCCCACAACATCTTGAACCTTCTTTTTCTATGTTCCATGTCCCTTCAGATGGTGGGTGACTATGGCTCTCCACAATGACCTGTCTTTGTAGCTCATAGTTAGGCTTGTCTGCCAACCATTTCCACAATCTCATTAGGTAGGTTATTTACTGATTTCTTTTGTTCCTCAATATATCCTTTGAGTGCCAAATTCTCAAAGCTTCTTTTTCACATTATTCCCTTGAAATTTCAAGTGTAATGTACTTTTTTTCCATCATCCTTAAAACTTCCTCATTACATGTTAATTTCATTAATTAAATATTTATAAGTTATTATAATTAATATATAAAAAGAAATGAAAACAATTTTTGTAAAAATACATTTATTAAAATTTTTTTTCTTAAAACAATAGTGTCCATGGTATAAGATAATCATAAAAATATTTTCTAATTAAATAATGTCTTAGGTATAAGTAATTTTTTATTATACAATTCAGGGCATATTTTCAGCAACTAAAGATCCTGTTCTCCAAAAGAAAATGATGGTTTAAATTCTCCAAGAAATTTTGACTTTTTTAAATTAATATAAACAATGTCAGTCATTATCTTCTAATATCTTAATTATTGATATTTTATTTTTCTCTTTCCTTAATTATCTTTTTTTTCTCATATTTTCTCAAACACAATAATTCCTTTATATTTTTGTGGTTATATTTCCTTCCTTGGAGCGAAATTTTAAAACAAGAAAAACCTATTAAATTTTAAAGTGTGTGTGCATGTTAGATTCTTTTAGCAAGTCTCTTGTGGTAGCAAGTAATTAGAATAGATGTTGGTGAAAAACCTTCAACTATTCCAATGGCAGAAGAAACCCAAATGTTGAATGCTCAATGAAGATCAATAGCAACATCATCTTGCATCTTAATCAGCAAGCACAATTTTTGATATCTGTAAAAAAAAAAAAAAATTATCAGTGGTTGTTTGAAAGAGAGAAATTGGTATATGAAAAAAAGTGTGAGAAGTTGTGAATGTTTTGTTTAAATTGTAGGTTTGTTATGTGGGGATTGATACATTGACACCCACACACACACATACACACACACGCATGGTCGCTCGGCGTCCATGTGATGACTTGTTTCCCGCCTAAACGATGCCAATAAATGCGGGGAACATCACGTGGTAGGCCAGTTAGGATTTTGTTCCGGACAAGAGCAGACATGTCTCCCTAGCTCACACAAACACACGCGCACTAAATGTTGGTAGCAATTAGTGGCGCAAATTTTTTTTAATTTTCTTCTTACCGACATTAACACTATGCACATTAACTTTCATTCAAACTGGACTTTACATAAAATAACTTTCTACACATAAATTCACAATTTTTCCAACCTTCGTCTGTAGAAATCCACAGACTGCCTAAGACTGCTACATTCGCATGTAAGTCTCTCTCTCTCACTACTCAACGCACACACAGACACAGACCCTTGTTTTCTGTCTGAATAATTTCATCAAGGATTTGAACTTTGAACTCTTGACGATAATCTTAACGATTGTACAAACCATTCTTTCAGCTAGAGAAAAAGAACTTCATACATCTTAGTTTGTTTCTACGAACAGACGAAGGGGAATAGCTCTTTCCTTTTCACTTTCTTATGCATGCTCTCTCAACCCCATGTAACCTTTGTCAATATATTGTTTTTCTGGTTACTTTCGCCTTTTCGTTCTTTCTTATTGTCTGTTTTATTTCACCAACCATGTTACGTCGAGTCGACTCGTAAATCTAAATTAGTAAGTGGACGCTTCGTCCACTACAGTTATTAATATTATTTACCTTCTGCATAATATATTTAGTGTTCATAATCATATTTGTCTTCAGGTGAGTTAATTTCTGACTTTAAATATCGAGATCTGTTTGTCTTTCTGATAGATGAAAAAAACGTGTGTATATATAGAAAAGTGGTTGGTGAACAGGTCAGAAGGTTGATATGAGTGTATGTTTGTGTACTGGGTATTTTCAGACAAGCTTGTTAAATTTTTTTGTTTTAAGAATTGCACACTTTTCATAGGCCAGAAAATTTTTAACACTGATTTGTGAAAATTCCTTTTGTTTTTTTTCTTTGAAATTGTTTTCAGCAATTTTGATTGAGTTTTGCCTGTGTACAATTCTCAATTTTAGTGATAAGAAATATGATGCAGGTCATAAAGATCTGTTTGTTGTTTTCTGTCCAATCAGAATCCAGAATTACAATTTTTTTGCAATGGCTTGTGAAATTTGTTTTGTTCATTTTTATTTCTTGAAAATGTCTTCAGCAATTTGATTCATAATCTTAATTGGCATTTGTTATTTGATACATATAATTTTTTTTATTTTTTGTGACCAGAGCGTTTGAATTTAGTGTGAGAGTGTATGTGCATAATAATAACAATAAATCTACACTTTAAACAAAACATTCATGGCTTTTGACGCTTTTTTCACCCATATATAATTATATTTATTATCAAAAATAATTTAATTCATTTGTGGATGAGTACTTCATTAAAGTTTCATTAAAATCCAACAATCTGGAAAAAATAAATTGCGTAGTAATTTCATGAAAGACTTTTCAGTAAAGGAAGTAAATAGGCCAAAATTATCTTTCTACATCTAAAATCATTCAGCAGCGAATGTCTTATCACTGAGCCAGTATTGGGTGACAAATACAGCAAGAAGAAGTTTGACTTTCTTCTGGTCATAAAAATCATAAAAGCTAGGTTTCTTCAATATCTGATTGTTGATTTGAGTTCAGCATGTACATTTGCATGGAAATAAGGCTATTTTGGAAAACTTTGAAGGCACCTAAAACGAAAATTTACCAAATTACTTTGATCTTTTCTTTTAATAATATTATAAACATTTTGATTGAAAAAGTTCATTTTTATTAAGTCTTAGCCTTTTTTATTCATACTATGCTGTTTTTTAATGGAGGTATATATACTCTTAACACAGAAATAAAACGGGAGTTACTTCCCTTAATTTTCACATTTTGTTCTATTGGTTTTATTTTTCTTAATCCAATAACGTTCGTTTATTTAAAGTTTTATATTCTTTTTCTTTTCTTGTAATCAACCTTCTTTCTCTCAAGGAAAATTAAACCGAAAAAAAAAAAAGAATGTAAGTTGAATATTCTTTAAATTTCTTTGTTTACAAATTAAGACATATTTCTTGACTTGCATCAATCAAGCAAAAAAAAAAAAAAAAGTAAAACAAAAATTATTTTTTCCCTTTGGAAACTGATTACGTTTTTTTAAAATATAATTGGAATTCCGTTTTTTTAATAAAATTAATTTTACTCATATAAACATTTTTGTAATTCATAAAGGATCACCATAATTTCCAAGATTTTTACACCACGAAACAATATTTGGTTTCGTTTTTTAGGTTTCATGCTAGATTAAAAAAGTTTTTCCAAGCCAGAAAAAGCCAAAAACAAAAAAAAAAAAGATTTTATTTATTTATTTATTATTATAGTGTGATTTTTATGTGTTTTATAATAAAAACCACTTTATTCTTTCTATTATAAACATTTTTGTAATAGTCATCAATATTTTTTTTCTGTATATTTGGTTCAGGTTCGAGTTATAGCCAAAGAGCATGTTTGATTTGTTGCTAGAAAATCATTAGGTTT
This sequence comes from Ascarosepion bandense, assembly GCA_037127315.1. NCBI lineage: Eukaryota > Metazoa > Mollusca > Cephalopoda > Sepiida > Sepiidae > Ascarosepion > Ascarosepion bandense. The sequence continues at coordinate 1,159,529 of JBBBDQ010001586.1, read as the reverse complement.
TTTTTATACGTTTTCTTTTTAAAAACATTTTTTGATGAATTTTATTAAATTTTTTAATTAAGTTATGAAAACAGAATAATAACCTTTTTATGAAGGTAAATTTTTGATTTGTTCCCCAAAGGTCTTTACCCCTTCAAATCTTTCCAAAACATCCTTATTTCTGTGCAAAATGTATATGCTGAACTCAAATTGATAATTGTTTATTGATGAAACCTACCTTTTTTGATGTTACTGACCAGAAAAAATTGAACTTTATCTCACCCTGCAACCACAATTCTGATATCTGATTTAGTGCAGAATGACTTTAGGTGTAGGATGCTTATTTCAGCCTATTTACTTCCTTTGTGCAATTACTACGCGATTTGTTTTTTTTCGGAATTCAGTTTCCTCTGAAAGTTGCATGTATTTGCGTTTTTCGGGCTGTAAAATATTTTTTAAGAAAGTTGACTTTCAAATAGAAATTTAGGGGTAGGATTATTGCGTGTTTTTTTTCTTTCTTGGTAATGAATTTAACAAAGTTGCACGTACTTAATTTGAGATGAAAGTTAACTTTCAAATATATGAAAATAAGTGATAATTGGGTTAAGGTTATTGCTTGTATTTACGTTTTATTTTCTCCTTTTGGGGGGGCTGTTGCGTGTATTTGCGTGTTTTTTCTACTTTTTTGGGCTGTAGAATATTTTTTTAAGAAAGTTAACTTTCAAATAGAAATTTAGGGTTATTGCGTGTTTTTTTTTTTCTCTTGGTAATGAATTTAAGCGAAAGTTGGTGTACTTAATTTGAGAAGAAAGTTAACTTTCAAATAGAAATTTAGGGTTATTGCGTGTTTTTTTTTCTTGGTAATGAATTTAAGAAAGTTGGCAAATACTTAATTTGAGAAGAAAGTTAACTTTCAAATAGAAATGAAGTTGCGTGTTTTTTTTTTCTCTCTTGGTAATGAATTTAAGAAAGTTAAAATTTAATTTGAGAAGAAAGTTAACCTTCAAATAGAAATTTAGGGTTATTGCGTGTTTTTTTCTCTTGAAAATAATTCTAGAAAGTTTGGCATTTAATGATAAAGAAAGTGAATTTTCAAATAGAAATTTAGGGTTATTAGCAAAAAAAGTTTTGGTAATGAATTTAAGAAAGTTGTACTTAATTGAGAATAAGTTAACTTTCAAATAGAAATTTAGGGTTATTGCGTGTTTTTTTTTTTCTCTTGGTAATGAATTTAAGAAAGTTAAAGGTACTTAATTTGAGAAGAAAGTTAACTTTCAAATAGAAATTTAGGTTGCGTGTTTTTTTTTTTCTCTTGGTAATGAATTTAAGAAAGTTGGTGTACTTAATTTGAGAAGAAAGTTAACTTTCAAATAGAAATTTAGGGTTATTGCGTGTTTTTTTTTTTCTCTTTGGTAATGAATTTAAGAAAGTTGGGTGTATCTAATTTGAGAAGAAAGTTAACTTTCAAATAGAATTTAGGGTTATTGTGTTTTTTTTTTTTTTTTTTCTCTTGGTAATGAATTTAAGAAAGTTGGGTGTACTTAATTTGAGAAGAAAGTTAACTTTCAAATAGAAATTTAGGGTTATTGCGTGTTTTTTTTTTTTTCTTGGTAATGAATTTAAGAAAGTTGGGTGTACTTAATTTGAGAAGAAAGTTAACTTTTCAAATAGAAATTTAGGGTTATTATAGTTTTTTTTTTTTTTTCTCTTGCAATGAATTTTAAGAAAGTTGGGTGTACTTAATTTGAGAAGAAAGTTAACTTTCAAATAGAAATTTAGGGTTATTGCGTGTTTTTTTTTTCTCTTGGTAATGAATTTAAGAAAGTTGGGTGTACTTAATTTGAGAAGAAAGTTAACTTTCAAATAGAAATTTAGGGTTATTGCGTGTTTTTTTTTTCTTCTCTTGGTAATGAATTTAAGAAAGTTGGGTGTACGACTGGAGGAAGAGGTTAACTTTCAAATAGAAATTTAGGGTTATTGCGTGTTTTTTTTTTTTTTCTCTCTGGTAATGAATTTAAGAAAGTTAGTGTACTTAATTTGAGAAGAAAGTTAACTTTCAAATAGAAATTGAAAGGTTATGTGTTTTTTTTTTTTCTGGTAATGAATTTAAGAAAGTTGGGTGTACTTAATTTGAGAAGAAAGTTAACTTTCAAATAGAAATTTAGGGTTATTGCGTGTTTTTTTTTTCTCTTGGTAATGAATTTAAGAAAGTTGGTAATACTTAATTTGAGAAGAAAGTTAACTTTCAAATAGAAATTTAGGGCTATTGCGTGTTTTTTTTTTCTCTTGGTAATGAATTTAAGAAAGTTGGGTGTACTTAATTTGAGAAGAAAGTTAACTTTCAAATAGAAATTTAGGGTTATTGCGTGTTTTTTTTTTTCTCTTGGTAATGAATTTAAGAAAGTTGGGTGTACTTAATTTGAGAAGAAAGTTAACTTTCAAATAGAAATTTAGGTTATTGCGGTTTTTTTTTTCTTGGTAATGAATTTAAGAAAGTTGGGTGTACTTAATTTGAGAAGAAAGTTAACTTTCAAATAGAAATTTAGGGTTATTGCGTGTTTTTTTTCTCTTGGTAATGAATTTAAGAAAGTTGGGTGTACTTAATTTGAGAAGAAAGTTAACTTTCAAATAGAAATTTAGGTTATTATGTTTTTTTTTTTTCTTGGTAGAATGAATTTAAGAAAGTTGGGTGTACTTAATTTGAGAAGAAAGTTGGAATCTTCGTTGAGAAATTTAGGGTTATTGCGTGTTTTTTTTTTTTCTCTTGGTAATGAATTTAAGAAAGTTGGGTGTACTTAATTTGAGAAGAAAGTTAACTTTCAAATAGAAATTTAGGGTTATTGCGTGTTTTTTTTTTTCTACGAACGTAGAAAGTTGTGTACTTAATTTGAGAAGAAAGCTAACTTTCAAATAGAAATTTAGGGTTATTGCGTGTTTTTTTTTTTTTTTTCTCTTGGTAATGAATTTAAATAAAAGTTAAAAATTTAATTTGAGAAGAAAGTTAACTTTCAAATAGAAATTTAGGGTTATGCGTTTTTTTTTTTTTTCTCTTGGTAACGAATTTAAGAAAGTTGGGTGTACTTAATTTGAGAAGAAAGTATCCTTCAAATAGAAATTTAGGTTAATAAGGTGGTTTTTTTTTTTTTTCTCTTGGTAATGAATTTAAGAAAGTTGGGTGTACTTAATTTGAGAAGAAAGTTAACTTTCAAATAGAAATTTAGGGTTATTGCGTGTTTTTTTTTTTTTTTCTCTTGGTAATGAATTTTTAAGAAAGTTAGTGTACTTAATTTGAGAAGAAAGTTAACTTTCAAATAGAAATTTAGGGTTATTGCGTGTTTTTTTTTCTCTTGGTAATGAATTGAAGCAGTTGGGGATTTTGACTGAGAAGAAAGTTAACTTTCAAATAGAAATTTAGGGTTATTGCGTGTTTTTTTTTTCTCTTGGTAACAATTTAAGAAAGTTGGGTGTACTTGCGATTTGAGAAGAAAGTTAACTTTCAAATAGAAATTTAGGGTTATTGCGGTTTTTTTTTCTTGTAATAATTTGGTGCTAGTGCATTTAATTTGAGAAGAAAGTTGAACTTTCAAATAGAAATTTAGGGTTATTGCGTGTTTTTTTTTTTTCTCTTGTACGAATTTAAGAAAGTTGGGTGTACTTAATTTGAGAAGAAAGTTAACTTTCAAATAGAATTAGGGTTATTGCGTGTTTTTTTTTTTTTCTTGGTAATGAATTTAAGAAAGTTGGGTGTACTTAATTTGAGAAGAAAGTTAACTTTCAAATAGAAATTGTAGGGTTATTGCGTGTTTTTTTTTTTTCTTGTAATGAATTTAAGAAAGTTGGGTGTACTTAATTTGAGAAGAAAGTTAACTTTCAAATAGAAATTTAGGGTTATTGCGTGTTTTTTTTTTTTTCTCTTGGTAATGAATTTAAGAAAGTTGGGTGTACTTAATTTGGAGAAGAAAGTTAACTTTCAAAATAGAAATTTAGGGTTATTGCGTGTTTTTTTTTTTTTTTCTCTTGGTAATGAATTTTAAGAAAGTTGGGTACTTTAATTTGAGAAGAAAGTTAACTTTCAAATAGAAATTAGGGTTATTGCGTTTTTTTTTTCTCTTGGTAATGAATTTAAGAAAGTTGGGTGTACTTAATTTGAGAAGAAAGTTAACTTTCAAATAGAAATTTAGGGTTATTGCGTGTTTTTTTTTTTCTCTTGGTAATGAATTTAAGAAAGTTGGGTGTACTTAATTTGAGAAGAAAGTTAACTTTCAAATAGAAATTTAGGGTTATTGCGTGTTTTTTTTTTTTTTTCTCTTGTACGAATTTAAGAAAGTTGGGTGTACTTAATTTGAGAAGAAAGTTAACTTTCAAATAGAAATTTAGGGTTATTGCGTGTTTTTTTTTTTTTTTCTCTTGGTAATGAATTTAAGAAAGTTGGGTGTAATGCTTAATTTGAGAAGAAAGTTAACTTTCAAATAGAAATTTAGGGTTATTGCGTGTTTTTTTTTCTCTTGGTAATGAATTTAAGAAAGTTGGGTGTACTTAATTTGAGAAGAAAGTTAACTTTCAAATAGAAATTTAGGGTTATTGCGTGTTTTTTTTTTTTTTTCTTGGTAATGAATTTAAGAAAGTTGCGTACTTTAATTGAGAAGAAAGTTAACTTTCAAATAGAAATTTAGGGTTATTGCGTGTTTTTTTTTTTTTCTCTTGGTAATGAATTTAAGAAAGTTGGGTGTACTTAATTTGAGAAGAAAGTTAACTTTCAAATAGAAATTTAGGGTTATTGCGTGTTTTTTTTTTTCTCTTGGTAATGAATTTAAGAAAGTTGGGTGTACTTAATTTGAGAAGAAAGTTAACTTTCAAATAGAAATTTAGGGTTATTGCGTGCTTTTTTTTTTTTTTTTCTTGGTAATGAATTTAAGAAAGTTGGGTGTACTTAATTTTATAAGAAAGTTAACTTTCAAATAGAAATTTAGGGTTATTGCGTGTTTTTTTTTTTCTCTTGGTAATGAATTTAAGAAAGTTGGGTGTACTTAATTTGAGAAGAAAGTTAACTTTCAAATAGAAATTTATAGGGTTATTGCGTGTTTTTTTTTTTCTCTTTGGTAATGCATTTAAGAAAGTTGGGTGTACTTAATTTGAGAAGAAAGTTAACTTTCAAATAGAAATTTAGGGTTATTGCGTGTTTTTTTTTTTTCTCTTTTGGTAATGAATTTAAGAAAGTTGGGTGTACTTAATTTGAGAAGAAAGTTAACTTTTCAAATAGAAATTTAGGGTTATTGCGTGTTTTTTTTTTTTTTTTTTCTGGTAATGAATTTAAGAAAGTTGGGTGTATTTAATTTGAGAAGAAAGTTAACTTTCAAATAGAAATTTAGGGTTATTGCGTGTTTTTTTTTTTTTTCTCTTGGTAATGAATTTAAGAAAGTTGGGTGTACTTAATTTGAGAAGAAAGTTAACTTTCAAATAGAAATTTAGGGTTATTGCGTGTTTTTTTTTTTTTCTTGGTAATGAATTTAAGAAAGTTGGGTGTACTTAATTTGAGAAGAAAGTTAACTTTCAAATAGAAATTTAGGGTTATTGCGTGTTTTTTTTTTTTTTTCTTGGTAATGAATTTAAGAAAAGTTGGGTGTACTTAATTTGAGAAGAAAGTTAACTTTCAAATAGAAATTTAGGGTTATTGCGTGTTTTTTTTTTTCTTGGTAATGAATTTAAGAAAGTTGGGTGTACTTAATTTGAGAAGAAAGTTAACTTTCAAATAGAAATTTAGGGTTATTGCGTGTTTTTTTTTTTCTCTTTGGTAATGAATTTAAGGAAAGTTGGGTGTACTTAATTTGAGAAGAAAGTTAACTTTCAAATAGAAATTTAGGGTTATTGCGTGTTTTTTTTTTTTTTTCTCTTGGTAATGAATTTAAGAAAGTTGGGTGTACTTAATTTGAGAAGAAAGTTAACTTTCAAATAGAAATTTAGGGGTTATTGCGTGTTTTTTTTTTTCTCTTGGTAATGAATTTAAGAAAGTTGGGTGTACTTAATTTGAGAAGAAAGTTAACTTTCAAATAGAAATTTAGGGTTATTGCGTGTTTTTTTTTTCTTGGTAATGAATTTAAGAAAGTTGGGTGTACTTAATTTGAGAAGAAAGTTAACTTTCAAAATAGAAATTTAGGGTTATTGCGTGTTTTTTTTTTCTCTTGGTAATGAATTTAAGAAAGTTGGGTGTACTTAATTTGAGAAGAAAGTTAACTTTCAAATAGAAATTTAGGGTTATTGTGTTTTTTTTTTCTTGGTAATGAATTTAAGAAAGGTGTACTTAATTTGAGAAGAAAGTTAACTTTCAAATAGGAAATTTAGGGTTATTGCGTGTTTTTTTTTTTTCTTGGTAATGAATTTAAGAAAGTTGGGTGTGACTTAATTTGAGAAGAAAGTTAACTTTCAAATAGAAATTTAGGGTTATTGCGTGTTTTTTTTTTTTTTTCTTGGCAATGAATTTAAGAAAGTTGGGTGTACTTAATTTGAGAAGAAAGTTAACTTTCAAATAGAAATTTAGGGTTATTGCGCGTTTTTTTTTTTTCTCTTGGTAATGAATTTAAGAAAGTTGGGTGTACTTAATTTGAGAAGAAAGTTAACTTTCAAATAGAAATTTAGGGTTATTGCGTGTTTTTTTTTTTCTCTTGGTAATGCATTTAAGAAAGTTGGGTGTACTTAATTTGAGAAGAAAGTTAACTTTCAAATAGAAATTTAGGGTTATTGCGTGTTTTTTTTTCTCTTGGTAATGAATTTAAGAAAGTTGGGTGTACTTAATTTGAGAAGAAAGTTAACTTTCAAATAGAAATTTAGGGTTATTGCGTGTTTTTTTTTTTTCTCTTGGTAATGAATTTAAGAAAGTTGGGTGTACTTAATTTGAGAAGAAAGTTAACTTTCAAATAGAAATTTAGGCGACAAAGTTTTTTTTTTTTTTCTTGGTACGAATTTAAGAAAGTTGGGTGTACTTAATTTGAGAAGAAAGTTAACTTTCAAATAGAAATTTAGGGTTATTGCGTGTTTTTTTTTTCTCTCTTTGGTAATGAATTTAAGAAAGTTGGGTATACTTAATTTGAGAAGAAAGTTAACTTTCAAATAGAAATTTAGGGTTATTGCGTGTTTTTTTTTCTTGGTAATGAATTTAAGAAAGTTGGGTGTACTTAATTTGAGAAGAAAGTTAACTTTCAAATAGAAATTTAGGGTTATTGCGTGTTTTTTTTTTTCTTGGTAATGAATTTAAGAAAGTTGGGTGTACTTAATTTGAGAAGAAAGTTAACTTTCAAATAGAAAATTAGGTTATTATTATGTGTTTTTTTTTCTTGGTAATGAATTTAAGAAAGTTGGGTACTTAATTTGGAGAAGAAAGTTAACTTTCAAATAGAAATTTAGGGTTATTGCGTGTTTTTTTTTCTCTTGGTAATGAATTGGAAAGAAAGTTGGGTGTACTTAATTTGAGAAGAAAGTTAACTTTCAATAGAAATTTAGGGTTATTGGTGCGTTTTTTTTTTTTCTTGTAATGAATTTAAGAAAGTTGGGTGTACTTAATTTGAGAAGAAAGTTAACTTTCAAATAGAAATTTTAGTGTTATTGCGTGTTTTTTTTTTTTTTTTTCTCTTGGTAATGAATTTAAGAAAGTTGGGTGTACTTAATTTGAGAAGAAAGTTAACTTTCAAATAGAAATTTAGGGTTATTGCGTGTTTTTTTTTTCTTGGTAATGAATTTAAGAAAGTTGGGTGTACTTAATTTGAGAAGAAAGTTAACTTTCAAATAGAAATTTAGGGTTATTGCGTGTTTTTTTTTTTCTCTTGGTAATGAATTTAAGAAAGTTGGGTGTACTTAATTTGAGAAGAAAGTTAACTTTCAAATAGAAATTTAGGGTTATTGCGTGTTTTTTTTTTTCTCTTGGTAATGAATTTAAGAAAGTTGGGTGTACTTAATTTGAGAAGAAAGTTAACTTTCAAATAGAAATTTAGGGTTATTGCGTGTTTTTTTTTTTTTCTCTTGGTAATGAATTTAAGAAAGTTGGGTGTACTTAGAATTTGAGAAGAAAGTTAACTTTCAAATAGAAATTAGGGTTATTGCGTGTTTTTTTTTTTCTCTTGGTAATGAATTTAAGAAAGTTGGGTGTACTTAATTTGAGAAGAAAGTTAACTTTCAAATAGAAATTTAGGGTTATTGCGTGTTTTTTTTTTCTCTTGGTAATGAATTTAAGAAAGTTGGGTGTACTTAATTTAGAAGAAAGTTAACTTTCAAATAGAAATTTAGGGTTATTGCGTGTTTTTTTTTTTTCTCTTGGTAATGAATTTAAGAAAGGTGTACTTAATTTGAGAAGAAAGCGACCCTTCAAATAGAAATTTAGGGTTATTGCGTGTTTTTTTTTTTTCTCTTGGTAATGAATTTAAGAAAGTTGGGTGTACTTAATTTGAGAAGAAAGTTAACTTTCAAATAGAAATTTAGGGTTATTGCGTGTTTTTTTTTCTCTTTGGTAATGAATTTAAGAAAGTTGGGTGTACTTAATTTGAGAAGAAAGTTAACTTTCAAATAGAAATTTAGGGTTATTGCGTGTTTTTTTTTTTTTCTCTTGGTAATGAATTTAAGAAAGTTGGGTGTACTTAATTTGAGAAGAAAGTTAACTTTCAAATAGAAATTTAGGGTTATTGGTGCGTTTTTTTTTTTTCTCTTGGTAATGAATTTAAGAAAGTTGGGTGTACTTAATTTGAGAAGAAAGTTAACTTTCAAATAGAAATTTAGGGTTATTGCGTGTTTTTTTTTTTTTCTCTTGGTAATGAATTTAAGAAAGTTGGGTATTTAATTTGAGAAGAAAGTTAACTTTCAAATAGAAATTTAGGGTTATTAGTGTGTGTTTTTTTTTTTTTTTCTCTTGGTAATGAATTTAAAGAAAGTTGGGTGTACTTAATTTGAGAAGAAAGTTAACTTTCAAATAGAAATTTAGGGTTATTGCGTGTTTTTTTTTTTCTCTTGGTAATGAATTTAAGAAAGTTGGGTGTACTTAATTTGAGAAGAAAGTTAACTTTCAAATAGAAATTAGGGTTATTGCGTGTTTTTTTTTTTCTCTCTTGGTAATGCATTTAAGAAAGTTGGGTGTACTTAATTTGAGAAGAAAGTTAACTTTCAAATAGAAATTTAGGGTTATTGCGTGTTTTTTTTTTCTCTTGGTAATGAATTTAAGAAAGTTGCGTACTTAATTTGAGAAGAAAAGTTAACTTTCAAATAGAAATTTAGGGTTATTGCGTGTTTTTTTTTTCTCTTGGTAATGAATTTAAGAAAGTTGGGTGTACTTAATTTGAGAAGAAAGTTAACTTTCAAATAGAAATTTAGGGTTATTGCGTGTTTTTTTTTTTTTTTCTCTTGGTAATGAATTTAAGAAAGTTAAATGTACTTAATTTGAGAAGAAAGTTAACTTTCAAATAGAAATTTAGGGTTATTGCGTTTTTTTTTTTTTCTCTTGCAATGAATTTAAGAAAGTTGGGTGTACTTAATTTGAGAAGAAAGTTAACTTTCAAATAGAAATTTAGGGTTATTGCGTGTTTTTTTTTTCTCTTGGTAATGAATTTAAGAAAGTTGGGTGTACTTAATTTGAGAAGAAAGTTAACTTTCAAATAGAAATTTAGGGTTATTGCGTGTTTTTTTTTTTCTCTTGGTAATGAATTTAAGAAAGTTGGGTGTACTTAATTTGAGAAGAAAGTTAACTTTCAAATAGAAATTTAGGGTTATTGCGTGTTTTTTTTTTTTCTCTTGGTAATGAATTTAAGAAAGTTGGGTGTACTTAATTTGAGAAGAAAGTTAACTTTCAAATAGAAATTTAGGGTTATTGCGTGTTTTTTTTTTCTCTTGGTAATGAATTTAAGAAAGTTGGGTGTACTTAATTTGAGAAGAAAGTTAACTTTCAAATAGAAATTTAGGGTTATTGCGTGTTTTTTTTTTCTCTTGGTAATGAATTTAAGAAAGTTGGGTGTACTTAATTTGAGAAGAAAGTTAACTTTCAAATAGAAATTTAGGGTTATTGCGTGTTTTTTTTTTTCTCTTGGTAATGAATTTAAGAAAGTTGGGTGTACTTAATTTGAGAAGAAAGTTAACTTTCAAATAGAAATTTAGGGTTATTGCGTGTTTTTTTTTTCTCTTGGTAATGAATTTAAGAAAGTTGGGTGTACTTAATTTGAGAAGAAAGTTAACTTTCAAATAGAAATTTAGGGTTATTGCGTGTTTTTTTTTTCTCTTGGTAATGAATTTAAGAAAGTTGGGTGTAGTTAATTTGAGAAGAAAGTTAACTTTCAAATAGAAATTTAGGGTTATTGCGTGTTTTTTTTTTCTCTTGGTAATGAATTTAAGAAAGTTGGGTGTACTTAATTTGAGAAGAAAGTTAACTTTCAAATAGAAATTTAGGGTTATTGCGTGTTTTTTTTTTTTCTCTTGGTAATGAATTTAAGAAAGTTGGGTGTACTTAATTTGAGAAGAAAGTTAACTTTCAAATAGAAATTTAGGGTTATTGCGTGTTTTTTTTTTCTCTTGGTAATGAATTTAAGAAAGTTGGGTGTACTTAATTTGAGAAGAAAGTTAACTTTCAAATAGAAATTTAGGGTTATTGCGTGTTTTTTTTTTTTCTCTTGGTAATGCATTTAAGAAAGTTGGGTGTACTTAATTTGAGAAGAAAGTTAACTTTCAAATAGAAATTTAGGGTTATTGCGTGTTTTTTTTTTCTCTTGGTAATGAATTTAAGAAAGTTGGGTGTACTTAATTTGAGAAGAAAGTTAACTTTCAAAAATATGAAAATAAGTTATAATTGGGTTAGGGTTATTGTGTGTATTTTTTTTTCTTATTTTTTGTCTTATATATTTGAAGGTTAATTAAACTACACTTGCCACTTATTTTCATATATTTGAGAGTTTACTTTCTTAAAAAAAATTCTATATTTTCATATAATTCAAAGTTAACTTTTGTCGTAAAAATTAAGTGAAACTGCAATTATCACTTATTTTCATAAAAAAAGGGGAAAAAAACACACAAATATATTTTCATATATTTGAAAGTTAAATTTCTTCTGAAATTTAAAAAAAAAGGAAAAAAAAACACAAAAATACACACAATGCATTTGATGGTTAATTAAACTCAACTTATTTTCATAAATTTGAAAGTTAACTATCTTAAGAAAAAAAATTCTACAGTCCACGCAACTTTCAGCAGAAATTGAGTTCCGAAACAAAACAAATCGCGTAGTAATTGCACAAAGGAAGTAAATAGTCCAAAAACTAGCTTACTATGCGTGAAGTCATTCTGCAGTGAATAACATTTTTCAAACATGGTTACGGGGTGAGATAAACAGCGACAAGAATTAATATACCAGGAAACGTTGAAGGAAAAAACAAAAAAAACTAAAAATAGAAGCAAGGGCACAAATAGAAAAAGAAAAATAATATGATTCAACCCACCATTCTGTAATTTGTCCAATGTAAATATCGGTAAATACTTTCTTAACTTAACTAACAAACACTTCCACCAAAATAACCCCCTAAATAAATTATTCAACAGAAAAACTCTAAAATTAAGCTATTCAACAACCAAAAATATCCAAAATATAATTAATTCACACAAGAATAAATTACTTGAAAATTTCCACAACATACCTCAAGAATAAAAACTTCCTTGCAACTGCATCAACAGAACCAACTGCCTCATTGCTGGCGGGTATAAGTCAGACAAAGCAATTTATGAAGCCACCATTTTTCCGGAAGAAGACCCAAACACAAAAAGAGTATACATAGGGGTATCCATAGGTAATTGGAAACAAAGATTTTATAATCACAAACACTAATTTTCCAATGCCTCATTGAAACACCTAACAACCCTCTCAAAATACTACTGGAAATTGAAGGACAGAGGACTCACCCAACAAGTTAAATGGAGGATCATGAAATATGTTTATACTCCCAACAACTTCAGATACAGATGTAATCTATGCTTGGAGAAGAAAATAGCTATTGTCAAAAATAAAGATCCAAATGAACTTTTGAACCAGAGAAATGAACTGATTTTTAAATATAGACATATAAATAGGTTTAAGATCACTTAACAGATCAAAATTACACTTAAAATTTGTTTTTGAAAATAATCTAGAATGTCCAATTTAAGACTTTATACACCCCTAAAAATTTTATATCATTATTGCTATCATAGGTACTTTACTACTATGTTATTATTATGATTATCATTATTTTCTTTTATTAAGTGTAGTTATATATTAAATTTATTTAAATATAAGTATATATGTGTATATATATATATATATATATATATATATATATATATATATATCATTTTTTAAATTAGTTTCTATATTATAAATAATTATTATTAATTTATATTCATTTACCAGCATATGTTACCTTCATTATTATCATTTTTAGTATTTTTATATTTATCTTTATTATTATTAACATTTTTATTACTTTTATTTTTATATTTATCTGTATCATTATTATTAATATTTTTATTTTTTATATTATTTTTATTATTATTAATTTTTCTATTATTGTTTATATATTTTTAGTTATTTATTTACTTCATAAATTTTTTATTTTTTGTTATATTTTTAATTATTATTTTTTTAACTTTACAATTCTTTAATATTTTAATTTTTGAATTATTATTAGTTTTAGGTTTCTAGATTTTAATTTCTTTATTACCATGTTATTATTATTACAAATATATTATAATACTACTATTATTATAATGATTAAGATGAAATCAAAAAACTAAAAATTAATTCTTTGAGCATAAATTAAACTTAAATTTTACATTTTAAACTTCAATGTCATACATCTAAAACAGACAATTGGCAAAGTGTTCAAAGACACTGCATGAAGCTAAGATCTAATACGTTAAGTCAAACTCCCTTTCCCCTTATCCTTCCCTTTTCTTTTTAATATTTATTTTTCCTTTTTCTTTTTTATATCTCACTTAATTCGTCTGGATAAATTTGAAGCATTGATTATCGCATGAATTTGGTCTGATGAACGGCGGATGCAGCCATGAAATATATTATTACTAATGGAATTGTAAAACTATCTAACTTTTCTTTTTTAATTGTAATACACTGTTAAATCTAACAATAAATTTTAACATTGTTATTCTATTTGGAGTTTGTCTCTATTGGAATTTACCTTACCAAATTTCAAGGATTCTACTTTATATATATGTAAAGTAGAAACCTTGAAATTAGTATGGCTACTATATATATATATATATATATATATATATATATATATATATGTATTAAATATCCATACTATTCTATGTTGTTGGCACAACTAAGATTTTCATGCATTACACAATTTGACTGTTTAAGAGATTTTAATTCAAATTCACATGAAATTTGTATAAGTTAAATGTTATAATGTTAGGGTGCTGTTTTTAAATTTATCAAATTCATAATATGAATTGACAAAACACATGAAAAAGAAAAAAATTTAATTTAAATTAAAAAATGAAAATTCCTTTCTCTCACTCCTCTTTCCAAAGAATGCATTGGGTATGAACCAGTAAAAAAACATATCCCAGGTAACTGATTGGTTTACTTCACTACATTATATATATGTGAAAAAAGTGTCAGAAGTCATGAACGTTTTGTTCAAAGTGTAGATTTATTGTTATTATGAACACACACACTTTCACACGAAATTCAAATGCTGAGGTCACAAAAAAAATTATACGCATCAAATAACAAGTGATGGCTAAGATTACGGATCAAATCACTGAAGACATTTTGAAGAAAAAAAAGAACAAAACAAATTTCACAAGCCATTATAAAAAATAGCAATTCTGGATTCCGATTGTACAGAATACAATTAACAGAACTTTATGGGTTGCATCATATTTCTTATCAGTAAAAAGTGAAATTGTACACAGGCAAAACTGGATCAAAATCGCTGAAAACAATTTCGAAGAAACAAAAGGAAATTTCACAAATCAGTGTTAAAACATTTTCTGGCCAATGAAAAGTGTGCAATTCTCAAAACTAAGAAAAATTTAACAAGCTTGTGAGAAAATTCCCAGTACACAAACATACAAACAAACTGACCTGTTCATCAACTATATATACACAATATTTTCGACTGTCAGAAAGACAAATGGATCTCGATATGTAAAGTCAGAAATTTATTCACCTGAAGAGAGTTAATTCTGGACTCAAAATATGTGTAGCAACACAAATATAATTATGAACACTTAATATATTATGCAAAAGATAAATAATAATAATAAAAATAAATCTACACTTTAAAAAAGCATTCACAACTTTTCACATTTCTTATTGGAACAAAGCCTATTTCTCTTAATATATATATATATATATATATATATATATATATATATCCGAGTGAATACAGAATGAAGAGATAATTTTGACAACGTCCAAAACATTAATTTAAAACAGTGCTTGATATGTAATATTTAGAGCTGTGAATATTTATTATAAATTATATTTTAGAACATGTACATAATTTTTTTATATATATCCACTACAAATCGTACATTTGTTTCGACATTGAAACTTCAATATCTCATCAGGCGGTATGGATAGGAATGGAAAGCCTCTTTTCTTATATTTGGCCAGTTGTGTGGGGGATGTTGATGGGGGTTTGTGATAAGGGAACAAGTCTTATGTATTGACTGTTGGAATTTTGAAGAAAGTGGTGTGGGTAGTTAAAAAAACAAAAAAAAACAGCCTTTTTAACCCCACAAAATGATTAGTTTTTTCTGAAACTTTCTTCTATATGATTTGGTTCAGGTTGCTTCATTTTGTTTTACAGTATATCAACCTCAAGACTGACAAGATGTTTATAATATATTTGTATAAATAGAGTTTGTCTTTGTAAGAAATCAGTTTGTAGATTTGGTTTTATTGATGTATTTTGGTAAATAGGATTTTTATTGAGAATTTTCATCTTATTTTCAGCATGTTTCTAATTTTTCAATTCACTTCTATCAGCAAAATTTCTCAACTGTTGTGGGGTTAATCCTACAAGATAACACATTTTCAATTAAGAACAAGAAAAAATTTGAGGGGGGGTTCATCTAAGGAGATGAGCATGAGAAATCTTGAAAATTTAGTACTTATTTCTTTTTCAGAATCAGAGTCTGAAGGATATCATCTGAATTTTTTGTTTCAATTATTATAATTTTTATGTAGTAAAATTTACTGCCTGTGTTTGCCAGCCAACTCAGAGCCTGACATTAGGATGCTTCAAGAGAAAAAGCCCATTTGCCTTGACAGATCAGAGCTACACAAACCAGTACACTTGTATTTGAGAATGACTGAGAATCTGTTAGACCATTTATTACATTTCCCAAATAAGTGTAGAAACTGATATATTTACAGACATGTCTAAGACTAGATCTTTTTTTACCAACTGACACTCAGTCATTGCCTTCTGATGCCAATAAATTGGACAGAGATGATATTATATCCTTGTATATATATATTTGGGATGTTTTTTTTATAAACTACTTGATAAATTAATATAATTATAGGCACTAGGACTTGACATGACCATTTGATTGATTGAACTGGGCCTCTCCAACCACAGCCTAGTTCAAGTAAAGGTCAAAGTGATGATTTGGGAATCAGAAGTATATAACCCTGACACCTGAAGCCCTCAACCACTAAGATCTCATCATCAGATATTACGAGTCACCACCTACAGCAAACAGATAGCTTCTTTGGGGAATTTTACTTCTCTACAGAAGGGCAGTAAGTGTATTCTAAAGCCTCAGCCAACATGGTCGTGTATTCTATATTGTTTCTTTTCAACAATCAAAGAATCGGACATAAAATACAGAAACTGAGTAGATTGGGAGACAATTCTAACAAGATGGTCGAACTGACCTGGTATCTTGGCTCCAGCCACTTTCCTACTTTTTTTGTCACATATTTTTCTGTGCCTATTCAACAGATATTTTCATAGTAACTATTCTGATAAACTTTCCTGTTTGGTAGCTTGACTTCACAAATTTAAGCATAGTACTATTAGGACTTTGAATAAGTTCTGTTTTCCAAGAACTGCATGCATGTAATTTCAGACAGAACCACATCTCTAAGGAAGTACTATAAACAAGCTTGAAATTCAGTGTATATCATTTCACCGAAGTGTAAATAAGTTTGTTTTCCATAGCACTAGCATCATAGCCTGACGTTGCCTGTGCAACTCAGAACATTTTAGTAGTAGGACTCGGTTATATAAAAAAATAATTATATAAAAAATTGTTGTTTAAAAATTTGTTAAAAATTTCTATTAAAAATATCTATTTTCTTTTGTTTTGCATAAACATGATTTGATGTTTTGTGTAATATTGTAAACAACATTGCGTTTGTTTTTGTTTCAAAATTACAGGGGAAAATAT
Organism: Ascarosepion bandense; assembly: GCA_037127315.1. NCBI lineage: Eukaryota > Metazoa > Mollusca > Cephalopoda > Sepiida > Sepiidae > Ascarosepion > Ascarosepion bandense. The sequence continues at coordinate 1,143,125 of JBBBDQ010001586.1, read as the reverse complement.
TTACATTTTTTGTTGACTAAATGAATTTAACATAAAAATAAAAATTATTTATTTTTTTTTACTGAAATTAGAAATATAAAAACTATTACACTCTTCGTTCAGAAAATTTTAAAGAATATTTAAAAATGTAGACATTTAATTTTAGAAGAAAAATTTACATTAATGCCACATGAATTACAGACAATTGATTTCCTGCATGAAATATTTAGCAGAAAAAAAGCTTTATTTCTTTCTTTAATATTATTTTCTGAAGTATGAAATATTAAATCTGAAAAAAAAAACTTAAATAATTAAATTAACCATTGGCACTTTTTTTTTACATATTTTGTTTTTGTTTGAAAAAACACTTTTTTTAAAAATATTTCTTTTGTTTCAAAATTACGGGGAAAAATATTCACATTTTTTTGGTGACCAAATTAATTTTTAAAATGTCAGAATAAAAATTAAATATAAAAGGCTCATTTTTTTATTTTTGTTTTAATAAAAAATATTTTAGTAGCATTTGACATGTGTGATTTGATTTCTGTGACGTAATCTAGCAACCATCTTAAATCTTAGATGTTTGACGGAGCAAATGTAAACAATTGTCTCCATTGGCCAAAAAGTGTGAAAGGGAAAATTGGTGAACTTAAACTCAAAAAGTATGTATCAACCTGGCTTCCTTGTAGATATGTGTCCCTAGAAAGTTTGAATGGCGTAGCTTAAAAAAATGTAGGCATGCATGGCTTACAGTCACTCACAGATTGCGTTTTACATATATAGATTAAACGTGTCAGATTTTAGACCAAGAAAAATAATTATTCTCAGCAAAACATTTTTAATACAAAACTAGAAGACATCTTCAGTTTTCTAAAATAAAAACAAATAAAAACAAAAATTTTCATTAAAATCTGACTAAATTAACCTTCTCACTATTATCGAAATTTAAAAAAAATACCTTAAAAACCCCACTTTTTTGGCATTAAATAACCCACAGAGGTTGAGATTCCGTTAAACAAAACTCAGACTCTTTTACAGGTCTAAATTTTAAAATTTGCTGAGAAATTTCTATTCATCCTGTGATTGTAATTATCTTCATAAGCTTGTTCAATATTTCAGTTTTCATCATTTTATGAGGTGATAAAAAAGCTTGTTTTAATTGATTGTGTTTTTTGGCAGTGAAAGAGGAATTTTCACAAGAAATTCAGCAAGCATGCCCGAAAAAAAAAACAAAAAAAACAAGGTAAAAAATGTTGCTGAAAACACTATCTCAGACATTAAACTGTGCCTCTTGTATAACAAACAACTTATTTCATACTGTCACAAACAAAATTTAAGATTTTGTCCCAATATATGGCTCTTTTTGATGTTCTAATGAATTGTATCCTGACCAATGAAGCAAGTCTTTTTGCTTCTGTTTCAATTTCTCACAAGGGAAATTGTGATTACATTTATTCAAACTGGTCTCTTGTTCTTATTTCCTACTGTTATATAATGTTTCATATAGTATGTTTTTCCCCTTGCTCTTTTTGATGTTTCAATGAATTGCAACCTGACCAAGAAATAACTCTTATTTCATTGTCAGTTTTTTTTCTAGAGAAATCATTATAAATTCACATTTTTCTTGAGAATTCATAACAAATGTATTAAATACAATTTTATTAGATTCCATTGAATTATTATTTACAGGTTTAACTTTATGTTCACAAATATATAAAAATAGATGAACCAATTACAATGCAATATTTATCAATTATAATGAAATAACTATGAAAAACATGTTTCATTCATAAATTTATAAAAATGTCTTTAAACAAGATAATTTGAAGAAATGCATATAGAGTAGCTGCAATTATAGATTTTGAAAAAAAAATGTATTTTTTAACCAATTTCTTTTATTTCCTCACACCAATATTAACTAAAATAGATTGCAAGCATTTGAATCTACACCCCCACCTTGAGAACTGAGAACTGACATCAAAAACGTTCTATTTATTAGACTATGTATTTCCAAAAACCTTTTGAACAGGAGTAGAAGTTTATCACTTATTCCCAGCTCCTCCAAAATGAGTACCTTGCATCATTGTGGCATTATAGCCTTGCTTAAAGTGAATTTATTAAAAAAAAATTGTTAATTCTTAAGAAAATTCTAATAATTGTTTTGTACAATAAAATTACATTTAATTGATTTTGGTCAACAAACAGTTAAAGGGGGGCAACTTTTTTCTTCTACTCTATGTATAATACTATGACATGCTTTGTTTATTGAATATTCTTCTATGTGCCTTGTCCCTTCAGGACGTAGGCGATAATGGCTTTCCACGTTTCCCTATCCTTGGTGGCTCTGTGCATGCCTTTTCCTATTACACCATGCATTCCTTGTTCCGTCATCCACCTGATTAGGTCCTTCAAATATGTTATCCATTGCTTTCCCCTGTCTCTTTTTTCCTTAATCTGGCCTGTTGGTATCAGATTCTCCAAGCCCTCCTTCCTCATTGTGTGTCCCAGGACCAGCTGTCTCTTCCTGATGCTCAGTATTAATTTCCTTTTTGTTTCCATCTTTTCCAAGACCTCATCATTGCTCACATGCTCGATCCATGATATTCACAGCATCCTTCTGTAGAACCACATTTCAGTTGCTTCAAGTTTTTTCATCATCTTTGATGATATTGTCCAGCATTTACTGCCATATTGAAGGATGGACAGCATGTAGCAATCCAGTACTCTCTTCCTTGTTTCTAGTGAAATTGTCCCGTTTCTTAATACCTTACTCAACTTCTGGAATGCTTTCTTCGCCATGCCAATTCGCCTTCTGATCTCTGAATCACACTTTCCATTATAACACTTCCCAGGTATTTAAATTTTTGTACCTGCTTGATTCTTGTATCCACGACATGACAAGTCTTTTAAAGGGGCTACGAACCAACATGACATCCTCCATTCTTCAAAACCATTATGATTCGTGTGTCCACTGCTGACGTCAAATTTGCAATTTCAGATGGTGTGATTGATCGGCAAGCCCTTACAATTGCTTCCCACAGTATTTGTAAGCTAGTGAATTGCTTGTTTTCAGCATAAATCTTCCTCTTGACACTGGACCACAAATTTTCTATCGGGTTTAAATCAGGACTGTTTGGAGGCCATACCATTACATTTTGCCCTTTGAACCCATAGGTTTGATAGGTGGTACTTCTTGATTTACACACTGGAGCATTATCCTGCTGAAATATAAACAATCTTCTTTTTTGAAGTGGCTGTTCATCAAGCCAAGGAAGGAAGGCATCTTCCAAAAGCCTACAATAGGCATTTGAATTTTGTTTTGTGCCTGTTGGTATTTTGTATGGGCCTATTAGTCCATTTCCGCAAATCCCAGCCCAAAACACCACCCTGTTGTTGATGAATGCATTCTCCTGTTGGTCGACCATTTAACACCCATCCAGATGACCACCCATCAGGCCCATCAAGGGTAGCATGGCACTTATTGGTGAAAATCACATTGCTAAAATTGGTCTTCAGGTAACTGTGTGCCAATTCAACTTTTTTCATCTTGTGTGCTTTGCTCAATTGGGGGTCTCTTGATCAGAGTCTTCACTTTGAAAAGGGTCTTGAGGACCTCACAACAGGTAGTTTTACCAACTTTGGGCACTCCTGCATTTTCAAAAAATTTTTTACTGGTGGCATGGGGCCCCTTCATGTTTAATTTTACAAATATCTCTGGCAAATGTGATCTTTTAGGAATCTTTCTGCATGCATTACCGTCAAAGACGAATGCTTTGATTGTATAGTGGTCTCCATGTCTCATTTTATTAAGACCCTTTTTCTTTCCCATATAAAGGATTTATATTGTGATTGCTTAATCAGACTGAACACTTGACACTGCACCTTCTTACATACTTCAAGAAAAAAACTATGTTACTTTACAAATTTTGTTTATCGATCATATTCTATTGTCTGAAAGTATAATTTAATCTGCGAGAAATACAAAATCTGAAGAAAAACAACAATTTATTTACATTTTTAATAAAAAATAACTTTGCATAATCAAGCAGAACGCACTGTATAGATAAGCGGTTGGTGAACAAGTACTGGGTATTTTTACACAAGCTTGTTAAATTGTTCTCAGTTTTGATTGGCCAGAAAAATTTTTAACACTGATTTGTAAAATTTGCTTTTGTTTTTTTGTTTTTCTTTGAAATTGTTTTCAGCGATTTTGATCCAATATTGCGTGTGTACAATTCCAATTTTTAGTGATAAGAAATATGATGCAGACCATAAAGTTCTGTTTATTGTTTTCTGTCCAATCAGAATTCATAATTACTATTTTTCCAATGGCTCATGAAATTTGTTTTTTTTTTCTTCTTCAAAATGTCTTCAGCGATTTGATCCGTAATCCGCATTTGTTATTTAATATGTATGATTTTTTTTTTCTTGTGATTTGAGCGTTTGAGTTTACTGTGAGAGTGTGTATGCAACAATAAACAAAACATTCATGACTTCTGACACTTTTTTCACCTGTAGTGAACCAATCAGTTGCCTAGGATGTGTTCTTAAAAGGTCAAGTTTCAAAGGTTGTGCTCCTTACAGTAAAAAGAAAAAAAAAACTATATAAACATTTTTGGCATAGTACACAATTCTTTCATCTCACTTCCATGATGTTTCCTGTGCCTTACGTTTTAACATTCAACAGGCTTTGCAAACTTTTTCCACTGGTTCATACCTAATGCATTCTTTCTTTGCAAAGAGGAGTGAAAGAAAGGGAGTTTCATTTTTAATTTAAATTTAATTTTTTAATTTTCATGTAATTTTTGTCAATTCATATGCTCTTGATAAATTTAAAAATAGTACTCTAACATTATAATATTTAACTTACACGAACTTCATGTAAACTAGAATTCAAATCTCTTAAGCAGTCAGATTGCATAATGCATGGAATTCATAAAGTTGTGCCAACGACGTAGGATAGTAGTACGATGGATACATTGACTGGAAGGAACTCGATAAAAAAAAAGTCACAAGTTTATTTGCCTGAAGAGAGTCAACTTTAGACTCGAAACACAAGTAGCGTCACAAATACCATTAAGGACACTTAATGTATCATAACATGTATGATAACAACAATAAATATACACTTTAAAGAAAACTTTCACGGCCTCTCACAGTTTTTGCACAAACATATTCTTCAACACATAAATAAAACGAGAATTACCTCCCTTGAGTTGCACATTTTGTTCTTGTCTTCTTAATTCGAAAACGTTCATTTATTTAAAGTTCTACATTGTTTTTCTTTTCTCCTAAACAAGCTTCTTTCTCTCAAGGAAAATAAATCCGACGAAAAAAAACCAAAAAACACGTAAGTTGAATATTCTCTTTATTTCTTTGTTTACAAATTCAGACATAAATATTTCTTGACTTGCATCAATCGAGCTAAAAAAAAAAAAGTTAAAACATGATAAAATCTTACATGTTTTAATTTTTTACTTTTTTAGTTTTATGATATCCTTTTGGAAACTGATTCCGTTCTTTTTTTTTATTCCGCTTCCGTGTTTTTAACCATAAAATTAATTTTTAGCTCACAATCATTTTTTTTGTAATTCATAAAAAGGATAATTTAATTTCCAAAAAATTTTTACACCACGAAACAGGTTTCATGCTGCATAGTGCTTGATTAAAAAAAATTTTTCGAAGCCTGAAAAAAGCACAATAAACATGAGATTATTTTATTTCTTTATTATAGCGTGATTTTTATTTTACAAAACCACTTTATTCTTTCTATAAACATTTTTGTAATATTCACCAATAATTTTATCAAGAGGACGTTTGATTTGCTGGAAAATCATTGTTGCATTTTTTAAAACGTTTTTAGATAAATTTCATTAAATTTTTTAATTTAGTTAATATCTTTATGAATTTTTTATTTTTAGTTTCAGTATTCATAAGATTTCTTTTCAATTTAAAGAACTTATTTAATAAGATTCTGAGATGAACAACTTTTAAGACATCTGAAGTAGACTCTGTGAAAGATCAGGTAAAAACGGTCATTCATTTATTTTTTATAATGGAATTATGAAAGAGAAATGTCCTTTTTTGTTTGGTTGCAGAAATTGGCATAGTTGTAACAGAATCATTATTCCTTTTTTTTTCTTACAAGATATTTCTGGATTAAGGACATTTAGATCTTCCATAATTCAGCAGGCACATGACTGAGCAGAAAAAAAGATTGTATTTATTGGTAGATATAAAGGTACTGTTTCTATTTTAGCATGTTAAAAAAAAATAATAATCAATTAAAAAGTTGAATGTTAATCAATTCTCTGGCAAAAAAAACCCCCAACATTTTGTCAACTATAGTTACAAAAAAAAAATGAGAGCATTAATTTTTCCTTACTGCGCATGCGCAGTTGTATATGAAAACAGGATTTGTGTCTTGTTAATCCGGAACGAAAAAATAAACACATCATTAAATTGTTTTGTTTTCGTATAAAATTTTTCCTTAGCTTCACACTTTTTAACATTTTGCACATAAATAGCTACTGATAGCGTCTGCCACCCAGACACCCCACAGGAACCTGACAAACTTTTTAGTTCGTTTGTGAATATTGGCTGGAAAAAATTGTAGGTACCTCTGCTAAATCGCGGGAAAATTTGCATAGTTACTTTTTGATTGAATTTTTAAAAATGAAAACGGGTTTTCTTGAAACTTTCATTTTAGTTCTTATTGAAAGCTAAATGATTAAATTTACTCTTTCTATTAAGCAAAATATTCTCTAGTTTATTCCAAACAAATTGATTGGAATATAAAAGTGTGAGATTCTTTTATAATTTTTAAATTTTGCCGCCATTTTTGAGCGATCGCCACATTTGTAAACAAAAGTTAATTCTTGGTTTTAAAAACCTTGCAAAAATAAAATATGTATCTGTGACACATAATTTTTGGAAAATTAGCAAATTTTATATTTAATTAATCTGATTTATTTGCACAAATATTACTTATTAATTTCGTGTAATTTAGAATAAAAATATTTCTTAATCGCAGATTTGAAGTTTTTTACCTTTCCGCGGTAAATCAATAACCCTTGAACTGGTTCTTGATCAGAGATAAAAGTGTATGGCGTTTATAAGTGACAAAATTGTATAATTTTTTTTTCGGGTAAGGGAGGAAACTCTGACCTTTTAGTTTTCACATAGAAATTACCATACAAAAAAACTTCAAATGCACAAAAAAAATATTTAATTATTTTAAAAATATGAATGCCAAAAGATTTTGTTATACTTTTTAATTTTTGATAGGCAATATAATCATCAATTCTTAAGTAAAAAAAAATTAACTGCAACAAATTATTGATGATTGTAAAAATATTTTTGAAACTTTATAAATTATTATAATAAAAAAAATGAAAACAATTCTTTTAAAATTTCATTAGTAATCTAAAAATATTTTTTTTTTTTTTTTCAGACTATAATTTCCTTAATTTTTATAATTTATTCAAGGAATTAAAAGCTTATCAAATTAAATAATATCAGAGTTTTATTGCATTTTTTTATTTTACTCTTCTGAGCAGATTTTCAGATACAGAGGCCAATTTAAAAAAGTTTTAAGGCATTTTTTTTATTTTACTATTTGGAGCAGATTTTTAGGAAAATGGTCTGGTAATTAAAAAACAAATTACATGATTTACATTCCCCAAAAATTGGTATAGATTATGTATTTCAGAAGTTTTATGCAATTAATTAGCGTGAGGTGTTACAGATGCAAAAAAAAAAAAAATTTTTTTCCAAGATTTTTTAAAAATGATAATTGCATAAATGATTTCATTCATTTGTGAATAATTCCTGAAAGTTTCATTAAAATCAGACAATGTTGATTTTTGCAAGAATTTTTAAATTAATGTATCTTTTAATGCCAAAAAAATGACTTCAGTAACATTACATTTTGCTTAATAGTCACATTGCGTAAACATAGCGTGAATTGCTGACAGAAGACGAAAAAAATTTTAACTGAAATTTCAAACATGTTAAAAAGGACTAAAAACTTAAAAAAAAATGACATCAAAATTTGATCTTTCTTCTTGATAATAACATTATTTTGATGATAAAACTTTGTTTTTATTAAGCTTGAGCCCTTCTAACTTCATACTATGTTGTTTTTTGGCTATTGAGTGGAGGTACCTTGATTAAATTTACTAATTTCAGTATGCAAAATATTCTGGTGGATTTCAAACAGAAATTATATTGATTGGAATTTAAAATTTGTCAATTTTTGTTTAATGTTTACATTTTTAGGCCATTTTAAAGCAATAGACACATTTGTAAACAAACATTAATTCTTAGTTTTAAAAATCTTGCTAAAATAAAATATACATCTGTGACATTTTTGAAAATTAGCAAATTTAATGTTAAATTAATCTGATTTACACAAGTATTATTTATAGCATGAAATTTAGAATAAAACTATTTCTTAAACACAGATTTGAACTTTCTAACCTTTCCACGGATTTTGTAATGTGTTGACAGATGCAAGATAAGTGCATGATGATCACAAGTAACCTAATTGTGCAAATTTTTTTCCAGTAATGGGAAGAAACCCTGAAATACATGACTTTTTCATTTACACAAGGAATTATCATACAAAGGAAAAACTTCAAATACACAAAAAGCAGAAATTAGAAAGTATCTTAAAAATAGGAAGGCACAACGATTTGTATTAAAGTTTTTCATTTTTGATTATTAGATATAATTTTAACTTAATAAGTTCATAAACTAATCCCAACAAATATTTAAAATTAGTTTTTAAACTTTATAAATCATTATAATTAAAAAGAAAAACATGAAAACAGTTCTTTGAAAATTACATTACTTTAAAAAAGTTTTTTCCTTCAGACATGTCATAGTTATATTGCATTTTTTATTTTACTTAGAGGCAAAATGTTTTAAAGAAATAATAGATGATTTACCATTGAGTTCTGTGTTTAACTAATATAACCAATTTTCACAAAATTCAATTTCTTAAAATTTCATGAATTTACATGGAGGGTGGTAATGGAGGTAAAAAAAAAAGTATTTTTAAGAAGATATTTTATAAGTAATAAATTCAAAAAATTATTCATTAATTTGTGAGTAAGTCCTAAATGTTTCTTTAAAACTGACAATTGACATTTGCAATTTTTAAATTAATGTTTGTCACAGGGAAAAAGTGAACTATATCATATTACATTTTCTATTGTAAACTCTCATAGCAATTTCATTATCCACTAAGTAAAATCAGAACAAGATTTTTTACCAAAATTTAGAATGTGTTAGAAAGGATTAAAAAATTTAAACAATTAATTAAAAAATTCCTCTTAATAATGACATAGACATTTTAATGGTAAAGTTTGTTTTTATTAAGTCTGGGGCCTTTTTAATTCATACTATGCAGTTTTTTCCTCAATTTAGTGGAGGTACCTACTTTACATTGAATTTTAATGAACATGTCAAAGTTTTCATTCAGAAACAGTGCTACTCCAATAATTGTCACCTCACATTAAATGCTCGTTTTTTAGTATTATGCACCTCCTCTAATTTTTGATACCAAGGTTTAAAATGAATTTTAATAAATTAAAAATCTTTCATTTTAGCTGTGGTACAGTGGATATCTGCTCGGAACGAGAAATCGGGGAGCCAAGTTCGAATTCCAGCTGAATTTATTGCATTCACTTATGCGCAAATACTCTTGGGAAAGGTATTAATCTGTTTATTCCTTCCAGTTATGGGTTAAATAACAGGACACATTGAGTTCTATAGCCTTGGTCAGCAACCAGTCTACTGCAGAAAGCAATGGCAACCTACTGTGAGACAATCTTCTGCCCAGTCAGTCATGTCTCTGTCGAGACATGGTCGCCCAAGCTTGTACCACATATGGCACTCAACTGACTGACTGACCTCCACTAATTCACTTAAAAAACAGCATAGTATGAAGAAAAAAACCCAAACCTAATAAAAGCAAAATATTTATTATCATTAAGAGGAAAGTTCAAAGTATTTTAAAATTCTTTTTCAATTCTTTCTTACATGTTTGAAATTTTGGAAAAAAGCTTGTTTTTCTTTCATCCGTGAGTGATGCAATTTTTATATAAGTTTACTGTAGCAAATGTAATATTACACAACTCAAATTTTTGCCAGTGAAAAACACATTAATCTGGAAATTCTTGCCAAAATCAAATAATTTTTACATTTTAATGAAACTTTGATGACTTATTCAGAAATGAAGGAAATCTTTTTCTTTCTTTTTTTAATTATTGACCCACCAGAAACTTTTAATTATTAATTAAATGCAGGATTCATTGATGAATGTTAATCAACTTCTTACTTTTTTTTTAATTAGCTCCTTTTCAGAAAATCTACTCCAAATTGTGAAAACAAAGATGCAATAAAGCTATGCCATTTTTTATTTAGATAAACTTTTAATTGCTTTTATAAATATTAAGAATATTATAGTCTGAAGAGAGAATTGTTATTGATGAATAATGAAATTTTACAATAATTGTTTTCATTTTTATTATAGTAGTTTATAAAGTTTCAAAAATCTTTTCAAATTTCTTGCATTTCTCATTTCTTGGGGTAATAAAGATAATAGATGAAAACTGTATTTATTAATCAAAATCTGAAAAGCTTTGTACAGATAATCTCGCCTTAAGATTTTTAAAATAATTAAAACATTATTTCTGCATGCCGATGACCCCATATTTTTTTTTACAGAGGCTGAAAGGGGCCATATCATTAGGGCTCAGGTGCTACTGGAGGAATAGAAATTTCTGTGACATACGTATGGTCTACTAATAATCATATTTCTTTATAAATAAAGTGATAGGCATTCTGGGATTATAGTTATCTTCTTAAGCTTATTTGACATTTCAGTATTGGAAAAAATAACCAGGTAAGTATGATTTAAAAAGGGAGGGGGAGCAATTTTGTTATCGAAAATGCCAATACCTCAGATGTGTCTCTTGTATAGTAAACAACTCCTTCCTTACTGTCAACAAAGTTTAACATTATATATTTTTACTCCCAAAATATATAACTATTTGATGTTTCAATGAATTGAATCCTGACTAATGAAATAAGTTGTTTTGCTTCTCCATTTCTCATAAGGGAAATTATGACTACATTTATTCAAACTGGTCTCTTTATTTTGTTCTTATTTTGTTCGGCTATATAATGTTTCATATAGTATGGATATTTACCTTACTCCTCCACTGGAGCGAGATGTGACACAAGGTCTTTTTTGAGGTAGGGACATGGACGGGCTGAGGAACAAATTCCCCAGTAACCCTCAACCGCTGGATGAGCTGGCTCCGGTGACGAGCACATGGTCCACCCCTCTGCTGCAATGGGGTGGCACAGTCGCAGGTCACTGTTTCCCAAGACCAGGCATCTGTCAGTATAATTTTTTTTCTCAATAGCAACCCTGCCCTCATGGACAGAGCTACAACTGAGCCACACTTTGTCTTCAAGGACAGTGATGCAACTGAGAGATGATTAGGATCCCCACCTGATTTACACCTGTATGTCTTCTCTTTGTTCTTTCTGATGTTTCAGTGCATTGCAGCTTGACATCTATAACAGCTCTTTTACTTCTGTCAATTTCTTACAATGGAATTTATGATTACGTTTATTCAAATTTTTGACTTCATTTCCATTATTAAAATTGCTTCTTAATCAGTTTTGTTCCCTTAATGTTTAATTTTCTTGTTGCATAATATAGTAATAAGTATTCGATAAGTGTATATAGTTTATCTGGTGGTTCTAATTTCATTTCTTGGTTCAGGTAACCTCTTATACCTGCCTGAATTTCTTGCTGTAAGAAATATTATTGCATAATTTACTTAAATTCGTCTCTTCATCTTGGTTGTTATCAACACATTTTAACTGTTGGGTTTGTTTCCTTAATGACATGACAGGATATTTTCTAGAAGTGTTTGGTAAGTTTATTTATTTGTAAGTTTAATCACCAATTCAACCAATAAAATCCAGATACTGATTTTCTATTGAACAAACAAAAACAAAATTGTTATAATGCAGCGTTTCAACCCTAGCAAGGCACTGAAGTCACTAAGAGGAAATGGATTAAACAAAATTGTAGTGTTTTTTATGCCATGAATGTAACATGACATGTTGCAGCTCACTGAAACATGAATCTTTGTAATTGAATTTTGAAAAAATTCATGAAGTTTTTAATTTCTTTAATGAAGTATTTTCTTTGTTCACAGATATCAGTTTTCAAGCACGATAACAATCTTCAAATTTGAACAGACAACTGCATTCTTTGACTAAAGAAGACAATCATTCTTAGAAATGTGTGGATCTACAACTTGATAGCAGTCATATGAAAATGGTAAATTGCATAAAAAGTTGACAATCTTATTTCTTGCCAAGGTTGTTCTCTACAATTTTATTAAATTCACATTTCCACATTTCTGGAGTGTAACACCGTCCATGTCAAGTGTGCAGATAATCTTACAGAGTTTAATTTTGAAAAGATGCACAGATGCATATAATAGACGGAAACCATATTCTTGTAAAGTGGATCAGCATTCAGATACCATTTAAATTTAAAAGTACACACTGAAAGAAAAGAGCATTCTCATAGAATTCAAAGTTCAGAATTTCACTTGTTTACAAATAGCTGAGAAGGAATACAAATATATGGAGTAACTATTTAAATATTTCTCTGTTAAAAAGTGTCATAGAAGCACAGAGAGGAGAGAAAACGTTTTACTGTCAAGTGTGTGGTTCATTGTTTTCAGGGAAATCAATGTTAAAAGACCAAATGAGCATTCATACAAAAAAGAAAACATTTTCCTGTCAAGCATGTGGATTATCATTTTTGCAAGCTTCGCGTTTAAAAGTACACATGCGAATGCATACAGGAGAGAAACCATTTTCATGTCAAGTATGTGGATCAGCATTTTCCCAGAGTTCAAACTTAAGAGGGCATATGCGAATTCATACAGGAGAGAAACCATATCCTTGTCAAATGTGTGGATCAGCATTTTCAGAGAATTCCCATTTAAAACGGCATATGCGAATACATACAGGTGAGAAACCATATTCTTGTCAAGTCTGCGGATCAGCATATTCTGATACCTCCAGTTTAAAAAATCATATGCGAAAACATACCATAGAAAAACCATTTTCTTGCACTGTTTTTGAATCAGCACTTTCAAACAACTGCAATTTGAAAACCCACATGCAAGTCTATACAAGAAAGAAAACATTTTCTTGTGAAGTATGTGGATCAAAATTTTCACAGAATGAAAGTTTACAGATTCATATGCTGATACATACAGGAGAGAAACCATATTCTTGTCAAGTGTGCAAAACAGCATTTTCACACAGTTCAACTTTAAAAGCACATATGAGAAGACATACAGGGGAAAAAGCATTTACATGTCAAGTATGTGGGTCAGCATTTTCACAGAGATCACACTTAAGAGGACATATGCGTATACATACAGGAGAGAAACCATTTCCTTGTCCAATGTGTGAATCAACATTTTCTGAGAATTCCAATTTAAAACGGCATATGCGAATACATACAGGAGAGAAACCATATTCTTGTCAATACTGCGGATCAGCATTTTCTGATAATTCTAGTTTAAAAAAGCATGTACGAAGACATACCGGAGAAAAACCATTTTCTTGCACTGTTTGTGATTCAACATTTTCAAGCAACCGCAGTTTAAAAACGCACATGCAAGTCCATACAGGAGAAAAACCATTTTCATGTCAAGTATGTGGATTAGCATTTTCACAGAGTTCAAACTTAAGAGGACATATACGAATACATACAGGAGAGAAACCATTTTCTTGTGAAGTGTGTGGATCAGCATTTTCACAGCTTTCCACTTTAAAATCACATATGACCCTACATACAGGAATGAAACCATTTTCCTGTAAGTTGTGTAAGTCGACCTTTTTACGGAATTCTTTGTTAAAAGCACATATGCAAAAACATACTGAACAAAAAACCTTATGAATGGATTGTAGTGTAACAAATTTAAATAGTTGAACTTTGGAAACTACATCTGAAGTATTCTCTAGTTCAAGCATCATCAAGTGAACTATCTCAGTCTCTGGATGGAAAAGAATATGCTTTAAATATTTGTCTTAAGAAAAACAAAGTTGTATAAAATAAAAAAGTAAAATATCCGAATGAATTAATCAGTTCTGTTAAAATAATTTGTCATTTTAAGAAGAAAATGTCTGGCTTGTAAAAACATGAAGACTGAAATTTCATTTTTTTGTAAATTGTGTAAGTCAACCTTTTTATGAAATTCTTTGATAAAAGCATATATGCAAAGACACACTTAACACAAAACCTTAGGAATGGACTGTGGTGTAACAAATTTAAATAGTTGAGCTTTGAAAATCACATCTGAAGTATTCTGTAGTTCAAGCATTATCAAGTAAACCATCTCAGTCTCTGGATGGAAACATGTTGGTAACAACCAAGATGAGGGTAAATATATGAACTAGTCAGTATAAAAATAATTCCTAATTACTCATCTAAAAAAATTCAGACAAAAATTTCAAAACATTTTCAGCTGATAATAAATTATAGACGATAAATTGCTAATTTATGTATATTTTAGAGAATTTACATGAAACCTTTCATTGCTTTGACTTCAAAGATTTTTCTCCTTATTGATTTGTCATATTTTTCTTTTCTCATGTCTTATCAAAAATGAATTTTCAGATTAATATGTAGAAATTTTTAATTCTTATAAAAAAAAACTCAACATTATTTTAATTTTTTGTACATTATCTATATCAGGATTTCATGACATGTAAAAGACAAAAATATGTTTTATATTTTTCTCTTGAGAAAAACAAAGTTGTATAAAATAAAAAAGTAAAATATCCGAATAAATCAGTTCTGTCCTTGAAATTTCAGTGAATGAAAACAAAATATATGTACAAAATCAGTTAGCAAAAACAAATTCATCATTGAACAAGAAAATGTTTTATAATTTGAAAAAATGCAATTCGGGATTATTTTTGATTATTTAAAACTATTTTTATTCCATTTTAGAACCTTCAAAATTTTTGTTAAAAATTTTCTCTTTGTTTGCATCAGCAAGTGATGTTCAGTTATGTTACATGTTATAACAAAAGAAAAGAATGGTTGACCAAAACACAGAGATAAATCACCGACAAATATTTAATTTACAAAAAACACCAAATGACAATATACAAAATTTACAATTTTTTACATTCCCAACAGAAACATAGAGTTTAGTACTGGTAAGTGTCACGTGTAAGTGTTATGAAGGGAAAGGAAGGTGAGTCAAGTTTTTTTACCCAGTTAAGCTAGTAAAGTAGTTTAAGTGCTATACTTTTGGAAATCCTCAAATGTGTATACAAAGAATAATTATTTGGTCATTGAAAGAGTCAAAAAAAATCTATTTACCCATTTAGTTCCATGAGGTTCTCTTTCAGGTTTTAGTTGGTTGGCAACTTTTAGTAGAGATTCTTTCGGCTGGATATACAAATCTTTGAATCAAAGCCAGAGTTGATAATGTCAGCAAATCCTTTTAACTAACTACTCTTTTTTCAAAACCTATTTTTATAGGGGCTCACACCTAATTTGCATATTTCTTGAATCATTTTGAATTCTCTAGATTTTACTGGAATATTCTAGAATCTTCCAAACGTTCTGTTTCTAATTTCCCTACTTAACAACTATTTCATGAATTAAAACATTTTTGTAATAACAAGTAAGACTCAATAGAATCCCATACTATAACTTTTTAAATATTATTAATATTATTTTTTTATATATAAATGCATCCTCGTGACAATTAGTATAGAAAATTTTAACATCTTTTCATGGTAAAAAAAAAAAACATTGAATTTGGAATTCTTGTGAAAATCAAATGTCTGATTCCTGAAATTATTTTAGAAATTTTACTTTTTAAAATATCTTGGAATTAAGCTCGCTTATTAAATTTTATGAAATTTCAAGAAATTCATCTTTGTAATGCTTACTGGCAACATTACTTATGAGTAGGAATCTCCACTAAAAAATTAGCATGCCATGTTGCAAATATTTTTTTTCATAAATTCTTTATATTATCATTAAGAGGAAAGACAGTATAGATTTTTGGATAATTAAATTACTTTTTTTTTTTCTTTTTAGAATGTTTAAAATTTTGTTTAAGAATCTTGCATTTTTGGAATCCGTGAGTTGATCATAAAACTTGCATTGGAAATTTTAGCATTTGTTTTGAAGTGAAAGACATTGATTGGGATATTCTTGCAAAAATGATACAATTTTTTGGTTTTCATTATAATTTCAAGACTTATTCAGAAATTAATTACATTATTTTAAAAAATCTAGGTAAAAATATTTCATTATATTTCTTACCCCATCCCACCCTGACCCCACTAATTCAATTATAGAAAATTTTAAGAAATAAAAATTATATTAGTTAAAAGCAGAACTCCTTGCAGAATTTAATTCATCAATTTATTTTTGTAAAACATCACTCCTCTAATTCTTGAAAATCTACTCTGAATCACAAAATAAATACTGCAGTTAAACTAAAACATTATTTGATTAGAAAAAACTTCTATTTGCCTTTTTGAATAGGATATATTATAGAAACTATTCTCTTAGGAATTTTTTTAATGAATTTTACATGAAGTATTTTCTTTTACATTTTAATGGGAATAATTTTTAAAGTTTTGTATTAATTTGTACTGGTTAGGTGATATTCAGTAAAACTTACTTTAATCATAAATGGCAAAGCTACCTGCAATTCTGCACTCCCACCCAGTATTTTAAAAAGGATTTTTAATTATTTTGTGTGTATACATATATACATATATTAATGTTTGTAAATGCATGACATAATCAGAAAATAAGTGCAGTAACTATAGGAAGTTTAAAGCTTGAGTAACTAAAATTTAACAAATCATGTGTTTACTTAGAATGTAGTCTTCTTTTTTAAGATTATACCAGAAATAACTATACTTGGTGCTCATGCTATATTCAAGTAATTTTTTTTTTTAATCATATCACCCCAAGCAAGGCGGTAACACCACTGATGTGCAGGGGGCTACGTAATAGTGAAAAGATCAAGCCGGAAATCACATCCTAAACAGGGAACAAGGGATGAGACTCTTAACCTGTTCAATAGACGTGGGTGGAGTGTGAACCGGGCGATAGATAGATCTATCTACTCCAATTGAAAAAAAAAACTAAGTGAGAAGATTGGAAAAGAGAAAAACCGGAAACCACATCTTAAACAGGAAACAAGGGATGAGCCTCTTCACCTGTTCAATAGACGTGGGTGGAGTGTAAACCGGGCGATAGTTTAGTCTATCTACTCCAATTAAAAAAAAATGTGGCACCTGGATAAAAAATTAAATTTCTGGCTGTCAACACCTCCTTATAACATGAACCTCTGTTAAAAAATACATTTCTGTGATAATGTAAACTGAAAGTAATATTTTTTTAAATCAGACGATTTAAACTTTAAACCAGCTAATATTCCTCAAATCAAATCTCAGAAAGAATATTTTATTTTTGAAAAATTAATTAAAAGAATTATGTTGAATTTTGATAATTATAAAAAATGCTAAAATCAGCCATTTTCAGAAAGTAAAAACTCTTTTCAATCAATTTAAATTAATTTTGAAATAGAGCTAAGTATTTTGCTTATTGGAAATATAAAACTTAATCTATTAGCAAGAAATTAAAACTAAAACGAAAACTTCAAGAAAGTACATACATATCTTAAGGGTAGTGAGAGTGGATTAGGAGTGGACAATAGGAGCTTTGTTTATCACTGGAAGTTGTTAGAGAGTAATGAGGGAGAAAGTAAAGAATTTTTGGAGCTTTTTATCACTCAGTGAAGTACTTAGAATTACTGTGGGTGTGTTTTGTAAGCAGTCCTCCATCCAGTCTTTCTACCTCCTATGTGAAATAGGTTCCAGTTATCGTTCTTCTACCAACCTAGGAAACATGAAGGAAAAACATGTTAAAGTATGCTTGATAGTGATAATGCATACAAACCTTTATAAAATATCTTTAATTCTAATAGGAAATAATTGATTTTTTGTGAAATATCCTTTTGCTTATCTATAGTGTTAATTGATATGTAACTGCAAATTATTTTAGATGAAAATGACAAAAAATTATTGTCAAGAAATATTGATAATAATTTGGTCTTCCCACTGTAGTGATGATACACAGCCTTTTTTATTCATTGTATTTATTGTGTTTTTTGTTTCTTTTTTTAACATTTTGACTTTTTTCTGTATTGATTTAATTTATATCTATTTACTGTTAAGAAATATTTGACTGCATCAAATCAGGTCTTTTCAGTTTTTTCAGTGTACATCATATGAAGTGTGCTGAACAACAGTAATCCCTCCTATTCAATCAATTTGAAGTCCCCACATTTACAGCTGACAAGGTTGAATGCTTTGCTTGCAAATTCTCTTACAACTCAGCAATTGATGTGTCTGTAGTATCTACCCTCAATTTTCAGCCTAGAACAGAGGCTCTACTGAGGGATATATACATAACCCTGTCTCTGCATTGAGACATAATTTCCAAATTAGACTATCGTTAGGCAAGGGAAGGTAATGGAATCCCCACCATTATCCTAAAGAAATGTGCCCATGAGCTGGCCCAATTTTATCCAAGCTCTACAACTATTGCCACTCTACTTCCTACTTTCCAGCTTGTTGGATCTGCTCCTCTGTAGTTCCTGTTTGAAAGAATTCTGGTGAACACTCTGGACCTTCTATCACACAATTAGCCTTTTACTGCTTTTCAGCAAATTATTTAAGCTCTCACCAATGCTGAAATAGTTAAGCATCTTACTTCTCCCAGCTTTCTTTCTGACAAACAATATGGCTTCTGCTATACCAGGTCTACTGCTGATGTGGTCATTGCCATCACTAAGTGTGTATATCTGACTCTTAATAATAATAGTGAAGCTTGAGCTGTGGCTCTAGATATCTCAAAAGTGTTTGGCAGTGCTCATCATGCTGACCATCTAAGGTTCAGGACTATGGTGTAACTGGATGTTTGACTATCTAATTTGTTCTCATTTTCAGTTGAGACAATTCCAGATCATTTCACACAAACACAGGTGTCCTTCAAGGCTCTATCCTAGGTCCTATGCTGTTTCTGATCTTCAATCATTTTCCTGATGTAATCAGTTCTCAAGTAGGAATTTATGCACATAATACCACCATTTACTCCCATCTCAGTAGTAAATCCATAAAGGCTGACAGAGTAAGTCTCACTGAGCTCTTGAAAAGAACTTTCAATCAGTGGTTAACTGGAACAGGAAATGGCTTTTAAATTTGAATGCCTCTAGAACAAAACTGCTCTCCTTTTAACAAATTTTTTGGCCCACTCTCAAAATGGCTGATGGCAATTTCTAGAGATCAACACAGTGCACCTCCTTGTCATTGATTTTTCAACTGACCTAAAGTAGAACGTCTACAATGAATCAATAGCTGCACTTACTTCAAGAGAATTTTGGTTACTGTGTTATGTCAGGATGTTTTTCTTGTCAGAATCTGTCTTGCTCATTTATAAATGTACCATTTGTCTCTGCATTGAATATTGTTGCCATATCTGATAGGGTGCTCCTGCTATTCATTTTGAGGTCTTGACAAAATTCAAAGAAGAATCTGTAATGTAATCAATCCTGATTTGGCGGCAGTCATTTTCTAGCCAATTTGAAATGGCTTCCCTGTGTCTTTTCTACTAATATTTTCATGACAGCTACTCTAACAAGCTTTTTTTCATGCTGTACCAACCATATGAATTTTAGCATGGTACTAGATTGCCATCCAGATGTTGACTTTTTACCATTGAAATAGTTAAATATAATTGCTATTTCTACTTCATGATGGCTTTCACCCAGACTAAAAACATTGGCCCAAGGGACAGTGCAAAAAATCACGGAACTGGTAATAGCAGTACAATATTCTGCTCATTGGAGATTCTTGGATGGAGCGTGAGTAGAAAGAGATATTTACAGACACCATAATATGATAAGAGTTGTCAAGAGGGCAGAACTGCATAACATGGCAAGAGTCAGGCTTAGAAGTAAGAAGGTTAGAAAGATTGGTGACAGAGTTTTTCATCCAGTTAGCATGATTGGCATTAAAGTTTTAGCAGACAGATACAGAGACGCATATAGGAGTGTACAGGAGATTCAAGAGAGATCTCCGTAGACAGTGGGAGATGTTCGCTGGCATAAACGCCCAGTCTATGCATCAGGACATTGTAGTCCTTCCTAAAGAGAGGAAGTGATCCTGGAATTGAGAATACAGTATTGAGGTAAGTTTCACAGAGAGCTAGGATGTCAGGGGTCATTTTATAGAGGAATGATTCATCACTGCAAAAGTTGTTATGAATACCATGGATGTCAGATGTTGAGTTTAGCTGGTTTTTTTTTTTTTTTTTTTTTTTGTTTGGCTGGTGTAGTTTTATATCATTCTGTATTTTCATGATTTAGAGTTATTTTGGTAAGGAGAAGCCTAAAGTAGCAATGTTTGGGAAGGGATCTGGTGCAGACTGCGCTATAATGGTTCCTAAACGGATACACTTGCATGACATGGCAAGAACTCCAATATTATTCAACTGTTGGTCAGAGTAGCCTCTGAAGACTCTACACAAGTGTTTGAGATCTCAAGTACCAGTCAGAAACAGAAACCAGAAAACTGCCTGCCATCAGTATGAAGAGATGTTTCCATTGTACCCACACCTCACAAAAATCTCTGGACAGCACCACTGTAAAAACCTGAAGAAAGAAAAGAAACTGAGAATCCTTTTCTTAAGGAATGAGCCTCTACTATTGTTTGAGAAACATGGGAGGAGTATGAACCAGGCTATAGGTTTATCTACTCTTATTAGCAAAAAATGTTAAATCTTTCTTGCCAAATCCCTGCCTTACAAACATTTATCTTAATAATATTTTAAAAATTCAGCACATGATGTTACTTATGGTAACTAAATATTTGGAAATTGCTTTATTTGGTTTCCACGAGTTTATAGTAAACATCTGAAAAATTACACTTTAAAATCCCAGTTGTAATGACATCTTTTCCTTTTGTCTAAAATCAACTTGTAGTTTCTGTTCTTATCAATTTAATGTGATTCTCTCTTTTCATTTCTATCTTCTTTCTTTAATTTTCTCACTGAAACCAAGTAGTGTTTTTTCCTCTCTTTTCACATGTTCAAAATAGAATAGTCCATTATTTATGTGGTATTGACAATTTGTAACATTCATGTGAACTAACAATGAAATGGACAAGCATAATTATCATAGGATTCTGAAAGTTTTATATCATGGATATGAGTTACACAACAAAGTTTGTGTTTTTTTTTTTTAATAATGAGGTATTTTCTTCAAAGATATTCCTCATGGAGAATAACAATTTTAAATTTGAACAGATACAGACAATCTTCAACTGCAAAAGAATAAAGCATATTCTCAGACAGGTATATCTACTTTTTCCCAACGTTCATATCAAAATGGTCAATAGAATAAAAAGTTGACCATCCGATTTTTCACCAACCTTATGCTTTATCATTTCTGCTAAATTCACATTTTCAAAAACCCATGCAAACATGCACTGGAGAATAAAAAATACATTTTAAAATAATTATAACAATGCATTCTCACATGCTTTCTTAGATCAATACCGCAACAATAACAATTACAATATGTTTGTTTTTTGTAATTCACTCCTGATGATGTTCTCGAAGGAGATCTAGAATCTATGGGTTGGAAAAGATTGTGGCACCTTCCTTGATCAAATTCATCTTGTCAAGAAACAAGTTAAAAAACTAGAAAGGATTATTATAGAAATAGACAGACATATGTCTATATTATTCAATGAAATGTTCCTTAGTAAATTTTAATAATCAACAAATGCTATTTTAGACTATATATTTTGGGACATTTATTACATATTTCATTTATTTTTTAGATGTGTAGATCTACTTTTGCATACATTCATATCAAAATTGTCAATAGAATAAAAAGTTGACCATCCAATTTTTCACCAACCTTTTGCTTTATTATTTCTGCTAAATTCACATTTTCAAAAACCCATGTAAATATGCACTGGAGAATGAAAAATACATTTTAGAATAATTGTAACAATGCATTCTCACATGCTTTTAAAAATCAATACCACATGATAACAATTACAACATGTTTGTTTTTAGTAATTCATTCCTGAGGATGTGCTCAGGGAGATCTAGAATACATGGGTTGGAAAAGATTGTGTCACCTTCTTTGATCAAAATCTTCTTCTCAAGAAACTGGTTACAGAATTAAAAAGGGTTATTATAAAAATAAATATACATATATGTCTATATTATTCAGTGAACCATTTCTTGGTAAATTTTTATAAACAACAAATGTTAGATTATATTTTGCAACATTTAGTAGATATTTCATTTTATTAAAGAATAAAAATTTCAATCAAATCGATCTGTTATCTTTGAATTCTTAATACATGTGTATTGATCAAAAGTCTACATAGTATTTTGTGCAATAGGCTGAAAGAAATACAGTGAGATGATATAAATGCTTTACTGTTCCGCACTCAAACAGTGAAAACTGTTTTTAAGGAAGGCCAAAATACATGTATCATTGCTATCCAAATTTGGTACTAAAATAAAATACATTTGAACCAATCAAAACTGGTTACCTCTTATTTCAAACAGGTTTCTCTAGGAGCCTATCTTAAAGTATAAATTCTCTGATTTTTAATACTGAAAATGTATTTGGCACAACTGACAATCTGACTTCTTTTCTAGATATTTTGTTATACACTCAAACATTGATTAGAGAATTTGAAGATAATGATGAAATCTAAAGAAGACTCTCCAATGTTCTAAGTCTTAACCTGACATCTCAGTTTCAGTCTTCTTGCCAATATTACAATGTACCTACCCTGTTACTTTTCTATAAATACTTTCATGGTTATTGTTCTAAGTAACTTTCCTTGATTAACTTTATGAATTTATGTTTTCTTTTTTTTTTCTCAGAGGTTGGTGTATTCAAATAATTTCAAAACAAATATTCTAACAAATCTGGCATTTCAGATTCAGTAACTTTTACTTCTTCATAGCATGACTCACTTTCACCCTTATGAATATTTTCATGTTGATTGTCTTGATGTTCTTTGAGAAAAAAAAAACCTTCATGCAACAACCTTTGAGAAAAAATGAAAAGATCTATTTATCTCCTGAGTGTCTCTTGGATATAACATTCAGTTAAATGCTATACACGATACACACTTTATGATCATGTCTGGAATGAGACATGACTGACTGGGCAGAAGATTTTCCCACAGTAGGTTGCCATTGCTTTCTGCAGTCGACTAGTTGTGAACCAAAGCTATAGAACATAATCTATCCTTCTATTTAACCCATAATTGGAGAGAGAAGAGATGGATTAATACCATTTGCACATAAGTGAATGCAACGAATGTCATTGGAACTCGGCTCTCCAACTTCTCGTTCTGATCTAATATCCACTGCACCACAACACACATTTACTAATATTACTATGTTGGACATATAGCAATAGTTACCACATGAGTGTCACTTGGACATTTAGTAATGTTAGTAAAGTCCCTTTAATTTCACACAGTTGTGTTTGTGAAAATTTCTTACAATTCTTTTCTTTCTTGGTTTTCCAACTGCAGGTGAATTTTCACTTGAACTTTTAGGTATTTACTTGACACAACTAAGGCAGAAAGTGACACACGGTTGTTTTTCATGTAGTGAACCCATATACATGAACATGCATTATGGGTCAAGTACAAGAATTGCCCAGTCCCTGCCAGCACTTACATGCTAATATTTGTATTACACAGACTCAAGCTCTCTTTGTGCAATGAAGAAGGTGCTCCTGCAAGGTTGGAATCCCAGGAGCCAGTTGCTGCTTCTCATCTCAATTCAGAAGAAAACAGACACCATGCTTTTCTCTTAATCAAAAGGGTAAAGATATTTTAATTCATGTTTATTGTGAATAAATGTCTTAGTGACTCATAAGCAGTATTTCTCTGATTATTGTCCCTTCTTCCACTTCCATTATTAAATTGTTGTTTTGAGTCAATTCAGAAAGGACAACTTGGTTGTTTTATTTCATCATGACTGTCACGTATTACTTGATATGAAAAAAATGTATTTTGCAAATATACACCTGAATTTTATGAAATCAAAATTTAACAGAGTTAATTGAGAAACTGTTACTGGGAATACATTTACCTCTCTTTGAACATTCTTCTTCTATGTATCATGTCCTTTCAGATGGCAGGTGAGTATGGCTCTCCACAATTACCTGTTTTTGTAGCTCATAGTTAGGTTTGTCTGCCAACCATTTCCACAATCTCACTAGGTAGGTTATTTACGGATTTCTTTTGTTCGTCAATATATCCTTTGAGTGCCGAATTCTCAAAGCGTATTTTTCACATTATTCACTTGAAATTTCAAGTGTAATGTACTTTTTTCCATCATCCTTAAAGCTTCCTCATTACATGTTAATTTTGTTGATTAAAAATTTATAAGTTATTAAAATTAATAAATAAAAAGAAATGAAAACAACTCTTGTAAAATACATTCATTAAAAATTGTTTTCTTAAAACAATAGCGTCCATGATATAAGATAATCTTATAAAATTCTTTCAAATTAAATAATGTGTTACGTATAAGTAATTTTTTATTATACAATTCAGTGCAGATTTTCAGTAACTAAAAATCATCTTCTCCAAAAGAAAATGATGATTTAAATTCTCCAAGAAATTTTGATTTTTTTAAATTAATATAAACAATGTCAGTCATCATCTTCTGTCATCTTAATTCTTGATTTTTTTATTTTTCTCTTTCTTTAATAATCTTTTCTTTTTTTCCTCATATTTTCTCAAACACAATAAATCCTTCCTTCTATTTTTGTGGTTTTATTTCCTTCCTTGGAGTGAAATTTTAAAACAAAAAAAAATTTTAAATTATTCACAGTGTGTGTGTGCATGTTAGATTGTTTTAGCGAATCTGTTGTGATAGCAAGTAGTTAGAACAGGTTTTAATGGAAAAGCCGTAACTATTTCAACTACAGGAGAAACCCAGACAGATTTCATGATAAGCGCAATTATGTGGCCTGATGATTGTGCTTAGCATGAAACAGTCTGTTGCCCTTGGATGTTGACTTCACTGTTCACTCTTATATATATATATATATATATATATATATATATCAGTGAAGAGGAATCAAGGTTTTACAGTTTTGAGTCTCACTGGCACTTACTCTTTCTTTATAAACAGTGCTCAATACAATAAAATATTGTAGAGCTTAATGCAATCATATAATTATGAATTAAATTGCAATGCACATTTAATTCATAATTATATCATTTATATATATTAAGAGAAACAGGGTTTGTTCCAATAAGAGATGTGAAAAGTTGTGAGTGCTTTTTTGAAGTGTAGATTTATTTTTATTAGTATTATTAATATTATTTATCTTTTGCATAATATATTAAGTGTTCATAATTATATTTGTGTTGCTACACATATTTTGAGTCCAGAATTGTCTCTCTTCAGGTGAATAAATTTCTGACTTTACATATCGAGATCCATTTGTCTTTCTGACAGTCGAAAATACCATGTATATATATAGTTGATGAACAGGTCAGAGTGTATGTTTGTGTACTGGGAATTTTCTCACAAGCTTGTTAAATTTTTCTTAGCTTTGAGAATTGCACACTTTTCATTGGCCAGAAAATGTTTTAACACTGATTTGTGAAATTTCCTTTTGTTTCTTCGAAATTGTTTTCAGCAATTTTGATCCAGTTTTGCCTGTGTACAATTTCACTTTTTACTGATAAGAAATATGATGCAGGTCATAAAGTTCTGTTTATTGTATTCTGTACAATCGGAATCCAGAATTGCTATTTTTTATAATGGCTTGTGAAATTTGTTTTGTTCTTTTTTTTTCTTCAAAATGTCTTCAGTGATTTGATCCATAATCTTAGCCATCACTTGTTATTTGATACGTATAATTTTTTTTTGTGACCTGAGTGTTTGAATTTAGTGTGAAAGTGTGTGTGTTCATAATAACAATAAATCTACACTTTGAACAAAACGTTCATGACTTCTGACACTTTTTTCACATATATATAATGTAGTGAAGTCAAACAATCAGGTGCCAAGGATGTGTTTTTTTACTGGTTCATACCCAATGCATTCTTTGGAAAGAGGAGTGAGAGAAAGGAATTTTCATTTTTTTAATTTAAATTTAACTTTTTCTTTTTCATGTGTTTTGTCAATTCGTATTATGAATTTGATAAATTTAAAAACAGCACCCTAACATTATAACATTTAACTTACACAAATTTCATGTGAATTTGAATTAAAATCTCTTAAACAGTCAAATTGTGTAATGCATGAAAATCTTAGTTATGCCAACAACATAGAATAGTATGGATATTTAATACATATATATATATATATATATATATATATATATATATAGTAGCCATACTAATTTCAAGGTTTCTACTTTACATATATATAAAGTAGAATCCTTGAAATTTGGTAAGGTAAATTCCAATAGAGACAAACTCCAAATAGAATAACAATGTTAAAATTTATTGTTAGATTTAACAGTGTATTACAATTAAAAAAGAAAAGTTAGATAGTTTTACAATTCCATTAGTAATAATATATTTCACGGCTGCATCCACCGTTCATCAGACCAAATTCATGCGATAATCAATGTTTCAAATTTATCCAGACAAATTAAGTGAGATAGAAAAAGGAAAAATAAATATTAAAAAGAAAAGGGAAGGATAAGGGGAAAGGGAGTTTAACTTAACGTATTAGATCTTAGCTTCATGCAGTGTCTTTGAACAGAGTTGCCAATTGTCTGTTTTAGATGTATGACATTGAAGTTTAAAATGTAAAATTTAAGTTTAATTTATGCTCAAAGAATTAATTTTTAGTTTTTTGATTTCATCTTAATCATTATAATAATAGTAGTATTATAATATATTTGTAATAATAATAACATGGTAATAAAGAAATTAAAATCTAGAAACCTAAAACTAATAATAATTAAAAAATTAAAGAATTGTAAAGTTAAAAAAATAATAATTAAAAGTAATTAAAAATATAACAAAAAATAAAAAATTTATGAAGTAAATAAATAACTAAAAATATATAAGCAATAATAGAAAAATTAATAATATTAAAAATAATATAAAAATGTTAATAATAAAGATAAATATAAAAATACTAAAAATGATAATAATGAAGATAACATATGACGATAAATGAATAAAAATTAATAATAATTATTTATAATATAGAAACTAATTTAAAAAATGAGATATAAAATATTATATATATATACTTATATTTAAATAAATTTAATATATAACTACACTTAATAAAAGAAAATAATGATAATCATAATAATAACATAGTAGTAAAGTACCTATGATAGCAATAATGATATAAAATTTTGGGGGGTGTATTAAGTCTTAAATTGGACATTCTAGATTATTTTCAAAAACAAATTTTAAGTGTAATTTTGATCTGTTAAGTGATCTTAAACCTATTTATATGTCTATATTTAAAAATCAGTTCATTTCTCTGGTTCAAAA
Source organism: Ascarosepion bandense (assembly GCA_037127315.1). NCBI lineage: Eukaryota > Metazoa > Mollusca > Cephalopoda > Sepiida > Sepiidae > Ascarosepion > Ascarosepion bandense. The sequence continues at coordinate 1,115,453 of JBBBDQ010001586.1, read as the reverse complement.
GTTCATTTGGATCTCTATATTTGATAATAGCTATTTTCTTCTCCAAGCATAGATTACATCTGTACCTGAAGTTGTTGGGAGTATGAGCATATTTAATGATCCTCCATTTAACTTGTTGGGTGAGTCCTCTGTCCTTCAATTTCCAGTAGTATTTTGAGAGGGTTGTTAGGTGTTTCAATGAGGTATTGGAAAATTAGTGTTTGTAATTATAAAATCTTTGTTTCCAATTACCTATGGATACCCTTATGTTTACTCTTTTTGTGTTTGGGTCTTCTTCCGGAAAAATGGTGGCTTCATAAATTGCTTTGTCCGACTTATACCTGCCATCAACGGGGCAGTTGGTTCTGTTGATGCAGTTGCAAGGAGGTTTTTATTCTTGAGGTATGTTGTGGAAATTTTCAAGTAATTTATTCTTGTGTGAATTAATTATATTTTGGATATTTTTGGTTGTTGAATAGCTTATTTTTAGAGTTTTTCTGTTGAATAATTTATTTAGGGGGTTATTTTGGTGGAAGTGTTTGTTAGCTAAGTTGAGAAAGTATTTACCGATATTTACATTGGACAAATTACAGAATAGTGGGTTGATTCATATTACTTTTCTTTTTCTATTTGTGCCCTTGCTTCTATTTTTAGTTTTTTCCTTCAACGTTTCCTGGTATATTAATTCTTCTTTAAAACGACTCTTTCTGAGGGCTTTCTTGTACATTGATTTTTTTTCTCATTAAATATTTTTATTGGATGATAATTTATTAGTTCTAATATTTACTGTGTTAGAGTTTAATGATTGATTTAGGGTGATTAGAATTGACATTAACATAAATTGGGGTTTGACTTCCTTTAAATATGTTGTTGGAGAAGTTGAAACTAATTTCTAAAAAGTTTACACTTTTGAGATTAGATGATATCTCGATTTTGAAACCTAACAATTGGAAGGCTTTTATTACTTTTTTCTGAATTTTAGTTGTTAGAGGGCTATTGCTGTTAGGGATATACATAAGTCCATCATCTTGGTAAATACCAACTTGACTTGGTAATAATAATTCTACTAAGAGTATATTATATGTATATCTCTATCAGATCAGCAATTTGGGCTGAATTATCCGTTTTCATTGGGATGTCAAAGCTATTGTTGAGATTTTTTTTGTCCAAATTGACTCATTATATACTAGTAAGAATTGTCTAGATGATAAAATGATTTCAATTTCATTATCTGAAATGTTTATGAAGTTTTTAGCATAATTTAAACTATTAATTAACAGGTCGTAAGAAATAGAGGGGTAAAAGTCTATATCAAATTGTATAAATGAAGCTTTATTTTTGTTTTTAATTTGTTGGAACCATGTAATGGTATCTGAGGAATCTTTCCATAGATTATTCTTGTGGTTTTCCTGTACAGTTAATATTATTTTCTTAAGTATGCTGCTAGAAATTAATCCTAGTTCTGTTTTAGAAGGATTGAGTAATCTCGATTGAAGGTTTTTTTCAAAGTTAGGTTTATGATCTTTAAAAAGAAAGTATGACTTTTTAGTATGGATCTTTCCCATTCTATCTGCAATATCAAATTTATTGGCCAGTGTAACATTTTTTCATTAATTGTTGAAATCGTATTAAGACTAGTATCTTTTTAATATGTTCTAATGATTTTACTGAGGATGAGTTTGTGGCACTCACAGGGTTCAATTTTGTAAATGTTTTTAGATTTATCTGCATTAATCCACATTAATCCACATCCACATCTTGTTGGAGTTTTTATATCCTTTTTGAGAATAAGCTGGAATTTGTTAGATGGCTTCTTAAATCTGATTTTTTTTATTAAATTGTTGTGGTCTGGACAACTCGGTTATCATTTGATGTAGACTGACCGTAGGGGTCACCATTTGTGGTGGCTAATCTTTTTCTAAGAATGTCATGGTAGTAATTTTAAAAGTGGAAAGTAAGTTGGTTATCCAACCCACTACATTCATAAATAAAATAACTCAAAGCACAATGTAACAAGAATAACAACATTGTATTAAGCAAGGTTACAGGACTGATTAATTTGTGCATGCAAGGTATATTAAAGAAAGTTCTCTCTTAAATATTGAAGAAAATGTATTAATGTTCATGCTGGAAGAGTTCCTGAAAAAGGAAATAATGTTTGTACCCGTGAAGAGACCCGAACAGACAAAAGCATCTCTGGCATTCTGAAGATGAGATTTTGATCTCGAAATATTAATGTTTAATAAATAGGTAATACCCAAACACTTCTTTACCTTCCTTTATTTTACTCAACACATTGTGACAGCCTTCAAGACATAACCCATACTCTTACATAACACACACACACACACATACATAATATATATATATATATATATATATATATATATATATACTCTTACATAACACATATATAAAACGGGAATTACCTCCCCTGATTTCCACATTTTGTTCTTCTATTGGTCTTTTCAATTCAAAAACGTTCGTTTATTTAAAGTTCTGTATTCTTTTTCTTTTCTTGTAAACAAGTTTCTTTATCTCAAGGAAAATAAATCCGACGAAAACAAAAAAGAAGTAAGTTGAATATTCTCTTAATTTTTTTTTTTTTTTGTTTACAACAGACATATTTCTTGACTCGCATCATGCAATCTAAAAAAATGTCAAAAAAGTATTTTTTTTTTTTAGTTACTTATGCTCAGTAAATTCACTTCAAATGAAGCTTGTTTTGGAAACTGATTACGCTTTTGAAAATATAATTGGAATTCTGTTTTGTTTTGTTTTTTGTTGTTGTTTTTTTAATAAAATTAATTTTTTTTTGCTCAAAACATTTTTTGTAGATGTTAGAAAGGATCACTACATTTCCAAGATTTTTAACACCACGAAAGTAAACTGTTTTCTTTTCGCTTTAGGTTTCATCCTGCATAGTGCTCGATTAAAACTTATTCGAAACCAGGAAAAGGCAAAGAAACATTGAGAATTGAGATTTTATATATTATTATAGAGTGATTTTAAGCGTTTTGTAATAAAAACTACTTTATTCTTTCAATTTATACCATTTTTTTGTAATAGTAGTCACCAATGGTGATTATTTATTTGGTTATATATTCGGTTCGGGTTATAGCGAAGAAGCACGTCCGTTGCTGGAAAATCACTTTTTTTTTTTTTTAAACACATCTTTTTAGATAAATTGCATAAAATTTTTAAAGCTATGAAAATAGAATAATAATCTTTTTATGAATGATTCAATTTTTTTAGATTCAGCATCCGTAATTTTTTTATTTTTTTTTCAATTTAAAGAACTTAAAGAAGATTAACTTTTTAAGGAGAGGGTCGACTCAGTGAAAGACCAAGTAAAAACGGTCATTCATTTATTTTTTATAGTGGAATTCTGAAAGAGAAATGTCCTTTTGATTGGCTGCCGAAATTGGCATAGGTTTGCAACAGAATCATTATTCCTTTATTTATATATATATATATATATATATATTTTTTTTTTTACAAGGGGCACATTACTGAACAGAAAAAGAAAGATTGTATTTGTTAGTAGATATAAATGTGCTGTTTATTTACATTTTAGCTTGTAAAATACATAAATTAAAAAGCCGATTACTTCAAATAAATTCTCTCTCCCCCCCCCTCCCCCAAATTTCGTCATAGTTACAAAATAACTAAATTTTTCTTACTGCGCTTGCGCAGTTGTACATAATAACTGGATTGGTGTTTTGTGAATCCGCAAAAATGTTTTGTTTTCGTAAAGAAGAAAATTAAAAAAATTGCACATAAATAGCTACTGATAGTGTCTTTCACGTAGACATACCACAAGAACCTGGCAAACTTTTTTGTTCCTTATGAATAATACTAGGTGAAAAATTGTATGTTGGAATCATTTTTGTTTCTTTCTTCTTTTTTTACGCTAATTTTCATTTGTTTAATTTCCTTTTTTAAGAAATACTTTTATTTTAAATGTCATGTCATAAACAAGTAATATTTGTTTCAAATTAAATTAATTTAACTTTAAATTTGATAATTTCCACAAAAAATAAGAAGTGAGAAATGTATAATTTATTTTTGCAAGATTTTTCAAACTGAGAATTAACTTTTGTTTACAAATGTGTCGAGCGTTTAAAAAATGGCCAAAAAATAAAAATTAAAAAAAAAATCTTAAAAGTTTAGATTCCAGTGAATATTTCTGTTTGAAATACAGGGAGTATTTTGCTTAGGGAAAAAATAGTAAATTTAGCTTTCAATTAAGCTAAAAAATTAAAGTTTCAAGAAAAAAATTTTAGTTTTTAAAAATTCAATACAAAAATGAGTGAAGATACCTACAGTATCACAAAGGTCTGACTCGTTGACCTTTCAAAATGGAGATGACAGCACCTGTTATCAATCATTCTGGAAGTATGGTGACCAAAAGTTAACATAACTGAGTTAAACATTTCGTTTGGGGAACAAGCCTTAAAACATGTAACCTTTTAATGATAAGTCTCTTATAAGTTTCCATAGTAAAAGAAAATATGCAATTTAACATAATAATAAAAATAGAAATTATTTTAAAAATATCAATTCTAAATTATTTGTATGCTCTTTTGAATTTTTGATTTTTAAATGAAGTCTATTTTTAATGAATTAATAACCAAAGACGCTGAGTAACTGGAAGAAATTTAAAAAGATATTTCAAACTTTCATTCGCGAAGAAAAAAAAAAATGAAAACAATTCTCATAATAATTTATTATTTATCAAAATATTTTTTTCTTTTTCAGAATATGATATCCTAAAATTATATTATTTATAGAATCAACTAAAACTTTATCTACATCAAAATAGCGTAGTTTTAAGGCCTCTTTTATTTACGATGTGGAGCAGATTTTCAGGAAAATGGTCTGATAGTTAAAAAAAGAAATTACATGATTTATATTCCCCAATGAGTCCTGCATTTAATTCAGAAATGGTATAGATTATGTATTTTCAGAGTTTTATGTAATTGGGGCGGGGTAACAGATGTAAAAAAAATTTTTTTTGAAGATTTTTTTTAAGAATAATAATTGTATAAATGATTTCATTCATTTGTGAATAATTCCTGAAAGTTTCATTAAAATCAGACAATTAGGTGATTTTTGCAATAATTTTTAAGTTAATGTATCTTTTAATGCCAAAAAATGACTTGAATAATGTTACTTAATAGTTACTTGAATAATGTTACTTAATAGTCATATTGTGTAAACATAGTGTAAATTGCTGACAGTAAACAAAACAAAAATTTTAACTGAAATTTCAAACATGTTAAAAAGGATTAAAAACTTTAAAAAAATAATGACAACAAAATTTGGTCTTCCTAATAACATAAACATTGTGATGATAAAACTTTGTTTTATTAAGCTTGATCCCTTCTAACATCATACTACGCTGTTTTTTCAGCAATTGAGTGGAAGTACCTTGATTAAATTTACTTATTTTAGTATGCAAAATATTCTGGTGGATGTCAAACAAATTATATTGATTGGAATTTTCAATTTTTTTTTAAATGTTACAATTTTTAGGCCATTTTTAAGTGATAGACACATTTGTAAACAAACATTAATTCTCGGTTTTAAAAATCATGAAAAATAAAATATACATCTGTGATACATTATTCTTTTAAAAATTAGCAAATTTAATGTTAAATTAATCTGATATACACAAGTATTGCTTATTTATAGCATGAAATTTAGAATAAAACTATTTCTTAAACGCAGACTTGAACTTTCTAACCTTTCCATGGATTTTGTAATGTATTGACAGATGCAAGATAAGTGTATGGCAATCACAAGTGACATAATTGTACCAATTTTTTTTCCAGTGAAGGGAAGAAACTCTGAAATGCTTGACATTTTAATTTACACATAGAAATTACCATACAAAAAGAATATCTTCAAATACACACACAAAAAAAAAAAAAAATTAAAAATAGGAAGACATGATGATTTGTATTTACTTCTTATTTTCAATTTGTAGATATAATCTTCACTTAAGAAATTTATAAAATAACCCCAACAAATCTTTTTGAAGCATTTTAAAAATAGTTTTTAAACTTTATAAATTATTATAATTAAAAAGAAAAACATGAAAACAGTTCTTTGAAAATTTCATTTCTTTTCAAAAAATTTTTATCTTCAAACTACAATGTCATAGTTATATTGCATTTTTTATTTTACTATTAGAAGCAGATTTTCATAAATAGAGGGAAAATGTTTCGAAAAATAATAGATGATTTACATTTTCAATGATTTCTGTGTTTGACTAACATAAATAATTTTCAAAACAAAATTCAATTTCTTAAAATTTCATGAATTTACATGGAGGATGGTAATAGATGTAAAAAAACATTTTTAACGAGATTTTTTAAAAGTAATAATTTCAAAAATGATTTCATTGATTTGAGAATAAGTCCTGAAAGTTTTATTAAGATCAACAATTATTTGATTTTTGCAATTTTTAAATTAATTTGTTTGTTACAGGAAAAAAACTGAATTATATAATATTATGTTTTCCATTGTAAACTCTCATAACAGTTTTGTTTCTCACTAATTAAAATCAAAGCAAAACTTTTTTTACCAAAATTTAGAATGTGTTAGAAGGGATTTAGAAAATTTAAAATTAGTTATAAAATACTTTGCTCTTTCCTCTTAATAATAACATAAACATTTTGACGGAAAAAGTTTGTTTTTGTTGCATTTGGGACCTTTTTTATTCATACTATGCTATTTTTTCCTCTATTTAGTGGAGGTACCTACTTTACATTGAATTTTAATGAACATGTCAAAGTTTGCATTCAGAAACAGTGCTACCCCAATAATTGTCACTTCGCATTAAATGGTCGTTTTTTTTTTAAGTATTATGTACCTCCTCTAATTTTCAATACCTAGGTTTAAAATGAATTTTAATGAATGTCAAATCTTTCATTTTACCTAGGTACTTTCAATCATTCGCTTAAAAAATGGCTTAGTATGAAGAAAAAAGGTCCCAAACTTAATAAAACAAAGTTTTATCAGCAAAATGTTTATTATCATTAAGAGGAAAGATCAAAGTATTTTTAAATTAATTTTTAATTCTTTCTAACATGTTTGAAAATTTGAAAAAATCTTGTTTTTCTTTCATCCATGAGTGACACAATTTTTTACAAAGGTTTACTATGGCAAACATAATATTATGTAACTCAATTTTTTGCCTGTGAAAAACACATTAATTTGGAAATTCTTGCAAAAATAAAATAAATATCAGATTTTAATGAAACTTTGATGACTTAATCACAAATGAAGGAAATCTCTTTTTTAATTAATAACCAACCAGGGACTTTTTATTATTCATTAAATGCAGGATTCATTGAGGAATGTTAATCAACTTTGTTTCTTTTTTTTTTATTTGCTCCTTTTCAGAAAATCTCCAATTTGTGAAAACAAACATGCAATAAAGCTATGACATTTTTTATTTTGATAAACTTTTAGTTTCTTTTATAAATAATAAGAATATCATAGTCTGAAGAAAGAATTGTTTTTGATGAATAATGAATTTTTCCAAGAATTGTTTTCATTTTTATTGTAATAGTTTATAAAGTTTAAAAAATCTTTTCAAATTTCTTGCATTCTTGGTTTTCCTTAGGGTTATTAAGTTAATACATGAATGCTATATTTAATAATCAAAAACTGAAAAGCTTAATACAGATATTCTAGCTGTAAGAGTTTTAATATAATTAAAACATTTTTTGTATGCATGCCGATGACCCATACTTTATTTCACGGGTGGCCAAAAGTGCCATATCATTAAAAGGTCACATGTTTCAAAGGTTGCATTCCTTACAGGAAAAAATACCTATATAAACATTTTCGGCAGGGTACAATTCTTTCATTTAACTTCTGTGTTTCCTGTTCCCTACATTTCAATGGGCTTTGCAAAACATCCCTTCAAAATTTAAAAGAAGTTTTACATTTTTGATTCCTAGTTTCCTCATTTTGTTACAAAGAAGTAATTGGGAAATTCACAATTTGTGGCCATAAGTAATAAAAAATATGAAAAATAGATATTAAAAATAAAATGATTACATGCCATAACATTTCATAAATTATTGAGTTACCTCTGTCTTGTTATATAATTTCATTCTCTGTTAATAAATTGTAAAATTACTTTAAAAGAAAGTTTTATATTAATTTTTATTTTTCATAAAACATCTTCAAACATAAGGCTGTAAAGCTAAACTAACTAAAATTCTACAATTTTATAAGTCTATAATTTTATAATTCTATAAAATATTAAATAATTACTGAAAATATTACATTAAATTTTAAATTTTACTTTATGCTTTAAAACCAAAAAACGAAGCTATATAAAGTTGTCTAATTCAGCCAGCATACTTAGCTTTTTATTGGTTTTAATCGCTTCCATGTGTCCTGTCAATCGTTGCCCCAGATAACATAACACTAATAAATATGACTAGCATGAATAAGAAACACTTTTATTGTACATTTGAGCTGGTAAGCAATAATAATTTTTTCAAATCAGATTAAGTTAAGTTTAAATTTGCTAATTTGACTAAAATAAGATGTCAATGAGGTATATATCAAGAACTGGCTTCTGTTTACAAAATGTCTCGATTAATCGAGAATTGGTTTCTGTTTACAAAATGTCTCGATCGATCAAAAATTGGCAATTTGTTTTCCAATTTAAAAAAATTTAGATTCCAATCAATATGATTCTGGTTTGAAATGCATTATTCTTTTTGATGTTTCAATGAATTGCATCCTGACCAATGAAACAAGCCGTTTTACTTCTCAATTTCTCAGAATGGAAATTATGACTACATTTATTCAAACTGGTCTCTTTTTCTTGTTCTTATTTAGTACTGCTATATAATGTTTCATAGCGTATGTTTTCTTCACTTTGTACTTGCTGATGCTTCAATGCACTGCATCCTGACCACTGTAACAGCTCTTTTACTTCTCTGTCAGGTTCTCACAATGGAAATTATGATTACATTTATTCAGATTTGTGACTTTATTTCCATTATAAGATTTGCAACATCATCAGTTTTGTACCCTTAATGTTTAATTTTCTTGTTGCATGATGGGATAATCGTAATAAGTATTCGATAAGTGTATATAGTTTATCTGGTGGTTCTAATTTCATTTCTTGGTTCAGGTAACCTCTTATACCTGCTTGAATTTCTTGCAGCAAGAATTATTATTGCATAATTTATTTAAACTAGTCTCTTCATCTTGGTTGTTATCAACACATTTTAACTGTTGGGTTTGTTTCCTTAATGACATGACAGGATATTTTCTAGAAGTGTTTGGTAATTGTATTTATTTGTAAGTTTAATCACCAATTCAACCAATAAAATCCAGATACTGATTTTCTATTGAACAAACAAAAACAAAATTAATTGTTGTAATGCAGCATTACAACAATGAACTTTGTTTTCTTCATTTCAACCCTAGCAAGGCACTGAAGTCACTAAGAGGAAATGGATTAAACAAAATTGTAATGTTTTCTTTATGCCATGAACATAACATGACGTGTTGCAGCTCATTGAAACATGAATCATTGTAATTGAATTTTTTAAAAAATTCATGAAGTTTTTAATTTCTTTAATGAAGTATTTTCTTTGTTCACAGGTATCAGTTTTCAAGCACGATAACAATCTTCAAATTTGAACAGACAACTGCATTCTTTGACTAAAGAAGACAATCATTCTTAGAAATGTGTGGATCTACAACTTGATAGCAGTCATATGAAAATGGTAAATTGCAAAAAAAGTTGACAATCTTATTTCTAGCCAAGGTTATTCACTACAATTTTTATTAAATTCACATTTCCAGATACACAACAACACACTGGCAAGTAACACTGTCCATGTCAAGTGTGCAGATAATCTAACAGAGTTTAATTTTGAAAAGATGCACAGATGAATATAATAGAGGGAAACCATATTCTTGTAATGTGGATCAGCATTCAGATAGCATTTAAATTTAAAGAGCATTTTCATAGAATTCGAAGTTCAGAATTCCACATGTTTACAAATAGCTGAGAAGGAATACAAATATATGGAGTAAGTATTTCAATATTTCTCTGTTGAAAAGCATCATGGAAGCACACACAGAAGAGAAAACATTTTATTGTCAAGTGTGTGGCTCATTGTTTTCAGAAAAATCCATGTTAAAAGACCACATGAGCATTCATACAAAAGAGAAACCATTTCCATGTCAAGTATGTGGATTATCATTTTTGCAAGCTTCCTGTTTAAAAGTACACATGCGAATACATACAGGAGAGAAACCATTTTCATGTCAAGTTTGTGGAACAGCATTTGCACAGAATTCCACTTTAAAATCACATATGCGAATACATACAGGTGAGAAACCATATTCTTGTCAAGTGTGTGGATCAGCATTTTCAGAGAATTCCCATTTAAAACGGCATATGCGAATACATACAGGTGAGAAACCATATTCCTGTCAAGTCTGTGGATCAGCATTTTCTGATAATTCTAGTTTAAAAAATCATGTTCGAAAACATACCGGAGAAAAACCATTTTCTTGTACTGTTTGTGATTCTGCATTTTCAAACAACTGCAGCTTAAAAACTCACATGCAACTCCATACAGGAGTGAAACCATTTTCATGTCAAGTGTGTGGATCAACATTTTCAAAGAATGCACACTTAAAGATTCATATGCGTATACATACAGGAGAGAAACCATATTCTTGTCAAGTGTGCAAAACAGCATTTTCACAAAGTTCAAATTTAAAAGCACATATGCGAATACATACAGGTGAGAAACCATATTCCTGTCAATTGTGTGAATCAGCATTTTCAGAGTATTCTAGATTAAGATCTCATATGAGAAAACATACAGGTGCAAAACCATTTCCTTGCACTATTTGTTCATCAGCATTTACAGACAACTACAATTTAAAAACCCACATGCAAGTTCATACAGGAGAAAAACCATTTTCATGTCAAGTATGTGGATCAGCATTTTCACAGAGTTCACACTTAAGAGGACATATGCGAATACATACAGGAGAGAAACCATATTCTTGTGAAGTGTGTGGATCAGCATTTTCACAGCATTCCACTTTAAAATCACATATGACCCTACATACAGGAAAGAAACCATTTTCCTGTAAGTTGTGTAAGTCAACCTTTTTACGGAATTCTTTGTTAAAAGCACATATGCAAAAACATACTGAACAAAAAACCTTATGAATGGATTGTGGTGTAACAAATTTAACTTTGAAAACTATATCTGAAGTATCCTCTTGTTTAAGCAGCATCAAGAATTTGAAACCTTTTTTGAACCTATATCAGTTCGTCCCACTAGGTGATAAATGTTGATTTATGAATATTTTAGAGAATTTACATTACGCCTTTCATTGCTTTGACTTCAACATTTTTTCTTTTCTCATGTCTTATTAAATATGAATTTTCAGTTTAATATGTGGAAATTTTAATTCTTATCATAATACTAATTTTAATTTTATATACATTATTTTTATCAGGATTTCATGACATGTAAAAGCCAAGAACATGTTTTAACTATTTGTCTTGAGAAAAACAATTGTATGAAATATAAAAAGTAAGGTATCTGAATAAAATAATTGGTTCTGTGGACATAATTTGTCACTTTAAGAAGAAAATGTCTGATTTGTAAAAAGCATGAAAGCTGAAATTTCAGTGAATGAAAAAATAGAAAATATATGTACAAAGTAAATTAGTGATGATAAATCAGTATAGGAAATTTTAGCATAAAAGATGCTAAAATTTACTATACTAATTTATCAACATTTGCTGGTGCAAAGAAAAGACATTGAATTTGAAATTCTTGAAAAAATCAAATATCAGATTTTAATATAATTTTTAGGATTTTTACATAAATTCAAAAAAAAACTCTTGGAATTATTTAATTTTATGAATTTTTTTGAGAAATTCATTTTTGTACAGCTTCATGATAATATTACTTATAACTTAGTACCTCCACTAAAAATTAGCATACCATGTTGGAAAGTTTTTTGCTAAATTCTTTGTATTATTATTAAGACTAAATTTTTTGATAATTAAATTAAATATTTTTATCTTATTAAAATTAGGGATGCACCGATAAGCAAATTGGACAATTACCAATTAATCGGCCGATTAACAGGTTTCTTAATGCCAGTTTATCAGCAAATATTGTTGTCATAACTGGGACTGATATTAATTTAATTAGACAAGTTAACTCCCTTTTTTGCTTGCTGGTGAAAAGTCACCAAAGGGACATGCACCGTCTACACTGTATTTTCAAATAACAGGCATGGCCCGCTACTAACATGTAGCCTTTTGCGACTGGGCTGAATTTGATACAAATAGAGGAAAGCATATGGAAAATTTCTCTCCTTTCACTTCCCATCGAATTAACATTATTAATTTGTACTTTAAATCACTGTCAAAGGAAATTATTGCTCTATCTTTCAGTTTTTACGTTGAGGAATTGTACGGAAAATTGCGACCACATCTGAACCGAAAATAAAGTATTCTTCATCAACTCTTGTTCCTCATTTTTGAACCCGTGCTACCATTACATATATATTTTTATTTTTCTGGTTTAGATAATGCATATTTTATTGAGATAAATTACTAATTAGATATCTGACATAAGTAATTTAAAATATGTACAAAATTAATTAAATATTGACAACAACCATCAACCATTATGGCAACCAGTTTCTGCTGGAAGTATTCTGATGTCAATCGCAAGAATAAGAATACATCTGTCTGCAAGTTATGTCAAGCCATCATATCAAGGGGTGGCAAATCAGCAAAAACTTTTACAAATCAATGACTAATATGTTAAACCATCTTAGAAAAGTTCATCCAGAAGAAGCAAAAGTTGCAGATAAGAAAAGGAAACACAATGAATGTTCAGGGACAGATATTCCAGGAACAAGTGGTAGCAACTATAAGCTTCCAGCGAAACACCAAACTACTATGGAATCAATATTGGCCAAGAAGAAAATTTGGGATATCAATGACCACAGATCACAAGATATCCATTATCTGATAGGAGAAATGATTGCTGTTGATATTCAACCATATTCTGCAACATCTGGCATTGGATTTAATAGCTTATTGCAAAACTCTGTCCAAATTACAGTATTCCATCAAAAAAGTACTTCACTGAAAAAATAATTTCAGATATATTTACAAAAGTAAAAACAAAAATTCAATCATCTTTTGATGAAATTAGCAGCATTTCTTTGACTACAGACATTTGAGCAGCTACTACAAATAATGCTCCCTTTCTTAGTTTGACAGGTCATTGGCTTTCAAATGACTTTGAACAGTGCAGAGCTGTGCTTAGAGTTGTTCCATTCTCTGGTACACACACAGGTGCAAGAATAAGTGAAGAATTGCACAATGTTCTGGATGAGTATAAAATCTTCAATAAAGTTTTCTTAGTCTTGCGGGATTCAGAAGCAAATATGGTTGCTGGTATCAGGAAATGTGGTTTAGAGTCACTATCATGCTTCATATAGAGATTGCAACTCTCAATAAATGACTCATTATTTTCCCTAACAGGCTGTGAAGACAGTCATTACAACTAACAGAAATATAGTCTCTCACTTTAATCACTCTCCATTAGCAATTAGCAAATTAACTGAAATACCAGATCAGCTTAATTTGGAAAAACAAACTCATTCAAGATGTGACCATACAGTGAAATTCAACATATTATATGCTGAAAAGAAGTTTAGAACAACAAAAAGCTCTAGTAATGTATGTTGTTGATAATAAGATTTTTGTCTTAACAACTTACCAATGGGGACTTGTTAAAAAAATTGTCCAGTTACTGAGTCCATTTGAAGAAATCACCATAGAATCAAGTAACAGAACTTTAACCATATCAATGATAATACCTACAATTTTAGCTCTGAGGTTATTTCTGTCAAAAGCTGTTCGATCTAATTCTGATGTTTCTAACTTTAGTGGAATCCTTCTTACCACTGTTGAACAATTCAGTGAATCAATAGAAACAAGGTTTTCATTTTATCTAGATGATAAAAGCTTGTGTGTGTCTACTTTCCTAAATCCAAGATTCAAATTTAAATTTAAAAAAAAATGACATGGAAAACGCCATTAACAATTGGATTCAACATCTACTTTCTACTGATGATAATGAAGCAGAATCAGGATACACTTCTAGCTCTGCTGAGGGTCAATAAGATCAAAGTGAAAGTAAAACTGTACCTGTGCTTGATGAATTAGCTTCAAATAAGCCTACAGTAACAAATCCAAACTTAATGCAGGTAGAGTTAAACCTAGAGACTGCAACTGCTAGTACAACAGAAATACAAGAAGCACAATCTAAACTCAAAAGGAATAAATCCCTTATTCATAAGTGTACAAAAGAACTTGATCATTATGTAGCTTTACCACTACTTGCAAGAAGTGATGATTCATTTCAGTGGCAGAAAAAGACACAGGAGACCTTACCACTGCTGAGTAAACTGGCTTCAAAATATTTAAGTGCACCATCTTCATCCGTGCAGAGTGAGAGGCTCTTTAGTACAGGTGGTAATGTGTATGAATCTACGAGGAACAGGCTGTGTCCTGAGAATGGAGAAACTAATGTTTCTACATTATAACTTGAGGGTATTCAACTTTAAATACTGATGAGGCTCTGAGAGCAGAGGAGGCAGGCAGCAAAAATAGAAGAGAAAGGAGAGCAGAGGGAACCACCACAGCATGTTCCAGTGGGAGCAAAACTTCAACTTCTAGTTATTCACTTAAGAATTGGAATTTGTACTTTGTAGTTTGTTTGTAATTTCATTTTTTCTTATCTAGTTGTTTAATTATATTCATTTAAGAATTGGAAATTGTATTTTGTATTTTGTAATTTCATTTAATAAATAAAAAAAAAGCAAAAAGCCATAATAGCAGCCAGACACTTAACAAATGTCAAGTTAAATTGGCAGTTACTGTGTTAATGTGTCAAAGCTATCTGATGAGTCACTTGGCATTGATTAAATGATTTAAATTTAATAGGAAAGAGAAAAGTAATTAATCGACCGATTAATTGGCAAATTGACCGATTATCAATTAATCGGTAAAGTGGCCGATTACCAATTACGTGCCGATTAATTGGTGCACCCCTATTTAGAATGTTTAAAATTTTGTTTAAGAATGTTACATTATTTGCATCAGTGATTTGACCATAAAACTCGTATAGAAAATTTTAGCATCTGTTTTGTAGTAAAAAATTTGATTTGGATATTATTGTAAAAATGAAACAAATTTTGGGTTTTCATTATAATTTCAGGAGTGACTCATAAATTATCAGATTTCAAAAATTTGGGTAAAAATGTTTTTCTTATATTTGTTACCCCCACCCCCAACCTCCCCTCCCCCAACTTATTCAATTATATGAAATTTTAAGAAATAAAAGTTAGTTAAAAGCAGAACTCCTTGCAGAATTTAATTCATCAATTTACTTTTGTAAAACATTCACTCCTCTAATTCCTGAAAATCTACTCTAAATCACAAAATAAAAACTGCAGTTAAACTCAGACATTATTTAATTAGAAAAGCTTTTATTTGCTTTTATGAATAAGATATATTATGGAAACTATTCTCTTAGGAATTTTTTTTAATGAATTTTACATGAAGTATTTTCTTTTACATTTTAATGGAAATAATTTTTAAAGTTTTGAATCTTTTAAAGTTCTGAATTTATTTGTACTGGTTTGGTGATATTGTTATTCAGTAAAACTTATATTAATTAATCATAAATGGCAAAGCTACCTGAAATTCTGCACTGCCACCCAGTATTTTAAACAGGATTTTTAATTATTTTGTGTTATTCATATAATGTTTGTAAATAAGTGCAGTAACTCTAGGAAGTTTAAAGCTTGAGTAACTAAAATTTAATAAATCATTTGATTACTTAGAATGTAGTTTTCTTTTTTAAGATTACAGAGTAGTTAAAGAAATAAATACACTTGGTGCTCATGCTATATTCAAGTAATTTTTATAGGTATATGGCACCTACATAAAAAATTAATTAAATTTCTGGCTGTCAACACCTCCTTATAACATGAACCTCTATGTTAAAAAATACATTTCTGTGATAATGTAAACTAAAAGTAATATTTCTTTAAAATCAGATGATTTAAACTTTAAACCAGCTAATATTCCTCAAATCAAATCTCAGAAAGAATATTTTATTTTTGAAAAATTCATTAAAAGAATTATGTTGGGTTTTGATAATTATAAAAACTGCTAAAATCAACCATTTTCAGAAAGTAAAAACTCTTTTCAATCAATTTAAATTAATTTTGAAATACAGCTAAGTATTTTGCTTCTTGGAAATATAAAACTTAATCTATTAGCAAGAAATTAAAACTAAAACGAAAACTTCAAGAAAGTACAGACATATCTTAAGGGTAGTGAGGGTGGATTAGGAGTGGGCAATAGGAGCTTTGTTTATCACTGGAAGTTGTTAGAGGGTAATGAGGGAGAAAGTAAAGAATTTTTGGAGCTTTTTATCACTCAGTGAAGTACTTAGAATTACTGTGGGTGTGTTTTGTAAGCAGTCCTCCATCCAGTCTTTCTACCTCCTATGTGAAATAGGTTCCAGTTATCGTTCTTCTACCAACCTAGGAAACATGAAGGAAAAACATGTTAAAGTATGCTTGATAGTGATAATGCATACAAACCTTTATAAAATATCTTTAATTCTAATAGGAAATAATTGATTTTTTGTGAAATATCCTTTTTCTTTTCTATAGTGTTAATTGATAGGTAACTGCAAATTATTTTAGATGAAAATGACAAAAAGTTATTGTCAAGAAGTATTGATAATATTTTGATTTTCTCATTGTGTAGTGATAATACACAAAGCCTTTTTTTATTGTATTTATTCTCTTTTCTTTAAAATGCTAAAATCAGCCATTTTTAGAAAGTAAAAACTCTTTTTAATCAATTTAAAATAATTTTGAAATACAGCTCAGTATTTTGCTTATTGGAAATATAAAACTTAATCTATTAGCAAGAAACTAAAACGAAAACTTCAAGTAAGTAGACACATCTTAAGGGTAGTGAGGGTGGATTAGGAGTGGAGAATAGGAGCTTTATTTATCACTGGTAGTTGTTAGAGGGTAATGAGGGAGAAAGTAAAGAATTTTTGGAGCTTTTTATCACTCAGTAAAGTAGTTAGAATTACTGCGCGTGTGTTTTGTAAGCAGTCCTCCCTCCAGTCTTTCTGCCTCCTATGTGAAATAGGTTCCAGTTATCCTTCTTCTACCAACCTAAGAAATATAAAGGAAAAACATGTTAAAGTGTGCTAGATAATGATAATGCATGCAGACCGTTATAATATATTTTTAATTCTAATAGGAAATAATTGAATTTTATGAAATCTTTTTCTTTTCTATAGTGTTAATTGATAAGTAACTGCAAATTATTTTAGATGAAAATGACAAAATGTTATTATCAAGAAGTATTGATAATAATTTGATTTTCTCATTGTGTAGTGATAATACACACAGCCTTTTTTATTGTATTTATTCTCTTTTCTTTAAAAAAAACGTTTTGACTTTTTTCTGTATTTATTTTTTATCTATTTAATGTTATGAAATATTTTACTGCATCAAATTATGTCTTTAAATGTGAAGAAAATTTCTAAAACAAAATATGGGCTGTCATAAAAGAAAGTCGCACAAAATTTGGAGAATAAACACTTATTGAATTGATACTGTTTATTGTGTTCATGTAGAGTCCTTTGGTTGTGTCTACTATCACTGCAAAATGCAAAGGACATTTTTATATTAAAAATCTAACATCTATTGTAGACATTTGATTTAAAGAAAAATAGTAACTTTAAGTAATAATAAAAATTTGTCTAAACATTACTTGCATTTTGTAAACAAAAAAAAATACACTTTCCCCAGAAGGGTGTGTTCTCACTTGTTGATAGAGATCAAGCAATTGCAACTTTATTACTACTCTTCAAAATTTGCAACGTAAATCAAAAAATTAGTTTTTTTTTTCTATATTTCCGTAAAGTTTTTAAACAAATAAAATTTTTTGTTTACAAAATTAAAGAAATTTTTTTTGACAGTTGTAAACTTAAAAAAATTATTAAAGCTTTAAATTATTAAAGCTTTAAATTATTAAAGCTTTATGCATGAAATTTTCCATTTTTCAAATGCATCTTTTATATAATGTTTATCAGCAATGAGAAAAATTTGAAAGAATATTAAAATGTATGGCCTGAATATGTGTCAACTTTTCACAAAACAAAATATACATCATATTAAAATGTATGGCCTGAATATGTGTCAACTTTTCACAAAACAAAATATACATCATATTAAAATGTATGGCCTGAATATGTGTCAACTTTTCACAAAACAAAATATACATCATATTAAAATGTATGGCCTGAATATGTGTCAACTTTTCACAAAACAAAATATACATCATATTAAAATGTATGGCCTGAATATGTGTCAACTTTTCACAAAACAAAATATACATCATATTAAAATGTATGGCCTGAATATGTGTCAACTTTTCACAAAACAAAATATACATCATATTAAAATGTATGGCCTGAATATGTGTCAACTTTTCACAAAACAAAATATACATCATATTTTATTAAATTTACATTTCAGCTATTCTCCAGAAAAATAATTTTGGGGTTTTCTTCATCTCTTTTCTTAAGATTTTGGAACATATTTTCAATGTGTTCATACTTAGTATTAAGTAATTTCTTTACTTCTATATTTGATGATTTAGCTTTATAACCTTAAACCAAAAGGATACCTTCTTGTTGCTGACATGTAGATTGGTACTCATTCCATGATTTTCTTTGGGATGTCACTTTGACCAAAATTTTTAGTTTCCCTGTTCAGAAATGCACCACTGAGGTCTTCTGGATGAAAGCCAGCATTGATGCTTTTATTTCAGCAAGAAAATTCCAATTGAAATCTTTTGCCTGCATGACTCATTCTTCTGGCTGTACTGAAGGAACATGTCTGATTACAAGTGATGCTTCTTTGTCTCTGCTCATAATTAATGTAGTTTTGTCTTAAATGAAGCTAAGTTATTGTTTGTTGATAGAATGAAACAATGTATAGCATCTTGCAAATTTGGGTCTAGATATTACTGTCGGCTCTGTAAGAGTGTGCTGAACAACAGTAATCCCTCCTATTCAATCAATTTGAAGTCCTCGCATTTACAGCAGGCAAGGTTGAATGCTTTGCTTGCAAATTCTCTTACAACACTTGACTTGTCTGTAGTATCCACACCCAATTTCCTGTCTAGAATAGAGGCTCTACTGAGTGATATGTACATAACCCTGTCTTTGCGTTGAGACATAATTTCCAAATTAGATTATCGTTAGGCAAGGGAAGGTAATGTCATCCTAACAAAATGTGCCCCGGAGCCTGTTCCAGTTTTATCCAAACTCTGCAACTATGTCCATTTCCGTAATTCCTGTTTAAAAGAATTCTGGTAAATACTCTGAACCTTCTGTCACACAATTAGCCTCTTACTACTTTTCAGCAAAATATTTAAGTCTCTCAATGCTGATGTGGTTAAGCATCTTACTTCTCCCAACCTATTCTCTGACAAACAATATGGCTTGAGCTGTGGCTCTAGATATCTCAAAAGTGTTTGACAGTGCTCGGCATGCTGGCCATTTAGGGTTCAGGACTATGGTATTACTGGATGTTTGATTTAATCTAATTTTTCCTATCAAGTCATGAAATGTAGCTCCTTTTCAATGGGCACACTTCCAGATCATTTCACACAAACACAGGTGCCCTTCAAGGCTCTGTCATAGGACTATGCGATTTCTGATCTTCAATGATTTTCCTGATGTCATCAGTTCCCAAGTAGATGTTTATGCTCATGATGCAACCATTTACTCCCATATCAGGAGTGAATCCACAAAGGCTGACAGAGTAAATTTATCTTAGCTCTTGAAAAGGACTTCCAATCAGTGGTTAACTAGAACAGGAAATGTCTTGTAAATTTCAATGCCTCTAGAACAAACTTTTTGGCCCACTCTCAAAATGGCTGATGCCAATTTCCTGGAGATCAACACATTGCACCTCATTGTCATTGCTTTTTCAACTGACCTAAGGTAGAATGTATACATTGAATCAATAGCTGCACTTATTGCAAGGGAATTTCAGTTACTGTGTCATGCCAGGATGTTTTTCTTGTCAGAATCTGTCTTGCATGTTTATAAATCTACCATTTGTCTCTGCACTAAATACTGTTACCATATCTGGTAGGGTGCTCCTGTTATTCATTTTGAGGTTCTTGACAAAATCCAAAGAAGGATCTGTTATGTTATCAATTCTGATTTGGCATTTTGACTGCAGTCATTTTCTTGCCAATGTGAAATGGCTTCCCTCTGTCTTTTCTGCAAATATTTTCATGGCAACTGCTCTGATAAGCTTTTTTCTCTGGTGCCCCAACCACATGAACTTTAGCATGGTACTAGATTGGCATCCAGATCCTGCCCTTTTCTGTTGAAATAGTTAAATGTAATCACCACTTCTTCATGCTGGCTTTCATCCAGACTAAAAACATTGTTGCAAGGGACATCACAAAGAAATCACAGAACTGGTAATAGTAGTACAATGTTCTGCTGGTAGGAGATTCCTGAATGGAGGGTGAGTAGAAAGAGATATTTACAGACACCATAGCATGATGAGAGTTATCAAGAAGGCAGAGCTGCATAACATGGCAAGAGTCAGGGATAGAAGTAAAAAGTTCAGCAAGATCACTGACAGTTTTTCAGCCAGTTGGCATGATTGGCATTAATTTCATCAAGCACATACATATTAGTGAATGGGTGAAATACTATTTAGTATGCAGTGGTCAGAAGATGAAGGGTAACTGTAGAGAAAGATGAGATAGCTTACTGAATTTAACAGTGAGAGATGTAGACATATTTAGAAGTGTATAGGAGATTCAAGAGAAATCTTCATAGCAAGTGGGAAATGTTTGCTGGCCTAAATGTTCAGGCTATGCATTGTAGTCCTTCCTAAATAGAGGAAGGGATCCTGGAATTGAGAATTCAGAGGAGAGAATTGAGGTTAGTTTTGTAGAGAGCTAGGATGTCAAGGGTCATTTTTATAGAGGGATTATTCATCACTGCAAAAGTTGTTATGAATACCATGGAAGTTAGAGAAAGAGATATTGACTTGAGATGTTTGTTTTTTTTTGTTTTTTTTGTTTGGCTGGTGTAGTTTTATATCTTACTGTATTTTCATGATTTAGAATTATTTTGGTAAAGAGAGGCCTAAAGTATCAGCTAGTTGTGAAATGCAACAGAAGGGAACTGGTACAGACTGCAGTATAATGGTTGCTCACTAGATACATTGACATGGCACTACAAGAACCCCGATATTATTCAACTGTTGGTCAGAGCAGCCTCTCAAGACACTACACAAGTTTTTAGGCTCCCAAGTACCAGTTGGATGCAGTAACCAGAAAGCTCCCCACCTCATACCATCAATATGAAGAGATGTTTCCATCATTCACACTCCTTGTAAAAATCTTGTAACAGCACCACTGTTAAGACTTGAAGAAAAAAAAAGAAATTGGGAATCCCTTTCTTAAGGGGTGAGCCTCTACTCTTGTTCAAAAGAAGATGGAGAAGTATGAACCAGGCTATAGGAGAGCTTATCTACTCCTATTAGCAGAAAATGTTAATTCTTTCTAGCCAAATCCCTGCCTTACAAACATTTCTCTTAATAATATTTAAAAAATTCAGCACATGATGTTATTTATGGTAACTAAATATTTGGAAATTGCTTTATTTAGTTTCCACTGGTTTATAGTAAACATCTGAAAAATTACACTTTAAAATCCCAGTTGGAATGACATCTTTTCCTTTTGTCTAAAATCAACTTGTAGTATCTGTTCTTATCAATTTAATGTGATTCTCTCTTTTCATTTCTATCTTCTTTCTTTAATTTTCTCACTGAAACCAAGTAGTGTTTTTTCCTCTCTTTTCACATGTTCAAAATAGAATAGTCCATTATTTATGTGGTATTGACAATTTATAACATTCATGTGAACTAACAATGAAATGGACAAGCATAATTATCATAGGATTCTGAAAGTTTTATGTCATGGATATGAGTTACACAACACAAAGTTTGTGTTTTTTTTTTAATGAGGTATTTTCTTCAAAGATATTCCTCATGGAGAATAACAATTTTGAAATTTGAACAGATACAGACAATCTTCAACTGCAAAAGAATAAAGCATATTCTCAGACAGGTATATCTACTTTTTCCCAACGTTCATATCAAAATGGTTAATAGAATAAAAAGTTGACCATCTGATTTTTCACCAACCTTATGCTTTATCATTTTTGCTAAATTCACATTTTCAAAAACCCATGCAAACATGCACTGGAGAATAAAAAATACATTTTAAAATAATTATAACGATGCATTCTCACATGCTTTTAAAACTCAATACCGCAACAATAACAGTTACAATGTTTGTTTTTTGTAATTCACTCCTGAGGATGTTCTCGGAGGAGATCTAGAATCCATGGGTTGGAAAAGATTGTGGCACCTTCCTTGATCAAATTCGTCTTGTCAAGAAATTGGTTAGAAAACTAGGAAGGATTATAGAAATAGACAGACATATGTCTATATTATTCAATGAAACGTTCCTTAGTAAATTTTAATAATCAACAAATGCTATTTTAGACTATATATTTTGGGACATTTATTACATATTTCATTTATTAAGTAATAAAAAATTCAGTCTTTGAATTCTTAATACATGTGTATTGATCAAAAGTCTACATTGTATTTTGTGCAATATGCTGAAAGAAATACAGTGAGACGATATAAATGCTTTACTGTTCCGCACTCAAACTGTGAAAACTGTTTTTAAGGAAGGCCAAAATACATGTATCATTGCTATCCAAATTTGGTACTAAAATAAAATATTTGAACCAATCGAAACTGGTCACCTTATTTCAAGCAGGTTTCTGCCTATCTTAAAGTATAAATTCTCTGATTTTTACTACTAAAAATATATCTGGCACAACTGACAACCTGACTTCTTTTCTAAATATTTTGTTACACACTCAAACATCCATTACAGAATTTGAAGATAATGATAAAATCTAAAGAAGAATCTGCAATGTTTTAGTCTTAACCTGACATCTCAGTTTGTCTTGTTGCTGTTGCTAAAATGTATCTACCCTGTTACTTTTCTATAAATACTTTCATAGTCATTTTTCTAATGAACTTTCCTCTATAGTACCTAGACTTTATGAATTTAAGTGTTTCTTTTCGGTGGTGGTGGTGGGGGTCAAATAATTTGAAAACATTCCAACAAATCTGGCATTTCAGCTTCAGTAATTTTTCCACCTTCATCGCATAGCTCCCTTGTACCCTTATAAATATTTTCATGTTGATTGTTCTGATGTGCTTTCTTATTTGTTACCCAGATTTTACAAATTTCTCGAGTAGAGTGACAGGAATGTCTGATCATTTTAAATTGAAACAGTGAGATATAAGTAAGTTAATTGCTAACAGCTTCTATCTCACTTCTGGGACTCTTACAAAATCACTAATATCATTCTTGATTAACCTAAAAATTTTAATCTTTAAACAAGTTTAAATTCCATTTTGGATGATTGCAAAAGCAAAATGATTAAGTTTATTTGTTTTATCATAAACTAGCAGTACAGCCTGGCGTTGCTCGGGTGTAATGGGAGCTTTAAAACTAATCCATGGTCCTGGAGCTCAGACTCTTTGGCCTTTGGCACAAAAGACTAAAAAGCAATAGTTGTTTTCAGTTAAAGTGAAACCGTAAACTGAAAAATGAATGGATGTAAGTCAAATTTTGATTTCCTGGTATTGATATCAAATAAGTTTTTTTTTCGTCATAAACTAAATTTTGAAAGCTAAATAAGTCCTCTGAGTAAGTGGTATCATGGCTGAGACTAAGAACTACAATTATACCTACTTAGAGTCAAACCCGAAGCAAAAACTAAAATAAAAGGGCTGAAAAAATACAGACAGGCAGACAAACAGACACACACACAAACATCTTGCCTTTTATATATATATATATTATTGATTTTCTGCACTATTGTAAGAACTGCAACCTTGAAACTTCTAAATATCGTTTCTTATGTCTTTGTCTATGAGTGTATCAAATTTGATTAAAATCGGACCACTCCTTCTATAACCCGATTTTTTCGATTATCGATTTTCGATATTTATCAGGGGTACCTCAACACAAATTTTAGCTAAGAACACTCACAGATGCTTATTGTACAACTGTGTAAATTTTCAAGAAAATCAGTTCAGCTGTTTCGGAGTCTATAGGTAATGGATACACACACAAAGTTCCATTTATAAATAAGTTTAGATATTTACATTTAAAAATTTTGGTTGTATAATTTTAGTTTATTCTAACACCCCATTCTAATAATTGTAGAATTTTCCATCTACGAGGAAATTACTCCACAGAATTTATATAGATCTTCAAGGGAATGCAAGATTAAAATTTACACTGATGACAGTTCTATTAACATTGAATCTACTATTAGAAATTAGAACAAACTCTTTTAGTTCCCAATAATACTAAGAATAACCGAGAAGCTCTAGAGATTAGAACATGTGCACTTCTGACTGAAGCAAGTTCTCTTGTAAAAGATTGGTGAAAAATTCTTCACTAAAAAGATATTAACACAGTTCAATCATAATTATGAAAAAGAATTTGACAATAAAGAGAATACAAAATTCTGGGAGCTTTCATCATCTTTGTTACAAATTACATTTTTTTACTTTGAAGATTCAATTCTACACAAGCTGGGATGATATTCAAGATCTGCCGTATGCAAATCTGCATTGGCATTTGCTGTATTTACAGACTTGTCTCAATATTGGAGCTGCAGTTGAATCTATCAAAGGATAATGACAAATGCTTTTCAAGAAAGTGTCGGGAGGTATCAAAAAGAATACGATTTCTGACTTAATCAGGAATGTCTTCTTTCAGCTCCAAGAAAGCAAACTCCTGGTATCTCCCTAACTTCTGACCACAGACAAAGGACCTAGACACACTCACTGCCTAGCCCTTTCACTGACCACTAATTATATGGACACTGAATGAGAGACTTACTGTCCCTTCCTATCTACTTGCATTCCACCAACCGGAAAGGGGACCACACAGACTATGGCTATTTTTGTCAAAGGACGCTATTTTTATGGCTATCTAAAATAATGAACAAAATTTCATGTTTATCAATTCAAAGATGGACTTGAAATATGATTCTTAAGAAATTTTGGTCATTAAATTGACATCAAAAGAAAAAAATTTCTCTCTCTCTTTTTTTTTTTTATAATCGTTTCACCCCGAGCAAGGCATTTCACTGCCACTATTGCGCAGTGGGTTATATAGAGGGGAAAGTGGTGAGAAAGGATGGTTAGATAGATATAGGAAATGTCAGAAGGTGGGTGATAGACTGGTAAGAATACCGAGAATGGGGGTTGGGTAGATGGTGAGAGCGTTGGGAGAATAGATGCAAGTTAGTGTGATAGGGGGTGTCTATTACATTTAAACTCCTGGAGATTGTAGCTCTCGGGAAAGCAGACATGTGGAAGGGAATTCCACAGGTGGGAAGCGCAAGAAAAGAAGCTGTTGGAGTAGAAATATGGTTACATCTTATCTGTTTCACTTTAAAAGGGTGGGACCTAGTTGCTAATCTAGTATCTCGTGTAAATTTGTACCTAGGCGGCACCAATGATCTAAGTTCATCAGAGCAGAAGCCATGAAAGTATTTATAGAAGAGGCACAGGGAAGCCACATCACGCCGGTGAGAGAGTGGTTGCAGCCGGTCTGCCAAGTCAGTATCGGTCACATTACAGATTCTCCGTTGTATTTTGTCAAGAAGCCCGAGGAGAGTAGCAGGGGCACCCAATCAGATGTGGCAGATCTAAGGATGTGAAGGAAATAGTATTATTACACCATTTTGCATTATGGTATACCAAAATTGTAGTGTTGCATCCTGCAGATTGTTGATGGAAGAATGCTTTCTTAAGTTGAGTTCTGAAACTCCCAACAAACAGTTGAAAGAACTTGGCAATTGTCTATCTATTGTCCACCTTTCATAGTTTTTATTGGGCAGGAACAGGCTCAAAAAAGCTTTCTTCAAGATTTCATATTCATTTTTATTGGTTGAAAATTTATTTTATTTCTCTCTAATAAATGTACAGGGTACCCAGTAAAAAACATCAAATCTATTATCACTGTTTTATCTTTCAGATATAATTAACATTGAATAAAATTCTTGAATATTCATGACCTTGGGTAATTATTCGACTCTCACAGAATTAGTTAACTCTGATCAGTTCTTTTGGTCTTGTGACTCATCATTTAAAAGTTTTGAGCATCAACTTGTACTATTCAAAAAAGAACATCCGACATGGGGATTAACAAAATGTAGAGAAACTCTTCCTTTCAGTTATCACAAGTTTTCAACAGTTATCTCATGTCTTTCTGAATTTACCCGTTGTTTTACTTGGTACTGTGTAGATCTTAGTTTTCAATCAAACTAAGAATGAATGAGAAACTATGGGTATAATAAATAACAACAGGGAACTTTAATATGTCAAATATGAAAAAAACACATTAAGTGGATAGTTGAAAAAATGTATGGAATGCTTTTGGGGAAATGTTATTTAGCTGTTCCAAGTTTCAAATTTAGTTTGAAGTCAATTAAAAATGATCTGTATAAGATTTAGAGTGTGTATGTTGTAATAAAGAGGATTTTGTTCTAGTACATATGACTTTGTGGGGTGATAGAATATATTTTTCTACCCCTAATTTTGGCTTTCTAAAAAGTTTCAAGGTGTCGTTAGTGTTCTAAGATTTTGATTTACATTTGAGCGCAACTCCCGTCAATCTAGACTGAAAAATGCAGATGCTAAGTCGAATCTGTCAAACAAATACTTACACAATGCCCACCCTCGCCACTTTTATAGATATAGATTATAAGCCTAACCAAAACCATCAAATAGGAACCAGATACACTCTACATACATTACTGTGCAAAAGTATTAGGACAAGAACTATTTTATCTTTTATAAGGCATACTGATAGAACATAAACAATTTAATTAAAGTAATTTTATTTGATTTACTCAACAAAGGCTTTAACAAGAAAAAAATACATGTTACAAAATAAATTTGATATTTAGTATAACAGCCTTTTGCTTTGATCACAGCCTTCATTATGTTAGGCATTGACATCACAAGCCTCTTCAATGTATCTAATCAATAGATTCTAATGGTATCTCCTGCCAAGCAGCTTGTATTTGTTCCCAAAGTGTGTTTTGCAAAGTAACATTAGATTTATCAATTCAAGAGTGGGGAATAAGAAAAAAGTCAGTCATATGCAAGGATAATAGAATAATGAGTAGTTTCAAAATAACTTGTTTAATAGAAAATAGGAAAAATTAAATATAACTTCTTTTTAATACATTTCTTTTAAACCTATTTTTAAATAATCAATATTTATCAGCAATTTACTTGGCTTTTCACCCTGTATTTGAATTTCGGTGAGGTTTTTAGGAAAAATCATGGATCATGATAAGGCACCTTCTATCCAGGAAACCAAATTCCTACAAGCAACCAACACATTCTAGAAAGAACTATAAATGATGAATAAACTGAATATGCCATCATTTCCTAGGCCAGGTAAAGCAATAGACAATTATGTTGACTGGTTAAATGTTTATGACTAAAACTAAGTTTATTGGTTGGAAAAAAAAAAAACTGTCAAAGGATGGAAGAAGATTGAACTTAAAGATATTTTGATTGTCAACTCTCATTCTTCAGAAGCATTAGAGGCAGTGTTTAAAGAGCTTGAGAAATGGAGAGATTACAATGTATATGAAGAAGTTGAAGACATTGGCCAGAAATAAATCTCAGATAGAGAAGAATGATAAAATACAAGCTAGATTAATAGCTATAGTTTTTTGAAGATAAAGATTATCAGATCAGACTCTCCAACCTTCTCAAAAATTACTCTTAGGGTGATAATAGCAATGGCATCATCACAAAGATGGAAAATTGATTTGTTGGACATACCCATAGTGACAAGGACTGAACAGAAATGTATTTCTGAAGCCACCACCTGAGACAAATAGATAAACTTTGGCATTTAAGAAAATAGTCACAACAAAGCAGCAAGTATATGGTATTTTTGTATTTCTGGGAAACTGGTTTTATTACAGATGAGAAAGAACAGATATGAAGAAGCTATTTTTTTCTAACATGGTGAGGAACATTTGCATGGTGTTATGTCAGCTCATGTAGATGATTTCTTTTGGACTGTAACTCATTGATTCAAGTCTTCATTAATGAATAAACTGACACAAAATTTCCATATTGGCAATGAACAGCAAGAAGCTTTTAAATACATTAATATTCATATTAATCAACTGAATGAAGATATTCATTTGAATCAAAGTACGATGATTGCTCTGAATACAGTTCAAAGGAAGTAGAAATAAGAACTGGAGTCTGATTAAAAGGTAAAAGGATGTTTTTTGATTAACCACTGGGCAATTGCTCTGGATTGCAAATCAGATATATTTTTTGATATTTGCTAATTGAGTAAGAATTTAAGAGACACCAAAGTCTCGGATATTTACAAAGCAAATAAGTTTATCTGGAAAGTCAAGCAGAATAGATTGTCCTTGACCTTTGAGAAATTAAATGCAGAAATGTCTGCAATATTAAAATTTTCAGGGTAGTACTGCTCAAGGGAGATAATTGATATTGCTTGAAAGGGTTGAGATAGATGAGTAAAGGCTAGGTTTTATTAACTATACCATCATTTTATTTTTGTTGTTGACTTCATTTTCTGATTGGTGCATCCTATTGCCATGTGGATAAGATTGTCTGAGTGTTCTGTGGGTTGTCACCACCATTGAAGAAAATCATGTTGAATTTAGCTCGCTATTTGCATGACTGGTTGTTTGGTCCTGTAGATGAAAAGTTTCTTGAGAACTGTATGTTTTTAAGAGTTCATCTTTTTTTTTGTATATGTGTAACACCCCTTATGAAGGCCCGAACAATTTCTCCAGTGGCCGTTCTCCACGCTGTAATGTTCCTGGGGGTTAGTTGAAAAGTCGAAGTCTGAAGCCTGGGGTACAAGATAAACTATTGAAGGAACGAACTTTCACAACTTGGATGAGTTTAATCAATGCTTTATTTTGTTCAAAGTTAGAGCTAGGTGTCACATCGCCTGCCCCAACTGCAAGACTAATTCTAATTAATGGAGATCAGATGCCGAACCGATCGAATCAGATAAATGGAGTTTGCCTTCTGCAGTGTGCCTGACACACGTAGCTACTTCAAGCACACACCCAGCTGAACTGATCGGCTCAGAAAAATCACTTGTATTTATATTGAAATAATCGGAAGTCCACTAGAGACCACCGAGTTAAAACAAAACTAAAAGATAAGCATTGGCGACTGTAAGTCCGAAAATACCAAGGTACTTAAATTTTGCTTCCTTTAATGTGTAAACATCCTGCAGACATCCAGTCTGCACTCAGCCTCCAACAACGTATTTTCCAGAATTTTTTTATCTTTTTATCTTAATAAAGCTTCGTGTGAAGGCAGTCAGGTGTTTTTATAGCCCTGACACTTTACCCATAACCAGGCATTTTTTTATTGCCTGGAGAAAGGAAAAATTCTATTGTCTTTTCTTTATTTTCTTAATGTGTGGTCAAGATACAGTAAAGACAGTTTTTGACCTGGTCACCTAAAATCTATTTCCTAAATGTTTATCTTTTATCACATCAAATCACTTAGTCAAATATTTTATTGGAAGACTGGTAGGATTTAACAGTAATCTGATGCCCTTTTCTCTTCCACAAATTTACTTATAAAAGAAAAAGCGTTTATTTATTTTTCCTTTTCTTTTTCACTTCGTACTTTTGTTCAACAAAACACGTTTTTAAACTATTTTTCTATTCTTAACCATTTTCTATTCTTAATCTATTATAATAAAATACATATTTTACAAATCCACCTTAATATACACCTAGTTATTGTGTCACATATGTGTATGTTCACCAGTATGGTATAGAAAGATGTTCTTTAAAATGTCAGGGTTCACTCATATGGTATGGACATTATGTCAGTGTCACCAGTATGATATAGAAGGGTGTTGTGATAATAAATGAGTAAAGGCAAGGTTTTATTAACTTTGTTTTTTTTAATTTTTTGCTGTTGACTCCATAAGGTTACATCTTTTGTTATATGTGAATGATTATAATTTCTGTCGTTTTTGTATTTTTGTGTCTCTCATATGTTTCTTGTACAAGTCATTTTGTTATTTATGTAAATGTTCATTATTATATATGTGTTGCTATGTTCAGGTTATAAAGAGTTTTTCTTCCATATATATATTCATGTTAATATGGCATATTTGTTTCTCCATGCCTGTGTCAGATGGAATGTAGTATCAGGTTGCTGTTTATGCTATTTTCTATTATGTTCTGGGTATTTGTGTATGTAGATTGTACTCATGAATTCATTCCTTGGTTTTCTGCATATTCTTTTTGTGAATATTATTCAAGCACATTTCTGGTTTGCATGGAGGTATTTTCTTTTGGCTGGTTGATGTGCTTTTTTAATCCCTGACGGCTAACTCAGCTTTCACACACATGTGTGGACCAGCTGAAGTGGCTATGCATGTGTTCACTGTTCCTTTTATATTTTCTTAATGTTGATACATTTCTGATTTGATTTTGGCAAGAGCATTAGTCATTGGTTGATTTTTCCCATGACATCTGTTGACTGTATAAACTATGTTTAGTAAACTAGTTTACCAGAAATATGAAAGAATTGAAATAGGGAAAGGATGTATGTGTCAACAGAAATACTGAGAGAGAGCTTCTCTGTCACTTTATTCGTAAATAGGAAAGGGTATATTTCAATACACTTTACTATTATCTATCTAATCCCCATAGACACATGCCCTATTCATTGGCAATCATGAAAAACAAGAAGAATCATATGGAATTCATTAGCAGCTGCTTCTTTGGCTCTGCAAGAAGCAAGTGAAACAGCATTCTACCTGAAAACAATTCTAGAAGAAATTCTTCAGAGAAGTGAAGTCAAAACTCAAATCAAATGCCTTACTGAAAGAAAATCTTCAATTAACTTACGACGTTCTTCCAGAACCCTTAAAGAAAAGAGGTTGATACTGGATGAAGCCATTATAAAAAAATATGATGGCAAACAGAGAAATTGGTGAAGTAAACATCAGAAGTCAACTGGCTGACCCATTAAAAAAGCTACAACATCATCAAAGAGTTTGTGTTATGTCTTGCAGCAAGGAAATATGAACCATGAACATTTAGTGTGTGTGAAGTGGGGAGTCAATAAAAAACAATGTCTATAATTTGGATTTAATTGATTTCTTAATAACTCTTAAACATTGGCCTTATTCAACTGACCATGAAAAAAAAAAAACACTTAAGCAAGTTAAATCCAGCTGTATATTCTGAGGATAGTGGAAATACTCCCAAAAATATGCCAAAATTAAAAAAAAAAAACAATGCCAAAATTTAAGTCACAGTGCCTTTTTACCTATCCAGATTTTGGTAATCTATTTCCTTTTCTATTGAATCAACCACAATTTTTTTTTCCTTTTTGATAATCTGGTTCCTTTTTTGCATCAACCACAAATTTATTTATTTTTTTGTTTTTATCAGATCTTGAACTGTAATTCTTTAATGTTATCTTTTTTTTATCTTCAGTGACAGTGCCAATAAAAAAGATAGGAATGTTTGACTAATTGATTCCAGAACTTTTCTTTTCTCAGGCATACTCAACAAGTCATTTGACTAACTGGAATGTATCAATCAGCAAACATCTCAGCACCAATTGGCTCTACAGTTTCTTTCAAGACATTCCTGTTTCCACCTACTTCTTAGTCATTGACTCTAAGGATATGATTTGAATCATAAAGTTTGACACAAGGATGCTTTACCTGAACTGATGAAACTGCTCCTCTCATAACATCAATAAGGTAAACAGGACCACTAATCTTCACAACCCCCATGCATTTTTCTACAGACTTCTTTCTGATATGCTTATCTTCCAGCATTCCAATACCAGCACTAAAAATGATGGTTTTATATACTCTCTCCCTTTACCATCAGGAAGAGCAAGACAAAAATCATAATTGATCAAATGAAGGAAATACCATGTTGAATGGCCCAAATGTAGCAAAAAATTGTATGACGGAATTGAATTCCTCTTGACCATTTTCCTTTGGATTTTGTCCCTTTATATTTATTTTTTTTATATTTATAATATTTTTTTATATTTATTTTTTTAATGCTTACTTATAATGTTGGTAAAAAACTTTAGGTATTTATCTGACATTCCCACTAAGGCAGGATGTGACACAAAGTTGATTTTAATGAAGATAGCCCATATACATAAACATGCATGTGGGTCAAGCATAAAAATTGCCCAGACCCTGCAACCACTTTCAGGCTAGCATCGATATTACACTGACTAAAATTATCTTAGTGAAATAAAGATGTCACTGCAGGGTTGGAATACTTTGGACCAGTTGCTGTCTTTCATCAGTTAAGATGAGAACAGACACTATGCTTTCTTTTTAACCAAAAGGCTGAAGAAATTTTAATGCATATTTATTGCGAAGAAATATTTTACTGTTGTCTTTGAAGTAGTGTTACTTCAATTATTGTCCTCTGATTGTCATTGTTTTAACAGAATTCTTTATGTAAAAATTGGTTGTTTTATTTCATCATGACTGTCACATATTACTTAATATAAAAAAATATATTTTGCAAATATACACCTGAATTTTATGAAATCTAAAGTTAGCACAAATGGAGAATTGTGTTGGGAATATATTTATGTATTTAATAAAACTATGGTGAAATTAAGTTACAGGTATAGCAGTAACATGGCTAAATCTGTAAAGAAACAAAATGTTAAGAACTTCAAGAGTAACATCATAACATCCAAAGTGAAAATGATGGTAATTCATTTAACTGCAGGGACAATGGAAAATGTCTGCTCAATGGTACTTGTAAAACTGAAGGACTTATATATAAAGCTGAGGTGAAAGTTTTTAATGGGCAGAAAATGGTTTTATGTGGAGTGCACAGAAGGCAATTTTGAATGTAGATGGTATAATCGTAAGAACTCATGCAAATTAGAAAGACACAGGAATTGTACCAGGCTAGCCAGCCTCATTTGGGAGTTGAAGGAAAAAGACAATAGAAGCCTTAACATTAAATGGGAAAATTTGGTATTACAGTGTTGATGACAAGGTTTGAGGATTTCATTACACCCATTGCTCGGGTGTAATGAAAGCTTTAAAACTAATCCATGGTCCTGGAGCTCAGACTCAGCCTAAAGAATATTTGCATGAAGTTTGGTGAGAATCGGATACAAATTGTGGATTTGTATAAAGGACATACAGACAGATAAACAGACACACAATCAAACATCTTGCCTTATATATATATTATCAATTTTCTGCACTATTGTAAGAACTGCAACCTTGAAACTTCTGAATATCGTTTCTTATGTTTTTGTCTATAAGTGTATCAAATTTAATTAAAATTGGGCCACTCCTTCTATAACCCGATTTTTTCGATTATCAATTTTCGATATTTATCAGGGGTACCTCGACACAAAACCTAGCTAAGAACACTTGCAGACGCTTATAGTACAACTGTGTAAATTTTCACGAAAATCGGTTCAACTGTTTCGGAGTCTATAGGTAACGGACACACACAAACACACATACACAGACAAATAAGTTTAGATATATATATTCATGTATATATATATATATATATATATATATATATATACGTATGTAGGTATATATACATATATATCTTTATATATATGCATGTATATATTTTTGTACATATATATGTTTGTATATATGTGTATGTATGTATGTATGTATGTATGTATGCATATATATGTATTTATATATATGGGTGCATAGCCAAGTGATTAGAACGTTCACTTTTTGACCATAAAATCAGATTCGAATCTCAGCATGCTCGATTTATCAGGAACGTGACTTTTTGAGGTTATCGGTCTGAAGGAGTGGATCCTGGCATGCAGAATCTTTGGAAAATGCCTTAAAACCATACTATGGGTTAATGCAAGCCTTGTGAGTAAAACTGGGTAGATGGCTCCCTTTAAGGAGTCATTGATGGTTGTACGAGCTCAAAGTCCCAAGTCATTGTGACTGAGGGTTTAAGTGTTCTTGCCTTGTGAAGACTGTTGTTTAGGCTAAATAACGTACTCTCTCCCAGAAACTGTAACTAAGGTCCAATATGCATAGTGGGAGTATAAACAACATGTGGGCTCTGTTGGTGTTAAATCAGCACGTGTGCCAGAGCAGACGTCTACAATGGGGATTAGCTGGGTAGACAGGTATCCTCAAGTAGGAGTGGCCAGCCATTATATATATATATATATATATATTACACAACATTAAGCAAACACTAGTCAATAATGGATTTCCTAACTCTGTTATTGATCAACAAATTAAAATGTATCTCAACAAAATTAACAATAGCTCTAACAATAATGATAATATTAAAAATAATGGTTTACATCAAAATAAACATAACACTATTAACTTATACTATTGCAACCAAATACATAATAATTATAAACAAGATGAAAAAACTCTCAAAAACATAATACGTAGAAATGTTAAACCAGTCGAAAGTAATAATCAAATTAAACTCA
Source organism: Ascarosepion bandense (assembly GCA_037127315.1). Classification (NCBI taxonomy): domain Eukaryota; kingdom Metazoa; phylum Mollusca; class Cephalopoda; order Sepiida; family Sepiidae; genus Ascarosepion; species Ascarosepion bandense. The sequence continues at coordinate 1,080,620 of JBBBDQ010001586.1, read as the reverse complement.
TTATATATTATAAAAAGTTTAAAACAATTGACCTCATAGTCTATAATAACCCAACAAGCACTAAACTAAATTCTTTACAAAAAACCAATGTAGTGTACCAATTTACATGCCCATTCAGAGATTGCATCTCTGATACTAATCAAAAACCTAGTACATATATTGGTTTTACCACAACCACGCTCTCCCGTAGACTTACATGTCATCATTCTGATCAGAGTACTATTAAACAACATTTCTCTGAAAAACATAAACATGTAGGTAATATCAGACAGATTTTGATCAACAATACTGTGATCCTTACTCATACACACAGTAAGAGGAACCTGCAGATATTGGAGGCCATGTACATCAAATCAAAACAACCAACACTCAATAAAATCAACTTTAAAACAGGAAATAACATATTACATTGCATTTGACTACATGGTTTTGTTGTCATTTCGCGCTATCCCATGGTGTGATGTCATAAAACCGCATTGCAAACTTAAGAACTGCGTTTATTATTTTGGTAACTATTGCCGTTGCCAAGCGGAGTTTTATGTCAACACAAAATAAAATCGTCGGTGATGGTGGATTTTATAATATTTCAGTTTAAACTACCTCTCTGAAGATGGCTCATGTGAGCCGAAAGCTTAGAAGAAAACCAATAAATAATTATCCAAATGTTGGAGAATTTTTGTCTTTATTTTCAACTGAAATTAAAGCAAAAATACGATGTTTAGAACGGCTCATGATTAAACATAATAGACATTCATTGTCTCTTATATTTAATAGCATATGTTTAGAAAATTACTTGCTGCCTCGATATACTATATATATATATATATATATATATATATATATATATATATAAATCAACAATTATTGTGATTTCTTGTCGTCTTTCCATGACAACACTATCAAGCTAATCAGATCATACGAACGGATCTTACACAAAATAAATAGACAGAACTTGTCTATATTATTCAATGAAACATGTATTAATGAAAAAATGCTGCCAAAATACACACAGTATATATATATATATATATATATATATATATATATATATATATGCACAAATTCTCTATTCCGTAAAACTTAACCAAATAATTGCATCTTTGTATGTCCCAAACTTATTCACTAATGTTCTTCTTATGCATGAAATGATTAACATCATTATCTGTGATGTATACAATCATGGCCGTATCTGATTACCAGGCACACCGGGCACGGGTCCAGGCTGATTACCAAGCACACCGGGCATGGGTCCAGGCTGATCCGTGTAACCATAGTGAAAATCTGGGCAAGGAAAAATGTCTTCGTCAGAAATCAAACTAAACAATTCACGAAGAAAGAAAGAAAGAAAGAAAGAAAGAAAGAAAGAAAATGAAGAAAACATCCGAATGAATGCAGTAAAAAATCTGTTTGTTTATTTATTTATTAATTTTGGGAGAAAAGACTGGTTATACTCGGAAAGTCTGAACCCGATTTTCTGCTTTCGTTCATGTTCTGTACCTAATTTCCATTGGAATAGCCGAAAAAATCCGCAAAAATCATAGTTTCTGGAAACGGACGACACTGATGACGTCATCACATTGTCAACTAATAAATCTGGGCAATTTTCTCTGTGCTCGGTGTTTTTTAGTATCAGCTACGGCCCTGTATACAATCATACTACTCTCCCACCAATCAATATTAAACCCACTATTTTTTTAAAATTATTATTAGCATGCACTAATAAAGTAACCTTTCATGACCCCCTATGTAATATACTCAAATAGATGATATCGCGATGAGTTCTTTTTTAGATCTTCTCTTTTCCAATTATTATATGGCACATTTAGAAAATAAAATACTTAATGACACTAATAAACCCCGTATATATATATAAGCTACATAGATGACATTTTCATTTTAGCTAAAAATATTGATCAAATTACACAACTTAAAAACAAATTTGAAAGTCACTCAATCCTTAAATTTACATTAGAACTTAATATTAATAATAAAATTCTGTTCCTTGATGTATTTATTGATTCCAGCACACAGATTTACCACTTTTCTATATAGGAAACCAACTAGCATAAACTCATGTCTTCTTAATTATAATAGTGAATGCTCTCAACAATATAAGTTAGCTGTTATAAAAAATTAATTCAATGCACACAAATGATATCTTCTTCCAACTCCATATTCTATAAAGAATTACACATTAAACAAACACTTGAGTGGGTTTCCTAACTTTGTCATTGATCAACAAATAAAAGTAATGAAATAAATATCATATGTAGACATTGCAAAATGTTCACCTTAGAATATAGTAAAAAAAAATTATTCTTAAAAAAATAAAAATGCTTATTACCTTGTATATATCTAATAATTTGTTTTATTAGAATAATAATTAAATAGATATTTTAAAAATTGTCTATGATATTAAGAAATGTATTAGAATATAATGTAATAGATTTTATAAAATCATAAAATGAATTTAAAAATGTTTTAATAAATAAATGGATATGAAAAATGTTATTTATAAATTAAGAGTTGTCAAAAAATTAAAATAAAATACATTCTGAATTTAGATAAAAATAGTATAATTACACTCAAAGGTCCCTTTAAGTTAGATCAAAAATGTTTTCTTTCTTTCTTTTCTTTTTTGTTTTAGAAAATGTTGAGAAATAGAGTAAACTAAGGAAAAAGAATTTGTAACAATAATGGATACATCAACAGAAATGGAGTCTAGACAGAGGTCTTGAAATACGCTGACACATTTTTTTGACGTTATGATTGAAAGAAATCATGTATTCCCCAAAATATAAACTTTTTTTTTCAAGTTTAAAATGAATTTTTATTCTGATTAGTTAAATTGAACATATAAATTTTTCTGTTTTCTCATATCTATAAATAACAAACGTATTATTATTTCTTATATTTAAATGAAAATCATTTTCACAACAATGATCTAACAGTGCCTGATATAACGAGGTAAAAATCTCGAAACATAGAGAATTCTGTGTCGCAATGTAAAATATATTAATTTTGATTAAAAAACAAATATTATGTTCTACAATATTTGTTGTATTGAGCAATAGTCAGGCAGGAATTATCTCCCTTGATTTCTACTCTTTAGCAAACATTTGACTTTAATTGTCGATTCGTCATCTTAATTAAAGAACATCCGTCTATTCTACGTTCTTTTTCTTTTTTAGTGTATGAAACAATTTACTTTCTCTTGAGGAAAATAATTCACACGAAAAAAAGTAAGTTGAACGTTCTCCTAATTTGCTTTTTTTTTTTTTCACAAATTAAAGACGTATTTCTTTACTCGCAGCAGCAAACTAAAAAAAAAAGTAAATAAATTTTTAACTTTTTTTATACGAAAATATTTTCTTCTGTTGAATCTTTAAAAATATCAGCAAGCTAAAAATGAATCTTGTTTTGAAAATTGATGACTTTTTTTGGAAATATAATTAATTCAATTTTTTTTATTCATTTTTATTTTAAAAATTTTAATAGTGTAAATTAATTTTTTAAGAAACCGTTATTGTTTTTTCTTTTTTCATCTATTCACAAAAATATTTTTTATTTTGACTTTTGTTAATCATACGAAGTTTACCATAATTTTCAAAGTTTTCAGTGACAGTTATCGCTTTTTATTAGGTTTTGTTTTCGTATAAAATGTTTCCTTGACTCAAAACACTTTATAAAGCTTCATGCGCACATAAAACAGCTCCTGATGGCGTCTGTCACCGTGGCACATCTCAGGAACTGGGATCTGTCATAATGTTGGCCTGACAAACGTCTGTAGGCATCTCCACTAACTCACCCCCCCCCCCCCAAAAAAAACCAACAAAACAAAACAGCGTAGCATGGTGTTAAAAGGCTCCAACCAAACTTAATAAAACCCGGTAAATTTTCGTTTTAGGCCCCGAAGGTTTTATCCATTTAAATTTTTCCAAAATAGCCTTTTAATTCCATGCAAATGTAGATGCTGAACTCAAATCAACAATTAGTTATTGAAGAAACATACTTTTATTGATCTTAACGACCAGAAAAAATTAAAAAAAAAGAACTTCATCTCGCTCTTTTTGTCACTCACAACTCTCAGGCAGACATGTAATTAACTGCTGAATGACTTTCGGCGTAGGCAACAAATTTAGGCTTATTTACTTCCTTTACTAAAATTTCAGTCTATTTAAATCCTGTAATGAAATTAATACGCGATTTTTTTCCGGTACTCAATTTCAGCAGAAAGTTGCGTGTTTTTTTTTGTTTTGTTTTTTTTTACTTAATTTTTTCCGACAAAAGTTAACTTTTAAATATATAAAAATATAGGATTTTTTTAAAGAAAGTTAACTTTCAAATATATGAAAATAAGTGATAAATTTAGTTTAATTAGCCTTCAGGTATATTGCCGCCTTTTTTTTTTTTTTGGTACTTAATTTCAGAAGAAAGTTAACTTTCAAATTAATATATGAAAATAAGTGATAATTGTAGTTTTACTTAATTTTTTCAGATGAAAGTTAACTTTCAAATATTTTTTAAGAAAGTTAACTTTCAAATGTATGAAAATAAGTGATAAATGTAGTTTAATTAACCTTCAAATATATTGCGTATATCTGCGTGTTTTTTTTGTACTTAATTTCAGAAGAAAGTTAACTTTCAAATATATGAAAATAAGTGATAACTGTACTGTAGTTTTACTTAAACTTCAAATATATATACATATAAATTATAAATAATAAAAAGAACAAAATAAGTAGTACAGTAAATCATTTCTTTAATACTTAACATTGAAAATAAAACAATAATTACATCAATTGTAAAGGAAGTTAAAAGTTAAAAATATGGAAAAAATGACATTGACAATTTTTAAAAAATGCAGTTGTTTTAGGGTCCGGGATAAAAAGAAAGCTTTATCTATTGTATTTTCATATATTTGAAGGTTAAGTAAAAGTACACTTATCACTTATTTTCATATATTTGAAAGTTAACTTTCTTCTGAATTTAAGTACCAAAAAAAAAAAAGCAAATAAGTGCAATAAATTTGAAGGTTAATTACCAATTTTCATTTTAGGTCCCGGAGGCTTTTATCCCTTCAAATTTTTTCAATATATCCTTATTTCCATGCAAATGTATTTGCTGAACTCAAATCAACAATTAGATATTGAAGAAACTTACCTTTTTTAATGTTAACAACCAGAAAAAATTGAACTTCTTCTTGCTCTTTTTGTCACCCACCACCTTTACTTTTTTAACTAATTCACTTTAGGTGTAGGAAGCTAATTTCAGTCTATTTACTACCTTTATTGAAATGTCTTTGAAGAAAATACTACGTGATTTATTTTTTTCAGAACTCAATTTCACCAGAAAGTTGCATGTATTTGCATTTTTTTTTCCTTGTTTTTTTTTTGTTGGTAATTAATTTAAGAAAGTTGCGTGTACTTCATTTGAGAAGAAAGTTAACTTTCAAATATAAAATATGTGATAATTGTAGTTTTACTTAATTTTTTCTGACAAAAGTTAACTTTCTAATATATGAAAATAAGTGATGAGTGTAGTTTAACTAACCTTCAAATATATTGCGTGTATTTGCATGTTTTTTCCTTTTTTTTTGTACTTAATTTCAGAAGAATGTTAACTTTCAAATATGTGAAAATAAGTGATGTGTAGTTTTACTTAACCTTCAAATATATGAAAATATGAAAATACAATAAATAAAGCATTTTTTTTATCCCAGACCCCGAAACGTAATTTTTGCCATTGTATTTTCATATATTTGAAAGTTATTTTTCTTCTGAAATTAAGTACCAAAAAAGGAAAAAAAGACATGCAAATACACACAATATATTTGAAGGTTAATTAAACTACACTTATCACTATTTGAAAGTTAACTGTCTGATGAAAAGAAAAAAAAAAGAGGCAAATACACACAATGTATTTGAAGGTTAATTAAACTACATTTATCACTTATTTTCATATATTTGAAAGTTAACTTTCTTAAAAAAAATTCTATATTTTCATATATTTGAAAGTTAAGTAAAAAAAACACAAAAACACGCAAGTTTCTGCTGAAACTGAGTACCAAAAAAAAATTGCATATTAATTTCATTATAGGAAGTAAATAGGCCAAAATTTCTTGCCTATGCCGGAACTAATTCAGCAGTTAATCACATGTCTGCGTGAGTGTTAATGATGACTAAAAGAGCAAGATGAATTTTGAGTTTTTTCTGGTCGTTAAGATGAATAAAGGTAGGTTTCTTCAATAACTAATTGTTGATTTGAGTTCAGCATATACATTTGCATGGAATTAAGCCTATTTTGGAAAAATTTGCGGAGTTAAAAGCCTTCGGGACCTAAAACTAAAATATAGCAAAAATCCTTTCTAACTCATTCGAAATTTTGGTTAATTTTTTTTATCGTCAGCGAATTTTTTGTGTGTGTGGAAAGACATTAATTTTGAAATTCTTGTGAAAATCAAGTAATTTTCTGAATTTAAATGAAACTCTTGGGGCTATTCACAAATGAATATTCTTGAAATTATTATTTTTAGAAAATCTGTTACCCTGCCCTCTAACTGCATGAAATTTCTAGAAATTCACAATACTGATCACAAATCTTGTTTTATTAGTTAAATGCAGGACTCCTTAGGGAATATAAATCATGTGATTTTTTTTTTTATTGTATGGAGCCACTTTTCCGAAAATCTGCTTTGGATATTAAAATAAAAAAAATGCATTCAAAACTACACCATTTTTAATGTAGACTAACTTTTAATTGATTTTATAAATATTATAAATGATATCAGTTTCTTGAAAAAAATTTTTTTTTATGAATTGTAGAGGATTTTTAAGTCCTTTACGATTTATGTTACAATTCGTCCAACATATGATTCAAGAAAAATAAAGACAACAACTCCAATTTGTATCCAATGAATTAAAGTATATTCAATAAACAAACAAAACATGTAATAGTAGTAGACATAAAGTAGGAGGAAAAAGTCGTCTCTCTTTAACAGATTGTTGACCAAAATCAATTAATAAATAACATGAAGAATACAATTATTTTGTATGTAATTATAAGTAACACAAATTTTAGTCAAAAGTTCAAAAGTTCTTGGTGAAAATGTTCAGACAGAAGACAAAGTTCTGTGTCTGTGTGTGCGTTAATTAAGGTTTGAGTAGAGTGACTTACATAGAGTCCTTTAGCCAGCCTGTTGGTCTACTGATTAGCGCGCTGAAAGTTGCCGCTTATAAGGAAATAGATGGGATCCATAAAAAATATGTGATTGGCTAAAAATTAACCAATCACCACACACATATGAAAGCTGCTTCAGAGCCAAAAGATTAAAGGAGACTATGATTGCTAAATTGTCCTTTACAAGAACAGTAGTGAATTATTACCCAATTGCAGACGAGTATGACATGGACCGAATGTGGGTAAGAAAAACATAACAATTGCTATATGAATAATGAATTTTTATAAGAATTGTTGACATTTTTTCTTTACTAATTACGATGATTTATAAATTTTCAAACATATTTTAACTTTTTCCAGTCACTTATTGTCTTCAGTTATTTATTAATTAAGAAGACTATATTTACGGATTGAAAAGCTTAATAATTTTTTATTTTATTTTTTAATGTTAAATTGCATAATCTTTTTACTAGGGAAATTTACAAGAGGATTATCATTAAAAGATCACATGTTTCAAGTGTTGTTCCCTTTATGAAACATTCACTTAGGTTTCAATTCTGCTCAACCATTTTTGATGACAGGCTGTTATGACCTATTTCAAAGGTCAGAAAGTTTAGATTTCTGTGATTAAGAAATACTTTTATTCTAAATGCCATGCTATAAACAAGTAATATTTGTTTCAAATCAGATTAAATTAACTTTAATTTTTTTAATTTTCCGAAAAATTAATGTGTCACAGATGTATATTTTCTTTTTGAAAGGTTTTTAAAACAGAGAATTAACTTTTGTTTATAAAAATCTATCAAAAATGGTAAAAAAAATCTCAAAAAGTTCAGATTCTAATCAATATAATTTTTATTTGAAATGTACCAGAGTATTTTCCTTACTGGAATTGAAGCTAAAATGAAAGCCTCAAAAAAGCTTTTTTATTTTTAAAAATTCACTTTAAAACTTAGGTTTTGAAATTTAGTGATGGTATCTACTCTTATAGATACTTTCAAAGATAAAATATACTTTCTGAAACTTTATTAAAGGAATATTAGCTGATTTAAAGTATAATTAATGTGATTTGAAAAAATATTATTTAAGTTTATAGTAAGTACCTTTACTTCTTCGCAATACCTATGTTTCAAAACTAAATTTTTATAAATAGAAAAACTTTTTTGAAGCTTTCATTTTGTTTTTAATTAAAAGCTAAAGGCTTAAATTTACTATTTAAATTAAATAATGTACTTTTTAAACAGAAATGATATTGGCTGGAATCATTTTTTTTTTTTTTTGGTTTAGATTAGCACCCTTTTTAAATGTCTTTCATTACAATGTCATTTTATTTTATTAAATCTTCTAAAAATAATAAAATATACGCTTCTGAAACTTTATTTGAGGAATATTAGGAGATTTAAAGAATAATAAATCAGACTTGGAAGAAGTATTATTTACTTGAAAAAAAAAGCAGAAAAACAAATTTTAAAATAAAAAGCTGTAGTGATTTGTGTATCTTTCAACAAGCAATTGTCAAGTGCTGATAAGCTATTTACATTTTTTTTACTGTCTATGGAAACTTTATCTGTTAAAACATAATTTAAGGAAATGATGAGTGAATGCTTTTTATATAATTTTTAAGTACTCAGTAATCTTACAAATGTTTGTAATATTATTTGTAATCTAAATTTAGGAATGTTGACTTTGAATTTGCTGTAGTTATCGATCTTAATTTCTGATAACATCATATATAGTCATTCATACTTTCAAAATGGGCATATCATTTATACACATGATAAAAGTTAATTAATTTTAAAATCTTACTGTATGCTGATTTTTGTATTAAGCTTTTCAGCTTTCACTTCGGAAATATAACCTTCACTTAATAATCTAATGCCGACATTTTGAGGAATTGTTAAAAGATTTTTGAAACTATAAATTATTATAATTTAAAAAAGAAAAATGAAAACGGTTCTTGTAAAAATTCATTATTCATCACAAAAATTATTTTTCTTTGGGTGATAATGTCCTAAATACATACTATTTATAAAAGCAATTAACTCTTTATATAATTCAATCTCATAGTCTTATTGTATTTTTTATTTTACTCCAAACAGAGCAGATTTTTGGGAAAGTTGCAACTGTTTGAAAAAAAAACAAAATGGATGATTTACATTTTCCAGTGTTCAGCATTTAACTAATAAAACAAAGTTTACAGACAGAATTTAATTCCTAGAAAATTTATGAAATTAATTTGGCAGAGGTAACTGATGTAAAAAAATATATATTTTTTCCCCAAGATTTTATAAAAATAGAAATTTCATAAAGAATTCATTCATTTGTGAATAAGTTCTGAAAGTTTCATTAAAATCTGACAATTATTTTAATTTCCAAATCAATGTGTTTTTCACCAGAAGCAAAGGTGCTAAAATTCTTATAATAATCTCTGGTCTCATGGTGATGCAAAAAACAAAAAAAATTAAAAAATGTTCTTAACCAAAAGTATGAACATGTTAGAAAAGATTAAAAAATACTTTTGTCTTTCCATCAGAAAATCTGCTTTAAATAATAATATAAAATTGCAATAAAACTATGACATTATTTAATCTTTGAAAAATAAGATCTATTAAGGACACTATTGTCATTTTAAAGTAAAAATTAATTTTTACAATAAATGTTTTAATTTTTTTAATTTTTTTTAATTATAATAATTTATAACATATAAATATTTTAAAATTATGCATGGTTTTCAACTGGTTAGTAGATTTTGTCATTAAGTAAAAACTATATTTACTAATCAAAAATTGAAAAGTTTAATAGAAATTATTTTGTACCAAGTTTTTTAAAATAATTTTAAAAAATTTTAAATACATAAATTATTATGTAATCTGCTTATGTTTGAAAGTATGGTCAATCACAACATTATCAGAAAATAAGAGCAGTGACCATAGTAAATTCAAAGTCATCATTCCTAAAATTAGATTATGGAAAATACTTTTGAACATTAAGATTACTCAGTACTTAACAACTATTTTAAAAAATAGCTTACCTATCATTTTCTTAAACTATTAAATTAGATTATGGAAAATACTTTTGAACATTAAGATTACTCAGTACTTAACAACTATTTTAAAAAATAGCTTACCTATCATTTTCTTAAACTATTAAATTAGATTATGGAAAATACTTTTGAACATTAAGATTACTCAGTACTTAACAACTATTTTAAAAAATAGCTTACCTATCATTTTCTTAAACTATTAAATTAGATTATGGAAAATACTTTTGAACATTAAGATTACTCAGTACTTAACAACTATTTTAAAAAATAGCTTACCTATCATTTTCTTAAACTATTAAATTAGATTATGGAAAATACTTTTGAACATTAAGATTACTCAGTACTTAACAACTATTTTAAAAAATAGCTTACCTATCATTTTCTTAAACTATTAAATTAGATTATGGAAAATACTTTTGAACATTAAGATTACTCAGTACTTAACAACTATTTTAAAAAATAGCTTACCTATCATTTTCTTAAACTATTAAATTAGATTATGGAAAATACTTTTGAACATTAAGATTACTCAGTACTTAACAACTATTTTAAAAAATAGCTTACCTATCATTTTCTTAAACTATTAAATTAGATTATGGAAAATACTTTTGAACATTAAGATTACTCAGTACTTAACAACTATTTTAAAAAATAGCTTACCTATCATTTTCTTAAACTATTAAATTAGATTATGGAAAATACTTTTGAACATTAAGATTACTCAGTACTTAACTATTTTAAAAAATAGCTTACCTATCATTTTCTTAAACTATTAAATTAGATTATGGAAAATACTTTTGAACATTAAGATTACTCAGTACTTAACAACTATTTTAAAAAATAGCTTACCTATCATTTTCTTAAACTTTTAAATTAGATTATGGAAAATACTTTTGAACATTAAGATTACTCAGTACTTAACAACTATTTTAAAAAATAGCTTACCTATCATTTTCTTAAACTATTAAATTAGATTATGGAAAATACTTTTGAACATTAAGATTACTCAGTACTTAACAACTATTTTAAAAAATAGCTTACCTATCATTTTCTTAAACTATTAAATTAGATTATGGAAAATACTTTTGAACATTAAGATTACTCAGTACTTAACAACTATTTTAAAAAATAGCTTACCTATCATTTTCTTAAACTATTAAATTAGATTATGGAAAATACTTTTGAACATTAAGATTACTCAGTACTTAACAACTATTTTAAAAAATAGCTTACCTATCATTTTCTTAAACTATTAAATTAGATTATGGAAAATACTTTTGAACATTAAGATTACTCAGTACTTAACAACTATTTTAAAAAATAGCTTACCTATCATTTTCTTAAACTATTTTTTAACAGAGAAAGTCTCTGTGGATGAACAATAAAACTGTCAACACCTTTATCAGCAGTTGTTGCATGATTGATGAACTATGACAAATATGTAATTACCACTAGCGTTTGTTTTAACAATCCATTTCTCTGTTACTTTAAACTTAAAGTAAATAATTTTTTTCAAATCAAATTAATTATACTTTAAATCAGCTATTATTCCTCAAATAATGTTTCCTATAGGGAAATTTTATTTTGTCTTATTTTTATTCTTTTAGTGGTAATTTTACTTTATATTTTTCACTCTACACTAAATTTATCATGAATATGTCAATAAAATTTCCATTCAGAATTCGTGCTATCCCAGTCATATCTCCTTGTATTAAATAGTTCTTGTTTTAAGTAAATACAAACAATAACATTTCACCAATGTCTGATCCTTGCACTTGTAAAAAAAAGAAGCTATATCAAAAGGAGAGGTTTTCTATTGACACTGCTATTATTTTGACTACCTTCACACTTCAGTAATTTTATTATACAAAACAATCATGAGAATTTTCTTAAGAATTAACAATTTTTTTAAAATAAATTCACTTTAAGCAAGGCTATAATGCCACAATGATGCAAGGTACTCATTTTGGAGGAGCTGGGAATAAGTGATAAACTTCTACTCCTGTTCAAAGGGGTTTTGGAAATACATAGTCTAATAAATAGAACATTTTTGTTGTCAGTTCTCAGTTCTCAAGGTGGGGGTGTAGATTCAAATGCTTGCAATCTATTTTAGTTAATATTGGTGTGAGGAAATAAAAGAAATTGGTTAAAAAATACATTTTTTTTTTCAAAATCTATAATTGCAGCTACTCTATATGCATTTCTTCAAATTATCTTTAAAGACATTTTTATAAATTTATGAATGAAACATGTTTTTCATAGTTATTTCATTAGAATTGATAAATATTGCATTGTAATTGGTTCATCTATTTTTTATATATTTGTGAACATGAAATTAAACCTGTAAATAATAATTCAATGAAATCTAATAAAATTGTATTTAATACATTTGTTATGAATTCTCAAGAAAAATGTGAATTTATAAATCCAGTTTTGTTTGTTTAGATTTTACTGTGATGGTTTCAGTTGGTTTGAGCAGCTCATAACAAACTACACCAAATGCAGAGAAGCTTTGAACCATAAATATTCAGCTTTGCCAATGTTGATTCATGACCAGGCTTAAACTCACAATCTTCTATGTTTTCTACTTTTCATTGCCAGTCATGATAGAATGCAAATAACCTTTCCTTTTCTATTGTCTTTAAACTTTTTGGTGTGCAAGAGCATTTTTTTTTATCTTGAACATCAAAATCATTATTTATGAAGCATCTAAACCAATCTCTGCTTTTTGTTCTTGACAGAGCATGGTTGCCATAAGTCTCAATAAGAATTCTGTGTGCTTCACCTGAAGATTTCTTTTGAATGAAGTAGTGTAGTTAAATTCCCTGCAAATGCACTTTCTTTGGCATAAAATCTGACATGTTTAATTTATATATGTAAAAGGCAATCTGTGAGTCTGTGTGTCACTGTAAGAAATGCATGCCTACATTTTTTTTAAGCTACGCCATTCAAACTTTCTAGGGACACATATCTACAAGGAAGCCAGGTCGACACATACTTTTTGAGTTTAAGTTCACCAATTTTCCCTTTCACACTTTTTGGCCAGTGGAGACAATTGTTTACATTTGCTCCGTAATACATCTAAGATCTAAGATGGTTGCTAGATTACGTCACAGAAATCAAATCACATGTGTCAAACACTACTAAAATATTTTTTATTAAAACAAAAATAAAGAAATGAGCCTTTTATATTTAATTTTTATTCCGATGTTTTAAAATTAATTTGTTCAACAAAAAAATGTGAATATTTTTCCCCATGATTTTGAAACAAAAGAAATACTTTTTAAAAAAAAGTGTTTTTTCAAGCAAAAACAAAATATGTAAAAAAAAAGTGCCAATGGTTAATTTAATTAAGTCTTTTTTTTTTTTCAGATTTAATATTTCATATTTCAGAAAATAAAATTAAAGAAAAAATAAATCTTTTTTACTGCTAAATATTTTATGCAGGAAATCAATTGTCTGTAATTCATGAGGCATTAATGTAATTTTTTCTTCTAAAATTAAATGTCTACATTTTTAAATATTCTTTAAAAATTTCTGAACTGAGAGCGTAATAGTTTTTATATTTCTAATTTCAGTAAAAATAATAAATTTTTATTTTTATGTTAAATTCATTTAGTCAACAAAAAATGTAAATATTTTTCCCCATAATTTTGAAGCAAAAACAAACACAATGTTGTTTAAAATGTCACACAAAATATCAAATCATGTTTATGTAAAACTAAAGAAAATAGATATTTTTAACAATTTTTAAACAACAATTTTTTATATAATTATTTTTTTATATAACCGAGTCCTACTACTAAAATGTTTTGAGTTGCACGGACAACGCCAGGCTATGATGCTAGTGCTATGGAAAACAAACTTATTGACACTTCGATGAAATGATATACATTGAATTTCAAGCTTGTTTATAGTACTTCCTTAGAGATGTGGTTCTATCTGAAATTACATGCATGCAGTTCTTGGAAAACAGAACTTATTCAAAGTCCTAATAGTACTATGCTTAAATTTGTGAAGTCAAGCTACCAAACAGGAAAGTTTATCAGAATAGTTACTATGAAAATATCTGTTGAATAGTGACAAAAAAAGTAGGAAAGTAGCTGGAGCCAAGATATTAGGTCAGTTCGACCATCTTGTTAGAATTGTCTCCCAATCTACTCAGTTTCTGTATTTTATGTCCAATTCTTTGATTGTTGAAAAGAAACAAAATAGAATACACAACCATGTTGGCTGAGGCTTTAGAATACACTTACTGCCCTTCTGTAGAGGAGTAAAATCCCCCAAAGAAGCTATCTGTTTGCTGTAGGTGGTGACTCGTAATATCTGATGATGAGATCTTAGTGGTTGAGGGCTTCAGGTGTCAGGGTTATATACTTCTAATTCCCAAATCATCACTTTGACCTTTACTTGAACTAGGCTGTGGTTGGAGAGGCCCAGTTCAATCAATCAAATGGTCATGTCAAGTCCTAGTGCCTATAATTATATTAATTTATCAAGTAGTTTATAAAAAAAACATCCCAAATATATACAAGGATATAATATCATCTCTGTCCAATTTATTGGCATCAGAAGGCAATGACTGAGTGTCAGTTGGTAAAAAAAGATCTAGTCTTAGACATGGCTGTAAATATATCAGTTTCTACACTTATTTGAGAAATGCAACAAATGGTCTAACAGATTCTCAATCACTCCCAAATACAAGTGTACTGGTTTGTGTAGCTCTGATCTGTCAAGGCAAATGGGCTTTTTCTCTTGAAGCATCCTAATGTCAGGCTCTGAGTTGGCTGGCAAACACAGGCAGTAAATTTTACTACATAAAAATTATAATAATTGAAACAAAAAATTCAGATGATATCTTTCAGACTCTGATTCTGAAAAAGAAATAAGTACTAAATTTTCAAGATTTCTCATGCTCATCTCCTTAGATAAACCCCCCCTCAAATTTTTTCTTGTTCTTAATTGAAAAAGTGTTATCTTGTAGGATTAACCCCACAACAGTTGAAATTTTGATGATAGAAGTGAATTTAAAAATAAGAAACATGCTGAAAATAAGATGAAAATTCACAATAAAAATCCTATTTACCAAAATACATCAATAAAACCAAATCTACAAACTGATTTCTTACAAAGACATACTCTATTCATACAAATATATTGTAAACATCTTGTCAGTCTTGAGGTTGATATACTGTAAAACAAAATGAAGCAACCTGAACCAAATTACATAGAAAGTATCAGAAAAATCTAGTCATTTTGTGGTGTTAAAAAGCTGTTTTTTTGGGGTTTTTTTTGCTAATATGTAAAAAAAATCTATCTTTTTTCAGTAAGGCAATGCAATTGTATTTCTGATAAACTGAAGCAAAATAAGATTTTCCTCATTTAAATTACATTTAAATACATAGACAAAATACTGAACAAAAGTTTACCATTTTTTTAGACCATGAACACAAATAACTGTTTGCAGTTCATTGAAGCACAATTGAATCCTTGAAATTGTATTTCGAAAATAATACAAAAGTTTTTTGTCTTTGTTAATAAATATTGTCTTTGTTCACAGATTCAAGAAGAATAACAAATTCGAACAGACATCTGCAATCTTCACCTAAAGAAGAAAATTTCTTAGAAATGTGTGGATCTACAGCTTGATAGCATTCATATTAAAATGGTAAATTGCATAAAAAGTTGACAATCTTATTTCTTGCCAAGTGTGTTCACCAGCATTTTTATTAAATTTACATTTCCAAACACCCATTTACACAACACAATAGTGAGTGACTGTTCTTGTTATGGGCACAGATAATCTTTTAAAAGGGTTTAATTTTGACAAGATACACAGATATACATAAGAGAGAAAAACCATATTCTTGTAAAGTGGAACAACATTCAGATAGCATTCAAATTTCAAAGTACACATTGAAGAAAAAGAGCATTATCATAAAATTCAAATTTGAAATTTCATGTGAGCAGAAATACTTGAGGAGCAATACAAATATATAGAATAACTACTCAAATATTTCTCTGTTGAAAATTATCATGCGAATACATACAGGAAAGAAACCATTTGCTTGTCAAGTGTGTGGAAGAGCATTTGCACGAAATGCAACTTTAAAATGCCATATGCGAATACATACAGGTGAGAAACCATATCCTTGTCAAGTGTGTGGATCAGAATTTTCAGCATATTCACGTTTAAAATCACATATGCGAATACACACAGGCGAGAAACCATTTACTTGTCAAGTGTGTGGAACAGCATTTTCAGAGTATTCACATTTAAAATCACATATGCGAATACACACAGGAGAGAAACCATTTACTTGTCAAGTGTGTGGATCAGCATTTGCACAGAATGCAAATTTAAAATCCCATATGCGAATACATACAGGTGAGAAACCATATTCTTGTCAAATATGTGGATCATCTTTTTCAATGAATTCACATTTAAAAAGGCATATGCGAATGCACACAGGAGAGAAACCATTTGCTTGTCAAGTGTGTGGTTCAGGATTTTCAGAGAATTCACATTTAAAAAGACATATGCAAATACATACAGGTGAGAAACCATATTCTTGTCATGTGTGTGGATCAACATTTTCAGATAATTCTAGTTTAAAAAGTCATGTAAGAAAACATACTGAACATACTAGAGAGAAACCATATTCTTGCACAATTTGTGATTCAGCATTTTCAAACAGCAACAGTTTAAAAACCCACATGCAAGTCCATACAGGGGAGAAACCATTTTCATGTCAAGTGTGTGGATCAGCATTTTCACAGAATGGAAACTTAAAAATTCATATGCGAATACATACAGGAGAGAAACCATATTCTTGTCATGTGTGCAGAAGAGCATTTTCACACAGTTCAACTTTAAAAGCACATATTCGCATACATACAGGCAAGAAACCATACCCTTGTCAAGTTTGTGGATCAGCATTTTCAGAGAATTCGCATTTAAAAAGGCATATGCGAATACACACAGGAGAGAAACCATTTGCTTGTCAAGTGTGCAGAAAAGCCTTTTCACATAGTTCAAATTTAAAGGCACATATTCGAATACATACAGGTGAGAAACCATATTCCTGTAAACTGTGTGGATCAGCATTTTCAGAGTATTCTAGATTAAGATATCATATGAAAAAACATACAGGAACATAATCATTTGCTTGCACTATTTGTTTTTCAGAATTTACAGACAGCTACAATTTAAAAACACACATGCAAGTACATACTTGAAAGAAACTATTTTTTTTCAGTGTGTATGCATCAGCATTTTCACTGAGTTCATGCTTAAGAGGTCATGTGAACACATACAGGAGAGAAACCATTTTCTTGTAAGTTATGTAAATCTAACTTTTTAAGGAATTCATTGTTAAGTGTTCGTGCAAAGACACACTGAACAAAAATCTTCATGAATGGATTGTGTAACAAATTTAGGTAGTCCAACTTTGGAAACAGTATATCCAAAATATTTCTCTGACAACTGTAAAATTAAAAAAGAAATAAGCTTCTTCAAAAAAGTTTATGCATGGAATTTTCCATTTTGTAAAATGGAAAATTCCATGCATAAACTTTTTTGAAGAAGCTTATTTGTCATTGCTGATGAATTTTATATAAAAGATGCAATTGTAATTGCATCTTTTATATAAAATTTATCTGCAATGACAAAGATCTGAAAAAACTTTTTAAATTGTACAGTAAGAATAAGTGTCAGTTTATTGCATAAAAATATACATTAGAGATATTTTTCCATGTGGAAACAAAATATTTTTATTTTATTAAATTTGCATATCAGCAGTTTTCCACAAAAAATAATTTTTGAGTTTTCTTTACTTCTCTTCTTAATGCTTTCAATGTGTTGGTATTAAATTATTTTTTTAATGAAATGCTATATTTGATAATGTAGAAATAAGAAACATCCAAAATTCATTAGTACAAATGAGTCACAAGTGGAACCATAGCTTACCTGAAAAATAAAAAATAAAAAATTCAGTATAGAGTTTATTAATTAATATCTGTAGAATTTTCATGGTTTCCTTTGAATTTTCTGATAACTCTTAATTCTTCAGTTAATGACTGAATACACTGATGACAAGTTCTATGATAATAAAATATCAGTAGATATTGCCTTATCACATCTTCAAATATTTGAGCCTAACAACTTTCTACTCTACCAACAACCAAGGAAGTCATACTAAGAGGATATCTTTCTGCTATCAATGTGCAGATTGGAGCTTGTTCCGTGATTTCCTTTGGGATATCCTTGGTAAAAAAGGTTTTTAGTATCCATGTTTAAAAATGCCTCTCTGGGGTCTCTTCCAGTGTGAAAACCAGCATCGATGCTTTCATTTCAGCAATGAAATTTCAAGTTAATTCTATTGCTGACTGGACTCACTTTTCTGGCTGTACTGGAGTGGCATGTCTGATTACAAGAGGTGTTTCTTTGTCTCTGCTTGTAATGAATATAAGCGTGTCCTAAATGAAGCTAAGTTATTGTTTCCTGATAAAATGAAACAATGCATAACATCTCACAAGTTCAGTTCTAGAGATTACTGGCTTCATCAATGATTTTCCCAATGTTATCTGATCCTAAGTAGGCATTCATGCAGATGACACTGATTTACTTGCGTCTTAGTAGGATATCCATGAAGGCTGACAGAGGAATGAGCTGCTACTCTTGAAAAGGACCTTCAATTAACTGGGGCAAGAAATTGTTTGTAAATTTTAATGCCTCCAGAACAAAACTGCTCTCCTTTAATAATCTTTCCTTCCTGCCATTCCTGCTAATCTCTTTGACAGCAACACCCTATGCATCCTTGGCTTCTAGTTTGAAAATCTCTGTATTCCTTGTTATGTCCTGCCATGAGAAGAAATTAACACATATACTGGACACATTAAATTTACAGCTCCTCTTGACAGTGCCATAGAGAGTAGTAATGGTGCTTTGGATGATGGTAATAAATTTGGTAAACTAGTTTTAACTGATTTTGCAGATCTTTGAGTCTTGCTCTTTCTGGTGGGAGAAAGAGAGGGTATATAAAACTGTCATGTTTAGTTTCTGGTATTGGAATGCTGGAAGGTAAGCATATCAAAAAGAAGCCTGGAGAAAAATGTCTAGAGGCTGAGAAGATTGATGGTCCTGTTTACCGTATTGGTGTTATAGGAGGGGTAGCTTCATCAGTTCAGGTACAAAGAGACAATAAATCTGAGTTGAATTTTAGTGCAGTACAGTGAGAAGATGCTGAAATTGAACAGAAGCTAAATAATTCATCCATTCTTTGTGCCAAACTTTATGATTCAAATCCTATCTTTAGTATCCATGGCTAAGAAGCATGTAGAAACAGGAATGTTTTGAAATCAATTGTAGAGCTAGTTGGTGCTGAGATTAGTTCCATCAGCATCCTAGAAATCAATACAGAGGAGTTGAAAGGACCTGCCTGCAGGCACCAGAGAGTTGTGGGCACAGGCATCTTACTGAAAAAGGAGTTGTGGTAGGAGTATTGCCTGCAATCATTACCCAAGAGAAGGAAAGACCACCAGGTTTGGAAAACTATTGTTTTTCCCCATTTCACAACCACTTCATACCTCCACACCAATTCTTGGCTACCAATAAAAGTGAATTAAAGAACAGGGAGATTCAAGATTTGGGACAAGAGAATGGATGGAGACTTTGACCACATGTAAACTAATTGCCTAAATGTAACTCTGGCATCAGCCTTGATCCAGACTTACCAAAATCAACTAGACAAACTCCTTTATATATATATATATATATATATATATATATACACCAGGTAACCCTTACCAGTTTAACTGAGTGTTGTGTCTGATTTGAAGACAATTTAGATTGACAATCTTGTATGCAAAACACTACTAATAAAATAATTGTGTATTATACTTGAGAGAAATTGTGACATTTTTTGTTCGTCATTCTTCTCTGAGTATTTTTTTCTAATACTGTACATCTTCACTCTGTTCAGACTGGCCTGAGGTGAGGATACTGACAACATGTTTTGGCCTGTCTGATATCAAACTAATCACAATGTGGGGGCAGAGCAAGCCAAGATTTGAGGAGACTAGTTCATCGATCAGCTGCAGTATTAAATATTTCAGACGACCAGTGACAGAGAAAGAAGCTATTTATGTTTCTGGTTAACCATAAGTTGATAAAAAAGGTGGCACAGACTCATGTTTTTATTTTTATTTTTTTCGAGCAGTATTTGTTCTAGGGAATATTTGAATTATAGCAAATATCATCATTCAATAGATTAATATAAAATTCTAAGTTATTTAAAAGCCTCTTGCTGTCCATTGCCGATATGGAAATTTTGTGTCAGTTTATTTATTAATGAAGACTTGAATCAATGAGTTCCAGTCCAAAAGAAATCATCTACATGAGCTGACATAACACCATGCAAATGTTCCTCACCATGTTAGAAAAAAAATAGCTTCTTCATATCTGTTCTTTCTCATCTGTAATAAAACCAGTTTCCCAGAAATACACAAATACCATATACTTGCTGCTTTGTTGTGACTATTTTCTTAAATGCCAAAGTTTATCTATTTGTCTCAGGTGGTGGCTTCAGAAATACATTTCTGTTCAGTCCTTGTCACTATGGGTATGTCCAACAAATCAATTTTCCATCTTTGTGATGATGCCATTGCTATTATCACCCTAAGAGTAATTTTTGAGAAGGTTGGAGAGTCTGATCTGATAATCTTTATCTTCAAAAAACTATAGCTACTAATCTAGCTTGTATTTTATCATTCTTCTCTATAGTTAACCCTTACACTGAGATTTATTTCTGGCCAATGTCTTCCACTTATTTATATACATTATAATCTCTCCATTTCTCAAGCTCTTTAATATTTCTGGAGTATGAGAGTTGGCAATCAAAACATCTTCGGGTTTGATCTCCTTCCATACCTTGACAGTTTTCTTCCAATCAGTACTGAAGGCTTTATCTTAGTTTTAGTTGTAAACATTTACCCAGTCACCATAAGTGCCTGTTGCTTTACTTGCCTAGGTAATGATAGCATATTTAGTCCATTGATCTAAACTTATTTATAAATGAAACTTTGTCTGTGTGTGTGTGTGTGTGTGTGTGTGTGTGTGTGTGTGTGTATCCATTACCTATAGACTCTGAAACAGGTGAACCGATTTTCTTGAAAATTTACACAGTTGTACTATAAGCGTCTGCGAGTGTTCTTAGCTAGGTTTTGTGTCAAGGTACCCCAGATAAATATCGATAATTGAAAAAATCGGGTTATAGAAGGAGTGGTCTGATTTTAATCAAATTTGATACACTCATAGACAAAGATATAAGAAACGATATTCAGAAGATTCAACATTGCAGTTCTTACAATAGTGCAGAAAATTTGATATCGATACCAGGAAATCAAAATTTGACTTACATCCATTCATTTTTCTTTCAGTCTACAGTTTTACTTTAACTGGAAACAACTATTGCTTTTTAGTCTTTCATGCCAACGTCCAAAGAGTCTGAGCTCCAGGACCATGGATTAGTTTTAAAGCTTTCATTACACCCGAACAACACCGGGCTATACTGTTAGTCATTTATAGTTCTTTCTAGAATGTGTTGGTTACTTTTAGTTGATTTTCTGGTAGAAGGTGTCACTTGAGACTTGTGCCTCATCATGATCCATAAAGTTATGGATTACTTGACATTGATTAAAAATACTGATTTCATTTGTCTCTGGATGATTCATTAAATATATTCTCATCACTTCTGCCATGGAAGCTCCTGAAAAGGTTTTTCTTCTCATTTACATTGGTGTGGTTTTCAAATACCACAATCTCATTAAGTGGTATGGATGAACCTTATATACATTGATCCATATTTCACCATCACTGTGACCTTCCACTCTGATCACACAATCAGGTACCTGCCATACTGGCATTTCCTCTCTTTTGTAGTAAACTTTATCTCTAATTTGGTATAATCTTTGTGCAAAATCTCTTGTTCTTACTCTTAATGCATGTTGAATCCATTCACTTATACTGCTGAGATAAAAACTTGATAAGCTGAGTGATGTGCAATACTCTCTTCTTTGTTTCCAGCAAAATTTTTCTGTCTCTCAATATTCTATTAATTCAGATGTTAGTGTTGCAATTTCCATCCTCTTTTAGAATACTTCCAACATATTTACATTTCTGTCAGTGAATCAGTTACATGCCATGTGTAATAGATGGTTTGGCGATCATATCTCAAAAGATATGAGTGACTAGGTAGAGGATTTTCCTGCAGTGAGTTCCCACTACTTTTTGTGGTAGACTGGTTGCCAACCAAGGCTATAGAATCCAATCTATCCTGCTATTTTACCCATAGTTGGAAGAAGAAGTGATGGATTAATATCTTTCCCAAGGGTATTTGCACATAAGTGAATGCAGTGAATTCAAATGGAATTCAAACGCTGCTCTCTTTCTCATTCTGAGTTGATATCCACTGCACCACAATGCATATACCTGTTTGATTTTAGTATCCCCGGCCTGTAGTTGGCATTTTGGGCTTCTCTTTCACATTTCTGAAATAATTTTATTCATTTGTGAATAAGTCTTGAAAGTTTCATTAAAATCCATCTATTATTTGAATTTTGCAAGATTTTCTAAATCAGTGTTTTTTTGTCACAAAAAGATGCTTAAAGTAAACATACTAATTTATAGTCATCTGTTGACATAAAATCTAAATTTCTACCAAACTTTTGAAGAATCTATAAAGGATTAAAGAATATAATTTAATTAAAATATCCTTTGTTTTTTATTCTAATAATAAGATTTTAATGATAAAACTTGATTTCTATTAAGTTTGGAACATTTTTAGATCATGTATACTCATTTTAATCAATGTTTGGAGATACATATTTTTGTTGCATAATAAAGTTTTTTCATGACCTAACAATCTTTAAGTTCCTCATCTTACACATGCACAAACACACACACACTGAAACCCATAAAGAATCAAACTATAAATCCGCTTTAATATAACAAAGACTGTTGTATATTGATTTGTATTCTCTCTATTATAATAAAAAGAGTTGTGAGTGTATATATATATATATATATATATATATATACACACACACACACACCCTCCTTATATTCAGACTGTTGTCCTCACCTTTTGCCCTAGATCTAAATGTGACTTACAAGGAATTCTAAACTAAACTGAACCCTTTATCTAATCTACAGGAGTAAAATGTTCTTGCACTGCTCATGCACATATCTATGGGACAATGGTCTCGTGGATTAAAGTGTTCATTTGTGAATTTAGTGATGTAGTGATTGTGAGTTTCATCCCCAGGTCAGGCAGTAGAAATGAGTGAGCAATAACTGAACAATACTAATAAAATTTAAGAGTTAAACAATAGAGCAAATTCTGTATAATTTGCATCTGAATTAAATCTCAATGGACTATTGCTTATAAGTAATATAAACATTAAGCTCTACAAAACCAAGTTTCTCAAAATTTAATAAAATAAAATGTGGTGAATAATAGATGGAAAAAATATTTTTACCATAATTTTCTAATAAAATTCCAAAATAATTTAAACTTCATGAAAATCTGACTGTTTGAATTAAAAAAAAATTCTCGATTCAATTTTAGTTATTGCAAAAAGATGTTAAAGGTTACCATAGTAATTTAAAATCAGCTGCTGGTGCAAAAAACTAAATTTTTAACCAAAATTTTGAAGATTCTAAAAAGGCTCAAAAAAAAATAATTTAATAATCAAACGATCCTTTGGTCTTTCCTTGTAATAATAATGAAGATTTTTGCCAATAAAACCGTTTTCATTAATATTTGTCTATATTTCTGAGACGAGGTAGTATTTACATTATTCGGACTATTGTCCTCATCTTTGTTACCATTTGCATGACATTTCAGCCATTGTACGCTCTGGCCAAAAGAGGCACTACTACGCAAGAAATGAGAATGATATATCCCAGTGATTGTAATAAAGGGTTGGTTTGAAATTCCTAGCACCTGAAGAAGGTAGATGCATACAATGGCCAAAAAGTCGTTCAAATGGCAACAAATATGAGGACAATAGTCTGAATAGTGTAAATACAGTGTTTCCATTAAATTTGCAATATTTTTAAATTGGGAGTGTTATGTAATATGTGTCCACCTATATGGCAGCGAATGCTGGACAATCACATCACTGAAGAAGGAGAGATGAAGTAGCTGAGATGTGGTTCTACAGAATGATGCTGAGGATACCATGGACCAAACATGGGAGCATCAAAGAGGTTTTGAAGAGGATACAAATGAAAAGGAAACTTATATTTAGCTTGATAAAGAGACAGCTGATGATTCTGCAACATGTAATGAGGAAGGAGGGCTTGGAGAATCTAATATTCACAGCTAGGATAGAAGGAAAGAGACAGTGGAAAGCAGCATGAGGCATACTTAATAAGCTTGAGCAAGTGGATGTTAGAGCAGGGTTTGGGAGAGATACCAAGAGGAAAAGTTTTAAGAGTGACAATGGATTTAGGCAAGTGGAAGCCCATGATTGCCACCACCCTGAAGGGACATGGAACATAAGAAGATATTCATTTTTAGGGAATCTTTGGAGGTGTATAGTTTTGTTGTATAATAATGTTTTTTCAATTAAATTTAAATTCCTCATCTCTCTCTCTCTTTCTCTCTCTCATACACATACATATTGAAACCAAGAAAGGGTCAAACTTTGTAATTAGTCATAATTGATCTAGGGGAAAAAAAATACCATGTTGAATGGCCCAAATGTTACTATATGTTATATAGTGGAAGTATTTGATTATATGTTGGAACTGAATTCTTCCTTAGCATTTTCCTTTGGATTTTCTCTCTTTACATTTAATTTTTTAATGCTTACTTATAATATTGGCAAAAACTGTTAGGCATTGCTGTAATGAATAGGTTATGAATATGCATACACCTTGATTCCCCCTCACAGTAATGTGATTGGTTGGTGTCAGCCATAAATATTGACAAAGGTGAGGATGCATAGAAGTCTACCGCTATTGGTCTTCGTCCAACTATTGACTACGCCTATGTCTCAGGATACTGTATATGATGAGTACCGTCCATTATGTCTACATACTAGATTGTCCTACCTGGTTACATTTGCCTAAACCACTTAGTTACCTCGAGTGATATATATATCTCTTTCCAGAACATATCAGGTATTTACCTGACCTCCGAATTAAGGCAGTATATGACACAAGATAATTTTTAATGTGGTTGGCCCTTATACATGCATGTGGGTCAAGCATAAAAATTGCCCAGACCCTACCCACTGCAACCACTTTCACACAATCATCAATATTACACTAAAGTTATCTTGGTGGAATGAGGAAGGTGTCACTGCAGAGTTGGAATCCTTGGGACCAGCTGCCACCTCCCATGAAT
This sequence comes from Ascarosepion bandense, assembly GCA_037127315.1. NCBI lineage: Eukaryota > Metazoa > Mollusca > Cephalopoda > Sepiida > Sepiidae > Ascarosepion > Ascarosepion bandense. The sequence goes on along the minus strand of JBBBDQ010001586.1, from coordinate 1,054,982 downwards.
TAAAGAGAGAACATACACTATATTTTCCTTTTAACCAAATGGCTGAAGGAATTTCAATGCATATTTATTGTGAAGAAATATTTTACTGCTATCTCTGAAGTAGTGTTCCTCCAGTTATTGTCCCCCCAACTCCATTATTAAAATTGTCATTGTTTTAACATAATTCCTAAAGGAAAACTTGGTTGTTTAACTTCATGAATGTCGCATATTACTTAATATGAAGACAATATATTTTGCAAATATACACCTGAATTTTATTAAATATATTCTCAAACATTCTTAAGTTCATTATTCTTTCAGAAGGTTGGTGATCATGGCTCTCCACAACTACCTGTTCTTTGTTGCTCTTAGTAAGGATTGACATTTTTGCTCTCTCTCTTAATACCTGTTCTGGTAGCCATTGACACAAGCTCATTATATAGATTATTTGCTGATTTCCTCTATCCCACAATATGACCTGTGAGTGACAAATTCTCTAAGCCCTCTTTTCTCATTATGTTCCCTAGAAATTTCAAGTATAAAGTAGTTTTTGTTTCTGTTTTCTCTAAGTATATTAAGTCCATTTATTAAAAATTTATAAACACAATTCTCAACCAAACAAACAACAAAGAACGATGATAGAAAATGAAATATTACTTGGTTCAACCCACCATTTAACTTGGAGGTAAAAACCAAAATAGGACAAATATTTTTTAAACTGATAGATAAACACTTTCCAAAAAGCTCAGAACTAAACAAAACTTTCAATAGAAATACAATCAAGCTAAGTTATAGCTGTACTAGTAACTTTGAAAGTTTCATAAAAAAACAAAACACCAGAAATTTAAATAACATTGTACAAAACAAGATCACTAATAAAGAATGCAACTGCAGGGACAAAAATAAATGCCCACTTCAAGGACTTTGTAATACAAAAGAAGTCATTTATAAAGCAAAAGTACATGGCTTAAATGGTCAAAGCAAAATATATTTGGGATCAACCAAAGACATCTTTAAGACCAGGGGGTTAAATCACAAGTTTACATTTAAAATTGAAAACTTAAAAAATTGTACAAAATTGGCTAGCCACATGTGGAAATTAAAATTAAAATATGGAAAAAACCTAGATATAATGTGGAGTATAGTGAAAACAGCCAAGCCTTACAACGGTGGCAAAATATGTCGACTGTGCCAAGAAAAGTTAGCAATCATGCTATTGGCAAACAAAAATGAATTATTAAATGAAAGAATAGAAATTATGCCTAAGTGTAACCATACCAAAAATACCTTTTAGGTTCATACAACCATGGATGAAAATGTCATAATTTCTTGTAATTTTAAGAATTACGTGTTCAAAAATTCCTTGCTAGTTGCATAATAACTCGTTGACAAATGAAGAATATTCAAAAGTTCTATAATATAATTGTATTGAACACTTTTTAATACAAATGTGTACTGGTTTAATTTTAAGACCACAAACTAAGTAATTAAACAAAAAGAATCAATATATATTGTCATCTGCAGACAAATCTGTTTCGCTGTATCCCAGCTCATCAATACGGTTAGACATCCGATTGCTTTTAACCCAGGACTGAAACCTGACCGCATATGGGCGCCCAGTTGAAGGAGGCAGACTTTTAGCGTATAAGAGCGCTCTCTCAAGACAGATTTATCATCATGAAAAGAAAATCTGATGGGAATTACCTACCTTGATTTTCCCTCTTTAGTAAACATTTTGGTTACAGTTGACATTATCTATTTAAAATTTATCTCGATTAAAAAAAAAAAAAAAAAAAAAAAAAAAAAGAAGTAACTGAAAACCCTGCAACCTCTCACTCCTCATAACATTCCTCTTAGTCCACCCACTCTCATCAGTAATCTCTTCCCTCTCCTACTCTCTTCCTGACACCCCCTGCAACCTCTCACTCCTCATAACATTCCTCTTAGTCCACCCACTCTCATCAGTAATCTCTTCCCTCTCCTACTCTCTTCCTGACACCCCCTGCAACCTCTCACTCTTCATAACATTCCTTCTATGTAACCCCCTGCACAACAGTGGCAACTAAAAATAGCTTGCTTGGGGCGACACGATTAAAAAAACAAAAAAAAAAGTGTGAAATGCACAGCAATAATCAATGTGGCTAACATGTTGAGTTATAATTTTGCAGCAAATATGATTTTCGATGTCTGCAAATACAAAACTATCAATTTTATCAGTTCTCCAATTTATAAATTAATTTATATAATCGCGTTTTCAACATTGATGTATTATTAATAAATACTAGTCAGACGGGATTTACCTCCCTTGATTTTCACTCTGGAAAACATTTTGACTTCGATTGTTGTTTTCTCACCGTAACTAAAAATTTTATTTTTTTTATTTGTACATTGTTTTTCTTTTCCTGTAAACAATTTTCTTTCTCTCAAGACAAATAAATCCGACGAAAAACAAGAAGTAAGTTGAACGTTTTCCTAATTTCATTTTTTCCAAATTAAATCGACGCCTTTGCTTTATTTCAAGAAAATCATTTCTTTGCTCGCTTCAAACTCTAAAAAAAAAAAAGAAGCTAAGTCAGTGTAAATTTTACAGATTTAGTTATACGAAAATATTTTTTACTCTGTTGAATCTTAAACTATCTGCAAGTTAAATACATCTTGCTTTAAAAATTCATGACGTTTTTCGAATTTTTTTTTCAGTTTTAATCATTTTTATTTTTTGATAGTGGAAAATTAATTTTGCATTTTAAAGCCGTTTTTATTTTGTTTGCTTACGTTGTTCCTCCACTAAATCGCTACAAAAAACAGCATAGTATGAAAAAAAAAAGGCCCCAACAAACTTAGTAAAAAACGAACTTTTTCCATCAAAATAGGTAAAAAACAGCATAAGAACAGCATAAAAAGGTCCCAAACTTAATAAAACAAACTTTTTTCACCAAAGTAAAAAATACTATTACTATTAAGAAGAAAGATCAAAGTAATTTTTAATTATTTTTTAAAATTTTTTAATCCCTTCTAACATTTTCGAAATTTTGTTAGAAGTTTGTTTCGATTTGTGTTAGCGGCTAAAAAAAAAAAGTTTACGACTGTTATACAATGGGAAACGTAAACATCAACCTCTTTTTTCCCGGTGACAAACACATTAATTTGGAAATTCTCGCAAAAATCAAATAATTGTCAGATTTTAATAAAAGTTTCAGTACTCATTCACAAATGAATGAAATTACTTTTGAAATTATTATTTTTTTTAAATCTTAGTGGAAATATATATTTTAACTCTGTTAACCTCCCCCCCTACGTAAATCCATGAAATTTTAATAATTTTTAACTAGCCGCAAAATTTTTTTTATTAGTTAAACGGTAAACGCAGGATTCATTGGAAATAAACCATCTATGTTTTTTTTTTGTTTTTTTTTTGTAAATTTTCATTTTAGTACCCGAAGGCTTTGTCACCCATCACCAGCTCAGTTGTCATTCGCTGCTGAATGATTTTGGGCGTAGGAAGATCATTTGGGCCTTTTTACTTCACCTTCAAATATATGAAAATATGAAAATACTTATAAATTATAAATAACAACAAGAACAAAATAAGTAGTACAGTAAAGCATTTTTTTAATACTTAACATTGAAAATAAAACAATAATTACATCAATTGTAAAGGAAGTTAAAAGTTAAAAAATGGAAAAAATGACATTGACAATTTTTTAAAAATGCAGTAGTTTTAGGGTCCTGGATAAATTCTGCTCGCCTCTGTCAGGAAAACATGAAGGCACTGACTATGCTTAGAGATGGCTTTTAAAAATAGAAAACTAGCAATATACTGCTTTAAATAAGCAGTTCTGTATCCTGATCTTTTAATTCTACTCTTAGTCGTCCTCCATAGTCTTTCAACTGTCTGTGTGTGGATATTTTGGTCTGTTGGATCTACAAAGTGTTCAGAATGGTTTATCTGCTTGTGCATATAGCTGTGTTCTGGTATCCGCACATACGCCAACCAGTAATCACTGTAAATGATTGATCCTGGTCAGATGTGTTGTATAATCAATGGGACAAGGCATCCCTGGCTTCTCCTTCCCCACAATGAGATGTAAGTGGTACCATAAAAGTCTTCTTTGAGACTCTTTCGATTCCCCCAAATAGCCACATCGTTTTCAATCGACGTACTCAGTTATATTTTCATTTTGAGACAACTGTTTCATCGATTTCTACCTCGACACCAGGTCCACCTGCACATTTTCTAGCCAAAACTGGCACATCTCACTGCAGAAGGAGTGCTAATTCACAGAAGTTTCTTTCGCAATGTCCAGGTTTTATCCTGTGGCACCAACTAAGATTAAGGAAATGTGTTAAAAATGTAGTGCTTTCCACGCAGGCAAGCATGACTTCTCCAAAAGTGTATTTTTCCTATCATTCCTGAAGCCACATTCTGTTTTCCAGCTGTTAGGATGATTCGAACTGCTAGGACTGGATATAGGTTTTCTGCAATACCATACTTTCTTGTTGGCACGCAATGAGCAAGGTGAATAGCATCGAGGGCATTCTACGAAGAACAGCAATATTTCGTGTAATCGAAGAAAGTCTACTGAAGCCTCTTCATTCATTTGAAAACAATGAATTGCTTCATACATACTGATGGAACAATTTGTGCAATTTCACTTGTTTCAATTTCGTGAGCCTGTAAAAATTTTAAAAAACTTGGATCTGAAGCAGACTACCATCAGGTTTAATTTTGTTGTTTTTCAATTTTTATTTTACTTTTTTCAGTGCATTCTTTTCAATTGTTACTTAAACTTTCTGATTATCAAAAAAAATTTTGCAAAACTACAATACTTAAACAAATTTGTGGTGGGGGTCAGTTTCTCATACAAAGTTAAAGTAAAGCAATCCTCCATTTTCAATCCACTATAAGGTTGTATGAAAAACTGGTCCCCTCTCCAATTGTTTAAATATTGAAATTTTTTCAAATTTTTTTGTCATTCATAAAGTTTAAGATGTAAAAGATAATATTGCATTGAAAAAAGTCCAAAAAATTTGATAATGAACAAATTACCAGTAGCAGTAATGTCGTACCGGTGACTGGTTTCAAAATGGAGGTTGATTTACTATAACGTATGAGAAACTGATCACCCCCAGAAAATGTTTAAATATTGAAATTTTTCAAAATTTTTTTGTCAATTGTAAAGCTAAGGGGGTAATCAATAGAACTGCGCTGAAAAAATTTAAAAAAAAAAAATGAAAAGCAACAAAATTAAACGTGGTGGTAGTCTGCTTCAGGTTCGCCAAAAACTTTCTTCTGAAATTAAGTACCCAAAAAAAAAAAATTGTGTAAAATGGAACAATTTGTGCAATTCAACATTTCTGCGGTAACATGTAGATGAGGACTTTTTATACATGCAAATAACTCTTATTTTTTTTATTTGTTTCAATTTCACAAACCTGTAAAAATTTTAAATAAACTTTCTTTGTAAAAAATTAAGTAAAAGTACACTTATCACTTATTTTCATATATTTGAAAGTTAACTTTCTTCTGAAATTAAGTATCAAAAAAATGGAAAAAAAAACACAAATACACGCAATATATTTGAAGGTTAATTAAACTACACTTATCACTTATTTTCATATATTTGAAAGTTAACTTTCTTTTGAAATTAAGGAAACACAACTTTCTTCTGAAATTAAGTATCAAACAAAAAAAAAGGAAAAAAAAACATAAATACACGCAACTTTCTGCTGAAATTAAGTACCAAAAAAAAAATTGCGTAGTAATTTCTGCAGAGACTTTACATTAAAGGAAGTAAATAGGCCTAAATTATCTTCCTATGCCTAAAATCATTCAGCAGCAAATTACTATCACTGAGCTGGTAATGGGTGACAAAAAGAGCAAGAAGGAGTCTGATTTTTTCCTGGTCCTTAACATCAAAAACGTAGGTTTCTTCAATATCTAATTGTTGATTTTTAGTTCAGCATATACATTTGCATGGAAATAAGACTATTTTGGAAAAAATTGAAGGGTTAAAACGAAAATTTACCTCTTTTTTTTTTTTTTTTTTTTTTTTTAAGTACACAATTCAAACTGAAAATCTGCTCCGAAGAGTAAGATAAGAAATGTAATAAGACTCTGATATAATTTTTTTTTTTTTTTTTTAATCATATCACCCCAAGCAAGGCGGTAACACCACTGATGTGCAGGGGGGCTACATAAGAGTGAGAAGATTAGAAAAGAGAAAAACTGGAAACCACATCCTAAACAGGGAACAAGGGATGAGACTCTTCACCTGTTCAATAGACGTGGGTGGAGTGTGGACCGGGCGATAATTGCTGGAATAAATAATTATTAAGGACATTATATTATGAAGAAAAAAATATTTTTCGATTACTAATAAAATTTTGAAAGGATTGTTTTCATTTTATTATTATGTCATTTTTCATCATATTTCGATTTCTGCTATAGTCACACTACCAACCAAGTCTGCGGGAAGACCTAAGGCAGGTGGTGGCGTGTTATTATGGCTCCATTTCATGTTTTTTTTATCTCCCCAGTGTTACATAGACAAAGTTTTCCTTAGTATGTGGGCTGTATTAATAAGACAATTTTTTGTATATCTTTTAAGCTGGGGTTTCCAGGGATTCTTTCAATGTTGTTTTGTTTTGTTCCATATTTTATCATTCCAAGTGCACCTACTATCACTGGCACAACTCTTGTTTTCAATTTCCACATTTTTTCTATTTCCATTTCCAGGTCTTTATAATTTGACAGTTTTTCGATTATTATTATAATTATTAAATAATTCATAAAGTGTTACAAATTGTTTTTTTTTTTGTTTTTAATCGTATCACCCTGAGCAAGGCAGTAACACCACTGATGTGCAGGGGGCTAGGTAATAGTAAAAAGATTGGGAAATAGAAAGCCAGAAACCACATCCCAAACAGGGAACAAGGGATTAGCCTCTTCATCTGTTCAATAGACGTGGGTGGAGTGTGAACCGGGTGATAGTTTAGTCTATCTACTCCAATTGAAAAAAAAAAAAGCGAGAAGATTGGAAAAGAGAAAGCCGGAAATCACATCCTAAACAGGGAACAAGGAATGAGCCTCTTCATCTGTTCAAACCCCTCCACGTAAATTGATGAAATTTCAAGAAATAAAATTCTTTTGGTAAAATAGGTTTTATTACTTAATCACAGGACTCATTATGGAATGTTTGTATTATTTTTTAACCATTTATTTTAGCCTGTTTTACCAAAAATCTGTGTTGAATAGTAATATAAAAAAATGGAATATAAGAAAGATGTTATTTCATTAATTTAGATAAGCTTTTAATTGCTTTAATAAATGATATAAATTAAAGTCATTATAATGTGAAAAATTTTTTTTTCAATTAACAATTAAATTTTAAAATACTTATTTTCAGTTTTTTATTATAATAATTTATGAGTGTCAGAAATAGTTTTAAAATATTTCAAAGATTGTAGACATTAGGTTGGAAGTTATGAAGTGAAGACTATATTTACTAATTGAAAATTGAAAAGTTTAATACAAATCATCTAGCCATCATATTTTTTAAATAGTTTTTAATTTTTTTTGTGTATTTGAATTTTTTTTTGTTTGATAATTTCTATGTGTACCTTAAAAGGTCTTGTGTTTCATGGTTTCTTCCCGCTACAAGAAAAAATGTGTACAATTATGTCATGTTTGATCTTCATACACTTGCATTTGTTGTGCTGTTATTACATTTCAAATATGGGGGAAAGGTCAGAAAGTTTGACTGTGTGTAAGAAATAGTTTTATTCTAAATTTCATGCTATAAATAAGCAATACTTCTGTAAATTAGATTAATTTAGCATTAACTTTTCTTTTAGCTAAATTTTCAAAAATGATGTAAAGCAGATGTATATTCTATTTTTCCAAGATTTTTTAGACCAACAATTTTTGTTGACCAAAAACTTGAAAAATTAAAGAAAATATACATAAATTTTAGATTCCAAGCAATATAATATTTGTTTGAAATACAGCAGAGTATTTTGCTTACTGGAAATAGTAAATTTAACTATTTAACTTTCAATTAAAACTAAAAGTTTCAAGAAAACGTTTTTATTTTTAAAAATTCAGTTGAAAAGTTAGTTATCAAAAATGAGTGAAGGTACCTGCATTAATGCCATTTTTATTCTGACTTTTGTAAATTGTACAAAGGATTACCATAATTTCCAGGGCAGTTTTTGCTTTTTATTATAGGTTTTGTTTTCATATAGAATTTAGGTACCTCAGCTAAATTGCTGAAAAAATAGCATAGTATGAAGGAAAAAGGCGCCAAACTTAATAAAAATGATCTTTTTCTATCAAAATATTTGTTATTATTAAGAGGGAAGATCAAAGTATTTTTTTAATAGTGTGTTTTTAAACATAAACTATATTGTTTGTGATTGATTTTTTTTTTCTAAAATAGCTGATTAGCACCCCTTTTTTTTTTGCAGTCTTTCATTGCAATGTAATTTTCTTCATCAAAAAATCTTCCAAGAATAAAATATATTTTTCTGAAACTTTATTTGAGGAATATTAGCTGATAGTTGAAGTATAATTAATTTAATTTGAAACAAATATTATCAACTTTTAAAAGAAAATCAGTAAAACATTTTAAAATGAACAATAATAGAGATTTACTTATCTTTAAGCACCTATAATTTTTAAGTACTCAGTAATCTTACAAATGTTAATAATATTCTTTGTGATCTAATTTTAGAAATGTCTTTAAATTTACTGTAGTAATTGATTTTAGTTTCTGATAACGTCATGCATAGTCATTCATACTTTTTAATGGGCACATTTTATTCAAATCAAAATAATTTTAAAAATCTTAAAGCATGATGATTTGTATAGAACTTTCCAATTTTTATTTAGGAAATGTAGTCTACACTTAACTTAATGTAGACAGTTATAAAGAATTTTTAAAAGGTTTTTGAAACTAAATTATTAGTTTAAAAAAGAAAAATGAAGACAGTTCTTGTAAAAATTTATTATTCATAACAATTATTTTTCATCAGACAATTATGTACTTAAAATATATTATTTATAAATGCAATTAAAAGCTTATCTAATTAAACAATGTCAGTTTTATTGCATTTTTCATGTTACTGTTCAGAGCAGATTTTTGGGAAAGTGGAAACTGTTTGAAAAAAAAGATGAATGATTTACATTTTCCGAGGAGTCTTACATTTAACTAATGAAACAAAGTTTGCTGGCAGAATTTAATTTCTAGAAATTTCATGAAATTAATTTGATAGCGAGTTGGTAACATATTTCTTTAAAAAAATTTCTTTTTATCTAGATTTTATAAAAATAATAATTTAAGTAAATTCATTCATTTCTGAATTAGTCCTGAAAGTTTCAATAAAATCCAACATTCGATGTTTGCAAGAATTTCCAAATTTACGGTTTTTTTTTCATCTGAAAAAAGGTTCTAAAATTCTTAAAATAAAACCTGGTGCCATGCTGATGCAATTAAAAAAAAACATTTCTAAAATCAAAGATACAAATGTGTTAGAAAAGAATTAAAAAATACTTTGGCTTTTTCTCCTGAAAATCTTCTTCAAATAATAAGATAAAAAATGCAATAAAACTATGACATTACTTAATTAGAAAATCTTTGAATTTTTTAAAAATAAGGTCCTTTAAGAATGCTATTTCTTGTCTAAAGAAAAATGTTTTTCAATTAATACTGAATTTTTACAATGTCTTTTTAATTTTTTAAAATTATGCATTACTTTTATCTCGTTAGTAGTTATTAAGTAAAAATTATATTTATCAGTAATTGAAAAGTTTAATATAAATTATTTTGCACCAAGATGTTTAAACTTATTAAAAAAATTTTAAATATATAAAATAAGTAACATGCCTATGTTTGAAAGTATGGTCAATCGTATGGGACATTATCAGAAAATAAGAGCAGAAACTATAGTAAATTTAAAGTCAACATTCCTAAAATTAGGTCATGGAAATATTTACCAACATTTCTAAGATGAATCAGTACTTAACAATTATTTTAATAAAAGGACTCACCTATCATTTTTAAACTATTTTTTAACAAATCAAGTCTCTGTTGAAGAAGAATAAAACTGACAACACCTTTATCAGTAGTTATTACATGATTAATAAGCTGTGACAAGTATGTAATCATCACTAGTGTTTGTTTAACAATCCATTTCTCTGTGACTTTAAACATAAAATAAATATTTTTTAAAATCAGATTAATAATACTTTCACTCAGCTACTATTCCTCAAATAATGTTTTACAAAAGTATATTTTATTTTTACAAGACTTTTTAATCCAGAGAAAAAGTTTGTGATGAAAGATGGCTAAAAAAAGGATGCAAATCAGCTATTTTAGAAAAAAATCTATTTCATTAAATATAATCTATGTTTGACATACACTAGAGTATTTTCCTTACTGGAACTAGTATATTTAATCCTTTACCTTTCAATTAAAGCTGAAATGAAAGGTTCTTGAAATATTTTTCATTTTAAACTATAGGTATTCAAAATCCTTGGAGGTACCTACTTATGAATATTAACTGAAAATCCTATACTGGAATTTTATTTTGTCTTTTCATTCTTTTTATAGTAATTTTATTTCATATTTTTCACTTTACATAAAATTTATAATGAATATGTCAAAATTTCCATTCAGAATTGGTGTTACTCTAATTATTGTCTCTTTATATAAACTGGTCCTTGTTTTAAGTAAATGCAAACAACAAACTTTCACTAATATCTGACATTTGTGACAACCCACAACAAAAAGTTATATCAAAAGGACAGGTCGTCTATTGACACCGCTGTTAACTACCTTCACACTTCAGTAATTTTATAGTTGTAGATAAAACAATCATTAGAATTTTCTTGGAAATTTGCAATAATGTTTTTAAGAAATCCACTCCAAGCAAGGTTATAATGCCATGATGATGCAGTGTACTTATTTAGGAGGAGCTAAACCCCAATCCTAAATGGGGGATAAACTTCTATTGTTCAAAAAGTTTTTGGAAATAGTCAAATAAATAGAACATTTTTTATGTCAGTTCTGAAAATGGGAAAAAACGTTTAGATTCAAATGCTTGCGACCTATTTAAGTGAATATTGGTGTGAGAAAATTAAAGAAATGGCCCAAAAATCCATTTTTTTTTCAAAATTCATAATTACATTTGTCTATATGTGTTTATTTAAATTATTTTGTTGAAAGACATTTTTTTATAAATTTATGAATAAAAATGTTTTTTGATAGTTGGTTCATTACAAGATGGTAACTGATGAATATTGCATAGTAATTGGTTCACATATTTTTATATATTTGTAAATATAAAAGTAATCTTGTTAATAATAATTTAATGAAATAATGTTTAATACTTTCATTATCAATTCTTAAGAAAAATGAGAATGTATAAATCCTGTTTTATATGTTTAGATATCATTAAAATTCTAAAGGTGGATTTTTAAAACAAAGATGCTGATTATATATGTTATTATATAATAATAACTATATCAATAAAAAAAACATACTTTTTCCCATACGATTCTTTTATGGGTTGAAATTTTAAACCTTGCTGAGAAATTTCCATTTAATAAAAACATTTTCTCATCTGTTTGACTAATTGAGTAGGTCTCAGGTGCTACATTAGGCAATGATTATAGAAATTTGTTGTACTATTTCTTTCAGTGACACATTTACGATCTGCTACTGGTCATATAAAGTGCTAGGTATCCTATATTGCAAATATTTTGAGAAGAGTGTTCAACATTTCAGTTTTCATCTTTTTATTAGCTGACAAAAAAGCTTGTTTGAATTATGTTGTTTGGTAGTGACAGCTATGAATATGAGTAACTGACATGACATGTTGCAGTTCATTAAAGCACAATTCAATCATTGTAATCATATTTTGAAAACAATTCATGAGTTTTTGTTTTCTTTAATAAAATATTTTTTGTTCACAGATATCGGTTATCAAGGAGGATGACAATTTTCAAATTTGAACAGACACCTGCAATCTTTGATGAAAGAAGAAAAATATTTTTAGAAATTAATGAATTTACAGCTTGATAGCATTTATATTCACAATGGTAAAAGCATAAAAGTAGACAATGTAATTTCTTAGTAAGGTTGTGAACTATTCAAATATTTTTCTGTTGAAAAGCATCATGCAAATACACACTGGAGAGAAACCATTTATTTGTAAAGTGTGTGAAACAGCATTTGCAAAGATTTCAAATTTAAAATCACATATGCAAATACATAAAGATGAGAAACCATATCCTTGTAAAGTTTGTGGATCAGCATTTGCATCGAATTCACATTTAGAAGCACATATGCGTATACACACAGGAGAGAAACCGTTTGTTTGTCAAGTCTGTGGAACAGCTTTTGCACAGAATGGAACTTTAAAATCACATATGCAAATACACACAGGAGAGAAACCATATCCTTGTCAAGTGTGTGGAACAGCATTTTCATTGCATTCATATTTAAAATCACATATGCGAATACACACAGGAGAGAAACCCTTTACTTGTCAAGTGTGTGGATCAGCATTTGCACAGAATTCAAATTTAAAATCGCATATGCGAATACATACAGGTGAGAAACCATATTCTTGTCAAGTTTGCGGATTATCATTTTCACTGAACTTACATTTAAAAAGGCATATGTTCATACACACAGGAGAGAAACCAATTGCTTGTCAAGTGTGTGGATCAGGATTTTCAGAGAATTCACAGTTAAAAATTCATATGCGAATACATACAGGTGAGAAACCATATTCTTGTCAAGTATGCGGATCAGCATTTTCAGTGAATTCACACTTAAAAGACCATATGCGAATGCACACAGGAGAGAAGCCATTTTCTTGTCAAGTGTGTGGATCGGGATTTTTACATAATTCACATTTACAACGTCATATGCGAATACATACAGGTGAGAAACCATATTCTTGTCATGTGTGCAGATTAACATTTTCACAGAATGCACACTTGAAAAGGCATATGCGAATACATACAGGTGAGAAATCACATTGTCAAGTTTGTGGATCAGAATTTTCAGAGAATTCAAATTTAAAAAGGCATATGCGCATACACACAGGAGAGTAACCATTTGCTTATCAAGTATGCAGAAAAGCCTTTACTCACAGTGTAAATTCTTAAAAGTATTTTGATCTATAGCTTGATAGCATTCATATTAGAATGGTAAATAGCATGAAAAATTATTATCTTATTTTTTGCTATCATACACTATTCAAATATGTCTCCGTTAAAAATCATCATGTGATGACACACAAGAGAGGAAGCATTTGTTTTTCAAGTGGATGGAACAGCTCTTGCACTGATTTCAACTTTAAAATCACATATGCGAATACATACAGGCAAGAAACCATATTCTTGTCAAGTTTGTGGATCAGCATTCTCAAAGGATTTACATCTAAAATAACATGTTAATACACACAATAGAGAAACCATTTGTTTGTCAAGTGTGTGGATCAGCATTTGAACAAATTTTAAATTTAAAATCGCATATGCAAATACATACAGGTGACAAACATTTTTGTCAATTGTGTGGATCAGCATTTGCATCAAATTCACATTTAGAAACATGTGAATACAAATAGAGAAACCATTTGCTTGTCAAGTGTGTGGATCAGCATTTTGAGTGAATTCATGTTTAAATTCACATATGTGAATTAACATAGGCAAAATATCATTAACTTGTCAAGAGTGTGAAACAGCATTTTCAGTGTATTCACATTTAAAATCAGATATGCCAATACACATAGAGGAGAAACCATTGTCAAGTATGTGGATTAGCATTTTCACAGAATTCAGATTTAAAATTACATATGTGAATAGATACAGACAAGAAACCACATCCTTGTCAAAATTGTGGATCAGGATTTTCAGAGAATTCACACTTACAAAACAATATACGAATACATACTGTTGAAGAACCATATTCTTGCCATGTGTGCAGATCAGCATTTACACTGTGTTCATGCTTGAGAGTTTATGAGAATACATACAGGAGAGTAACCATTTTCTTGTAAGTTGTGTAAGCTTGTTTTTAAGGATGTTGTTGTTAAAAGTGCATACAAAGACACATTGAACAAAAATCCTCATGAATGGATTGTGGTGTAACAAGTTTAGATAGCAAAATTAACTGAAACATCTTACCTTATGGATGGAAACATGTGGATAATAACCAAGATAAGGGCAAATATATGAACTAGTCAGTGTAAAAAATATTGGTAATTCAGTCAGTCAGTTAAGTGCCATACGTGAAACACGCTTGGACGATCATGTCTCGAAAGAGACTTGACTGACTGGGCAGAAGATTATCCCGCAGTAGGTTGCCATTGCTTTCTGCGGTATACTGGTTGCCAGCCAAGGCTATAGAACCCAATCTGTCCTGTTATTTAACCCATAACTGGAAGGAAGAGACAGATTAATACCTTTCCCAAGGGTATTTGCACGTAAGTGAATGCGTGGAATTCAACTGGAATTCGAACTCTGCTCCCCGATTTCTCATCCCAAGCCAATATCCACTGCACCACAAAATTTCTTAACTTTTTATGAGCATATATCAGTTCATTATACTGGATAATAAATTCTTAAGTTGTGATTTTACAGAATTCAGAACAAGCTTTTCGTTGCTTTGACTTGAAATCTTTTTCTTTTCAGTGATTTGTCATATTTTTTCTTTTCTCATGTCTTATTAAATATGAATTTTCAGTTTAATATGTAGGAATTTTCAATTCTTATAAGGAACGCAACATAACTTTTTATACATTATTTATATCAAGATTTCATGACATGTAAAAGCCAAGATTATGCTTTAAATATTTCTCCTGAAAAAAAATTGTATAAAATAAAAATTTTTTAAATATCTGAATAAAATAATCAGTTTTACCAAAGTAATTTGTCATTTTAAGAAGTAAATGTCTGACTTAGAAAAAACATGAAAGCTGAAATTTCATTAAAAGAAAAAATAGAAAATATGTGTGTGAAATAATTTATTAAAATAATTACTCATTGAATGAGAAAATAATTTTTATATTATGACTTGAAAAAATGCAATTCAGAATAATTTTTTTATTATTAAATACTATTTTTAATCCATTTTAAAACCTTCAAAGTTTTTGTTAAAATTTTTCTTTTTTCTGTAAAGCATTATCCCCATTAAATATCTGAAAAACGGCTCTGAATCATAAAATAAAAACTGCAATAAAATTAAGACATTTTTTAATTAGAATAATGTTTATGGTTTTTAATCTTTCAAAATTCTGTATCAATTTGCACAGGTTCGGTGATATTGTTATGAAGTAAAAACTATATCTCCTAATCATAAATGGCAAAACTACCTGCAATTCTTCACCCCCACCCAGTATTTTACAAAGGATTTCAATTTTTTTTTGTGTGTGTGTGTATACATGTATTGATGTTTGTAAATGCATGACATAAACGAAACATAAATGTGGTAATTATAGGAAATTTAAAGTCAAAGTAGGCAAAATTTAGTAACACATTAATTAAATTAATTAGAATACTTATCTATTATTAAGATTACTGGGCAGTTGAAAAAAATTGTATGAAATTGGTGCTCAGGTATTTTTGCAGACATGTCTCCCTGTAGAAAACATAAATTAAATTTCAGGCTGTCAATAAGTGTTGTATATATTTCCATAAAAACATCCACCTCCATGTTAAAAAGTGCATTTCTGTGATAATTTAAACTGAAGGTAATATTTTTCAAATCAGATTATTTAAACTTTAAACTAGCTAATATTTCTCAAATAAAGTTTTAAAAAAATATTTTTGAAAAATTTACAAAAGATAATTGTGCTTTGACAATTATAAATACTGCTAAAAGCAGCCATTCTGAGATATTAAAAAAATTCTTTTAATCAATTTAAGTTAATTTTGAAATGTTTTGCTTACTGGAAAATATAAAATTTAATCTGTTAGCAAGAAATTAAAACTAAAATGAAAGCTTCAAGAATGTACAGACAGAGACTAAGTGTTGTGAGTGTAATGAAGGTGGACTGTATGTGGGGAATAACAGTGATTTATTTATCACTGGAAGTTGTTACAGCTGGTGAGAGGGTAATGAAGGGAAAGTAAAAATAGAAGAATTTGGGTAGATTCCTTTATCACTCAGACAGTGAGGTACCTACAAAATTACTGTGTTTGTGTTTTGTAAGCAGTTCTCCCTCCAGTCTTTCTTCTACCTGTGTGAAATAAATTCTAGATTATCTTTCTACCAGCTGAAGCAACATGGAGGAAGAATACTTACATCCACATTTGCTGGATGGTGATAATGTATAAAATAGCTTTTAATTTTAATATGAAATAATTACATTTTTGTGAAATAACTTTTTGCTTTTTTAAAGCGCTAATTGATAAGTAACTGCAAATTATTTTAGATGAAAATGACCAAACATTATTGTCAGGGAATGTTGATAATAAAGCTAGTGGTCTTCTCACTGTGTAGTGATAATACACACAGCCTAATTTTTTTTATTCATTGCTTTTATGGCTTTTTTTTAGATTTAGCATTTTTTATGTATTAATTTATTTTTTATTTATTTGATTGTATGAAATATTTAACTGCATAAAATTGGGTCTTTTTAATTTTTTTTAAGAAAATTTGTTAAAAAAATATGTGCTGTTATAAAAGAAAATAGCATAAAGTTTGGAAAATAAACAGATTAAATTGGTACTGTTTATTGTTTTCATGTTGATTTCTTTAGCTGTGTCACTGCAAAATGAAAAGAACATTTTTATATTAATAATTCAGTATCTTTTCCAGACATTTGCTTCAAAGAAAAATTAGTAACTTTATGTAATAATTAAACAAGTATTTTCAAAAAATTACTTGATTTCTGTAAAAAATACATTTAGCTAGTAGGGTGTGTTCCCACTTGTCAATACAGGTCAAGCAATTGTAACCCTTTCACTACACTGTAAAATTTGCACCATAAATCAAAAAATAAAATTTTTTGTTTACAAAACTATGGAAATATTTTTATGATGGTTGTAAAATTAAAAAAAGTAAGGTTATTTAAAAAAAAGTTTAAGCATGGAATTTTTCATTTTTCAGATGCATCTTTAATATAATGTTTATCAGCAATGACAAAGATCTGAAATAATTTTAAAATGGTACAATAAGAATAAATGTCAATTTATCACATACAAATATACATTAGAGATATTTTTCCCTGTAGATACAAAAAATGTTCATTATATAATATTTACATATCAACAATTCTCCATAAAAATAATTTTTCGGTTGTCTTCACTTCTTTTTCTAAGATTTTGGAACATATTTTCAATATGTTCATAGTTGGTGTTAAGTTATTTTTTTTTATGAAATAGCATATTTGATGATTTAGCTTATAAGAATGTAAAAATGAAACATTCAAAAAGCATAAACAAAAAGATTGAACATAGAATTTATTCCTAAATGAATAAACTAGAAAGACCTGTAGAATTTTCATAGTTTTCTTTGAATTCTCTGGTGAATCTTAATTCTTCAGTTAATGACTGAATATGCTGACAAGTTCTATGACAATAAAATATCAGTAGAAATTTCCCTGTTACATCTTTAAGTATTTGAGCTTAACAATTTTCCACTCTACCACCAGCCAAGAACCTCCTACCAAGAGGATATGTTTCTGTTATCAATATGGAAATTAGAGCTTATTTCATGATTGTCTTTGAAAAATTTTTTAGTCTCCATGTTTATAAATGAACCTCTAAGGTCTCCTCCTGTGGGCGAAACCAATATCAATGCTTTCATTTCAGCAAGGAAATTCTAATTTAAATCTGTTGCCAACAAGACTCACTTCTTCTGGCTGTACTCTAGTGACATGTCTGGTTACAAGTGATGCCTCTTTGTCTCTGCTCATAATTAATTTAGGCATGTTTTAAATGAAGCTAAGATATTGTTTCCTGATAGAATGAAACAATGCATAACATCTTGCTAATTTGTTTCTAGAGATCAATGGCTTCATCAATGATTTTCCTGATGTCACCCATTCCCAATTAGGCATTTATACAGATTTCTTTTTTTTTAATCATATCACCCCAAGCAAGGCGGTAACGCCACTGATGCGCAAGGGGCTACGTACAAGTGAAAAGATTGGAAAAGAGAAAGCTGGAAACCACATCCTAAACAGAGAACAAGGGATGAGCCTCTTCACCTGATTAATAGACGTGGGTGGAGTGTGAACTGGGCGATAGTTTAGTCTATCTACTCCAATTGAAAAAAAAAAAGAAAAGAGTGAAAATATTGAAAAAGAGAAAGCCGGAAACCACATCCTAAACAGGGAACAAGGGATGAGCCTCTTCACCTGTTCAATAGACGAGGGTAGAGTGTGAACCGGGCGATAGTTTAGTCTATCTACTCCAATTGAAAAAAAAAAAAGAAAAGGGTGAAAAGATTGAAAAAGAAAAAGCCGGAAACCACATCCTAAACAGGGAATAAGGGATGAGCCTCTTCACCTGTTCAATGACACCACTATTTACTCCCATCTGAATAGGATATCCACCAAGGCTGGCAGAGTAAACCTGACTGCTGCTCTTAAAAATGACATTCAATCAGTAGTTAATTGGGACAAGAAATTGTTTGTAAATTTTAATGCCTCCAGAACGAAACTGCTCTCTTTTAACAACCTTTCCTTCCTGCCATCAGCATGGCTGATGCTAATCTCTTCAACAGCAACACCCTACACTTCCTTAGCTTCTAGTTTGAAAATCTCTATATTCCTTGTTATGTCCTGCCATGGGAAGAAATTAACACGTATACTAAATGCATGAAATTTGCAGTAGAGATCAACACGTCACTCAATAAGTCCTGGGCATGCTATATAGATGACACCACTAATAAAAACTTCATATAATTTTAATGAAGTACTTACCTTCAAATGACATGTGACAAAATTTGAGCCCAATTGGATTACAAATTACATTTAAGTTTCAAATTTTCAAAACAATGGAAAAATCTGAATTTTGTGTGTTGATAAAGTATTGCTTTCTGATGAGAAAAAATACTGTTCAAGCAAAAGCAAAGCAATGACTTGGTAATTATTATTTGGACTCCATCGGAAATAACAATTAAGAGGTGATATGCTGACTTTAAACGTGATCGTACAGGCACAAATGATGCTGAACGCTCAGGTTGTCTAAAATTAGCAGTTGTCCTGGAAAAACAACCAAAAGAATCCACAAACCCGTTTTGGCTTATCGTAAATTGAAGTTGCGTGGATAGCAGAAAAGGTGAACATATAAGAAGGCAGTATATTCACCATTTTACATGAATATTTGTCAATGAGAAAGTTGTGTTCAAAATGGGTGCTGCGTTTGCTCACTGTTGATCAAAAACAACAGCACATCGATGATTCAGAGTATTGTTTGCAACTGTTTCAATACAACAAGTAGAAGTTTTGCATAAACATGTGACAATGGATGAAACATGGATTCACTACTTCACACTGGAGTCAAATTGGCAGTCAACTGAGTGGACAGCAGCAGATGAAAGTCGTCCAAAGCAAGCAAAGATGCAGACATTATCAGTCTAAGTTTTTGGTCACCGTATTTTGGGATGTGCAAGGTATTTTGTTCATCAATTACCTTGAGAAAAGAAGAACCATCAATAGCAAATATTATATGGCATTATTGGTGTGTTTGAAGGAAGAAACTGCCAAAAAATGGCTACAAATTAAGAAGAAATAAGTAATGTTTCACCAAGACAATGCACCATGTCATAAGTTAATTGAAACAATGGAAAAACTACATGAATTGCACTTTGGTTGCTTCTGCATTCACCCTATTCTCCAGATCTGGCCCCCAGCGACTACTGGCTGTTTGCAGTCCTTGAAAGAATGCTCCAATGAAGTGATATTGGAAACCAAAGCATATTTTGAGGCCAAAGACAAATTGTTCTACAAAAAAGGCATGGAATTGTTAGAGAAGCATTGGAATCAGTGTATCACTCTAGAAGGATACTATGTTGATGAATAAAGTCGAATTTTGCCTTAAAGTTGTTTTATTAGTTAGGCCCAGGATTTATTGAGTGATTTGTTATACCATCAGATAACCTGATGGAGATGCTGACTTACTGCACACAAATAACAAATTTTTGGAAAGGGAACAGACATATATTGGCAGGATGAAGGTTTAGCAATGGGCTCACCATTATCGCGATCATTGGCCAACATATACAAGGAATACTTTGAAGAGATGGCATTAGAATGTACAGAACTAAAGCCAACTCAATGACTGAGATACATTGATGACACCTTCATACCAGGAAGAGTCCAGGCACTACTGGACCATGTGAACTCAATAAGATCATTGATACAGTTCACAATGAAAAATATAGTTCAGCATTTCTGAATGTATTAATATCTTGAACAGAGAATGGGTTCAAGACTTTCATATATCACAAGCCATTCACTGGACAATATCTTCAACTCCAATCACCCATATAATGTAAAGAAAAGGATCATCTACTGCTTGCAACATCGAGCAAAAGTGACAAGCAGCAATCCAAAGACATATAAACAAGAAATGGTCAGTATGAGCATTACTGTACAATGTAACAACTACCCAGAATACATGACAACAGCTCCAATGAATATGAAAGGAAGGGTGCATGAGGTTGCCCTCTTAGGATATACAGACTGAGGCTGTATACCCTATGTGAAGTTGTTATCAGAGAAAACACAAAGTATCTGCAGTTCATATAACATCAGGATGATCTTCAAAAGTGGTTTGCCACTTAGCAGATACCTTTCCCAAGTAAGACCTTTAATAGAGGAGAACATGTCTAAGGGCTATGTGTACATTATTCTATATAGTTGTGGAAAGAAATACAAAGAAGAAACAGACTGCCTCCTTAAGGTAAGGCTGCAAGAACATCACAAGTTCATAACATGAAGGAAGATAGAAAAGTCGGGTGTAGTTACCACATACAGGGAGAAAGGGGATCACCGTCCCCTCTGGGATAAAGTTGAAATAATTGACAGAGAACACCAGTGAAACTCTGTAAGTTTAAATAATCAGCTCATTTGCTAGGCCATAAAAATCTCATCAGTCAAGTATAGAAATGAATACAATGTGGGAACTAGTAATACAGTGTGTTAGAGAAAATCATTAGATTCAAAGAATGCAATATGAGCTCTGGTAATTTTTTTTTTTTAGGCTGAGACATTAGGTTTATAAGTTCTAAAAAATTATCCTCTAATATCTTCAAGGACACATGGATATAAGTGTTGGTTAGTTCCACTCACTTGACCCAAAGTATTGTGAGTTCAATACCTGGCTACAGCAGTGCTGAACAAATAACTTGAGTTAAAGAGAGAAAACTACATGGCATCTGGAAGTAGCATCATACATGGAATGAGAATGATATACTCCAGTGACTGAAATAAAAGGTTTACTTCAAAATTCATAGCAGCTGAAGAATGCTGAAAACATCTTAAATGATGAAGACAACAGTTTGAACATTGAAAATAATATAAATGCTGCCTCATCCTAGAAGTACAGACAAATACTTTGATGTCCCTTAAACTTTTACTTAATTGCCAAGTATCAAAGGATATAGTCCAAAAAAAAAATGCCCAGTAGTTAACTGAAAAACATACTTTAGTCAGACTCTTGTTTTGAGTGGTATTGGTTCTAGGGAATCTTCATACTTTGATTATAGCGAATATCTTCATTCAGTTGATTGGTATGAATTCCAAGGTATATAAAATCTTGCTGTTCATTGCTGATATGGAAATTTTGTCTCAGTTTATTACCAAAGACTAGAATTAATGAGTTCTAACTCAAAAGAAATCCTTTACATGAGCTGACATTACACTATGCAGATGTCCCTCACAATGGTAACTTAATCATATCTACTTTTTCTTATCTGTAAGGAAACCAGTTTTCTAGAAATATGCAAATACCACATTCTTCCTGCTTCATTGAGACCATACACAAATTTTTCTCAAATGCCAAACTTTATCTGTATTTGACTGAGGTGGTTACTTCAGAAGTACATTTCTGTCAAATTTTTGTCTGTAGGTATGCACTTTGTATATCCAGCACACTTTTTGGTGCTGGCATTGCTATTATCATGTTAAGATAAATTTTTGAGCAGGTTGGAGAGTCTGATCTGAAAATCTTTATCTTCAAAAATCAGTCAGTTAAGTGTCATATATGATACACACTGGGGCAATCATATCTCTTTAGAGACATGACTGACTGAGTGGGCAGAAGATTTTCCCACAGTACCTGGTTATTAATTTCTGCAGTAGACTGGCTGATAACAAAGAACCTGATATGCCCTGCCAAGAACCGATTTTCTTGAAAATTTACACAGTTGTACTATAAGCGTTTGCGAGTGTTCTTAGCTAGATTTTGTGTCGAGGTACCCCCGATAAATATCAAAAATCGATAATCGAAAAAATCTGTTTATAGAAGGAGTGGTCTGATTTTAATCAAATTTGATACACTCATAGACAATAACATAAGAAACAATATTTGGAAGTTTCAAGGTTGCAGTTCTTAGAATAGTGCAGAAAATCGATATATATATAAAAGGCAAGATGTTTGGGTGTGTTTCGGTTGACCTGCCTGTATGTCTGTATTTTTTCAGCCCTTTTATTTTAGTTTTTGCGTTGGGTTTGGTTCTAAGGAGGTATAATTGTAGTTCTTAGTCTCAGCCATGATACCATTTACTCGAAGGACTTATTCAACCTTCAAAATTCAGTTTACGATGAAAAAAACTTATTTGATATCGATACCAGGAAATCAAAATTTGACTTACATCCATTCATTTTTCTTTCAGTTTATGGTTTCACTTTAACTGGAAACAACTATTGCTTTTAGTCTTTCGTGCGAACATCCAAAGAGTCTGAGTTCCAGAACCATGGATTAGCTTTAAAGCTTTCATTCCACCGGAGCAACACCAGGCTATACTGCTACTTAGTCATAATTGATCCAGTGAGAGATATACCATATTGAATGACCCAACTGCTACTATATATTATATAGTGGAAGTATTTGATTATATGTTGGAACTGAATTCTTCCTTAGCATTTTCCTTTGGATTTTCTCTCTTTACATTTGATTTTTTAATGCTTACTTATAATATTGGTAAAGACCTTTAGGTATTTATCTGACCTCCCCACTAAGGGGAGATAATGTAACATAAGGTAATTTTTAATGAAGATAGTCTTTATGCTTGTACATACATGTGGGCCATGCATAAAAATTCCCCCTACCCCCTGAAACTACTTTGAGACTAGCATTGATATTAAACTGACTAAAATTATCTTAGTGGAATGAGGAAAGTGTCACTGCAGGGCTGGAATCCTTGGGACCAGTTGCCATCTCCCATGAATTAAGGAAAGAACAGACACTGTTTTTCTCTTAACCAAAAGGTTGAAGAAATTTTAATGCATATTTATTGTGAAGAAATTTTTTACTGTTATCTCTGAATTGGTGTTACACCAAATATTGTCCCCCCTCCCCAACTCCATTATGAAAATTGTCATTGTTTTCACAGAATTCCTAAAGGAAAACTTAGTTGTTTTACTTCATCATGACTGTCACATATTACTTAATATGAAGACAATATATTTTGCAAATATTCACCTGCATTTTATGAAATCTATTCTCAAACATTCTCAAGTTAATTATACTTTCAGAAGGTTGGTGATCATGGCTCTCCACAACTACCTGTCCTTTGTAGCTTAGTAAGGATTGGCTTTTTTGCTATCTCTTTCTTAATACCTGTTCTACCAGCCATTGATACAAGCTCATTATGTAGATTATTTGCTGATTTTCTCTATCCCATGATATGACCTGTTAGTGACAAATTCTCCAAGCCCTCTTTTCTCATTATGTTCCCAAGAAATTTCATGGTTAAAATTATTTTTTTGTTTATATTATTAAAACTTAATAAATTATTATAATTAAAATTTTAAAAAAGAAAGCAGTTTTTTTAAAAATACATTATTCATTGAAAAAAAATGATCTTAAGACAATAGTGTCCATAATATAAGATATTCGTATAAACTATTTTGTAATTAAATAATGTCTTAGTGATATTGTACCTTTTATTCTATAATACAGAGTAGATTTTCAGTAACTGGAGGTTCTGTTTTACAAAAAGAAATTGATGACTCAAATTCTCTATGGAGTTCTGATGTTTTTAAACAAATATAAACTAGGTATGTAGTTGGATGTGCGTTGTGGTGCCGTAGATATTGGTTTGGAACGAGAAATTGGAGAAAGGACTTTGAATTCCAGTTGTATTCACTTACACGTAAATACCCTTGAGAAAGGTATTTAATCCATCTCTTCTCCCTCCATTTATGGGTTAAATGGGAAAACAGATTGGTTGCCAACCAAGCTGCTTTTAAACCCACACCCAGAGGTGGATTCATAACTTTCCCAAGGCCAGGGTATTTGTACATAAGTGAATGCTATGAATTTAAATGGAATTCGAACTCGGCTCTCCGATTTCTCATTCTGAGTTGAATCACAATTATTAATATTAAAGAGCTCTCTCTCAAGACAGATAAATCATCATGAAAACAAAATCAGGGAGGAATTACCTCCCTTGATTTTTTTTCTTTTTACGAAACATTTTGATTTCGTTTGGCTTTAAAGGACATTCATCTATTGAAAATTAGATTTATCATGAAAAAAGTGTGAAATGTACAGTGATGATCATTATCGCTAACATCTGGAATCATAATTGTTGCAGCGAGTATGTTTTGATTTCTGTAAAAACAATGATCAATAATCAATTTATCATAAACTTTTAATAAACACTACTTACTAACATTAATTTTCAAGACTGATGAATGATACTAGATCAAACGGCATTTGCCTGCCTTGATTTTTAGTTTTTAGAAAACATTTTTGACTTCTATTGACGTTTTGATGCCTTAACAAAAGTCATTTGTCTATTTAATTTTTTTTTTATTTGTGCATTCTTTTTCTTTTCCTGTAAACAGTTTTCTTTCTCTCAAGAGAAATAAATCCGACGAAAACAAGAAGTAAGTTAAACGTTTTCTGAATTCTTTTTTTCCAAATTAAATATTGTATTTCTTTCAAGAAAATCATCTTTTTGCACACATCATAAGGGTTAAACCAGTACACATTTTTGTATTAAAAAGTGTTCTGTACAAGGTACCTCCATTCATATTCAATAGCTAGCTTTTAAATTATGTTTTTAAAAATAAAAAAGTTTTCTTGAAACTTTTATTTTAGTTTTAATTAAAAGCTAAATGATTAAATTGACTATTTCCAGTAAGCAAAATATTCTGGTGTATTTCAAACAGAAATTATATTCTTTGGAATCTAAAATTTTGAGATTTTATTTAATTTTTTCAATTTATTCGCCATCTTTAAGCAATTGACACATTTGTAAACAAATGTTAATTCTTGGTTTTAAAAATCTTGTAAAAATAAAATATACATCAGTGACATGTTAATTTTCAAAAAATTAACAAATCTAAAGTTAAATTAACCTGATTTACACAAGTATTACTTATTTATAGCATAAAATCTAGAATTAAACTATTTCTTAAACACAGTGTGGTGATCATTCTAACCTCATCCCCATTTATTTAATTTGACATGTCATGACAGCCAGAATGATGCATGAGAAATGTATAGTAGCTTGAATTGACAAAATTGTGCACATTTTTTCCTGTAAGAGAAAGAAACTGTGAAACACATGACGTTTTAATGTACACAGAGAAATTACCATGCAAAAAAAATTCAAATACTCACAAAAAATTAAGAATTATTTTAAAATTATGAAGGCACGATGATCTGTATTAAACTTTTTAGTTTTTGATTAGTATTCACTTAATAAGTTAATAAACAACAAAAATTTTTGAAGTATTTTTAAAATTGTAAAAATTATTTTAATTAAAAAAAATGCAAACAATTTTTTAAAAAATTTCATTATTAATCGAAAAAATGTTTTCTTCGGTCTATAATGTCCTTATTTATTAAAGTAAAAGCTTATCAAATTAAATAATGTCATAGTTTTATTGCAATTAGGTACCTCCAAAAAATCGCTGAAAAAAAACAAACAAACAGCAAAACATGAATGAATGAAAAAGGCCTCCAACAAAATAAAATAAAGTTTTATCGACAAAATCAAGGATAGATTATCATAGAATTTTTTGTTATTCTTATAATTTTTTTTAATTCTTTCTAACATGTTCGAAATTTTGGTAGAAAATCTTGTTTTTCTTTCGTCCGTGAGTGACGTAATTTTTACAAGTAAACGTAATATTACGCAAGGCACTTACTTTTTTGCCTGTGAAAGACACATTAATTTCGAAATTCTTGCAAAAATCAAATAATTGTCAAATTTTTATGAAAATTTCAGAAGTTATTCATAATTGACTGAAATCATTTTCTAAATAATTATCTTTAAAAAATGTTGGTAAATAATATATAATTTCATTTTAAAACGAGTTATTTCCCTACCTTAGTTTCCACCATGAGTGGTTTCGTCAGGCAATTTTTAATAACTGATTTTAACTTTTACCGTTTTTTTTTTTTTTTTTTTGCCTGAAAAAACCACTCATGGTGGAAACCAAGGTAGCGAAATAACTCGTTTAAAAATTAAAAATATTCAAAAGTTCTACAATCCTCTCTAACACATTCAAAATTTTGGTAAAAAATCTTTTGTTTTTCATCAGTGGGTAAACAAGTCATTACCAGATTTTACAATGTATAATGTAAATATTACATAACTTAGTTTTTTCTGGTGAAAAACACACTTGAAAATTTTTGTAAAAATCAGATAATTGTCTGAATTTAATGAAACATTCAAGACTTATTCACAAATAAATTAATTTTGAAATTATTATTTTTAGAAAATCTTAGTAAAAATATTTTTTTTAATCTATTACCCTACCTCCACATAAGTTCATGGAATTTCAACAAACTAGATAAATCACTGTGTTTGTTAGATGATTACTATATTTACTCATCTAAAATTAGAGAGCTTAATACAAATTTTCTCGAACCAATATTCTGAAGTAATTAAAAATTTCTTTTTTTGTAGAAATCTGTCAAACTTGATATATAATTATAAGATAATGTATTTCTAAGGTTATTTTCCTTATGAAATGTTTGCTTAGGTTTCATAAATTCGTGTCAACACATCTGGCTGTCATCAATCACTTCACACATCAAAAACAAAAGACCACTGAGATGAAGAAATATTTTCATTTTAATTTTCATGCTATAAACTAGTAATACTTGTTTCAAATCAGATTAATTTAACTTTAAATTTGCTAATTTTTTAAATGTAATATCTTACAGATTTTATTTTTGCATAATTTTTAAAATTGAGAATTAACTTTTGTTTACAATCTGTCAAAAGTGGACAAAAAAATGATAACTTTCGAAAATTCTCAAACACTTGAGATTCCAATCAATATAATTTCTATTTGAAATACTCCTGAATATTTTGTTTACTGGGACTAGGAAATTTAATCATTTAGTTTTCAATTAGAGCTAAAGTGCAAGCATCAAGACAGTTTTTTATTTTTAATAATGGGAATCTATAAATCCAGTTTTATATATTTAGATTCTATTAAAATTTCAAAGGTAGATTCTTAAAACAAAGATGCCGATCATATTCATTATTATATAGTAATAACTATGTCAATAGAAAAACTATCCTTTTGATACATGATTCTTTTATGGGCATAAATTCTAAAATTTGCTAAGAAATTTCTATTCAATAAAAAAAATTATCTCATCTGTTTGGCTAATTGAGTCGGTCTCAGATGCTGCAGCAGGCAATGATTATAGAAATTTGTTTTACTGTTTCTTTCAGTGACACATTAACAGTCTGCTACTGGTCATATACAGTAATAGGGTATCCTATGATTGTAAATTTCTTGATAATGTTGTTCAACATTTCAGTTTTCATCTTTTTATTAGCTGACAAAAAAGCTTGTTTCAATTTATCGTGTTTTTGGCAGTGAAGGAAGGCTATGAACATAACTAACATGACATGTTGCAGTGTATTGAAGCACAATTGAATTATTGTGTTCGTATTTTGAAAACAAGCCATTAATTTTGTTGTTTGCTTTAATTAAATATTTTCGTTGTTCACAGATATCAAGGAAGATGACAATTGCAATCTTTGACGAAAGAAGAAAAATATTTTTGGAAATGTGTGGATTTACAGCTTGATAATAAACTGGAAAATAGCATAAAAAGTTGAAATTCTTCTTTCTTGCCAAGATTGTATAACAGCATTTTTAATAAATTCATATTTCCAAACACCCATTTAAACAAGACTTTTGAGAGTACCACTGATATTGTCAATCATTTTACAGGGTGTAATTTTGAAAAGATGCACAGATGTACACAAATAAAAGAAACCATATTCTTGTAGAGTAGAACAGTATTCAGATAGCATTCAAATATAAAATTACACACTAAAGGAAAAAAGCATTTTCATAAATTCTAATTTGAAATTCCATGTGATAAGAAATCGATAAGAAGCAATACAAATACATAGAATAACTATTCAAAGATTTCTCTGTTGAAAAGCAATATGCAAGTACGTACAAAAGAGAAACCATGTCCTTGTAAGGTGTGTGGATCAGCATTTCCAACAAATTCACATTTAGAAATACATATGCGAATACACACAGGAGAAAAACCATGTGCTTGTCAAGTGTGTGGAAAAGCATTCGCACAGAATTCAACTTTAAAATCACATATGCGAATACATACAGGTGAGAAACCATATTGTTGTCAAGTGTGTGGATCAGCATTTTCAGTGGATTCACATTTAAAATCCCATATGCGAATACACACAGGAGAGAAACCATTTGCTTGTCAAGTGTGTGGAACAGCATTTACACAGATGTCAAATTTTCAATCGCATATGCAAATTCATACAGGTGGGAAAAAATATCCTTGTGAAGTGTGTGGATCAGCATTTTCATCAAACTCACATTTAGAAATACATATGCGAATACACACAGGAGAGAAACCTTTTGCTTGTCAAGTGTGTGGAAAAACATTTTCAGTGCATTCCCATTTAAAAATTCATATGCGAATACACACAGGAGAGAAACCATTTACTTGTCAAGTGTGTGGATCAGGATTTGCACAGAATTCAAATTTAAAATCACATATGCGAATACATACGCGTGAGAAAACATCCTTGTAAAGTTCATGGATCAGCATTTTCAAGAGAATTCACAATTAAATATTTATATGTGAATATATATAGAAGAGTAACCATGTGTTTGTCAAGTGTGCTGAATGGCCTTTTCACACAGTTCAAATTTAAAGGCACATTTGAATACATACAGGTGAGAAACCATATTCCTGTAAACTGTGTGGATCAGCATTTTCAGAGTATTCTAGATTAAGATATCAGATAAGTAAACAGAAAAGCAAAACCATTTGCTTTCACTATTCTTCAGTATTTACAATTGAAAACACATGCAGATACATACTTGAGAGAAACTATTTTTCTTTCAGTGTGTGGATCAGCATTTTCACAGAGTTCACACCTGAGAGGTCATGTCAATACATACAGAAAAGCAACCATTTTCTTGTAAGTTTTCTAAATTTTCTTTTTTAAGTATTTCCTTGTTAAAAGTGCACATGCAAATATACGTGGAACTGAAATCCTCATGAATGGATTGTGGTGTAAAAAATTTAGTTAGCTTAACTTTGAAAACAGTACATCCAAAACATTCTCTACTTTTAGCAAAATAAAGTGAACAGATGGTTCACTTTCTTTTGTTCAAACTCAAAATTGCTTAGAAATGATTTGATGAGAACCAAAATGATGGCAAATATATAAACTAGTCAGTGTAAAAAATATGGCTAATTACTCATCTAAAAAAATACAGACAAAAATTTTCCAACTTTTTATGAGCATATATCAGTTCATCACACTGGATGATGAATTGTTGATTTATGAATATTTTACAGAATTTACAGCAAGCCTTTCATTTCTTTGACTTCAGTTCTTTTCTCATGCCTATTTAAATATGAATTTTCAGTTTAATATGCAGAAATTTTTAATTCTTATTGTAAAACTCAACCTCATTCCAATTTTTTATACATTATTTATTTCATTATTTCTAGACATCTAAAAGTCAAGAATATGCTTTAAATATTTGTCCTGACACAAAAATTGTATGAAATGAAAAAGTAAAATATCTGAATAAAATAATCAGTTTTTTTTAATAATGTGTCACTTTGAGAAGAAAATGTAAAAAAAAGAAAAGGTGGGCCTGATATTCAATAAAAGAAGTATTTGTATAGAATAATAATTTAGTCAAAGTAATTAATCTATCAACAAGAATATGATTTATATTTTATCAAATAATATTTTTTAATCTATTTTAGAAACTTCAAACATTTGGTAAAAAAATTACTTTTTCTTATGTCAGTGAGTGATCATAAATTAGTATATTTCAGGATTTATTAATGAAAATATTTAAGAAATGCTTTTTAAAAATCTTTACAGAAACACTTCTTCCAGGATGTGCGTTGTGGTCCAGTGAATATCGGCTTGGAACGAGAAATCGGGGAGCCGAGTTCGAATTCCAGTTAAATTCATCGCATTCACTTACGCGCAAATACCCTTGGGAAAGGTATTAATTCATCTCTTCCTTCCAGTTATGGGTTAAATAACAGGACAGATTAGGTTCTATAGCCTTGGATGGCAACCAGTTTACTGCAGCAAACTACTGCGGGATAATCTTCTACCCAGTCAGTCATGTCTCTTTCGAGACATGATCACCCAAGCGTGTATCACGTATGGCACTTAACTGACTGACTGATTTCTTCTATTGTTTCTAATTTTATGAAATTTTGAAAAATTCATTTTTGTACAGCTTAATATTAATATTACTTACAACTAGTTACCTTCAGTAAAAAATTAGCATACCATGTTGAAAAAGTTTTTTGCTAATTTTTTATATTATTATTAAAAGGAAAAACCAAATGATTTTTTGATAATTAAATGATGTTTTTGTATACTTTTTAGAACATTTCAAATTCTGATTAGAAAATCTTGATTTTAAGGTAAAATTGGTAGAGGAAATCTTAAATTAGATTTTTTTATTTTTCAGTGAAAAACATTGTTTTGGATGTTCTTTCAAAATCCAAATAATTGTCAAATTTTAATGAAACTTTCAGGACTCACTCATATATGAATGAAATTACTTTAGAAAATATTGGTAAAAAACTTTTTATTTTGCATTTGTTAAATCCTACTGTAATGTTTGGTGTTGGAGGTAATCGATGCTTGCTAAACATCAATTACTACCATTGTGGGTCAACAGGATGGATGATTATTAATGAGAGTGAAAATGAACGACTGTGTGTTTAGCGTCTCCTTCTTTTTCTTCCGGATCCAGATTCCCAGAGGTTATCTCCCTTTTATTGGTCAGGGCATTAAAATGCTTTCTTTTGTTTTTTCTTTAAACTAGAGAGTTTATCCAATATGGTTAGAGTACTTGCACTGATGGGTCAGACATTATGTAGGCGGCAATGTCTGTTAACCTAAGTGAAAGAAAGATGACAATGGATTAGGAAAGAAAATGACAATGAATCAGATTATTATGTAGAGAGATATGTTTTTTTCTAGAACATTATTTAATCAGAAAATCTTTTAATTGCTTTTATGAATAAGATATACGGACAATATCCTCTTAAGAAATTTTTTTGATTAATTTTTTTACAAGAATTTTTTTTCATTTTTTCTAAATTTTAATTAGAATAATTTTTAAACGTCTAAATCTTTTAAAATTCTGTATTTGCACTGGTTAGGTAATATTGTTATTAAGTAAAAACTATATCTACTAATCATAAATGGCAAAGATACCTACAATTTTGCTCCCCCACCCAGTATTTTACAAAGTATTTATATTTTTTTGTGTATGTATACATGTGTTAATGTTTGTAAATACATGACAGAATCCAAAAATAAGTGTGGTAATTATAGGAAATTTAAAGCCAAAGGAGCCAAACTTCAGTAAAACATTAGATTAATTAGAATTTCTTATCATTAATATTTTAATTACTGGGTAGTTAAAATAATTATATAAAATTGGTGCTCATATTCTATTCATCATGTAACTTTTACAGATATGTCACCTGTAGAAAACATAAATAAAATTTCTGGCTGTCAATAGTGTTGTCAACACCTTCATGTTAAAAAGTTCATTTTCTGCAATAATTTAAACTAAAGGTAATATTTGTTTCAAATCGGATTATTTAAACTTTAAACCAGCATTCTTCAAATAAAGTTTCAAACACTATATTTAATTTTGAAAGATTTACTAAAAGGAATTATGTTGTGCTTTGATAATTATAAATGCTGCTAAAATCAGCCATTCTGAGAAATTAAGAATTCCTTTCAGCCACTTTATATCAATTTTGAAATACAGCTTATTGTTTTGCTTATTGGAAATATAAAATCTATTCTATTAGCAGGAAATTAAAACTAAAATGAAGGCTTCAAGAATGTACAGACATAGGTTAAGTGTTTTGAGGATAGTGAAGGTGGATTTGAAGTGGAAAATAGCAGGGTCTTTGTTTATCACTGGAAGTTGTTAGAGGAAGCTTGTGAGAGGGTAATGAGGGGAAATAAAGAGAGAATAATTTTGAGAGCTAGTTTACAGCAGACATGTTTTGTAAGCAGCTCCTCCTCCAGTCTTTCTGCCACATGATGAAGAATAAATTCCAGCTGATCCTTCTCCTACCAGCCAAGGCAACATGGAGGAAGAACACTTACAGTGAAATTCGCTAAATAGGGAATAATCCAGACTTGTATAAAATACTTTTTAATTTTGATATGAAATAATTGTATTTTTATAAAATAAACTTTTACCTTCTCATAGTGCTAATTGATAAGTAATCAAATTATTTTAGATGAAAATGGTAAAAATATATAGTGAAGGAATAAATAAAGCCACAGGCCTTTTCACTGAGTAGTGATAAATCACACAACCCATTTTTTGATTCACTGCATTTGTCTTTATTTATTTCAAAATTTGGCATCTTTTAACTATTCAGTGTTATGAAATATTTAACTGCATCGAATCAGATCTTTTTAATTGTTTTAAGAAAATTTCTTCAAAAAAATATGTGCTGTTATAAAAGAAAATAGCAAACAACTTGGGGAATAAACACTCATTGAATAATATTTATTGTTTTCATGTTGATTTCTTTGTCCATGTCTTTTATCACTGCAAAATGAGCAGATTTTTATATTAAAAATCCATTATCTGTTTTAGACATTTGCTTTAAAGTAAAAATAGTTAACTAAGTAATATTTAATCATGTTTTTCAAAACATTACTTGATATAGATGAATGTACTTGGTATAAAAAATTAATTGGAGTTGTTTCTGATGGTGCTTCTGCCATTAGAGGTAGGTTTACTGGAGTAACAAAATGAAATCCAATAAATATTATATTATAGACATTCACTGCCTATCCCATCAAATGGAACTTGGAATGAGGGACGCATTAAAAAACATGAATGTGAAATGTAAAAGCTTGTTAAATGCGCTTTAAGCATTTTACCACAGAAGTGCTCTAAACCAAGCAAATCTGAAAGCAATATTTACAGCTTCAGATACATCACCAGTTTTTCCAAAACATGTTGGTGGAACTCGTTGGGTTGATCACACTTTTCAAGCATTGAAAAACTTTGAACAAGGATACACTGCAATCATTACCCACTTAGAAAAATAGCAAAAAAAAAAAATGCTTGATTTCAAACAAATCACAAAAAGCCGTTACTTCAGGTATTTAAAGAAAGATGACAAATATGTCAATAATGAAATTTGTCGTGAAATTACTGGAAGTGTTATCAATACTTTCAAAGTCATCAAAAGCCCTTCAAGATAGAAACATGCATATTGCAAATGTACAAGATAACCATTTCATCCACATTTCAACTATTGAACATAATCGCCAACAAGGACAATTGTTTCATTGAGGAAATAAGAAATTCCGAATTCGTAAAAATCCAATTGCATGGAAATGAAGAATTTTCAGTTTAATATGCAGAAATTTTTAATTCTTACTGAAAAACTCAACCTCGTTCCAATTTTTTATACATTATTTAATCACTATTTCTAGACATCTAAAAGTCAAGAATATGCTTTAAATATTTGTCCTGACTCAAAAATTTTATGAAATGAAAAAGTAAAATATCTGAATAAAATAATCAGTTTTTTTTTTTAATAATGTGTCACTTTGAGAAGAAAATGTAAAAAAAAAAAAAAGAAAAGGTGCGCCTGATATTCAATAAAAGAAGTATTTGTATAGAATAATAATTTAGTCAAAGTAATTAATCTATCAACAAGAATATGATTTATATTTTATGATCTGGAAAATGTGATTGAGAATCATATTTTGATTATCAAATAATATTTTTTAATCTGTTTTAGAAACTTCAAACATTTGGTAAAAAAATTACTTTTTCTTATGTCAGTGAGTGCTCATAAATTAGTACACTGAGGTTCGAGATTTGCTATATTGCAATCTATAAGCAGAACTGAAAAACAGACTTTTAGAAGACACTGGAGGTGTGCTTAAAGCAACAAAAATTATAAGCTTTATTTTCTGGCCAGACAGAACAAATTATAAAGATTTTGGTAACAATGAAGTAGAAAAACTGATTTCCTATTTTTCCACTCCTCTTCAAAATGCCTCTGCTGTACTAGAAGATTTTGGTAACAATGAAGTAGAAAAACTGATTTCCTATTTTTCCACTCCTCTTCAAAATGCCTCCGCTGTACTAGAAGAAATAATTAATGAGTGGTTGTTATTGAAATTTAAAATCTATGATGTAAACTTAGGTTGGAAAATTTGAAAGAAATTTCTTGGCAGAAAATAAACCGAATGTGGTCAACTGAGTTGCCAAATCTCCTCATTTTAGTCAATTTGAGTCTCTCCTTTTTTTCATCAACAGCAGAATGTAAACGAGAGTTTTTGGCAATAAAAATCATCACAAAGATCTCGGTTAAATTTTAAGACACTGAATGATGTAATGGTGATTCATATGAATTCAAAGTAATGTTCATCATTCGGTCCTGCACCACCAATAGAAGTTTGACTTGAAGACGTAGGGAGATGGTTAATGTTTCTTTGATTTGGCCTTGTGTCGTACATATCCAGACTCCATACATGTATTAGTATTTGTTATGAACCGGTGATATTTTCAGTTACATACTGATATAAACATTAGTGTATATATAATACACTGCCATAGCATGTGCAGTAAAAAGGGCAAGTTACATGGCAATAAAAAATAGGCCTTTAATATAACAAAAACAAGTATAATACATTAAGACTAAGTATGTCCCAAAACAAGATGAGTGTTCATGTCCAAATGGATGAGAATGTTTTTAGCAAAAATAGCAAAGAAATGACATACCATTATGCCAGCAGTATTCTTTGTGGATCTACCTACCAAGGCAAGGAAGGGAAAAACCCCAGATAAAGAAGAGTTCCTCAAAAGGGACGACTACTGTTGTTTCACTTAAGGGAAGACAACTATTGTCTCCCTCCAAGTACCTACTCCCTAGACAGGTTCATTAACCTGCACTCAAAGTATTACTAAAATCGAATTAAAAAACTAAAACCACACATGTATTTCAATGTAAAAAATGAAAGAAAAAATATTCTTGCTTTCACATAAAAGAGGAAGAGTTTCTTTAGGAGAGGACAATCACCTCCTAAAATAGTACTGCTTTCAAAAACAAGAAAAATATTTTATTTTGATAAAAGTTTGGGCCGTCTAACACTACGACCAGATCTGGTCACAGTCTCTTTTACTCCCTCAAGTACTGATGGTGATGGAGGAGTCACTGAAGCATCCATACCGAGCATGAAAGTGTCCAAAAAGGCAAGCTTCAATCTATCCAAAGAAATGTTTTGTGTTGTGTTTCGTTCGGTGCTGGTGTCACATACTGCTACGGGTTATTTGTAACATAAAGAAAATAAAAATGTTTGAGCAAAACTCAGTTAAAATACAGACATATTTAATTCACAAAACATTAGATAAAAATATTTACAAATATACACTGCAGTGTGGCATTCAAATCAAGAGACATATAGTATAAATCAGAACAGGATAAACAGTAACATTGCAGTAAAAGTCAAAATGTTGTAGCGCTAATAATATTGCCAAGCATTCTTTTTTTGTGGAGTATTTCTACTTAACTTTTTTGAGAAATATCCAATGACTCTATCGACGCCTTCATCATATTCTTAGATTAAGATGTCACCCATTCTGATATCACTGGCATCGACTTGCAATTTAGATTGCTTTGAAAAACTGCAGTTGCAAAAATTGGGCCACCAATGATAGTTAACTTCATTCTGTTGAAAGCCTCACAGGTTTCACTCCAATTGTAATTTTTCATCTTATCTTTTTATTTTTTTATTTTTTTTTTTGTTAGGAACATCAGTAAAAAATTTTTGAAATCATTAACCAAACCATGAATTTCTTTTCTTTTCTCATTTGATAAATGTTCAAATTTTACATTTAAATTAGATAGGATTTCTGAGTCTTTTTGTTTGTTTTTTGCGCTATTTTAAAAGCTTTGTATAATTCTTCCTTAAAATTTGATACATAATTTAAAAGATGCATCTCATTTTCCGATTTTTGAAAAACTTCAAATGTTTTGTTAACATCAGCTAAACTTTAAAATTTTCTCCAGAAAAAAGCATGCTTTTTTTGTTTTGGTTTTTATATTTTATGAAAGATGTTTAAATATAGTTACTTTCTTTCATGAATTACAAATTATGTATATTGAGTTTATTTTTATTTTTGTTTTGTTTTTACGATATTAAACGAGCTCTTAATTTTATTTTTAGTTTATCGAGCTGTATGAGCTCCTAATTTTTGTTATTTATTTTTTATTATTATTATCAAAATGTATGAGCTCTTAATTTGTTGTGATATTAGTGTTGGACAAAACTCACAATTTTGTTTTAGCTTTGGATGAGCCTCCATTTATGTTACTGGTTAGTAGGTCATAAAAGAAAAAAAAATTGATTAGAACTCAGAGATAAACATCACATACAAATATTTAATTCACAAAACATTAGATAAAAATATTTACCAATATATACTTCAGTGTGCGTTGTGGTACAGTGGATATCAGCTCGGAACGAGAAACCGGGGAGCCAAGTTCGAATTCCAGTTGAATCCATTGTATTCACTTATGCACAAATACCCTTGGGAAAGGTATTAATCTGTCTCTACCTTCCAGTTATGGGTTAAATAGCAGGACACATTGGGTTCTATAGCCTTGGTCGGCAACCAGTCTACCGCAGAAAGCAATGGCAACCTACTGTGGGATAATCTTCTGCCCAGTCAGTCGTGTTTCTTTCAAGACATAATCGCCCAAGTGTGTATTGACTGACTGACTACAGTGTAGCATTCAAATCAAGAGACATAGAGTTTAGTACTGTCCAGCGAAGTGTTAAAAGGAAACAAAGGGAAGGTAAGGCAAAGTGTTACGAGGAAGAGAAGGGGAGGGAAAGTGTCAAATATCTTTACCCAGTTAAGTTGGCGAGGAAGTTAAGTGCTATACTTTTTGGAAATCCTTAAAAGTGTATATAAAGACTATTGGCTTGGTCAATGAAAAAGGCAAAAATATGTATTTACCCAGATAGTTCCATGAGGTTCTCTTTCAGGTTTTAGTTGTTCAAACTTTTTCTGTAATATTCTTTTGGCCTGATATCGATCCCTAAATCATTAACTGGAGTTGATATGACAGAAAATCCTTTTAACAACTCTTTCAAGTTTTTGTTTGTCGTTGACTAGAAAGATTCTTTCAACTGGAATATAAATCCTGAATCGAAACTGGTTCTGATGAGGTCTGCACTTCCATTTTTAACTTTTATCAACTGTTTCAAGTTTTAGTTTTTGTCGTCAACTTAGGGATTCTTTTGACTGGATATACATCCTGAATCTACCAGAGCTGTAGAGGTCAACCTATCCTGCTATCAACTGCCTGCTCCGTGCCCAAAACCTATTTTTATAGGGACTAACATCTAATTTGCATACTTCTAGAACTTTTAAAACTCTTTGGAACATTCTACAATCTTCCAAACGTTCTATTTTTAATTTCCTTATTTTTATGACTACTTTCTGAATTAAAACTTTTTTGTAACAACAAGTAGGACTCAATAGAGTCCTTTACTACAACTTCTTAAACATTATCATTATTATTTTTATATATAAATGCATCCTCGTAACACATACCACTTCCAATTTTGTATTTTCAACAATGTCAAGGATGTGTGGTTCTTACATAGAAGATGCTGTAGTTGTCAGTCCTTTTCCTGTGCTTCTATGAATGGCTGATATTCCAAGCACAGGTCCAGCACAAAAGCATTCATGCCACGAGACATGTATGTTGTTGGCTCTCTTGATGAAGGATATCTGAGGTGAATTGTAACAGATAATCCAAATGTGTGGTTTCACATGGGGAATATTTGTCATAGTTTGACTGAAAAGCCCCGAACAAGGGCTTGTGGTCCATCAGTAAGTAGAAGCTCCTCCCTTCCAACAATTGTCGAAATTAACAGACAGCTGAATAAGCTGTGAGGAGTTCAAGTCCAAATGTGTTGTACCTGGATTCTGTAAAAGTTAGTTTCTTGGAAAAGAAGGAAATTGGTTTCCAGTGGTCATTGATTTTCTGATGCAGTACTGCATCTATACCAATAGAAGAGGCGTCAACTACCAAGCACAACTTACTACCTGAAACAACATGTGACAATTCAACTGCCTGGGACAATAAAACCATAATTTGATGGCAGGCTGCCAAGGCTGGGTCAGACAAAACTATGTCACAATTTTTGACATCTGTTAAAAAATCAGTCAAAGGTTTTATAAACTGAGCACAATTTGGCAGAAACCTTAAAAAAAGTTCACCATCCCTAAAAACTGTCACAACTTTCTTGTGGTATCCTGCACTGGAAAGTCAGAAATGACCAACACTTTAGATGGGGAAGGTGAAATTCCAGATGAATTAATGCGGTGACCTAGGAAAATTACTCACACTTTATTGGGTTGATGACAACCCCAAATTTCTCAAAGCATTCAAAAACGAGCTGCACATGTTTAATATGTTCTTTCATGGAAGAACTGGCTATAAGGACATGATCCATGTAGGCATAGACAAAATGCAAACCATGCAATATATAGTCAATAAATGTTTGAAAAGATTGTGCTGCATTTCTTAGTTCAAATGGCACATGTAGAGACTCAAACAACCCAAATGGTGTTGTTATAGCAGTCTTTGGAATGTGTTTGGGTTCTACCAGAATCTGATGGTAGGCTCTGATAAGGTCTAATTTAGTAAATATAGATTTACCCTGAATGATGGCCGTTGCATTGTGTGTATGCAGAATGGGATAACAGTCAGGTTTAGTTGCAGAGTTCAGTGCCCTATAATTGCTACAAGCACGCTGGTTACCACCACCTCTGCATACCAGGTGCAAAGGAGATGCCCAGTTACTTTTTGATGGCTGGATAATACCCAGTTCCATCATTTGGTTAAATTTTGCTTTCACCACACTTAATTTTTCTGGTGCCAAGCAAAGAGGATGGCTGTGAACAGGAGGACCGCTAGTAGTAATGTGGTGTGTGATATTGTGGGGTAGACTATCCCTGTGAAAAGTAATGTTTGTAATGCTCTCAAACTTTTTTAAGAGTTCACAAAATACAGGTTTACCTTCTGTGTTAGCCTCAGTAGGACATAATGAAATTACATTATGAATGGCTCCAGGCGATCAAATATTTGTCTTAGGGTCAGACAGACAACATCTATGAATATTAATGAGAAGACCAAATTTGTGTAAGAAATCTGCACCCAATATGGTCTTTTCTACATCTGCATGGACAAACAAAATGGGTGAAAACCTGTCTCAAACCCAAATGTTAAGTATTTCTGACCATAAGTCTGAATGAACGACTTATTTATGGCCTATAGGGTACGTTTAGGAGGGCCTTTTAACTTGTCTGCCCTAGTGGCACAAATTAAAGATATTTGCACACCACTGTCCACAAGGGAACGTATACCAGTCGTGCGATCTGAAACAAATAGTAAGCGACAAACATCACCCACACAAGTGCACAGTGTCGCCTCTGGTCTCCAGCTCAGGTTTTTCCCTGTTGTGAATTGAACGAACTGGGGGGCTTACAGTAATTAGCCCTATTCCAAATTTACTGTGTAAGTTACACATTGGGTCCTTGCTAACAACTCTTGCATGACCTCTACTTTGGGAACGAGGCATGCTAACCTTCTGTAACTGTCTCTCTAAGTCTTCCATTCTAGCCTCTAACCTTCGTTGTCCCTCTAAGAGTCTACCCATTATATCTGGTTCTTGTGTCTGTATTGTGGAAACAGGAGAAGTGCATCTTGAAGTTAGGTCTGCCATTTTAGCCAGCTTTTCAATGGGTGCATCTTCACCCACCGCAGCTAAAACAGCATGATACTCAGACGGCAAACACTGGAGAAAAATGACGTATAATGTCATCCTCATTACCTTCTCCAGCTAAATGTTGCAAACAACGTCAAAACTGCGACAGCTTGCTATCTCCCAATTGTTATTCATGTAGGAGTTGCAACAATTTCTTTTGCCGTGACATAGACATCCACCGAACAAGTTCCTCTTTTAACTTTTGATATGGCTTGTCTTTCGGCGGAGAGATAATAATTTCTCTCACCTCCTGGATGGCTTCAAGAGGCAACTTGGAGATGGCTAAATTAAATTTTGTTTTCTGAGAGGTAATTCCTCTCAGTTCACACTCTTACTCTGTTTGAAAAATAAAACAGGGTCTGCTTTAAAATAGGCAAGGCTGATAGTGTTCACCGCTGAAACAGCGGCCATTTTATCCTCCTTCATATCGTATCTTCTCTATGGAAAAGTGTTGCCACACAGAAATATACCTCACATTGCGAAGTACATAGGAGAAAACGTAAAAAACAAAAAAACAAACGAACACAAATATTTAAAACAAAAGGTCAAAAGTAGCTATCACTGCTGTTACTGCTACCAACCTCCTACTCCCACTAATGGGTGTTGTCAACACTAGCAGTAAGCTAAAACGAAGCCTTTTAACATTGCTGGCCTGCGCCAAATTCAAATTCAAGATGGGAGAAGGAGCAAATGAAGAAGGACGCCATGTTGCCATGTTATATGGTCGTCATCATCATCGTATTGTAAATGATGTGTCGAAAGAGAAAAAACATTTTTCTGACACATGACGTTAACAGTTATTTTGCAAATTGCTAAAATATACTGACACGTTTGAGTCACCACTTATTAGTATTCATTATAAATCGGCGATATATCTAGTTGCACAATACTAATATAAACATTAGTGTATATATAATATATTGCCATAGCACATGCAGTAAAAAGAAGTACAAGTTACATGGCAATAAAAATCGGCTTTTAATATAACAAAAACAAGTATAATACATTACGACTAAGTACGTCCCAAAACAAGATGAGTGTTCATGTCTAAATAGATGAGAATGTTTTTCACAAAAATAGCAAAGAAATGACATACCGTTAGGCCAACAGTACTCCACGTGACTCTACCTACCAAGGCAAAGAAGAGAAAGACCCCCGGATAAAGTAGAGTTCCTCATAGGTGAAGACAACTATTGTTTCCCTACACAAGTTTTATCCAGAATAATCATCAGAATTATCAGAAGCTTGGTTGTTGGCGGATTGGAATTTGTGGAATTGTGTTGAATAGAGTAAGAATAAAAATACATATTTTTCATGTTAAAATAGAAATTTATTAAAAGGAAAGAATAACAAGAATTCATAGAAATTAATGTTTACTTAGAAAGTTAAGGGTATCAAGCATTCGTAGAAATGTTCTTGTAGTAGTAATTAGTTTAAAAGAGTTTATGTGTACGTACATATGTATGTGTGATCATTTGTTTGGTATGAATGTCTTTGAATGGGAAGAAGTAGAATGAATCAGCACATGAGAAAGAAGAAAGAGAACGAGGTGCGACATGACCTTATGTTCGGGTCAACTTGAAGTTATATTTTAGTTGTGTCTCTCTCGCTGCTCCCATCTGACTGATGGGCTGGTGCTGATTGGAGTTTTTTATTGTAATTAGATTTTTCGCACTGGACTGTTAAGTCCCTTTGTTGCTCCCATTGGTCAGAAAATCAGTTTAACATCTACTTGTGAAATCCAACTTTGACTTTTTCTTTAAGCACATAGTCAATCATTTTTCTATTTGAGAAAAACCCAGAATTTCACACATCATTGTGAATTTTTGTAAATGTGAAGAAGGTTGATTTTAATTATTAATTTCCTATCCCACAGGCTTACCAAAAAGCAACGTTATATAAAAACAAATTGGACTATGAAAATCCAGAAAACATGACACAAAGTGAATGTGAAACTGATTAGGAGAATGAATCCAATTTCAGTGATTCTTCATCATTAACGCTATCTATTACATAAATTTCACAACTTTACTCATGCATCCAAAGTTTTCGACTTCAGTTTTGTTTCTCTTTTAACAAAGGTTGTTTATCCAGGTGATGCTAAAGCTATATCAGAATATAAAAGAATTTAGACATCGAGTACTAATAGATGAATCAGGAAAATGTAAAAACAGGAAAATACCAACGCAGTTTAGTATTTAGTAAGGTAGGAATAAAATAGGTGAAACAATAAATTGACTTGACTTCTAAAGAATAGAAATATAGTCAGTCAGTTAAGTGCCATACATGATACATGCTTGAGCTATCATGTCTCGAAAGAGACATGACTGACTGGGCAGAAGATTATCCCGCAGTAGGTTGCCATTGCTTTCTGCAGAAGACTGGTAGCCGACCAAGGCTATAGAACCCAGTCTGTCCTGCTATTTAACCCATAACTGGAAGGAAGAGACAGATTAATACCTTTCCCAAGGGTATTTGCGCGTAAGTGAATACAATGGATTCAACTGGAATTTGAACTCGCTTCCCCAGTTTCTCGTTCCGAGCCGATATCCACTCTACCACAACGCACATCCAAAGTCAGTGCCGTACGTGATACACACT
Organism: Ascarosepion bandense; assembly: GCA_037127315.1. Classification (NCBI taxonomy): domain Eukaryota; kingdom Metazoa; phylum Mollusca; class Cephalopoda; order Sepiida; family Sepiidae; genus Ascarosepion; species Ascarosepion bandense. The sequence goes on along the minus strand of JBBBDQ010001586.1, from coordinate 1,011,849 downwards.
TGGGCGATCATGTCTCGAAAGAGACATGACTGACTGGGCAGAAGATTATCCCACAGTAGGTTGCCATTGCTTTCTGCGGTAGACTGGTTGCCGACCAATGCTATAGAACCCAATCTGTCCTGCTATTTAACCCATAACTGGAAGGAAGAGATGGAGTAATACCTTTCCCAAGGGTATTTGCACGTAAGTGAATACAATGGATTCAATTGGAATTTGAACTCAGCTCCCCGGTTTCTCGTTCCGAGTCGATATCCACTGTACCACAACGCACATTGACTAAATTTAAAAAAGCTTTATTGTTTCATTAACAATGAAGATTTTAATCACTATTTCACTAAAATGTTCATGTAATATGACACTAAATGTCTTTATATTTCAATCTATCTTTGTTTACAAATTTTGTTCAGCTATTAATGTAAGTAACTAATTTTAATTTGTCTTAAGACATTGAGATGATATTTTATTTCAGAAGATTTTTCAATTAGAGACTACATATTAAATGTATCAATGACAAGATGATGCTGTAATATTTGTTGTGCATTTTTGAGGGTGTAATTTTACGTCAACATGTTTTGTTTGTATACAAAGTTGAACTTTTTCTGATGATACTGATAAACAACCTGTGTTGAATTCTTCATATTTTATGATTTTGTTTTAATATATCATATCACCATTCCAAAGAAATGCTAATTATTTATAGGGAACAATAATATGAATATTAATATATAAAAAACTGACAATGTATTTAAAATTTTTATTAATTATTCACTGACATTTCTGTAGTAAGTAAAGAAATATTTGAATTTACATGAGATAAATAAATATTTTTGCATCAAATTATTTTGAAAGAACACTTTTCTCTTGAAATTATTGTTGAATTATAACTCTTAGTTTTGTTTATTGGAAATGATTATTCAAATTTAATTATTATCTCAATCATCTTAATATCAATTCATCTATAATATCGTGTTTGTTACAAAAAACACATCACTCAGTAAGTCCTGGACCTGACATATAGATGGCACCACTAATAAAAAAATTTGGAAAAAGAAGTCGGTTGAATAAAATGATTTGGGGGCAAGTAAATTTTCCCTCGCTGTCGACTGCTGGTCAAGTGATTTTTTTTCAAATCTCAAAGGCTGCTCAGAAGTATAGATAAATACTTTGATATCACTTAAACTTTTACTTAATTGCTAAGTTTCAAAGGATGGTCTTGCAATGTCAGACTGTGATTCTATTTTGTTGCTATAATTAATAATGAATCTTATTAATTAAGTATATGGAGAGGTATACTGATGAACTCCTCATGTAAATGGTTAAATTGTATATAAAACGGTTTCCAGAAATTGAAACTTATGAAACCAAGTCAGATGTCTGCTGGGGACAATATCTAATTTAGGTGTTGATAGCTGGCCAATGAAAGTAACTGCAAAAACTCTAAATACCAGTTAAGAGGTGAAAGGTAACTCAACAAAAAAATCTGGTGTGCAGTATCCAAAGCTATATGAAAGGGAAAGTATTCAAGCTGATAAATTTTTTTAGTAAAAACAAATTGCAAGTGTTGAATGATTTTCCCTGAGAAAGCCAATTCATTGTATCCAAATTTCAGACCAAAGGAAAACTGTGTGTGAATGATACGTTTTTTTTAAGAAATCAATACAGAGGAGGTGGAAGTACTTGCCTGCAGCCACCAGGGAGTCATGGGCACAGGCAGCCCACTGAAAAAGGAGAAAGGAGTTGTAGGAGGAGCATTGCCTGCAACCATAACCCAAGAGAAGGAAAGACCACCAGGTTTGGAAAATGATATTATTTTTCCTCATTCCACAACCACCTCATACCTCCACACCAGTTCTTGACTGGTACGAATAAAAGTGAATTAAAGAACAGGGGAATTCATGATTTGGGACAAGAGAACTCCAGCATCAGCCTTGATTCAGACTTACCAAAACAATTACCAAAATCGACTAAACAAACTCCTTTATATATACACCAAGCAACCCTTACCAGTTTAACAGAGTGTTGCATCTGATTTGGGGACAATTTAGACTGACAATCTCTACTAACAAAATAATTGTGTATTATACTCTAGATAAATCATGATATTTTTTTATTCGTCATTCTTCTTTGAATATTTTTTCTAATACTGCATGTATTCACACTGTTTGGACTGGCCTGAGGTGGGGATACTCATGACGAGTTGAGGAGACTAGTTCATCGATCAACTGTAGTATTAAATATTTCAGACGACCAGTGACAGAGAAAGAAGCTATTTATGTTTCCAGTGAACCATAAGCTGATAAAAAAGGTGGCACAGACTCATGTTTTTCTTTTTTTTTCTTTTGAGTAGTATTCGTTCTAGGGAATATTTGAATTATAGCAAATATCATCATTTAGTTGATTAATATGAATTCCAAGTTATTTAAAATATGGAAATTTTGTGTCAGTTTATTTATTAATGAAGACTTGAATCAATGAGTTACAGCCCAAAAGAAATCATCTACATAAGCTGACATAACACCATGCAAATGTTCCTCACCATGTTAGAAAAAATAGCTTCATCATATCTGTTCTTTCTCATTTGTAATTTTGACATTTTGGACTTCTCTTTCACATTTCTGAAATAATTTTATTCATTTGTGAATAAGTCTTTAAAGTTTCATTAAATTCCATCTATTATTTGATTTTTGCAAGATTTTCTTAATCAATGTTATTTATCACAAAAAGATGCTCTAAGTACACATACTAATTTATAGTCATCTGTTGACACAAGAAAAAGTAAATTTTTATCAAAATTTTGAAGATTCTATAAAGGATTAAAGAATATAATTTAATGAAAATATCCTTGCCAACAAAACTTTTTCCATTAAGTTTGCAATATTTTTAGATTGGGACTTATGTAATATCTATCCTCCTATGGCAGCAAATGCTGGACAATCACATCAGTGATGGAAGAGAGACTTGAAGCAGCCGAGATGTGGTTCTATGAAATGATGCTGAGGATACCATGGACCAAACATGGGAGCATCAAAGAGGTTTTGAAGAGGATACAAATGAAAAGGAAAGCTTGATGAAGAGACAGCTGATGATTCTGCAACACGTAACGAGGAACGCTTGATGGAGAGACAGCTGATGATTCTGCAACACGTAATGAGGAAGGAGGGCTTGGAGAATCTAATATTCACAGCTAGGATAGAAAAAGAGAGTGGAAAGCAGCATGAGGCATACTTAATAAGCTTGAGCAAGTGGATGTCAGAGCAGGGTTTGGGAGAGATACCAAGAGGAAAAGTTTTAAGAGTGACAATGGATTGAGGCAAGTGTAAGCCCATGAGTGTCTCCACCCTGAAGGGACATGGCGCCTAAGAAAATATTCATTTTTAGTAAACCTTTGGAGGTATATTGTTTTGTTGTATAATAATGTTTTTTCGTGACCTCTAACAACCTTTAAGTTCCTCATCTCTCTCTCACATCCACATTGAAAGCAAGAAAGGGTCCAACTTAATAATTAGTCATAATTGATCTAGGGAAAAAAGTACCATGTTGAATGGCCCAAATGTTACTATATGTTATATAGTGGAAGTATTTGATTATATGTTGGAACTGAATTCTTCCTTAGCATTTTCCTTTGGATTTTCTCTCTTTACATTTAATTTTCTAATGCTTACTTATAATATAGGTAAAAACTGTTAGGCATTGATGTAATAAATAGGTAATGAATATACATACACCTTGGTTCCTCCTCACAGTAATGTGATTGGTTGGTGTCAGCCATAAATATTGACAAAGGTGAGGATGCATAGAAGTCTACCGCTATTGGTCTACGTCCAGAGGTCTACAGGTCTTCAAATATTGACTACGCCTATGTCTCAGGATACTGTATATGACGGGTACCGTCCATTATGTCTACATACTAGATTGTCCTACCTGGTTACATTTGCCTAAACCATTTAGTTACCTCAAATGATATATATATCTCTTTCCGGAACATAGCAGGTATTTATCTGACCTCCTTATTAAGGCAGTATATGACACAAAGTAATTTTTAATGTGGATAGCCCTTATACATGCATGTGGGTCAAGCATAAAAATTGCCCAGACTTCATCCCCCCCCCACACACACAACCATTTTCATGTTATAAATATTACACTAAATTTATCTTAGTGGAATGAGAATGGTGTCACTGCAGAGTTGGGATCCTTGGGACCAGCTGCCACCTCCCATGAATTAAGGAGAGAACAGACACTGCTTTCCTCTTAACCAAAAGGCTGCAGAAATTTTAATGCATATTTATTGTGAAGAAATTTTTGACTGTTTTCTCTGAATTGGTGTTACTCCAATTATTGTCCCCCCTCCCCAACTCCATTATGAAAATTGTCATTGTTTTCACAGAATTCCTAAAGGAAGACTTAGTTGTTTTATTTCATCATGACTGTCACATATTACTTAATATGAAAACAATATATTTTGCAAATATTCACCTGCATTTTATGAAATCTATTCTCAAACATTCTCAAGTTAATTATACTTTCAGAAGGTTGGTGATCATGGCTCTCCACAACTACCTGTCCTTTGTAGCTTAGTAAGGATTGGCTTTTTTGCTATCTCTTTCTTAATACCTGTTCTACCAGCCATTGATACAAGCTCATTATGTAGATTATTTGCTGATTTTCTCTATCCCACAATATGACCTGTTAGTGACAAATTCTCCAAGCCCTCTTTTCTCATTATGTTCCCAAGAAATTTCATGGTTAAAATGATTTTTTGTTTATATTATTAAAACTTAATAAATTATTATAATTAAAATTTTAAAAAAGAAAGCAGTTTTTGTAAAAATACATTATTCATTGAAAAAAAAAATGATCTTAAGACAATAGTGTCCATAATATAAGATATTCGTATAAACTATTTTGTAATTAAATAATGTCTTAGTGATATTGTACCTTTTATTCTATAATACAGAGTAGATTTTCAGTAACTGGAGGTCCTGTTTTACAAAAAGAAATTGATGACTTAAATTCTCTATGGAGTTCTGATGTTTTTAAACAAATATAAACTAGGTATCTAGTTGGATGTGCATTGCGTAGATACTGGCTTGGAACGAGAAATTGGAGAAAGGACTTTGAATTCCAGTTGTATTCACTTACACGTAAATACCCTTGAGAAAGGTATTTAATCCATCTCTTCTCCTTCCAGTTATGGGTTAAATGGGAAAACAGATTGGTTGCCAACCAAGCTGCTTTTAAACCCACACCCAGAGGTGGATTCATAACTTTCCCAAGGCCAGGGTATTTGTACATAAGTGAATGCTATGAATTTAAATGGAATTCGAACTCGGCTCTCCGATTTCTCATTCTGAGTCGATACCCACTAATAATATACTAATTAATAATATTAATTTAATATATATAAGTTATTAAAGAGCTCTCTCTCAAGACAGATAAATCATCATGAAAACAAAATCAGAGAGGAATTACCTCCCTTGATTTTTTTCTCTTTACGAAACATTTTGATTCCGTTTGGCCTTTAAGGACATTCATCTATTGAAAATTAGATTTATCATGAAAAAAGTGTGAAATGTACAGTGATGATCAATATCGCTAACATCTGGAATCATAATCTTGCAGCGAGTATGTTTTGATTTCTGTAAAAACCAGACGATCAATAACCAATTTTATGATAACAGTTCTCCATTTTTTTACAATACATTCAAGACTGTTGTTGAATGAATGATAATAGGTCAGATTTACGTGCCTTGATTTTCAGTTTTTAGAAAACATTTTTAACTTCGATTGTCATTTTGTCATCGTCTATTAATTTTTAAAAAAATTTGTACATTATTTTTCTTTTCCTGTAAACAATCTTCTTTCTCTCAAGAAAAATAAATCCAACGAAAACAAGAAGTAAGTTGAACGTTTTTTTAATTTTTTTTCCAAATTAAATAGACGTCTTTCTTTCAAGAAAATAATTTTTGCACGTCATCTAGGTACCGCCAAAAAATCGCTGAAAAAAACAAAAACAAAACAAAAAACAGCAAAATATTGTAAAAGGCCTCTAACTAAATACAAAGTTTTATCGGCAAAATGTTTGTTAAGAGGATAGATCATCAAAGTATTTTTTGTTGTTTCTTTTATAATTTTTTAATTCTTTCTAACATGTTCAAAATTTTGGTAGAAAATCTTGTTTTTCTTTCGTCCGTGAGTGACGTAATTTTTACAAGTAAACGTAATATTGCAAAGCACTTTTTTGCCTGTGAAAGACACATTAATTTGGAAATTCTCGCAAAAATCAAATAATTGTCGGATTTTGATGTAAATTTCCAAACTTATTCATAATTGACTGAAATAATTTTTGAAAGAATTGTTTTTAGAAAATCTTGATAAAAATATAGATATTTATTTTTACATGTTACCCTCCTCCCAATTAATTTCCGGAAATATCTAGAAGTTCGCGTTAGTTTCCCTATAAATCTAATATTAATTGAATTCAGAATTCAAATCAACTGTCTTTTATTTATTTATTTATTTATTTTTCTAAATTAGTCCATTGTTAGAAAATCTGCTCCGAATTGCAGAAACAAAGATGCAATAAAACTATGTTATTTTTTATTTAGATAAACTTGTAATTGGTTTTATAAATAATATATATTAAGGATATCATAGTCTGAAAAGAAAGAAATTTTTCAATGAATAATGTATTTTTACAAGAATTGTTTTCATTTTTATTATTTTTTTATTATAATAATTTATAAAGTTTCAAAAATCTGAAAATTTCTTTTGACATCGTTAAGGCTTGGCTGTTAAATTAATGCATAAAGATTATATTTACTAATGGAAAATTGAAAAGCTTAATACAAATAATTGAGCCAATTGATTTTTAAGATAATTAAAACATTTTAATTGTGTGCATATGATGATTCATATTTTCTTTTTTGCGTGGACATATATGTAATTAAAAGATCACGTGTTTCGAAGGTTGCACTCCATACATAAAAAAAAACAATATAAACATTTTCAGCAGGGTACAATTCGTCAGTGGGTAACCAAGTTGTTACCAGATTTACAATATATAATGTAAATATTACATAACTTAGTTTTTCTGGTGAAAAACACATTTATTTGGAAATTCTTGCAAAAATCAGATAAGTGTTTAAATTTAATGAAACATTCAGGACTTATTCACAAATGAATTAAATGATTTTTGATATTATTATTTTTAGAAAATTTTTGTATAAATATTTTTTTTACATTTGTTAGCCCACCTCCACATAAATTCATGAAATTTCAAGAAACTAAATAATTGTCTGTATTACTATATTTACTCATCTAACATTAAAGAGCTTAATATAAATTTTCTCTCACCAATATTCTGAAAATAATTAAAAATTTCTTTATTCTTTTTTTGTAGAAATCTGTCAGAACTGATATATCATTATAGGCACATGTATTTCTAAGGTTATTTTTCTTATGAAAGGTACACTTATGTTTCATAAATTTATGTCAATTCTTGTCAACCATACTTTGCTTGTCAACACATCTGGCTGTCATCAATAACTTCAAACATCAAAAACAAAAGACTACTGTGATTAAGAAATATTTATATTCTAATTTTCATGCTATAAATGAGTAATATTTTTCAGATTAATTTATGTTTAAATTTGTTAAGTTTTCAAAAATAATGTTTCACAGATTTATATTTTTGAATAATTTTTAAAATTGAGAATTAACTTTTGTTTATCAATCTGTCAACAGTGGATAAAAAAATGATAACTTTCAAAAAATTTCTCAAACACTTGAGATTCCAATCAATATAATTTCTATTTGAAATACTCCTGAATATTTTATTTACTGAGACTAGTAAATTTAATCATTTAGTTTTCAATTAGAGCTAAAGTGAAAGCTTCAAGAAAGTTTTTTATTTTTAAAAATGGGAATCTATAAATCCAGTTTTATATATTTAGATTCTATTAAAATTTCAAAGGTAGATTCTTAAAACAAAGAAGCCTATCATATTCATTATCATATGGCAATAACTATGTCAATAGAAAAACTATCATTTTGATACATGATTCTTTTACGGGCATAAATTCTAAAATTTGCTAAGAAATTTCAATTCAATAAAAAAATTATCTCATCTGTTTGGCTAATTGAGTCGGTCTCAGATGCTGCAGTAGGCAATTATTATAGAAATTTGTTTTACTGTTTCTTTCAGTGACACATTAACAGTCTGCTACTGGTCATATACAGTAATAGGGTATCCTATGATTGTAAATTTCTTGATAAAGTTGTTCAACATTTCAGTTTTCATCTTTTTATTAGCTGACAAAAAAGCTTGTTTCAATTTATCGTGTTTTTGGCAGTGAAGGAAGGCCATGAACATAACTAACATGACATGTTGCAGTGTATTGAAGCACAATTGAATTATTGTATTTGTATTTTGAAAACAAACCATTAATTTTTTTGTTTGCTTTAATTAAATATTTTCTTTGTTCACAGATATCAGTTGTCAAGGAAGATGACAATTTTCATATTTGAACAGACAACTGCAATCTTTGACGAAAGAAGAAAAATATTCTTGGAAATGTGTGGATTTATATCTTGATAATATTCATATTAAACTGGAAAATAGCATAAAAAGTTGACAATCTTATTTCTTGCCAAGATTGTGTGACAGCATTTTTAATAAATTCACATTTCCAAACACCCATTTAAACAAGACTCTGGAGAGTACGACTGATGTTGTCAATTGTGCAGTGTTGTGTCATTTTATAGGGTTTAATTTTTAAAAGCTGCACAGATGTACACAGATAAGAGAAACCATATTCTTGTAGAGTAGAACAGTATTCAGATAGCATTCAAATATAAAATTAGACACTAAAGGAAAAGTGCATATTCATAAAATTCTAATTTGAAATTCCATGTGATTAGACATCATTGAGAAGCAGTACAAATATATAGAATAATTATTCAAAGATTTCTCTGTTGAAAAGCGATATGCGAGTACACACAGAAGAGAAACCATATCCTTGTAAAGTATGTGGATCAGCATTTTCAACAAATTCACGTTTAGAAATACATATGCGAATACACACAGGAGAGAAACCATTTCCTTGTCACGTGTGTGGAAAAGCATTTGCACAGAATTCAAATTTAAAATCACATATGCGAATACATACAGGTGAGAAACCATATTGTTGTCAAGTGTGTGGATCAGCATTTTCAATGGATTCACATTTAAAATCCCACATGCGAATACACACGGGAGAAAAACCATTTGCCTGTAAAGTGTGTGGAACAGCATTTACACAGATTTCAAGTTTAAAATCACATATGCGAATACATACAGGTGAGAAACCATATTGTTGTCAAGTGTGTGGATCAGGATTTGCGCACAATTCAAATTTAAAATCACATATGCGAACACACACGGGAGAGAAACCATTTGCTTGTGAAGTGTGTGGAACAGCATTTACACACATTTCACATTTTCAATCACATATGCAAATACATACAGGTGAGAAACAATATCCTTGTGAAGTGTGTGGATCAGCATTCTCATCAAATTCACATTTAGAAATACATATGCGAATGCACACAGGAGAGAAACCATTTACTTGTCAAGTTTGTGGATCAGGATTTGCACAGAATTCAAATTTAAAATCACATATGCGAATACACACAGGAGAGAAACCATTTGCCTGTCAAGTGTGTGGAACAGCGTTTAAACAGAATTCACATTTGAAATCACATATGCGAATACATACAGGTGAGAAACCATATTGTTGTCAAGTGTGTGGATCAGCATTTTCAATGGATTCACATTTAAAATCCCATATGCGAATACACACTGGAGAGAAACCATTTGCTTGTGAAGTGTGTGGAACAGCATTTACACAGATTTCAAATTTTCAATCACATATGCAAATACATACAGGTGGGAAACAATATCCTTGTGAAGTGTGTGGATCAGCATTTTCATCAAATTCCCATTTAGAAATTCATATGCGAATACACACAGGAGAGAAACCGTTTACTTGTCAAGTATGTGGAACAGGATTTGCACACAATTCAAATTTAAAATCACATATGCGAATACATACACGTGAGAAAACACCCTTGTAAAGTGTGTAAATCAGCATTTTCAAGTGAATTCACAATTAAATATTCATATGTGAATATATACAGGTGAGTAACCATGTGTTTGTCAAGTGTGCTGAATGGCCTTTTCACACAGTTGAAATTTAACAGCACCATATTCCTGTAAACTGTGAATCAGCATTTTCAGAGTATTCTAGGTGAAGATATCAGTGTAGAAAACATGTAGGAGCAAAACCATTTGCTTTTATTATTCTTCAGTATTTACAGACAACTAAAATTGAAAAATACATCAAATACATACTTGATGGAAACTATTTTTCACAGGGTTCACACAATACATACAGAAAAGCAACCATTTTCTTGTAAGTTTTCTAAATCTTCCTTTTTAAGTAATTCCTTGTTAAAAGTACACATGTAAAGACACACAGAACAGAAATCCTCATGAATGGATTGTGGTGTAACAAATTTCTTTTGTTCAAACTCAAAATTGCTTACCCTAAGGTTAGAAATGTGTTGACGATAACCAAGATGAGAACAAATATATAAACTAGTCAGTGTAAAAAATATTGCTAATTACTCATCTAAAAAATACAAAAATTTTCCAACTTTTTATGAGCATATATCAGTTCATCACACTGGATGAGAAATTGTTGATTCATGAATATTTTACAGAATTTACAACAAGCCTTTCATTTCTTTGACTTCAGTTCATTTTTCATGTCTTATTAAATATGAATTTTCAGTTTAATACTCAGAAATTTTTAATTCTTATTGTAAAACTCAACCTCATTCCAATTTTTTGTACATTATTTAATCACTATTTTTAGACATCTAAAATCCAAGAATATGCTTTAAATATTTGTCCTATGAAAAAGTAAAATATCTTAAAATAATAAGTTTTCTTTTAATAATGTTTCACTTTGAGAAGAAAATGTAAAAAAAAAAAAAAAGAAAAGGTGGGCCTGATATTCAATAAAAGAAGTATTTGTATAGAATAATAATTTAGTAAAAATAATTAATCTATCAACAAGAATATGATTTATATTTTATGATCTGGAAAATGTGATTGAGAATCATATTTTGATTATCAATATTTTTTTAATCTATTTTAGAAACTTCAAAAATTTGGTAAAAAATTACTTTTTCTTGTGTCAGTGAGTGATCATAAATTAGGATATTTCAGGACTTATTAATGAAATTATTTAAGAAATGCTTTTTCTTAAAAATCTTTATAGAAACATTTTTTTACATCATTTCTAATTTTATGAAATTTTGGAAAATTCATTTTTGTAAGGCTTAATGTTAATATTACTTGCAAATAGTTACTTCCAGTAAAAAATTTGCATACCATGTTGAAAAAGTTTTTTTGCTAATTTTTTATATTATTATTAAAAGGAAAGACCAAATGATTTTTTGATAATTATATGTTGTTTTTGTATACTTTTTAGAACATTTCAAATTTTGATTAGAAGATCTTAATTTTCATGCATTAATAGTGTTACTATAAAATTGGTATAGGAAATCTTAGTTATATTTTTTTTATTTTTCAGTGAAAAACATTGATTTGGATGTTCTTGCAAAAACCAAATAATTATCAAATTTAAATGAAACTTTCAGGACTCATTCATAAATGAATGAAATTACTTTAGGAAATATTGGTAAAAAAATTTATTTTACATTTGTTAAACCCTACTAATTCAATTTTTTGAAATTTCAATAAATGAAAGTTTTATTAGTTCAAAGTAGAACTCCTTGGATAATTTAAATCATCAATTTATTTTTGTAAAACATTACCCCAGTTAATATCTGTTAATAAAAACTGCAATAAAACTAAGACATTATTTAATTAGAAAATCTTTTAATTGCTTTTATGAATAAGATATATGGACAATATTCTCTTTAGAAATTTTTTTGATGAATTTTTACAAGAATTTTTTTTTTCATTTTTTCTAAATTTTAATTATAATAATTTTGAGATATTTAAATCTTTTAAAATTCTTTGTTAATTTGCACTTGTTAGGTTATCTTGTTCTTAAGTAAAAACTGTATGTACTAATCATAAAAGGCAAAGATACCTGCAATTTTACACCCCTACCCAGTATTTTACAAAGGATTTTTTTTGTGTATGTATACATGTGTTAATGTTTGTAAATACATGACATAATCTAAAAATAAGTGTGGTAATTATAGGAAATTTAAAGCCAAAGGAGCCAAACTTCAGTAAAATATTAGATTAATTAGAATTTCTTATCGTTAATATTACTGGGTAGTTAAAATAATTATATAAAATTGGTGCTCATATTCTATTCATCATGTCATTTTTACAGATATGTCACCTGTAGAAAACAAATTAAATTTCTGGCTGTCAATAGTGTTGTCAACACCTTCATGTTAAAAAGTTCATTTTCTGCAATAATTTAAACTAAAGGTAATATTTGTTTCAAATCGGATTATTTAAACTTTAAATCAGCATTCCTCAAATAAAGTTTCAAACACTATATTTAATTTTGAAAGATTTACTAAAAGGAATTATGTTGTGCTTTGATAATTATAAATGCTGCTAAAATCAGCCATTCTGAGAAATTAAAAATTCCTTTCAGCCAATTTAAATCAATTTTGAAATACAGCTTAGTGTTTTGCTTATTGGAAATATAAAATCTATTCTATTAGCAGGAAATTAAAACTAAAATGAAGGCTTCAAGAATGTACAGACATAGGTTAAGTGTTTTGAGGATAGTGAAGGTGGATTTGAAGTGGAAAATAGCAGGGTCTTTGTTTATCACTGGAAGTTGTTAGAGGAAGCTTGTGAGAGGGTAATGAGGGGAAATAAAGAGAGAATAATTTTGAGAGCTAGTTTACAGCAGACATGTTTTGTAAGCAGTTCCTCCTCCAGTCTTTCTGCCACATGATGAAGAATAAATTCCAGCTTATCCTTCTCCTACCAGCCAAGGCAACATGGAGGAAGAACACTTACAGTGAAATTCGCTAAATAGGGAATAATCCAGACTTGTATAAAATACTTTTTAATTTTGATATGAAATAATTGTATTTTTATAAAATAAACTTTTACCTTCTCATAGTGCTAATTGATAAGTAATCAAATTATTTTAGATGAAAATGGTAAAAATATATAGTGAAGGAATAAATAAAGCCACAGGCCTTTTCACTGAGTAGTGATAAATCACACAACCCATTTTTTGATTCACTGCATTTGTCTTTATTTAATTCAAAATTTGGCATCTTTTAACTATTCAGTGTTATGAAATATTTAACTGCATCAAATCGGGTCATTTTAATTTTTTAAGAAAAGTTCTTCAAAAAAATATGTGCTGTTATAAAAGAAAATAGCAAACAACTTGAGGAATAAACACTCATTGAATAATATTTATTGTTTTCATGTTGATTTCTTTGTCCATGTCTTTTATCACTGCAAAATGAGCAGATTTTTATATTAAAAATTCATTATCTGTTCTCAACATTTGCTTCAAAGCAAAAATAGTAACTTTAAGTAGTAATTAAACATGTTTTTCAAAACATTACTTGCTTTTTGCAAAAAATACATTTTACCTATCAGTGTGTTTCATGACTTGTCAATACAGCACAAACAATTGTAAAGCTTCAAATGTGCGTCATAAATCAAAAAATGAAATTATTCAATTACAAAATTTTGTGGAAATATTTTTTCTGACAGTTGTAAAATAAGAAAATAAATAAAATGATTTTAAATCATTTACATATAAAATTTTCCATTTTTCAAAAGCATCTTTTATTTTTGTCATAACCTAAGAAGGTTATTGAATTAGAAATAACCAAAACGAATGTTGGAAAATGAAGTAGTAATCTTTATCACCTTAACAAAATGCAATACTTGCCAGCTGCATAAAGTAGACAAAGTAGATAGACTAAACTATCGCCCGGTTCACACTCCACCCACGTCTATTGAACAGATGTAGAAGCTCATCCCTTGTTCCCTGTTTAGGATGTGGTTTCCGGCTTTCTCTTTTCCAATCTTTTCACTTTTCTTTTTTTTTTTCAATTGGAGTAGATAGACTAAACTATCGCCCGGTTCACACTCCACCCACGTCTATTGAACAGATGTAGAGGCTCATCCCTTGTTCCCTGTTTAGAATGCGGTTTCCGGCTTTCTCTTTTCCAATCTTTTCACTCCTATGTAGCCCCCTGCACATCAGTGGCGTTACCGCCTTGCTCGGGGTGATATGATTAAAAAAAAACACTTCTATTTGTGAACTGCTATACAGGAACATATTTATTGTTGGAATAATACAATGAACGTGGCACATGGCCAAAGGGGGAGCGTGTTGATGATGGTCTACACTGTCTATCCTATACTTTTCTAATCAGATTTATAACTTTTACAATTTGCTTATTCACTACAAAAACTCTTTCATCATCTTAAAATCCTATATATACCATGATACCACATATTCAAGGGAACCTAAAAAAGAAGAAAACCCATGGCATACAAATTTTATTCAATACATGATATATAACAAAAATAGATTTAAAAAATTTAATGATATGAAAATAAAAGAGAAAGGGGATATAAAGCCCCAAAACAAATTAAAATATAACAAAATATTCAAACTAAAAATAAAATAAATGTTGCTAAGTCCCATTCAAAGTGGCAGTGGTATTTTGCCAAACAGCAAAATCAAGTCGCACTCTCAGAGAGAAAGAATAAAAAATAAATAATGTAAAAGATGAAAAGTGGGGCGAAAAACAAACTGAGGAGGTTGGTAATCTCAACTTGGATCACCACAAAAGAGAAAGCCAAGAACAAGCTAGGAACAACATTTACTCACATTACCTAGGTGAACAAAACGAGTCTAACTTAACCAGGGGAGGGTTTGCAGGAAACCACCCTATTGTGACATAAGGGACTTAAAAAAGAAAATCAAGCCCCTTTCATGCAAACCAGACTTGCTACAGATACCCACCTTTTGCTTAATCTGTCGATATCAAACGCTTTCTATCAGATCTGATCTTCATCTTGAGCTGATGCCTAATTTAATCAGATGCTTATCAGAATAATGCTCATATCACAAGATTCCCTCCATTTGCAATGTCTGAATCACTTTTTGCTATGGCTAGCAATGTAAAAAACACCATCTATTTCACTCTAGAATACAGGAACGACACATTATCACATGTATATGGGAGATCAATGGGTGCAAGCTGTTCTATCAACTCACTGACATGGTCCCAGAAAGAGTGCCCCAGAGGACAATGGTTGAAAGCATGCTCACCTGTTTGTTCTAAACCAAGTTTACACCAATGGGAGTTAGGCAAAGCTGCCCTGCTCCATCTGAAGGTCATGTCATTGAAAGATAGCTTATTCTGAAGAAATTGCCAGTTAAGTGAAAACTCAGGTTTACTGAGTTAATTTGCTGCTGGCACCCATGACCAAAAAGGAGCCCAACTTGGTTGTCAACAAGCTGAGCTGATCATGCAGAGCATCCTTTGTCATGATCCCCTCCACTCATATATGATACAAGTGCCTTTGAGGCTGAGAAAGTTCAGTAGACTGAGGAATTGTCCGCAAGGTGTCTTGACACTCAGTTAGAAATTTTGATTGATTCTGGGGCTTACATCGGCACTCAGCCCTCAAAACGGGAAGAGTTATAGTAAGGCTAGGGAAGGCGTTCCTAACACTCCTCTGCAAAATCAAATTCTCTGTCAACTCACGACATAGGAAAGCCAACCTTGAGGTTTGTTGGTGACTCAACACATGTGGCATTCCCAGTACTCAATGATATGGATATCTCTGTTGACCTGATGCTTGTGTCCATCCAACAAGAGGGTGGAAAGCTAGCACTTACTCACCTTCCTACAGTCATCACAGAGAGGAAGTACCAACAACCAGTAAAGGATGAGAGGAAAGATGTATTGTATCCTACAATCTCTGTCGAATCCAACTGTGGATCGACACACCAACCTTTGCCAATACCACTGACCAATTCTTCTCCAGCTGGAGATCTGGCCTGAACCACACTCCAAGAATGATGATGCATCCATTAGTCCAAGTAAAGGGCCCCTGAAGCGTGATTTCCTTTCAGGTGCCTAACACCAACATCAATTCCGCGTAGGGCTGAACTGCATGTCCTGTTCCTTAGCCAAGAAAGGAGGGGCACCAATGCCAAAGTGTAAAGTAAGGATGACAGTAGGCAACCCTGATGAACTAATCAAGACAGCACAAAAGTGCCTGACAGCTTTCCGTTTATCTGTACCACAGCACCGGGGGAGCTATACAGCAGTCGATCCATTTGCAGAATCAGATTTGAATCCAACGACCTTCAGGACAGCAGCCAGATACCAATGGTTGACACAATCAAATGCCTTGGACTGATCTAAATTCATCAGTGTGGCTTGCTTGAAATCTTTTACACTGTCTATGATTGTGCAGATCAGATGAAAGTTGCCTTAAATTGTTTGGCTATTTACAACACGAGTCTGCTTGGGTCCCAACAAAATCTCAGCGACTTACGGGAAAACACTACATCAGGATCTTGGCCAAAATCTTTAACTGTCAGGGACAGACCGCTGCCTGAACCAGTTGTTGAGCACCATTGTCTAAATCGATACAAAGATGTGTGACAACTTCAATTACAATTCATAGGTAGACTATCAAATCCTGTCGACTTGCCACTGCTGACCCTGTTGAACTTCACCCTCCATGATCTCACCCTTGCAGCTAGTTGCTTCAGTCAATGTAAGACATAGAAAGTCAACCAAATAGCTGCAAAACTCATTTTCATAGAGACCAGGCTCTTTGGTAAAGCAGCTCTCGATATGTTGCCAAAATGCCTTGCACATATTGCCAGTTGAACTCCGAGTTTGCCTCTCTGGGGTTTTGACCTCTTGAATATATTGATCACCACCTCAATGGATCTCATCCTTGTGCAGTTCTGCACCCATGCTCATGACTTCATTATACATCTTGTTTAACCTATGCCTAACTATCTGATCCCAGTAACGCTTGGTAGCCAATCACTCCAGGACCATTCAAGGTAATGCTATCTCTAAGGAATCCCTCTCCTGCTTCTGCTCGGGTCAGACTATTCTTAAGTATCTTCACCTTGTTAACCTTAGCTAGGGCGAGTTGACGTCTATAGTCAGCAGTGAAAAACCTCATGTCATCCTTAAGCCTTTCCAACCACCTATTCCCAATAACTGCCCCTACTAATTTCCACTGCACTAGTTTAGTTAGCTTTTGCCAGAAAACCAGCTTGTCAAGTAAAGACATGTTGAACTTCTAGTGTCTAGCCAATCTAGGCCTATGATCTAATGCCATCCAGGCACAAACAAGTTTGTGGTCAAAATAGCCTAACCAGTAGAACATGGGATTATCTAGTAAATCTAGATCAATCATTCTCACTAAGATTCTATCCAGATAGCTAGCCAAGTTTTTATTATCTTGTGACTAGACTATATCCTTTGGATTTCTTAGAAGAGCAGGTAGTGGGTGGAATGCAGCCAATTAAGTGCCCACATCCACATCTTTCCCACAAGGTGATCAACCCAGTATCTATCAATGAGACCAAACACACCAATCAGTTCAACCAGGCTACAATCTCCTGACTTTCCGCTAGTGCTCCTCCCTTTGTTTAGCTTGGGATTCAGGATGGCATTCCAGTCCCCCACTAAGACTAGGTGTGAAGGATCAACCAGGAACAGCTCCCAACTGTTGGTAAAATGAGACACGTTTTATTTGGTCATTGGGTGCATAAACCACAACGATCCAAATTGAACTACTGTTCACAGCAATATCAGCCATGATTGACCAACCCCTACGCTGACATTGCCAAGGTTCATCATTGCACACAGAGTACATTTAACCAACAAGGAAACACTTCTGTCTTTCTGGTCCCAGTGTACTGAAAAGGCATTAACTACGCAAATAAAGTGTCTGCTGGATCACAACTACATCTACCTCTATGGACAAGAGATCATGAAGCAGGCGGGGCAACCTTACTCTGATCATACAAACCCTTTGCATTCAAGCTGGCTAGCTTGATTGACATTTTTTGAGTAGGACTCCTTATACACAGACGGAAATCTGCAGAAGCCAGGACCCTGACAGATTGTCCCAGACTTTCAGTATCAATCTTGGAAGTAATGCATCCATCTAAGACAATACTGCCAATGACTGTAGGGTAAGTTAGCTTTAGTGTCCTATACAAAAAGAAATGGAGAATTACTGGAAATCTCCCTGCACAGAGCTGTGCAATTTTTTAAAGTTTGGTTTGATTGTATATGGACCATCCTGATATTGGGAAAAGTTTTTTTGACCCCCACCAGGTGATCCCACACTTTCAGGTTTTCCCCAGTATTGTGTATTTGTGAGATCACTCTGGGGCATTTGCAAAGTTTTGGGGATCCTTGACCGACTTTCCGTCAACTAAGGTTATCTTAAATGGAGGTCTCAAGAGGGTTTTCCTCTGGGAGGAAAAGTCCATCTCAAGGGCCTGCCTGTCCACTTCACATACATGTTTACTTTTGCAGTAAAGTTCAGGTTTCTTTTTCTTGGTTAGGGGTTGTGGATTTAAGAATTTGAAGGAATTCATAGGTTGACTTGATACTGTAATTGGTAGGTAGGTATGGGGTGATAAGTCTCATTTAGGAATTTAGACAATTGGTATATGGGGGTAGGGATCTGGGATTATGGGTTGCAAGGGGCATCCATGGTTATGTATTTTGACATTCCATACTGATATCCAGGTTCATATTTGCTTATAATTTTGTTGGTTTTCAAGGATCCTATAACAGTATTATTAGATGCTACGAGTTTGTTAAGTTATAGTTTAAGAGATTTAGTGGGGTTCCTGTCTAGTTATGTAAATTTTGATTGATTGTCTCGGAGGTGTTGTAATTTTTTATGGTAATCTAATTTATCCAAAATTATGTAAATGTTGTATTTATCACCTTGCTGGATGATGATGTTGGGGTTGTTTTTTAGTTATTTGACAGGAGTTTTGTAGGAATATGGTCGCAGGTGTTTTTTTTTGTTTTTTTTAATCATATCACCCCAAGCAAGGCGGTAACGCCACTGATGTGCAGGGGGCTATATAAGAGTGAGAAGATTAGAAAAGAGAAAACCGGAAACCACATCCTAAACAGGAAACAAGGGATGAGCCTCTTCACCTGTTCAATAGACGTGGGTGGAGTGTGAACCGGGCGATAGTTTAGTCTATCTACTCCAATTGAAAAAAAAAAAACAGTGAGAAGATTAGAAAAGAGAAAAACCGGAAACCGCATCCTAAACAGGAAACAAGGGATGAGCCTCTTCACCTGTTCAATAGACGTGGGTGGAGTGTGAACCGGGCGATAGTTTAGTCTATCTACACCAATTTTATGCGGAGAATGGTCTTTTAGACCTTGAGCCTTGAGATTTTAAAAGTTTGTCATTTTTCAGCTGGAGTAGTAACTGGTGTAAAATTTCAATTTCAGTTTTCTTTATGATGAGGTTAAATTTTGGTTGTAAATGACAATTAGGTTTAGGAATTCCTTCTGGTGGTCTGTTAGTGTATGGCTGGACAGTTTTATGTATTTGTCAGTGTTGTTGGGAAGTAGGATATTTCCCTGGTATACGTGGCAGAGCTTTTTTGTCATAGTTTGTCTGTGTTTATGACGGACGTCCACATGCAAAAAAGACTAAAAATAATGGAGGCCCTGTTGATAAAAATGAAAAACCCAACACTCAGTAACATCAACTACAAACAGGTTAACAACATGCTTATCATGTTCCATACATAATACATGCCACTACCCTACATGTTACATAACACTATTTACATTCTGCTTCATGTAAAATAACATTCATCCTTGAAAATGGCTAAAAGTATAGCTGAAAGTACTCGGATAGACATTTGGACAACTTTTAGATAATTTATGTCCCCAAAAGAAAGAAATCATATGATCGCATAAAAAATTACATAAAAAAAACTTTACCATCACATCAAAACTTAACCATGAAACCTGCATAAAAGAGAGACTTGTTCAAATATACAGTATACATATTACATATATATATATATATACACACACACACACACACACACACACATATATATTATAAATACCCCGTCTGGCCTAGTATTCATGTCATTATCATTCAAGACAGATGAATGATAATGAAGTGAATACTTGGTCAGACGGGATTTAGCTCCCTTGATTTTCACTCTTTGGTAACATTTTTGGTGTTTAGTCATTTTAACTAAAGAGCGTTCGTCTTTTTAAAATTCTGTATTCTTTTCCTCTGAACAATCTTCTTTTTCTCAAGGAAAACAAATCCGATGAAAAAAAAAAAAGTAAGTTGTATTTTATCTTAATTTCTTTGTTTACAAATTAAAACACATTAAAAACTAAAAGGCTCTTTCTTCAATCAAACTTAAAAAAAAAAAAAAAGTCGGTAGCTTTTTTTTTTTTAGTTATACGAAAATTTAAATATTTTGCCTTTTTCTTTTTAAATTATCAGCAAATTGAATCTTCTTTTGAAAACTGATTGCCTTTTTGTTTTTTTAGAAATATAATTCTTTTTTTTTTTTACATTTTTAACCAGTGAAATTAGTTTTGCTATAAAGTTTTCTCTTAAAATTATTTATTTAATAAATAAACTGGTTTTTATTTTAAATTTTAACCGTGTTAGTGCTTGTTGTGCGAACTATTATAATTAATTAAAAACTGGAACATGTGTTGCGATTACATAAGTCACTGTTATGATGCGCACTAAAAAATGGATTGACGTTTTGTGAATCCAGAACAAAACAATAAGCAAGCAGAATCCTTTTATATTTTTTGTTTTCTTAAAAATGCTTACTTGATCTCAAAACTTTTTAAAGGCTTAGCAATGCGTCCTCAGGTACTGGGACATAAACAGAACAAACCTAACAAACTTTTCAGTTCCTAATGAACATTAGTTTTTAAAAAAATTATATATTGAAAAATGTCATTCTTTTTACGCTAATTTTCATTTCTTTTTTTTCTTTCTCTTTTTTACATTAAATTTTAAATGAATAGTTTTCAATGCATTCAGAAACGGTGATATCAACCATTGTCACCTCGTATTTATATGGTCGTTTTAAAGTAATTTAATTTCACTAATTTTCGATAAGATTTAAAATGAGTTTTTAAGAATGGAAAGGCTTTCTTGAAGGTTTCATTTTAAGTTTAACTGAAAGCTAAATGATTAAATTTACTGTTTCCAATAAGCAAAATATTCTATGGTGTACTAAGACTTCAAATAGAAATTTTATCAAAGTATTTTTTTAAATGTTTTTTTTTTTTTAAATTAAATTCTTTTTAAATTTACTTTCTACTTTTGAAATTTTGATAGAAAATCTTGTTTTTCTTTCGTCCCTGAGTGACGCAATTTTTACAAGCAAACGTTAAATTATGATGCAAGGCACTTTTTTGCCTGTGAAAGACACATTATGGTAATTCTTGCCAAAAATCAAATAATTTTCAGATTTTGATGAAAATTTCAGAACTTATTCATAAATGACTGAAATTATTTTTGAAATAATTATTTTTAGAAAATCTTGGTAAATTTGTCTGAAATTTTTTTTTCAATGAATAATGGATTTTTACACAAATTGTTTTCATTTCTATTATTTTTTTATTATAATAATTTATAAAGTTTCAAAAATCTTTTAAATTTTTCTCTTTTATTGTTAAGGCTGGGTTGTGAAATTAATGTGTGATGAGTATATTTACTAATCAAAAATTGAAAAGCTTAATACAAATAATTTTTACCCAATGAATTTTTTAAATAATTGAAACATTTTAATTGTGTGCATGCTGATTACCCATATTTTATTCATACGAATGACCGTACATGATATTTATCATGAAAAGATCATGTGATTCAAGGGTTGTTCCTGTTTCAGGAAAAAAATTCCCTATAATGAAAATTTGTATTCAGTGCCCAATTCTTTTAATTTCCATGTGTTTCTGAATCACCCAGCAACAGACTTCTTCAATTCTGCTTTCAAAATTTAAAGTTATTTGCTTCCTAGTGTCATCATCTTTTACATTTAATTGTGAATGTAAACACCTTACAGAAATTGCAAAAGTTTTCCTTTTTCTATTATTTATAACCTGTGTTTGGTCTGTTTTTGTTGTACATTGAATAACCTTTTTTGCTAATTTTACTATTAAAATTATAAATTTTTTTATTGTTAAATTCCTACTTAGCATAACATTTTATAAATTGAGTTAGTTCAGTTATTTTAATTTCATTCTTATTAAATTGTAAAATTATTTTAATTTTTATTTATTCAAAAAGTATATTAAAAGATATGGCTATAAAGCTAAAATAACTAAAATTTTAACAAAATATTATATAATTGCTGGAAATATATGTTAACTTTTTAATTTTACTATGTAGTTAAAAACCAAAAATCGAAACATAGGATTAAGCTACAATACATGCAATTATGTCATGTTTGACCTCAATACTTAGCGTTTTTGATGGCTTCCATTTGTCGCTAAATCAATCGTCACCTTAGATGACACTGATAAGAGGAATACTGTGACTAAGAAATGCTTTTATTATACATTTCAGACAGTAAGCAAGTAATACTTGTTTCAAATCAGATTATGATAAGTTTAAATTTGCTAATTTTAATAAAATAATGTTTCAGCAAGTTATATTTTTTATTTTTGCAAAATTTTTTAAAACCAAAAATTGGCTACTGTTTACAAAATGTGTTGATCAATGAAAAATGCCCCAATAATTGAAATTTTTTTTAAATCAAAAAAATTTTAGATTACAATCAATACACCAGGGTGTTTTGCTTATTGGAATTTGCAAATTTAATCTCTTGCATTTCAATTAAAGCTTCTCAAAAACTTTTTTTATTTTTAAAAATTCTATTTAAATAAATGAGTGAAGGTACCTAATTTTAGGTATCTCCACTGATTCAGTGAAAAAAACAGCATATAATGCTGTTAAAAGGCCCCAAACTTAATAAAAACAATTTGTCATCTAAATGTTTGTTATTTTTTAGCTAGGTACCTCCACTTTTTCGGCAAAAATTTACGATACCTAATTTTAAAATTAAAATTTTAAAATAAAAAAACATTCTTCAAGATTTCATTTTAAATTTAAATGAAAGCTTAATGATTAAATTTATTATTTCCATTAATGAGAAAATTCTGGTGTATTTCATATAGAAATTATTAAATTTGAATGTCACATTTAATTTCAATTTCCTAACATTTTCTTAAAAGCGGCCATTTTCTTAAACTTAAAGAATTTGTAAACAAACACAAATCATAAATTTTTAAAAATATTTCAAAAGATTTCTGACACTTTATTTTAGTCCAATTTGAAAATTGAAAGTTTAATTTATCTGAATTGAAACAAATATTACTTATTTATTGCATAAAAAAGTAATATGCAACGAATTATTAACGATTGATCGTGTTTATCAGATCGAATGTTTGACGAAGTGTTAACTGACAAGGTGTTGACAGCTGCTACGGATGGCCAGAAATGACAAATTTTCATAGACATCTATAATTAACAAAAATTAAAAATAACATAAATAAGCCAAAAAATTAACATCTTGATTTGGACTTTTTTAATAAATAAATTATTATTTAATCAGTAATCATTAATAAACTTTAATTAACATTAAGTAAAATAAAAAAAACTAGTTTTCTATTTCGAAAAAAAAATGAACACAGTAGAAAAGAAAAGTATTAATTTTTTTGTTGAATAACTATTCAACAAAAAAATTAATAGAAAATGAAAAACCTAGGCTAATTTCAAATAAGCAGGAAATAAATTTTAAAAATAATTCAAATTAATTAAATATAATTTTCAAAATTAATTTAAATGTTTCTTTTTTATCACAATTAAAATAACTGTCAGTGTCATGAAACTGAAAGCGAAACTAAGAAAATACGTTTTTCTATTTCTAGAAAAATTGTGAACACAGTTGAAAAGTCAAACTACTCAACAAACAATTAGAAAATGAAAAACCTAATTTCAAATATGCAGGAAATAAAGTTTAATAACTGAAATTAATTAAACATTATTTTCAAAATAAATTTAAATGTCTTTATTAAAATTATAACTGTCATTAAAATAAAAAAATACATTTTCAAACGTCTTTCTTTAACAAAATAAATGTCATTAAAAAAAAAAGTGCTAACGACAAAAAGAATTCAAGTTCAGTCAGTATAACTACGACCCTCGACCCTCGATAATGCTTAGGAATTAAGGAATGTCTTTGATATATGATATTCCCTCCTTAGGTCGGTAAGTAGTTTTTGAGACTGTAAAAGATAAGAGGAGAGAGGCGAACATAGTAAGCTGCTTGGGGTCAAGGGAGCTACTAATTACTTTCTTCTCCTGTCCATGTATCTGCGTTTTATATCTTTTTTGGAGAACCGCAGCTCATTTGGGATTTATTGTAACAAGACGAGATAAGAAACTAAAATCATTTTAGTAAAATGAAAATTTGACATAAGTAGAATAAAGGGACAAAACTCTTAGATCACGTGACCTGTTACATAATTATGGCACTTATAGTCTACCGTACATGAAAATAAGGAACCCAAAAAATACAAATAAAATTATTTAAAAAATCATTGAGCCCCCCTAACAAATAATAATCTTTGCAATTTTGGATTCGTAATTTTTTTTTTCACTTAATTATTAAATAATCTCATCGGAACAAACAAATACAGAAATTTACACGATTTTAAACTATTAAAATTTTTTTAAATTGTTAAAATTAAAATTGAAAAAAATTGAAAAAAAATTCTTGTAAAAATTCATTATTTATCAAATTTTTAAAATTTTTTTCAGACAATATTGTCCTTAATATTATTTATTTACAAAAGCAATTAGGAGCTTTTTTAATTAAGTAATAATGTCATAAATTTATTGGAGTTATTATTTTTCAATTCAGAGCAGATTTGAAGTTCTTTGTTCGCCAACTTGGAAATCACCGACTTTGTTTTTTCTATCTCCAATGACTCCTACTTTTAACCAAAAAAAAAATCTCTGGAACAAAAAAGTTTTGTGCGAAATTTCATGAAATTAAGTAAGTGGGGGGTAATACATTTGAAAAAAAAAATGTTCCTACCAATATTTAAAACAAAACAGAAAATTAAAAATAATTTCATTCATTTCTGAATAAGTCCTGAAAATTTCATTAAAATCGGACAATTATTTGATTTTTACAAGAATTTCCAAATTAATGTGTTTTCTACGGAAAAAACGCGCGAAAAAAAACAATGTTATTTTTCGGGGTAGTTGATGACGTAAAACAAAACAAGATTTTAACCAAAATTTCGAACGTGTTAGAAGGATTAAAAAAATTTCGAAAAATAATTAAAAAATAATTTGGTCTTTCATCTTAATAATAAGATAAACATTTTGACGATAAAAATTTATTTTCATTAAGTTTGTGGCGTTTTGCATTACGCTATGCTGATTTCCCTGTAAAAAGTGGAGGTACCTATTTTTAGCTATTTTTGGAAATTTTTATATCCTTTCTAACACATTCAAAATTTGGGTTAAAATCTTTTTTTTTTTTTTTTTTGTCAGCAGTGCATCAAAGATTACTATGGTTATTTTAGTGCTGTTTTTCCAGTGAAAAACACCTTAATCTGGAAATTCTTGCAAAAATCAAATAATGGTTGTATTTTGATGAAACTTTGAAAAACTGAGTCATGTAACATTACAATTACATTATCCATTGTAAGTTCTCATAGCAATTTGGTTACCTGCTAACGAAAATTAAAGCAAAATTTTTACCAAAATTTCAAATGTGTTAGAAAGTATTAAAAACTTTTTATTTAATTTTTATTAAGTTGGGGGCCTTTTTTCTTCATACTATGTTGTTTTTTCACTGAGGTGAAGAAAGTGGGGGTGTAGTTGTGTATAATGATGAGTAAACATATATATTTATCAACACAAAATAAGGAATTTATTTACAAATTACACAGTTGTAATTGTCAGTAGATTATTTCAAAACAGGTAATAACATTAAATTTTGTAGATTTGATAAACAGAAAATGTTCATATTAAAATATCAGACACTAAGTACATTTCCAAAATTTGTTTTCACAAAAAAGGTGTTAAGTTGAATTCCATATAAATAAGGTTTCTAAAATGATTAAAACAAATTGAAAAAGTTCATTTTTCACACTAAGATATTACAGCAGAATTAAATATAAAAATTATATTTTTTAGCTTCAGCAGTAGAAAGAATCTTAGCTATCATCAGTTTTCATTAAAGGCTAATAATGTATTTGCATGAAATGTGACATTGGTGAAGTGCAGTCTCTGCTTTCTTTCTAACCCATCTCTCTGACATCATTGATTTTTTTTGCTTTTTTTTCTTTCTTTAAATAGTAACAGAAGTGGCTCAAAATGCCTCAGTGGGGAAATTATGTCTCCTGCAGAAATATTTTTTTAGAAATAAATTAGTTAATTAGATTGTGAGTCTTATAAAAATTAAGAAAGCTAGCTGGATCCTGCTTTCAAAAAAAGTGCACAAAATTTGACTATTAAAAATAAAGCAATAGATAAATTGTCATCAAGTTGTGATTAGTAAAATGTCCTATGATGGTTAAGTAATATTTTTTTTTATCCAATGACATTGCAAGTTTATAAATTGTGAAGAAAAGAAAATTATTTCATTTTGTCTTCACCACATTACTTCCCTTCCCATTTAACGGAGTCTCCTTTAGTACATGAATAAATTGATAATTCAATAGTAGTGACATATATTGTCATTTTTCTAAGAAACTGATCTTCAAGACTTAGTTTTTGTTTTGCATACTGTTTTGTTTCCATAATTGTGAACCAAGCAAGTACATTCGATTCTATAAATATGGGCGGTTTGATGGATATTGTTTGTATCGATTTGTTAGCCCCTGTTGTTGCTTTATTTATATCCATTGCTTTGTTAAAACTCTGGACATAAGTTTTAGTTTCCTCACATGTCAAAGGTCACCATTGAAGTTATGTAAAACTGAGGAAATAACTCATGTTATCCAAGACAAAACAAAATAAAGAATTTCTTTTTACAAGGTTAAACATTTGAAGTTATCACTATCGTGTTTCAGGAAAAGTAATCAAACATTAAAAAGGTTCATAGTTTCAATGTTGAATAGTGTTCTTTGAAATTCTGCTTTCTAATTAGAGGCTGATAATCTATCGGTATATAATTTAACATCAGAGTTTTTCAAACACATGGGATGCTGAGGCTCGATAAATAGTCAGGAAAGAAAATGTGTACATTCAGTGGTCTGACAAAGTAGTATTCAAAAAGCATAAAACAAGTTGATAGTTGGTTACACATAAAGTTATACATTTGTATTCAACATGGATAAAAAAGGTATATTTTAAGGTTTCACATGAAAGTATTTCTATGGAATTCAAGATAAATAGAATGTGTTTTTACATACTTAGTTTCCACAGTAGAGTCTTAGTTATCATCAGTTGTTATTAAAGGCTAATAATGTATTAGCATGAAATGTGACATTGTGAAACAGTCGCTGCTTTCTTTCTCATTCATCTCTCTGATGCCAACTGACTTTCTTACCGAGTTTCTTATTTTAAACAATAGCAGAAGTGGCTCAAAATGCCTCAACAGAAAAATACATCTTGTACAGAAATATTTTTTAGAAATAAATTAGCCAATCATATTGCGAGTTTTATAAAAATTAAGAAAACTGGCTAAAGCCTGATTTCAAGAAAAATGCACAAAATTTGACTATTAAAAATAAAGCAGTGGGTAAATTGTTATCAAGCTGCGATTAGTAAATTGTCCTGTGATAGTTAAGTAGTATTTTTTTATCCAGTGACATTTCGAGTTTGCAAATCGTGAAGAAAAGAAAGTTATTTTATTTCGTCTTCACCCCAGACTCTAAATAGTGAAAACAAAAATGCAGTAAAACTATACCATTTTTTTATTTAGATACTCTTTTAATTGCTTTCATAAAAAATATATATTATAGAGAGAAAAAAATTTTCAATGAAACATGAATTTTTACAAGAATTGTTTTCATTTTTTTTATTGTAATAATTTATAAAGTTTAACATTTCTTCCAATCATTGTACCAATTAGCTTTGATTTTCATTTCTTGGTTCAGGCAACCTCTTATACCTATCTGAATTTCTTAGAGCAAGAACTCATTGTATAATTTATTTAAACTAGTCTCTTCATCTTGATTGTTATAATCACAACATTTTAACTGTTGTGCTTGCTTTCATGATGACATAATAGGATATTTTCCAAAAGTGTTTGGTAAGTGTATTTCGTTAATTTAGTAGTTGTAACTTTAATCACCATGTCAGCCAATGAAATCCAGATATTTATTTTCAGTTGAAAAGTCAGAAGCAGTATTACAATAATTAACTTTTGTTTTTAATCATTTCAACCCAAGCAAGGCAATAAAGTCACTAAGATTCAAGGGGTTACTGACTGTGAAAGTCAAAGACAAGAAAAACATTAAGGATAAAAAAGAGAAATTAAGACAAAGATAATAATTGACATTGCATTTAAATTTTTAAAGATCAAAGTGGACAGCAAAGCAAAAGGCCTGTAAAGAATTCCACGTGTGAAGTGGGAATAGAAGAAATGGTTACATGATGAAATCTACCTGCCAATTTAGTATTTTGCTTAAATTTGTAAAGAATTATCTCTAAATCTACTCAATTTCTATATTTTATATTTAATTCATTGATTGTTGAAAAGAAACAATATAGAATGAAGTAACGGAAAAATTAATCCTTTTGTGGAGTTGAGAAACTGTTTTTATTTCTATTTTGCTAATATGTAATGAAATCTATCTTTTTATCAGTAAGGCAATGCACTTTTGTTCCTGAAGATAAACTTAAGCAAAATAAAATTTTCTTTATCTAAATTATATTAAAATATTGATCAAAAGTTTAACTTTAGGCCTTCTACATGAATAACTGACATGTTGCAGTTCATTGAAGTGCAATTGAATCATTGTAATCGTATTTTGAAAACAATACATGAGTTTTTTGTTTTCTTTAATAAAATATTTTCTTTGTTTACAGATATCAGTTATCAAGGAGAATAACAATTTTCAAATTTGAACCGACACATGCAATCTCCTAAGAAGGAAAAAACATTCTTAGAAATGTGTGGATCTACAGTGTGACAACTTTCATATTTAAAATGGTAAATAGCATAAAAAGTTAATAATCTTTATTCTTGCCAAGGTTGTACTCTAGTATTTTCATTCACATTTCCATAGACCAATTTAAGCAACACACTGGAGAGTAACACTGTTCTTGTTGTATGCAGATAATCTTTTTACAGAGTTTAGTTTTTAAGATATGCACAAATGTACACAGTAGATAGAATCCATATTATTGTAAAGTGGAACAGCATTCAGATAGCATTAAAATTTCAAATTCCACACAGAAAGAAAAGAGCATTTTCATATAGTTCAAATTTGAAATTCCACATTATTACAAATAGCTGAAAAGCAATACAAATACGTGGAATAACTATTCAAATATTTTTCTGTTGAAAAGCATTATGCAAATACACACAGTAGAGAAACCATTTGCTTGTCAAGTGTGTGGAACAGCATTTGCACAGAATTCGACTTTAAAATCACATATGCGAATACATGCAGGTGAGAGACCATGCTCTTGTCAAGTTTGTGGATCAGCATTTTCAATGGATTCACATTTAAAATACCATATGCCAATACACACGGGAGAGAAACCATTTGTTTGTCAAATGTGTGGAACAGCATTCATACAGAATTCAACTTACAGTTACTTCTCTATATGTGTTTATTTAAATTATCTTGTTGAAAGACATTTTTTATAAATTTATGAATAAAAATGTTTTTTTGATAGTTGTTTCATTATAAGATGGTAACTGATGAATATTGCATAGTAATTGGTTCTTATATTTTTGTATATTTGTAAATATAAAATTAATCTTGTAAATAATAATTTAATGAAATAATGTTTAATATTTTCATTATCAATTCTTAAGAAAATGAGAATGTATAAATCCAGTTTTATATGTTTAAATTTCATTAAAATTCTAAAGGTAGATTTTTAAAACAAAGATGAAGATTATATACGTTATTATATAGTAATAACTATATCAATAAAAAACCATCCTTTTCATACATGATTCTTTTATGGGTTGAAATTTTAAACTTTGCTGAGAAATTTCCATTTAATAAAAACATTTTCTCATCTGTTTGACTAATTGAGTAGGTCTCAGGTGCTACATTAGCCAATGATTATAGAAATTTGTTGTACTGTTTCTTTCAGTGACACATTTACGATCTGCTACTGGTCATATAAAGTGCTAGGTATCCTATGATTGCAAATATTTTGATAAGGTTGTTCAACATTTCAGTTTTCATCTTTTTATTAGCTGACAAAAAAGCTTGTTTGAATTATGTTGTTTGGCAGTGACGGCTATGAATATGAGTAACTGACATGGCATGTTGCAGTTCATTAAAGCACAATTCAGTCATTGTAATCTTATTTTGAAAACAATTCATGAGTTTTTGTTTTCTTTAATAAAATATTTTTTGTTCACAGATATCAGTTATCAAGGAGGATGACAATCTTCAAATTTGAACAGACACCTGCAATCTTTGATGAAAGAAGAAAAATATTTTTAGAAATTAATGAATTTACAGCTTGATAGCACTTATATTCAAAATGGTAAAAGCATAAAAGTAGACAATGTAATTTCTTAGTAAGGTTGTGAATTATTCAAATATTTCTCTGTTGAAAAGCATCATGCAAATACACACAGGAGAGAAACCATTTATTTGTCAAGTGTGTGAAACAGCATTTGCAAAGATTTCAAATTTAAAATCGCATATGCAAATGCATAAAGATAAGAAACCATATCCTTGTAAAGTTTGTGGATCAGCATTTGCATCGAATTCACATTTAGAAAAACACATGCGTATACACACAGGAGAGAAACCATTTGTTTGTCAAGTGTGTGGAACAGCTTTTGCACAGAATGGAACTTTAAAATCACATATGCAAATACACACAGGAGAGAAACCATATCCTTGTCAAGTGTGTGGAACAGCATTTTCATTGCATTCATATTTAAAATCACATATGCGAATACACACAGGAGAGAAACCATTTGCTTGTGAAGTGTGTGGAACAGCATTTACACAGAATTCAAATTTAAAATCCCATATGCGAATACATACAGGTGAGAAACCATATCCTTGTCAAATATGTGGATCAGCATTTTCAGCAAATTCACATTTAGAAATACATATGCGAATACACACTGGAGAGAAACCATTTGTTTGTCAAGTGTGTGGAACAGCATTTGCACAGAATTCACATTTGAAATCACATATGAAAATACATACAGGTGACAAGCCATATTCTTGTCAAATCTGTGGAGTAACATTTTCAGATTAATTCTAATTTAAAAAATCATATAAGAAAACATACTGGAGAGAAACCTTTTTCTTGCACTATTTGTCCTTCAGCATTTTCAAATAACCGCAGTTTAAAAACTCACATGTATGTTCATACAGGAGAGAAATTATTTCCTTGTCAAGTGTGTGGATCAGCATTTTCAAAGAGTACAAATTTAAAAATTCATATGCGAATACATACAGGTGAGAAACCATACTCTTGCCAAGTGTGCAGAACAGCATTTTCACGCAGTTCAAGTTTAAAAGAACATATTCGCACACATACAGGCGAGAAACCATATCCTTGTCAAGTGTGCGGATCATCATTTTCAGTGAATTCACATTTGAGAAGGCATATGCGAATACACACAGGAGAGAAACCATTTACTTGTCAAGTGTGTGGAACAGCATTTGCACAGAATTCACATTTAAAATCGCATATGGAAATACATACAGGCAAGAAATTATAGATTAAGATATTGTATAAGAAAACATACTGAAGTAAAACCATTACTTTGCACTAACTGTTTTTTTTTTGTTTTTTTTTGCTGCCTTTACAGACAACCATAATTTTAAAATTGATGTGCAAGTTTGTACAGGAGAGAAACCATTTTCATCTCAAGTGTATGGATCAGCATTTTTACATTTTTCACACTTAGCAGGTCATGTGCAAATACAGAGGAGAGAAACCACTTTCTTTTGAAGTGTGTGATCATCATTATGACCACATTCCACTTTAAAATTACATATGACCTTACAGGAAAGAAACCATGTCCTTGTAAATTGTATATCAGGTTTTCATGATGTAAAAACCAAGAATATGCTCTTAATATTTCTCATGTGAAAAAAATGAGAAAAAATTATGAAATGAAAAAGTAAAATATCTGAATAAAATAATCAGTTTAATGAAAATAATTTGTCATTTTAAGAAGAAAATGTTTGACTTGTAAAAGGAAGGCTGACATTTCAATAAAAGAGAAAATAGTATTTGTATAAAATAATTTAGTAAAAATAATTATTGAACAAGAAAATGATTTTGAAAAATGTAATTCGGGATCATTTTTTGATAATTAAATACTATTTTTAATCCATTATAGAACTTTAAAAGATTTTTCTTTTTTTTAGTGTCAGCAAGTGCCATAAATTAGTATAGAAAATTTTAACATCTTTTTATGCAAAAAAAAAAAAAAAACACCAAACACATTGAATTTGAAATCCTTATAAAAAGCAAATAACTATCAGATTTTAATATAATTTTCAGGGCTTATTCAGAAATGAATTAAATTAATTTAGAAATGTTTGTTTTTACTAAAATCTTCGTAAAACCATATATATTTTTTCTTTTTATATATAATCACCACTTATCTAATTTTTATAAAATTTTAAGAAATTCATTTTTATATGACTTTATGTTTATATTATGACAAGGTATCACCACTAAAAAGTATTTGTATTAAGTGGAAAGACTAAATGATTTTTTGATAATTAAATTTTTTATTCTTCTTGGAATGTTCAAAATTTTGGTTAAAAATCTAGTATTTCTTGCATCTATAGGATGACCATAAAATTAGTATAGAAAATTTTAGCAGTCATTTTTCATTGAAAAACACATTGATTTGGATATTCTTAGAAAATTAAATAATTGTTGGATTTTAATGAAACTTTCAGGACTTATTCATAAATTAATTAAATTATTTTGGAAAATCTTGGTAAATTTTTATTTAGTTTTATGAAATTTCAAGAAATTAAAATTATATAAGTTCAAGGAGGGATTCTTTGGAAAATTTATTTTTGTAAAACATTACCTCTTAAAATCTGAAAATCTGCTCTAGATCATAAAATAAAAACTGCAATAAAACTAAGACATTATTTAATTAGAAAATGTGTTAATTACTTTTATGAATAAGATTTTATTAAGGCTACACTTTCCTTCAGAAAATTTTGTTTTGATGAATTTTTCTAGAATTGTTTTCATTTTAAAAAATTTTACTTAGAATTAATTTTTTAAGTTTTGAATCTTTTAAAATTTTGTATTTGCACCTTTTAGGTGATATTATTAAGTAGAAACTATATCTACTAACCATAAATGACAAAACCACCTGCAATTTTGCACCCCCACCTAGTATTTAAATTTCTTTTTTGTCTGTATGTATGTGTTCATATTTGTAAATACATGATATTATGAGACAATATGAGCAGTGACTCTAGAAGTTTAAAGCCAGAGTAGCTAAAATTCAATAAAACATTACATTACTTAAAATATTTTCCTATACTTAAGATTATTGGATAGTTAAAAAATTATATAAAATTGGTGCTCGCATTGTATTCATTAAGTAACTTTTATATATACAGCCTTTGGATAAAAAATTAATGAAAATTTCTGGCTGTTAATTGAGTTTCATAAAAACACATCAACCACATTAAAAAATGCATTTCTGTATTATTTCTAAAAGTAATCTTTGTTTCAAATCTCATTATTTAAACTTCAAACCAGCTAATATTCTTCAAATAAAGTTTCAGAAAGTATAGTTTTTGAAAGATTTATTAAAGAGAAGCATGTTGTGCTTTGATAATTATTAGGTTGTCCCAAAAGTTCATAAACACTTGCGAAATGGGTCTGTCTGGCCCAGCACAATCGAAACAAGCGATGGGTTCAGAAAGGGCAAGAGACTATAAAGGCTTTCATGTTAATTTTCCTAATTTCCTCGATATCAAGAATTTATGAATTTGATTTTTTTCCCAAGTAATTTGGAATGTGATGTGTTGTGGTGCAATGGATATCAACTCAGAATGACAAATCGGTGGAGTCGAGTTTGAATTCCAGTTGAATTCCTTGCATTCACTTATACGCAAATACGCTTGGGAAAGGTATTAATCCATCACTTCCCTCCAGTTATGGGTTAAATAATAGGACAGATTGGGTTCTATAGCCTTGGTTGGCAACCAGTCTACCGCAGAAAGCAATGGCAACCTACTACAGGATAATCTTCTGCCCAGTCAGTCATGTCTCTTTCGAGACATGATCGCTCAAGCGTGTATCACGTATGGCACTTAACTGACTGAATTTGAAAACAAATATTTCAACAAACCTGGCATTTCCATTTCAGTCACTTTCCTACTGTTGTAGCATAGTTCCCCCTCTGACCTTTCTATAAATATTTTCATGTTGATTGTTCTGATGTGCTTTTCAATTTTCTTCATGTTACCTAGATGTAACAAATTTCTAGAGTGACAGCCATATCTTTTCCTTTTTACAGTTGAAATGGCTAGATGTAAATGTAAGTTCTATGCTAACAGTTTCTTCTTTTGCTTGTGGAACTCTCTTCCAAATTCACTAATGGCATTCTTGATTAACCTGAAAATTTGAAATTTCAAACTAATTTAAATTCTCTTTTTTGATGGTTACTAAAACAAAATGATTAATTTTATTCATTATATCATTTATGATTATTTAGGTTTAAAAATTGCTTTTTCTTCATTTCAGTTTTATAATTCTAGTTTATTCCAACACTTAATTCTAATAATGGCACAATTTTCCAACTGTGAACAAATAGCTCCACAGAATTGATGTAGAATTGAATGGGATGCAAGATTAAAATTTACATTGATGATAATTGAATCTACTACTAGAAATTAGAACAAACTCTTTTAGTTTGGAATAATACTAAGAATGAATGAGAAACTCTAGATGTGCACATCTGACTGAAGCTAGTTTGCTTGTAAAAAAAATAGGGTAAAAAATTCTATCATAACTCTTCAACTGCTTTGAACCTTTGAAGTCAGCAGTTACCAAATATATTACTCCTTATATTGGTCCTAGTCAACAGTAACCAATAATGTAGCCCTAAGACTCATTGCTCTTCAAGTTCCTTCAGGCCACCCTGGATACCATCTAGCTGACTCACTTATTAATGCATTGCTCATTTTGCTACTGGTATCGTATTATTAACTCATTTTTGCATGATTTAGTTGTCATTTTTTTGTCCAAGACTGTATCACATATGGCATTTAACTAACTTAAAATCAGATGATACTGGGATCATCTTCAAGGTTTGCAGCTCATGTTGGTAGTAACTTAAATTTCTAAGTTCTGGGCTTTGTGGCCATCATAAAGACTTGTTCAGGAGGTTTCTTGTCCTCTCCCAATCTAGTTTTTCAATCTCTAATTTTTTAAGTGGATGTGTATTGGATACAGGCTCAGAATAAGAAATCAGAACTGAGTTTACATTCCAGTTTAATTTGTTGCATTCACTTACACACAAATACCCTTGGGAAAGGTATGAATTCATCTCTACTCCTTCCAGCTATAGGTTGAATAGCTGGACATATTAAGTTTTATAGCCTTGGTTGGCAACCAATCTACTGTAAATAAAAATGGCAACCTATTGTGGGAAAATCTTCTGAATGCTCTGTTCCAACATCCATTGAGCCAGAATGGAAGGGTAGACTCGTAAAATTAATATGAGAATAAATGGATCATTTCAAGAAGGTTGGAGCATACAACAGCCATAATGTTATGAATATGACAATAAAGATGAAGACAACATTGCAAACAATGTAAATACCTCATCTCAGAAATACTGATAAATATTAAAGTGAAGTCTAGAACAAAACTCGTTAAATACAAACATTTTGGCCATGTAAATGAACAAATTAGTTAATTTAAATTTTCTCTAGAAGATATCCAGCTTTGTGTGGTTCTAGTGTTGTGTCCTGTACTTGGTTGATGGAAGAATGCTTTCTTGAGTGCAGAAATTTTTAACAGACAGTTCAAAGGACTTGACAGTTGTCTGTCCATTGTCCAGCTTTTATAGTTTCTGGAAGGAGGCTCAAAACAGCTTTTGAGACTTCATACTTATTTTTATTGGTTGGAAATTAATTATATTTCTCTTTGATAGACATACAGGATGCCCAGTAAAAAAAACAGCAAATTATTATCACTATTTTATCTTTCAGGTAAAATTGATCTTGAATATGTTTCTTGAATATTCATTCGACTCTCATGTAATTACTTTACTCTGATTGGTTCTTTTATGATTGATTAATTGTTGCTCAGTCTTGTAACTCTTCATTTAAAGGTTATTTGCAGACACCTTTCATCCTTTGTTCTGCTCTTCTCGTATGGCTAAACAACTTGCTGATTTTGAGCACCCAGTTATTGTACTTTTCAAAGGACATCTGACGCAGTTGATTGACAAAATCTGCAGAAATTTTGACTTAATTTTTCAGTTGCATCAGTCATCATCAGTTTTCAATGGCTATCTCATAGTTGAATTTACTGCTTTTTCTTTGGCACACTGTAGTTTTTAGCTTCCAGTAATACTAGGAATGAATGAGAAACTATGGATATAATAAATAACAATGGGGAACTTTAATATGTCAATTATGAAAAGAAAAAAATAAGTAGATACTTACAAAAATGTATGGAATGCTTCTGGAGAAATGTTATTTAAATGCTCCAAGTTTCAAATTTGGTTTGATGTAAAAAATCTGTATAAGAGAAAGAGTGTGTATGCCATGATAAAGAGGAGTTTGTTCATATGTTCAGAAGAGAGATGACAATAGCAGTTGGTTTCTCTTCATTTGTATCTAGTGCTTTCGAGTAGCAGTTCAGTTGTGTTTATTTGAAGTTAAAAATTAACATGAAAATTCTGACATTTACTTTGTCTCAAATGGTGAGAGATGGCCCTGTTAAAAAAATGGATAAAGTGAAATAACTAGGACAAGTCTAAGAGTTTTAATCAACCATATTAGATGGTCAAGTAATTGCAATTTTATATGACTAGCAGTATACTCCAGCGTTGCTCGGGTGTAATGAAAGCTTTAAAACTAATCCATGGCCCTGGAGCTCAGACTCTTTGGACGTTGGCATGAAAGACTAAAAAGCAATAGTTGTTTCCAGTTAAAGCAAAACCGTAGACCGAAAGAAAAATGAATGGATGTAAGTCAAATTTTGATTTCCTGGTATTGATATCAAATAATTTTTTTTCATTGTAAACTGAATTTTGAAGGCTAAATAAGTATTCTGAGTAAATAGTATCATGGCTGAGACTAAGAACCACAATTATACCTACTTAAAGCCAAACCCGAAGCAAAAACTGAAATAAAAGGGCTGAAAAAATACAGACATACAGGCAGATAAACAGACACACACACAAACATCTTGCCTTTTATATGTATATTATTGATTTTCTGCACTATTGTAAGAACTGCAACCTTGAAACTTCTGAATATCGTTTCTTGTGTCTTTGTTTATGAGTGTATCAAATTTGATTAAAATTGGACCACTCCTTCTATAACCTGATTTTTTTCGATTATCGATTTTCAATATTTATCGGGGGTACCGCAACACAAAACCTAGCTAAGAACACTCACAGACGCTTATAGTACAACTGTGTAAATTTTCAAGAAAATCGGTTCAGCCGTTTCGAAGTCTATAGGTAATGGACACACACACAAAATTTCATTTATAAATAAGTTTAGATAATAAACAGTCAATATTTTTTCAAAAGCTTTAAAACTTTATAATAGGTCCTGGGTAACTAAAAATAGCTTTTTTTTTACCAATCATTTCACCTCAAGCAAGGCAGAAAAGCTCTCTAAGATGTAAGGTTTACTGAGTGTTAGAGAATATGAGGAAAAAATACTATGATGTTGATAGAATGAAAGAAGAATTAGGGAGACAAGAATTGACATTAAATTTTTGAGAATCAAATTTGACTGGGAAACAAGAAGTCAGGAGAGTTCTACAAGCAAGTTTCATAGAAGATGCTATCAACATAGGACTTATGGTTATATCTCACCATTGCAACTGTAAAATAATGAGACTTTGTTGTCAATCTATCAGTACACTTATCCTGAATTTAATACCGTAGAGGAAAGTTCAGAACAATTACCATGATAATATTTATAGAAAATGCACAGGGAAGCTACATTACAGTGGTGGTAATTTGACCAAAAGCAAGATCACAGGTCAGGACCAATAATATTGCAGATTTATTTTTTAAGTATATCATTTCAATATAAAAAGAAATGTGATTATCAAATATATTTCAAAAATTATTTTGGATTTAATCCTCTTGAGGCAATTGTCACTAAATGTTCTGAAATTATATTAAAATTTATTTATGAGATACTAATATTTGTAAAATTTGCATTAAGACTTAATGTTAAAAATTGATATTTTTTCAAGTCATAAAAATATGTTCATGAAACTATATTAGAAATTATATATTTATCCATTCAGAGAAAATATCTATTAGGTTTTTTTTGTTTGAATTTCTTGGATGAGGTGTTATGATTATTTATATTCAGACTGTTATCCTCATCTTTGTTGTCATTACCACAACACGTTTTAGTCATTGTGTCCTCAATCTAGGAAAGTTACAGGAAATTCTGAACTGAACCCTTTATTAAATCTATGGGGTAAAATTTTCTCATTCAACTTCTCATATGTAAGTGTTGGTTTGTGAGTTCAATCAATGATATTGGGCACTTGTCCCAGCGATTCCAACCTTGCAGCATCACCTTCCTCATTGCACTAAGAAAGGTTGAGTCTATGTAATTCCTGGAACCAGTTGCTGTCTTTCATCTCAATTCCAGATAGAACAAATGCTATGATTTCCTCTCAACCAAAAGACTGAAAAAATTTTAATGCTTATATAAAAATTCTATTCCTGCCAAATTCAAGTGCCAGGCACAAAAACTTAATTGATCAGGAATAGTAATAGGCACAAATCTGCAAAAAACAAGACAACCATTGTGTAAAAGTTTAAAAAGGAAAAACATTTTACAATTACAAAAAATATACAAATACAAATTTTGCACAAAAATTTATTTTTGTGTGCCTATTTTTTTAAATGATGAAAAGAGAACACAAGAAGGTAGTCAAAAGCCTTTGTAAACAAATAAAAAGATCTACCTATCTCATGAGTGTCTCTTGGACATATCAGTCAGTTAAATGCCATACGTGATACAAGCTTGGGTGATCATGACTGACTAGGCAGAAGATTTTCCTGCAGTAGGTTGCCATTGCTTTTTGCAGTAGACTAGTTGCCAACCAAAGCTATAGAACCCAATCTATTCTTCTATTTAACCCATAACTGGATGGAGAAGAGATGGATTAATACCTTTCTTAAGAGTATTTGCATGTAAGTGAATGCAACAAATTCAACTGGAATTTGAACATGACTCTCCAATTTCTCGTTCTGATCTAATATCCACTGCACCACAACACACATTTACTAATATTACTATATTAGACATATAGTAATACTTACCTCATGAGTGTCTCTTGGACATATAGTAGTAAAGTCCCTTTAACTTCACACAGTTATGTTAGTAAAAATTTCTTAGTTTTCTTTCTTGGCTTTTCAACTGCAGGTGAATTTTCACTTGGACTGTTAGTCTCTCTGTCGCTGGCTGGTAACTGGTGCCTTCTTTTGATGTTCTTTTTTTGATGTTGACAACATGCCTTTTCTCATACTGTCAAAAGTCTTCTCCCCTACATCTACTGACCTGAGCTCTATTTAAACAAAAAATTAAGTTCTCATTAGTCAGTATATACAAATAAATAATCTAAACTTATTTATAAATGGAACTTTGTGTGTGTCCGTTACTAAACCAATTTTCTTCAAAATTTACACAGTTGTACTATAAGCGTTTGCAAGTGTTCTTAGCTAGGTTTTGTGTCGAGGTACCCCCAATAAATATCGAAAATCGATAATCAAAAAAATCGGATTATAGAAGGAGTGGTTCGATTTTAATCAAATTTGATACACTCATAGACAAAGACATAAGAAACGATATTCAGAAGTTTCAAGGTTGCAGTTCTTACAATAGTGCAGAAAATCGATTATTTATATATATATATATATATATATATATATATATATAAAAGGCAAAATGTTTGTGCGTGTGTGTCTGTTTATCTATCTGTATGTCCTTTATACAAATCCACAATTTTTATCTGATTCTCACCAAACTTCACACAAATATTCTTTAGGCTGTGTCTGAGCTCCATGACCATGGATTAGTTTTAAAGCTTTCATTACACCTGAGCAACGCTGGGCTATACTGCTATTTTTCCATAAACCAGAAATGGATCTTTCACAAATGTTTTTACCACTGAGCCAAAAAGATCATGAAAATATAACAATTTTAACATAAACCATCAGGCCTTCATAAAAATACACTTCTTGAAAAAAACATTTAAAAAAAACTAGAAGTTTAAACATTTCTAGAAGGTTAACATTTTTAAAATAAAAATAGAATTGTTATACACATGCACTGTGAAGGAAATCTGTAGTAGTCACATGCGGTTAGAACAGCTGTTGGTGAAAAACATTCAACTATTCTACAGGGGAAACCT
Organism: Ascarosepion bandense; assembly: GCA_037127315.1. Classification (NCBI taxonomy): domain Eukaryota; kingdom Metazoa; phylum Mollusca; class Cephalopoda; order Sepiida; family Sepiidae; genus Ascarosepion; species Ascarosepion bandense. The sequence continues at coordinate 970,937 of JBBBDQ010001586.1, read as the reverse complement.
AATCCAATTTATCTTTAAAAAATGTGTGCAATCCCAGTGAAGACAAATATTGGTAATATTTTGTGTCTTGATTTTGCAGTATGTCCACTTTTTCAATGTCTTCAAAAAAGAAAACAATCAATTTATCAGTTCTTTACTTATACATACATACATACATACATACAGTATTATAATAAAGACCATTGTGTATTCGTGTGAGTGTGTGTGTATATATATATATATATATATACAGGTGAAGAGAACCAACAGGTTTACAATTCTGAGTTCTTTGGCATTTACTTTTTTTTTTATAAAAGTGCTCAATACAATAAATATTGTAGAGCATAATATAATTAAATTTGTCTTTTAAATAAAAATACATTGCAACATAGAAATTTCTATGTTTCAAGATTTCTACCTTATCATTAGGCAATGTTAGATCATTGTTGTGAAAATGATTTTCATTTAAATATAAGAAACAATATGCTTGTTATTTATAGATATGGGAAGATATAAAAATTTGTATGTGTGTTCAATTTAACTAATCAGAATAGAGATTCGCTTTAAATTTGAAAAAAGTTTATATTTTTGGGGAATACATGATCTCTTTTTTCAATCTTAACAATTTAATTTTTAAATCCCCTGTCTAGACACTATTTCCCTTGATGTATCAATTATTGTTACAAAATTTTTCTTTCAGCTTCCTCCATATCCCAACATTTTTTAAAAGAAAAAAGAAAAGATGAAGAAAGAAAACATTTTATATTTTTGATCTAATTTAAAGGGATCTTTGAGTATAATATACTATTTTTATTTTGATTCAGAATGCATTTTATTCTAACTTTTCAAAACTTTTAATTTATAAATAACATTTTTTTAATATCCATTTATTTATTTAACAATTTAAAAAAATTCATTTTATTCTTTTTATATAAAATCTATTTTATTATTACTATATTCTAATACAATTCTTAATATCATAATACAACCTTTTAAATATCTATTTAATTATTAAAAAATTTAAAAATCAATTCAGTTATTTTCATATCTATTTATTGTTTTTCTAAAACAAATTACTGGATATATGCAAGTTAATAAACATGTTTTTTGTTTTTAGTCTAAGGTGAACATTTTGCAATGTTTACATGTATTTATTTTATCACGTTTATTTAATAGATTTTTATTCTTAAGCAATTTAATAATAGTTTTTCATATATATATATATATATATATATATATATATATATATAAATCTAAACTTATAAATGGAACTTTGTGTGTCCGTTACCTATCGACTCCAAAATGGCTGAACTGATTTTCTTGAAAATTTAAACAGTTGTACTATAAGCATCTGCAAGTGTTCTTAGCTAGGTTTTGTGTTGAGATACCCCCGATAAATATTGAAAACCAATAATTGAAAAAATTGGGTTATAGAAGAAGTGGTTTGATTTTAATCAAATTTGATACACTCATAGACAAAGACATAAGAAACGATATTCAGAAGTTTCAAGGTTGCAGTTCTTACAATAGTGTAGAAAATCGATAATATATATATATACACACAAACATCTTGCCTTTTATATATATATATATATATATATATATATATATATATATATATATATATATATATAAAAGGCAAGATGTTTATGTGTCTGTATTTTTTTCAGTCCTTTTATTTTAGTTTTTGCTTCGGGTTTGGCTCTAAGTAGGTATAATTGTAGTTCTTAGTCTCAGCCATGATACCATTAATCAGAGGACTTATTTAGCTTTCAAAATTCAGTTTATGACGAAGAAAACTTATTTGATATCGATACCAGGAAATCAAAATTTGACTTACATCCATTCATTTTTCTTTCAGTCTATGGTTTCACTTTAACTGGAAACAACTATTGCTTTTTAGTCTTACATGCCAACATCCAAAGATTCTGAGCTCCAGGACCATGGATTAGTTTTAAAGCTTTCATTACACCCGACCAACGCCAGGCTATACTGCTAGTATATATAAATGGGAGGAAAAATTAGCTTTTATGTTATTCCCAGAAAGAAGAAAATTATTAAATGAAAGATCAGAAATCATGTCCAAATGTAATCGTATCCATAAGTACCTACTAGGATCATACAAGCATAAATGAAAGTGTTCCAAGATCCTTAAATAACTCCTCCCTACTTTTGAAAATTTTTCATTTGTTTTAAAATTCCAATCGCGTGTTTGCAAAAAATCATTGTTCGAGTGTTTAAAAAAACGATAAAATCAGTTATTGTAAATCACCTGAAGATACTGAAGGTTGAGATATAGGTTCTTTGATGTTCTTTTTTTGATGTCAAATGTTTTCTTTGATGTTGACAACATGCCTTTTCTCATACTGTCAAAAGGTTGAGATATAGGTTCTAAAAATAATTCATTTCCAAGTAAGAAATATTAAAAAGTTCTACAATATAACTGTATTGAACACTTTTTAATACAACTGTGTACTGATTTAATTTAATATGACCATAAACTAACTATTTACTATAATATATATATATATATATATATATATATATATAAAAATATACATATTATCCTATGTCTCTGGCACAACTTGAAGTTTCATGCATTATGCAATCATCTGGTGCATATTTTAAACTGACAGTTTAATAGCTTTAAACTGAAGCTCTCTCAATGTTCATAAGAATTAAAACTTATAAAGTTATGTTACTGTTTTTTTAATAAGAAGATTAAATATTTAAAAATTCTAAGGTTATATGTAGATAAAAATTTAAATTTAAACTTAAAAAATAAAAAAGTTTTTAAAATAATAAAATGCAGGGAAAAGAAATCAAAATTTAAATATTCATGTGGATAAAAAATGAAAATTTTAAATAAAATAAAATGTAAATAAAAGTTAAGAATTAAAATTAAAAAATGTAGGGAGCCAAAATAAAAGGTGTTTAATTCATAATTGTTAAAAGTAATATTGAGAAAGAAAGAAAGGAACAAACATATAGCAGAATCTATACCAATCTGGGTCTAAGAATTTAAGTGTTTTTTTTTCTATGACAGCATGTATTCATTAAATCACTTTTTTTATTAAGCAAATTAGGATTATCAATATGGTTTAAGATGACATGTTTTTCTAAAAGGCATAGATTACATTCATCTCCTTTTCCATTCTAACATTTGGATTTAGCTACAATATTGCAGGTAATAATTAGATTGTTGTTTTTTAATTTCCAATAATGTATGGATAAAGCAGTTCTTTTGCTGTACTTATTGTTGTTTAAAGACAACATGTGGTTGTTAAATCTTATCTTCCACCTGTTAGAAGTACTTCCAAAGTAAAATTTAACAACATTAACATCCAAATGAATTCAAGCTCTATAAACAATGATTTCGGACATACAATGGGCAAGTTTTATTTTTTCAACAGTTTCAATAATTTTTAGAAGAGTCATTTTTGTTATTAGTTGGGTGATGGATATTGCTTATGTAAGCCAAATATTTATTTGATATCATAGCATTATGTTGTAAAATGTATTTATCTACTAGCAGTATAGCCCGGCGTTGCTCAGGTGTAACGAAAGCTTTAAAACAAATCCATGGTCCTGGAGCTCAGACTCTTTGGATGTTGGCACTAAAAAAAAAATAGTTGTTTCCAGTCAAAGCAAAACCATAGATTGAAAGAGAAATGAATGAATGTAAGTCAAATTATGATTTCCAGTATCGATGACAAATAAGTTTTCCATTGCAAACTGAATTTTGAAGACTAAATAAGTCCTCTGAGTAAATGGTATCATGGCTGAGACTAAAGTTACTTAGAGCAAAAACCAAAATAAAGGGGTTGAAAACCTGATTTTGATCAGACCCGAGAGAATATCGGGGTATCGATTTTCAATATCGAAGTCAAATAAGTCATCCAAGGATAAACTAATCTAAGTAAGTCCATGAAAACTTATTGTACTCATCAGAGTAAAATTGGAGAAAATGAGCCATATTGATAGCTGAATATCAGTTTTTGATCAGATTTGATAGAATATCAGAGGTATCGATTTCCAATATAGGGGAAAATGAGTCGTCTGAGATCTACTAATGTTTGAGACGAAAAATTATAATTTTACCAAGTTAGAGCAAATTCTGCTACAAGAACAACAATAAAAGGGCTGTAATCCTGATCTTGATCAGACCTGATCAGATATTGGGGAGAAATCGGAAAAAAAAAAGTAACTCATGACCTAATCGGAAGCCTAAAGAATTTTTGTGTGAAGTTTGGTGAGAATCGGATAAAAATTGTGGATTTGTATAAAGGGCATACAGACACACACATACACACAAACATTTTGCCTTTTATATATATAGATATCGGTGGGGAAATCAGAAAAAAATAATTAGCCCATGACCTAACTGGAAGCCTATAGAATATTTGTATGAAGTTTGGTGGGAATCGGATAAAAATTGTGGATTTGTATAAAGGACATACACACAGACAGACACACACAAACATTTTGCTCTTTATATAGATATCGGAAAAAGTAAGTAGCCCATGACCTAACAGGGAGCTTAAAGAATATTTTTATGAAGTTTGGTGGGAATTGGATAAAAATTGTGGATTTGTATAAAGGACAGACATAGATACATACATACATACATACACACACACACACACACACACCTTGCCGTTTATATATATAGGTATTGGGGTAAATCAAAAAAAATAAGTAGCTCATGACTTGACAGGGGGCCCTAAAGAATATTTTTGTGAAGTTTTGTGAGACTTGGATAAAAATTGTGGATTTGTATGAAGGACATACACACACACACACACAAACATCTTGCCTTTAATATATATAGATGTTTTTCACACAACTATAACTAACTTTTGACATTGTTTTGTTGAAGATTTTTTTTAGTGTGGGTGAACAGTATAAATGTTCGTGAATTAAGATAAAGATGAGTTTACTGATGTTTCGACATTACAACTGAAGGGTGGGTTAAACCAAATAATGTTAAATTTACGTGATTTCTGCTTTTTCTATCTACCTTGTTTTTAAAGAATTATTCTAAACTAGTGTTGTTTACTTTTTTAATGCTTCAGAAAAATTTTTTATTATAGCAGTTGTAAAGATTATGACCTGCTTTTTCAATTGTTACATTTAACTCAGAATGTTCAGAAAAATTTTAGCATGGAGAAGAAATGTGTATACAGTTAAACATTTGAAACAGACACCAAATCATGCATACACAAAGAATCTTAAAGGAAAAAATATATTCAAGAACAAAACAGGTGAATAGATAGAATCTAAATCTAAACTTATTTATAAATTGAACTTTGTCTGTCTGTCTGTCTGTATGTGTGTGTGTGTGTGTGTGTGTGTCTATCTGTTACCTATAGACTCTGAAATGGCTGAACTGATTTTCTTGAAAATTTACACAGTTGTACTATAAGCATCTGCGAGTGTTCTTAGCTAGGTTTTGTGTTGAGATACCCCCGATAAATATTGAAAACCAATAATTGAAAAAATCGGGTTATAGAAGAAGTGGTCTGATTTTAATCAAATTTGATACACTCATAGACAAAGACATAAGAAACGATATTCAGAAGTTTCAAGGTTGCAGTTCTTACAATAGTGTAGAAAATCAATTATATATATATATATATATATATATATATATATATATATATAAGGCAAGATGTTTGTGTGTGTGCCTGTATGTCTGTATTTTTTTCAGCCCTTTATTTTAGTTTTTGCCTTGGGTTTGGCTCTAAGTAGTTATAATTGTAGTTCTTAGTCTCAGCCATGATACCATTTACTCAGAGGACTTATTTAGCCTTCTAAATTCAGTTTATGACGAAAAAAACTTATTTGATATCGATACCAGGAAATCAAAATTTGACTTACATCCATTCATTTTTCTTTCAGTCTACAGTTTCACTTTAACTGGAAACAACTATTGCTTTTTAGTCTTACGTGCCAACATCCAAAGAGTCTGAGCTCCAGGACCATAGATTAGTTTTAAAGCTTTCATTACACCCGAGCAACGCCGGGTTATACTGCTAGTCATACATAAAATAAGCACATACATGTATGCACACAATTACTACACACAATAATGATGGGTCAGTGAGTTAAGTACTATATGTAATACGCACTTGGGCAATCATGTTTTGAAAGAGACATGACTGACTAAGCAGAAGATGTTCCCGCAGTAAGTTACTTACTTTTTGCAGTAGACTGGTTGCAAACCAAAGCTATATAACACAATCTGTCCTGCTATTCAACCCATAGCTGGAAGAAGGAGATAGATTAAAACCTTTCCCAAGTGTATTTGCGTGTAAGTGAATGCAACAAATTCAAACTCGGCTCTCTGATTTCTCATTCCGAGCTGATATCCACTGCACCGCAACGCACATCCTAACAATGCAAAAACTAAACATAACCAAACTAAAGAAGAAATATAAATAAAAATAAAATATAAAAAGAAAGAAAAAGGGTCTAATAAAATTAAAGTCACGTATGATTAGTGGACACAAAATAAATATGTTTATATTGATTGTTTAATTACTTAGTTTCTGGTCATAATAAGATTAGACCACTGCACATTTGTATTAAAAGGTGTTCAATACAATTATATTATAGAACTTTTGAATATTTTCCATTTGTAAACGAGTTATTGCATGACCTAGGTTTCTACCATGAGTGGTGTCTTCAGGAGATTTTCAATAACTTATTTTCTCGTTTACTTTTTGTTTTTTAAGAATGCTCATCTAACGGTGCTTTTTTTTTTTTTAATGCTCATGTGGCAGGGAATGCATAATTTGAAAAATTACATGGAATTATGGTGTTTTCATCCATGGTTGTATGAACCTAAGAGGTATTTTTTAGTATGGTTACACTTAGTCATAATTTCCATTCTTTCATTCAACAGTTTTTGTTTGAGAATAGCATAATCTCTAACTTTTCTTCCTGGCACAGTCTACATATTTTGCCACCGTTTTAAGGCTTGGCTATTTTTACTATGCTTCACGTTATGTCTGGGTCTTTTCCATATTTTGATTTTAATTTACACATGTGGCTAGCCAATTTTGTACAGTTTTTTTAAGTTTTCTATTTTGAACATAGACTTGTGATTGAACTACCTGGCCTTAAAGGTGTCTTTGGTTGAACCCAAATATATTTTATTTTGGCCATTCATGTCATGTACCTTTGCCTTGTAAATGCTTCTTTTGTGTTGCTAAGTCCTTGAAGTGGGCATTTATTTTTGTCCATGCAGTTGTGTTCTTTAGTGGTCTTCTTCTGAGTTTCTGGCATTTTGTTTTTTAAGAAACTATCTAAATTACTAGTGTAACTATAACTTCGCTTGATTGAGTTTCTGTTGAAAATTTTGTTTAGTTCTGATCCTTTTGGAAAGTGTCTATATTTATATATAAAATTGCTCTTTCAAGACAATGAAAGTCAGACAGTAATTACCTCCCTTGATTTTCACATTTTTAGTCCATGATTGTCGCTTTATCGTAAAGAACGTTCGTCTGTTTAAAACTCACAACAACATTCATTTTCTTTTCTTCTGAACAAGTTTCTTTCTCCCAAGAAAAATGAATCCGGCGAAAAAAAATAAAAATTAAGTAAGTTGACAGTTCTTCTATTTCTTTGTTTACAAATTATTAATGGACGTCTTTCCTTGCAGAAAGACGTTATTTGTTTTTTACTCGTATTCATCGCTAAAAATGCCAGTAAATTTTTCTCTTTATTATTGATATACGAAAATATTTTAATCTTCTGTTGAATCATAAAAAAATATCAGCAAGTTAAATGAATTTGGAAAATTGATTTCGTTTTTAGAAAATATAATTCAGCTTTTTATTCTCTTCTTTTTTTTAACAGTGAAATTATTTTGTTAATAAACCCTTTCTTATTCTGACTTTTTTGTAAATCAAACGAAGGATCCCCATAATTTGGTACTGCACGGTGCGTGTTATTGTTCAAATGTCAGTAAGTGTTGTACGTTCCTCCACTTTTTTTTGCTAAGAAATATGCAAAACATGATGAAAAAAGGCCCCAAACAAGTTTAACGCTTGTTTTGTTACTATCAGGAAAGTATTTTATTATTTTACTTCTTAATATTTTTTTCCATCCTTTCTAACACGATCAAAATTTTGGTTTTAAAAACTTGTTTTTTTTTAGTTTTTTTTTTTATGCGTCTGTGATAGATTTAAAGATTACGATGGGTATTTTTATTTTAAGACTTTTTTTCGTTGGAAATTCTTGGAAAAATCAAATAATTGTCAGATTTTCATAAAACTTTCAGAACTTTTTCAGAATTGAATTAAATTATTTTCGAAAAAGTTTTTTTCTTTTTAGAAAATCTTGGTTAAAATTTTTGTTTACATATGTTACTCTCTGCCACCACTACACACACATACTCCACTTCATGAAATTACCAGAAATTAATTTTGCCCGCAAATTTTGTTTTTATTGGTAGACACAGGATTTCTTGGAGATTGTAAAATTGAATTAAAAAAACGTATTTGTATGTAAATCATCCTTTTTTTTTTTTGTTCAAGCAATTTATGCTTTGCTTTGCCGAAATTTTGCTCCGAAAAAAAAAATGCAATTAAAACTGACATTAATGAGTACAGCTTTTAATTGCTTTTAAGAATAAGGACACTTTCGATGAATGTCGTAAATAAATTTTTACAAGGATTATTAATTTTCTTCATTTTTTGATTTTATTTTAATTATTAAATAATTTAAATCTTTTAAAATTTCTCAATACTTTCCGATTAAGTGAAAAACTCTCCAGTCTATCTCTATTCTATCAAAAAATGAAAATTTAGGCAGAATGAATCTTTTTAGTTGCTTTTTTAAGGATTAGAGACTGAGAAAAAAAACTTTTTTGATGAATAATAATTAATTTTTACAAAAATTGCTTTCGTTTTTCTTTTCTTTTTAATAAAAGTAGTTTGAAAAATCTTTTTAAAATTATTCGAAACTTTGTTGGCGTTTAGTTTAAAAGACTTTAAGCGAAAATTGAAAATAATACAAATCTTCACCAAATAAGAATAAGATTTTTAAAATAAATAAAAAAATGTTTTTGTGCCCATTTTGAAATTATGGTAGACTGCACTTGACATTATCGGAAAATAAGATCGTACAATAACAACAGGTTTTTTGTTTTCGTATACTTTCCTTGACCCAAAAACCTTTTTAATGCTTCATGCGCATATAAAAAAGTTTTTGATGGCGTCTGTCATTGAGACACACCTCAGGAACTGAGACGTCACGTATGGTAAACAAAATTTTGACCTAACAAACTTTTCAGTCCCCTATGATGAATTGAATATTAATTGAAAAAAATGTACATTAGAGTTTCATTCCTTTTGTAATTTTCATTCGTATTTTTTCGCTTTACATTAAATTTTTAATGAATAGGCTTAATGTCAATAAAGTTTTCATTCAGAAACGGTGCAACCCCAATAATTATCTTCTCGTATTTTAGGTACCTTCGGTCAAATCGATAACAAATCAGCATAGTATGAATAAAAAAGGTCCCAAACTTAATAAAACAAACTTTTTCCTTCAAAATGTTTATATTATTATTAAGAGGAAAAAATCAAAGTAATTTTTAATTATTTAAAAAAAAAAATTTAATCACTTCTAACATTTTCGAAATTCTGTCAGAATGATTTGTTTTTGTTTATTTGAGTTAGCTGCTAAGGAACGTTACGACTGTTTTACTATGGAAACGTAATGATTGCATTACCCACTTTTTTCAGTAACAAACACATTAATTTGGAAATTCTTACAAAAATCAAATAATTGTCGGATTTTAATTAAACTTTAAGTACTCATTCACAAATGAATGAAATTATTTTTGAAATAATTATTTTAAAAAAATCTTGATAAAAATTTTGTTTTTTACCTCTGCTACTCCCTCCACCTAAATTCATGAAATCTTAATAAATTTTACACTGATGGCTAACTTTTGTTTTATTAGTTCAACGCATGACTCATTGGGGAATATAAATCATCTATTTTTTATTTCAAGTTTGCAATCATCCGAACCTTCTCTGAAGAGTAAAATAAAAAATACAATAAAAAGCTGATATAATTTAATTTGATAAACTTTTAATTGCTGGAATAAATAATAACTACTGAGGACATTACTCTGAAGAAAAAAATTTTTTCAATTAATAATAAAATTTTAAATGAATTGTTTTCATTTTTTTAATTATTATTAAATAATTTAATAATATATAAAATTTTTAAAATCTTCAAAGAATTAATTGCGAGTAGACTTTTTAGTTAAGAACTGATGATTATATTACCTAAAATTGAAAAGTTTAATAAGTTTTGCAGAAATATTTCAAATTTATTAAAAAAAATTTTTGTGTGTAAATATGTTCATTTTAATTAAATACGATGTTCCATTTGATTAAGTACAATGTTCCACAGGAGTCATAACATGTTTCCATAAAAATTAAATTAGATATTTTTACCATGCCTTTAACTTAATAATAATTTATTAATAAATAACATAATATAACTTAGTTTGGTTATTTCAATTTCATTCTTTCTTATTAAATTAAAATTATTTTAAACAAAATTTAAATTTTTATTTATTTAGAAAGCATATTCTAAACTAAAATTCTATAAAATATTATATAATTGCTGAAAATATTAAGTTAAATTTTTAATTTTACTATTTAGTTTAAAACCAAAAGAAATTAAAATTTTATGTTTTAACCTAATTGAAATTGTGTCACCTGTGGTCACTACCCTTTTAGCATTCTTGACAAATTCCAGCTGTCATATCTTTTGTCACCCTGATAACGCAGATAAAAGTGGGCTACCGGAGTTAAAGTTTTTTTATTGTAAATTTCTGACAGGAAGTAATTATTATTTGATTGAAATCAGATTGGATTTTAAAAAATTGACTTAAATGACTTTTTAGCTAGGTATATTTTATTTTTGCAAGATTTTTAAAACAGAAATTTGGCTACTGTTTACTTACTGTATGCATAATGTGTCAATCAATCAAAAATGGTGGGAAATTTAAATTTTATTATTTCAATTGAGAAAAAAATTAGATTAAAATCAATATAAATTTGGTTTAAAATACACCAGTATTGATAAAGAAAATTGCATTGTGATGAAAGACGGCTAAAAAGGGGTGCTAATTGGCTATTTTAGTTAAAAAAAAAAAAAAAAGAAGACAATTGATTCAAACCAATGTCATTTCTGTTTGTAGTATATTTTTCAAAGTATTTTGCTTAATGGAAGTAGTAAATTTAATCTTTTAGCTTTCAATTAAAAATGAGATTCAAGAAAGCATTTTCATTTATGAAAATCCATTTCAAAACTTAGGTATCATGAAAAAAGTAGAGGTACTTATTTTTAGCTTTAACTGAAAGCTAAATGGTGAAATTTATTTTCAGAAAGCAAAATAGTCTATTGATTGGAATTGATATTTCTTTCTCTTTTTTTTTGCAGGGTGGGGTGTTCATAAAAATCATTTAAAATTTTACATTTTGACACATTAGTAAACAAAATTTATAAATTGTGCAAAAATGAAATAATCTTTGTGACATATTATCAAATTTAATTGAAAAAATTTAAATTTAAATTAATCGGATTCAAAGCAAATATTACTAATAGCATAAAATGTACCTTACAAGCGTTTCTGGGCTGGGGCTGGGGGTGTCTTGTTTTTCTGATGTGTTGATTAATTTATTGACAGCCTAAGATGTTGAGAGGTTAAGTAAAATTGACATCAATTTACAAATCCTAAGTGAATGCTTTTTATTGGTTTTAAGGAGAGGACAACCCTTAAAATGTGATTTTTAATAATGATTTCATGTATGAAGTGCCATACTTAGAAAAATCATCTGAATGTTTATACACTAAAACAATTTTAAATTGTAAATATCTTCATACAAAGTGACTTATTTAGCTTTTCAATTTTTGATTAATTAATATAACTTTCCCTTAATAACAATATTACCTAACCAGATGAAAGTAATGCAGAATTTTAAAAGATTTATGTATTATAAATTATTATAAATAAAATTGAAAAAACTGAAAACAATTCTTGTAAAAATTCATTATTCACCCAAAAAACTTTTTATTAAGAAAATAGTGTCCTTAATAAATCTTATTTATGAAAGCAATTAAAAGCTTTTGTTAAATTAAATAATTTTATATTTTTATTGCATTTTTGGATTTTACAATTTAGAGCAGATTTTCTGGAAATTTGTAGTAGTTTGAAATAATTGATTTATATTCTCTATGATGTGCTACTTTGAATTAAAAAAAACACTTTCAGATGAAAATTTAATTTCTTGAAATTTTATGAAATTAATTGCGGGGTAAAATATGTAAATACATACATATAGATATATATATATATACACCATGATTTCCTAAAAAAACAAAATTTCAAAAATGATATCATTTGTGAATAAGTCCTGAAAGTTTCATTAAAATCCAACATTTGATATTTGCAAGAATTTTTTAACCAATGTTTTTCACCAGAAAAAAATGCAAAATCACTAAATATTATGTTGACTGCTGATGCAAAAAAAAAAAAATAGATTTTTAAACAAAATTTTGAATGTACTAGAAAAGATTAAAAATTTAACAAAATGATAAAAAATACTTCGGTTTTTGCCTCTTAATAATAACAAACATTTTGACGATAAAAAAAATTTGTTTTTCAATTTGGGCCTCTTTTCATCATATGCTGTTTTTTTTTTTCTTTTTTTAGTAAAAAGTAGGTATCTATTATAATACTACAAAGATTAGAAGGAACTAGAAACCCAATTGTAAACAGAACAAAGGATAAACCTTCTATTCATGTTCAAAAATGTTGAACATTTTGGTTGTCTGTTCTTGAGGGGAGGTGTAAATCCAAATGATTGCCTTCTATTTTAGTGAATATTGGTGTGAGGAAATAAATGCAATAACTAGAAAATGCATTTTTTCAAAATTTATAATTAATGTTACACTATATGTATTTATTTAAATTATCTTGTTTAAAGACATTTTTATAAATTTATGAATAAAAAAATGCTTTTTCATAGTTTTATTATAATATAGTAACTGATGAATATTGCATACCAATTGGTTTACATATTTTTATATATTTGTAAATATAGAATTATTCTTGTAAATAATGAAATTTAATAAAATTGTATTTAATACTTTTGTTATCAAATGAGAATGTATAAATCCAGTTTCATGCATTTAGATTTCATTAAAATTCTAAAAATATATTTTTAAAACAATAAATATTTCTGACTATATACATTATTATACAGTAATAATTGTCAAAAGAAAAAAAATGTCTTTTTAACACATGATCCATTTGTGAGTCTAAATTTGAAAATTTGCAAAGGAATTTCTATTCAGTAAAACATCTCACTTGTTTGACGATTTAAATAGTACTCCAATGCTACAGTAGACAATGACTATAGAAATTTATGTTGTACTATTTCTTCCCACAACCCCTGTATGGTCTGCCACTGATCATGTCTTTCTAAATAAAACTATTGGCATCCTGTTTGTGGCTTGTACAATATTTTAGGTTTCATCTTTTCATAAGCTGACATAAAATCATTTTAATTTACTGTATTTTTCTTGTACTCAAGGAGAAATTTTCACAAGAAATTCAGCAAGTATGTCTGAAAAAACAAATGAGAGAAATTTTGTTGCTGAAACAACAATATGTCAGTTGTTAAACTGTACCTCTTGTATAGAAAACCACTCATTCCTTACTGTCGCCAACAAAATTTGACATTTCTGTATTCACATAAATTTTTACACAAACACTGAATCAGTTGCTCTTTTTTATGTTTCTAAGAATTGAATCCTGACCAATGAAACAAGTCTTTATTTCTGTTACAATTTCTCATAAGGGAAATTATTATTATATATTTTGAAACTCTTTATCTCGTTCTTATTTAGTACTGTTATATAACATTTCATACAGTTTGTGTTCTTGCTCTTTTTGATGTTTCAATGAACTACAGCCTGGCCACTATAACAACTATTTTTCTTCACTGTCACTTTTTTACAAGAGAAATTATGATTACATTTATTGCAACTGATAACTTCATTGGTGTTATTACAATCACGATATTACCATTTTTTTTTACCCTCAATGCTTAATTCTTTTGTTGCATCATGGGACAATAGTAATAAGTGTGTATAGTTTATCTGATTGTTCTAATTTCATTGTTCAGGCAACCTCTAATATATTTGTCTGAATTTCTTACAGCAAGAATTATTGTACAATTTATTCAAACTAGTCTTGTCATCTTGTTTGTTATAAACACAAGTTTTAACTGTTGTGCTTACTTCCATGATGACATTACAGGGTATTTTCTAGAAGTGTTTGGTAAGTGTATCTAATTAATGTAGTTATAAGTTTAATCTCTAAGTCAGCCAATGAAATCCAGATACAGATTTTCAGTTGAAAAAGCAGAAGTATCACAACAATTAACTTTTTTTTTAATCATTTCAACCTAAGTAAGACTATAAAGTCACTTAGATGCAATGGATTACTGAGTGGAAGACAGTGAGAGGGGAAAAAAACGTTATTAAGGAAAAAGAAGAGTTAAGCAAACAAGATAATAATTAACATTGCATTTACATTTTTAAGATCAAGGAACCTGAGAAGCAAGAGGCCTGGAAAGAATTCCATATGTGAAGAGGGCAATAGAAGAATCTGTTAGCATCAAAGTTACTTTTATACCTAACCAATTCAATGGTGAGATAATGAAACCTGTCTGCCAATGTAGTATTTTGTTTAAATTTGCAAAGAATTGTCTTTAAATCTACTCAGTTTCTATATTTTATGATCCATTCATTGATTTTCAAAAAGAAACAATGTAGAATAAAGTAACAGAAAAATTAGTTATTTCATGAAGTTAAAAAACTGTTTTTGTTTCTCTTTGCTAATATTTTATCAGTAAGGCAATAATACACTTTTGGTTCTGACAAACTTAAGCAAAGTAAAATTTTCTTTATTTAAATCATATTTAAATACAGAAACAAAATTACTGAACTAAAGTTTAACGTTTTCTTTAGGCCATGAGCATGAATAACTTACATGACGTTGCAGTTCATTGAAGCATAGCTGAATCATCATAATTGCATTCCGCAAACAATACATGACAATCCTGTTTTCTAATAAAATTTTTCTTTGTTCACAGATATCAGTTATCAAGGAGAATAACAATTTTCAAATTTGAACAGACACATACAATTTCCTACTAAAGAAGAAAAAACATTCTTAGAAATGTGTGGATCTGCAGCTTGGTATCATTCATATTAAAATGGTAAATAGCACAAAATTTTACAATCTTATTTCCTTCCAAGGTTGTACACTAGCATTTAAACAATACACTGGAGAGTCACTCTGCTCTTGTCAAGTATGCAGATAAGTTTTTTCACAGAGTTTAATTTGAAAAAGTGTAGAGATGCACACAGTAGAGAAAAATCATATTCTTGTAACGTACAGCATTTAGATTCCAAGTACACATTGATGGAAAAAAACATTTTCATATAATTCAAATTTGAAATTCTACATATGATTGCAAAAAGCAGAGAAGCAGTACAAATATATGGAATAACTATTCAAATATTTCTCTGCTGAAAAGTGTCATGCAAATACGCACAGTAGAGAAGACATTTTCTTGTCAAGTATTTTTGGATTATTGTTTGCAAAGAATTTGATGTTAAAAAATCACATGAGTGTTCATACAAGAGAGAAACCATTTTCTTGTCAAGTTTGTGGATCAGCATTCCCAAGCAATTCCAGGTTAAAAGAACACATTAGAATAGATACAGGAGAGAAGCCAATTACCTGTCAAGTGTGTGGATCATCATTTTCAAAAAATTTTATTTTAACAAAATACATGAAAATACACACAGGAAAGAAACCATTTTCATGTCAGTTATGTGGATTATCATTTTTGCAACCTTCATATTTAAAAGTACATGTGCGAATACACACAGGAGAGAAACCATTTGCTTGTCAAGTGTGTGGAGCAGCATTTGCACAAAATTCAACTTTAAAATCACATATGCGAATACATACAGGTGAGAAACCATATTCTTGCCAAGTGTGTGGATCCGCATTTTCAGAGAATTCTCATTTGAAAAGGCATATGCGAATACATACAGGTGAGAAACCATATGCTTGTCAAGTGTGCGGATCAGCATATTCAGATAATTCTAGTTTAAAAAATCATATAAGAAAACATACCGGAGAAAAACCATTTTCTTGCACTATTTGTGATTCAGCATTTTCAAACAACCGCAGTTTAAAAACCCACATGCAAATCCATACAGGAGAGAAACCATTTTCATGTCAAGTGTGTGGATCAGCATTTTCACAGAATGCACACTTAAAAATTCATATGCGAATACATACAGGAGAGAAACCATATTCTTGTCAAGTGTGCAGAACAGCATTTTCACAGAATTCAAATTTAAAAGCACATATGCGAATACATACAGGTGAAAAACCATACTCTTGTCAAGTGTGCGGATCAGCATTTTCAGAGAATTCTAGATTAAGATATCACATGAGAAAACATACAGGAGAGAAACCATTTCCTTGCACTATTTGTTCTTCAGCATTTACAGACAGTCACAATTTAAAAATCCACATGCAAGTTCATACAGGAGAGAAGCCATTTTCATGTCAAGTGTGTGGATCAGCTTTTTCACAGAGTTCGCATTTAACAGGTCATATGCGAATACATACAGGAGAGAAACCATTTTCTTGTGAAGTGTGTGGATCATCATTTTCACAGCATTCCACTTTAAAATCGCATATGACTTTACATACAGGAAAGAAACCATTTGCTTGTAAGTTGTGTAAATCTGCCTTTTTAAGGAATTCACTGTTAAAAGTGCACATGCAAACACACACTGAACAAAAAACTTTGTGAATGGATTGTGGTGTAATAAATTTAGATAGTTCAATTTTTAAAACAGTACACCTGAAATATTCTCTAGCTTGAGAAACAAATGTAACCAGTTCAGCCTCTGGATAGAAATATGTTGATAATAACCAAGATGAGGACAAATGTATGAACAAGTCAGTGTAAAAAATATTGCTAATTCCTCATCTAAAAAATTAAGACAAAAAACTTTTTATGAGTAAATAGTTTATTGCTCTATAATGTGAATGATAAATTGTTGATTTATGAATATTTTACAGAATTTACAAGCCTTCCTTTCATTACTTTGACTTCAAAGTCTTTTCTCTTCGTTGATTTGACATTTTTCTTTTGTCATATCTTATCAAATATGAATTTTCAGTTTAATATTTAGAATTCATTTGTCATCTTTAAACCTAGCAGCATTCTTTTTTTATACATTATCATTAAATTATTTCATGCAAAATCCAAGAATAAGTTTTAAATATTTGACTTAAAAAAATTGACATAAAAAGTAAAATAATCATTTTCATCAATATAATTTTTCCTTTAACAAGAATATGATTGAAATGTCAGATGAGTAAAAAAAATAAAGGCTAAAATTTAAAGAAAAGATATAAAATATTTTTATAAGAAATAATAATTTAATAAAAATAATTCATTCTTGAAAAAGAAAATAATTTTTATATTATTATCTGAAAAAATGTGATTTGGGATCACAGTAAAAGGAAAATATTTCAATAGTATAGTAATCACTTTAATAAAAATCATTTTATTGGACAAAAAATAAAACAATGAAATCAATTTAACAAAAGAAAAGGGTTTGAATGTTTGAAAATGTCAGTGTGATGAAAAAGAAAAGTATATAATAATGATAAATAATCAAGTTGTTAAAACTTTGAAGTAAGAAAAATGTGATTACATTGGATCTAGAATAAGTCAAAACATTTGTTATTATGTTAGGGAGATTTCTCTACGCAAATATGATTTGTTATTCAACAATTAAAATTTATATTCCTTTTTTGTCTTTGTTTTTAATTATTTCACTCCAGGCAAGGCAATAAATCTACTAAGACGCAACAGTGTTAAGAGAGTGTGATAAAAATGCTATTAAGGAGAGAACAATAAAAGACCATGAATTAGAAAGACAGAATATAATGGTTGATATTTCATTTAAATTTTTGAAGATCAAAGATGGCTGGAAAGCAACAGGACAGAAGACTATAAAATGATGAAACTTTATTGCCAATCTGGTATTGTGCTGAAATTCATAAAGTCTATAGCAGAATGAACATACATCAGAAATCTGAAAGTATTTATAGAAAAGGACAAGTGAATGAAATTGATATACCAAGTCAGGATCAATAATATTGCAGAATTTTATTTGAATTTCATCATACATATGTAAGCGTTTCTGGAGAGAAAAATGGTCTAGTACAGCATATAGAACTTTCCTATCAGCCGACATAGCAATTGGCTCAATATAATTTTTCCACTACATGTCAGCAGGAAATGTTAGCCTGAGAAAATACAAGTCTCTTGAAGGTTAGTGCATGTCATGCTGATGAAAGGCAGAAAGAACTCTCTCATACGATTGATAGAGAGCAGTTTAGTTTTGAAACTGTCTTCATATTTATATAAAATAAAGTAAATTTTCAATATTCAAAAATGTTAAATGAACATTTCGACATAAAATCCCTAAGAGAGATTTTACATCACCTCAGCAATGGTCCTTCTATTCAAAATTTTTAATATTAATTAGGATCAGGTTCTTGGGATTTGCCTTCCTACTTTTCCGTATTGGATTAAAGTATTATAAAATAAATAAATAAATATATATATATATATATATATATATACACACACACACACATACAATGAGCCACGCCCCATATTTGCAAAGGTGAGGGACCAGAACCGACTATAATTAGTTAGAATCCACGGATATGTGTCACTCCTTCTAAAAGTGTTTATAAGTATCTATTTGGATTGCTACCCCCACTCCACCCCACCCCACATCTTAAACTTTCATCCTAAACACTTTAGAAACATTTCATACCTCTTTTAAAAACATTTTTGGAAAATAGTACTGTATTAGTGACCATATACTTAGTGTAAAGTTTCTTTCATACATATAATAACTGACTTTAATTACTCATAGATTGATATGACCATTGAAAATACTGTATAAAATATGTGCAACAAGACATAAAATACTGTATAAAGTTTAAACATTTTCTAAAAACTGAAATGTGATGGTGCCCCCCAAACTTAGAATAATTTTTTTCCATATGTACATAACCATTTTCTTTCATGCAAACCTAGATATAACTATTGAAAAGATAAAAATACATACATGTACAGTAGTAACAGAGAAAAACAAAAATACTTAATAATTCTGCTGCTAAGCTCCTTGCCAGAAACCTTAGAAGAAGCTGAGTGTTTAGGCAGTATCTTAGAGCATATGTAAAAGGAAAAATATAAAAGTGAATTCACAGAACACAACACTAATAAACTAGTCATGTCTATAGCTACCACAAAAGAGTTTTTGCATATCAACCAGTGGGTGCTGGTCTTGTACTGATATCCGATCACCAGCCAACAGCATTCAAATATTGGAGCAAACATGCACACACATGCATCCAACTGTTAAGAAACCAGCCATAGATATTTTCTAGAAAAAATTCTACAAATGTGTAAAGGGGCACAAATGCTGAAATGCCAATAGACAGGGGCTCACTTGCAATTTACGCATTACTCTTCAGCTATGAATTGAGTTCTCCTGGTGACTGGTGTGTGTATATATATTGCATATATATAACATGCTAAAATTTCCCTACTCTCATTCCATGTGCCTATGGCTTAGGGAGTAGAGACTCCGACTGACACCAAATTAGTAAAGTTTCGATCCTGGCCAGAAGCAAGTAGAAGTCTAACTACACTGATGAGCTGTGATACAACGAAACAGGCTTGTATGTGGATGACTTTATATATATATATATATATATATATAAAGTAGACATTGGAGGTAACAAACTGTTTCATATTAAACACAATTGCCAAGCAATGACTTCAATGCCAACCTTTATATGTACATATGCTCAATCCCTAATATTGAGCACTCACACATGAATATCAATAATGTGTCGTATGTTATACATACTTGGGCGATCATGGCTTGAAAGAGACATGACTGACTGGGCAGAAGATTTTCCCACAGTAGGTTGCCATTACTTTCTGTGCTAGACTGGTTGGTAAACAAGGCTATAAAATTTAATATGTTCTGCTATTTATCTCATAGCTAGAGGGAGAAAAAACAGATTCATACCTTTCCCAAGGTTATTTGTGCGTAAGAAAATGCAACAAATTCAACTAGAATTCGAACTCGCCTCTTTAATTTTTCATTACAAGATGATACCCACTGCACCACAATGCATATCTACATAAATATAGTATATTTTAAAACACACACACACACACATATTTTTTTATATATCTAGAACAGTATTGGGAAAATTGTATGGCGATGTTGAAAAAGATTGCTAGTGACATGTTTCATCCTTCATCGGAGAAAATTTCTGCTGGGAATATATATAAGTAGAATCCTTGGTACTTGATAAGGTAAATTCCACAGGGGATTTATGAATTTGGTCTGATGAGCGATCTATAAGAGATCTGCAAAATAAAATATTTCCAATGGGTTTATAAAAACATCCAACTTATTTTCATTACACACACACACACGTGTGTTTGTGTGCGTGTGGATGACTAATAAATTATGCTTTCATTACGATTGAGCTCTCTAGAAAGGAAAATTTGAAAAACAGTTACCCCTTTTGCGATTTACGCATTACTCCTCAGTAATGAATTGAGTTCCCTCACTGACTGGCATGTGTATACACCATATATAAAACATGCTAAAATTTCCTCCTCTCTCAGCCATGTGTTGATAGCTTAGGGAGTAGGCACTCCGACTGACACCAAATTGGTCGAGTTTCGATCCCAGCTTGGATGTCTATCCACACTGATGAGCTGTGATATAGTGAAACAGACTTGTATGTGGATGGCTTATATATATATATATATATATATATATATATATATATATATATATATCAGTCAGTTAAGTGCCATACGTGAAACACGCTCGGGCGATCATGTCTCGAAAGAGACATGACTGACTGGGCAGAAGATTATCCTGCAGTAGGTTGCCATTGCTTTCTGTGGTAGACTGGTTGCCAACCAAGGCTAGAACCCAATCTGTCCTGTTATTTAATCCATAACTGGAAGGAAGAGACAGATTAATACCTTTCCCAAGGGTATTTGAGCGTAAGTGAATGCAATGAATTCAACTGGAATTTGAACTCAGCTCCCCGATTTCTCATTCTAAGCCGATATCCACTGCACCACAATGCACATAAACGAATTTAAACATACATTTTCCAGATTTTTTTTATTATTCATATCTGCTGTTTTTGTATCCTCATGTAAATCTTTCTTTACAAAAGTTTTATGAAATGAATTAACTGTGACATATTTTTAATTTATTTGTTTTTTTAACATTATTTTTAATGGATATTCATATTTGAGTAGATACTGTTTTTTCTTTATAATTAATTTGTAGCTACCAGCTTGAATAATCAAGAAATCTAGTTAGTAAAATATGTGTTCTCCAGCAGGATTTGAACACATATTCCCTAGGAGAAACCGTCAATTAATCTGATGTGTCTTAGACCACTCAACCATGAAAAACTTACAGTTAGACAAAGCCTGAAATAATGCCTTAAAACAAATAAAAATATGCTAGATATAAAATCCGCCTTTGCCAACATGCCAGTTGAAAAATACTTGATTCTCTCTACCAACAGCCAAACTAATAAAAATCTGCTGTCTCATCACCAATCAATGTTACTTGATGTTTAATAATGATTTTAACAAACAAAAATATGATTGCGTGATGGGATCATCTCTCAGTGAAATATTGGTATGCATTTTTTTAGAAAATTCAGCTAAGTAGATATAAAAAGAAAAATTCCCAGCACCCTTTGTTTTGTACATGTCTGTCATCATTCCAACACAACAAAATTTAGTCTAATGAAGTCTTGAAGGACAAAATGCATCACTAGTTACCTTTTTCCACTTTTTTATGCATTTCCCCCATGCATAAGATGATAAAAATATAGTTTCAAGTGATGCTATATTCAGTGTATATCAATAGAAAAGTTAATCCTGAAATCAACACCATGTAACATGCCTGAAAAAGCTAATAATTTTGGCTAAACAAATAAAATATCCTCCCTCTTCCCCCTCACAAAAAAGTAATTCAAAATAAAATACCTAAATACATGAAATACTAAAATACATGAAGAAATTAACACTTTAACACTTTGCATTATTCACTACTTTCCATTCTACTGCATTGTTTTTTGAGGCTTCTCTACAGCACAACTTAATTTCTGTCATGGTCATTTTCTGTTGCCATAGCAGGATATGACAACACAACTGCAAAATTCAAACAGTTATTCTTTCATCTGAGTCACTTGCAGTGTTTTGCAAGCAAGATCACCTCTAGTATGTTAAAGGTTAACTAAATAATAAACAAATTAGCAACTATGAATGAATACATAAGCACAAGTAAAATAATAATTAGCATAAAAAGAATGTGATCAATAATAAATGAGTAAAAAAACATTTAACAAACAATTCTATAAAATAGCTATAAATAACCACATTCAGAGATCAATAATTATTTTTGCCCCTGTATAAATTTAACATGTTTTGGACAGATTTTAGACTTTTATTATTTTTTTGTCAACTCTATAAGGGAATGTAATGTTTGTTTCATCTTTTAATTATTAATGATAATGAGTTTTGAGTCACTTACTCTAAGCTACTTTTTTTTCTTTAAGAATAGTTGACAAAAAATCTTGACAATTTGTAAACTATTTTTTACCCATTGCTAATTATATATTATGTATGTCAAGTGATGTTCATTACGAGAAGGAAAAGCGAATCATTGGAGTTGGATGAAATAAGAACCTCATTAGCACTTGTTTAAGTCTATTCCTCCATAACTTCATATAAACTTAACCTCTTTTAGACAGATTTGACACTTCTTGTCATTTTTTAAGTGTATAGGTATGCCTACAAAAATAAATATTGCGACTGTCTCCCAAAATTATTTGGAAGACATAGTAGAAAAGAAAAAACTACCATGAGAGATCAAATTGGATAAGTTTTATTTTGTCAAATAAGAGTTCAGCTTTAACGAAAGTTGTTTTAATAAAATTTTCCTCTTTACAAGCATTGTGGTGCAGTGAATATTGGCTCGAAATGAGAAATCAAAGAGCCAAGTTCAAATTCCAATTG
Organism: Ascarosepion bandense; assembly: GCA_037127315.1. Taxonomy (NCBI): domain Eukaryota; kingdom Metazoa; phylum Mollusca; class Cephalopoda; order Sepiida; family Sepiidae; genus Ascarosepion; species Ascarosepion bandense. The sequence goes on along the minus strand of JBBBDQ010001586.1, from coordinate 947,658 downwards.
AATTCGTTGAATTCACTTACATGCAAATGCTTCTGAAAAAAAGGTAATAATCAGTTGCTTCTCCCTCCAGCTATGGGTTAAATAGCAAAACAGATTGGTTTCTATAGTCTTGGTTGACAATTGGTCTACTGCAGAAAGTAATTGCAACCTACTGTGAGAAAATCTTCTGCCCAGACAGTCATGTCACTTTCAAGACATGTTCGCCCAAGTCATGTATGGCACTTAACTAATTTTTTCTAAAACTTCCTTGTCCAAGACTGATGTGTTACTCAATGAATGCCACTGAAGGTATTAAATTTATTTGTTTTTATATAATAATTTCTCCCTATGCCAGGCAGGACGGTCACTGGTGCTCAGGGTGTTACAGTGAGTGAAAAAACAAGGTACAGGGGATGTCGAAAGGTTAAGAGATGGCAGGGAATCAAGGATATAGAAGATAGCAATTGAAGTTGCATTTAAACTTTGGGAGATTGGAATTATCAGGAAAACAAGCAAATGGAAGGGAGTTCCACAGATGGGAAGTGCAAGGAAAACTGTTTTAAAGGAGAATTTTCAGTTTTGATAATCCTTTTAATCTTCCAATGGTGACAAACCTGGAAGCAGAATATTGGTTTACTAGATCTGATGCTGTGAAATTCTTTACTTTGTTCTGTCTTATTATTACATGACCTGCGGTTACGAGAATTCATTTCTAGGCTGAACAATTTTTATGAGCTTTCTCTGGAGATATAAGTTTTTCTCTCATCCCAATGAATGTTTTTGAACATGCAAACTAAAAATACTGTCAATAAGTACTTTATATCTTTTATCTCTAAGACAAATCTTACATCAATTCCACTGCACAGTGCTTTTATTTATTTATTTCAATCATTTCACTCCAAACAAGGTGGCAGGGGGTTACAGTGAATGAAAAGACTGGGTATAGGAGTTATTGAAGAAAGGATAAGAAATGAACAGGATTCAAGAGGATAGAAGGTAGCAATTGACATTGCATTTAAACTTTTGGAGATTGTAGCTATCGGGGAAGCAAGTAAATTGAAGGGAGTTCTGCAGGCGAGAAGTGCAAGAAAAGAAACTGTTGGAGTATAAGTGGCAGTTAAATTTAACTATTTCAATGGTAAAAGAGTGGGACCTAATTGCCAATCTAGTAGCATACAGAACAAAAACTCTCAAAGCAAAAGCAGACTTTAAATATTTTGGGTAAAGTAAATTAATAATTCAATTACTCTTTTTGGAGGAAAATATTCAGTGTTTTTTGCATTGCCATTTCCGCTTGTGTCTGCCTTCAACAGTGCCTTGCATGTTCTTGCAGAGGCTTTTATGCTTTGTGATGTGGTCAAAATATGACATTTTTTGGTGGTGAGGAGAGATTCCTGTTGGCCCACAAGACTTTTGACCTTATTTTATACATAGTCATTAGTTTTGTGCTCTCAAGGCACTGTTGAAGGCAGACGCAAGCAGGGTGGTCAACACAAAAGCTGGTAAGACAACATCAAAGAGTGGATGGATACAACAATGCCAAACCTCATGAGAATTTCTACAGACAGGTCACTCTGGAGGAGTTTGTTACTTGTGCCTTTGGGTCCCCAGATGATTGAAGCATTTGAGGGACTCATGATGATTCAATGTGATGTTGCGTCCTGCAATTGGTTGAGGGAACAATATTTTGTTGAGTTGAAAGAAACCTGGAAATTGTCTGTCCAGTTTTTATAGTTTACATCTTTCTCCAACACACATTTTTGGAAAATTAATTTTATTATTATTTTGACAGTTTTTAGTTTCTACCAAGAATGAATAAAAAAAAAACATAGATATAATAATTAACAGGGGACTATTATATGCAGATTATCAAAACAAAAAACAAATTAGTGCCTAAATTGGTATTTAAAAAATATATGAAAAGCTTTTGAAGAATAATCTGTATATGAACAAGCAATATGTACTGTAATAAAGATGAGTTTGTTCAAGTACATATGCTCAGGAGAGTCAGTAGTTGGTACCAAATGATCCTTTTGATGCAAGTGAATCTTCTCATTTATTTTGCATTAGAAATTAACACAAAAAATGTGACACAGAGCCAAAAATAATGAATGCTGGTTTTCACTATTCTGGTATTAATGTCACTAATCATTCTCTGATATAAGCATTATTTATAATCTCTTTCACAATAATGTAGCATTTATTTGAACTCTTTCATGCAAATCACATAATTTTACCTTCTGTTACGTGTTATAAATTGTAACAAAAGAAAAAATAATGATTGACCGAAACACAGAGTTAATCACAGACAAATATTTAATTTACAAAAATACGAAAAGTATTTACAAATATACAATTTTTGCATTCAAATAGAAAGCATAAGAGTTACGAAGGGAGAGGTAAGGAGTGGGTGAAGTAATTTTTACACGTTAGGATAGCGAGGATTCTAAGTACTATTTTTGGAAATCCTCAAATGTGTATATAAAGAATAATTTTTTGTTTGGTCAATGAAAGAGTCAAAGAATTCTATTTTCCCATTTAGTTCCATGAGGTTTTAGTTTGTCGGCAACTTTTAGTAGAGATTCTTTCGGCTGGATATACAAATCCTGAATGGGTCGGAGTTCATAATGTCAGCAAATTCTTACAACTAACTACTCTCTTCCCAAAATCCATTTTTATAGAGGCTAACACCTAATTTGCATATTTCTCATACTCTCTAGATTTCTCTCGAACATTCTAGGATCTTCCAAATGTTCTATTTTTAATTTTCGTATTTTTACAACTACTTCCTGAATTAAAACTTTTTTGTAATATTCAGTAGGACTCAATAGAATTCCTTACTATAATTTTTAGCCTTTTGTGAGACAATATCAGTCTATTTTTTTTGTAAAGCAATAAATCATAATATCATAAATTAATTTTTTTTTTTGAAAAGTTATGCTCTAAATAAAGCATTTGCAATAACATTGTTCCTTTCTTTAATATGTTTTATGTCATATTCTTGCAAGAGAAGACTCCATCTTGTAAGTCTATGATTTTTGTTAGTTATTTTTTTAAGGAAAGTTAGTGGATTATGGTCAATATAAATTGGAACAGGATAAACAGTTACATTGAGGTAAAAGTCAAAATGTTGTAGTGCTAATAACACCACCAAGCATTCTTTTTCAATAGTAGAATAGTTCTTCTGGTAGGTGTTTAACTTTTTTGAGAAATATCCAATGGCTGTATCAACGCCTTCCTCATCTTGGATTAAGATGCCACCCATTCCGACATCACTGGCATTGATTTATAATTTAAATTGTTTTGAAAAACTGGAGTTGCAAGAGCTGGGCCACTAATGAGAGTTGATTTGATTCTGTTGAAAGCCTCATTACAGGTTTCATTCCACTTGTATTTTGCATCCTTTTTAAGGAGGTTGTTGAGATGACTTGCTATTGATGAAGTTGTTTTTTGTTAGTTAGAATAGGATACTTTAAGATAGTATCCACTTTTGCTTTGATAGGCCTAATCTGTCCCTGGCTAACAGTATGAACCAAATAATTTACTGTTGCATGATAGAATTCGCTCTCGTTTAGGTTCACACACAGGTTTGCTTCTTCCAGCTTAAGAACAAATTGCTTGATAATGTGTACAAGTCATGCTGTACACAATTACATCATCTATGTAGACCACATCCCTGAATTTCATGTAGAAGGGAATGCATCATCCTTTGAAAGGTTGCCAGTGCATTTTTCATCCCAAGCACCATAACTTTATATTGGTATAAGCCCTCTGGAGTCACAAATGCTGAAATTTCTTTGGCATTGTCAGTTAAGGGCACTTGCCAATAACCTTTCATTAAATCAAATTTACTGACATATTTTGCCTTACCGATGTCAATACAGTCATCAATTCTAGGAATTGAAAAAGAGTCACTTTTGGTTACTGCATTTACTTTTTGAAAGTCTGTTACAAATTGGTAGGTTCCATCAGGTTTTGGTATAAGAATACAAGGAGAACTCCATTGACTTGCTTGGTTCTATGACATCATTATCCAGCATGTATTTAATCTCTGCTCTCAACTGCTGAAGTTTGATTAGATTTACCCAGTAAAAATGTTGTTTGATGGGTTTTACATCTTCAATTAGAACATCATGTACTGAAACTGTTGTTTTCCTAGGAACATCAGGAAACAGATTTTTGAAATCATTGACCAGACCATGAATTTCTTTTCTTTTCTCATTTGATAAACGTTTGAATTTTACATTTAAATTAGATAGAATTTCCGAGTTTTGTAAATGACTACTCTGACCCATGTCCTTCTTCCTAATAACTGTTCCTTTATTATTGTCTAAACCATCTTCAAATTGATTTGTATTATTTGTTTATTAAGGTTGAAACTGGGTTAATATTAGTTACATAATTTCTGTTGATATAACTTTTTAACATATTAATGTGGCAAATTCTTTTCTTTTTCCTTCAATCTGGGGTGTGAATGATATAATTTACATCATTAATTTTCTTTTCTATCTCATAAAGACAAAAATATCTTCCTTGTAGAAGATGATTGGGAATTAGTAAAAATACTAAAACTTTGTCATTACTTTCAAATTTACAATCTTTACTATTTTTATCGTATCTAGACTTCATTTTAATTTGGGAGTTTTTAAAATTTTCTTGTGCTATTTTGAAAGCATTGTATAGTTTCTCTTTAAAATTTTGATACATAGTCTAAAAGATGAATCTCATTTTGTTCAGTCAGCCATTTTTCTTTTAGAAGTCTTAGAGGACCCCTAACCATATATCCAAAAACCAACTGAAAAAGGCTAAACCCAAGTACAGCATCTTTAGTGGCAAACAAAATGAAATTGACCCCTTTGTCTCAATCCTTTTCATATTGATAACAATATTTTCTGATCATAGACTTTACCGTTTGATGAAAACACTCAAGAGCTCCCTGTGATTCGGGGGGATAAACATTGGATTTGTATTGTTTCATAGCCATTTCACTCATTACTTGTTGAAATAAACAAGACATAAAATTCAAACCTTGGTCTGACTGAATAGTTGAAGGAATCCCAACTAAACAGAAAAACTTAGTTTTCAGAGAGGTGGATAGAATCTTTTGATTAGCTTTTCCAACAATCTGGCACATGTGGCAGGAGTTACAGAAATTGACAACACCCTAAGTTTCGGCCAGAAAAATGATTTAATATTTTTTCACAGATGTTATTTTTTTCCTAAATGTCCTGACATTGGAATATCATGAGCTATGTTTATTCTTTCTTGTCTGTATACTTTCGGGACCACTATTTAGTTTATTATCTTCCACTCCTCATTTAGACTTGCATCCACTGGGTGCCATTTTCTCATTAAAATGCCATCTCTCATATATAAATGTTCTCTAACTTTCTTGCTTCTTCTACAGGGAGTATTTTATTTTTAAAAGACAAATTTCAGGATCTTTTTCTTGTTCAATAACAAGTTGATTTTTACTTAGATTGTCTTTCATTTTCTCTGTGCCATTTCTTTTTTGGGGAGGTTGTTTATTTAATTTTTTATCTGAATTATTGGTTTGTTCCAAATGATGAAATATAAAAGTTTCATTCAATTGTAACCAATTAGCTAGTGTTGCTGAATCTTTTCTGAAATTTGCTTCTTTGCTTTCGCCCTAGTAATAACACAATCATAATTCAGGGTATAATTCAGTTTTCTTCGACTTCAAATTCATTGTTTGTTTCTACTTTATCACAGACGATTGGTTCTGCTACTACCCTGCCACCTGCTAAGTCATTGCCTAACAGTAAGGAGACCCCTTTACTGGTAGAGTTGGTCTTACACCGACTATGATAGGCCCATTCATCATTTCTGATTTTATATGAATTTTGCGAAGGGGAACTTTAATGACACCCAATTCAATGCCTTGCAATAAAACAAAATCACCAGTGAAGGTTGGTTCTGATAGCTCTAGTATGCTTTTAATAGTAAGGTTTAAGACACACCGGTGTCTCGCAAGATTTGGACAGACCTAGCTTTCTCAGGGTCGTCAATGTAAACAGAACCCTGGGATAATAATGGTTTATAATTTTCCATACATGAGTTTTTATTTTCTCTAACACCTTGCTTAGAGAAGGAAGAATCAAGAAAGGAGTTACTTTTTTCTGTTTTATAGCAAAAGCATGAGTTTTCTTCCCATTTTCTTTTTAGGATTTGGCAGTCGGATATTATGTGATTATCCTTCTTACAGTAGGCACAGGAAATTTTTTATTGTCGGAACTGAACTTTTAGGTGTATCTCTTATTTTTTTGTGTATATCATTTCTTCGAGATACATTATGAGTGTGAGATTCCGACAGTGATTGTGTATTTATATGAATACCTGACTGATTTTTTGTTTATATTAATTTTTTCAAAACTCTTCTTGTGAGTTAAACTATAGGTATTTGCTATTACTGTGGCCTCGTTAATCATTTCTATATTCTTATCATCGAGATGTATTCCAATCTGCTCTGAAATGCATTGTTTAAATTCTTCAATAAGAATGAGTTATTATCATCATTATTTATTTTTTTTTGCACTAACTCATCTATCAAAGAGATTTTCTTTTTCTCTAGCAAATGTATGTCTGCAGTGTGAATTTTTATAAATCCGGAATTTCTGCCTATATGCCTCTGGTACTAATTCATATGCATTTAATATGGCATTTTTATATTTTTTCATAGTCTGTGGCCTCTTCAATACTGAGGGCTGAATATATATTAGCAGCTCTGCCAATCAAAACCGTCTGTAAGAGTGTTGACCAAATTTTTTAAGGCCATCCTAAATTTATTGAAATTTTTTCAAAATGAGGAAAATATTTTTCCAATGTTTTCTCAAAAAACTTAGGTACTAATTTGATATATCTTCCTGCATCAAATGCTGCACTTAAGGAAGAATGAGTGAAATTTTGACTTCTGTTTGCTCGTAATTATAATTTTCCTAACTATTTCAGCTTGGATTTTTAATCTTTCCATTTCTATTCTTTCTTGTACCTCTAATTTCTTTATTTGTAACGGAAGACGTAAACTACTTTGTTCGTCTATATTACATGAGCCTAAGAGATTTTTATCTATTAGTTCTTTAGATACAATACTTTTTATTTCTGCTTTTTTCATTGATGGGTTTGTATTTAACCTGAAATAGATTTGTAGCCATTCCGATTTTTGTAAAACTTAAAATGGTTCACTAAGGGTGGCTAAACCTAAAAAATTTTCCACGGAAAAAGCCATATTTTTGTTTTGGTTTTAATATTTTATGAAAGATACTTAAATGTAGTTACTTTCTTTTTGCGAATTATGTATATTGAGTCTTTTCTTTGTTTTGTTGTTACGAAATTATCGAGTTAGACAATTCCCTAATTTTTGTTATTTATTTATTTATTTATTTTTATATTATCCAGATGGACAAGCCCCAAAATTTTTACGATATTATAGAGTCGGATGAGCCCCCAATTTTGTTATGTGTTATAACTTGTAACAAAAGAAAAAAAAAATAATTGACCAAAACACAGAGCTAAATCACAGACAAATATTTAATTCACAAAAATAAAATAAAAATATTTACAAATATACAATTTTGCATTCAAATAGAAAACATTGTGTTTACTACTGGCAGGCGAAGAGTTGTGAAGGGAGAGAGAAGGAGTGGGTGAAATAATTTTTACACGTTAGGTTAGCGAGTATTCTAAGTACTATTTTTGGAAATCCTCAAATGTGTATATAAAGAATAATTTTGTGTTTGGTCAATGAGAGTCAAAAAATTCTATTTACCCATTTAGTTCCATGAGGTTTTCTTTCAGGTTTTAGTTGGTCAGCAACTTTTAGCAGAGACTTTTTTGGCTGGATACATAAATCCTGAATCAGGCCGGAGTTGATAATGTCAGCAAATTCTTTTAACAACTAACTACTCTCTTCCCAAAACCCGTTTTTATAGGGACTAACACCTAATTTGTAGATTTCTCTCGAACATTCTAGGATCTTCTAAACGTTCTATTTCTAATTTTCCTATTTTTACAACTACTTCCTGAATTAAAATTTTTTTGTAATAACAAGTAGGACTCAATAGAATCCTTTACTATAATTTTTAACCTTTTTAGATATTATTAATATTGTTTTTTATGTAAAAATGCATCCTCATAACACTTCTCTTGAATATAAATCTTAGTTTCATATCTGCAGTTTATAAAGGAAAGGGAGTTGTTGGTTTATGTCTGAGTGGGAATGATTGTAAAAACATACTCACTCCCAAAATTTATAGACAAATTGTAAGACAGTTTCATCCACCATATTTCTGTTCTGAGACAAGGTCTTTCTTGTTTTGAAGTCAAAATATTGTGATCACTTTTCTGTACCCCTTTTCTGTGTTAGCTATTCTTACTTTGTGAACTTCTTGCCTTATTAATATTGCTTTGCACATTATTTTAAATCAGATAGGTAAATCCCAAAAACCTGATCCTATTAATATCATTAATATTAAAATTGATCAAGGTGGATCACGTTCTATTTACAGAGCCAAATATAAAAAATAAAACAAACATTTTGATATTTAAATTCGTTGGATAGCCATTTCTATGAGGAAATCCTCACTTCTTCAGCAACGGTGAAACCAAAATTTTATTTATTCAAATGCAAATGTTTTAAAAGATTTTATACAGGTAGAAGTCCAAAAAAAAGTCATTCATACACAGGAAAATAAAATGGGGTGGGATTAACAATTTTGAATGTAAGGAAGTAAAAAGGTGAAAGCAGATATCTATGTCTCAGATTAGAAGACTTAACCCTACCCCATACAAGAGCCAGGAGTTTAAAAGTTAAAATTTAGCTATGTCAGAGGGATAGAAGTGGGAGAGGGAACAGAAAGGAAAAGAGGTGGTTGACTGGGAAGTAACATTTCATTTTCAAATTCTGTTCTTTTTAAACTGAGGCACCATGAAGTATTTGAGTGGTAACTAGCTAACACTTCTACCAGATGTACAAGTTGTTAATTGGGCTTGTTTCAACCTCAGAAGAGCCTAAAAAGAATCAATATTGACAAATAAACACATATTTTGTATGTCTTTATTCATCTCTGTCTGAAAAAAGACATTTTCAGTAAAAACGGATATACAAGTCTATGCCAGGAGAAAGGGTTAACATGTGCCTCATCCATTCTTTAATATCAAAGGAAAACAAATTAACAAAAAAACAAAAAAAACTTTCATCCTACAACAGAAGGTAAGGAGAATTGAATAACTATAATTCTAGGTAATAAATAAAAAAATTAAGAGGTGATGAGCATGCATAAGAAGAAAAACGTCTTTAATTCCACTTTCTTAATTGTATTTTGAAAAGAAAGAAACAAATATTTCTAGACCAAGAAACTGTCCAATCATGCCTTTAAAAAAAGGCAAATCCATTGAATACAGTAGTTCGAGAAGGATGTGTCTGTAGTTGAAGGCAGGCATATTGTCCTTCTTTTGAAGAAGAAGAAATTTGAGATTTATCCCCTGGTTTCTTCTAAATAATTTGATTTTATATATTCTCTTAGTGGCATTATTACCGTCTACATGATCATTTCAATATGATAATGCAGACAATTACTAAGTGAAATAAATTGAGGAAACAGTAAATAAGGATAGTCAGGAAAGACTTTCAAACAACCCTTTATTTCACTTAAAGTCTCAAAGTTATTTGTTCACTGCTGTAGCCTGGAATTGAACTCACAATTCTTTGGGTCAAGTCACTGGAACTAACCAACAACTATATCCACTAGGCCATGTGTCTTTGAGACATAAGTAGATGAATTTCTGGGTCTTATAAATCAATAACTATAATTTTTTTTACACCAAAGTTCATATTGTAATCTTTGACACTAATGATTTTTTTTTTCTAGCATTCCATATTATTGATCCCCAAATTATATTCATTTTTATGCTTCATCAGCTTAGATTTTTGTGCATATGTGCTAATTCTTTAATATTACAGTTTCTAGTGGTGTTTTCTGGCAATTATTTCAACTTCTTCCTCTGTATATGGTCAGCTATGGCTGATTTCTCTTTCTCCCCCTCATGTTATAGCCTTGTGATGCTTTTTAACTGAGCAGTTTCATGGTGACTTAAAAGTTTTCTGAGGACATCATTATAATGTCCTCACTCATCAGGGTTGACTATATATATATATATATATATATAGTCAACCCTGATACATATAGTCAATGTATGTATGTGTGTGCATATATATATATATATATATATACACACACACACACACACACACACACACACTTATTTGAGCAGTAACCTTTCTTTCAAACATCTTTTATTAAATACAGCTGACAAGAAAGAATTTTCCAAACCAAAAAGCAGCCTTACCTTGAGGGGGTGGCCCATTTCTTCTGTATATTTCTTTCCACAGCTACATGGAATGGCATACACACAGTCCTTAGTTTTGATCTCTATTGGAGGTCTTGCTCGGGAGAGGTATCTGCGAAGTGTCGTCCTGATGTTTTATGAATCACAGATCCTTTCTAAATTCTTCGATAACCTCTTTACATAGGGAGAGACAGAGGCTGTTTTCAGATTTATCCTACTAATTCACCGTCCGACGTGTATGTTGGAGCTGTTGTCATGTATATTGAGTAATTGTTACGTTGTAGGGTACTGCTTATTCTGACCATTTCCTTTTCATATGACTTTGGAGTGCCACTTATGACTTTTGCTTGTTATTGCAGGCAGCGGACGATCACTTTTTTACATTGTATGGGTGGTGGGAGTTGAAGTTGAGGTATTATCCGGTGAATGTTGGCTTGCGACTGAAACATTGTAAACATGGCAATGAAGATGAGGACAATGGTTCGAACAATGTAAATGCTACCTCATCTTAGATGTATAGACAAATAGTGAAGGACAATAACCGTTTTCAAAGAGACAGACAATAATGATTGATGTCACTTTTAAGTTATTTTGAAGATCTTTGTTGAAAGGAAAGCAATTTGCAAGATTTACAGTGTTTGGACTGTTGTCCCCATCTTTATTCTCATATTTACAAAGTTTTGGCTGTTCAGTTTAAATTTTAGACCAAACCCTTTTGGGGGCTGGGCGGGGGGTAGCAGATCGTTCTCATTCTACATGCCAGGACTTTTTTGTTCTTTTAACTTCACTTGAACTCAAGTTTTTGTTTCTTCTACTGTGGCCAGCTATTGAACTCACAACTCTTTGGGTTCAGTCACTTTTGGAATCATTCTACCAACTGGGCCATGTGTCTTTGGGTATATCAATGACTGAATTTTAAAGGAAATTCACTGATGGCACATCAAATTAGAACAATCTACCCCTGTGGAGTAAATAAAAGATTCAGTTCAAAATTCCCATGTATATCATCTGAAGAATCCCAGAGTGTACAATTGCTGGTATATTGCAAATAAAGATGAGGGCAACAATCCGAAGAATGTAAATAGTCACAATACTTCTTCTGAGAAATATAGAACATGACAGAAGAAACAATTAGAATAGAATTTATAGTTAGCAATTTCAACAGTAAAAATGTTGAGATCTAGTTGCCAATCAAGTCAGTTAAGTGCCATATGTGATTTACGCTTGGGTGATCATGTCTTGAATTCTAACTAGGCTCTTCAATTTCTTGTTTCGAGCCAATATTCAATGCACCACAACACACATCCAAAACAACTATTGAGGTTTTGTTTACATATGGGACCAAAACCCACACATGGACAGTGGTGAGCCTGTGAAAACAATAGGAATTTAGATGTAGTCACCAAACATGACAATCCCATACCAAACATCAACAGTGTGACCTGCAAATTATATGAGAAAAAGATTTTGGCAAAGTTTAATCTTTGTCCATACGAAAGAATGGTGTTTTAAAAGACAGTTTTCTTGTTGGCACTGTTATTGCAAGGCCCTCGTGGCAATGTTTATAAACAAAATTATAAAAAATATGTGAATCAAGAAAGTAATAAGAACCTAGTGTCGGAAAAATGATAAGTAATATTACATTAAAATTGATTCACATATTGGGGGCGGGGATTGAATTAATCTTTTATCAATTCTCTAATATTTAATCAGGCAGCATATTGTTTCTTGTATCAATGCAAAATATGAAGACTTTTGCATGATATAAGGATAATATCAAGTAGGAAAAGAAATGGCAAAATTAAAGCTTATATGCTAAATGAATAAGTTGTAAAAATTGTTAACTCTTTTGCTGCAGAACGGAAAGAAATATTATTTGTACTGCAAACAAGATTTTGCAGAGCCCTTCAAACCTGGGTAAAAAAAGAAGAAAGAAAAACGCAAAACATCAGGAATTTAAACAAATAACTATTAATAAATATATTAACAAAACATGTTACAGAAAAATAAGGAAAGAAATGAACTTTGTCATTATGTCAGTGATAGTTCAACACAATCTTCAGCTAAAGTACTTACATGCCACATGTTTTATTGGAGAGAGAAGTGCATATTGTTGTACCCAAAGGAAAAAGTGGAAAATTACATCCAAGATTTCAGTCTTGTCAAGTTCTAATCACCACAATTCACATAAATTATATATTAAAGTAAAAAAAGAAACAATGCAAAAGTTTAAAAAGCATCCACCTTTTTATGCAGTGAAACATACCTTAATTTCATCTGGCAGGCGAAGAGTTATGAAGAGAGAGGTAAGGAGTGGGTGAAGTAATTTTTACACGTTAGGTTAGCGAGTATTCTAAGTACTATTTTTTGAAATCCTCAAATGTGTATATAAAGAATAATTTTTTGTTTGGTCAATGAAAGAGTTAAAAATTCTATTTACCCATTTAGTTCCATGAGGTTCTCTTTCAGGTTTTAGTTGGTCAGCAACTTTTAGCAGAAATTTGCATGGATTGGTCAGAGACCAAGATTTGTTAGAGCATTCTTTGTTCTGTAGAAATATCTTTTGTGAGAGGGAAGAAAATTCTGCTGCTTTTGCTGAAACTAGGCTTCAGCTGTTTTTGTTGTTGACAATATGATCAGTAAGTAGAAATTTGTGGTGATTTTCAAGGTTTTTTTTTTTTTTTAAATAATTGTTACACATTTTATAACTGGTGGGTAAATTCATCATTTCATAAATCTTGGAAAAAAGTGTTTAATTCTTCAACATGAAAGCTACTTTTAGTTTAGTGGATTACCAAATTCTGTTGATACCAATTGGCTGTCCTGGTTTGGAGAGTTTTTAGAGTTAGAGTTTTAGAGCTACCATTGAAATTGTATCCATATCAGTCATGTTTTCCACAGCAGATTAGTAACTCGAGATGAAATCTAGGTTCACCACATCAAAGCAAAGTGGAAACACTTTGGTTTTCTATTCCCGAAGTTCAAGCAGAGAGCTTTTTTGGCAAATTGATGGGTTGTTTTTCAGGATTCTGAAGGCATAATCATGATAGACTACCTGGAAAAAGAAAAAAAGTATTAATGAACAGTACTATGCATCAGAATTAAGACAACTGAAGGAAGCAATCAGTTCAAAATGCTAAAGGCAGGTGTGATCTTGCACCAAGATAGTGAGCCTGTTTACACTGCTCAGGTTGCAGTCACTGAATCAGCCAACTGTGGCTTTGAATTGCTACTCCATTGTTCTTACTCACCAGACTTAGCTCCATCTGACTTCTTTCTATTTCGTAAACTATAATCCCACCTGCATAGTCACCATTTTGGAAACAATGAGATCATATATGGTGTGCAGTTTTTGGAGGACCAGGAAGCCACTTCCTTCTGTGATGGGATTGCAATGCTTGAGCATCCTTGAACCAAGTGCCTTGATTTTAAAGGGAACTATATTGAAAAACTGTCTTTTTTACCCAACATTTTCTGGGTAAGGCTTAGAACTTTTTGAACAGCCCTTGTAAATAAATAAAACTGAGAAAGCTATTATTCAGTTCTCACTAGATGACATGGCTCCCAGTAAAGAGGTTGGCTTGATTTCACTTACCACAAAACTCTTTAGGTAAGTGGCTAACTCTAGTACCTCCCCAAACCAGGACAGTGAACATGTACTCAAATATATATAATTTGGTAACCCAGACACTAAAAGAAGCTTTCACATTGAAGAATTCTGCCACCCCCATTTTTAAATTTATTGAATGAATTTACTCAATGTTCAGTTTTAAAGAGCAGTTACTAATGTACAGATTTTGCATCAAGCACTTTCCAGGACATCACATTACCCAGTAAGTACTTTATCAATGAGCTAAGGTGTATGTCCCACAGCCTCACCTGAGCAAAAACAACTACAGAAATATGTTAAGCCAGAAAAATCTAAGTCATCCAAGTATAGAAAGGAATGCAATATGGAAACCAGTAATAAGGAATGCTAGTGAAAAACAATTACAAATAAGATTGTAATATGAGCTCTGGTAAAAAATATAAAATGCTTAATGAGACATTAGATTTATAAGCACCAAAGATTCATACACTGATGTCCTCAAGGATGCATGGCCCAGTGGATAAGTGTTGGTTGAATCTAGTGACTTAGTTGTGAGTCCAATACCTGGCTATAGCAGAGGTGAACAAAAACTTAGAGTTGAGTTAAATAGAGATAAGGCATAGAAAAATGTAGTGATTTTAAATTCCAATTTCAATCACCAATTGAAACATTGTGAATATGGCAACAAAGATGAGGACAACAGTCTGAACAATGTAAATAATTCATCCTTGTTATGTTGCTTCTAGAACATTACATTTAATTGCCTCATTGAAAAATAGATAACTAGGTGTTCTTCCAGAATAGATAACCAGTTTGAATAAACCTATGTCAGAAACTAGATGCTAGATCAGGAAATATTCAGACAATAATAGTTATTTTATTGGTCAGGTTGCAATTCACCAAAACATACTTGAGACTTGGTTTTCCATACTTGTTCAATCATAATTCGGTTAAGTAATTATCAAATACTTTCCAACATAAAATATTTTGGCATACTTGGTATATAAATTTGAAAACTAAAGTTGTAGCTGTTATAATCCAACATGATTATAACATCTTTTATAAACCATTAGGGTCATAAGAGTACCATGTGTAGCAGAAGTGATACCAAGTTTCAAATCTGTACATGCTTGGAGCTATGAATGACAGAAGTTTGTTGAAAGCTTTGTTTAGCAAAATGTAAAAAGTGAAATGAAATTTTAAGATGTTCTCATGATAACACTATTGAAAGATACACATCTGATATTTCAAATTTATCAATGAATCTAATCAAGAAATACTTGTGACTTTTTCCTGACTTTTTTTGAGGATTTACCAGTGATCACTGGTTGTAGTGATGGGTCATGGATTTTCCAGAATATTTGTTTTCAAAGCCTTTCCAGATTACTGAGGTTTTTCTAAACTAGAGTTGGTCAAATTGGTTGAAACACTAAATATGAATTTATGTAAGTAATGGAATGAAATTCTGCTGAATCATTTCAATTTTGTCAGAACCATTATTCAATCATCACTCAATCATGTTCAGTATTCTTCAAACATTTGTTTTTCTAATGCATGTTTGCTTCTTAAAATCACAATCTGTACAGAATTTCATTTTTTTTTCTTTGCTTTATATCACAAACTATTACCAAGACAATAATTTTCACAAATATTATACACTTATGCACCACACATTAGTTTTTTCTTTTTTCAATAAATATATTTCTACTCAATTCACAAGAATGATTTCTCTCCCATGTGTAGATATACAAGTCTTTTCAAGTTGATACAAACTTGATCAAAATGAGGCTTATGTCTTAGCATGTTTATTTTAAAATGAGAAAATTTGTAACAAAAATACTGATTAAGACACAGCTTTATAACTAGAATGTGTTTGCTGCTGAAAATTCCTTGAAAATACAGATCCATATCATTCACAAGACTATGGTGTCTCTCCAGTGAGCAGATATACAAGACTCTTCAAAGTATCTAAAAAGGGTGTATTACAAGAAGTTTCTTTCCAACTTGTGATGTTTTCAAAAATGATTCACACACTTCACAAGCTTTAACCTAGTGTGCTTGAACATTTGGTAGCAAACATATTAGCAAAAGTATCCTGACATGTATTACAATAATAAGTTCTCTCTCCAGTGTATGTTTTAATATAGAACCTACCAAAACCAGATTTGTCGGAAAATTCAAAAGATTATAGTTTTTCATCAGTGCTTGCATATGTGTATCATATATGACAAGTCTGGAAACAGTAATTCAAATACTTGAAATGAGTATGGTTTCTTTTCAGTGTATGCTTACATGTGGCTCATTAGGGTTGACATGGCGTAAAATGTAAACAAGGAAATTTCATAAGATTGGTCCTCTGATATGATGAGTCACAAAGCATGAATTAAATATGATTAAACATATTCACAAAATTAGTATGAATATCATTTCTATCCAGTGTGTTTGTGCATATGGCTCACTAAATATGACTTTCGTGAAAATGCAGATTCACAAACTTCACAAGAATATGGTTTCTCTCCAGTGTGTGTTCGCATATGGCACTTCAAATATGACTTGTCTGAAAATGCAGATCCACAAACTTCACAAGAATATGGTTTCTCTCCCGTGTGTGTTTGTTTATGGTGCTCCAAAGATGACTTCCATGAAAATGCAGTGCCACAAAGTTCACAAGAATATGGTTTCTCTCCGGTATGTGTTCGCATATGGCGTTTCAAATGTGATTTCATTGAAAAAGCAGATCCACAAACTTCACAAGAATATGGTCTATCTCCAGTGTGTGTTAGCTTATGGCGTTCCAAATTTGACTTCATTGAAAATGCAGATTCACAATCATCACAGGAATATGGTTTCTCTCCAGTATGTGTTTGCATATGTCGTTTCATATGTGACTTCCGTAAAAATGCAAATCCACAAACTTCACAAGAATATGGCTTCTCTCCGGTGTGTATTTGCAAATGGCGCGTCAAATGCGAATTTCGTGAAAAAGCAGATCCACAAATCTCACAAGAATATGGTTTCTCTTTCATAGGTGTTTGCATATGACCTACCAAATTTGTTGATTCATCCGATTGACAAGAATATGGTTTTACTTGCTTGTGCTTACACTTATGTCTTACTAAATGTGATCTACTTGAAAATACAGATCCACAAAATTCACATGAGTATTGTTTATCTTCACTGTGTGTTTCCATATTGTTAATTAAATATGACTAAGTAGAAAGATTTGTAAACTTCATAATACAACTTCTATTTTTTATTCATATGTAATACTCCACTTTTGTAACAAAACAAATACACATATTAAAGTACATTTTTGCCACTTAATTTTCACTGATTATTTTGAAAATTTAGAGACACAACTTTCACATTAGCATTGAAAAATAATTCTGTTCTTGGTGGAAATTCAAGTCTTGTTTTCTTTCATTTACTTTTCGTATAGTTACAAGTTTTTAAATCATGATTTTATGTAGAGCTGATACATCTGCAAAAAATAAAATAAAGGATATGTTAACAAGGACAGTGAATAATAGATGAAATCAGTTTATATTCTAATATGTACATCTAGCTTTATATTAAGTCCAGCACAATAATCCACCAATCAGAGAAGATCAAACACATTGCTATAGCTGAGTCTTTGAAACAAAATGATTTAATATTAAAATTTTCACCAAAAAAATTCAATGATTTTGATACAAAAAGAAATGTAATTATTTGCATATCTATAAAAATGTCTTTTTCTTTGGATACTAGTACAGTTGAAGAAGTGTTTGCTAATTTTATGTTACAATAATAAACTAAAACTTTAAATATTACTTTCTTAAAGAGTGTACACTGAGAAAAAATTAACTAAATGTTTATAGTAGCCTGACATGAAAAATGTCATACATCTACACAAATGAACCAAAAATGCACGTCAACCATTGTAAGCAAGCAGGTTATACCAAAAGAAGCAAATCTAAAAGACCATTTTTCTAAATGTCTACTTTGACAGGCTGACCTTCACTAAAGCAATAAAACTAATATTCCTTCAGTTTTCATAAAATGCAATGGCGTTTAGAGCAGAAGATTTAGTGTCACAACTTAATAAAATCCAGTGGTATAATCAATCATTTCTGAAACAAAATCAAATATCATTTCATTTCAAACAGGTGAGTAATATTTTATTGGGAACTCAATGCATGCAAATTTGCTTCTTGTTTGATAATTACACTCTAATGAGACAAAATTAATCTGAAGTGGTTTAGTTTGTTTAACGGCTTATTAAATCTATGTGCTCTGCCATAACATAACTGTGACCACAGTAGATAAAAATAAAATCTTTGATGCTCCAAAGAGATAATTTGACAGAGATTGCTAAGTTAACTGAAATTGCTGCCCAAAATCATAAGGTCAATAAAAATAAAGAAATAATATAATCTTTCGTGTTGTTAAGACTCAACCATTTGAAATCATGTTTTACACTAAATAGTACAAAGGTTCCATCATAATCTGGGATGTTGTCTCCTTTCAAGGTGCAATGCAGCTAGTTTATACAGGGGCAGCAAACCATGGATTTTAATTTTTCAAAATTTCATAAAATTAAGTGGTAGCAAAAAATATAAAAACTAAAAATATTTTTACCATATATTTTTATTAAAAAGAAATTCTGAAAAAAATTTGTTCATTTGTGAATAAGTCTTGAAAATTTCATTAATGTTGGAAATTAAAATAATAAAAAAACATCTTTGTTGGATTTCATGAGGAGAGTGTGCTATCTGAATCTAATAACCCAAAGTTTATTTCTGTTATGTAGATGACACCTTTTGTCGCTTAATGATGAGATTGAAGTGGTTCATTTCCTTTCATTCCTTAATAATATGCATCCAGCTTTAAAATTTACACAATGAAAAGAGATTAATTCTTCTCTTCCTTTTCTTGATATTTTCCTCTAGTTTTCTTACTTCAGTTTACTGAAAACCGACATTTACTGGTTTGTATACCAGGTGGAATTCTTTTTCTTTCCAAAAACATAAAATTAACCTAATTAAAACCCTTACTCATGGGGCCTTGAGGATTTGCTCTAAAACTAAGTTGGATGATGAACTCCGGTTTATTACCACCACTCTCTGTAATAATGCCTATTCAATAGATATTGTCCAATCAATAATTAGGAATAAGGTAAAGAAGTTCAATAAAGTGAAACCAGCTATGGTACAAAGATGTTTTATGTACCCACACTTCCCTTGGATGGGTTCTGTCAGTGATAGATTTGAGTGGGTTTCTGTTGCAGTTGAACACTGTTACTTTGCTGCTGACACTCATGTAGTTTTTTCTGCTAAACCTGTCTTTTCTTCTATATGGAAGGATGTTCTCCCCACCACATAATAATAGTTCCCTGATTTATTTGTTTAAATGTAGTTGTAAATTGGACTACAAGGGGAGAAATACTGAAAGACTATATACCAGAATTAAACAACGTACCTACAAAACTCTGTAATTTGAACCATTCTTCATCAGACATGCTGACCAACACATATGGGTTTCCTATTGCAGAACACCTTATAAATAACCATAATTGTGTCACTAATTTTAGTGTAGACACATTTTTCATCTTAAGTACATCTCACTCAACTTACCACCTCAAAGTGTTGGAGGCCTTCTATATATTTAACCGTTAAAGCCCTCACTGTGTAAACATAAGGAGCATATATTTGGCCTTCAACTCATTTAAGAATTATTTTTTCTTTCTAGATCTTGTCCATTTTCTTAAAACAATAATTATTTCTTTATTAACCTCAATTTAGCTCGGTTGAACAAGGTTTGAAACCAGTTAGCTAATCCATTTTTCAATTTTAGTTTTTAAATATTATCATCATGAGTGTTAATAATAAATATTTTTTGTCAATTTATTGCGATTATATGTGGGAAAATTGTATATTTCTAAATTTTTGGCACAGTGAATTGCAAAATCCTCATTTTCTGAAAACTGATGCACAACTGTCCCAACCATACTGTGCAGTCAACAAAATCAAACACAATGTGCATACACTAAATTAAAAATATGAAATAGCAACAGCTTACATATTGCACAGTGTGTGTGTATATATATATCTATATATATATATATAAATATAAAGGAAAGCTCAACACATCATTTAGATTGGTTATAAATTATAATTCATTTCTATGAACTAAATTAGCTCATTTCATCAGACCACACTATATTCATTCCATTCGGTATAAATATTTTACCGGAATAAACATTTTTTTAAAATGTAATGGTAAACAAGTAACATGATTTAAAATAGAGACCTTAGCTTTATCTCAGTTGGGGATCCCTAGACCAGTCAAAAAGAGGTCATCATTCTTGGATAGTGACCATAAACTCATTACAAGCCCACTCACAAGTGCATAAATACATATAACCCTACATATTAATACAATCATGTATACTAATATCCACATACACATACAAATGCACCTGTGCATATACTTATGTGTCCTTATTTGGAAAGCCACTCATAAATTGAAAAAAAAAAAAAGAAACTAGAAGGCAGAAAAACACAAATTTTCAATATACTGATGAACAGACTAAAGAAAAGAGAAGATAATGGTAATTAATTTTGTTTTGTTTGCTGGAAAGGTAAAATGAAAGGATTGTCTGGTTTAAGTCAAGACTGAGATTAAGTTACAGCATATTCTAAAAACCTCCCAAAAACAAATAAATATTTTTACACCCACTGAAAATGAGCAGCTGCCTTAAAAAAAATTTTATGATCATTGAATAAAAAGGGACCACTGGGAGCAAAATTCAGTTCATTGATAAGGATTAACTTCCAGAACAAACAGACTTTTAAAAAAAATGCTAAAAGAATAGTAATTAAATTTTTTGTCTGTCGAAATGTGATAAATGCCTAAGAATCAAGGGATTGTCACTTGTTGTTTTCATACCAGGTGTGAAAATGAACATACACACAAGGGTGCAATAAGAATGAATTTTGGAGCAATAATTAAAATTTGGCTGTTTGGGCTGGACCATGCCTCTATGCACCTTGGCAATGATAGTGAGAGATACTCACACAAAGCAGGAAGATGTGTTTGATCAGGTAACCAAAGGAAGGAGAGAACTGTGGTAAAATTCTAAAGAGAGGAGGACTTTTTCCATATTTGGACACTTGCAAGAGAAGCCCTGATTGTTGTTTAGGGAATGCTGGCATTCCCAAAGCAAATCATGCCCCACCACAACCCTTGGGCAAACCTTGTCCATAAAAAGAACAGAACACAGTGCAGAGTCTGTCTGGCTGACCACCAAGACAGGCAGTTTAGCTGGATGAAGAGATGACAAAACCAGTGTGTGCAAACCAGAAAGATTCACCGATGGGCCTTGTCGGTTCATTGCACCTGGGGTGGCCATCTTCTGCTAGAGAGATTTTATATGAAGAAATAAAGTCAGACACATGGTAGAGACCAGACCAAAGAAACATGGTGGTGACAGACTGGATATACCTGGCAGAGACAAAATTCACAAGTGCATTTGACAGCAGAAGTGAAGAGTGAAACAGGAGATAGAGAGAGGGTGCAGACCAAAGAGAAAGCGATGAGACCACCAGTCCAGCTGATCTGCAGTGACACACACACATGCATATGTATATATAATGATGCCAATTCCACAAATGGAGAGGATAATTCAAAAAGATCTAGTTAATGTAAAATATTAAGAGATAGATCAGTATAGAGAGCTCAATGGATATTATCCATAGCAATATGATTTACTGTATTGAGGAAAACTCAATACATCATCTAAAGTAGTTATAAACTCTAATTTATTGCAATGGGTGAGTATAAATTCTGATTTCATTTGGATTAATTTTCTCAGAACATTTAAAAAATTTCAAAAATGAGGAATCCAAGTAATATGACACAGAATATAGATTTTTAGTGTTATTTTGTTAGGGTCATAGAAAATTCATGTATTAAGTACAAAACAAGTCATCATAAATCAAGTACACACACACACACACACACACACACGTACCATATAAACACACACACACAGACATCCACCTATATATACATATAAGTATGTTATGAATATATCAATTCTCGTATTCACACACTCACCTATGAAAACCACATATGCATGCATATACACAAAATTAATACAAGCGCATATATACACAAGCAAATAAACTACACACAAAAAAAACTACATTTAATTTCATACATAAGACAAAGTAGTTGTACACATATACAGGAATATATATCAAATACATAGAAAAATTCAATCACAATTTCCTCAATACACAAAATTACCAAAGAATAATTAACAGAAAATGAAAGTGAACCTGCATGTACAATAAAGTGGGGAGTATATATTTTAATTCATTCATTTAAACATTATTTTTAATGGATACTTGTATTTAAGTACATACTCTATTTTTTAGAATTAAACAGTATATGTGTTTATATCTACTGGACGGAATAATCAGAAACCTTGTTTTCCTAACAATATTTCTCAAATATGAGTATTCATTAAAAAATCAAGTATAAAAATTATGTTGGATTTAATCCATTCTGTAATGCATTTCATATTTACAAAAATAGGGTTTGTTCGAATAAGAAAAATTGGTATTGGTGAAAAAGTGTGAGATGTCATGAACTTTTCCTTACACTCAGTAAAATACAAATGAAAAAAGAAAAAGAGTTTCTTATGCTTTATATAAAACACCAGCAATTTTTATGGACTCCAAAAAATACATAAATCAAACACAATTTAAGCAGTTTTCCAGGAAAAAAAATCTGAATATATTCATGTCCCAAACCCCAGTCATCTTAAATTATGACCCATTGTAACAGGGCTGGCCTGCCCCACAAGCAGACTGAGCAACCTAATAAATAAAATATTACAACCATACACCACAAAAATAAAAAGCTACATTAGAGACAACAAATATTTCCTCAGCTTCATAACATTAGAAAGTAGATCCAGGTACACTCATAGTAACATCTGATGCAAACATACCCCATGAACTAGGTAAACAGGCCATTGCATTTTGGGTTAAAAAACATCCAGAAATACTTCCCACACACTTCAAAAAAGAATTTATTATACAGAGTATAAAACTAATCTTAGACAAGATTTAACAACCAAAACTATATTCAAACAACAGGTACCATGATGGGGACAAAAATGGCACCAACTTATGCAACACTCACACTAGCATATCTAGAAGAAAACCTATACAACCAAATAGAACATAAATATGGGGAAGACATAAAAACAGAATTCCCTAAATCATGAAAAAGATATCGATGATTGTTTTACCTTTTGCAGATCAACATGGGGAGTCATAAATAAACTATACAATCTACTCCAAAAATTACACCCCAAAAATTAAGTTCAAACTAGAATATAGCTATAATGAATTGCCATTTCTAGACATACTCATAAAAAACAAAAACAATTACATCATAACAGACATTTACCATAAACCCAGACACCCAACAATAGCTTAATTTCAATAGTCTAAAATCTATCCGTTACTTTCTAGCATGACAAATTTGCATATAGTAGCTGACAATCCTCTTTGTAAAATATGCCTAGAGGAACTACAAAAAACACTGCAAATAAGAGGATACCTCACTCCTCTAATAAAAAAGGGTTTTGAACTGGCATTAGAATCTCTCTGGAATAAAAAAAAACAAAATACTAATAAAAACGAGAAAAGAAATACTAAATACAACTAAAATACTAATCTCATCAAAATTCAAGTAACACACAACACAGGGGGTCACAAAATGCAACAAGAAAAGGTGTGGGGTTGCAACATAATAATAGAAGAAAACCACTTTAAATTCAAAAACACACCTACATTTGAAATAAAAACAAATCTGGAGCTCCAACTCTAAATGTAACACTATTTGGTGCAAAATGATCAACAGATAGAAAAAAAGACACACTAATAAACTGGATAAAGATTTTCTGTTTTGTTAGAAAAAACAAGATCTCAAAAGCCTAAAGAAATTTCTCATGGAGAGGCAGAGTACAAAAGAGGCCATGTGACAAATTTAGACAATTTATTAATAACCCTTCCTTTTGGTACAAGTTATCAAAACACAGGACTGGATAGAGAAATACAAGTTAAAAATTAAAATCATAAAAATTTTTTAATGACTAGCCAAGCAGACAATGAATGAGACTGCCCTATAAACAGGGTTGGAAAGAAGGATTTCTTTGTGAATTAAGAAATTAATGACCTTGATAAGAAATCGAGAGAGACATCTGGCAAACTTCTAACCGGGAACCAAAATTTTCCTTGCATAGAAATTTGAAATAATAAAAATCTAATTAATGACTGCAAGTAAATGTGACCCAAGGCCATAAAATTAAATTAGTCAAAGAAGGACTGGTTGCAAGTGAGCAGAGATGGAAAACTAGGGAAGGTAGAGAAGTTGTTCACACCTTTGAAGAGTGTTGGTTGAGATACCAATGAAGAAAGAAAAGAGCTGATTAGGTGGATAACTGTGACTGCAGTTTACAGAAAGAAAGAAAACCTCGAGTTGAAAAAGATAATTAATCTTCAAAAGCCTGACAACAAAGAAATCTTTATTAAATTAGAGAATTCATCAATTTCCCCAGACTGTTCATTCCCACATCAGTTTTGGGTGGAAATAGTGAGCAGAGATGGAAAACTAGGGAGGGTAGAGAAGTTGTTCACACCTTTGAAGAGTGTTGGTTGAGATACCAATGAAGAAAGAAAAGAGCTGATTGGGTGGATAACTGTGACTGCAGTTTACAGAAAGAAAGAAAACCTCGAATTGAAAAAGATTCGAGGTTTTCTTTCTTTCATTCCCACATCAGTTTTGGATGGAAATCCATATAAGTGAGGGTTTGAAGTGGCCAAAGACATTTGCAGTTGGAGAGGCACAAGAGATTTGTGATTGAGACAAGAGACCGTGCTGCCTGATATCACATGACTGCCTGCCTAAGAAGAACTTCGATTCAAACCCTGTGCCAAACTTAACAGAACCAGCGAAAGTGTTATACTGCAACTTAAGATGTGGGTTGGGATGATAACTGCGTGAAGGAAATAGATAGAATTCAACTGCTGAAACAAACAAGCCTGGACCAAAAATCAAAGATATAAAAATTTCATGAAGATATTTTTTTTTCTTGTGAGTTGCTTAACCTGAATGATACATTTGCAGCAGTTCCTGAAGGTTATTCAACTACACTTGTCTTATGATGAAATCAAATCACAACATGGGATAAGATAGGGTGTAGACCAAAGTGATTGCTTTATTAATCCAGCCCTAGGAATTGGGTAATCTGAAGACTGAAAAGGGAGGAGATGTCACATAAAAACATAATTTATGCTCTGAAATGTAATGAATGGACAAAAATATGAGGGTCATTCAATAAATAAGGTGAATTTTTAAGTATAAGGACCTCTTATACAGATAGAAGCTTACTTTTATTTAAATTTTTTTCCTTTACTTCTTTTTCAAAGAGATTTAATTTTTTTTGCAGATTGAAAAAAAAAAACAACTTTGAGAGTTTTGTAGATTAACAAAAAATGGCCGACCAAGAAGCATGCTCCAAGATTGAACAGAGGTCAGTTATCTAGTTTTTGGTTGCTGAAGAGTGCAAACCAGTTGAAATTCATAGGAGAATGTCAACTGTGCATGGTGCCACATGTTTCAGTCAAATAAATGTCTACAAGTGAGCTAAATTGTTTAAAGAAGGATGGAGCAGTTGAGGATGAAGACAGGCCTGTGAGGCCTACAGAAGTGGTCTCCTGAGGTGATCAAATCAGTCAATGACCTCATTCAGTCTGACAGAAAGGTGACAGTGGATGACATTGCAAGGAGTTTGAGCCTATCTGTTGGGACAGCACGCAAAATTGTCCATGATGACCTTGCCTACTCAAAGGTCAGCTGCCGGTGGGTGCCAAAGATGCAGACCATCAACAAGCTGGGCTGGGGACTGCTCCCTCATCCCCCTTACAACCTAGGCCTTACCCCTTCAGACTTTCACCTGTTTGGTCCCTTGAAAGTGTTCATGAGAGGCACGAAGTTTGAAAGTGACAATGAAGTCAAAAGTGCTTTGAGTGATTGGATGAGACATCAATCCAAAGATTTTTATGCTGAGGGAATAAGGAAGCTTGTGCACAGGTGGGAAAAGTGTGTTACACTGCTGGGAGACTACGTTGAAAAATAAAAAAAAAGTAAGCTTCTATCTGAGAAGTCCTTATACCGAAAAATTCACCTTATTTATTGAATGACCCTTGTATACAGATATCAAAATATACATAACATCTAAATATGTGTATATAATATAAACGATAATAAACAATATCATATATGTCAATATATATTTATAGCAATATCATGTATATTTGTCATGATAGATGTATCAACATCTTTCTTATGTTATTAATAGGTTTCTTAGTTCAAATTTAAAAGTTTTAAATTTTGTATTAACAACTTTTTTAAGTCACTTTTTTCTTAAGGAATGCCATCTTATTTATTTTAGCAAACACAAAATACACACTTCTCTTTTTCATCTAAATCTGATGAAGCCTTAATTGGTGAAATGCATTATCAAATCTTTCCTCTCTTTTTATACATTTCCATTTATTAAATTGGAAATTTATATATATATATATAACAATTTATTCATTGCAAGCTATATATACATGTACAGATTGCGACAAATAAATTGTATATATTATGTAAATATGAAATAACAATGATGTCTCTTTTTAATAGATATATTTACCATTCCAAATCACCTGAATTCTTTCAGGCAGTTTCCTTAATTAGTGATAGCTGCCATAATACCCACCTTTAATTCAGCTTCGGTGTTACAAAAGGTTTTTTTATCATCACTCACTCAACTGTGCTCTAAGCAGGGATCAGTGTTTATTTAAGGTGTTAGCAACTTGACTGAGCAATAGAAGTTAATCTAATTTTATTTCTATGGTGGACACATCCGTGAAAATTACTTGACAAATATAACCTGTGTCATTTTTATGTAATGTTTAACTATGCAATAATCTTAAAAAATTAGGAAAATTTTCACCATAATATGTTTTATTGAATGTTAGGTAATTTGTCTTTAAATTTCCTTAAGTTATTACTTTTATTATCTGGTAATGTCTATTATAGATTCCAGTATTTACAAAAATCAACATGCTTATATACATACACTAAAAAAAAAATTCAAGATTCTTTTGAAAATATTGAAAGGCTGATGAACTGTAGTAAGCTTTGGCATATATAATTTGTAAATTAAAGAGTTTTTACTTAATAACAATATCACCTAACCTATACACATTAATTCAGAAATTTAAAAGAAACTTTATTTATTTAATTTTTTAAAGGCAATAATGTCCAAAATATATCTTCTTTTTCATAAAAGTTTTTCAAACTAAATGTTTTAGTTTTATTGCTTTTTTATTTTACAATTCAGAGCAGACTTTTAGTAAAAAAACATTGATGATTTAAATTCTCCATGAATTTCTGCTTTTAAGTAATATAAATATTAGATACCTCCACTCATTTTCAATATCTAAATTTTAAATTGAATTTTTAAAAATAAAAATATTTTCTTGAAATTTTGTAGTTTTAAGTGAAAGCTAAATGATTAAATTTACTATCTCCAGTGAGCAAAATACTCTGGCGTATTTCAGACAGAATCTATTTTCCAAATGTTTTTTTTATCTTTCAATTTTTCAGCCATTTTAAGTGATCAACATATTTGTAAACAAAAGTTAATTCTTCATTTTAAAAATTTTGCAAAAATAAACATTTTTGTGACAATCTGTAACATTATCTTTACAAAATTAGCAAATTTAATGTTAAATTAATCTGATTTACACAAGTATTACTTATTTATAGCATGAAATTTAAAATAAAACTATTTCTTAATCATAGAGTTGAACTTTTTGACCTTTCCCCATATTTGAAATGTAATAACGACACAACAAATGCAAGATAAGTGTATGAAGATCAAACGTGACATAATTGTACACATTTGTACTAAACTTTTTAATTTTCGATTACTAAATATATTATTCGCTTAATAAGTTTTTAAACTCCAACAAATCTTTGAAGTATTTTTGAAATATTTTTGAAACTTTATAAATTATTATAATAAAAAATGAAAACAATTCCTTTAAAATTTCATTATTAATCGAAAAAATTTTTTTCTTCAGACTATAATGTCCTTAATTTTTATTAATTATTTAAACAATTAAAAGCTTATTAAATTAAATAATGTCATAGTTATATTGCATTTTTTATTTTACTATTAAGAGCAGATTTTTGGAAATAGAGGCAAAATTTTTCAAAAAAAATAAATGATTTACATTCCCCAATGAGTCCTGCATTTAATAAAACCAATTTTTGCAACAAAATTTAATTTTTTAAACTTTCATGAATTTACATGAAGGTGGTAACAGATATTTTGAACAAGATTTTTTAAAATAATAATTTCAAAATTAATTCATTTGTGAATAGGTCCTGAAAGTTTCATTAAAATCCAACAATTATATGATTTTTGCAAGAATTTCCAAATTAAGGTGTTTGTCACTGCAAAAAAAACGAGTTAACATTTACATTTTCCACTTGAAACTCTCGTAACGATTTGCTTACTGGCTAACTAAAATAAAACAAGATTTTTTTACCAAAAAAAGAAGGGATTAAAAAATTAAAGAAATACTTTCAACTTTCCTCTTAATAATAATATAAAGAAACATATTGATGGAAAAAGTTTGTTTTTATTAAGTATTAATAAAAAAAATTTTATACTAGGCTGTTATTCTTAACATCATGCAAAGGAGGCAGAAAATGATATCAAGACATGGAATGGAGTGCAGGGAACTACACAAGGAAATAATGAAAAATGCAGACAGGCTAAAGAGGAATGGCTCAATGACAAATGTGCAGAAGTAGAGAGACTGAGCAGGCATCGCAAAGTAGACATGCCTAAAGAAATAAAAGAACGACAGAAAAAAAAAACCTGCTCTTAAAACAGGATATATAAAATCCAAGGATGGAACAATCATATTGGAGAAAGAGGAAATACTCCAGCGATAGGAAGAATATATAAAAGATCTTTTCCATGACAAGAGAGAGCAACCGATAACACACAAAGGCGGGCTGGAAATATTAAAGTCTGAAGTGGAATCTGCAATAGCCAAACTGAATAGAAACAAAGCAGCTGGACTAGACGGCATAGTCATAGAGCTGTTAATAGCCCTGGAAAAATTTGGCATAGAAAAAATTACAGAAATAATAAATTAAATTTATAATAGTGGTGTAATACTAGATGACTTCAACAAGTCAATCTTCATAGCACTGCCTAAGAAGCCAGGAGCAAAACGAATGCAAACTCCATAGAACCATCAGTTTAATGAGCCATATAACAAAACTGATTGTCCGAATCCTGATGAATAGAGCGAGAAGCAGAATCAGGCCAGAGATAGGATAAGAACAGTGCAGTTTTGTCAAAGACACTGTAACAAAGAATGCCATATTTATGATTAGGATGCTCTCTTAAAGGGCAATACAAATGAAGAAGGACTTGTACCTATGTTTTATTGATTATGCAAAGGCATTTGACAAAATACACAACAAAGAATTGATGGAGATGCTTGGCAGCCTCGACATATTTAAGAAAGACCTAAGAGTAATCAAGAATCTCTACTGGCAGCAGACTGTCTGCATACGAACAGGTAATGAATTCAGCAGATATACAAAGATTGAAAATGGCGTAAGACAAGGATGTGTCTTTTCACCAGATTTATTCAACTTGTACAGCGTGACTATTCTGAGAACCCTAGAAGTTATGCCAGGATTCGTCATCAGAGGCCACATTTTAAACAGTATAAGGTATGTAGATGATACAGTGCTGATAGCAGACACAGAAAGGAAACTACAAGACCTCCTACAGATAGTAGCTGTAGAGAGTGACAAGAAAGGACTACAAATAAACTGCAAGAAAACCAAATGCATGGTCATCAGCAAAAAGGACAGCCCACAGGCAGGGGATACTAAAATCAATCAGGCATGGCGAAAGAAGCATTCCAGAAGTTGAGTAAAGTATTAAGAAACAGGACAATTTTGCTAGAAATAAAGAAGAGAGTACTGGATTGCTATGTGATGTCAGTTCTTCAATATGGCAGTGAATGTTGGACAATATCTTCAAAGATGAAGGAAATACTTGAAGCAGCTGAATTGTGGTTCTACAGAAGGATGCTACGAATGTAATGGATCGAGCATGTGAGCAATGATGAGGTTTTAGAAAGGATGGAAACAAAAAGGAAATTAATATTGAGCATCAGGAAGAGACAGCTAAAGTTTCTGGGACATGCAATGAGGAAGGAGTGCTTGGAGAACCTGATACTAACAGGCCGGATAGAAGGAAAAAGAGACAGGAGAAAGTAGCGGATAACATATTTGAAAAACCTGATCAGGTGAATGACAGAACAAGGGTTGTGTGGTGTAACAGGAGAAAGCGTCATAAGAGCCACTAGGGATAGGGAGATGTGGAAAGCCATGATAGCCTACGTCCTGAAAGGACAGGGCACATAAAAGATGTGGAGGAACCTAAGATTAACTGGTACAGAAATTATTTTCTTGAAATTTCAGAAAATTAAATAAGTGTGTGTGTGTGTGTGTGGAGGTGTGACAACATAATGTTTTTATCAAGATTTTCCAAAACGGAATTTCTAAAATAATTTCATTCATTTGTGAAGAAGTCCTGACTGAAAATTTCATCAAAATCTTGCAAGAATTTTCAAATCAATATGGTTTTAAAAAACTCCTCATTCACAAAAAAAAAAAACAAGATTTTTTATTTGCCAAAATTTCGATCGTTCTAAAATCAGAAAAAACAAACAAACAAAAAACAAAAACTAAAAAAACACACACACATTAATTTAATAAGAAATTCCTTTGGTCTCTCATCTAAAGATGGACATTTTTTTTTTTATCATGGCTTATTCATATTTTTAGTTGTGAATCAATGTAGGTACATAAGTTAATTGAGGTAAACACTGGTTAAAATACCACCAGCTCCAAGCGAATAAGCATACAAAATAACAAAAACGAATGGACATTCGCAAATAATTTTTTTCACCATACGGCGTTTATACACTTTTTTTTTTTTTTGTAAATGACTGTTCAAGAGCAAGAGAATCAGACAAAAAACATTTTGTTGGTGCCTTTTTAGAGAGAAAGAGATCGGTACATAAAACAAAGAAATTCGGAGAATGTTAAAGTTACCATAAAAGTAATTAAAAATATTTTCATTATCATGCCTTAGGTCAAACTTTTGCAAAAAAAGTCCAGAATAATTAATAAAAATGACCTTTAACGTATTTCGAAACACAACTCTTGGACAAATAATGAGATTTTTAAATTTGTTTACATTTTTTCGTCTATAATGATAGTTCCACGAGTGACGAGTCGACGTGCCAATGTTTAAAATTGCCCAAGCGAACTCAGACTTAGGCGGCTATACAAGTAAAATCAAAATTTAAGTTCAAAGAAAGTTATTTATTTAAATTATTTGAAATGCGTTTTTCAAGTTTTTTTTTTAATAGGTCAGTATCGGTACTTTATCTAAATAAATATTTTTTTTTCCATTTAATTTATCTAAAAATTTATTTGTAGGTACTGCTCTGAAATTTATAAATAAAGGAATTAGGAGAACATTAAACTTACTTCTTTCTGTCTTCTTTCGTTTGATTTGTTTTTCTTTGCTCAATGAATGATTATCATAAAAAACAGATCAAATTATTAAATTATACATATTTTTTTTGGTTGCATACGTTTAAAAAAAAAACACAACCAACATTTGCAAACATTTCCAAAAGAGCGAAATCCAAGGGAGATAATAAGATGATAATTCATTAGTTTAAATGTGAATAATAAATAATCAATATAATGATTATATTATTGTAATATTTATATAATTTTAATAATAATATGATGATGATAATGAAGAATTTTTATTATTGTTTTTGTTATTATTATTATTCAACAAAAGATTAAACTTAGGAACAATAAAAAAACCAATACCTAGTATTCAAGATTAAAATACATTTTATAAATGGAAAAACCTTTCTTGGAGTTTTTATATTAGTTTGAATTTCAAGCTAATAAATTTTCAAATAAGGAAAATACTTTTCTGTATTTCAAACCAAATTTAAACTGATTAAAAGTTTAATTAATTAGAACAAATGTTAAATACTTTTTTTTATATAATTTTAACTAGCAAGTAATCTAATATTTTATGTACTCTGGCTTTATATTCTTTCTTACAAGAATGTGCATTGTGGTGCAGTGGATATCAGCTCAGAACGAGAAATCAAGGAGCCGAGTTCAAATTCCAGTTGAATTTCTTGCATTCAATTATGCACAAATACCCTTGGGAAATATATTTATTCATTTCTTCCTGCCAGTTATGGGTTAAATACCAGGACAGATTGGATTCTATAGCCTTGGCTGGCAACCAGTCTACTGCAGAAAGTAATGGCAACAGACTGTGGGATAATCAACTGCCCAGTCAGTCATGTCTCTTTCAAGATATGATCACCCAAGCATGTATCACACATGGTGCTTCTTAACTGACTGATCAAGTAACCTTAGAAATTTATGAGAATATTATAAGTAATCTAATATTTTATGTACTTTGGCTTTATATTCTTACAAGGATGCCTCTTCAAGAAATGTTAGCAAATTACCTAGAAATTTTAAATTTACTATGGTTACCATTCTTATTTTCTGTATAGACATCTACATTTACAAAAATCGGTATGTTTATCCACTCACAGAAATTCTAAACTGTTTTTTCAAATACTGGGGCTTACTGAATTTTAATAAGCTTTTCTATTTATGAGATGTAAATATGGTTTTTACTTATTTTATTGCTAAAAGATTTTTAAAAGTTGAAATTATTCTAATTAAAAAAAAAAAATGAAAATAATTTTTGTAAAAATTAATTATTCATTGAATTTTTTTTTGTTAAAACAATAGTATTATCTTATTCATAAAAGCAACTAAAAGCTTTTCTAATGAAAAATATCTTGGTTTTATTGTATTTTTCTTTTTATGGTTCAGAGCATATTCACTGTAACTGAGTGTCCTGTTTGATAAAAAAAACATTTGATAATTTAAATTCTCCAAGGACTTCTACTTAGAAATTAAATTAAATTAAGGGCAACAAAAATTAATTTCTTGAAAGTTCATAAAATTAAATATGTGCATCTGTGTAAAGCAAAGATAGCAGATGTAAAAATATATATATATTTTTCCTTGATTTTCTAAAATGAAACACTTCTAAAATAATAAGTCCTGAAATTTTCATTAAAATTTGACAATTATCTAATTTTTGCAAGCCTTTCCAAATCAAAATATTTTTCACTGCAAAAAGATGCACAAATTTGTCATACTAGTTTATAGTCACTCATTTACATAAGCTTTTTAAAGTTCTGTAAATAAATAACAAAAAATATTGTTTAATAATTAAAAATCCTTTGATCTTTCCTCTTATTAATGACAATGATTTTGACAATTAAACTTTTTAAGTTTAGGGTATTTTTAGGTCATGTATACTCATTTTTTAATAGATATTTGGAGGCACCAAAAATATATCCAATTTTATTTGCTTGTTTAATTCATAAAAACAACTTGCTGATCAACAACATAAAATTTGGAAAAATAGTTTATAAAAAATAGAATAATGATTTTCATTACAGGCTACCATACTTAGAAACTGAAGCAATTCATTCTAGAGTTAATCATTACAAATTTTTTTTTGCTGTCCATCAACCTGAATGAGGCAAGCCATTGATGTTATAAAAATATAATTTCAATAGTTTTTATTTCTATAATAGTGTATGATACAGAAACATTTAAAATATGTATTTAAAACAAGAGAGAAAGAGACTGACATTTAATACAAAAGAGGAAAAAATTGGGAGTTTATTAGATGTTGCTTCTCAGTTTGTTAGAATTTGATCAGGAAATAAAATGGTAAATGTACATACAAATTAAAAAATAAAGAAAAACTAATACACTGTTATTAGTTATATACTAACACAGAATATCTATAAGAAGATCACATGAAGTCATTTCTTCTGTTTACACAGAGAAGTCTACCTGGACTTAATGAAAATTGTCTCAAGGACTTTAAGGTGGAACACAGAACGATATCAAGAGAACATGATATGCCTTGGTGTGCTGAAGGTTTTTAATCAGGTGCTCTGCAATTACAGATCCAGAGGACACAGCAGACGTATGCATATTATTTTAAAGCTGACTCCTAGTCACCACCATAAAGTACTGGGAAATTCTCCTTTCAAAAAGTTGTGTTGTCCTGTCTGTATGATCAGCATCACACTGACATTTGAAAGAATAAATAATGTAACTTGTTTTGAAGATAGGCAGGTTGTTTTTACAGATGGATTTCAACATCAGCTGAGATGAGAACATTATTGATGGATTTGCTGAAAATGAACATTGTGAACATCTGTTCAGAAAAGAAATGTTATTCATAAAAACAATAGTAATATTTGCCATGATAGCACCTAAAGGGCTACCCATAGCTATCCTACTGATTTGTATATTATATTGATGAAGCTGGTCTCCACCAACACAGTAATAAACTTAATCAGCTTAATGAAAACAGTGTCATAAAAATATAATTTCAGAGCATCAGCTGAGAGTTGACAAGTCTGTGATTTTTTTTTTATAGCATTTCCTTCAACATCCTTATGTGACAAATTTATCATTCAAAGTTTCAGGAAAAAAATGTTATTTTTATCGTTAGCTAATTCTAAACTTAGTGAATACTGAGAGACATGCTTCTCATGAGAATGTTGGATGTTAACATTCACAGACATCTATTTTCTGAACGGAAACTAAAATTTCCTCATGCTAAGAAAGAGCAGTTGCTATGAAAAATGTTAACAAGGATGTTTGCAACACTACACCTTGTTCAACATCTAGTATATCATCAGACAAAATTCAATCAGAGAACAAAACTAAAACCAGAATTGTGGCTTATGAATTTATTCTCTGGTTGTGAAAGCTTTTTGATTTTTGGCTGAAATTAGCTTTGTGACCTGGCAGTTCTTATTATTCATCTATTCTGTCTTATTTATTTCTCTATCACTACAGATTCAGCCAAATTTTTTTTATATTCTTTTGCTGCATAAAAATGCTCCATTCTTAGCATGGAATCCTTTGTGCATATTGACAAATTACATATTCAGGAAGACTTGAATACTATTTTTAAGCCAATGAAATGCAGGATTCAAAAAAGAAAAATGCAATCTCACATTCCATTTGTGAAGCTGAAATGATTTTGCAACTAAAAGAGCTGGTCATGCCTCACAGTCTATAAGACAAGTTGAAAGAACACTAGAATCTGATACCATCAGTTGTCAAGCAATTTTTCATTCTTTGTCTATATTTCTGAATTCTGACACAAAAGAATATGCATAAAATTGGTGGGAATATCATTTTTGCTCACATTTCACCAGTTTGATTTGGATGCATATGAGAAAATGAGAAGTCAGAGAAATCAAAAAGTTGACAGCACCGAACAAAAGAGATGAGACCATCTCAGCTATTGGTAATGACTTTGTTCTGGTGTGCAGCTTATTTAACCTCAGTGAAAATAATCTATCAACCCAGAATGTTGCAGATATGTCTGAAGAGCAATGTATTGGAATAAATATTGATATTAAAGCCACCATTTCACTGCTTTTGATAATTTGTGGTCTGACCATAAGAAACATAAACTTGAAAAGAAGTTGCAATAATTGGAAAAAGAATTGCATGTATCAGTCGATTATGATGGCTGACAATTATATCATTAGCGATTGTTTCAGGTGGTGATCCTACACTTCTGGGAAAAAAATTATTGAAATTTGTGCAACTCAGCTGGAAACATATCCTTCAGCTAAAGGCTTTTCAGAAATTTGGATTCTTCAAGGCAAACCAGGATTTATAAATCTGAACTGAGGTTTTGTTTTTTTTAACTACTGAGTATCTTATTATAATTGCATTTGTCCCTCACTTTATGTTGTGGCAAATCTTCATTGCCAAGTTGTTGTGGCCTGTAAGGGCCCGGAAGTAAAATGTAGAAACAAGAAGATAGGTTCAAACAGTGTATTAGAATAACAGAACATAAATACAATAATAAGTGTTAGTAATCAGCAATTTGAAGTGTAAGTCTGAACAGTATAGTTACACTGTGTCTTGACTGCCTTACGACTGTCTCACAGCTGCGTCCCCCTGAAGCTACGCAGATTATTATCACATTGATAGAGGAAGAGTCCATTCATATAGACAGGGAAACATAACATTTTGTTAGTTTGTACAATCATTATGTCCTGACAATACCTAATAAATAATGGACTATTCTGCATTTTGATTGCTTGGAAAGAAGGGAACAAACACTACTTGTTTTAGTGAAAAAAATTGGTTATGGTGTACCCCCATAAACAATTGTAAAAAAAAGAAAAAACACATCTTATTTTTTATTAATAGATATGTTTAAGAATAGTATTATAGAAACAATAAATGTTTAATTTAATTTGAAGTAAAACTAATTCAATGAAAAATTTGTATTGAACAACAAAATTCAAGTAAAATAACTCAATATATATATATATATATATATA
The DNA here is from genome assembly GCA_037127315.1 of Ascarosepion bandense. Taxonomy (NCBI): domain Eukaryota; kingdom Metazoa; phylum Mollusca; class Cephalopoda; order Sepiida; family Sepiidae; genus Ascarosepion; species Ascarosepion bandense. The sequence continues at coordinate 911,043 of JBBBDQ010001586.1, read as the reverse complement.
TATATATATACACTCACACACACAAGGGATAATTATATAAAGATTATAATTTACTGGATGTTTTGAATGTAAAATTTTCATTTTTCTTTTAATGCTTAGTTTTTTGGGGGGGTAAAAGAAATTTAATTATTATTAATTAATCTTCATTAAGTGACAGATTATTTTACTAACTTCATTATTTCATTCAGATATTTTCCTTTTCAAATGAGCTTCTTTTTAATTTTTATTCAAGTTTCAAGTTGTGAATTGTCAATTTTCATATTTTAAAAATAAGTTTTATCCAATGACATAAGACAAGAAATATAGCAAATAAATAATTAATATAACAAATTTAAAGTTACAACAAAGGTTTAAGTTTTTAAGTTAATTAACATTAGGTAAATTGGTCCACAATAGTAGAATTTTTGGTTTGATTGTGTTTTTGTTTATATTTTGCAGGTTATTTAAAGCCAGAAATATTTTTTTTTATTTTAATAAATTTTGGGAGATAACAATTTACTGGTGGTGCCTGTAGATGTGTCTTACTTCAGTAAGTATATTTATAGATATAAGTATTTGGCTATTGAACCTTTTTAAAGTAGGCCCCATTCAAAAGGTAGACCACATACCAGCACTAATATACTGATACAAGTCCTATTAATTAACCAATAGTGAGAAAAGATGGAGACATACTATTTCCAAGAGTATATAAAAAATCCAACTAGAAATTGAACTCAGTTCTATAATTTTCAATTCCAAGCCATTATCCATCCAAGCTTACAACACCTGTTACTCCCAAGCAGTGTAAATGTTTGGGTTTTCCAATGAGAGAGTATAACCTTAAGAAAGGTTTTATTCAATTACAAAGTGAAGTTAATAAACTTGTGCAATTTATAAGAATTAAATGTACTGGTGTGGCAAGCAGGTAGTTGCAAGAACAAAAGATTTATGAATTATCCAACAGCAAACTCCATCAGAAAAAAAAAAGAATACACCACAAAAAAACACAGCAATTAGTTTATCAACAGAAAATAAATACACAAATTTGTCTAGTCCAGTTCATTTACATTTTCTTTACCATTTGTTTTCATGGGACAAAATCCTCTAAAAAAGCAAGTCTCTTGCAAATATTCTCAGAGCAGAAAGACAGCACTGGATCTGGTAACAAACTTTTTTGTGAAGTGCAAAGCACAAAGTCTACGTATGAGTGTAGATTATTGCAGAGATACAGAGCTAAAGGAATGAATCAGTTCCAAGTGACATTGTGTAATAGTTAAAGAGTGAAAAAGAATACTGCAAATTTTAAGCATATTTTTTTTATTGTGGTAGCACTGGATCTTTTCACAAACAAGGGATGAGGCACAATATCTACAGAGCATACTGAGAAGTTACAGGATTGGATTCACGAAATGTCCTTCAGGTATGAGAATGTTACTGCAGGTTTCCAGCAAGTGCAAGATCTGTGAGAGAGATAGTAGATTGTCTGTCTGAAGGACTAGAAGCTATCATTATTTACACTATCTTGGACATGACAGACAGCAGCAGTTGCAACTTAATCAGCAGGTAGGTTAGATTTAAAGCTCCAAGTTTACTATAGCAAATTGTCTTATGAGACAATGGCCTAATGTATAAAAGTGTTAGTTTATGAATTTGATGACATAGTGATGGTGAGTTCAGTTACTATGTTGGGTAATGTGTGCATACATACAGCAGAGATTGGGGAGCAATTTTCTTTCAGATATGAGAGTAAATACTTGTAAGTCTCTAGAGACCTTAGAGAGAATGGCTTTCATTTGGATTGTGGCTGTGAGTATACAGAGGATTTACTCTGGTGAGCTCCACTTCAGCTAACAAAGGGCCATGCTTATTGAAATAGACATGATAATGCAGGAGTAGAGTTATAGGTTAGGAAAGCCAAGAAAGAAAACTCTTATAAGGAGTGGAGTTAGTATCAGTATGTAATAAGGAATGAATTTCATGCAAGGCATCAAGAGAGGGTAAAGAGATAAATGTGGGTGGCAGCAGTCTTCTATATAATGCTGTTAGACCTCTCTAAATGTTCACTACCTTGAGGGTTGCACAATGAATGTAATTTGGCTGATAGCCAACAAGAAAATTACAAGGTTTACAGCTTGTGAAGTTTGATGCCCCTATACAGACATACACAATTTGCCAAATATAACACAACTGTAACTGGCACTATGAACTAATTCTTAAGGTCATATATTTGCAGGATATAGCACAAGATAAGCATGAGAATATATGATTACAAGTATTAGATTATAGAAGCCCCTTAAAATTGATGCTAAGTAAATCCCAACATTGAGTAGCCTTCAGAATATGGTTTCTCTTGAGAGTATGCCTAAATCCAATTTTTTAAATGAAATTTTATAAAAAATGCTGATCCACACTTGAAATAAAATGGTTTCTCTGCCATGGTTATTTGCATTTTTTTTTTATAAATGTGCCAAATACATTTTGTCAAAAAATAAAATAAACAAATGGTTTTTCTCCTTTGTGCATCAATATGGGCATTTTTAGTTGTTATTTGCAAAAAATACTGCTTTATGCACATTGTAAGAATATAATTTCTCTCCAGTGTATATTCTCATTTGCTTTTTTAACTGAAAGTTATGTGAAAATGCTGATCCACATTCTTGACAAAAGAAAAAATGATTTTGCCACTGTATATATTAGTACATGCTTTTTTGGGAGTCACAAACTGTTCATGAATATAGATTTTTGCCATACTTACTCAAGAATAAGACTTCTCTCACATATGTTTTTGTTTATGTACTTTCAAGTGTGAAATTTGTGAAAAAGCTGATCCACACACTTCACAAGCATATGGTTTTTCTCCTGTGTGTATTCTTATGTGATTTTTTAAAGAAGAATTGTGTGAAAAAGCTGATCCACACATTTCACAAGAATATGGTTTCTCTCCTGTATGTATATTCATGTGGCTTTTTAAACTGGAATTCAGTGAAAATGCTGCAGCACAAACACTGCATGAATAAGGCTTTTCTCCTGTATGTGTCCGCATGTGTACTTTTAAATGTGAATTCTGTGAAAAGGCTGTTCCACAGACATCACAAGTATATGGTTTCTCTCCAGTGTGTATCCTCATGTGATTTTTTAAGTAATAACTATGTGAAAAACCTGATCCACACACTTGGCAAGAATATGGTTTCTCTCCTGTATGTACATTCATGTGGCTTTTTAAACTGGAATTCTGAGAAAATGCTGCAGTGCAAACAGTACAAGAATATGGCTTCTCTCCTGTATGTGTTCGCACATGTACTTTTAAATGTGAATTCTGTGAAAATGCTAATCCACAAACATCACAAGAATATGTTTTCTCTCCAGTGTGTATTCGTATATGTTTTTTTAAGTGAGATGACTGTGAAAACGCTGATCCACACACATCACAAGAATATGGTTTCTCTCCAGTGTGTATTCGCATATGATTTTTTAAAGTATACCTGGCTGCAAATGCTGATCCACACACTTGACAAGAAAATCTTTTTTCTTCACTGTGTACTTCCATGTAATTTAAATTAAATCTCTGTGAAAAAGTTGACCAGCCCACTTGACTAGATGTGTTACTCTCCTCTGCGTTTTTGCATGGGTGTTTAGAAATTTAGATTCAGTGAAAATTCTAGTGTACAACTTTCACTAGAAATAGTTTTGTGTCCTTTCTTTGACTGTGATGATTTAAATATGAATTTCATAAAAATCTCAGATCCACACATTTACAAGATTATGGTTTTCTTCTCATATTTGAGTTTGGATCTGTTTTTTAATTTGATAATTCTTATTATCTGTAAATGAAAAGATTTATTATTAAAAAACTTCAAAACTCATTCATTACTTGCAAAAGAGAACCATAATAACTCAATTAAATCATGCAATTTATGTCAAATAAAATAAAATTCAACAAACAGAATTTAAATATAGAATTTTTTTATTTGCTTAAATTTTATCAAAAACAAAACAGCATTGTATTATTGATAATAATGTGATAAAATTTTTGCACTGTAATATTTAAACAAGTAAATATGTTTCTCTGTTAGTTTACTTTTTCTTTTGACAATCACTCAATTGAACATACATATGGAAATTGAGTAGATTAAATGAAAAATTCCAACTGACCAGTTACAAATCTAAATCTAAACTTTCCTCATTGATGACTTGAAAGTATTTTGTAGAATATTTAAAATATTAAAATGGATTTACATTAAGTCAGTATCACCACTTGGTCTGATACCAAATGATACATATTTTTTAGTAATTTCCAAATTGTTTGAAACATATTTATTATTATCTACATATTTGTCATTTTGTATGAGAGTATACAATAATTTGTGTACAATAAGACTGTTTTTTTTAAGCTAAAAACAGGGACTAAATTACATTCTTCTGTTTAAAGTTAGAAACTATCTAAAATTCAATAAAAAGTTAGATTATCAAGAACATTTTCTTAAATTTTAAAGATTACTGAGTATTTAAAATTTGATATATAAAAGGTATTCACATTATATTCAGTTTTTTTTTACAGCTAAAGCCTATAGAGAACAACATTAAATAACCTGTCATTACTGTCAAACATGTCAACAGCTTAAATAACAGCAACTACTGCTGTGTTAAAAATGCATTTATGTGATATTTTAAACTTAAAGTAAATAATATGTTCTAAAAACAGATTAATTATACTTTAAATCAGCTAATATTCTTAAAATAATGCATCAGAAAAGTATATGTTTGGAAGATATTTTAAATAAAGAGAATTATATTGTGATGAATGACAGCAAAGGCAAAAAAAAAAAATTCCTTCCAGGCAATTTAAATTAGTTTTGAAATACAGCAAAGTATTTTATTTATATGAGATATTAAATTTAGTTTATTAGCTTGAAATTAAAACTAAAATAAAAAATACAAGATTTTTAATTTTTTAAAATCTATTTTAAAGATTAGGCACTTTTGTGGTGGTACTTATGTTTATGTGATAAACTCTTTAAGCCTTTTACTGTGGAAAGCAGATATGATATTCACTTTGAATTTTATTGCCATTAATAATAAAAAGTGGTTTACCCTATGACTTAAAGAAAAACTCTCTATGTGATGAGAAGTGGCTATATTTTGGTGGATAATTAACATTATGTGCCTACAAAGATTTTATGAAAAAAATCTCCAAACTTGATAAAAGACAAAGTTTTATTGTAATATTATTTATGTCTGGTACATAAACAAAGAATTAATGAAAGGAACAATGAACATACTGTAAGAAAAGAATGAAGTTATTTGGATAGAATGAAGAATATACCAAGAATGAAAATATTTTTATTTTGGAAAGTGAAAATTTAAAAGACTTATAGAATTCCCATGGAACAGCAGAAAATCGGAAAGCCATGTGTTTTTCTGGCAGACAGTTGATTGATAATTTGTAACTTCACAAGAATTTATTAAAATATAAGACAGGTAAGATTCAAGAATGGTTTGTTGACAGTAAGAAACCATTTCTGGGCAAAAGTGAAAAAGGAAAAATTGATTAATATCCATAAGAGATATCACCCTTAACAGTAGAAAGACAAAATTATACTCTAAGCAATGTTTTCAAGTAGGACGTTTTTTGTTATTAAAAGAAATTAATGACCCAATAAAGGTTTGAATGGAAGCCAAAATGGTATCTGGCAATTGTTTGATTTAAAGAAGATATTTTCTAAGAATATTTATTTTTCCTTACATGAGGTAGAAAGATGGAAATGCTGAAGATAGAGAGAGAGAGAGAGAGAGAGAGAGAGAGAGATTTCCATGACTTTCAAAGAGCAATAATAAGAGATGCCAATTAGAGAGGGAAGAAGTACTGGTAACTAGCCGACAGAATCGCATTGGTTGAAGGCCAGCTAAGGTAGCAGGCACAGTTGAGATACTAAGAAAGGGAAAAGGATCATCTGCAAATCTTGATAAGCAGTAGTATGAGATGCCAATAAAAGAAGGAGAGAGTTATGAGGGCAGGTTGATGCCTGTGACTGCAGCTCCTGGGAAAAGAGGAATTTTCCATTCTGAAAACATGATGGATTACCTAGTAATGGCAACAAAGAAATTCTTTGTAAGTAGAGTGTCCATAAATAAAAGCATGCCTAAGCGAAAGAGAGTCAGTCCAGGTTGAGTCAAGTTGCTGAGTTGCAGATGCTGTGACGAATGTTTCTAAATGGTTTACTTTATATAACAATTTCATTTTCTATAACCTTTGCTTAATAACCAATTATTTTTATTAAATTGAATATCATTTTATTGAAATATTTTTTGTCTCTCTCTCTCTCTCTCTTTCTCTCTCTCTATATATATATGACTTTAGTTTCATGTTTGTTAGAGTAAAAAATTAAAATCATTTTCTTCTTAAAAGGATAATTGAATTGAAATATTTCCATTTTTCTTTCATTTAATATTCAGTTTCTTTTGTTTGAGAGTAAGATATTATTTTAATTATTATTAATTAATCATTAAGTGAAGGATTATTTTACTATATTATTTCATCCAGATATTTTCCTTTTCAAATGAGAACTGTTAATTTTCATATTTTTAAAAAAAGTTATACCAAACATGACAGAAGAAACATAACCAATAAATGATGAATACAATAAATTCCAAGTAACAACAAAGGTTTAAGCTTTTAAGCTATCATCCAAATATGATCATTAAGTGAACTGCCACACAATGATACAGAGGTAGGGTTTAGAAATGAGACAGGATAACATTTAGAAATGGTTTATTCAACTATAAAATGATAAACTTGTACAAAATATAAAAAGTAAATATACTTATGCGGTAATGCAAGGGGGGTATAAGAACAAAAGATTTATGGACTATTCGATTCTAATCTCCACTATAAAAAGAAAAACTAGAGCACAAAACAAAAACAGCAATAAATGAATACACAAACTTGTCTAGTTTATACTATTTATGTTATTTGGACTATTCTCCTCATCTTTGTCGTCATTTTTACAAATCAAGTCACTGGAACATGTGTCCTTGAGAACAACGGTGACTGAATTTCTGGGACTTATAAACTTAATGTTTCAGTAACCTTTTTTACCAGAGTTCATATTGCAATTTTCGATGATAATGGTTTTCTCTAGTATTTTTAGCAGAGCTCATATTGTAATTTTTGACACAAATAATTTTCTCTGGCACTCCATATTGCTGGTTGCCATACTGTATTCATCTCTATGCTTGGTTGGCTTATGGAGACGAATACAAAAGTCCTACCTAAACCACCTGATATTCTTACACGGGTGCAGGGAACTATGATTCATCCCTGCAGGCTTGGCACTGAGACTTGCCATCAATTCAAGGAGAGCCTGTCTGGTCGCAGAAAAAGCGGGATACGTTGGTCCAAGAATGTATCCAGTATAACCGATAGAGGAAACAAAAATTACATTTTATCTTTACATGCATCACATGAATACAGTTTCTCTCTCCTGTGGGTATTCTTATCTATTTTTTAAAATATGTGATGCTAATCCACACACTTGACAAGAAAGATTCTTCTCTGTATGTGATTTTTAATGTTGAGCCACACATTGTTCATGAGTATGATTTCTTGTCAGTGTGTGTTTGCATGTGTACTTTTAAACTTGAATTCTGTGAAAATGCAGATCCACATATTTTACAAGAATATGGTTTCTCTCCAGTGTGAATTCGATTGTGCTGTTTCAAAGTAGAACTAGCTGAAAATGCTGATCCACATATTTTACAGGAAAATGGTTTCTCTCCTGTATGTATTTTCATGTGGTTGTTTAAATTGGATTTTTGTGAAAATGCAGAGGTACAAACAGTGCAAGAATAAGGCTTCTCTCCTGTGTGTGTTCGCATGTGTACTTTTAAATATGAATTCTGCGAAAATGTTGATCCACAGACGTCACAAGAATAAGGTTTCTCTCCAGTGTGTATTCGTATGTGATTTTTTAAAAGAGAATTCTGTGAAAATGCTGATCCACATATTTCACAAGAAAATAGTTTCTCTCCAGTGTGAATTTGATTGTGCTTTTCTAAATGAGAATTCAGTAAAAATGCTGATCCACATGTTTGACATGAAAATGGTCTCTCTCCTGTATGTATTTTCATGTGGTTTTTTAAATTTGAACTCCATGAAAATACTGAGGCACAAATTATACAAGAACGAGACTTTTCTCCTGTGTGAGTTTGCTTGTGTACTTTCAAATGCGAAATTTGTGAAAATGCTGAACCACACAATTCACAAGCATATGGTTTTTCTCCTGTGTGTATTCTCGTGTGATTTTTTAAAGAAGAACTGTGTGAAAAAGCTGAACCACACACTTGACAAGGAAATGGTTTCTCTCCTGTATGTATTTTCATGTGATTGTTTAAATTGGATTTTTGTGAAAATGCAGAGGTACAAACAGTGCAAGCATAAGGTTTCTCTCCAGTGTGTGTTCGTATGTGTACTTTTAAATTTGTATTTTTTGAAAACGTTGATCCACAGACATCACAAGAATATGGTTTCTCTCCAGTATGTATCCGTATGTGGTTTTTTAAAAAACAAGTTTGTGAGAATGCTTTTCCACACACGTTACATGAATATGGTTTCTCCCCTGTGTGCATTCGCATATGTTTTTTTAAAATGGAACGACATGAAAATGCTGATCCACACACTTCACAAGAAAATGGTTTCTCTGCTGTCTGTACTTCCATGTTTCATTTCAAATTTAATCACTGTAAAAAATAAGCCGATCTGCCCATTTGACAAGAGATGTCTTGCTTAATCTCCAGTGTATTTTTGCATGGGTGCTTGGAAATTTAAAAATGCTGGTGAGAGCAATAGGATTGACTTCTTTCTTTATCCATGACTATTTAAATTTGAATTATATAAAACCTCAAATCCACACATTTATATTTCTTCTTTGGTTTCAGTTTGGAAATATGTTTTCTGAGTTTGTTAATTCACATTTGTCATAATAACTGATATCTGTAAATAAATAAAAAAAAGATATTTACTCAAATATTTAGCCAAGAAAACCTGTTTTTCTGTTATTTTATTCTTCTTTTCTTTCATTTCAAGTGACAATTTTGTATTATGAATTGAATATACAGCAAACATGGACAAATGTTTCTGCAATGAGATGAAATGTCAAAAGAATGTTTTTTCTTCTTCATAACATTACTTTTTAACTACCTTTACTCATTGGATAAGTGATGATTAAAATTGGAACAATACCTAAACATATGAAAGCGAATTCATACATTTTCTTTGTTCTTGAGAATTTACAACAAAAATAATAAAATTTATTTAAATTGCTTATTTACACTATTATATTATTTATTGGAATACTTGGCTAAACATTGGCTAATTGCCAATTAAAACTTTATGAAAAGGTAAATAATAAAAAGTCCTTATAGTTTGTTCATATATTATAATTGAGTAAATATTTAGAAATTTAGAAAATAAAATTTGTTTTCAGGTTTATATCTTTACAAATTGGCAAATAATAAATATTGCGTTATATTAGCTACGATTGTATTAGTTTTTAGAATGTTGTAAATATAAAAATATTCTTGTAGATAAAGTTTTGAAACAATGTTTTACTGTGTGCATATTTGTCTATGATTGCCAATTGTTTAATGTCTACAAGCAAAAATAATACAATATAAACATAAAATTATATTACTCTATTTACATTGTTAGAACTGTTGTCCTCATCTTTATTGTCATATCCACAACATTTTAGCTGTTGTATGTGCGTTGTGGTGCAGTAAATATTGACTCAGAACAAGAAATTGGGGAGCCGAGATTGAATTCCAGTTGAATTCATTACAGTCACTTACGTGCAAATACCCTTGGGAAAGATATTAATCCATTTCTTCCCTCCATTTATGGGTTAAATAACAGGACAGATTGGGTTCTATAGCCTTGGCTGGCAACCAGTCTCCTGCAGAAAGCAGTGGCAAACTAATGCGAGATAATCTTCTGCCCAGTCAGTCATGTCTCTTTCGAGACATGATTGCCCAAGCGTGTTTCACATATGGCACTTGACTGAGTGACATTCCACTCTTCTTCAGGTGAAATACATTGGAATTCTTAACCTGATCATTGGGGAAACATGGCTCAGCATATAAAAGCATTAGTTGAATAATTCAGTGACTTGACCTAAAGAGTTGTGAGTTCAATATCTGGCCACAGCAGAGGTGAACAAAAACTTGAAGAGTTGAGTTACTAAAGGGGAATAACTGAAACTGAGATATTCAGAAAAGGAATAGCACATGGAACTAGATCATTCTACCATGATGTTTTGGTTGAAAAATTTCAACGCGTATTGCCTGAAGAGGGCCAGAGTGTACAATGGTCGAAATGTGACTATGACAATAAAGATGAGGAGAATAGCCTGAACAATGTAAGTGGTGTAAATAGTTACAATATCTTATCCCCAAAAAATAGACAAATATAAAATCATATAATGTAAATATAAATCATACAATATATGATTATAGAATAACCCACTGGTCAGGCAGTTTTGATGATGTTATTTGTTTTTGTTTTATCAATCTGTCATTCCTAGTCTAAGCACTTCCAAAAACATACCACATCTGGTGTTGTTTTTATCTTCGCGGTAGGTACCTCTACTAATTCGCCAAAAAAAAAACAAAAAACAGCACAGTATGAAGAAAAAAAACTTAATAAAAACTAAGTTTTTGTGTCAAAATGTTTGTTGTTATTAAGAGGAAAGATTAAAGTATATTTTCATTATTTAAAAAAAAATTTAATCCTTTCTAACACGTTCAAAATTTTGGTAAAAAAATCTTTTTTTTCTTCTCATCAGCAGGTAACCAAATCTTTATCAGAGTTTATTATGGATAATAAAATATGACACAACTCATTTTCTCCAGTGAAAAACATTAATTTGGAAATTCTTGCAAAAATTGAACAATTGTCAAATTTTAATGAAACTTTTAGAACTTATATACAAGTGAAGTAAATTATTTTGCAAATTATTATTTATAGAAAACCTTGATAAAATATTTTTTACATCTGTTACTCTGCCTCCATACAATTTCATGAAATTAAATTTTGTATAATAAATTTCTTTTTATGCAGAACTCCTTGGGGAACGTTAATCATTTTTTTTTCAAAATGCCATTTTTTCAAAAATCTGCTTTGTATAGTAAAATAAAAAATGCAATAAAACTATAACATTATAAGATAACTGATTTTAAAATATATATTTTCAATGAATAATGAACTTTTATAAGAATTGTTTTCTTTATATTTTAATTAGAATAATTTATAAAGTTTCAAAATATTTTTAAAATTCTTCAAAGCTTTGTCATAGTCAGGTTATTAAGTGAAGAATATATTTATTAATTGAAAATTGAAAAGTTGGATACAGATCATCATGCTAATAGATTTTTAAAATAATTTTAAATATTTTTGTGCATTGAAAATTAGAATTTTTTTTTAAGTATGGTATTTTTTGTGTTACATTAAAATATTGTGTGTTTCACAATTTCTTCCCCTTACAGGAAAAAAATTTGAACAATTATGTCAATTCTGGTCAACCATACTTAGCTTATCTCTACATCTGGCAGTCAGCACACATCAATCATTTACTTCAAAGATCAGAGCTCTGTCACTAAGAAATACTTTTGTCCTAAATTTCATGCTATAAACAAGTAATACTAATGTAGATCAGATTAACTTCAAATCTGCTAATTTCCAAAAAATAACTGCTCACAGATGTATATTTTATTTCTGCAGGATGTTTAAAACCAAAAATTAACTACTGTTTTCAAATGAGTTGACTGCTCAAAAATGGCCAAAAAACTGAAAACTACTATCATATACACAACTTAGGAATGAGTTTGAGTATAATATGTTACTTCAATAAATTAAACAATAACTTTTCATTCAAAACAATTTTTAAAAATTATTAATCAAAATTTTTTTCTTCAGACTATAATGTCCTTAATTTATATTATTTATTAAAGCAATTAAGGCCTTACCTAATTAAATAATGTTATAGTTTTATTGCATTATTTATTTTATTAATAAAATTTACTTTCTTGAAATTTCATGAATTTATGTGGAGGGGTGTTAACAGATGTAAAAAAAATCTTTTCCAAGATTTTTTTAAAATAATTATTTCAAAAATATATTCATTCATTTGTGAATACGTCTTGAAAGTTTTATTAACATCCAACAATTATTTGATTTTTACAAGAGTTTCCAAATTAAATAAAACTAAGTTACGTAATATTACATTTTCCATTGTAAACTCTCGTAACAATTTGGTTACCCATCAATGAAAATCAAAACAATATATTTTACCAAAATTTTGAATGTGTTGGAAAGGATTAAAAAATTTTTTTTAAATGATTAAAAATACGTTGATCTCTGCTCTTAATAATAACATAAATATTTTGATAGACAAAGTTTGTTTTTATTAGGTTTGGGACCTTTTTCCTTCACACTATACTGTTTTTTTTTCAGCAATTTAGTGGAGGTACTTAAAAAAAGAGAGATGTAAAAAAAATGAAAGTTCTTTTATTTTTTCTTCATTTTTTCTTTTTTGTTACCAAATATTTTAACCATTATGATTTTGCTTTTAAAAGGAGGAGTCAAAGAACATTTTTATTACCCTGACCACTGGTATTCAAATTTTAGCTGATACTTGTGAATAATGACTGATTATTTTTGTGATTGACATTTTATTTCTTTCTTCTGACTGATTCACTAAAAGATTGCAAAATGTTTTTTTTTCTTCTAAAATTACTGACCAATTCTTTCACTCGGACTTAAATCAATTACTGCCTATATATCTACATATCAAGTTGGGGACATTATTTCTAATCAACTTCTTCCTTCAGATACGTAAATATGACTAGTATTAAAGTCTCTTTCCCTCCATAACAACATGTCTGTTTCTATTTGGTTGTTTCATTTTGTTTATTTTTCTTTTGAACTGGTCTCTGTGTCTTTAAAAAGCTAAATGAAAAAGAAAACTCAGAGGGAAAAGTGTTGAAGATGAAATTTTATCAAGATCAGAGACTGATTAGTTTCATAAATTTTTTAATCTGAGGGAGGCAACCGAAGTGCTAGCCAACATTGACGGAGAGGCTTGGCTCCTTCTGCACGCCACTAGAATTGCCACTGCTAAATCCCTCTTGGATTTGATTTCACCTTGTTAGAATAAAAACAGGCACCACTGAAAAATTTTAAAGTTAACGTCAGTCAGTTAAGTGCCATACGTGAAACATGCTTGGGCGATCATGTCTCGAAAGAGACATGACTGACTGGGCAGAAGATTATCCCGCAGTAGGTTGCCATTGCTTTCTGCGGTAGACTGGTTGCCAACCAAGGCTATAGAACCCAATCTGTCCTGTTATTTAACCCATAAATGGAAGGAAGAGACGGATTAATCCCTTTCCCAAGGGTATTTGCGCATAAGTGAATGCAATGAATTCAACTGGAATTTGAACTCGGCTCCCCGATTTCTTGTTCCGAGCCGATATCTACTGCACCACAATATATATATATATATATATATATATATAGACAATTAAAATCTACCAACATTGAGAGATAAAGTTAAAGATTTTTCACTAAATTTATTCACAGTTCAACCCTCTTTGAGTCCTTCATTTTATATATTTAATATAACTTATTTCTTGGTTTCTTTTCCCATTTACCTCTTAATCAATTAAGATATCGCTCAGAAAGTTTTGTGATTTATTTCTACTTTTTTACTTCAGGCAATATTGTAACAGGGCACTTGTACTGCCTGAGGGCAATTGGATAGGATGGGGAAGATCTAGTTTTACCAAAATCTAAGGAATTCTAATTGGTTTATAGTGGGTTTATGCTAAATGCATATTTCAACACATTTTTAAAATATTAAATATTGAAGGCAATTGATGAAACAAATAACATTTGCTATAATAGTCAGTTAAGTGCCATACGTGATACACGCTTGGGCGACCATGTCTCGAAAGAGGCATGACTGACTGGGCAGAAGATTATCCCACAGTAGGTTGGCATTGCTTTCTGTGGTAGACTGGTTGCCGACCAAGGCTATAGAACCCAATCTGTCCTGTTATTTAACCCATAACTGGAAGGAAGAGATGGATTAATACCTTTCCCAAGGGTATTTGCGCATAAGTGAATACAATGGATTTAACTGGAATTCGAACTCGGCTCCTCGGTTTCTCGTTCCAAGCCGATATCCACTGTACCACAACGCACATATAAATGAGTTGCAAGATATGTAAGAGGAGATTAAAATTATTGATTTACAAAGTTCACAAACGTGAGCCAGAGTAAAAATGTTCAATTTATTAAATAGGAGTTGTCTTGCTTAGATTGTATTTTGTATAGGTTTCTGCAGAAAAGATAATTGCTTTTAAAAAGATTATTTCTCATTAAATGTTCCAGATGTAATTAAATTGTATAGTTGAGTGAATGTTCTGGATGAAGAAAAGTTCATGGAAGAATCTTGTATGTGAGCAAAAGTTTGAAGAATGCTCTGTGTGATTGAAAAGTTTGTTTTCAGCTTGACAATTTCATTGAATGAGTTGACCCGTTTTGCTGGGTGAAGCTTGGACTGACATGGATTCTTGTAGCAGTTGAATAATCACTGATTGAGATGATGAAATGTGGTGTTTAAATATGTTTCAATGTGGCTCAACTCACCTCGGTGGGAAAATTGTCTTGTGCAGTAATATTTTTGTGGAGAAAATTAACCAATCAAATTGTGAACTTTAGAAATATTAAGTAAGCTGGTTGGAGCTACCATTCAACAAAAAGTGCACAAAATTTGATTAGTGAAAGGAAATTGTCGCCAAGCTGCGATTTGTAAATTGTCTTATAATAACTAAGTAGTATTTTATATCCAATAACATTACAAGTATTTACAAAATGTATGCAAAGGAATTAATGCAGGTTTCTTTTGGTGAGGTGTACCGCATGGGTTTATTTCAGGTTCAAATCTTTCAAGAGCCTTCTCCAAACTAAATTTATGGCTTCTAATCATTGTTTTTAATTTCTTTTCTTTCATTTTTTCCTTGATGTCTAATTATGAAAACAATTCTTTTAAAAATTCATTATTCACTGAAAAATTATTTTTTCATTAGACAATAGTGTCCAATTTCCATACTATTTTTTTAATTAAAATCAATTAAGAAAATTTCTAATTAAACAGTAAATAAGTGTCTTATTTATATTGCATTTCCTCATGATTTATGATAAAAATAAAATGAACTAAATAAAATAAATTAACTGCTACACAACAAACAAAAGAATTTTTTTCAAAATTTCATAAAATTGAAGAGGTAACATTCAGTCAGTTAAGGGCCATATATATGTAATACACGCTTAGGCAATTATGTCTCGAACATGTCTGACTGGGCAGATGATTATCCCGCAGTAGGTTACCATTACGTTCTGTGGTAGACTGGTTGCCAACCAAAGCTATGGAATCCAATGTCCTGTTATTTAACCCATAATTGGAGGGAAGAAACGGAATACCTTTCCCAAGGGTATTTGCGTGTAAAATGAATGCAAAGAATTAAAAATAAAATAACCCCAAGACTTTTTAAAATAATTTCATTAATTTCTGAGTAAGTAGGGAAAGTTTAATTGAAATTACAATTGTGATTTTTTTTGCAATCAATGTGTTTTTATTTTGTTTTTTTTTTCACCATGTAACAAGAACAAGAACCTCAAATTTCCTACGTTGATGCAAGAAAAATAAAATACTTTTTTTAGCGAATCTTTGGATTAAAGGTACCTATATACCAATTTCTTGAATGGGTGGTCTTCATTATTCCTTTTCTTTCTTTTGTTTAATCAAATTTTAAGAGAATGATAGAAAGAGAATATTTTTCATGTGTCCACGTCTGAACTCACAGATTACCATGTATAAATAAACATTATTTTCAATATGTTTTATGCAAAAAATAATTATTACGCTAACAAAATGTAAATTAATCCTTACATTTATTGATTTTGAAACACATCTCTTGGACAAATATTTTAGGTACCTCCACTAAATCTCTGCTCATTTTCGATACTTCAATTTAAATTTAATTTTTAAAAATAAAAATGTTTTCTTGAAGATTTAATTTTATCTTTAATTGAAAGCCAAGTGATTAAATTTACTAATTACAGTTAGCAAAATACCCTGGTTCAGTTCAAACTGAAATTGTATTGATCGGAATCAAAAATTTAACTGCTGAAAAAAATATTTTTTAAATATACCGCCATTATTGATTACATAAACAGTAACCAAATTTCTGTTTTAAAAATCTTGCAAAAAAAAATATATACCTCCTTGACACGTTATTTAAGTCAATTTTTAAAATTGAACCTTACCCTTATCTGATTTCAAACAAGTAGTAATTGCTTACTGTCTGGAAATTTACAATAAAAACTTTTCTTTAACTATGGTAACTCTCTTTATTTGCATTATCTTAGGTGACAAATGATTTATTGACAAGTGGAAGGTGTCAAGAATGCTTGTATGGCAACTGAAAGTGACAAAAAAATTAATGTAGTTTAAAACGTAACAATTGAAAATTTAAATTTTTCTTGTTTTTTAACTAAATAGTAAAATTAAAAATTTAACAATATTTTCAGCAATTATATAATATTTTATAGAATATTAGTTTAGATTTATAGCCAGACTATAATTTCTGAATAATTAAAAATGTTTTCTGAAGAAATAAAAATTTTAATTTCTTTTAAAATAATTTAATAAGAAAGAATGAAATTAAAATAACCGAACTAAGTTATATTGTTATTTATTAATATTTTTCTGAAATAATAAATATTTTTATGTTTAAATATTACATATTTTTCTGAAATTATTTATTAATATGCTTTCTGAAAAATTAAAAAATTTAAATTCCTTTTAGAATAATTTTAATTTAATAAGAAAGAATGAAGTTAGAATCAAAGTGTGGTTTGTGTCATTTTTTATGTAAGGGGAATTAATCCAAACACTTGTTAACTTCTAAAACCAATACAACTCCTACAGAAACTTGTTATGACCCCTATGGGGCACTGTACTAAATAAAGATTACCATATTTACCAAAAAAAATTATTTTTTAATTATTTTAAAAATAAAATTGGTAAACGATTTTTATAAAACTTTTCAATTTTCGATAGGCAATATAATCATCAATTCTTAACTAAAAAATAAATTAAACATTTCCATAAAAGCTTTTTAAAACATTTGTAACACTTTTATGAATTATTATAATAAAAAATAAAAACAATTATTTCAAAATTTTATTAGTCAACGAAAAAGTTTTTTTCTTCAAACTATAATGTCCTTAATAATTATTTATTCCAGCAATTAAAAGTTTATCAAATTAAATTATATCAAAGTTTTATTGCATTTTTTATCTTACTCTTCGGAGCAGATTTTCGATCAGGTTGTCTACTTTAAAATAAAAAACATAAACGATTTATATGCCTCAATGAGTCCTGCGTTTAACTAATAAAAAAATTTTTTGCAGCGAATTAAAATTTATTAAAATTTCATGGATTTACAGAGAGGGGGGGGGTAACAGTTGAAAAAAAATATTTTCACCAAGATATTTCAAAAATAATTTCATTCATTTGTGAATGAGTACTGAAAGTTTCATTAAAATCTGACAATTATTTGATTTTTGTGAGAATTTTCAAATTAATGTGTTTGTCACTGGGAAAAAAAATTGGGTTATGTCATCATTATGATTTTTTTTTTAATCATCTCACCCCAAGCAAGGCATTCCACTGCCACTATTGCACATGGGGCTACATAGGGGAAGGTAAAGAGAAGGAGTGGTTAGACATAGGGAATGTCAGGAGGAAGGTGACAGATGAGTAAGGATAGCGAGGATGAGGGTTGGGCAGATGGGAAGAGTGCTTGATAGAATGGGAGCAGGTTAGTGTGTTAGGAGGTGTCTATTGACCTTACATTTAAACTCCTGGAGATTGTAGCCGTCGGGGAAGCAAGCGTGTGGAAGAGAATTTCACAGTCAGGAAGTGCAAGGAAAGAAACTGTTGGAATAGAAGTTGCGGCTGCATTTTATCGGTTTCACTGGAAAAGGGTGGGATCTAGTTGCTAATCTAGTATCTCGTTCAAATTCGCATTTAGGGGCCACCAGTGATCTAAGTTCATCGGAGCAGAAGCCGTGAAAGTATTTATAGAAGAGACACAGAGAAGCCACGTCGCGCCGGTGGGAGAGAGACTGCAGGCGGTCTGCCAAGTCGGTATCTATCACATTACAGACCCTCCTCTGAACCTTATCGAGAAGACCGAGGAGAACAGCAGGGGCACCCGACCAGATATGGCAGCAGTATTCGATGCACAGGCAGATGGTAGATTTATAAATGTGCAGGATAGATTTAGACGGAAAAAACTTCCGGGCCCTACACAAAGAACCGACTTTCATAGCAGCAGATTTAGCAATGGATTCGATATAGTCATTCCATTTGAGGTCCGCTGAAAGTGTGAGACCAAGGAGGCGTAGTGTTTTACTCTCTGGGAGGCAAGCCTGGTCCATGCTAATGGGAGGTAGGTGAGATTGTCGATGATGGTTAATTGAGAGTAGCTTCATTTTAGAAGCATTAAAATATGGATTGGAGGTCTTTTTCAATCTAGGCTGCGAGGTTAGCTTTGACGTCTACACCAGATTTTTGTAGGAGGCGAGAGTAAACTGTGGTGTCATCGGCGTACAAACCTATTTGGGCTCTTATGGAATCAGGGAGATCATTAATGTATATCAGGAAGAGTGTAGGACCTAAGATGGTGCCTTGGGGGACACCTGCGTTTGTATGGTAGTTCTGAGAGGCATGTCCGTTTAATACCACCTTCATTGTGCGGTTAGAGAGGAATGACTGGATTAGTTCAAACAAATGTCCAGTTATACCATAGCTCCGCAGTTTACACAGAAGGCCAGCATGCCATACTCTGTCGAACGCTTTAGATATATCCAATGCAATGGTTCGGGCTTCGTCATTTCTGTCGAGTGCCTGGTATATGTATTCGGTGATGGTCGTTAGCATATCAGCAGTAGACCTGGTGAAGCAGAAACCATATTGCTTGTCCGAGAGGAGCCTGTGTGCTGTGAGATGCTGAACCACCTCGGCGTTGATAATGGCTTCGAACACTTTGCCAAAAATCGGAAGAAGGCTGATAGAGCGGTAATTTGCAGAGTCAGAGGGTTCTCCAGTGTTTTTAAATATAGGAACTACAGAGGAAGATTTCCAACAGGCAGGAAAGCAGGAAGCAGATAGGCAGAGGTTGTAGAGCTTAGAAAGGACAGAGGAGAGTTCAGGGGCACATTTCTTTAAGACTATGGTTGGGATTCCGTCACCACCGCTCGCTTTGTGAGGGTCAAGTTTTAAGATTATCTTAGAGACAAGCGAAGGTGTCATGTGGACATCATTCAGTTGTGCCTCAGTTCTAGGTGAGAAGTTGGGTGAAAAAACTCCAGATGAGTCCAGACTCGAACTGTTAGAGAATCTGCGGGCAAAGCATTCAGCCTTATCTACTGGGGAAGTGAGGACCTCAAATTTGTTGATTAGCGGACTTGCTCTTGTTAAGTACTCTTTTACAGAGTTGCCAGTAGTCTTTAGAGCCAAATTTAGAGCATGCTATGCGTTGCTTCATTCTGGCAGCAAACAACATCTTAGCTTCGTTAAGTATCCTTTTACACTTATTACGAGCTGAAGTGAAAAGGCGCCTGTTTTGGTCCGACGCGTAGTTATGATAGAGTTAGAAGAAATGATTCCGGTGGGCAATGGCAGCCGAGCAAGTGGGTGAGAACCATGGAGACGAATGAGATTTAAGCTGGAATTTCCTAGCAGGGATGAAGGCATCGATGCCAGCCTTAACCCAGGAGGAGACCTCGGATGCACATTCTTAGATGGGAAGACTAAAGACGTTGTTCCAATGTTACCCATTGTAAAAAATTGGGTTATGTCATCATTATCTTACCCATTGTAAAACAGTTGCAAACCTTTTTTTGGCTGATAATTCAAATAAAAAGAAAATTTTCTAACAAAATTTTGAAAATGTTAGCAGGGATTAAAAATTTTTTTAAATAATTAAAAATTACTTTGATCTTTCCTCTTAATAATATAAATATTTTGATGGAAAAAGTTTGTTTTATTAAATTTATGACCTTTTTATTCATACTATGCTATTTCATGCTGTTTTTTAGCAATTTATTGGAGGTGTTTATATTAGATTTTTGATAGATTTTTAAATTTATTCAATTTAAATTTTAAGTCAAATTTTATAATTAAAACTTACCTTTATCTGTTTTCAATCAATTAATAATTGCTGACTGCCAGAAATTTTCAATAAAAAAAAATTTAATTATGGTAGCCCTGGTTTTATGTGAGTCATGGAGACAATGACAGATTGACTACTACTGGGTATTGTCAAGAACGCAATGTATGGTGACCAATCGTGTTAAAATTTCCTTTTTTTTGGTTTTTAACTAAATAGTAAAATTAAAAATTTAACATAATTTCAGCACTTATATAAATTTTTTTCACATTTTCTTGTACTGTACAATACATTTTTTTAATTATCATAAATTAGGTAATGCACCTTTGGTCACAATTAATTAAAAAATTGAGGAATTGAAAAATAAATACTTACTTTAAATGTTCAAAGAATTACTTGCAAAACAGGCTGTTAAATTTTAGAAATGTAGAGAATAAAATAATGTAAGAATGAAATTGCGTTCTTCTATGTTTTGCTATGTAAGGGAGAATAACCCAGAATGCTTGTTAACTTATAAAATCAATTTGACCCATATGGAACATCGTACTTTATAAATTTGAACATATTTGCACAAATAATTTTTTTTTTAAATATATGGGGAGAAAGATTTTATTCATTTTTTTTTTGATAGACAGTATAATCATCAATTCTTAACTAATAAAGAAAAATCATACAGTTCTTTAAAAGATTTTAAAAATATTTTTAAAACTTTATGAATTATTATAATAAAAAAAATGAAAACAATTCTTTTAAATTTTATTAGTAATCAAAAAAATTTTTTTTCTTCAGACTATAATGTCCTTAATTTTTATTATTTATTCCGGGAATTAAAAGCTTATCAAATTAAATTTTATCAAAGTTTTATTGCATTTTTTATATTTCTCTTTGGTGCAGATTTTTGTATAGTGCTGGATAATTTTAAATAAAAAAAGATGATTTATATTTCCTGATGAGTTCTGTGTTTAACTAATAAAAAAGTAAATAGCAGAAAATTAAAATTTATTAAAATTTCATGAATTTACGTTGGGGAGGAGTAAAAGGGTTGAAAAAATATTTTTTTCATCAATATTTTAAAAAAATAAGAATTTCAAAAATAATTTTATTCATTTGTGAATGAGTACTGAAAGTTTCATTAAAATCTGACAATTATTTGATTTTTGCAAGAATTTCCAAATTAATGTGTTTGTCACCGGAAAAGTGAGTCATGTAAAAAAATTACATAATCAATTGTAAACAGTTGTAAGATTTTCTGCAATGCTAACTCAAATCAAAACAAAATTTTCTGCCAAAATTTTGAACCTGTTAAAAGGGATTAAAAAATTTTATAAAATAAATAAAAGTTACTATGATCTTTTGTCTTAATAATATTATGAACATTTTGATAGAAAAAGTTTGTTTTATTAAGTTTTGAACCTTTTACATCATACTATGCTGGATTTTTGTGATGTAATGGAGGTACATAATAGGTATCGCCACACATTTTCGATACCTAAATGGACATAGCCATTTTGTCTTCTTCTATAACTTCTACTTGCATCCTCACTTTCAGGAAAATCAGAAGTTACTTCCATCAGTACTCCAACGTTAGTGGGTGGTTTGATTTGATATCTCTTGGTCATTGGTAACGGTTTCAACGTATTGGGGTCTCAGTTGTTTTAAGTGTCTTTTACAGACAAACTTCTGTCCTTTAATTATATAGATCACTTTCCCGATTCTTCTACTTACTACACTGTCTTCCCAAAAGCACTTTCCAGACCAATAGTTTTTAAAGAAAATCTTATCACCTTCTTTGAAATATTTCATATCCAAGTTTGATTTTATCAAAATCTTCTTTTTCTTTGAGAACAACCTATCAAAGATTGATCTAATCTTTCTCACGTACATGACCTCCGCAGGTGACAAATTTCCATTAACATTCTGATTCGGCGCAATTCTGTAAACCATCAGAAATGTTTGGATATTTTTGTCTTCGATGTCGTTCTCATTAGCTTTTCTCATTGCTCTTTTGAACGTATCAACAAACCTTTCTGCCTGTCCATTCAATCTTGGATTATATGTAGGTGTTGTTATGTGTTTGATTGTTAACGAATCACAATAACGTTTAAAATCAGCTCCCGTACCGTTGTCACTCACAATTGCGTTTGGTACCCCCAGACGGCTAAATACATCATTTAACGCCTTTATTGTACTTACCACGGTCAGGTGCTTAAATCTATAAACCTCAGGCCATTTATAATAGCTATCCACAATGATTAGATAATAGTTTCCCTTTAAAGGTCCTGCATAGTCCACATGTATCCGTGACCACGGCACATCCGTTTTAGGCCATGGCTGAGTTTTTATGGGTGGCGATTTTGCTGCTGACAGCCTTTACAATGCTTCACCAAATCTTCAATGTCCTGGTCCATCCTAGGCCAGTATACATAACTCCTCATTAATGATTTCATTCTGGATCCTTTTAATACCCTCCTATGTAAAACATGTGGAATTATCACTCTTTGAGCATACATCAATGCCTCATTGCAAATTGATAATGGTGAAACTTTACATCCTTTGTTTTTCTCCTTCCTTTTCACTTGCTTAATCATTTTTGTAATGTAATCATCTTTTTTTGCCATTTTATTAATTTCCTCCAGTGTTACCGGTAATTCACTAACGGTGTTCACCAGTACATCCGTAAGTTCTTTCTCTTCTTTTCATGCTGCTATCACCGTTTCCTCCAACCATTCAGGGTTTTCCAGAATTAATCTTGACAGACAATCCACGTGTGCGATTTCCTTAGACGGAATAAATTTCATCTTAAAATTCTAATTTAACAAGATTACACTCCATCTTTGTAACCTGTTTGCGGAATGAGTAGGTACTCCTTTTTTCAACCCAAAAATCGACAATAAAGATTTATGGTCGGTTTGTAGCACGAGCAATCTCCCATAAATGAATCTGTGAAATTTCTTCACAGCATAAATTATAGCTAGCACTTCCTTTTCTATCTGGCTATAATTTCTTTTCACTGGAAGCAATGCTCTCAATGCCTGAGCAATAGATTTTGATATGCCATCCTTGAATTTGTGTAACAGAACAGCTCTTATGCTGTATTCACTTACATCCGTCGCTACAATTCTTTGTTTGAATCAAAATGTACTAACACTAAATCTGACAAAAAGCACTTTTTTATTTTTTTAAATGCTTCGTCACATTCCATGTCCAACACCACTTTTTATTTTTTTCTAATAGTTTGTTCAATAGTGCTCTTAGGTCATGCGTATTAGGAATATATATATTGTAATAATTTGCAAATCCCAGAAATGACTGTAACTTAGTCACGTTATCCGGAGTAGGCATATTTTTTATTGCTTCAGTTTTGTTTGGGTTAGGTTTCCTTTCCTTATGATCAATTATTTGGCCTAAATATTCAATCTTATCCATACAGAACTCACACTTTTCAAGTCCTACCTTGAATCCATAATTCCTAATTCTTTTAAAAACTTCACGGACATGTGTTTCATGTTTTTCCATATTTTCACTTTTCATTAAAATGTCGTCCAAGTATGCCATTGCATAATCTAGACCCGACAATATCATATCCATAATTTGTTGAAATGCACTTGGTGCTACCTTCAAACAGTACAGTAGACGCTTCAACCTATACAATCCTCTATGAGTGTTGATGGTTAAATACTTAGAACATTCCTCCTAAACCTTGACTTGTAGATAGGCTTTTGAGAAATCAATCTTCAAAAAGATTTTGCCTCCATTCAACCTTGAAAATATCTCCTCTGGTGTGGGGAGTAGATACGTGTGATCCTTTAAGCACTCGTTCAGTCCGGTTGAGAAATCTGCACAAACTCTTATTATTTCTTTTCTTTACGTAGACTGTAGGTGATGCCCACTCAGAGTAATCTAATTTCTTAATTACTTCGTTCTTCTCCAATCTCTGTAACTTCGTCTATCGTCTCTAACGATGCAAAGGGAACTTTTCTTTTCGGTTTGAACACTGGTTTTACGTTCTCCTTTATTTCAAACTTCACTTCAGTCTGCGTACAACAACCAAGTTCATCCACAAAAACTTCAGTAAACTCCTTCTTCAAGTCTTTTATAAATTCTTCTGTCCGTTTACTTTCCTACATTTGATGCATTTTATTCTTCTACACAACATATTCATTGGCTTCTCCCATAAATTAAATAACACAATCAAATCAATGACAAATAAATTTGCATATTTTCCTAAAATTACATAGATTTTAGTTTTGTGGATTTTGCCGTCAAATGCTAATATTGTGAAAAATTCACCCTTGAATTTCAATGTGTTACCCGAAATGCCTCTCGCAATTTTCTTAGTGTTCTGTAACTCTGGTCGAGCTATTTTTCTCCAGGTATTTTCATCAATTGTAGAAATGTCACTTCCGGTATCTAGCAAACAAGTGATATTTCAACCATTTAATTTGATGTCTACGTACTTTCTCATACCAAAATCCTTTGTAACTTTCTTCGATACAACTGTATTAATCCTTTTGGGCTTTTGATACTTTTTTTCTTACACATCACTACCTTGTGTCCCTTTTGCACACATTCAAAGCATATTTTATTTTTAAAATAGCACTTACTTGTGACATGATTAGTATTGCCATATGATTTGCATTATGGTCTTTCCTCTTTGTAGGCATGTTGCTTTACTTTATGTATTTGGGCAATACTCTTTTCTTCAATACATACATTATCCCGTTTAATGTTAATTTCTGGCATTCCTCCAATACTTTCTGTAAAGTTATGTCCGTATCATGTTCCAACATTGTTAAAATCCTCGAACAAACTTTGTTGTCTTTAGGTGCTGTTAACCCTCGCACAAAAATTAGGCATTTGAACAGATCTTCTTTAATTTCCTTAATTTTGAAACGTTCACACTGGGAATTAACTTTCCCAGCGTACGCAACAAAATCTTCGTCTTCTTTCACGATATCCAAACATTTATACTGTGTGTGAAACAAACTGTCCCGTTTGCCAAACATTTTTGATAATATTTCCACTGTCTCCTCTGGTTTCTTTGGCAAAATGAAATACGTATATTTCGTGTTTTCCTGAGCAGATTTTTTGCAACAAAAGCATAATTTTTTCTTCGTTGGTCCATGATTTATACCTTTTGGAAAAAATTGCTTCTTACCTTTTAAAGTACACCGGAAAACTTATTCCTTCCTCCGGTTTATACAAAAATTCTGTAAGAGAGTTTAATATACCCTCTGCAGAGAAAACCCTAGAACCTTCCTTTTGTTCACCTTGCTTCAATAATATATTTTGCAAAGTCTCTTGTTGCTTTAGAATATGCTGTTAAAGCTCTGTATGTTGCTTTTTCTGTTCTTGCATTAACTGTTGAACCGCTATGCCTAGCATCTTCATATATTCTGTTAATTGTTCCATGTTCCGAACAAAATATGTATAAATACAATTCAATAATACAGCTGACCAATGTTAAACTTTAGTAAGAATAAAATGTAGTTTGTTTCTTATTTTATATGGGCGGGGTGGGCGTAAAAACTACTTCTTACCTTACTTATTATTGTCTTTACGGTTGTATTTCTTTATTTGACAACTGAAAATTTCTCTGTGACTCTTTCTTTTTGCTGTCGGCAATTAATATCCTTAATTCACAAAAACTGGTATCAAGCGACAGTCCTCTTCGTAGTCAATCTGATATTTGCCAAGAATGTATTTTTTCCTCCACGTAAACTTTTTCAAATTCACGTCGCCAATGTGATATTTGGCGAGAATGTATTTTTTCCTTCGCGTGAACTTCTTCGAAAGCTCATCGCCAATCTGATATATCCCAGAAAGAAATATCAGTGTAAAGATTAGTGGAAGAATGGTACTCGACACAGGAAATAATAACGGATTTATTGTACAAATGTACAATTAACAAATAGATACAGATAAGCAATCGAGTAGGAGCAGCATACACTATCAACTAGAGAATGCCTTCGCCTAAGATGTTTGCACCCTCGTACCGCTTGTCACCATCCTTTAATGTCTAGAGCATTCCATTCTTAGGGATGGCAGGACGTTCCACTATAACAATATCATTATAATAAAAAATTTAAAAAAAAATTAAAATAATTCTTGTAAAAATTCATTATTCATTGAATATTTTTCTTTTCAGACTATGATATGCTTAATTTATGTTGTTCATAAAAGCAATCAGAAGTTTATCCCCATAAAAATTGGCATAGTTATTGCATTTTTACACAATTCGGACCTACTTTTTAGAAAGTCAGGAACTATTGGAGAGAGAAAAAAATAGTTCATTAGCATTCCCCAATGACTCCTAAATTTAATTATATTAGGTTTATTGTGACCCAAAGTCGAATTTTTAGACATTTCTGGTAATTAATTGGTGGGGGGGGGGGGGGTAACATATGTACAAAAAAATATTTTCACAAATATTTTCGAAAAAATTAGTATTTCAAAACTGATTCCAGTCAATTATAAATAAGTCCTGAAATTTTCATCAAAATCCAACCATTATTTGATTTTTGCAAGAATTTCCAAATTAATGTGTCTTTCACACGTTTTTTACGTAATAAACGATGCATCAATTTAGGTCTCGCACAGACGTAAGAAGAAAAAATATTTTCTACCAAAATTTCGAACGTGTTAGAAATAACATTTTTTAAAAAATAATTAAAAAGTACTTTCATCTATCCTCTTAATGATAATAATATAAACGTTTTGCGTTTGCCGATAAAACTTTGTTTTTATTTAGTTTGGGGCCTTTTTTCTTCATATGCTGTTTTTTTTTGGTAAAATTTCCTAAGTACTACCGTTGCTATTCCCTTTCAAATTTATGCAAAGTATCATTGTATAATAGCAAAAGTATGTGCTGAATTCAAATCAAGTGCAATTTATCGAAAAAAACTTTCCTTTTTTTATCTATATATCCATTTGAAAAACGAACCTTGCCCTTCTTCTCTCCCGTAACTCTCACGTAGACATGTAACAGTTGTAAAACTAATTGAAGAATGACGGGCTGCGTCCCCTATTTACCTCCACCTCTTTACTTCCGATTAAGGAAGTAATGCGCCTTTTTTCTTTTTTGTCGGTACACAATTTAAAGATAAAGTTTTTTTTGTTTTTTTTTTACATATAAAAATATGTGTAAGTCTTTTCGATAAATTGCACTGGATTTGAATTCAGCACATTTTGCACTGATTTCAGCGATTTTTTGGAAGTACCTTAAAAAAGGGTTATTATTTTTAATAAAAATTTTAATGAAATGTTTTTCTTTAAAAGAAAACGTTAAAAATAAACAAAACAAAACTAAAAAAAAAACGAAAGATTTTCTAGCAAATCAGACGTGCTTGGGAAGTTAATCTTTAATTTTAACCCAAACCGAATATAGCCAAAAAAATATAAAAATATCACTATTGGTCACTATGTATTTACAAATCAAAAATGTTAAAAATTGAAAGAATAAAATGGTTTTATTACAAAGCAACTAAAAATCACGATATAATAATAAATAAACAAAATCTCATGTTTATTTGCCTTTTTTCTGGCTTTGAATAAAAAAAAATGTTTGAGAACTAAAGCAAAACCTAAAAGCGAAAACTGGCGTAAAAAATCTTGGAAATTATGGTGATCCTTTCTATGACTTTTACAAAAATGTAAAATTTTAAAATTAAAAATAGATGAGTGACAAAAAAAGAAACACAAATGTAATACTAATTATGTTTCTAAAACAAGTTTTATTTAAGTGAATTTACTGAGCATAAGTTACTAGTAAAGAACTTGAACTATAAAAATTTTTAAACTTCTTTTCTTTTAGCTCGATTGATGCGAGTCAAGAAATATATGTCTTTATTTGTAAACAAAGAAATTAAGAGAATATTTAACTTACTTCTTTTTTTCCGTTGGATTTATTTTCCTTGAGAGAAAGATTTTTTTACAAGAAAAGAAAGAATGTATAGAACTTTAAATAAACGAACGTTAAATGTGAAAATCAAGGGAGGTAATTCCCATTTTATTTGACGATCGCAAGAGCGTGCAAGAACATACTCAACTCAAGTCATTTTTTGGCTTTGAAAGATACAGTAATTCAAAAATTGTTGCAAAAATCAACTAATTGTCTGATTTTAATGAACCTTCTAGGACTTATTCACAAAAATGAATGACTTATGCAATTATTATTTTTAGAAAATTTTGGAAAAATATTTTTTTTTTGCATCTGTTACCCTCACTCCAATTAATTGCATAAAATTTCTGAAATACATACCAATTTTTTTATTTATTAGTTAAATGTAAGACTCATTGCGGAATGTAAATCATGTAATATTTTTTTTTTTTAATGATTCAGTTTATTATTTCTTTCCGGATTCACAAGACATCAATCCAGTTTTTATGTACAACTTCACATGCGCTGTAAGGAAAAAAATTAATGCACATTTTTTTTTTTTTAACTATGGTTGACAAATTTTTTTTTTTTTTTTTTGCCAGAGAATTTATTTGCATTCTTCAACTTTTTAATTATTATATCTTTGTACCTGAAATATAAATAAACAGGTAAATTTAGGTCCCGAGGGCTTTTTTTACCATTCAAATTTTTCCAAAAACACTAAAAACAGTCTCATTTCCGTGCAAATGTATATGCTGAACTCAAATCAACAATTATTGAAGAAACCTAACTTTTTTGATGTGAATAACCAGAAAAAATTCGGACTTCTTTTCACTCTTTTTGTCAGCGAATATCAGCTTATTGATAGTAATTTGCTGCTGAATGATAAAATCATAGAAAGAAAATTTTGGCCTATTTACTTCCTTTATTGTAAATTCTTTGCAGAAATTACTACGCGACTTTTTTTTGGTATTATTTTTTTTTTAAATCATGTCACCCCAAGCAAGGCGGTAACGCCACTGATGTGCAGGGGGCTACGTAAGAGTGAAAAGGTTGGAAAAGAGAAAGCCGGAAACCACATCCTATACAGGAAACAAGGGATAAGCCTCTTCACCTGTTCAATAGACGTGGGTGCAGTGTGAACTGGGCGATAGTTTAGTCTATCTACTCCAATTGAAAAGAAAAAGAAAAGAGTGAAAAGATTGGAAAAGAGAAAGCTGGAAACCACATCCTAAACAGGAAACAAGGGATGAGCCTCTTCACCTGTTCAATAGACGTGGGTGGAGTGTGAACCGGGCGATAGGCTAGTCTAATTTCAGAAGAAAGTTGCATGTACTTATTTTCAGAAGAAAGTTAACTTTCAAATATATGAAAATAAGTGATAAGTGTAGTTATACTTAACCGTAAAGTTAACTTTCTTAAATAAAAAAAAAAACTCTATATTTGCATATATTTGAAAGTTAACTTTCATCTGAAAAAATTAAGTAAAACTACAATTATCACTTATTTTCATACATTTGAAAGTTAACTTTCTTCTGAAATTAAGTACAAAAAAAGGGAAAAAACAACACTCAAAAATACACGCAATAGATTTGAAGGTTAATTAAATTACACTTATCACTTATTTTCATGTATTTGAAAACTAACTTTCTTTAAAAAAGTCTATATTTGCATATATCTGAAAGTTAACTTTCGTCTGAAAAAATTAAGTAAAACTACACTTATCACTTATTTTCATACATTTGAAAGTTAACTTTTCTGAAATTAAGTACCAAAAAAAAAAAAAAGGAAAAAAAAACATGCAAATACATGCAATATATTTGAAGGTTAATTAAACTACACTTATTACTTATTTTCATATATTTGAAAGTTTACTTTTTTCTGAAATTAAGTACACACAATTTTCTTAAATTAATTGCCAAAAAGGAAAAAAAAAACATGCAAGTACATGCAACTTTCTGCTGAAATTGAGTACCGAAAAAAAAAGTGTAGTAATTTCTTCAAAGACTTTTCAATTAAGGAAGTAAATAGGCCGAAATTATCTTCCTACACCTAAAATCTTATCACTAAGCCAGTAGTGGGTGACAAAAAGAGCGAGAAGAAGTCCAACATTTTTCTGGTCGTTAACATCAAAAAAGGTAGGCTTCTTTAATATCTCATTGTTGATTTCAGTTCAGCGTATACACCTGCATGGAAATAAGGCTATTTTTGAAAAATTTTAAGGGGTAAAAGCCTTTGAGACCTAAAACGAAAATTTACCATATATTTTTTTTTACCTCTGTTACACCACCTCCACGGAAATCCATGAAATTTTAATAAATTGGCTGCAAACTATATCAGTTAAATGCAGAACTCATTGAGAAATATAAATCATCTATTTTTTTTATGGTAAACTTTGCAACAGTATCTGAAAATCTGCTCCGGAGAGTAAAATAAAAAATGCAATAAAACTTTCATATAATTTAAATTGATAAACTTTTAATTGCTTGAATAAATAATAAAAATTAATGATATTATAGTCTGTAGAAAAAAAGAACTTTTGATAATTCATGAAATTTTAAAAGAATTGTTTTCATTTTTTTTTTTTGTTATTATAATAATTTATAAAGTTTTAAAAATATTTTAAAAATTTTTAAAGGACTGTTGCAGTTAGATTATTTTAGTTAAGAATTGAGGATTATATTGCCTGTCAATAATTGAAAATCAAAAATCATTCTGCATATTTTTAAAATAATTTAAACCTTTTTTTCTGCATTTGATTTTTTTGTTGAGTGTGTGGTAATTTCTATATACAAATTAAAAAATCAGAGTTTTCTCCCTTAGGCGAAAATAAATTGGTACAATTTTGTCTCTTATAGAGGCCATATATTTTTATATCTAATCAAAAACCGGTCAACAAGTTTGTGATTTATGGTGCAGAAAGGTCAAAAACTTCAAATTTTTGATTAAGAAATAGTTTTATTCTAAATTTCAAGTAATACTTGTGTAAATCAGATTAACATAAAATTTGCTAATTTTCCAAAAAATAATGTGTAACAGATGTATATGTTATTCTTGCAAGAATTTTAAAAACCGAGAATTAACTTTTGTTTACAAATGTGGTGATCGCTCAAAAATGGCGGCAAAATTCAAAAACTTTTAAAAAATTTGAAATCAATCAATATAATTTCTGTTTGGAATAAAACAAAGTATTTACCTTACTAGAAATTGTAAATTTAATCATTGAGCTTTCAATTAAAACTAAAATAAAATTTTCAAGAAAACTTTTTCATTTTTAAAACTACAGTTTAAAATTAACTATGCTGTTTTTTGTGTGATTTAGCGGAGGGACCTATATCCAAATGAATAAGGAACAAAGAAAATAATTACAATGTTTAAAATATTAATTTAAAACAGTGCTCAATATAGAAATAAATCTATGAATATTTGTTATAAATTATATTTTAGAACATGTCTAAACTACAATCGTAAAACTATAGTAAAACTACCTGATGAGACATTGTTCTTTCTACATCGAAACAAAATGTACACTTTTGTAGTAGACTGTAGTTTAGAAATGTTCTAAAATATAATTTATTACATATATATGTATGTGTGTGTGTGTGTACTTTAAATATCCATATTACCCTATGTCGTTGGCACATGCCTTACGCAATCTGACTGTTTAAAAGATTTGAATTCTAATTTCCAATGAAGTTTGTGTAAGTTAAATATTATAATGTTAGGGTGCTATTTTTAAATTTATCAAGAGCATAATATGAACTGCCAAAAATTACATAAAAATTAAAAAATTAAATTTAAATTAAAAAATGAAAATCCCTTTCTCTTACTCCTCAAAGAATGCCTTAGGTATAAACCAGTGGAAAAACACATCCTAGGCAACTGATTGGTTTACTACATTATATATATAAGTGGTATTAAATGGACATGCCTCCCAGAACTACCCTACAAATGCGGATGTCCCCCAAGGCTCTATCCTAGGTCCTACGCTCTTTCTAATCTACATCAATCATCTCCCCGATGCCATAACATCCCAAGTTGGCATGTACACCGATGACACCACAGATCAAAAATCTGGTGTTGGTGACCAGGTGAACCTTACTGCCGAGCTTGAAAAGGACCTCCAATCCGTGGTGGATTGGGGTAAGAAATGGCTCATAAAATTCAATTCTTCCAAAACAAAGATGCTGTCAATTAACCACCACAGACAACCGCACCTCCCTCCCATTAGCATGGAACAGGCTTGCCTCCCAGAGAGTAAAACACTATGCCTGCTTGGCCTGACACTCTCAGCGGACCTCAAGTGGAATGACTACGTTGAATCCATTGCTAAATCCACTGCTATGAAAGTCAGCTCTCTGTACAGGGCCCGGAAATTCTTTCCGTCTGAATCTATTTTGCACATATATAAATCTACCATCCACCCGTGTATTGAATACTGCTGCCACATCTGGTCAGGTGTCCCTGCTATTTTCCTGGGGGTTCTTGACAAAATACAGCAGAGAATCTGTAATGTGATCGATACCGACTTAGCTGACCACCTGCAGTCACTCTCTCACTGGCGTGACGTGGCTTCCCTGTGACTCTTCTATAAATACTTTCATGGCTTCTGCTCTGATGAACTTAAATCACTGGTGCCCCCTAGGTGTGAATTTGCATGAGATACTAGATTAGCAACTAGGTCCCACCCTTTTACAGTGAAACCGATGAAATGTAACTGCAATTTCTACTTCAACAGCTTCTTTTCTCGCACTTCCTGCCTGTGGAATTCCCTTCCGTATGCTTGCTTCCCCGATGGCTACAACCTCCAGGAGTTTAAATGTAAGGTCAATAGACACCTCCTAACACACTAACTCGCACCCATTCTCTCCAACACTCTCCCTATGTACATCCTAACTCGTCTATCACCCTCCTTCTGACATTTCCTACACTCAATCGCTCTATGTAACCCCCTGCGTTATAGTGGCAGTGGAATGCCTTGCTTGGGGTGATACGATTAAAAAAAAGTGTCAAAAGTCATGAATGTTTTGTTTATAATGTAGATTTATTGTTATTATTACGGACACACACTCTAAATTCAAACGCTCTGGTCACAAAAAATTAAAAAAAATTATATGTATCAATTAACAAATGCCAATTAAGATTATGAATCAAATTGCTGAAGACATTTTCAAGAAAAGAAAGAACAAAATAAATTTCAGAAGCCATTGCAAAAAATTGTAATTCTGGATTCTGATTGGACAGAAAACAATAAACAGAAATTTATGACCTGCATCATATTTCTTATCACTAAAAAGTGAGAATTGTACACAGGCAAAACTGAATCAAAATCACTGAAAACAATTTCAAAGAAAAAAAAAACAAAAGGAATTTTCACAAATCAGTGTTAAAAATTTTCTGGCCAATGAAAAGTGTGCAATTCTCAAAACTGAGAAAAATTGAACAAGCTTGTGTGAAAATACACAGTACACAAACATACACTCATATCAACCTTCTGACCTGTTCACCAACCACATACACTCCTGATCAAAAATTTAAGACCACTTAAAAATCTTTAAAAAGAAATTTTTTTTTACAGATAGATTTTAAACTCCTACCACTTAAGTTACCAATACTACATTCTAAAAGGTTATGGAAACAAAAAGCTACATTCCAAACTTTTTATTTAGAAATTTACATTTTTATAAAATGAGGCGATTTATGCATGATCAAAATTATAAGACCAGGGGAATAAATTATTAGATCTATGGTAATCCCAATGTTTTTAGTTCAGTTAGAGATTAGCAATCACTGCGTAAAGGTGTTACCATGCCTAAAGCAAGCAAACTTACCAAAGTTGCGCGTTCTTGAATTCTAGAATTCCATAAGCAAGGTTTGTCACAGCAGGTGATCGCAGCTAAGGTAAATTGCAGTAAAACTGTGATTTGCAACTTTCTAAAGAACAGTGAGAATTATGGAAAAGCAAAATCCTCTGGTAGGCCCCGAAAAATTTTTCCTGCGTTGAGTAGGAGAATAAGACGGGTTGTTATGAAAGAGGCAGGACTTTCATCTAGTCAAATTAAGGCAGTCACAGATGCTGATTGCAGTCCTGTGACCATCAGACATCACTGACAACAAAAAGGCATGGTAAATAAAAAGCGTAAACAAATTCCTTGGCTGCTTCCACATCACAAGATGAACTACTTAAAGTTTGGTTGTGAATACCAAACATGGGACGTTGAGAAGTGGAAGAAAGTCCTGTTTTCTGATGAGAAAAAATTCAATCTAGATGGTCCTGATGGCTTCCAATGATATTGGCATAACAAAAACATGCCTCCTGAAATTTTCTCCACACATCATAGTGGTAGAGAGTCCCTAATGGTATGGGGTGCCTTTTCTTACAGAGGGACGATGGAGCTCCAGGTAGTGCAGGGTTGTCAAACAGCAGCTGGTTATGTTAGCATGCTACAAAAAGCATCATTGATGATGGAGGGCCATCGTTTGTGTGTGGATGGATGGTTATTCCAACAGAATAATGCTACAATCCACGCTGCAAGACGAACCTTGACCTTTCTACAAGAAAATGGGGTCCATCTCTTGGGACATGCTGCATGCTCACCAGACTTGAACCCAATTGAAAATGTTTGAGGATGGATGACGAGAGATGTTTATCGAAATGGCAAACAATATTCAACAAAAAATGAACTTCGTGAAGCCATCTTCAGAAGCTGGAGCAACATCCCCTGCACCTAAATGGAAACGCTTGTTTCTAGCATGCCTGACAGAATTTTTGAAGTCATCAAAAGCAATGGAAGTAGAACTCATTATTAAATTTGGTTGTTGAATGTTTTCATACACTTTTTGTACAATTTCGTAGAATTTTTGTCTCTGGTCTTATAATTTTGATCATGTGTAAATCACCTCATTTTATAAAAATATAAATTTCTAATAAAATGTTTGGAATATAGCTTTTTGTTTCCATAACCTTTTAGATTGTAGTATTGGTAACCTGAAGTGGGAGGAGTTTAAAATCTATCCGTAAAAAAATAATTCTTTTTAAAGATTTTTAAGTGGTCTTAAAATTTTGATCAGGAGTGTATCTATATATACACGTTTTTTTTTTATCTATCAGAAAAACAAACAGATGATACATAAAAACAGAAATTGATTCACCTGAAGAGAGTAAACTTTGGACTCGAAACACAAGTAGTGACAAATATAATTATGAACACTTAATATATTTTGCAGAAGGTAAATAATATTAATAATAATAACAACAAACCTAAATTTTAAACAAAACATTCACAACTTCTCACACTTTTTCTCATATACCAATTTCTCTCTCTGAAACAACCAGACAATTTTTTTTTCTTTTCACAGATGTCAAAAATTGTGCTTACTGATTAAAATGCAAGATGATATTGATCTTCACTAGGCATTTCATATTTAGGTTTTAAGACAAATTTATCTGGGTTTCTCCTGTAGTTGGAATAGTGGAGGGTTTTTCACCAGCACCTGTTCTAAATACTTGCTACCACAACAGATTTACTAAAAAAAAATCTAACATGTACACACACTTTAAAATTTAATAGATTTTTCTTGTTTTAAAATTTCACTCCAAGGAAGGAAATAAAACCACAAAAATATAAAAAAGGAATTAGTGTTTGAGAAAATATGAGAAAAAAAAAGATTATTAAGAAAAGAGAAAAATAAAATATCAATAATTAAGATATTAGAAGATAATGACTGACATTGTTTATATTAATTTTAAAAAAATCAAAATTTCTTGGAGAATTTAAATCATCATTTTCTTTTGGAGAACAGGATCTTTGGTTGCTGAAAATATGCTCTGACTTGTATAATAAAAAATTACTTATACCTAAGACATTATTAAGTTAGGAAATATTCATATGATTATCTCATACCATGGACACTATTGTTTTAAGAAAACAATTTTTAATGAATGTATTTTTACAAGAATTGTTTTCATTTCTTTTTAAATATTAATTATAATAACTTATAAATTTTTAATCAATGAAATTAACATGTAATGAGGAAGTTTTAAGGATGATGGAAAAAAGTACATTACACTTGAAATTTCAAGGGAATAATGTGAAAAAGAAGCTTTGAGAATTCGGCACTCAAAGGATATATTGAGGAACAAAAGAAATCAGTAAATAACCTACCTAATGAGATTGTGGAAATGGTTGGCAGACAAACCTAACTATGAGCTACAAGGACAAGTAATTGTGGAGAGCCATATTCACCCGCCATCTGAAGGGACATGGAACATAGAAAAAGAATGTTCAAGATGTTGTGGGATAGGAAATTAAGAATTAAAATCAACCTTCTCCTTCAATTTTACAAAAATTCACAATGACGTGTGGAATCCTGGTTTTTACCAAATAGAAAAAGGACTGACCATATGATTGAAGAAAATTTCGAAACCAGATTTTGCAAGTATATGTTAAACTGATTTTCTGACCAATGGAACCAATCTGCCAGATTGTAAAGACTTCGCAATCCAGTGAAAAATATCTGAATTGCTGCAGATGGCTCCGAACAGCATCAGTCAGACAGTTAGATTGAAGCAGAGAGAGACATAACTGAAATGTAACTTCAAAAATAAGTTCATCCAGACAAAAAGTCAAGTTGCACCTTGTTCTCTTTCTCCTTTCTCATGTGCTGATTCATTTTACTTCTTCTCCATCCAAAGACATTCATACTGAACAAACACAAAAACATACATACATACATACATACATACATACACATAAACTCTTTCCACCATCTGAAGAGACATGGAACATAGAAGAAGAATGGTCAAGGATAGGTTGTATTCTCAGTAATAGTTTCTCAATTTACTCTGTTAAATTTTGATTTAATAAAATTCAGGTTTATATTTGCAAAATATATTTTCTTCATATTAAGTAAAACATGACAGCCATGATGAAAATCAAATGTGACTGTCATGATGAAATAAAACAACCAAGTTGTCCTTTCTGAATTCACTCAAAACAACAATAATTTAATAATGGAAGTGGAAGAAGGGACAACAATCGGAGAAAGACTGCTTATGAGTCACTCAGTCATTTATTCACAACAAACATGAATTAAAATATCTTCACCTTTTTGATTAAAGGAAAGGCATAGTGTCTGTTCCCTTCTTCTTAATTGAGATGAGAAGCGGCAACTGGTTCCTGGGATTCCAACCTTGCAGCAGCACATTCTTCATTGCACAAAGAGAGCTCGAATCTGAGTAATACAAATATTAGCATGTAAGTGCTGGCAGGGACTGGGCAATTTTCGAACTTGACCCATAATATATGTTCATGTATATGGGTTCGCTACATGAAAAACAACTGTATCACTTTCTGCCTTAGTCATGTCAAGTAAATACATACAAATTTTTAACAATAATATAAATATGCATCCAAAAATTTAATTTAATGCATGAAAATGGCCAGGAAGAATACAATTCCACCATATAATTTTTATTTATGGTTGGGCCATTAAACATGGTATTTCTTTCACTAGATCAATTATGACTAATTACTAATTATGACACTTTATGAGTGTCCATGAGTGCATGTGTGTATGTTTTTATCAGACTAGGAACTTGAAAGTTGTTAGGACATGGAAATTTTTGTTATACAGCAAAACTATGTACCTCCAAATATTCACTGAAAATGAGTATGCACAATCTAAAAATGTCCCAAGCTTAAAAGAATCAAAGTTTTATTGTCAAAATCTTACTTATTATTAAAAGAAAAGACCAAAGGATATGTTGATTATTAACTTATATTTTTTAATTCATTTTAACACCTTCAAAATTTTTTTAACAAATTTTATTTTTTTTGTGTTGGCAGGTGACTATATATCATCACGAGAACTTTTAGTATTTTTTTTGGCAGTAAAAAAAACATTGATTTAGAAATTCTTACAAAAATCTTATAATTGTCAGAATTTAATGAAACTTTCAGGATTTAAGTCAACCGAGGCAAGTTCCTTAGAACAATGACCATGAAAGTATTCATAGAAAAGTAACAGGGTAGGTACATTGTAACATTGGCAAGAAGACTGAAACTGAGATGTCAGGTTAAGACTTAAAACATTGCAGATTCTTCTTTAGATTTTATGATTATCTTCAAATTCTGTAATCAATGTTTAAGTGTATAACAAAATATCTAGAAAAGAAGTCAGTTGTGCCAGATACATTTTCAGTAGTAAAAATCAGAGAATTTATACTTTAAGATAGGCTCCTAGAGAAACCTGTTTGAAATAAGAGGTGACCAGTTTCGATTGGTTCAAATATTTTATTTTAGTACCAAATTTGGATAGCAATGATACATGTATTTTGGCTTTCCTTAAAAACAGTTTTCACAGTTTGAGTGCGGAACAGTAAAGCATTTATATCATCTCACTATATTTCTTTCAGCCTATTGCACAAAATACAATGTAGAATTTTGATCAATACACATGTATTAAGAATTCAAAGATAACAAATCGATTTGATTGAATTTTTTATTCTTTAATAAAATGAAATATCTACTAAATGTTGCAAAATATAATCTAACATTTGTTGTTTATAAAAATTTACCAAGAAATGGTTCACTGAATAATATAGACATATATGTATATTTATTTTTATAATAACCCTTTTTAGTTCTGTAACCAGTTTCTTGACAAGATGAATTTGATCAAAGAAGATGTATTCTAGATCTCCCTGAGCACATCCTCAGGAATGAATTACTAAAAACAAACATGTTGTAATTATTATCATGTGGTATTGATTTTTAAAAGCATGTGAGAATGCATTGTTACAATTATTCTAAAATGTATTTTTCATTCTCCAGTGCATATTTACATGGGTTTTTGAAAATGTGAATTTAGCAGAAATAATAAAGCAAAAGGTTGGTGAAAAATTGGATGGTCAACTTTTTATTCTATTGACAATTTTGATATGAATGTATGCAAAAGTAGATCTACACATCTAAAAAATAAATGAAATATGTAATAAATGTCCCAAAATATATAGTCTAAAATAGCATTTGTTGATTATTAAAATTTACTAAGGAACATTTCATTGAATAATATAGACATATGTCTGTCTATTTCTATAATAATCCTTCCTAGTTTTCTAACCAATTTCTTGACAAGATGAATTTGATCAAGGAAGGTACCACAATCTTTTCCAACCCATGGATTCTAGATCTCCTCTGAGAACATCCTCAGGAGTGAATTACAAAAAACAAACATTGTAACTGTTATTGTTGCGGTATTGAGTTTTAAAAGCATGTGAGAATGCATTGTTACAATTATTTTAAAATGTATTTTTTATTCTCCAGTGCATATTTACATGGGTTTTTGAAAATGTGAATTTAGCAGAAATAATAAAGTACAAGGTTGGTGAAAAATTGGATGGTCAACATTTTATTCTATTGTAGTAGATCTACATGTCTGAAAATGTTTTTTTTTTAGTTGGAGATTGTATGTATTTGTTCAAATTTGAAAACTGGTGTTCTCCATTAGAAATATCTTTGAAGCAAAACCTGATAAAAAAAAAGGAAAATTCCAATTGTGTTACTCATATTCATGACATAAAGAAAACTTTCAATATCCTATTATAATTATGCTTGTCCATCCCCTAGTTAGTTCACATGAATGTTATGCCTTGTCAATACCTCATAAATAATGGACTATTCTATTTTGAACATGTGGAAAGAGAGCAAAAAACACTACTTGGTTTCAGTGAGAAAATTGAAGAATGAAATAAGTAAAGATAGAAATGAAAAGAGAGAATCACATTAAATTGCTAAGAACAAATACCATAAGATGATCTTAGCCAAAAAGAAAAGATGTCATTGCAACTGGAATTTTAAAGTTTAATTTTTCAGATGTTTACTATAAACCAGTGTAAACCAAAGAAAGCAACTTCCAAAAATTCAATTACCATAAATAATATCATGTGCTAAATTTTTTTTAAATTATTAAGAGAAATGTTTGTAAGGCAGGGATTTGGTTAGAAAGAATTAACATTTTTTGCTAATAAGAGTAGATAAACCTATAGCCTGGTTCATACTCCTCCCACATTTCTCGAACAGGAGTAGAGGCTCATCCCTTAAGGGATTCTCAGTTTCTTTTCTTTCTTCAGGTTTTAATAGTGGTGTTGTCAAAAGATTTTTGTGAGGTGTGGGTACAATGGAAACATCTCTTCATACTTATGGTGGGTAGTTTTCTGGTTGCTGCTTCTGACTGGTACTTGGGATCCCAAACACTTTTGTAGTGTCTTGAGAGGCTGCTCTGACCAACAGTTGAATAATATTGGGGTTCTTGTCATGTCATGCAAGTGTATCCGATGAGGAACCATTATACTGCAGTCTGCACTAGGTCCCTTCCCAAACATTTTATATTTTAGGCCTCTTCTTATCAAAATAACTTTAAATCATGAAAATACTGAAAGCTAAAAACCTATACCAGCCACAGGACAACATTTCGGGCTTCGCCGTTCTTGTTGAGAGCCTGGTGTATATACTCAGTGATGTTCGTGAGCATATCAGCAGTAGACCTGGTGAAGTGAAAACCCTACAGTTTGTCAGAGAAGAGTCTGTGGGCTGAGAGATGTTGAACCCCTTGGCATTGAAGATGGGTTCGAACATTTTGTCGAAAATTGGTAGGAGGCTGAGAGGGTGATAATTAGAGAGGGAAGTGGGTTTGCCAGTATTTTTATATATTGGAACCACAGAAGAGAACTTCAAGCAGGCAGGAAAGCAAGAAGCAGAGAAGCAGTAACAATAGAGTTTGGAGAGAACAGAAGAAAGTTTAAGAAATATTTCTTCAGGAAAATAGGATTCCATCACCGCTGCTCACTTTATGGAAGTCAAACTTTGAAATTATGTTAGAGAATACCGAGGGGGTAATGTGGATATCATTCCCTTGGGCCTCAGTTTGGGGTGGGAAGTCAGATACAGATACTCCAGATGAGTCCAGTGTTGAGTTGGTGGAGAATTTGTGAGCGAAGCACTCAACGAAGCACTTGTCTGTTGTAGAAGTAAGGACCTCAAATTCATTGATTAGAAGTGGGATTGAGGGTTTGCTGTTGTTTAGTACACTTTTACAAAGCCTCCTGTAGTCTTTGGAACTGAACTTATGGGATGCTACGTGCTGCTTCATTCTGACTGCAAACAGCAACTTAGCTTCTTTAAGTATCTTCTTACATTCATTGCAAGCAGAGGCAAAGAGGTGCCTGTTATGATCCAATGCATAACTCCGATAAAGCCGCACAAATTTATTTCGATGGGTGATGGCGGCCGAGCAAATGGGGGAGAACCAAGAGGACGAGTGGGATTTAAGTCTCAACTTCTTGGCCGGGATGAAAGCTTTGATGTCAGCCTTAACCCAAGAAGAGACCTCAGCCGCACAGTCTTCAACAGGCAAGAGACATCACACAGGAAATAACAGAATGAGTCCCAATTGGCTCTTTGGTAGCAGTAAGATATTCTGCTAATCTGAGATTCTTGGGTGGAGTGAAAGTGGAAGATGTTAATAGAAACCACCACATGGTCAGAGTTTCTGAGGGAGCAGAGTTGCTTGACATTGCAAGAGTCAGGAATGGAAGTAAAACAGAGCTCTAACAGTGAGTCATGTCCATTAGGGTTATTAGAGAAATGTGTGGGGAACTCCACCACTTGCATAAGGGACTGAATGATTGAAAAATTCACAAGCAAAATCTGTGACAGTGTTTTCAGCAACTTAGCATGGTGGGTGTTGAAGTCACCAAACACAAATATATGAATAGACAGATGAGAGGAAATGGCCGTGTCAATATTATTGGAGATGCTGTCAAGAACAGAACAGTCGGGAGATGAGGGAGAGCGGTAGAGGAGGAAAAGACAGCTAACTAAGCTTAGTAGGGAGAGATGAAAACATATATAAGAATGATCTAGGGATTCAAGAGAGATCACCCGAGCTAGAGGGAGGTGTTCACTGACGTAAACATGAAGCCCATGCATGTGGACATTGGAGTCCTTTCTGAAGAGGGGAAGGTAACCAAGGATGTAGAAGAATTCAGAAGAGAGGATAGAAGAATCAAGGTTAGTTTCACAGAAAGCTAGGATGTCAGGTGAGTTGATTGGAGGAAGGATTCGACACTGTAAAAGTTGGTGCATATACCTCATATGTTAGCAAAAAAGATGTTGATGGGTTTGGGCGTTTTTCAGTTAGGAGGTTTACATTTGCTATTATGATAGTGTGTATTTGTGAAAGTTTTATTAGGAGAGAGGCCTAGAACAGAATCAGTTGGTTGCTGTATGCAGCATGTGTGGGAAAGAAACTGGCGCAGACAGCTGCATAATGTGGCCTCAGGGTTGCCTACCGGAGATTCATGCAGGAACAGACATTCATGCATGACATGGCACTATATATAACACCGAAATTATTCAACTGTTGATCAGAGCGGCCTCTCATGATGCTATGCACAAGTTCAGGCTCCTAACTACCAATTGAAAACAGCAATCTGGAAACTGCCAACCCGGTACCGTCAGAATAAAGAGACGTTGCCATCATCCATAAACACTGCAAAAAGCTTGGGACAGCACTAGGAGTAGGACCGAATAAAAAGAAAGAAACCAGAAACCCCTTCCTAAACAAAAAACAAGGCAGGTGTCTCTACTCCTGTCCACAAAAGGGAGGAGTATGAACTGGGTGATAGAAGGATCTATCTACTTCAATTAAAAAAAGAAAAAATTAACTAAATCTTAACTTAGTCTAAGTTGGAAAAAGCTTTCTAGTCAATAGTTTTGCGGTACCCTCACCAATGCCCGTTAAGGAAAACGCAACATAAACGAAAAGCCTTTGAAAGTGCCGACTAATTTTTTTAAATAAATTAAACCACTGCTATAAAAAGAACAAAATACAAAATGTGTTGTACAGTCAGTCAGTCAGTCAGTCAGTCAGTTAAGTGCCATATGTGATACATGCTTGGGCGATCATGTCTCGAAAGAGACATGACTGACTGGGCAGAAGATTATCCCGCAGTAGGTTGCCATTGCTTTCTGCGGTAGACTGGTTGCCAACCAAGGCTATAGAACCCAATCTGTCCTGTTATTTAACCCATAACTGGAAGGAATAGACGGATTAATACCTTTCCCAAGAGTATTTGCGCGTAAGTGAATGCAATGAATTCAGCTGGAATTTGAACTCGGCTCCCGATTTCTCGTTCTGAGCTGATATCCAATGCACCACAATGCACATCCTATACAGTAGGTAAGTAAAATACATTCCCAAAATGAAAAAAAAAAAACAACCAAAAGAAAAAAATAATATATATATATATATATATATATATATATATATATATAAAACACTCTCAGCTACTGGCGTATGTGTACATTGTATATGACATGCTAAAAGACTGACTTCTTTTACCAAGCACCCAGAGCTCAGAGGTAGAATCAACTGATGTCAATTTTGTCGGGTTTCAATCTTGGCTAGACGCAATCTCATATCTAACCTTACTGATGAGCAGTGATACAGCAAAACAGATCTGTCTGTGAATGACTATATAAATATATATATATATGTATGTATATATATATTTTACATTGGATGATGTATCAATTTAAAAATTTGAACAATAAAAAATAGAACAAATTGATTAGCAGTAAAAATGAAAACAAATAACGTTATAACTGGGAACCCGTTTACATTCAAATTGGAATTACGTTACTTTGCAAATAAAAAAATAAGAAGTTTGATTTGGAGAAAGTTCCGGAGATATAACAACGAAGATAGGTGCCAACCACAGAGCCTGCCGGCCAACCTGAGTGAAAGACAGACAAGAAGTGATTTTACAAAGTTGCAGTTGAAGTCGGAGTGACAGATCAACAGAAGAGGCCTGATGCTGGATAACCAGGGTTAAAGACAGAAGAGAATTTGCAGACAAAGTTTTTGAGTTGAAGTTCGAATCAAAGCACAGTCCAGTCGGAGTGAAGTTGCAGAGATCAACAACTGAATGCAGTTTTCAGTTGCAGTTCGAGTTGCAGAGAGTTCGATTTCCCAGTCCAGAGACGTAATGACCAAAGACAGTTCCCAGCCGAAGAAGTAAAGAGACAGAGAAATGATTGCTGTGTCGTTGGGTGCCGACCATAGAGAAGCCTGTCACCAATCAACCAACCAGAGTTAAGAGACAGATAAGAAGAAAATTTACAGACAAAGTTTGAAATTGCTAACTGAAATAGAGTAACCCAGCACTTCGGCAATTTCCATAACATTCCGGAAAACAAGCAATAAGTTGACTAGACTTATAATGACCTTAGAATTCTGTTCGGAGCAGCGAGCTGCAGCCAGCCAGATTTCTTGTTATTACTTAGGAGAATAATTCGATTTACCTAAGAAACGTCTGTTCCACTACCAGTTTGATAGAAGCAGGGATTGGAAATTATTCAAGAGACTATTGTGTTTATTCTGTGTATAAAGACGTTATTTTACAACACTTCAGACGTCGGTCCACTTATTTTTCTTGTTGCTATATTTCTTTCTTTTATTACTTAATTGTGTGCATGCTTCCCAGTTCGGTTTAGTTCGGCAGAGAGACAGCTATTGGAGACTACCTTGTGATGAATCAACACAACACAAGGGAGAACACTGTGACAATCTACGACCAGCTGACTGGATCAAAACCAACTGCAACCAGGGCCAGAGAGGTGCCACATCAAAATTAGATTTAAATAATTAATAAAAAATAAAAAAATATTAA
The DNA here is from genome assembly GCA_037127315.1 of Ascarosepion bandense. Taxonomy (NCBI): domain Eukaryota; kingdom Metazoa; phylum Mollusca; class Cephalopoda; order Sepiida; family Sepiidae; genus Ascarosepion; species Ascarosepion bandense. The sequence goes on along the minus strand of JBBBDQ010001586.1, from coordinate 866,152 downwards.
GGAGTATATCAATTCAACAAGTGTACGCACGCATATATCAATATATATAAAAACACACACACAACCACACGCGTACAAAAGCCTACATACACACACATATATACACACAAATACACATTCCTGAACATAATTTACTTAAAAAGCTAAAGGATATTCGCAATTCACGAGTTAAATTCGATTCTAATTATATTTGAAGACTTTAAGAAACTAATTAAAGGCTGCTTAGTACGAAAGGAATGAAAATTTATTATATTTTATTATATTTATTGTAAGGGCTTTGGTAAAAGTTAATCAAAACTAATCTTAAAGGTAAATTAGATTTAGTATTAAAAATAAAAAATATAAAAATATAAAAAAAATGAAAAGAATATTATAAAATATATATATATATATATATATATATATATATATATATATATATAATAAAAAATATATAAAAATGAAAAAAAAAAAAATAAAGGTACATATACATTTATAACAAAGCCCTGGGAAGTTAAATGAGTAAAATAGTTATAATCAACAAAATTGAAATAAGAATCTTCACAAAAAACCAAAATAAAATAAAGGTGCAGGAAAAAATGGGGGCTAAAATTTGTCTAAGGATTCTTGTTGAATGGTAGATATTTAGATAGGAAGAAGGAATCTACAAGGCTGGGATCAGTCATTGGTAGTGGGGTTCAAATTTACTAGTTAAAAACTTAATCAATTAAAAATTAATTTATTTTCCTAGACTAAATTTAAATCCTAAGAATAAAAAATTCACAAATTTCACCTTATGTCGGCACTTGCTAATGAATTCTTTTCTTAAATTCAAGAGTAGGTGCTGGTTAGGTTATTTTAATATTTGTATTTTTTCCTGTAAACATAGATTGCATCTATTGTGAAAATTCCTAGGGGTATGAGCTGAGCCTATCAGTTTCCAACTAACTATGGAGCTTAGCCCTTCTTTCTTTATGATTGTAATAACGTTGCTTAAAAAGCTCCACGGATATACCAATATAGGTCCAGTAATTTTTTCTGTTGTTGGATGATGAGATTTGAGCTTAGTAGATTACCCGGGTGGATTTACAATTGCCTTCCACTGGGCAGATACTCACAGAGCTACAGTTGTATTCATTAGAAATTTCAGACTTTGAATTGGTATTGTATAAATTCTTTAGAATCTGCTTATTGTGAGAATCAATGATGTCGTCCATATTTGGGGTACAGGAATAGCTAATTTTTAATGTGTTCCTGTTAAAGATTTTTCCATAGGGGATTGTTGCTATTGAAATGTTTATCTATTGACCTGAGAAAATATTTCCCTATATTAATATTATAGCTCTGGCCAAAAGTTTTGCAACACTATGTAAAAGTTTAGTTTCAGATATTTTTGAATACCGAAATTGTGCAAAACCATTAATAATCAATAAATAGGATGTGTTTAATTTGCTTATGCAAATTTTAAGTGATTTGCATGGGCAAGTTCTTGATTATGAAATGAGAAGGAATATTTTTTCTGGGAAGAAGAAAAAAGTGCATATAGGTTGGATCGTATTTTTCTTTTTCTTTTTTTTTGAAAACCACATTCATTCTGTACATCTAATTGTGATCCAAATGGGAAAAGGTCATTGTTCCAAATCCAAACGATCTGCAATCATTGCTTTACACAAAGCCAGTTTTAGCTGTCGTCAGATTGCCAAACAGGAGCAAGTTCATGCATCAACGGTCACAAGAATATTCCAGAAGTGGAAGAAAACTGGAAAAATTAAAGTTGGAGTTTAAAGTGGCCGTCCACAAGTGTGTACAGAGCGAGATGACTGGTGCGACTTAGTTTGCCTGATCGACAGGCCAGTAGTCAGAAGTTACTGAAGAAATGGTCCAGCGGTGGTGTGGAAGCTTCAGATTGCACAGTATGGCGGCGTTTGTTGATGCAAGGATTGATGTCAAAAAGGCCTGCATGAAAGTCATTTTTGACACGAAAAAATAAAAAAGATCAACTAAATTTCTGCTGAATTCATAAAAGTTGGACTGTAGAAGACGACAAAGGTGATTTTTCTCTGATGAATCACCTTTTAGCTGCTTTGCTAACAATGAATCGATTCATGTCAGAAGACAAATTGGTGAAAGATTCCACCCTGATTGTGTGCTATCCACAGTCAAGCCTCCAGACCTCATTCATATTTAGGGGTGCCTCTCCTTTCATGGCGTCAGAGAATTAGTGATTGTACCCAAAGGTACGTCAATGAACAAAGAATGGTATATGGACACTATCAAAAATAGACTACCATAATTTTTGATAGAGCACTACCCTGATCGAGATGCGGTGTTTCAACATGATGGTGTACCTTCCCATAAAGCAAAAGCTGTGACGAAGTAGTGTGAAGAAAATAACTTCAGAGCATGTTCGGTCAGGTTGGTTAGATTTATTTGAAATTTTAGTAAAAGTAATGATTTTGTATTTATTTAATTTTTGCCTTATTTTAAACGAGTGTTTGTGTGTGTGCGTTTTTTTCTTCTAAGAAATCTCTTTGGATGGCCTTAAATCTTTTGTTAAATTCCTTGTTCCATGAATTCTTTTTAGCCAAGTCACTTTCAGCTAGCTAGTTGAATTTTTAACCTACCTCCCAAACCCATTCCTCTGGCCACTAGATAAAATAACCATTTTTATTTTTTGTCAACTGGCAATGAAGCATGTGCGATCAGGTTGGTTAAATTTATTTGAAATTTTAGTAAAAGTAAGTAATGATTTTGTATTTATTTATTTTTAAGAAATTTCTTTGATTGGACTTTAACTAAGTTAAAACTTAGTTAACTCACCACCTTTAACTTTTTTAATTGAAGTAGATAGATCAAACTATCGCCCGGTTAACACTCCACCCACGTCTATTGAACAGGTGTAGAGGCTCATCCCTTGTTCCCTGTTTAGGATGTGGTTCCTGGCTTTCTCTTTTCCAATCTTTTCACTCTTACGTAGCCCCCTGCGCTTCAGTGGCGTTACCGCCTTGCGGGGTGATACGATTAAAAAAAAAAATGTAAAGATTTAAAATTCATACTAAACGTTATAAAAGAAATTTGTTTGAATATATATGACTAACAATGAATAGCAGGAGCACCCTGCCAGATATTGCTACAGTATTTAATGCAGAGACAAATGGTAGATTTATAAACATGCAAGACAGATTCTGACAAGAAAAACATCCTGGCATGACACAGGAACCAAAATTCCCTTGCAGTAAGTGCAGCTATTTATTCAATACATTAGGTCAGTTGAAAAAGCAATGACAAGGAGGTGCAATGTGTTGATCTCCAGGAAATTGGCATCAGCCATTTTGAGAATGGGCTGAAAAGTTTGTTAAAAGGAGAGCAGTTTTTTTCTAGAGGCATTGAAATTTACAAAACATTTTCCGTTCCATTTAACCACTGATTGGAAGTCCTTTTCAAGAGCTCAGCCAGATTTACTCTGTCAGCCTTTGTGGATTTACTACTGAGATGGGAGTAAATGGTTGCATCATGTGCATACTTGGGAACTGATGACATCGGAAAAATCACTGAAGATCAGGAACAGCATAAGACTTAAAATAGAGCCTTGAAGGCACCTGTGTTTGTGTGAAACGATCTGGAAGTGTGCCCACAGAAAATGAGAAATTAGATTAAATCAAACAAACATCCATTTACACCATAGTCCTGAACCTTAGACGGTCAGCATGCTGAGCACTGTCAAACACTTTTGAGATATCTAGAGCCACAGCTCAAGCTTCACTATTATTATTAAGAGCCTGATATACACATTTAGTGATGGCAATGGCCACATCAGCAGTAGTTCTGATATAGCAGAAGCCATATTGTTTGTCAGAAAGAAGGTTGGGAGAAGTAAGATGCTTAACTACTTCAGCATTGGTGAGAGCTTTAAATAATTTGCTGAAAAGCAGTAAAAGGCTAATTGTGTCATGGAAGGTTCAGAGTGTTCACCAGAATTCTTTCAAACAGGAACGAAAAATCAATGTTTTTCACTTCAAAACAGATGCTTAAATTTCCTATACGAGTTTTATAGTCAACTCAATGATTAAAAAGATGCTAGATTCTTAAACAAAATTTTAAATATTCTAAAAAGAAAAAAATGTAATTTAATTATCCAAAAATCTATACAGTCTTTCCTCTTAATAATAATATAAAGAATTTAACGAAAAAAGTTTTTCAACATGGTATGCTAATTTTTTAGTGGAGATTCTTAGTTATAAGTAATATTATAATTAAGCATTACAAAAAGGAATTTCTAAAAATTTCCTAAAATTTAATAAGTGGGCTTAATTCCAAGATATTTTTAAAAAGTAACATTTCTAAAATAATTTCAGGAATTTCTGAATAAGTCATGAAATTACATTAAAATCTGACATTTGATTTTTACAAGAATTTCAAGTTCAATGTTTTTTTCACCATGAAAAGATGTTAAAATTTCCTATACTAATTTATCATCACTTGCTGATGCAAAAAAGAGAAAATTTTGAGCAAAAATTTTGAAGGTTCTAAAATGGAATAAATGTAACACTGCCACCCGGTTGGCTGGTTGGTTCGATTGCTTGATGGTTTGAGAATGAATCCTGCTGCAATGATGTCAAAATGGTACCAGCTATGTCAGGTTCTTATCAGAGCTTAACAAAATTTACAAGAGTAGAGTGAACGAGGAATCAGAAATTTCAATTCTTCACATAATTTTTAAAATGATAATGTTCTTTCGTGATTTCTATCAGAGGCGCATTATTCAACATTAACTCTTTAAGTTAATCGGCGACAGGCTTCATTTGACATTAACTCTTTTTAGCCATAAGTTATATGGAAGGCGACCAGCCGTGGCTCATGGCTCCCCCAGTTGGAAACCCTTTTCCACAGTAGTTACATTTCAACTGCAATTCCAGAAACTCTCCCCACAAAAAAACTATTTTTTCTCACTGAGTCTCCATTTTTATAACCATCCCCAATCCTCTCAGGTGATCTAGCTGACTTAATGCTTTTGACCAATGAGATTATTTTCCATCCACATGATTTGTGGGGAGCCATGGCTCGACAAATGAAATATCAACAGCTCACATGACGTAATGTCTTTCTATCTTCTTTCTATGACATCATCGGACTTCTGATCCCACAATTTCTGTTCCCAGGAACAACTGTTGGGGATCTAACCCTACCTGACCTCATCAAGTAAATCCTGACATTTTCTTATGATTACTTACAAAATTTTAGCTTGCCCAAAACAATCTGCTTCGAACAGGAAAAAAAGAAGAAAAACTATATTTTTCTCTTTCTTTCCCAGCGGTCGGCCAATTTTTCTGTTCCTCGGTTTTTACAAGTACATGATAGTATTAAAAATAGTTCTTTACATAAGCTCACATCGCGAATTACAATAAAGCACAACTAATAATACCACTAATATTAATTTCTCTCTCCGTTGTATTAAACCAAACAAAAAAAAATATGTCAGTGGGAGATAGTGTCACATAAAAATAGTTTTAAATAATCAAAAATGATCCTGAATTGCATTTTTTTCAAATCAATAATATAGAAAACATCTTCTTCAATGATGAATTTGTTTTTACTAATCAATTTTGTACATATCTTTTCTGTTTTTCATTCATTCAAATTTCAGGACAAAATTGATTAGTTTATTCGGATATTTCACTTTTTCATTTTATACAACTTTGTTTTTCTCAAGATAAATATATCAAACATATTTTTGGCTTTTACATGTCACGAAATCCTGATAAAGATAATGTACAAAAAATTAAAATATTACCATATATTAACCTGAAAATTCATATTTGATAAGACACAAGAAATAAAAAAATTTGACAAATCAATGAGGAAAAAAACTTTGAAGTCAAAGCAATGAAAGGTTTAATGTAAATTCTCTAAAATATTCATAAATCAACAATTTATCATCTCGTGTGATGAACTGACATCAGCCGAAAATTTTCTGAAATTTTTGTCTGAATTTTTTTTAGATGAGTAATTAGGAATTATTTTTATACTGACTAGTTCATATATTTGCCCTGATCTTGGTTGTTACCAACATGTTTCCATCCAGAGACTGAGATGGTTCACTTGATGATGCTTGAACTAGAGAATACTTCGAATGTGGTTTTCAAAGCTCAACTTTTTAAATTTGTTACGCTACAATCAATTCATAACGTTTTGTGTTAAGTGTGTCTTTGCATATCTGCTTTTAACAAAGAATTTTTTAAAAAGGCTGACTTACACAACTTACAGGAAAATGATTTCTTTCCTGCATGTAGGGTCATATGTGATTTCAAAGTGGAATGCTGTGAAAATGCTGATCCACACACTTCACAAGAAAATGGTTTCTGTTCTGTATGTATTCATATATGTCCTTTTAAGTTGGAACTGTGTGAAAATGCAAATCCACGTACTTAACATGAAAGTGTTTTTTCTCCTGCATGGACTAGCATGTGTTTTTTTAAACTGCAGTTGTTTGAAAACGTTGAATCACAAACAGTGCAAGAAAATGTTTTTTTTCTGGTATTTTTTCGTACATGCTGTTTTAAACCAGAAATATCAGAAAATTTTGATCCACAGTCTTGACAAGAATATGGTTTCTCACCTGTATGTATTCGCACATGCCGTTTTAAACCAGAAATATCAGAAAATGTTGATCTGCAGTCTTGACAAGAATATGGTTTCTCACCTGTATGTATTCGCACATGCCGTTTTAAACTGGAATTCTCTGAAAATGCTGATCCACACACTTGACAAGGATATGGTTTTTCTCCTGTATGAATTCGCATATGTGCTCTTAAATTTGAATTCCGTGAAAATGCTAATCCACATACTTGACATGAAAATGGTTTTTCTCCTGTATGAGTTTGCATATGTACTCTTAAGTTTGAATTACGCGAAAATGCTAATCCACATACTTGACATGAAAATGGTTTCTCTCCTGTATGAATTTGCATATGTCCTCTTAAGTGTGCATTCTGTGAAAATGCTAATCCACATACTTGACATGAAAATGGTTTCTCTCCTGTATGAATTCGCATATGTACTCTTAAGCCTGAATTCTGTGAAAATGGTAATCCACACACTTGACATGAAAATGGTTTCTCACCTGTATGCATTCGCATATGCACTTTTAAACTGGAACTATCTGAATATGCTGATCCACAGACTAGACAAGGATATGGCTTCTCTCCTGTATGTTTTCGCATATGTACTTTTAAGTTTGAACTCACTGAAAATGCTGATCCACATACTTGACATGAAAATGGTTTCTCTCCTGTATGTATTAGCATATGCTGTTTTAAACTGGAATTGTTTGAAAATGCTGATCCACACATTTTACAAGGATATAAATTCTCTCCTGTATGAATTCGCATATGTCCTCTTAAGCTTGAATTCCAAGTAAATGCTAATCCACATACTTGACATGAATATGGTTTCTCTCCTGTATGTATTCGCATGTGCCGTTTCAGACTGTGATTCTCTGAAAATGCTGATCCACAGACTAGACAAGGAAATGGTATCTCTCCTGTATGTTTTTGCATATGTACTCTTAAGTTTGAACGCCCTGAAAATGCTGAACCACATACGTGACATGAAAATGGTTTTTCTCCAGTATGTATTCGCACATGTTTTCTTAAGTAGGAAGTCTGTGAAAATGCTAAACCACATACTTGACATGAATACGGTTTCTCACCTGTATGTATTCGCATGTGTTCTTTTAAACGTGACGCTTTCCTAAATGATAATCCACAAGTCTGACATGAAAATGGTTTCTCGCCTGTATGTATTCGCATGTGTTCTTTTAAATGTGAAGCTTTCATAAATGATAATCCACATACTTGACAGGAAAATGTTATCTTTTTTGTATGAACACTCATGTGACCTTTTAACATAGATTTCTCTGAAAACAATGAGCCACACACGTGACAATAAAATGTTTTCTCTCCACTATGTGCTTCTATGACACTTTCCAACAGAGAAATATTTAAATAGTTATTCCAGGTATTTGTATTCCTTCTCAGCTATTTGTAAAACATGTGAAATTCTGAAGTTTGAATTCTATGAGAATGCTCTTTTCTTTCAGTTTGTACTTTTAAATTTAAATGCTATCTGAATGCGGATCCACTTTACAAGAATATGGTTTCCCTCTATTATATTCATCTGTGCATCTTTTCAAAATTAAACTCCGTAAAAAGATTATCTGCACACTTGACATGAACAGTGTTACTCTCCAGTGTGTTGCTGTGTGTCTGGAAATGTGAATTTAATAAAAATTGTTGTGAATAACCTTGGCAAGAAATATGATTGTCAACTTTTTATGCAATTTACCATTTTCATATGACTGCTATCATGCTGTAGATCCACACATTTCTAAGAATGATTTTCTTCTTTAGTCAAAGAATGCAGTTGTCTGTTCAAATTTGAAGATTGTTATCGTGCTTGAAAACTGATATCTGTGAACAAAGAAAATACTTTATTAAAGAAATTAAAAACTTCATGAATTCTTTCAAAATTCAATTACAATGATTCATGTTTCAGTGAGCTGCAACACAGCATGTTGTTGATGTTCATGGCGTATAGAAAACATTAAAATTTTGTTTAATCCATTTTCTCTTAGTGACATCAGTACCTTGATTGGGTTGAAGTGATTAAAACAGAGTTCATTGTTGTAATGATGCACTACAACAATTCTCTTTGGTTTTTTTTTTGTTCAATAGAAACTCAGTATCTGGATTTTATTGGCTGAACTGGTGATTAAACTTCCAACTAAATACACTTACCAAACACTTAAAAAATATCCTGTCATGTCATTAAGGAAACAAACCCAACACTCAAAATGTGATTATAACAACTAAGATGAAGAGATTACTTTAAATAAATTATACAATAATAATTCTTAATGTAAGAAATTCAGGCAGGTATACGAGGTTACCTGAACCAAGAAATGAAATTAGAATAAAGTGTTATTTTAACTTCAAGTAAGTTATATTTTTTCAAATCAGATTAATTATAATTTAGTTAATATTCCTCAAATAAATTTCAGAAAAGCATGTGTGTTGTGGTGCAGTGGATATCGGCTCGGAACAAGAAATCGGGGAACCGAGTTCGAATTCCAGTTGAATTCCTTGCATTCACTTACGTGAAAATACGCTTGGGAAAGGTATTAATCCGTCTATTCCCTCCAGTTATGGGTTAAATAATAGGACAGATTGGGTTCTATAGCCTTGGTCGGCAACCAGTCTACCACAGAAAGCAATGGCAACCTACTGCGGGATAATCTTCTGCCCAATCAGTCATGTCTCTTTCGAGACATGATCGCCCAAGCGTGTATCACATATGGCATATGGCATAACTGACTGACATTTTATTTTTGGAAAATTTCTTAATTACAAGAATTACATTGCAATGATAGTTGACTAAAAAGGGCACTGTTGAGATAGTATAGAAAAAAAATTTGATTCCAATTAATATAATTTGTTTGAAATACACCAGAGTGTTTTGCTTACTAAAAATAGTAAACTGAATCTGTCAGCATCAAATTAAGGCTTAAATTAGGTACCACCACCCATTTTCAATACTGATATTTTAAATAAATTTTAATAAATAAAAAATCTTTTTTCAATTTAGCTTTAATATTCAAAACTAAAAGATTAAATTTACTCATTCCAGTAAGCAAAATATTCTGCTGTATTTCAAACCAAAATTATATTGACTGGAATCAAAGTTTTTTCAGATTTAAAAAATTTCCATTTTCAATCAATTGACACATTTTGTAAACAGAAGCCAACTATCAGTTGCAAAAATTTTGCAAAAATAAAATATACCCCATTGACATGTCATTTTAGTCAAATTAGCAACTTTAAACTTACTTTAATCTGATTTGAAACAATTATTATTGCTTACCACCTCAAATAAGTCAAATTAAAAATTTAATGTAATATTTTCAGCAATTAAGTAATGTTTTATAGAATTTGAGTTGGTTTAGCTTTATAGCCTTACATTTGAAGCTGTTTTATGAAAAATAAAAATAATACAAAACTTACTTTTAAAATAATTTTACAATTTAATAACAGACAATGAAATTATATAACATGCAAGAGGTGACTCAATAATTTATGAAATGTTCTGGTATTTATTAATTTTTATCTTTAATGCTTATTTTTCATATTCTTTATTAGGTATTCACAAAAAGTGAATTTCACAATTACTTTTTGTAACAATATGAGAGTCTAAGAATCAAAAATATAAAACTTGCTTTAAATTTTGAAGGGATGATTTGCAAAGCCCATTGAAATTTCAGGCACAGAAAACACAGAAGTTAGATAAAAGAATAGTACCTTGCCAAAAATGTTTCCCGTAAAGAGTGTAACCTTTGAAAGATGTGACCTTTTATTTATTTGGCACTTTCAACCACCTGTAAAATAAAATACACAAAAGAAGGTATTAATTATTTTAAAAATCTTATGGCTAGAATATCTTTATTAATATTTCAGTTTTTGATGAGTAAATATAGTCTTCACATATTAACTTAATAACCCTAAGGAAATAAGGAATGCAAGACAATTGAAAAGATTTTTTAAACTTTATAAACTCTTATAATAAAAATGAAAACAATTCTTGGAAAAGTTCATTATTCATCAAAAATAATGTTTCATTTAAATTTGACAATTATCTGATTTTTGCAAGAATTTCCAGATTAATGTATTTTTCACCGACAAAAAGTTGAATTGTGGAATATTACATTTGCCATAGTAAACCCCTGTAAAATTGCATCAATCATGAATGAAAGCAAAAAAAGATTTTTTCCAAAATTTTGAACATACTACAAAAAATTGAAAACTAATTTTAAAATACTTTCATTTTTCCTTTTAATGATAATAAACATTTTGCTGATAAAACTTTGTTTTTATTAAGTTTAGGGCCTTTTTTCTTCATACTATGCCATTTTTTATGTTAGTGGAGGTATCCAGCTAAAATGAAAAATTTTTCATTTATTAAAATTCATTTTAAACCTCGGTATCGAAACTTAGCTAAGGTGCATAATACTTCAAAAACAACAATCATTTAAACAACCAACAATTATTGGAGTAGGACTGTTTCTGAATGAAAACCTAGACATGTTCATTAAAATTCAATGTAAAGTAGGTACCTCCACTAAACTGATAGAAAAAAACAGCATAGTATTTGTAAAAAGGCCCCAAATTTAATAAAAACAAACTTTTTCCATCAAAATGTGTTATTATTAAGAGGAAAGAGCAAAGTATTTTTTAATTAATTTAAAACTTTTTTAATACCTTCCAACACATTTTAAATTTTGATAAAATATACTGTTTTAATTTTAGTTAGTGGGTAACAAAACCTTTTCAAGTTTACAATGAAAAACGTAATATTAAATAACTGAGTTCAAAAGAAACTGAATTTTGTAAAATTTGGTTATATTAGTTAAACACAGAACTCATTGGGAATGTAATTCATCTATTATCTTTTTTTAATATTTTGCCTCTATTTACAAAAATCTGCTCCCAATAGTAAAATAGAAAATGGAATATATGACATTATCATCTGAAGAAAAAAAAATTTTCATCAGTAATAAAATGATCAAAGAACTGTATGTTTTCCTTTTAATTATAATAATTTATAAAGTTTGAAAACTATTTTTAAAATACTTCAAAGATTTGTTTGGGTTAGTTTATAAACTTATTAAGTAAAAATTATATCTACTTCTCGAAAATTTAAAAATTTAATAAAAATCATTTTAATGAAACTTTCAGTACTCATTCACAAATGAATGAAATTATTTTTGAAAATATTATTTTCTAAAAATCTTGGTAAAAATATTTTTTTTTACCTCTGTTACTCCCCACCACTACCACCACCACGACACATAAATACATTAAATTTTAATACATTTTAATTAGCTACAAACTATAATTTTATTAGTTAATTGCAGGACTCATTGAGAAATATAAATCATCTATTTTTTTTATCTTAAATTTTGCAACAGTATCCAAAAATCTGCTCCAAAGAGTAAAATAAAAAATGCAATAAAACTCAGATAAAATTTAATTTGATCGTGAATAAATAATAAAAATTAAGGATATTATAGTCTGGAGATAAAAAGCATTTTTATTCATAATAATTTATAAAGATTTAAAAATATTTAAAAAATTTTTTAAAGGACTCTTGTGGTTAGAGTTTTTTAGTTAAGAATTAATGATTATATTACCTATTGAAAATGGAAAAGTTTAATAAAATTCGTTCTACACCCATATTTTAAAAATAATTTAAACCTTTTTTGGTCATTTGATTTTTTTTTTTTGTATGGTAATTTCTATGTACAAATTAAAAGGTCAGAGTTTCCTTCCTTACCTGAACAACAATTGGTACAATTTTGTCCCTTATGCACGCCTTACATTTTTATCTAATCAAGAAGTTGTCAACAAATTTTTGATGTACAATGTATACAGGTCAAAAAGTTCAAATTTGTGATTAAGGAATAGTTTTATTCTAAATTTCACACCATAAATAATACTTGTGTAAATCAAATTAATTTAACATAAAATTTGCTAATTTTCCAAAAATAATGTGTCACAGATTTTATTTTTGCAAGATTTTTTGAAACTGAGAATTAAATTTTGTTTACAAAAATGTGTTGATTCCCCCGACCAGCTATCAATATATACATGATGTTTTTAGCCGTGAAAAAGACAAATGGATCTTGATTTGTAAAGTCAGAAATTCATTCACCTGAAGAGAGTAGACTTTGCACTCGAACCATGTCACGACACAAATATAATTATGGATCAATTATACAAAAGATAAGTAATATTAATTGCTAATTTGTTAAAAATGTGTCACAGATGTACATTTTATTTTCGCAAGATTTTATAACTAAGAATTAAATTTTTGTTTACAAATATGTTTATCACTTAAAAATGGCCTAAAAATTGAAAGATTAAACAAAAATTGAAAAATTTTAGATTTCAATCAAAACAATTTCTGTTTGAAATTCACCAGAATATTTTGCATACTAAAATTAGAAAAATGAATCAATGTACCTCCACTCAATTGCCAAAAAAGAAAAAATGCATAGCATGATGTTAGAAGAGCCCAAGTGAAGAAAAAAAAAAAGGTTTTCTCATCAAAATGTTATTATTGGAGGAAAGATCCAATTTTGTTGTCATTATCTTCTAAAAGTTTTTAATACTTTCTAACATGTTTGGAATTTCATTTAAAATTTCTTTTTCGTTTTCTGTCAGCGATTCACGCTGTCGTGGCCCCAAACAGCCACTTCTTTTTTGTGTATTTCATTTTTTTTTTGTATGGTAACTTGTATGTAAAAATTAAATGGTCAGAGTTTCCTCCCTTACCTGAACAACAATTGGTACAATTTTGTCCCTTATGAAGGTCATGCATTTTTATCAAATCAAGAAGCTGTCAACAAAATCTTGATTTACGATGAGTACAGGTCAAAAAGTTCAAATTTGTGATTAAGAAATAGTTTTATTCTAAATTTCACACCATAAATAAGTAATACTTGTGTAAATCATATTAATTTAACATATAATTTGCTAATTTTCCAAAAATAATGTGTCACAGATGTATATTTTATTTTTGTGAGATTTTTGAAACCAAGAAGTAACTTTTGTTTACAAAAATGTGTCAATTCCCTGACCAGTTATTAATATATACATGATGTTTTTGGCCGTCAAAAAGACAAATCTTGATTTGTAAAGTTAGAAATTCATTCGCCTAAAGAGAGTAACCTTTGCACTCGAACCGTGTCGCGATACAAATATAATTATAGACAATTAATGTATTATACAAAAAATAAGTAATATTAATTGCTGTTTAGGGACTCTGCCTTTCGTCAGGTATTCTCCATTGGCATGGGCACGCCTTCATGCTCGCCACTTTGACCTAGACTCGAAGACGGAACATCCTGAACCAGCCAGGCGACTCATCCAGCATCTCCAGCTCACTAGCTACCGCAATGAATGCCACAGCTTGACCCGGCACTGGACGAGGTCTCACCGCTTGCCGCACCAACTCCTAAGAGGCTACAACCCTTCGGACATGAAGCGAACGCAAACTACATCTTGTATTGACTCCCGTAAATAAAACCAAAGTTGTTATTGTTATTACCTCTGCCTTTGTCTTCTCATTGTCTTGGATGTTTCACGCTTATCTAAAATTCAAGTTTGCAGAATCGACTTCCTCCGGGACTCGACCCTGCAGCAACGCTATGCTTATGCATTGTGACTATTAAGCAAAATGTAATATTACTCAAGTAATTTTTTGACTTTGAAAGATACATTAATTTGAAAATTGTTGCAAAAATCAACTAATTTTCTGGTTTTAATGAAACTTCTAGGACTCATTTACAAATGAATGAAATCATTTATGCAATTATTGTTTTTAGAAAATCTTGGAAAAATATTTTCTTTCTGCATCTGTTACCCCACTCCAATTAATTGCATAAAACTTCTGAAATACAGAATCTATACCAATTTTTAATTTATTAGTTAAATGCAAGACGCATTGGGGAATGTAAATCTTGTAATTTGTTTTTTTAATGATTCAGTTTATTATTTTGTTCCGGATTCACAAGACACCAATCCAGTTTTGATGTACAACTGCGCATGCGCTGTAAAAAAAAGTATTAATGCACAATCAGTTAAGTTGTTTTTTTGTTAACTATGATTGACAAAATGTTTTTCTTTTTTTTTTTGGCTACAGAATGTATTTGCATTTTTCAACTTTTTAATTATTATATTTTTTTACCTGCAAAAATATAAACAAACAGTATATTTATATTTACTAATAATAAATACAATGTTTTTCTGCTTAGTCATTTACCTGAATTATGGGAGATCTCAGCAGACCTTTATCGTTAATCCAGAAATTTCTTGCAAGAAAAAAAAAAATGAAGGAATAATGATTCTGTTGCTAACCTATGCCAATTTCAGTAGCCAAATAAAAGGAAATTTCTCTTCCAAAATTCTATTAAAAAATAAATGAATGACCGTTTTTACCTGGACTTTCACAGAGTCTCCTCTAAAAGTTAATCTGAAATTTCGTTAAATTGAAAAAAATAAAAAACTTATGGATATTGAAACTAAAAATGAATAATTCATAAAAAGGTTATTTATTCTATTTTCATAACTTAATTAAAAACTTTAATGAAATTTATCTAAAAATGTTTTTAAAAAGAAAACATTCAGTCCCCCACCCCCAAAAAAAACAATGATTTTCCAGCAACAAATGAAATCAAACGTGCTCTTGGCTATAACCCGAACCCGAACCGAATATACAGAAAAAATATTGATGACTATTACAAAAATGTTTATAATAGAAAGAATAAAGTGGTTTTTATTATAAAACACCTAAAAATCACACTATAATAATAAATAAATAAAATCTATTTTTTTATTTGGCTTCGAAAAACTTTTTTAATCGAGTAGCATGATGAAACCTAAAAGCGAAACCAAAAATTGTTTCGTGGTGTAAAAATCTTCGAAGTTATGATTATCCTTTATGAATTACAAAAATGTTTATATGAGTAAAATTAATTTTATTAAAAAAAACGGAATTTCAATCATATTTCTAAAAAACGCAGTTTCCAAAAGGATGAGTAAGGAAAAAAATATTTTGTTTATTTTTTGTTATATCGCTCGATTAATATGTCTTCAAACAAAGAAATTTAGAGAATATTCAACTTACTTTTTTTTTCGTCGGCTTTATTTTCCTTGAGAGAAAGAAGGTTGATTACAAGAAAAGAAAAAGAATATAAAACTTTAAATAAACGAACGTTATTGGATTAAGAAAAATAAAACCAATAGAAGAACAAAAATATGAAAATTAAGGGAAGTAATTCCCGTTTTATTTCTGTGTTCAAGACTCAAACAAAGACTATGTACCTCCATTAAAAAAAACAGCATATTATGAATAAAAAAGTCCAAAACTTAATAAAAACGAAACATTTCCATCAAAATTTTTATAATATTATTAATAAGAAAGATCAAAGTAATTTTTAAATATTTTTAAAAAAATTTTAATCCCTTCTCACATGTTCGAAAGTTTTGCAAAATAATTTGTTTTGATTTCAATCAAAATGTTTACTGTTTTTACAATAGAAAACGTAATGATTAACATATCCACTTTTTTTCCAATGATAAACATATTAATTTGGAAATTTTTGCAAAAATCAAATTGTCAGATTTTAATGAAACTTTCAGTACTCATTCACAAATGAATGAAATGATTTATTTTTGAAATGGTAATTTTTTGTTTTGTTCCCCGAAGACCTTTACCCCGTCAAATCTTTCCTAAACTTCCTTCCTTACGTGCAAATGTACATGCTGAAATCAAATCGATAATTGTTTATTGAAGAAACCTACCATTTTTCCTGTTTTCGACCACAAAAAAAAAAATCGGACTATATCTCACGGTCACCCCTTACCACCGTTTTCATATCTGATTCGCCGCTGAATGACTTGGGGCGTAGGATACTTATTACGGCCCGCTTACATCCTTGAGCAATTAGTCCGCAATTTGTTTGGTTTCGGAACTCAATTTCCGCGCATGAATAGCAAAAAGGAAGCAAAAATCGCCAAACTACACGTGAAGTCATTCTGCAGTGAATAACATGTTTCGAAGCATGGTTACGGGGGTGAGATGAACAGCGAAAAGAAGTTTGATATTTTTCTGGTTGTAAAAATATTAAAAAAAGTTAGGTTTCATCAATAAACAATTATCGATTTGAGTTCAGCATTTACTTTTGCACAGAAATAAGGCTGTTTTGGAAAGATTTGAAGGGGTAGATCTCTTCGGGGAACAAAACAAAAATTTAACTTTGAAATTATTTTTAAATATCTTGGTAAAAATATTTTTTACCTCTGTTACCCCACCTCCACATAATTAAATTTTAATAAATTTTAATTGGTTGCAAACTGTAGCTAAACGCAGGACTCATTGAGGAATATAAATCATCTATTTTTTATGGTAAATTTTGCAACAGTATCCGAAAATCTCCTCTGAAGAGTAAAATAAAAAATGCAATATTATAAAACTCTGATATAATTTAATTTGATAAACTTTTAATTGCTTGAATAAATAATAAAAATGAAGTATATCATAGTCTGAAGAAAAAAGAATTTTCGATAATTAATGAAATTTTAAAAGAATTGTTTCCATTTTTTTTGTTATAATAATTTAAAGTTTTAAAAAATATTTTTAAAATCTTTAAAGAACTGTTGCGATTGGATTTTTTTTTAGTTAAGAATTGAGGATTATATTGCATTATATTGCATATCAAAAATTGAAAAGTAAAAATCATTCAGCACCCATATTTTTAAAATTAAACCTTTTTTATCTGCATTTGATTTTTTTTTATGCATGTGGTAATTTCTATATGCAAATTAAAAGGTCAGAGTTTCCTCCCTTACCCGAAAATAAATTGGTACAATTTTGTATCTTATAGACACCATATATTTTTATATCTAACCAAGAACTTGTCAACAAGTTTGTAATTTACGGTGCAGACAGGTCAAAAAGTACAAATTGGTGATTAAGAAATAGTTTTATTCTCAATTTCAAAAAGTACAAATTGGTGATTAAGAAATAGTTTTATTCTAAATTTCACACGATAAATGAATAATACTTGTGTAAATCAGATTATCATAAAATTTGCTAATTTTATAAAAATAATGTGTTACAGATGTATATTTTATTCTTGCAAGAATTTTTAAAACAGAGAATTAACTTTTGTTTACAAAGGTGGCGATTGCTCAAAAATTGGCGTAAAAATTAAAAAACTGTTTTATGTTCCAATCTATATAATTTCTGTTTGAAATAAAACAGAGTACTTTGCTCACTGGAAATCGTAAATTTAATCATTTAGCTTTCAATCAAAACTAAAATAAAAGTTTCAAGAAAATCTTTTCATTTTTAAAAATTCAGTTTAAAAGTAACTATGCAGTTTTTCTTGCGATTTAGTGGAGGTACCTATATCCAAATAAATAAGAAACAAAGAAAGTATTTACGTTTGAAATATTAATTTAAAACAGTGCACAATATAGAAATGGAGCTATGAATATCTATAATAAATCATATTTTAGAACATGTCTCTACTACAATCATAAATCTGTAGTAAAACTACCTGATAAGACATTTTTCTCTTTTTATGTTGAAACAAAATGTACCCTTTTGTAGTAGATTGTAGTTTAGACATGTTCTAAAATATAATTTATAATAAATATATATATATATATATATATATATATATATATATATATATACCTTAAATATCCATACTATCCTACATTGTTGGCGCAATTAAGAATTTCATGCATTATGCAATCTGTTTGAGATTTTAATTCTAGTTTATGGCGCAATGTGGCTTCCCTGTGTCTCTTCTACAAATACTTTCATGGATTCTGCTCCAATGAAATTAGCTTGGGCAATGTGATTATAAAACAAAATTCTATACTATTATAATGTGAATATAAAGTGGGGGATCAATTCTACATCACAATATAAACTGATCCCTCACTTTATGGCCACATTTATCCCATTCTTACCATCCGCCCACGCATTGAATACTGCTGCCATATCTGGTCTGGTGCTCCTGCTATCCACCTAGGTGTCCTTGACAAAATCCAACGGAGAATCTGTATTGTGATAGATCCAGACTTAGAACCTCAGATATAGTCACTTTCTCACCGGCGCAATGTAGCTTCCCTGTGTCTCTTCTCCAAATACTTTCAAGGCTTCTGCTCCGATGAACTTAGCTCACTGGTGTCCCCTATATATAAATTTACTTGAGCCACAAGATTAACAATTAGGTCCCACCCTTTTACTGGCAAACCAATAAAATGTAAACGCAAATTCTAAGCGAGCAGCTTCTTTTCTTGCACTTCTCGCCTGTGGAATTCTCTTCCGTTTACTTGCTTCCTTGACAGCTACAATCTCCAAGAATTTAAATGTAAAGTCAATAGTCAATTGGAGTAGATAGACTTTAATTGGAGTAGATAGACTAAACTATCACCCGGTTCACACTCCACCCATGTCTATTGAACAGGTGAAGAGGCTCATCCCTTGTTCCCTGTTTAGGATGTGGTTTCCGGCTTTCTCTTTTCTAATCTTTTCACTCTTACGTAGCCCCCTGCGCATCAGTGGCGTTACCGCCTTGCTTGGGGTGATATGATTAAAAAAAAATCTAGTTCGTGTAAGTTAAATATTATAATGTTAGGGTGCTATTTTTAAATTTATCAAGAGCATAATATGAATTGACAAAAATTATATAAAAATTAAAAAATTAAATTTAAATTAAAAATAAATCCCTTTCTCTCACACCACTTTGCAAAGAATGCCTTAGGTATGAACCAGTGGAAAACACATCCTAGGCAACTAATTGGCTCACTACATTATATATATAGGTGAAAAAAGTGTCAAAAGTCATGAATGTTTTGTTTAAAGAGTAGATTTATTGTTATTATTATGGACACACACTCTCACACTAAATTCAAACCCTCAGGTCACAAAGTAAAAAAAATTATATGTATCAAATAACAAATGCCAGTTAAGATTATGAATCAAATAGTTAAAGACATTTTCAAAAAAAAGAGAACAAAACAAATTTCACAAGCCATTGCAAAAAATTGTAATTCTAGATTCTGATTGGACAGAAAACAACAAACAGATTTTTATGACCTGCATTATATTTCTTATCACTAAAATTGAGAATTGTACACAGGCAAAACTCAATCAAAATCTATGAAACAATTTCAAAGAAAAAAAAACAAATGGAATTTTCACAAATCAGTGTTAGAAAATTTTCTGGCCAATCAAAACTAAGAAAAATTTAACAAGCTTGTGTGAAAATACCCAGTACACAAACATAGACTCATATCAACCTTCTGACCTGTTCACCAACCACTTATCTAAATATACACGTTTTTTTTTCGTCCATCAGAAAGACAAACAGATCTCAATGCGTAACGTCAGAAATTAATTCACCTGAAGAGAGTCAACTTTGAACTCGAAACACAAGTATTGACACAAATATAATTATGAACACTGAATATATTATGCAGAAGGTAAATAATATGAATAATAATAACAACAAACCTACACTTTAAACAAAACTTTTACAACTTCTCACACTTTTTCTCATATACTAATTTCCCTCTTTGAAACAACTCCTGATAATTTTTTTTTCTCTTTTTACAGATGTCAAAAATTGTGCCCAATGATTAAGATGCAAGATGATATTGACATTGGTCTTCACTGGGCATTTCACATTTAGGCTTTTATTTTAAGACAAATCTATTTGGGTTTCTTCTGTCGTTGGAATAGTTGAGGGTTTTTCACCAACACCTATTCTAATTACTTGCTACCACAAGAGACTTGCTAAAAGAATCTAACATGCACACGCACTTTAAAATGTAATAGGTTTTTCTTGTTTTAAAATTTCTCTCCAAGGACAAAAATAAAACTACAAAAATATAAAAAAAGAATTATTGGGTTTGAGAAAATATGAGAAAAAAAAAGATTATTAATGAAAGAGAAAAATAAAATATCAATAATTAAGATATTAGAAGATAATGACTGACATTGTTTATATCAATTTAAAAAAATCAAAATTTCTTGGAGAATTTAAATCATCATTTTCTTTTGGAGAACAAGATCTTTATTTGCTGAAAATATGCTCTGACTTGTATAATAAAAAATTACTTATACCTAAGACATTATTTATTTAGGAAATATTCATATGATTATCTTATTCCATGGACGCTTCTGTTTTAAGAAATCAATTTTTAATGAATGTATTTTTACAAGAATTGTTTTCATTTCTCTTTCAATATTAATTATAATAACTTATAAATATTTAATCAATTAAATTAACATGTAATGAGGAAGTTTTAAGGATGATGGAAAAAAGTACATTACACTTGAAATTTCAAGGAAATAATGTGAAAAAGAAGCTTTGAGAATTCGGCACTCAAAGGATATATTGAGGAACAAAAATATCAGTAAATAACCAACCTAATGAGATTGTGGAAATGGTTGGCAGACAAACCTAACTATGAGCTACAAAGACAGGTAATTGTGGAGAGCCATAGTCACCCACCATCTGAAGGGACATGGCACATAGAAAAATAATGTTCAACATGTTGTAGGATTGGAAATGAAGAATAACAATCAACCTACTTCTTCATTTTTACAAAAATTCCAAATGACGTGTGAAATACTAGTTTTTGCCAAATAGAAAAAGGACTGATCATGTGCTTAAAGAAAATGTCAAAACTGGATTTCGCAAGAAGATGTTAATCTGATTTTCTGGCCAATGGATGCAATCTGCAAGATTGTAAGGACATCGCAATCCAGTGCAAAAATCTGAATTGCTATAAAAGGCTCCAATCAGTATCAGTCAAACAGTCAGATGGAAGCAGCGAGAGAGACATAACTAAAATGTAACTTCAAATTCAAATTGACCGGGACAAAAGGTCATGTCGCACCTTGTTCTCTTTCTTCTTTCTCATGTGCTGATTCATTTTACTTCTCCATCCAAAGACATTCATACTGAACAAACGCTAAAACATATATACGTACGTACACATAAACTCTTTCCAACAAATTACTTCTACAAACAATTCTTTATTTTTTGATGCTCTCAACTTTCTCATTGAACACAAACTCTACCCTTAACTTCTTAATAATGTTTCTAATTACACATTAACTCGTACAACTTATGTTATTCTTTCCTTTTAATAAATTTCTATTTTAACATGAAAAATGTATATTTTATTCTTACACTATTCTACACATAATTCACTCATTCCAACCTTCAACTGATGAAGGCCTGATAATTCTGAATGAAACTTGGAAGCTGTAGAGAGTTTGGTTAAGTATGACACAAGGCCTAATCAAAGAAACATTAACCATCTCGCTATATCTACAATGTAAATGTATTCCCAGGAACAGTTTCTCAATTAACTGTTAAATTTTGATTTCATAAAATTCAGGTTTATATTTACAAAATATATTTTCTTCATATTAAGTAAAACATGACAGCCATGATGAAAATCAAATGTGACTGTCATGATGAAATAAAACAACCAAGTTGTCCTTTCTGAATTCACTCAAAACAACAACAATTTAATAATGGAAGTGGAAGAAGGGACAATAATCAAAGAAATACTGCTTATGAGTCACTAAGTCATTTATTCACAACAAACATGAATTAAAATATCTTCACCTTTTTGATTGAAGTAAAGGCATAGTGTCTGTTCTCTTCTTAATTGAGATGAGAAGCGGCAACTGGTTCCTGGGATTCCAACCTTGCAGCAGCACATTCTTCATTGCACAAAGAGAGCTTGAATCTGAGTAATACAAATATTAGCATGTAAGTGCTGGCAGGGACTGGGCAATTCTTGTACTTGACCCATAATGCATGTTCATGTATATGGGTTCACGACATGAAAAACAACTGTATCACTTTCTGCCTTAGTCATGTCAAGTAAATTCCTACAAATTTTTAACAATAATATAAATATGCATCCAAAAATTTAATTTAATGCATGAAAATGGCCAGGAAGAATACAATTCCACCATATAATTTTCATTTATGGTTGGGCCATTAAACATGGTATTTCTTTCACATGATCAATTATGACTAATTCCTAATTATGACACTTTGTGAGTGTCCATGAGTGCATGTGTGCATGTTTTTATCAGACTAGGAACTTGAAAGTTGTTCGAACATGAAAGTTTTTGTTATACAGCAAAACTATGTACCTCCAAATAGTCACTTAAAATGTGTATGCACAATTTAAAATGTCCCAAGCTTAAAAGAATCAAAGTTTTATTGTCAAAATCTTTATTATTATTAAGAGAAAAGACCAAAAGATATTTTGGTTATTAAATTATATTTTTAATGTTTTTTAGAACCTTCAAAATTTTTATTTAAAATTTTATTTTTCTTGTGTCAGCAGGTAACTATATATCATTTTTAGCAGTAAAAAAGAAACATTGATTTAGAAATTCTTGCAAAAATCTTACAGTTCTTGCTCGCTCATTTCCACTTAGTGTAAGTTCATTCTGCCTGACCAAGGGATTGAACTCACAACTACTAAGTAACAAATTTCACAAACCAACACTTTTAACCAGGAGACCATCCCTCTGTTGACATCTGTGGAATGAGAATATTTTATCCTGTTGATTATGTAAAGGGTTCAGCTTAGAATTACCTGCATATGGATGTCATTCCGTTGGGCCTCACTTTGGGGTGAGAAGTCAGGTACAGATACTCCAGACAAGTCCAGTGTTGAGTTGGTGGAGAATCAGTGAGCAAAGCACTCAGCCTTGTCTGTTGTAGAGGTAAGGACCTCAAATTCGTTGATTAGAGTGGGGATTGAGGGTTTACTGTTGTTTAGTACACTTTTACAAAGCCTCCAGTAGTCTTTGGAACTGAACTTACGGAATGCTACGTGCTGCTTCATTCTTAGCTTCTTTAAGTATCTTCTTACACTCATTGTGAGCAGAGGCAAAGAGGTGCCTGTTATGATCCGACGCGTGACTCCGATAATGCCAGAAGAAGTGATTTCGATACGTGATGGCGGCCAAGCAAATGGGGCAGAACCAGGAGGACGAGTGGGATTTAAGTCTCAACTTCCTGGCTGGGATGAAAGCTTTGATGCCAGCCTTAACCCAAGAAGAGACCTCAGCTGCACAGTCTTCAACGAGCAAGAGACATCACAGAGGAAATAATGGAATGAGTCCCCATTGGCTCTTTGGTAGCAGTAAGATATTCTGATAGTTCGAGGTTCTTGGGTGTTGTGGGAGTGGAAGATGTTAACAGAAACCACCACATGGTCAGAGGTTTTGAAGGGGCAGATTGCTTGACATTGCAAGAGTCAGGAATGGAAGTAAAACAAAGCTCTAACAGTGAGTCATGTCCGTTAGGGTTATTAGAGAAATGTGTGGGGAACTCCACCACTTGTATAAGGGACTGAGTGATTGAAACATTCACCAGCAAGATCTGTGACAGAGTTTTCAGCCACTTGTTATGGTGGGTATTAAAGTCACCAAACACAAATATATGGGCAGACGAATGAGAGGAAATGGCCTTGTTAATATTATTGGAGATGCTGAAAAGAACAGAACAGCCGGGAGATGAGGGAGAGCGGTAGAATAGAAAGAGATAGCGAACTGGGCTTAGTAGGGAAAGATGGAAACATATACAAGAATGATCTAGGGATTCAAGAGAGATCACCCTAGCTAGAGGGAGGTGTTCACTGACGTAAACATCAAGCCCATGCATGTTGAAATTAGAGTCCTTCCTGAAGTGGGGAAGGTAACTAGGGACGTAGAATTCAGAAGAGAGGATAGAAGAATCAAGGTTAGTTTCACAGAGGGCTAGTATGTCAGGTGAGTTGACTTAAAGGAAGGATTCAACACAGTATAAGTTGGTGCATATACCTCATATGTTAGCAAAGATGTTGATAGGTTTGGGTGTTTTTCGGTTAGCTGGTTTAAATTTGCTATTATGATAGTGTGTATTCATCAAAGTTTTATTATGAGAGCGGCCTAGAGCAGAATCAGTTGGTTGCTGTATGCAGCATGTGTGAGAAAGAAACTGGCGTAGACTGCTGCATAATGTGGCCTCAGAGTTGCCCACAGGAGGTTTATGCAGGGACACACATTTATGCGCAACATGGTACTATATATAACCCCGAAATTATTCACCTGTTGATCAGAGCAGCCTCTCATGATGCTTTTTGTTTTTTAAATTTTAGGTGCGGGGAAAAAAAAATATATACATGCAGGAAAAATTGACTGTTAAGTTAGTCTAAGTATCCTTACTTAAGGTAGATATTAATAAGAAAAAGAAAGAGGAAGGTAGAGGGGTTCAAATTTACTATTTAAAAATTTAATTCATTAATCAATCAATCAAAACTAATTTAATTTATTTTTAATTTATATTTTCTCTCCTAAAACTGAATTTTGAACTTAAATGTTCACAAATTTTGTCTTATGTGGGCACTTCAAAAATTACGTACACATTCATAACCTTTGAATTTTGTCAAGAACCTCAAAATGAATAGCAAGAGCACCCTACCAGATATGGCAATAGTATTTAATGCAGAGACAAATGGTAGATTTATAAGCATGCAAGACAGATTCTGACAAGAAAAACATCCTGGCATGACACAGGAACCAAAATTCCCTTGCAGTAAGTGCAGCTATTTATTCAATGTAGACGTTCTACTTTAGGTCAGTTGAAAAGTCAATGACAAGGAGGTGCAATGTATTGATCTCCAGGAAATTGGCATCAGCCATTTTGAGAGTGGGCCAAAAAGTTTGTTAAAAGGAGAGCAGTTTTTTTCTAGAGGCATTGAAATTTACAAAACATTTTCTGTTCCATTTAACCATTGATTGGAAGTCCTTTTCAAGAGCTCAGCCAGATTTACTCTGTCAGCCTTTGTGGATTTACTACTGAGATGGGAGTAAATGGTTGCATCATGTGCATTAATGCCTATTTGGGAACTGATGACAGGAAAATCACTGAAGATCAGAAACAGCATAGGACCTTCAATAGAGCTTTGAAGGGCACCTGTGTTTATGTGAAACGATCTGGAAGTGTGCCCAGAAAAAATTAGATTAAATCAAACAAACATCCAGTTTCACCATAGTCCTGAACCTTAGATGGTTAGCATGCTGAGCACTACCAAACACTTTTCAGATATCTAGAGCGACAGTTCAAGCTTCACTATTATTATTAAGAGCCTGATATACAAATTTAGTGATGGCAATGACCACATCAGCAGTAGGCCTGGTATAGCAGAAGCCATATTGTTTGTCAGAAAGAAGGTTGGGAGAAGTAAGATGGTTAACTACTTCAGAATTGGTGAGAGCTTTAAATAATTTGCTGAAAAACAGTAAAAGGCTAATTGTGCAATAGAAGGTCCAGTGTGTTCACCAGAATTCTTTCAAACAGGAACGACAGAGGAGGAGATTCAACAAGCTGGAAAGCAGGAAGTAGAGTGGCAATAGTAGTAAAGTTTGGATAAAACTGGAGCCAGCTCCTGGGCACATTTCTTTATGATGATGGTGGGCATTCCATTACCTTCCCTTGCTAGTCTAATTTGGAAATTATGTCTCAGCACAAAGACGGGGTTATGTACATATCACTTAGTAGAGCCTCTGTCCTAGGCACAAAATTGGGTGTGGATACTACAGACAAGTCAATTTTTGAATTGGAAGAGAATTTGCAAACAAAGCATTCAACATTGCCTGCTGTAAATGTGGTGACTTCAAATTGATTGAATAAGAGGGATTACTGTTGTTCAGCACACTCTTACAGAGCCGACAGTAATATCTAGACCCAAATTTGCAAGATGCTACACGTTGTTTCATTCTATCAGCAAACAATAACTTAGCTTTATTTAAGACAAAACTACATTAATTACGAGCAGAGACAAAAAAGCATCACTTGTAATCAGACATGTTTCTTCAGTACAGCCGGAAGAATGAGTCCTGCAGGGAATAAATTTAAATTGGAATTTCCTTGCTGAAATGAAAGCATCAATGCTGGCCTTTCACCCAGGAGACCTCAGAGGTGCATTACTAAACAGGGAAACTGAAAACATTGGTCCAAGTGACATCCCAAAGGAAATCACAGAAAAAGTCTCAATCTACATGTTGGCAACAAGAAGGTATCCTGTTGGTAAATATAGAATTAAAAAAATTGTTTAATACTAACTATGAACACATTGAAAATATGTTCCAGAATTTAAAAAATGCAGTGATGAAAACCCCAAAATTATTTTTCTGGAGAATAGCAGAAATTTAAATTTAATAAAATATGATGTACATTGAGAAAAATTGAAAAAACCTGATTTGATGCAGTTAAATATTTCATAACATTAAATAGATATAAAGTAAATACAGAAAAAATTCAAAATGTTAAAAAAAAACAGGCAATAAATACAATGACTAAAAAAAGGCTTTGTGTATTGTCACTACACAGTGAGAAGATCAAATTATTATCATTATTCCTTGACAATAACTTTTTGTCATTTTTATCTAAAATAATTTGCAGTTACTTATCAATTAACACTATAGAAAAGAAAAAGGATATTTCATAAAAATTCAATTATTTTCCATTAGAATTAAAAGATATTTTATGAAAGTCTGTATGCATTATCACAATCTAGCACACTTTAACAGGTGTGCTTCTTTCATGTTTCTTAGGTTGGTAGAAGAAGGATATCTGGAACCTATTTCACATAGGAGGCAGAAAGACTGGAAGGAGGACTGTTTACAAAACACACCCGCTGTAATTCTAACTACTTCACTGAGTGATAAAGGAAGCTCCAAAAATTCTTCTTTACTTTCCCCTCATTACCCTCTAACAACTTCCAGTCTTAAACAAAGCTCCTATTCCCCATTCCTAATCCACCTTCACTACCCTCAGTACCGTTAACATATATCTATACTTTCTTGAAGTTTTAGTTTTAATTTCTTGCTCATGGATTAAATTTTATATTTCCAATAAGTAAAACACTTAACTGTATTTCAAAATTACTTGAAAATTGCTTCTGCTCCGATGAACTTAGATCACTGGTGCCCCCTAAATACGAATTTGCACGAGATACTAGATTAGCAACTCGATCCCACCCTTTTACACTGAAACCGATAAAATGCAACCGCAACTTCTACTCCAACAGTTTCTTTCCTCGCACTTCCTGACTGTGGAATTCCCTTCCACACGATTGCTTCCCTGACGGGTACAATCTCCAGGAGTTTAAATGTAAGGTCAATAGACACCTCCTGCTCCCATTCTCTCAAACACTCTTCCCATCTGCCCAACCCTCATCCTTGGTATCCTTACTCATCTGTCACCTTCCTCCTGACATTCCCTATGTCTAACCACTCCTTCTTTTTACCTTCCCCTATGTAGCCCCATGCGCAATAGTGGCAGTGGAATGCCTTGCTTGGGGTGAAATGATTAAAAAAAAAATTATTTATAATGTTTTTTTATAATTATGAAAGCCCAACATATTTCTTTCAATAAATCTTTAAAAAATAACATATACTTTCTGAGATTTTATGTGAGGAATATTGGCTGGTTTAAAGTTTAAAACATCTGATTTAAAAAAAAAAATTCTTTTACTTAAAATTATCGCAGAAATGCATTTTTTAACATAGAGGTAGGTGTTACTATGGACGTGTTGACAACTCTATTGACAGCCATAAATGTAATTAATATTTTATCCAGTTGAAAGAAATTTAATTAATGTTTTATTCAGGGGTCATATATCTATAAAAATTACTTGAATACAGCATGAGCACCAAGTCTATATATTTCTTTAACTACCCTGTAATCTTAAAAAAGAAGACTATATTCTAAGTAATTAAATAATTTATTAAATTTTAATTACTCTAGCTTTAAACTTCCTATAGCTACTGCACTTATTTTCTGATTATGTCATGCATTTACAAACATTAATATATGTATATATGTATACCCACAAAAATAATTAAAAATCCTGTTTAAAATACTGGGTGGGAATGCAGAATCACAGGTAGCTTTGCTATTTATGACTAATAAATATAAGTTTTACTGAATAACAATATCACATAACCAGTACAAATTAACAGAGAACTTTAAAAGATTTAAAATTTTAAAAATTATTCCCATTAAATTGTAAAAGAAGAAAAATAGTTCTACTAAAATTCATTTAAAAAATTCTTTAGAGAATAGTTTCCATAATATATCTTCTTCATAAAAGCAAATAAAAGCTTTTCTAATTAAATAATGTCTGAGTTTAACTGCAGTTTATATTTTGTGATTCAGATTCGATTTTCAGGAATTACAGGAGTGATGTTTTACAAAAATAAATTGATGAATTAAATTCTCCAAGGAGGTCTACTTTTAACTAATATAATTTTTATTTCTTAAAATTTCATGTAATTGAGTTATTGGGGGCAGGGTGGGATGGGGGTAACAAATATAAGGAAAAATCTTTAAGTAGATTTTTTAAAATAATGTAATTACTTACTGAGAAAGTTGTGAAAATATAAGAAAACCCCAAAATTGTTACATTTTTGCAAGAATATCCAGATCAATGTTTTTCACTTCAAAACAGATACTTAAATTTCCTATATGAGTTTGATGGTCAACTCACTGTGTGACACTATCTCCCACAGTGATACTTTCCCTTCTCCCGCGGGGATACTTTCCTTTGATTGGTTTAAAACAACAGAAAGAGAAATTGATATTGGTGATATTATTAATGTTTTATTGCATCACGCGATGTGAGCTTAGGAAAAAATAATAAGTTTAGTACCATCAAGTGCTTCTAAAAACACGGGAACATAAAATTTGATTATTTTGGTAAAATAATCATTTCTCGTCTTTCATGATTGTATAAATTTCGAACCTTTTCATGTTCATATAACTTTCTCTTGGAGTTAAATTGTTGATTCCGCTAATCTGAAAACGCGTAGACAAAACAAGTGTCAGAGTGATTTGATAAGGTCTCCTGGAGGCCAAGGCCACTGTTGAATACACCAGTTTGAAATAACCCTACCTGAATTCAGTTCGATTTGAATTGGCATAATCTCATTGGTTGAGCTAAGACATCTGCAATCGAGTGGGCGGAGACTGATTTTCATTGGCCAAAGACTGTGAGCTGGCCAGATCCCAGAGAGGATCGAAATTGGTTATGAAAATAGATGCTCGACACGAAAAAGTGAGTCTGTGAAAGTTTTTTGAGTTGGGTGATAGTTTTTGAGTTAGAGCTGCTATCAGTCAAAATGTAGCGACTGGGGGAAAAATGGCATCACATCTGGTGCCGTTTTGACCAGGATCTGGCTTGAGGGCAGCAGTCTGCACTGTGGTTGTATCACAACTGATGCAAAAAAATGCAAGATTGTTAAACAAAAATTTTGAATATTCTAAAAAGAAAAATATGTAATTTAGTTATCCAAAAAGCTATACAGTCTTTCCTCTTAATAATAATATAAAGAATTTAATAAAAAAGTTTTTCAACATGGTATGCTAATTTTTTAGTGGAGATTCTTAGTTATAAGTAATATTATAATTAAGCATTACAAAAAGGAATTTCTCAAAATTTCCTAAAATTTAATAAGTGGGCTTAATTCCAAGATATTTTAAAAAATTAACATTTCTAAAATAATTTCAAGAATTTCTGAATAAGTCATGAAAATTACATTAAAATCTGAGATTTGAATTTTACATGAATTTCAAATTCAATGTTTTTTTCAGCATGAAAAGGTGTGAAAATTTCCTATACTAATTTCACATCACTTGCTGATGCAAAAAAGATAAAATTTTTAACAAAAACTTTGAAGGTTCTAAAATGGAATAAAAATAGTTTTAAATAATCAAAAATAATCCCGAAATTCCTTTTTCTTCAATTCGATAATATATAAAACATCTTGTTCAATAATGAATTTGTTTTTACTAATCAATTTTGTACATATATTTTCTGTTTTTCATTCACTGAAATTTCAACCTTCATGTTTTTTACAAATCAGACATTTTCTTCATAAAGTGACAAATTATTTTGACAGAACTGATTAATTTATTCAGATATTCTACTTTTTTTATTTTATACACCTTTGTTTTTTTCAAGACAAATATTTAAAACATATTTTTTGGCTTTTACATGTCATGAAATCCTGATAGAGATAATGTACAAAAAATTAAAATATTGTTGAATTTTTTATAAGAAATAAAAATTTCCACATATTAAACTGAAAATTCATATTTGATAAGACATGAGATAAGAAAAATATGATAAATCAATGAAGAAAAAAACTTTGAAGTCAAAGCAATGAAAGGTTTAATGTAAATTCTCTAAAATATTCATAAATCAACAATTTATCATCTAGTGTGATGAACTGACATCAGCCAAAAATATTCTGAAATTTTTGTCTGAATTTTTTCAGATGAGTAATTAGGAATTATTTTTATACTGACTAGTTCATATATTTGCCCTGATCTTGGTTGTTACCAACATGGTTTCTATCCTGTATGAATTCTCATATGTCCTCTTAAGTCTGAATGCTGTGGAAATGCTAATCCACAAACTTGACATGAAAATGGTTTCTCTCCTGCATGCATTCGCATGTGGGGTTTTAAACAGCAGTTGTTTAAAAATGCTGAATTGCAAACAATGCAAGAAAATGTTTTTTTTCTGGTATGTTTTCGTATGTTTTTTTAAACTAGAAGTATCAGAAAATGCTAATCCACATTCTTGACAAGAATATGGTTTCTAACTTGTATGTATTCGCATATGCTGTTTCAAACTGGAATTCTGGGAAAATGCTGATCCACAGACTAGGCAAGGAAATGGTTTCTCTCCTGTATGTATTTGCATATGTCCTCTTAAATTTGAACTCCCTGAAAATGCTGATCCACATACTTGACATGATAATGTTTCTTTCCAGTATGTATTTGCATATGGCTCTGTAAGCTTTCATTCTGTGAAAATGTTGATCCACATACTTCACAAGAATATGTTTTTTCACCTGTATGTATTTGCATATGCCGTTTTAAATAGGAATTCTTTGAAAATGCTGATCCACACACTTCACAAGGATATGGTTTCTCTCCTGTATGAATTCGCATATGTCCTCTTAAGTTTGAATTCTGTGAAAATGCTAATCCACATACTTGACATGAAAATGGTTTTTCTCCTGTATGTATTCGCATGTGCCGTTTTAGATGGGAATTCTCTGAAAATGCTGATCCACACACTTTACAAGGATATGGTTTTTCTCCTGTATGAATTCGCATGTGTCCTTTTAAGTTTGAACCCCCTGAAAATGCTGATCCACATACTTGACATGAAAATGGTTTCTCTCCCGTATGTATTCGCATATGTTTCCTTAAATGTGAATTTTGTGAAAATTCTGATCCACATATTTGACACGAAAATGGTTTCTCGCCTGTATGTATTCGCATGTGTTCTTTTAAATGTGAAGCTTTCATCAATGAAAATCCACATGCTTGACAGGAAAATGTTTTCTTTTTTGTATGAATGCTCATTTGGTCTTTTAACATGGACTTCTCTGAAAACAATAAACCACACACATGTCAGTAAAACGTTTTCTCTCCTCTGCGTGTATCTATATTGCTTTTCAACAAAAAGATATTTAAGTAATTGGTTCAAATATTGGTATTCCTTCTCAGCAATTTGTAAACATGTGGAATTGGGAACTTTGAATTCTATGAAAATGCTCTTTTCCTTCAGTTTGTACTTTTAAATTTAAATGCTATCTGAATGCTGACCCACTTTACAAGAATATGGTTTCCCTCTATTATATTCATCTGTGCATCTTTTCAAAATTAAACTCCGTAAAAAGATTATCTGCACACTTGACATGAACAGTGTTACTCTCCAGTGTGTTGTTGTGTGTCTGGAAATGTGAATTTAACCCTGGCAAGAAGTAAGATTTTCAACTTTTTATGCAATTTACCATTTTCATATGACTGCTATCAAGGTGTAGATCCACACATTTCTAAGAATGATTTTCTTCTTTAGTCAAAGAATGCAGCTGTCTGTTCAAATTTGAAGATTGTTATTGTGCTTGATAACTGATATCTGTGAACAAAGAAAATACTTTATTAAAGAAATTAAAAACTTCATGAATTTTTTACAAATTCAGTTACATTGATTTGTGTTTCAATGAGCTGTAACATGTCATGTTGTTTATGTTCATGGCATAAAGAAAGCATTAAAATTTTGTTTAATCCATTGCATCTTAGTGACTTCAGTGCCTTGGTTGGGTTGAAATGATTAAAACAGTGTTTATTGTTGTAATGCTGCATTACAACAATAAACTTTGTTTTTGCTTGTTCAATAGAAACTCAGTATCTGGATTTTATTGGCTGAACTGGCGATTAAACTTACAACTAAATACAGAATATCCTGTCATGTTATTAAGGAAACAAACCCAACACTCAAAATGTGATTATAACAACTAAGATGAAGAGATTCCTTTAAATAAATTATACAATAATAATTCTTGGTATAAGAAATTCAGGCAGGTATAAGAGGCTATCTGAACCAAGAAATGAAATTAGCATTAAATGTTATTTTAACTTAAAGTTATATTTTTCAAATCAGATTAATTATAATTTAATTCAGTTAATATTTCTCAAATAAATTTCAAAGAGTACATTGCAATGATAGATGACTAAAAAGGGCACTGTTTAGAGAGTATATAGAAAGAAAAATTTGATTCCAATTAATATAATTTGTTTGAAATACACCAGAGTATTTTGCTTACTAAAAATAGTAAACTGAATCTCACAGCATTCAATTAAAGCTTAAATTAGGTACCACAACCCATTTTCGATACTGACAATTTAAATAAATTTTAATAAATAAAAAAGCTTTCTTCAATTTAGCTTTAATATTAAAAACTAAAAGATTAAATTTACTCATTCCAGTAAGGGAAATACTCTGCTGTATTTCAAACCAAAATTATATTGACTGGAATCAAAGTTTTTTCAATTTAAAAAAAAAAATTTCTATTTTCAATCAATCGACACATTTTCTCAACAGAAGCCAACACACTGTTTTAGAAATGTTGCAAAAATAAAATATACCCCATTGACATGTTATTTTAGTCAAATTAGCAAATTTAAACTTACTTTAATCAGATATGAAGCAATTATTATTGCTTACCACCCCGAATGTACTATAAAAGCTTTTCTTATTAATGGTAGCCATATGTATCAGTGTTATCATAATGTTATCTGAAGCAACGATTGACAAGACACATAGAAGCGATGAAAAACAAAAAAGCTAAGTATGGGGACAAAATTTGATATAGTTTTATGTAGCTTGATCGTGTGCTTCATTTTTCGGTTTTTAAAAATTTAATGCAATATTTTCAGCAATTATCTAATATTTTATAAAATTTTAGTTGGTTTAGCCCTACATTTGAAGCTGTTTTATGAAAAATAAAAATTAAAACAATACAAAACTTACTTTTAACATAATTTTACAATTTAATAACAGACAATGAAATTATATAACATGCGAGAGGTGACTCAATGACTTATGAAATGTTCTGGCATTTATTAAGTTTGATCTTTAATGCCTATTTTTCATATTCTTTATTAGGTATTGCCACAAAAAGCAAATTTCACAATTACTTTTTGTAACAATATGAGATTCTAAGAATCAAAAATATAAAACTTTAAATTTTGAAGGGATGATTTGCAAAACCCATTGAAATGTAGGGCACAGAAAACAGAGAAGTTAGATAAAAGAATAGTACCTTGCCAAAAATGTTTCCTGTAAGGAGAGCAACCTTTGAAAGATGTGACCTTTTAATTATATGGCACATTCAGCCAGCTGTAAAATAAAATACACAAAAGAAGGATTTAATTATTTTAAAAATCTCATGGCTAGAATATCTGTATTAAGATTTTCAGTTTTTGATTAGTAAATATAGTCTTCACATTTTAACTTAATAACCCTAAGGAAACAACGAATGCAAGAAATTTGAAAAAAATTTTGAAACTTTATAAACTTTCATAATAAAAATGAAAACAATTCTTGGAAAAATTCATTATTCATCAAAAATAATTCTCTCTTCAGACTATGATATTCTTAATATTTATAAAAGCAATTAAAAGTTTATCATAATAAACAATGGCACAGCTTTATTGCATCTTTGTTTTCACAATTCAGAGAAGATTTTCTGAAAAGGAGCTAATAAAAAAAAAAAAAAAATTGAACAATCCCCAATGAATCCTGCAGTTAATTAATAATTAAAAGTTTCTGGTCAGCCACTAATTAAAAAACAAACAAGAAGGAAAGATTTCCTTCACTTCTAAATAAGTCATCAAATTTCATTAAAATTTGACAATTATTTGATTTTTGCAAGAATTTAACTGATAAAACTGAATTTTGCTGATAAAAGTTTGGGGCCTTTTTTCTTCATACTATGCCGTTTTTTATGTGAGTCAGTGGAGGTACCCAGCTAAAATGAAAACTTTTTCATTCATTAAAATTCATTTTAAACCTAGATATCGAAACTTAGATAAGGTGCATAATACTTAAAAAACAACAACCATTTAAACAACCAACAATTATTGGGGAAGGACTGTTTCTGAATGAAAACTTAGACATGTTCATTAAAATTCAATGTAAAGTAGGTACCTCGATTAAACTGATAAAAAAAAACAATACAGTATTAATAAAAAATAAACAAACTAAATAAACACAAACTTTTTCCATTAAAATGTTTGTTATTATTAAGAGGAAAGAGGAAAGTGTTTTTTAATAAATTTAAAAAAATTTTTAATACCTTCCAACACATTTTAAATTTTGATAAAAAAATATTGTTCTGATTTTAGTTCGTGGGTTACGAAATTGTTTCAAGTTTACAATGGAAAACATAATATTATATAAGTGAGGTCAAAAGAAATTGAATTTTGTGAAAATTGGTTATATTAGTTAAACACAGATCTCATTTGGAATGTAAATCATTTATTATTTTTTTAAAACGTTTTGCCTCTATTTATGATAATCTGCTCCCAATAGTAAAATAGAAAATGGAATATATGACATTATCATCTGAAGAAAAAAAATTTTTGATAAGTAATGAAATGTTCAAAGAACTGTTTTCATGTTTGTCCTTCTAATTATAATAATTTATCAAGTTTGAAAACTATTTTTAAAATACTTCAAAGATTTATTGGCATTAGTTTATAAACTTATTAAGTAAAAATTATATCTACTCATCAAAAATTTAAAAATTTAATAAAAATCATTGTACCTTCCTATTTTTAAAATAATTTTTAATCACTGTTTTTTGTGTATCTGAAGTTTTTCTTTTTGTATAGTAATTTCTTTGTGTAAATGAAATGTCATGTATTTAAGGGTTTCTTTTTCTTACAGGAAAAAAATTTGTACAATTATGTCACTTGTGATTGCCATACACTTACCTTTGTTCTGTAAACACATTACAAAATCAGTGTAAAGGTTAAAAATTTCAACAGTGTGTTTAAGAAATAGTTTTATTCCAAATTTCATGCTATAAATAAGTAATACTTATGTAAAAAAGATTAATGTAACATTAAATTTGCTAATTTTCAAAAAATAATGTGTCACACACGTATATTTTATTTTTGCAAGATTTTTAAACCAAGAATTCATGTTTGTTTACACAAATGTGTCAATCGTTTAAAAATCACATATGCTGTTTTTACAGCAAAATAGTGAAGTTTATAATAGTTTATAATATTATTAAGAGGAAAGATCAAAGTAATTTTTATTTATTTTTTAAATTTTTTAATCCCTTCTAAAATGTTCAAATTTAAAAAAAAAATTTTGTTTTGATTTGAGTCAGCAGTTAAATAAAATGTTACTAATGTTTACAATGGAAAATGTATAGCTTGCATCACCCACTTTCTTCCGGTGACAAACACATTAATTTGGAAATTCTCTCAAAAATCAAATAATTGTAGGATTTTAATGAATCTTGCCATACTCATTCACAAGTAAATGAAATTATTTTTGAAAATATTATTTTTTAAAAATCTTGGTAAAAATATTATTTTTATCTCTGTTACCCCCCACCACCACAACCACTACACATAAATACATTAGATTTTAATTGGCTTCAAAGTATAATTTTATTAGTTAATTGCAAGACTCATTGAGAAATATAAATCATCTATTTTTTATCTTAAATTCTGCAACAGCATCCAAAAATCTGCTCCAAAGAGTAAAATAAAAAATGCAATAAAACTAAGATATAATTTAATTTGATAAGCTTTTAACTGTGTGAATAAATAATAAAAATTAAGGACAAAAAAAGAGGGGAAAAAAAAATTTTCAATAATTAATGAAATTTTAAAAGAATTCTTTTCTCTTTTTTAATTATAATAATTTATAACGATTTAAAATATTTAAAAAATTTTTAGAGTTTTTTAGTTAAAAATTAATGATTATATTACTTATCGAAAATGGAAAGTTTAATAAAATTCGTTCTACACCCATATTTTTAAAAATTTCACACCATAAATAAGTAATACTTGTGCAAATCATATTAGTTTAACATTTAATTTGCTAATTTTCCAAAAATAATGTGTCACAGACAGATGTATATTTTATTTTTGCGAGATTTTTGAAAACGAGAATTAACTTTTGTTTACAAAAATGTGTCAATTCCCTGACCAGTTAATATATACATGATGTTTTTGCCTGTGAAAAAGACAAATCTTCATTTGTAAAATCAGAAATTCATTTGCCTCATAAGAGTAAACTTTGCACTCGAACCATGTCATGACATGAATATAATTATATACAATTAATGTATTATACAAAAAATAAGTAATATTAATTGTTAATTTTCAAAAAATGTTATTTATCATTTTTATGAAAATGTACATTTTATTTTAGAAAGAGTTTTAAAGCTGAGAATTAAATTTTTGTTTATAAATATATCTATCGCTTAAAAATGGCCAAAAAATTGAAAATTTAAACAAAAATTGAAAAATTTTAGTTTCCAGTCAAAACAATTTCTGTTAGAAATACACGAGAATATTTTGCATACTAAAATTAGAAAAATTAATCAATGTACCTCCAGTCAATTTTAAAAAAAAACTGCATAGCATCATGTTAAAAGGGCCCAAGTGAAAAAAAAACAAAGTTTTCTCATCAAAATGTTATTAGGAGGAAAGATCCAATTTTGTTGTCATTATATTCTAAAAGTTTTTAAATCCTTTCTAACATGTTTGAAATTTCCTTTAAAATTTCTTTTTTGTTTTCTGTCACCGATTCACACTATGTTTACGCAATGTGACCATTAAGGAAACACAATATCACACATCATTTTTTTGGCTTTGATAGATACATTAATTCGAAAATTGTTGCAAAAATCAACTAATTGTCTGATTTTGATGAAACTTCTAGGACTTATTCACAAATGAATAAAATCATTTATGCAATTATTATTTTTAGAAAATCTTGGAAAAATATATATTTTTTTTTGCATGTTACCCCCACTCCAATTAATTGCATAAAACTTCTGAAATACATAATCTATACCAATTTTTTATTTATTAGTTAAATGCAAGATGCATTGGAGAATATAAATCATGTAATTTGCTTTTTTCAGTTTATTATTTCATCCCAGATTCACAAGACACCAATCCAGTTTTTATGTACAACTGCAACTGCGCATGCACTGTAAGGAAAAAAATTAATGCACAATCAGTTTTTTTTTTAACTATGGTTGATAAAATGTTTTTTTTTTGTGAGAGATTTTATTTGCAATCTTCAACTTTTTAATTAATTATTATATGTTTTTACCTGCTAAAATATAAATAAACAGTACATTTATATCTACAACATTTTTTCTGCTTAGTCATATGCCTGAATTATGAGATATCTCAGACCATTATAATCCAGAAATTTCTTGTAAGAAAAAATAAAATAAAATAAAGGAATAATGATTCTGTTGCAAACCTATGCCAATTTCAGTAGCCCAACAAAAGGACATTTCTTTTTAAAAATTCAGCTGACCTAAAGTATACTACCACCACATTTATTTTTGCCGTTTTTCAATTTTTTCACCGCATTCCTATTGATTTACGATTATCAAATAATTTGGAAAAAATGCAATATTT
This sequence comes from Ascarosepion bandense, assembly GCA_037127315.1. NCBI lineage: Eukaryota > Metazoa > Mollusca > Cephalopoda > Sepiida > Sepiidae > Ascarosepion > Ascarosepion bandense. Next base: position 827,466 of record JBBBDQ010001586.1, on the reverse strand, counting down.
AAACAAATTTGGAGGGGAGTCAGTTTCTCATACAACGCTATAGTAAATCGATCCTCCATAATGAAAACAGTCGTTGTGACGACATTACCGTCAACTGTAAATTTTTATTTTGTATAGGTACCTCCACTTTTCAGGATAAATTTTTGATACCTGATTTTAAAATGAAATTTTTAAAATAAATAAGTTATATTTTAGGTTTAAAATTAGTTTTAATTGAAAGTCAAGAGATGAAGTTTAGTAATTCCATTAAACAAAATATACTGGCATATTTTAAAGCGAAATTATATTGACTGGAATCTAAAATATTTCAGATTAAAAAAAAAATTTAAAAGTACCGCCATTTTATTGATTGATGACAGATTTTTAAACAGTAGCCACATTCCTGTTTTAAAAATCTGGCAAAAATAAAATATGTCGCTGACACGTTATTGAAGTCAATTTTTTAAGTTAAAACTTACCTTTATCTGTTTTCAAACAAAAGTACTTGCTTACTCTCTGAAATATTTGCTATAGCATTAGATATACGCCGGCTATCTCAAGTGCCGAGTGACATAATGACAACCGGAAGTTATAAACAAGGCTGAAGTAGGGAGGCCGGAGGCGACAAAATTATACGAATGTAATTTTTTTATGTAAGGGAAGACAACCCTTTAATCACGTAACCTTGTAATGATAAATATCACGTACGGCCAACCGTAAAAATGCACACAAAATGTTTTAATTATTTTAAAAATCCAATGACTCAGTCATTTGTATTAAGCTTTTACATTTTCGATTAGTAATTGTAGTCTTCATGCATTAATTGCATAACCTAGCCGGACACGTTGAGGAAGAAATTTAACAATAATTTTCAACTTTTTATAAATAATTTTTAAATATAATTAAAAAATTTAAAAAAAATGAAAATAATTCTTGTAAAAATTCATTGAATTTTTTTTTCTTTTCAGACTATGATACGCTTAATTTATATTGTTCATAAAAGCAATCAGAAGTTTATTCACATAGAAATTAGCATAATTATTGCATTTTTCGCAATTCGGACCAATTTTTTAGAAAAGATGCTCTATTGGAGAAAAAAAAACTGTTGATTAGCATTCCCCAATGACTCCTGAATTTAATTAGGCTTATTGTGGACAAAATTCGAATTTTTAAGCATTTGTGGAAATTAATTGGTGGGGGGTAACATATGTAAAAAACAACATATTTTTACCAATATTTTATACAAAATAATTATTTCAACATTGATTTCGGTTAATTAGGAATAAGTCCTGAAGTTTTCATCAAAATCCAACCATTATTTGATTTATGCAAGAATTTCCAAATTAATGTGTCTTGAAAGACACATTTGCGTAACAATTACGTTTGTTTACTTAATAAAATAGCAGCAATTTGGATATCGAGCTTACGTAATAAAAAACAAAGACTTTCTATAACATTGTTACAACAATTTCGAACGTGTTAGAAATAATTAAAATTTTTTAAAAATATTTAAAAAACGCTTTGTTCTATCTTCTTAATGGTAATATAAACTTTTTGCCCATAGGTACCTCTACAAAATCGCTGAAAAACAGCATAGTCAGAAGGGAAAAGGTCCCAAACTAAATAAAACAAAGTTCTATTGTTTGTACATTATAAATTTTGGGGGACCTTTTTTTCATTTAAATGTTTTGTTTTTTTTTTTACACACCTGAAACATTAAGAATGACATAAAAAATTTGCTAAAATTTCATTGCAATATTTAAACAAATTAGGTGCAGGGAGGGGGCCTAATTTCTCATATAACTTTAGAAAATCAATCCTCCAATTAGGAAACACTGGCTTCGATTTTTTTTCAAGTTGTAAAGTAATGAAATAAAACATGTGTATGTTTCAAAATTTTATTAGAAAAGAGGAATTGTTTCTTCGTGGTTGACATCCCATTTTTTTTTTGTTTCAAATATCAAATTGTTATTCTTTCTTCCTGTTTCAAGGAAATTATGTCAACACTTATTTTTTTGTGGGTGTTTTCAATAGCATGTCCAAATTTTGGGGGGAGTGGGGTTTCAATAGCATATTTTTTTCCAAGTTGTTGGGTTTTTTTTTTTAAAGTTTCCATGATGATACCTTCTATACTTGCTGCAAAACGGTCTGGTATTCGTTGAGTAAATTCGACTCTTTTTGGTTCTGTCATAGAATCCTATTACCCACACTTGTTGAACAACCCTGCCAACATTGTTTTTCCTTTTAAAAAATAACAAACTTTCATCAATTTGGACTTCATGTCCAGGGCCACCCATCAGTTTTCAGTCTTTCTCCATCTTGCTTAGCTTGTACAGACGTCCCTGCAATATTCATACCACTGAATGGCAGAATTTAATCAAACTCCGTTCAAGGTCGCCGAACTGGTCACCAGTACTTGGCAGACGAAATCAAAAATTAGTTAGAATATCATGTGGAGTGATAATTTGGACTTATCAAAAAATGTCTCATTCCTAATAGACATTCTTTTTTTTTTGCATTTTTTGGAACAACTCCAGCACACCTTATCCGCTTTGGGGTCTGCACATGCCTTTAGCATGCCCACAGGAACACAACTTGCCATGAGCAATTAACTTTTGGGTATGCGCATATTCCATGACTGAATCCTTTGCGAAATTCTTAAATAGAGTCATTCTTGGAGTTTCAGAGGAAGATGTCATCGTAAGTTATGAAGAAAACGTGAGAAAGACAAAGACAAGAGCAACAACTCGTTCCAAAAAAGAAAAGAAAAAATTGACCCCAAGGCAAAAACAAAAAGGGCAAGAATTCGTCCCAAAACAGTTAACATAAACAAAGCGACCCCAACGCGATTGGGTTGAAAAGGGAGGATCGACTTACTTTAACATTGTACGAGAAACTGACCCACAAATTTGTTTAAATATTGCAATATTTTCAATTTTTTTTTTTTTGATAATCGGAATCTACAGTTAACAATCGATAGGACTGCAGTGAAAAATTGAAAAACGGCGAAAATAAACGTGGTGGCAGTATACTTCAGGTCCGACAAAATTCCACTAAAAAATAAATGAATGACCGTTTTTTTTACCTGGTCTTTCACAGTCTCCTGATACGATATGTCTTAAAAAAAATTAATCTCATGAAATTTCTTTATATTGAAAAAAAAAAATCTTACGGATACTAAAACTAAAAATTAATAATTCATAAAAAAAGGTTATTATTCCATTTTCATAACTTAAAAAAAAACAATTAAGAGATTCATCTAAAAATGCCTTTAAAACGCTTAAAAACAAACAAAAAAACAATGATTTTGAGCAAATCAAAGTCAAACGTGCTCTTGGTTATATAACCCGAACCCGAACTCGAACAGACAGAAAATACAGAAAAAAATTATTGGTGACTATTACAAAAATGTTTATAATACAAAGAATAAAGTGCTTTTTTTTTCTTTTTACAAAAAAGCCTAAAAATCCCACTATAATAATAAATAAATAAAATCTCCTGTTTTTTATTTGGCTTTTCTGGTTTCGAAAATTATTTTTAAATTAATCGAGCGTGAAGCCTAAGAAGCGAAAATTGTTTCGTGGTGTAAAAAAAAATCTTCGAAATTTATCCTTTATGAATTACAAAAATGTTTATATGAGTAAAATTAATTTTATTAAAAAAACGGAATTCCAATTATATTTCTAAAAAACGTGATCGGTTTTCAAAAGGATAAGTAAGGAAAAAAATATATAATTTTTTCTTTTACTTTTTTTTTAGCTTGATGGATACAAGTCAAGAAATATGTCTTAATTTGTAAACAAAGAAATTATGAGAACTTACTTCTTTTTTATTTTTCGTCGGCTTTATTTTCCTTGAGAGAAAGAAGGTTGATTACAAGAAAAGAAAAAGAATATAAAACTTTAAATAAACGAACGTTATTGGATTAAGAAAAATAAAACCAATAGAAGAACAAAAATGTGGAAATCAAGGGAAGTAATTCCCGTTTTATTTCTGTTAAGACTATGTACCTCCATTAAAAGAACAGCATATGAATATAAAAAAAAGTCCAAAACTTAATAAAAACGAACCTTTTCCATAAAATTTTTACAGGATTATTAAGAGGAAAGATCAAAGTAATTTTTATTTATTTTTTTCAATTTTTCAATCCCTTCTAAAATATTCAAATTTTTGCAGAAAAATCATTTTGATTTGAGTCAGCAGTTAAACAAACAAAACGTTACCACTATTTACAATGGAAAACGTAATGATTACATCACCCACTTTTTTTCCAATGACAAACACATTAAGTTAGACATTTTTGCAAAAATCAAATAATTGTCGGATTTTAATGAAACTTTCAGTACTCATTCACAAATGAATGAAATTATTTTTGAAATTAGTATTTTTTAAATATCTTTCAGTAAAAAATATTTTGTTACCTCTTTTTTTTACCCCACCTCCACGTAAAAAAAATCAATGAAATTTTAATTGGCTGCAAACTATATCAGTTAAACGCAGAACTCATTGAGGAATATAAATCATCTATTTTTTATATAGTAAACTTTGCAACAGTATCCGAAAATCTGCACCGAAAAGTAAAATAAAAAATGCAACAAAACGCAGATATAATTTAAATTGATAAACTTTTAATTGCTTGAATAAATAATAAAAATTAAAGATAGTCTGAAGATAAAAGAATTTTCGATAACTAATGAAATTTTGAAATTGTTTCAATTTTTTTTTTTTTTGTTATTATAAAGTTTTTAAAATATTTTTAAAAGTCTTTAAAGAACTGTTGCGGTTAAATTTTTCAGTTTAGAATTGATGATTATATTGCATATCGAAAATTGAAAAGTAAAAATTCGTTCTGTACACATATTTTTATAATTTAGACCTTTTTTTTCTGCATTTGATTTATTTTTGTGTGTGGTATTTTCTATATGCAAATTAAAAGGTCAGAGTTTCCTCCCTTACCCGAAAATAAATTGGTACAATTTCGTGTCTTATAGACGGCAAGAACCTGTTAACAAGCCCGTGATTTACGGTGCGGACAGGTGAAAAATTACAAATCGGTGATTAAGAAATAGTTTTATTCTAAATTTCACGCTATAAATAAGTAATGCTTGTGTAAATCAGATTAATTTAGCATCAAATTTGCTAATTTTCCAAAAATAATGTGTTACTGATGTATATTTCTGTGGTGATAATGGTGTAACTCTCCCACGCTATCTTTCTGCTGGACATCTCGGAGTTGCGCCTCTTTACCTGGGATTCTACAGAGGGACCTTTACAAGATGGACGAACGATACTATCTCTGTCTATGTGAACGTTTGTTTGTGGAATAAAGCTTTCTTAAGCTCTATCTGCCTCTTGTTCGTCTTGTGCTTTTCTCCATCTCTCTAGTCTCACTTCAATTTCATTCTTGCAAAAACTTAAAACAGAGAATTAACTTTTGTTTACAAACGTGGCGATCGCTCAAAATTGGCGGCAAAATTCAAAAACTGAAAAAAATTTGAAACTTTTATGTTCCAATCAATATAATTTCTGTTTAGAATAAAACAGAGTATTTTGCTTACTGGAAATAGTAAATTTAATCATTTAGCTTTCAATTAAAACTAAAATAAAATTTTCAAGAAAAATTTTTCCCTTTTTAAAACTTCAGTTTAGAATTAACTATGCATTTCTTTCCATGATTTAGTGGAGGTACCTATAAATCCAAATGAATAAGGAACAAAGAAAATATTAATGATGTTTAAAATATTAATTTAAAATAGTGCTCAATATAGAAATAAATCTATAAATATTTGTTATAAATCATATTTTAGAACATGTGTAAACTACAATCGTAAAACTACCTTATCAGATATTCTTCTTTCTATGTAGAAACAAGATATACACTTTTGTAGTAGACTGTAGTTTAGACATGTTCTAAAATATAATTTATAATAAATAAATAAATAAATATATATATGAACATATATCTTAAATATTCATACTATCCTACGTCATTGGCACAACTAGGAATTTCATGCATTATGCAATCTGACAATTTGAGATTTTAGTTCTAGTTTACATAAAGTTTGTGTAAGTTAAATATTTTAATGTTAGGGTGCTATTTTTAAATTTATCAAGAGCATAATATGAAATGACAAAAATTACATGAAAATGAAATAATTAAATTTAAACTAAAAAATGAAAATCCCTTTCTCTCACACCTCTTTGCAATGAATGCCTTAGGTATGAGCCAGCGGAAAAACACATCCTAGGCAACTAATTGGCTCACTACATTATATATATATATCAGTGTTAGAAAATTTTCTGGCCAATCAAAACTAAGAAAAATTTAACAAGCTTGTGTGAAAATACCCAGTACACAAACATACACTCATATCAACATTCTGACTTGTTCACCAACCACTTATCTATATATACACGTTTTTTTGGAGTAGATAGACTAAACTATCACCCGGTTCACACTCCACCCATGTCTATTGAACAGGTGAAGAGGCTCATCCCTTGTTCCCTGTTTAGGATGTGGTTTCCGGCTTTCTCTTTTCTAATCTTTTCACTCTTACGTAGCCCCCTGCGCATCAGTGGCGTTACCGCCTTGCTTGGGGTGATATGATTAAAAAAAAATCTAGTTCGTGTAAGTTAAATATTATAATGTTAGGGTGCTATTTTTAAATTTATCAAGAGCATAATATGAATTGACAAAAATTATATAAAAATTAAAAAATTAAATTTAAATTAAAAATAAATCCCTTTCTCTCACACCACTTTGCAAAGAATGCCTTAGGTATGAACCAGTGGAAAACACATCCTAGGCAACTAATTGGCTCACTACATTATATATATAGGTGAAAAAAGTGTCAAAAGTCATGAATGTTTTGTTTAAAGAGTAGATTTATTATTATTATTATTATTATTATTATTATTATTATTATTATTATTATGCACACATTCTCAAACTAAATTCAAATGCTCAGGTCACAAAAAAATATTACACGTATCAAATAACAAATAACGACTGATATGGATCAAATTGCTGAAGACATTTTCAAGAAAAGAAAGAAGAAAATAAATTTCACAAGCCATTGCAAAAAATTGTAATTCTGGATTCAGATTGGACTGAAAACAACAAACAGATCTTTATGACCTGCATCATATTTCTTATCACTAAAACTGAGAATTGTACACAGGCAAAACTCAATCAAAATTGCTGAAAACAATTTCAAAGAAAAACAAACAAAAGGAATTTTCACAAATCAGTGTTAAAAAATTGTGCCATTCTCAAAACTGAAAAAAATTTAACAAGCTTGTGTGAAAATACCCAGTACACAAACATACACTCATATCAACCTTCTGACCTATTCACCAACCACTTTTCTATACATACACGTTTTTTTTATCTATCAGAAAAACAAACAGATCTCGATATGTAAAGTCAGAAATTAATTCACCTGAAGAGAGTAAACTTTGGACTCAAAACACAAGTAGCGACACAAATATTATGAACACTTAATATGTTATGCAGAAGGTAAATAATATTAATAATAATAACAAACCTACAATTTAAACAAAACATTCACTTCTCACACTTTTTCTCATATACCAATTTCTATCTTTCAAAAACCACTGATAATTTTTTTTTTTTTACAGATATCAAGAATTGTGCTTACTGATTAAGATGCAAGATGATATTGATATTGATCTTCATTGGGCATTTCACATTTGCGTTTCTTCTGCTGTTGGAATAGTTGAGGGTTTTCACCAGAACCTGTTCTAATTACTTGCTACCACAAGAGACTTGCTAAAAGAATCTAACATGCACACACACTTTAAAATGTAATAGGTTTTTCTTGTTTTAAAATTTCGCTCCAAGGAAGGAAATAAAACTACAAAAATATAAGAAACGAATTATTGTGTTTGAGAAAATATGAGAAAAAAAAAAGATTATTAAAGAAAGAGAAAAATAAAATATCAATAATTAACATATTAGAAGATAATGACTGACATTGTTTATACTAATTTAAATAAATCAAAATTTCTTGGAGAATTTAAACCATCATTTTCTTTTGGAGAACAGGATCTTCAGTTGCTGAAAGATAATAAGTATAATAAAAAATTACTTACACCTAAAACATTATTTAATTAGAAAATATTTATATGATTATCTTATATCATAGACACTATTGTATAGAGAAAACAATTTTTAATGAATGTATTTTTACAAGAATTGTTTTCATTTCTCTTTCAATATTAATTATAATAACTTATAAATATTTAATCAATGAAATTAACAAGTAATGAGGAAGTTTTAAGGATGATGGAAAAAAGTACATTACACTTGAAATTTCAAGGAAATAATGTGAAAAAGAAGCTTTGAGAATTCGGCACTCAAAGGATATATTGAGGAACAAAAGAAATCAGTAAATAACCTACCTAATGAGATTGTGGAAATGGTTGGCAGACAAACCTAACTATGAGCTACAAAGACAGGTAATTGTGGAGAGCCATAGTCACCCACCATCTGAAGGGACATGGCACATAGAAAAAGAATGTTCAAGATGTTGTGGTATTGGAAATGAAGAATAACAATCAACCTACTTCTTCATTTTTACAAAAATTCCAAATGACGTGTGAAATACTAGTTTTTGCCAAATAGAAAAAGGACTGATCATGTGCTTAAAGAAAATGTCAAAACTGGATTTCGCAAGAAGATGTTAATCTGATTTTCTGGCCAATGGATGCAATCTGCAAGATTGTAAGGACATCGCAATCCAGTGCAAAAATCTGAATTGCTATAAAAGGCTCCAATCAGTATCAGTCAAACAGTCAGATGGAAGCAGCGAGAGAGACATAACTAAAATGTAACTTCAAATTCAAATCGACCAGGACAAAAGGTCATGTCACACCTTGTTCTCTTTCTCCTTTCTCATGTGCTGATTCATTTTACTTCTTCTCCATCCAAAGACATTCATACTGAACAAACGCTAAAATATACATACGTAGGTACATATAAACTCTTTCAAACAAATTATTTCTACAAATATTTCATTTCTTGATATCCTCAACTTTCTCATTGAACACAAACTCTACCCTTAACTTCTTAATAATGTTTCTAATTGCACATTAACTTCTACAACTTGTTATTCTTACCTTTTAATAAATTTCTATTTTAAGATAAAAAATGTATATTTTATTCTTACACTTTTCCACACACTAATTCACACATTCCAACCTTCGACCAATGAAATCCTTCTGATAACTTTGGATAAACCTTGTAAGCTGTAGAGAGTTTGGTTAAGTATGACACAAGGCCTAATCAAAGAAACATCAACCATCTCGCTAAATATACAAAGTAAATGTATTCTCAGTAACAGTTTCTCAATTAAGTGTTAAATTTTGATTTCATAAAATTCAGGTTTATATTTGCAAAATATATTTTCTTCATATTAAGTAATACATGACAGTCATGATGAAAATCAAATATGACTGTCATGATGAAATAAAACAACCAAGTTGTCCTTTCTGAATTCACTCAAAACAACAACAATTTAATAATGGAAGTGGAAGAAGGGACAATAATCAAAGAAATACTGCTTATGAGTCACTCAGTCATTTATTCACAACAAACATGAATTAAAATATCTTCATCTTTTTGATTGAAGTAAAGGCATAGTGTCAGTTCTCTTCTTAATTGAGATGAGAAGCAGCAACTGGTTACTAGGATTCCAACCTTGCAACAGCACATTCTTCATTGCACAAAGAGAACTCGAGTCTGTGTAATACAAATATCAGCATGTAAGTGCTGGCAGGGACTGGGCAATTTTCGTACTTGACCCATAATATATGTTCATGTATATGGGTTCACGACATGAAAAACAACTGTATCACTTTCTGCCTTAGTCATATCAAGTAAATACCTACAAATTTTTAACAATAATATAAATATGCAACCAAACATTTAATTTAATGAGTGAAAGTGGTCAGGAATAATACAATTCCACCATATACTTTTCATGTAGGGTTGGGCCATTCAACATGGTATTTCTTTCACTAGATCAATTATGACTAATTTCTAATAATGACACTTTGTGAGTGTCCATGAGTGCATGTGTGCATGTTTTTATCAGACGAGGAACTTGAAAGTTGTTCGAACATGAAAGTTTTTGTTATACAGCAAAACTATGTACCTCCAAATATTCACTGAAAATGAGTATGCACAATCTAAAAATGTCCCAAGCTTAAAAGAATCAAAGTTTTATTGTCAAAATCTGAATTATTATAAAGAAAAAAGACCAAAGGATATTTTGGTTATTAAATTATATTTTTAATCCTTTTTAGAACCTTCAAATTTTTTGTGAAAAATTTCATTTTTCTTGTGTCAGCAGGTGACTATACATCATCATGGGAGCTTTTAGTATTTTGTTTTTGGCAGTAAAAAAAACAAAAAACCATGATTTAGAAATTCTTACAAAAATCTTATAATTGTCAGAATTTTATGAAACTTTCAGGATTTAATCACAAATAAATGAAATTAGTTTAGAAATGTTTCTTTATGAGAATATTGTGTCAACAATATTTCTTACATCATTTATATAATTTTGTAGGGATTACTGGTTATATTAGTTCCAAGCAGCAGTCCATAGAGAATTTAAATTAGACCCCTAGTTATAGAAAATTTGATCTATTGTTTCATTCTTATATTATGTTATTACAGTTCAGTTCTTGCTTGCTCCTTTCCACTTAGTGGAATTCATACTGCCTGTCCAAGGGGTTGAACTCACAACTACTATGTTACAAAATTCACAAACCAACACTTTTAACCAATAGACCAATAGACCATGTTTCTGTTGACATGAGCAGCAGAAAGATAACATTTTATCCCTGTTTTTAAATAAAGAGTTCAGTTTAGAATTACCTGCATGTTACCCAGTTACCCAGTTCAAGATTACAACTGCCGAAACATAGCGGAAACAACAAAAGTGAAGACAATAGTTCAAATATAAATAATGTAAATAATGGTAACTACTCATGCCAAAAATTCATACAAAAGAAAATATGTCCAAGAGAAACTCATGAGATAAGCAGATCTGTTCATTTTTTCTCAAAGGTTGTTGCATGAAGGGTTTTTTTCTCAAAGCACATCAGGACAATCAACATGAAAATATTCATAAGTGTGAAAGTGAGCTATGCTATAAAGAAGTAAAAGTTACTGAATCTGAAATGCCAGATTTTTAGAATATTTGTTTTCAAATTATTTGAAAAACCCCAACCTCTGAACCTCCACCCCCAAAAAAAACGTAAATTCATGAAGTCCAGCAAGGAAAGTTCCTTAGAAAAATGACCATAAAAGTATCTATAAAGAAGTAACAGGCTAGGTACATTGTAACATTGGTAAGAAGTCTGAAGCTGAAATGTCAGCTTAAGACTAAGAACATTGCAGATTCTTCTCAAGGTTTTATCATTTTCTTCAAATTCTGTGATCGATGTTTAATGTATAACAAAATATCTAGAAAAGAAGAAGTCAGTTGTGCCAGATACATTTTCAGTAGTAAAAATCAGAGAATTTATACTTTAAGATAGGCTCCTAGAGAAACCTGTTTGAAACAAGAGGTGACCAGTTTCGATTGGTTCAAATATTTTATTTTAGTACCAAATTTGGATAGCAATGATACATGTATACATGTATTTTGGCCTTCCTTAAAAACAGTTTTCACAGTTTGAGTGCGGAACAGTAAAGCATTTATATCATCTCACTGTATTTCTTTCAGCCTATTGCACAAAATACAATGTAGACTTTTGATCAATACACATGTATTAAGAATTCAAAGATAACAGATCGATTTGATTGAAATTTTTATTCTTTAATAAAATGAAATATCTACTAAATGTTGCAAAATATAATCTAACATTTGTTGTTTATTAAAATTTACCAACAAATGGTTCACTGAATAATATAGACATATATGTATATTTATTTTTATAATAACCCTTTTTAGTTCTGTAACCAGTTTCTTGACAAGATGAATTTGATCAAAGAAGATGACACAATCTTTTCCAACCCATGTATTCTAGATCTCCCTGAGAGAACTACAAAAAACAAACATATTGTAATTATTATCATTGTGGTATTGATTTTTAAAAGCATTGTTACTATTATTTTAAAATGTATTTTTTATTCTCCAGTGCATGTTTACATGGGTTTTTGAAAATGTGAATTTAGCAGAAATGATAAGGCACAAGGTTGGTGAAAAATCGGGTGGTCAACTTTTTATTCTATTGACCATTTTGATATGAATGTGGGCAAAAGTAGATCTACACATTTAAAAATGTTTTCTTTTTTTTTTCAGTTGGAGATTGTATATATTTTTTCAAATTTGAAAACTGGTGTTCTCCATTAGAAATATATTTGAAGAAAAACCTCATCAATAAAAAGCAAATTCCAATTGTGTTACTCATATTCATGACATAAAGAAAACTTTCAATATCCTATTATAATTATGCTTGTCCATCCCATAGTTAGTTCACATGAATGTTACACCCTGTCAATACCTCATAAATAATAGACTATTCTATTTTGAACATGTGGAAATAGAGGAAAAAGCACTACTTGGTTTCAGTGAGAAAATTGAAGAAAGAAATAAGTAAAGATAGAAATGAAAAGAGAGAATCACATTAAATTGCTAAGAACAGATACTACAAGATGATCTTAGCCAAAAAGAAAACATGTCATTGCAACTGGGATTATAAGTGCAATTTTTCAGATGTTTACTATAAACCAGTGGAAACTAAATAAAGCAATTTCAAAATATTTAGTTACCATAAATAACATCATGTGCTGAATTTTTAAAATATTATTAAGAGAAATGTTTGTAAGGCAGGGATTTGGCTAGAAAGAATTAACATTTTCTGCTAATAAGAGTAGATAGGCCTTGCTTTATGGTAGTCAAGCTTTGAAATTATGTTAAGGAACCACTGAGTGGGTATTGGGGATGTCATTCCGTTGGGCCTCAGTTCAGAATGAAAAGTCAGGTACAGATACTCCAGACGAGTCCAGTGTTGAGTTTGAGTTGTAGAAGTAAGGACCTCAAATTTATTGATTAGAGTGGAGATTGAGGGTTTGCTGTTGTTTAGTACACTTTTACAAAGCCTTGTCTTTGAAATTGAAATTACAGGATGCTACATGCTGCTTCATTTTGACTGCAAACAGCAGCTTAGCTTCTTTAAGTATCTTCTTACATTCATTGCAAGCAGAGGCAAAGAGGTGCCTGTTATGATCTAATGTGTGACTCTGATAAAGCCGCACAAATTTATTTCGATGGGTGATGGCGGCCGAGCAAATGGGGGAGAACCAATAGGATGAGTGGGATTTAAGTCTCAACTTCCTGGCTCGGATGAAAGCTTTGATGCCAACCTTAACCCAAGAAGAGACCTCAGCTGCACAGCCTTCAACGGGCAAGAGACATCACACAGGAAATAACGGAATGAGTCCCAATTGGCTCTTTGGTAGCAGTAATATATTCTGCTAGTCCGAGGTTCTTGGGTGGTGTGGGAGTGGAAGATGTTAACAGAAACCGCGTATGGTCAGAATTTCCGAGGAGGCAGAGTTACTTGACATTGCAAGAGTCAGGGATGGAAGTAAAACAAAGCTCTAACAGCGAGTCATGTCCATTAGGGTTATTAGAGAAATGTGTGAGGAAGTCCACCACTTGCGTAAAGGACTGGGTGATTGAAACATTCACCAGCAAGATCTGTGAGAGTTTTCAGGCACTTGGCATGGTGGATGTTAAAAACACCAAACACAAATATATGGGCAGACGAATGAGAGGAAATGGCCTTGTCAATATTATTGGAGATGATGTCAAGAACAGAACAGCCGGGAGATGAGGGAGAGCGGTAGAATAGGAAGAGATAGCAAACTGGGCTTAGTAGGGTAAGACAGAAACATATATAAGAATGATCTAGGGATTCAAAAGAGATCACCTGAGCTAGAGGGAGGTGTTCACTGACGTAAACATCAAGCCCATGCATATGGACATTGGAGTCCTTCCTGAAGAGTGGAAGGTAACCAGGGATGTAGAATTCAGAAGAGAGGATAGAAGAATCAAGGTTAGTTTTGCTGAGGGCTAATGTGTCAGGTGACTTGACTTAAACAAAAGATTCGACACTGTATAATTTGGTGCATATACCTCATATGTTAGCAAAGAAGATGTTGATAGGTTTGGGTGTTTTTATGTTAGTGGTTTAGATTTGCTATTATGATAGTGTGTATTCATGAAAGTTTTATTAGGAGAGAGGCCTAGAGCTGAATCAGTTGGTTGCTGTATCCAGCATGTGTGGGAAGGAAACTGGCGTAGACTGCTGCATAATGTGGCCTCAGGGCTGCTCACCGGAGATTCATGCAGGGACACACATGCTGGAAAGAAACCAGACCCCCTTCTTAAACAGGAAACAAGACATGCATCTCTATTCCAGTCCAAGATAGGGAGAAGTGTGAACTGGACAATAGAAGGGTCTATCTACTCCAATTAAAAAAAGAAACAAAATTAACTCAATTTCAACTTAGTATAAGTTCGAAGAAGCCTTCTAGGCTAATAGTTTTGCGGTACCCCCACCAATGACTGTTAAGGAAAACACAACATAAATGAAAAGCCTTTGAAAGTGCCAATTCATTTTTTTAAATAAATTAAACCACCGCTATGAAAAGAACAAAATATAAAATGTGTTGTACAGTAGGTAAGTAAAATACATTCCCAAAATTAAAAAAAAAAAGCAACCAAAAGAAAATAATATATATATATATATATATATATATATATATATATATATAAAAAACACTCTCAGCTACTGGCATATGTTTTGTACATGACATGCTAAAAATCTGACTTCTTCTAACAAGCACCCAGAGCTCAGAGGTAGAATCAACTAATGTTAATTCTATTGGGTTTTAATCCTGGTTACACGAGATCACATGTCTAACCGTACTGATGAGCAGTGATACAGTGTAACAGATCTGTCTGCAGATGACTATATATATATATATATATATATATATGTATATATATATTTTACACTGGATGATGTATCAATTTAAAAATTTGAACAATAAAATTGATTAGTAGTGAAAACAAAACCACATAATGTTATAACTGGGAACCCATAAAACTGAAATTAAGTTACTTTACAAATAAAAAAATAAGAAAATGTATAGATTTAAAATTCATAGCAAATGTTATAAAAACATTTTTGTTTGAATATATATAACTAATAATAGAAAAAAAATGCTTTCAACAAATTTCAAAAATTACGTTGACATTCATAACATTTGGATTTTATCAAGAACCTCAAAATGAATAGCAGGAGCACCCTACCAGATATGGCAACAGTATTTAATGCTGAGACAAATGGTAGATTTATAAATATGCAAGACAGATTCTGACAAGAAAAACATCCTGGCATGACACATTAACCGAAATTCCCTTGAAGTAAGTGCAGCTATTGATTCAATGTAGACGTTCTACTTTAGGTCAGTTGAAAAAGCAATGAAAAGGAGGTGCAATGTGTTGATCTCCAGGAAATTGGCATCAGCCATTTTGAGAGTGGGCTGAAAAGTTTGTTAAAAGGAGAGCAGTTTTGTTCTAGAGGCCTTGAAATTTACAAAACATTTTCTGTTCCATTTAACCACTGATTCAAAGTCCTTTTCAAGAGCTCAGCCAGATTTACTCTGTCAGCCTTTGTGGATTTACTACTAAGATGGGAGTAAATGGTTGCATCATGTGCATAAATGCCTATTTGGGAACTGATGACAGGAAAATCACTGAAGATCAGAAACAGCATAGGACCTTCAATAGAGCTTTGAAGAGCACCTGTGTAAGTATGAAACAATCTGGAAGTGTGCGCACTGAAAATGAGAAAAAATTAGATTAAATCAAACAAACATTCAGTTACACCATAGTCCTGAACCTTAGATGGTCAGCATGCTGAGCACTGTCAAACACTTTTGAGATATCTAGAGCCACAGCTCAAGCTTCACTATTATTAAGAGCCTGATATACACATTTAGTGATGGCAATAACCACATTAGCAGTATATCTGGTATAGCAGAAGCCATATTGTTCGTCAGAAAGAAGGTTGGGAGAAGTAAGATGCTTAACTACTTCAGCATTGGTGAGAGCTTTAAATAATTTGCTGAAAAGCAGTAAAAGGCTAATTGTGCAATAGAAGGTCCAGAGTGTTCACCAGAATTCTTTCAAACAGGAACGACAGAGGAGGAGATCCAACAAGCTGGAAAGCAGGAAGTAGAGTGGCAATAGTAGTAGAGTTTGGAGAAAACTGGAGCCAGCTCCTGGGCACATTTCTTTATGATGATGGTGGGCATTCCATTACCTTCCCTTGCTAGTCTAATTTGGAAATTATGTCTCAGCACAAAGACGGGGTTATGTACATATCACTTAGTAGAGCCTCTGTCCTAGGCACGAAGTTGGGTGTTGATACTACAGACAAGTCAATTTTTGAATTGGAAGAGAATTTGCAAGCAAAGCATTCAACCTTGCCTGCTGTAAATTTGAGGATTTCAAATTGATTGAATAAGAGGGATTACTGTTGTTCAGCACACTCTTACAGAATCATCAGTAATATCTAGACCCAAATTTGCAAGATGCTATACGTTGTTTCATTCTATCAGCAAACAATAACTTAGCTTCATTTAAAACAAAACTACATTAATTATGAGCAGAGACAAAAAAGCATCACTTGTAATCAGACATGTTTCTTCAGTACAGCCGGAAGAATGAGTCCTGCAGGGAATAAATTTTAATTGGAATTTCCTTGCTGAAATGAAAGCATCAATGCTGGCCTTTCACCCAGAAGACCTCAGAGGTGCATTACTAAACAGGGAAACTGAAAACATTGGTCCAAGTGACATCCCAAAGGAAATCACAGAAAAAGTCCCAATCTACATGTTGGCAACAAGAAGGTATCCTGTTGGTAAATATAGAATTAAAAAAATTGTTTAATACTAACTATGAACACATTGAAAATATGTTCCAGAATTTTAAAAATGCAGTGATGAAAACCCCAAAATTATTTTTCTGGAGAATAGCAGAAATTTAAATTTAATAAAATATGATGTACATTGAGAAAAATTGAAAAAACCTGATTTGATGCAGTTAAATATTTCATAACATTAAATAGATATAAAGTAAATTCAAAATGTTAAAAAAAAACAGGCAATAAATACAATGACTAAAAAAAGGCTTTGTGTATTGTCACTACACAGTGAGAAGATCAAATTATTATCATTATTCCTTGACAATAACTTTTTGTCATTTTCATCTAAAATAATTTGCAGTTACTTATCAATTAACACTATAGAAAAGAAAAAGGATCTTTCATAAAAATTCAATTATTTTCTATTAGAATTAAAAGATATTTTATGAAAGTCTGTATGCATTATCACAATCTAGCACACTTTAACAGGTGTTCTTCCTTCATGTGTCTTAGGTTGGTAGAGGAAGGATATCTGGAACCTATAAAAAAATTTATATACGTCAAAAGAAAAAAAATGTAATTTAGTTATACAAAAATCTGTACAATCTTTCCTCTTAATAATAATATAAAGAATTTAACAAATAAAGTTTTTCAACATGGTATGCTAATTTTTTAGTGGAGATCCTTAGTTATAAGTAATATTATAATTAAGCATTACAAAAAGGAATTTCTCAAAATTTCATAAAATTTAATAAGTGGGCTTAATTCCAAGATATTTTAAAAATTAACATTTCTAAAATAATTTCAGAAATTTCTGAATAAGTCATGAAAATTGCATTAAAATCTGACATTTGAATATTACATGAATTTCAAATTCAATGTTTTTTTTCAGCATGAAATGATGTTAAAATTTCCTATACTAATTTCACATCACTTGCTGATGCAAAAAAGATAAAATTTTTCACAAAAACTTTGAAAGTTCTAAAATGGAATAAAAATATATTTAAATAATCAAAAATAATCCTGAATTTCCTTTTTTTTCCAATTCGATAATATATAAAACATCTTCTTGTTCAATAATGTATTTATTTTAATAATCTATTTTGTACATATATTTTCTGTTTTTCATTCACTGAAATTTCAGCCTTCATGTTTTTTACAAATCAGACATTTTCTTCTTAAAGTGACAAATTATTTTGACAGAACTGATTAATTTATTCAAACATTTTACTTTTTTTTATTTTATACACCTTTGTTTTTTCAAGAGAACTATTTAAAACATATTTTTTGGCTTTTACATGTCATGAAATCCTGATATAGATAATGTACAAAAAAATTAAAATATTGTTGAATTTTTTATAAGAATTAAAAATTTCCACATATTAAACTGAAAATTCATATTTGATAAGACATGAGATAAGAAAAATATGATAAATCAATGAAGAAAAAAAACTTTGAAGTCAAAGCAATGAAAGGTTTAATGTAAATTCTCTAAAATATTCATAAATCAACAATTTATCATCTCGTGTGATGAACTGACATCAGCCAAAAATGTTCTGAAATTTTTGTCTGAATTTTTTTAGATGAGTAATTAGGAATAACTTTTATACTGACTAGTTCATATATTTGCCCTGATCTTGGTTGTTACCAACATGTTTCCATCCAGAGACTGAGATGGTTCACTTGATGATGCTTGAACTAGAGAATACTTCGGATGTGGTTTTCAAAGCTCAACTTTTTAAATTTGTTACGCTACAATCAATTCATAACGTTTTGTGTCAAGTGTGTCTTTGCATATCTGCTTTTAACAAAGAATTTTGTAAAAAGGTTAGCTTACACAACTTACAGGAAAATGGTTTCTTTCCTGTATGTAGGGTCATATGTGATTTTAAAGTGGAATGCTGTGAAAATGCTGATCCAGACATTTCACAAGAAAATGGTTTCTCTCCTGTATGTATTCATATATGTCCTCTTAAGTTGGAACTCTGTGAAAATGGAAATCCACATACTTAACATGAAAGTGTTTTTTCTCCTGCATGGACTACCATGGGGTTTTTTAAACTGCAGTTGTTTGAAAATGCTGAATTACAAACAGTGCAAAAAATGGTTTTTCTCTGGTATGTTTTCGTACATGATCTTTTAAAATAGAAGTATCAGAAAAGGCTGATCCACAGTTTTGACAAGAATATGGTTTCTCATCAGTATGTATTCGCATATGTCATTTTAAATGAGAATTGTCTGAAAATGCTGATCCACACACTTGACAAGGATATGGTTTCTCTCCTGTATAAATTCTCATATGTCCTCTTAAGTCTGAATGCTGTGAAAATGCTAATCCACATACTTGACATGAAAATGGTTTCTCTCCTGTATATATTCGCATATGGGTTTTTAAACTGCAGTTGTTTAAAAGTGCTGAATTGCAAACAATGCAAGAAAATGTTTTTTTTCTGGTATGTTTTTGTACATGCTTTCTTAAACTAGAAGTATCAGTAAATGCTAATCCAGTCTTGACAAGAATACGGTTTCTAACCTGTATGTATTCGCATATGCTGTTTTAAACTGGAATTCTGGGAAAATGCTGATCCACAGACTAGGCAAGGAAATGGTTTCTCTCCGTTATGTATTCGCATATGCCCTCTTAAGGTTGAACACCCTGAAAATGCTGATCCACATACTTGACATGAAAATGGTTTCTTTCCTGTATGTATTCGCATATGACTCTGTAAGCTTTCATTCTGTGAAAATGTTGATCCACATACTTCACAAGAATATGGTTTTTCACCTGTATGTATTCGCATATGCCGTTTTAAATAAAAATTCTTTGAAAATGCTGAT
Organism: Ascarosepion bandense; assembly: GCA_037127315.1. Taxonomy (NCBI): domain Eukaryota; kingdom Metazoa; phylum Mollusca; class Cephalopoda; order Sepiida; family Sepiidae; genus Ascarosepion; species Ascarosepion bandense. The sequence continues at coordinate 807,672 of JBBBDQ010001586.1, read as the reverse complement.
CCACACACTTGACAAGGATATGGTTTCTCTCCTGTATGAATTCGCATATGTCCTCTTAAGTTTGAATTCTGTGAAAATGCTAATCCACATACTTGACATGAAAATGGCTTTTCTCCTGTATGTATTCGCATGTGCCGTTTTAGATTGGAATTCTCTGAAAATGCTGATCCACACACTTCACATGAAAATGGTTTCTCACCTGTATGAATTCGCATATGTGCTCTTAAGTGTGCATTCTGTGAAAATGCTGATCCACATACTTGACATGAAAATGGTTTCTCTCCCGTATGTATTCGCATATGTTTTCTTAAGTGTGAATTCTGTGAAAATTCTGATCCACATATTTGACAGGAAAATGGTTTCTCTCCTGTATGTATTCGCACGTGTTCTTTTAAATGTGAAGCTTTCATCAATGAAAATCCACATGCTTGACAGGAAAATGTTTTCTTTTTTGTATGAATGCTCATGTGGTCTTTTAACATGGACTTCTCTGAAAACAATAAGCCACACACGTCAGTAAAACGTTTTCTCTCCTCTGCGTGCTTCTATGTTGCTTTTCAACAAAAAATATTTAAGTAATTATTCCATATATTGGTATTCCTTCTCAGCAATTTGTAAACATGTGGAATTGGGAACTTTGAATTCTATGAAAATGCTCTTTTCCTTCAGTTTGTACTTTTAAATTTAAATGCTATCTGAATGCTATCCACTTTACAAAAATATGGTTTCCCTCTATTATATTCATCTGTGCATCTTTTCAAAATTAAACTCTGTAAAAAGATTATCTGCACACTTGACATGAACAGTGTTACTCTCCAGTGTGTTGTTGTGTGTCTGGAAATGTGAATTCAAAAAAATTGCAGAGAACAACCTTGGCAAGAAGTAAGATTGTCAACTTTTTATGCAATTTACCATTTTCATATGACTGCTATCAAGCGGTAGATCCACACATTTCTAAGAATGATTTTCTTCTTTAGTCAAAGAATGCAGGTGTCTGTTCAAATTTGAAGATTGTTATTGTGCTTGAAAACTGATATCTGTGAACAAAGAAAATACTTCATTAAAGAAATTAAAAACTTCATGAATGTTTTCAAAATCCAATTACATTGATTTCTGTTTCAATGAGCTTGTAATATAACAATCTGGGCCCACCCGAGGAAGCTGATGCAAGCGGGGGCGTTTCCGGTCATTGAAAGGAACGGATGTTTGTTTGACCTTATTTCCGGCAGTAGCGGAAATGGCTACAAGAGGCAAACAGAACAGGTGTCTCTGAGAATTACGTGGGCGTGCGTGGGCTAGGCAAAAACCGGAAGAAAAAGTCCTGGTTTGGAGATTATAAAAAGACCTCGGCGCACGGATTTCAGACAGAGAGACAGACAGAGGCAGACGAGAGAGCCAGACCAGACCAGAGGAGCAACAGATACGACGACCCCCCGTCAACCCCTTAGAGGCGCGCTCTCTCACTCTCTGTTCCCTAGGCTACACGGTTCATCGTCATTAATAAAAATATAATCTCATATATTTTTACATACATTTCTATGTTGCTGTTTTGAGACGTAATAATTGGTGATTGTCGATGTAACTGGAACCAGCATTCGCTAGATATAACACACGTCTTTTGGTGCCTAAGTGACTTGCTGTTTTGGGACAACAAAACAGATTGATACGAGCTGGTTACCACGGCAACGATTGAAAATTCAACGGACTTAAAACTACCAGATAGAAAGAAAAAAAGAAGACGAAAATATATAGCAGCCGCGCAACTATAGACACTCAGCCAAGGTAGGTGACTCTTTGATTTGATAGTGTGTGTGTTTTCTGCTCGTGTTTATAAGTCCAGCTAGAAAAAAAAAAATATGGAACAGCGTGCTTTTGCCGATCTGGCCCTAGAGTTGGGAAATATGGATTGTTCGGTAGAACGGAGGAGTTGCAGGACCACATGTAGAGAGTAGCGCATAGGTTTGGGGTTGACGGGAGGAAGAAGTTGAAATATTTACCTATCTGTAAGTACAAAACATCTGAGTTAATGATTTATTTTTGTTGTTAATATTTTACCATATATGTGAAGTGAGTTTACTGGTATGTTGCTTAATTAATCTTACTTTTATTGAGTAAGTGAAATGTAAAATCATGTAAAGGAAGTTTCTGCTACTCTTTAAAGTGGATAATTGGATTAACTTGTTGATAACAATGTTTTCGTTGGGTTGTGCAGTGTTAGTTTTTTTTTTTGATTTCTTTTCAATGACTGTACACTACAAAATGATCTACATTTCTATGTTTGTGAATTATGCTTTTGTGCAGGTTCCCATCAATTCAACATCCTCTGTGAATTTTCATTTATGTCACTTGGGAAATATCTTTTGATGATATATTAATTTCTGAAAACTAGTAAATACCTTGGAACAGATAGATATGGAAAGATTTAGTGAAGGATATGAAGAACTCCCGAAGAAGTTGACGATAGGAGTCATTGCTGGCGTGGTCGGCGTTATGATAATCCTTGGAATAATAGCTAGGAAGCGGATTTTTAAGTGTGAAAGAAGCAACAGTGCTTCAGGAAAGGAAATTGAGTTATCCGTTGTGAATAGTACTCCGGGGTCAACGGGTGTTCAACACTCAAATGTCTCTGCGTTAAAAAGAGAGATGTCAACAAATCAGATATGTTTGGATTCGAATCCAGAGGAAGCAGTTCAGGGAATGGAAAACATTGTACAAACTAAGGAACTACGAGTCACGGGTCCATTGTTTTAGACTAAATTAATATAGATGAAACCTCTAATCCTCCACAAGTAAATTGCATGCGGATTAACGTTGGAATCAGGGTAATTTTCTTCATTTTCTATTGAACATTTCTCGGTCAGACTATGAATGATATGTACGGCAGATAATGGCCATTTTTCTGTGTTCAAACATAGTATGTTTGAAATTAAATTAAATTAAATGAAGTTACATGTGTAACAATAAACTCGAGCAGAGGCACACATGGTGTTGGTCAAAGGTCATTTACTCAATGTTAGTTTAGAAACTGGGGCGCGATTACCGCCTATAATCATGTGGTTATGCATCGAGGAGTCTAAGCTTATGGACAGAGTTGAGAAAGAAAATGAACATTTTTAAGAACTTTGCCCAATTCTGTGAAAATGGATATTAAAAAAAAAAGGGGGGGAGGAAAAAAAATAGAAAAAAAAAAAAAGGAACAATGAAACATCGAGCTGGTAGAACAATTTTCACAATGGACACGAACATTGTTGGGTTGCCGATGTAGGCTCCCCTATATATTTTTTTTGTTGTTTTTTTGTTTCGGCATGCACATGTTTTTGTTGTTTTAGCGTGCACATGTTTTATACAATTGTCGGGCTTGTGTGGCGTGGGGAGGAGAGTGAGGGTGTTGCGCTTAAAATGTTCTTAGGTGAACATTTTGGAAAATGGGTGGGCGAGGAATGTAATATAACAATCTGGGCCCACCCGAGGAAGCTGATGCAAGCGGGGGCGTTTCTGGTCGTTGAAAGGAACGGATGTTTGTTTGACCTTATTTCCGGCAGTAGCGGAAATGGCTACAAGAGGCAAACAGAACAGGTGTCTCAGAGAATTACGTGGGCGTGCGTGGGCGAGGCAAAAACCGGAAAAAAAAGTCCTGGTTTGGAGATTATAAAAAGACCTCGGCGCACGAATTCACCAGACAAGACAGAGAGACGAGACAGACCAGAGCAGCAGTAGAGAGAGAGAGACACAACAGACGACACTGTTAATTAAAATATAACATATATTTTTATATATATGTGTGTTTGTTGTTTATTGATATACAACAGACTTGTAACACATGATGTTGTTTATGCTCATGGTGTGAAAAAAACATTAACATTTTGTTTAATCCATTGCATCTTAGCGACTTCAGTGCCTTGCTAAGGTTGAAATGATTAAAACAGAGTTTATTGTTGTAATGCTGCATTACAACAATTAACTTTGTTTTTGTTTGTTCAATAGAAACTCAGTATCTGGATTTTATGGCTGAACTGTTGATTAAACTTACAACTAAATACACTTACCAAACACTTTCAAAAATATTCTGTCATGTCATTAAGGAAACAAATCCAACAGTTAAAATGTGATTATAACAACTAAGATGAAGAGATTCCTTTAAATAAATAATACAATAATAATTCTTGGTATAAGAAATTCAGGCAGCTATAAGAGGTTACCTGAAGCAAGAAATGAAATTAGCATTAAATGTTATTTTAACTTAAAGTTATATTTTTCAAATCAGATTAATTATAATTTAATTCAGTTAATATTTCTCAAATAAATTTCAAAGAGTACATTGCAATGATAGATGACTAGAAAGGGCACTGTTCAGAGAGTATATAGAAAGAAAAATTTGATTCCAATTAATATAATTTGTTTGAAATACACCAGAGTATTTTGCTTACTAAAAATAGTATACTGAATCTCACAGCATTCAATTAAAGCTTAAATTAGGTACCACCACCCATTTTCGATACCGACAATTTAAATAAATTTTAATAAATAAAAAAAGCTTTCTTCAATTTAGCTTGAATATTCAAAGCTAAAAGATTAAATTTACTCATTCCAGTAAGGAAAATACTCTGCTGTATTTCAAACCGAAATTATATTGACTGGAATCAAAGTTTTTTCAGATTTAAAAAAAAAATTTCTATTTTCAATCAATTGACACTTTTTCTAAACAGAAGCCAACACACTGTTTTAGAAATGTTGCAAAAATAAAATATACCCCATTGACATGTTATTTTAGTCAAATTAGCAAATTTAAACTTACTTTAATCAGATATGAAGCAATTATTATTGCTTACCACCCCGAATGTACCATAAAAGCTTTTCTTATTCATGGTAGCCATATTTATCAGTGTTATCATAATGTTATCTGAAGCAACGATTGACAAGATACATGGAAGCGATGAAAAACAAAAAAGCTAAGTAAGGGGACAAAATTTGATATAGTTTTATGTAGCTTGAGCGTGTGCTTCATTTTTGGGTTTTTAAGTATAAAGTAAAATTAAAAATTTAATGTAATATTTTCAGCAATTATCTAATATTTCATAAAATTTTAGTTGGTTTAGCCCTACATTTGAAGCTGTTTTATGAAAGATAAAAATTAAAACAATACAAAACTTACTTTTAACATAATTTTACAATTTAATAACAGACAATGAAATTATATAACATGCGAGAGGTGACTTAATAACTTATGAAATGTCATGGCATTTATTAATTTTTATCTTTAATGTCTATTTTTCATATTCTTTATTAGGTATTGCCACAAAAAGTGAATTTCACAATTACTTTTTGTAACAATATGAAAAAAAAATCAAAAATATAAAAGTAAAAAATATAAAACTTGCTTTAAATTTTGAAGGGATGATTTGCAAAACCCATTGAAATGTAGGGCACAGAAAACACAGAAGTTAGATAAAATAATAGTACCTTGCCAAAAATGTTTCCCGTAAAGAGTGCAACCTTTGAAAGAGACCTTAATTATATGGCATTTTCAACCAGCTGTAAAATAAAATACACAAAAGAAGGATTTAATTATTTTAAAAATCTCATGGCTAGGATATCTGTATTAAGATTTTCAGTTTTTGATTAGTAAATATAGTCTTCACATATTAACTTCATAACCATAAGGAAACAAAGAATGCAAGAAATTTGAAAAAAAATTTGGAAACTTTATAAACTTTCATAATAAAAATGAAGACAATTCTTGGAAAAATTCATTATTTATCCAAAAAAGTCTCTCTTCAGACTATAATATTCTTTATATTTATAAAAGCAATTTAAAGTTTATCTAAATAAAAAATAGCATAGCTTTATAGCATCTTTGTTTTCACAATTCGGAGAAGATTTTCTGAAAAGGAGCTAATAAAAAAAAAAAAATTGAACAGTCCCCAATGAATCCTGCAGTTAATTAATAATTAAAAGTTTCTGGTCAGCCATTAATTAAAAAAAAGAAGAAGGAAAGATTTCCTTCACTTCTAAATAAGTCATCAAATTCCATTAAAATTTGACAATTATTTGATTTTTGCAAGAATTTAACTGATAAAACTGAATTTTGCTGATAAAAGTTTGGGGCCTTATTTCTTCATACTATGCCGTTTTTTATGTGAGTCAGTGGAGGCACTTAGCTAAAATGAAAGATTCTTCATTTATTAAAATTCATTTTAAACCACGGTATTGAAACTTAGATAAGGTGCATAACACTTCAAAAACAACAACCATTTAAACAACCAATAATTATTGGGGTAGGACTGTTTCTGAATGAAAACTTGGACATGTTCATTAAAATTCAATGTAAAGTAGGTCAGTCAGTTAAGTGCCATATGTGATACATGCTTGGGCAGAAGATTATCCCGCAGTAGGTTGCCATTGCTTTATGTGGTAGACTGGTTGCTGACCAAGGCTATAGAACCCAATCTGTCCTGCTATTTAACCCATAACTGGAAGGAAGAGACGGATTAATACCTTTCCCAAGGGTATTTGTGCGTACCTCGATTAAATTGATAAAAAAAAAACAATATAGTATTAATAAAAACGTCCTAAATGTTTGTTATTATTAAGAGTGTTTTTTAATGAACTTAAATGTTTGTTATTATGAAAAGTGTTTTTTAATGGACTTAAAAAAATTTTAATACCTTCCAACACATTTTAAATTTTGATAAAAAATATTGTTTTGATTTTAGTTACTGGGTAACGAAATTGTTTCATGTTTACAATTGAAAACATAATATTATATAATTGAGGTCAAAAGAAATTGAATTTTGTGAAAATTGGTTATATTAGTTAAACACAGAACTCATTTGGAATGTAAATCATCTATTATTTTTTTAAAACGTTTTGCCTCTATTTATGATAATCTGCTCCTAATAGTAAAATAGAAAATGGAATATATGACATTATCATCTGAAGAAAAAAAAATTTTTGATAAGTAATGAAATGTTCAAAGAACTGTTTTCATGTTTTTCCTTTTAATTATAATAATTTATCAAATTTGAAAACTATTTTTAAAATACTTCAAAGATTTGTTGGCATTAGTTTATAAACTTAAGTAAAAATTATAACTACTCATCAAAAATTTAAAAATTTAATAAAATGATTGTGCTTCCTATTTTTAAAATAGTTTTTAATCACTGTTTTTTTGTGTATCTGAAGTTTTTCTTTTTTGTATGGTAATTTCTTTGTGTAAATGAAAATGTCATGTATTTAAGGGTTTCTTTTTCATATAAGAAAAAAATTTGTACAATTATGTCACTTGTGATTGCTATACACTTATCTTGCATCTGTAAACACTTTACAAAATCAGTGTAAAGGTTAAAAAATTCAACAGTGTGTTTAAGAAATAGTTTTATTCCAAGTTTCATGCTATAAATAAGTAATACTTACGTAAAAAAGATTAATGTAACATTAAATTTGCTAATTTTCAAAAAATAATGTGTCACACATGTATATTTTATTTTTGCAAGATTTTTAAACCAAGAATTAATGTTTGTTTACACAAATGCGTCAATCTCTTAAAAATCACGTATGCTATTTTACAGCAAAATAGTGAAGGTACCTAGTTCATAATATTATTAAGAGTAAAGATGAAAGTAATTATTTATTTTTAAAATGTTTTAATCCCTTCTAAAATGTTCAAATTTTTTGCAAAAAATTTAGTTTTGATTTGAGTCAGCAGTTAAATAAAATGTTACGACTGTATACAATGGAAATGTATAGCTTACATCACCTATTTTCTTCTGGTGACAAACATATTAATTTGGAAATTCTCGCAAAAATCAAATAATTGTAGGATTTTAATGAATCTTTCAGTACTCATTCACAAGTAAATGAAATTATTTTTGAAAATATTATTTTTTAAAAATCTTGGTAAAAATATTTTTTCACCTCTGTTACCCACCACCTCATGTAAATACATTAAATTTTAATTGGCTTCAAATTATAATTTTATTAGTTAATTGCAGAACTCATTGAGAAATATAAATCATCTATTTTTTATCCTAAATTTTGCAACAGTATCTGAAAATATGCTCCAAAGAGTAAAATAAAAAATGCAATAAAACTAAGATATAATTTAACTTGATAAGCTTTTGATTGTTTAAATAAATAATAAAAATTAAGGACAAAAAAGAGAGAAAAAATTTTTTTCGATAATTAATGAAATTTTAAAAGAATTCTTTTCTTTTTTTTAATTATAATTTATAAAGATTTAAAATATTTTTAAAATTTTTACAGAACTCTTGCGGTTAAAGTTTTTTAGTTAAAAATTAATGATTATATTACCTATCGAAAATGGAAAAGTTTAAATAAATTCGTTCTACACCCATATTTTTAAAATGATTTAAACTTTTTTGTGTATTTCATATTTTTTGTATGGTAACTTGTATGTAAAAATTAAAAGGTCAGAGGTTCCTCCCTTACCTGAACGACAATTGGTACAATTTTGTCCCTTATGAAGGTCATGCATTTTTATCAAATCAAGAAGCTGTTAACAAAATCTTGATTTACGATGAGTACAGGTTAAAAAGTTCAAATTTGTGATTAAGAAATAGTTTTATTCTAAATTTCACACCATAAATAAGTAATACTTGTGTAAATCGTATTAATTTAACATATAATTTGCTAATTTTCCAAAAATAATGTGTCACAGATGTATATTTTATTTTTGTGAGATTTTTGAAACCGAGAATTAACTTTTGTTTACAAAAATGTGTCGATTCCCTGACCAGTTAATATATACATGATGTTTTTGGCTGTCAAAAAGACAAATCTTGATTTGTAAAGTTAGAAATTCATTCGCCTAAGGAGAGTAACCTTTGCACTCGAACCATGTCGCGACACAAATATAATTATAGACAATTAATGTATTATACAAAAAATAAGTAATATTAATTGCTAATTTTTAAAAAAATTTACTTATCATTTTTATTAAAATGTACATTTTATTTTAGCAAGAGTTTTAAAGCTGAGAATTAAATTTTTGTTTATAAATATGTCTATCGCTTAAAAATGCCCTAAAAATTGAAAGTTTAAACAAAAATTGAAAAATTTTAGTTTCCAATCAAAATAATTTGTTAGAAATACACCAGAATATTTTGCATACTAAAATTAGAAAAATTAATCAATGTACCTCCACTCAATTGCCAAAAAAACTGCATAGCATGATGTTAGAAGGGCCGAAGCGAAACAAACAAAGTTTTCTCATCAAAATGTTATTATTGGGAGGAAAGATCCAATTTTTTTTTTCTAAGTTTTTAAATCCTTTCTCACATGGTTGAAATTTCATTTAAAATTTCATTTTTGTTTTCTGTCAGCGATTCATGCTATGTTTACACAATTTGACTATGAAGCAAACAATGGATGTGCGTTGTGGTGCAGTGGATATCGGCTTGGAACAAGAAATCAAGGAGCCGAGTTCAAGTTCCAGTTGAATTCATTGCATTCATTTACATGCAAATACCCTTGGGAATGATATTAATCCATCACTTCCTTCCAGTTATGGGTTAAATAACAAGAGAGATTGAGTTCTATAGCCTTGGCTGGCAACCAATCTACCACAGAAAGCAATGGCAACCTACTGCGAGATAATTTTCTGCCCAGTTGGTCATGTCTCTTTCGAGACATAATCGCCCAAGTGTGTTTCACGTATGGCACTTAACTGACTGAATATTACACAAGTCATTTTTTGGCTTTGAAAGATACATTAATTCGAAAATTGTTGCAAAAATCAACTAATTGTCTGATTTTAATGAAACTTCTAGGACTTATTCACAAATGAATGAAATCATTTATGCAATTATTATTTTTAGAAAATCTTGAAAAAATATTTTCTTTCTGCATCTGTTACCCCCACTCCAATTAATTGCATAAAACTTCTGAAATACATAGTCTATACCAACTTTTTATTTATTAGTTAAATGCAAGATGCATTGGGGAATGTAAATCATGTAATTTGTTTCTTTAATGATTTAGTTTATTATTTCTTTCCGGATTCACAAGACATCAATCCAGTTTTTATGTACAACTGCGCATGCACTGTAAGGAAAAAAATTAATGCACAATCAGTTGTTTTTTTTAACTATGGTTAACAAAATGTTTTTTTTTCTTTTTTTTGCATTCTTCAACTTTTTAATTCATTATTATACATTTTTACCTGCTAAAATATGAATAAACAGTACATTTATATCTACTAATAAATACAACATTTTTTCTGCTCAGTGATGTGCCTGAATTATGGGAGATCTCAGATCATTATAATCCAGAAATTTCTTGTAAGAAAAAAAAAATAATAATGGAATGATGATTCTGTTGCAAACCTATGCCAATTTCAGTAGCCAAACAAAAGGATATTTCTTTTTAAAAATTCAGCAGACCTGAAGTATACTACCAGCACATTTATTTTTGCCGTTTTTCAATTTTTTTCACCGCAGTCCTATTGATTAACCGCTAAGCTTTACGATTATCAAAAAAATTTGGAAAAAGTGCAATATTTAAACAAATTTGGAAGGGGTCAGTTTTTCATACAACGCTATAGTAAATCGATCCTCCATAATGAAAACAGTCGCAGTGACGATATTACCGTCAACAGTAAATTTGTACATTATCAATTTTTTGGGACCTTTTTTCAGTTGAATGTTATTTTTTACACCTGAAGCTTTAACAAAGACATAAAAAATTTGATAAAATTTTAACATTTAAACAAACTGGGGAGGGGAGCTAATTTCTCATATAACTTTATTAAATAAATCCTCCAATTCGGAAACACTGGCTTTGATTTTTTTTTTTTTCAACTTCTAAAATAGTAATAAAATAAAACATGTATATGTTTCAAAATTTTATTAGAACAGGGAAATTGTTTCTTAGCATTTTACATGCTTTTGTTTTTTTTGTTTCAAATATCAAATTCTAATTTTTTCTTCCTGTTTCAAGGAAATTATGTCAAAACTTATTTTTTGGGGCTGTTTTCAATAGCATGTCGAAAATTTTTGGGGGAGTGGGGTTTCAATAGCATATTTTTTCCAAGTTGTTGTTTCTTTTTTTCTCAAGTTTCCATGATGACTTCTTCTATACTTGCTGGTATTCCTTGAGTAAATTCGACTCTTTCAATTCTGTCATAGAATCCTATTACCCACACTTGTTGAACAACCCTGCCAACATTGTTTTTCCTTTTAAATAACAAACTTTCATCAATTTGGACTTCATGTCCAGGGACACCCATCAGTTTTCAGTCTTTCTCCATCTTGCTTGTACAGACGTCCCGCAATATTCATACCACTGAATAGCAGAATTTAATCAAGCTCCGTTAAATGTCGCTGAACTGGTCACCAGTACTTGGCAGACGAAATCAAAAATTAGTTAGAATATCATGTGGAGTGATAATTTGGACTTATCAAAAAATGTCTCATTCCTAATAGACATTCTTTTTTTTTGCATTTTTTGGAACAACTCCAGCACACCTTATCCGCTTTGGGGTCTGCACATGCCTTTAGCATGCCCACAGGAACACAACTTGCCATGAGCAATTAACTTTTGGGTATGCGCATATTCCATGACTGAATCCTTTGCGAAATTCTTAAATAGAGCTATTCTTGGAGTTTCAGAGGAAGATGACATCGTAAGTTATGAAGAAAACGTGAGAAAGACAAAGACAAGAGCAACAACTCGTTCCAAAAAAGAAAATAAAATTGACCCCAAGGCAAAAACAAAAAGGGCAAGAACTCGTCCCAAAACAGTTAACATAAACAAAGCGACAAGAACGCGATTGGGTTGAAAAGGGAGGATCGACTTACTTTAACGTTGTACGAGATACTGACCCACAAATTTGTTTAAATATTGCAATATTTTCAATTTTTTTTTTCTGATAATCGGAATCTACAGTTAACAATCGATAGGACTGCAGTGAAAAATTGAAAAACGGCGAAAATAAACGTGGTGGCAGTATACTTCAGGTCCGACAAAATTCCATTAAAAATTAAATGAATGACCGTTTTTTTTTACCTGGTCTTTCACAGTCTCCTGATACGATATGTCTTCAAAAAATTAATCTTATGAAATTTCTTTATATTGAAAAAAAAAAAATCTTACAGATACTAAAACTAAAAATGAATAATTCATAAAAAGGTTATTATTCTATTTTCATAACTTAATTAAAAAATTAATGAGATTCATTCATCTAAATGTTTTTAAAACGTTAAAAAAAAAAAATGATATCAAAGTCAAACGTAACCCGAACCCGAATTCGAACAGATACAGAAAAAAATTATTGGTGACTTAAAAATAAAAGTTTAATACAAAGAATAATTTTTTTTTTTTTTTTTTTTTTTTTTTTACAAAAAAGCCTAAAAATCCCACTATAATAATAAATAAGTAAATAAATAAATAAAATCTCCTGTTTTTTATTTGGCTTTTCTGGTTTCGAAAATTATTTTAAATTAATCGAGCGTGAAGCCTAAAAAAGCGAAAATTGTTTCGTGGTGTAAAAATCTTCGAAATTATGATTATCCTTTATGAATTACAAAAATGTTTATATGAGTAAAATTAATTTTATTAAAAAAAACGGAATTCCAATTATATTTCTAAAAACGTGATCGGTTTTCAAAAGGATAAGTAAGGAAAAAAATATAATTTTTTCTTTTACTTTTTTTTTTAGCTCGATGGATGCAAGTCAAGAAATATGTCTTAATTTGTAAACAAAGAAATTATGAGAACTTACTTCTTTTTTATTTGTTTTTTTTTTCGTCGGCTTTATTTTCCTTGAGAGAAAGAAGGTTGATTTACAAGAAAAGAAAAAGAATATAAAACTTTAAATAAACGAACGTTATTGGATTAAGAAAAATAAAACCAATAGAAGAACAAAAATGTGAAAATGAAGGGAAGTAATTCCCGTTTTATTTCTGTTAAGACTATGTACCTCCATTAAAAGAACAGCATATGAATATAAAAAAAAGTCCAAAACTTAATAAAAACGAACCTTTTCCATAAAATTTTTTACAGTATTATTAAGAGGAAAGATCAAAGTAATTTTTATTTATTATTTTCAATTTTTTGATCCTTTCTAAAATGTTCGAAATTTTTACAGAAATTTTTTTTTTATTTGAGTCAGCAGTTAAACAAAACGTTACGACTGTTTACAATGGAAAATGTAATGATTACATCACCCACTATTGGGCATTTCACATTTGGATTTCTTCTGCTGTTGGAATAGTTGAGGGTTTTTCGCCAACACCTATTCTAATTAGTTGCTACCACAAGAGACTTGCTAAAAGAATCTAACATACACCCGCACTTTAAAATGTAATAGGTTTTTCTTGTTTTAAAATTTCGCTCCAAGGAAGGAAATATAACCACAAAAATATAAAGGAATTATTATTGTGTTTGAGAAAATATGAGAAGAAAAAAGATTATTAAGAAAAGAGAATAATAAAATATCAATAATTAAGATATTAGAAGATAATGACTGACATTGTTTGTATTAATTTAAAAAAATCAAAATTTCTTGGAGAATTTAAACCATTATTTTCTTTTAGAGAACAAGATCTTTAGTTGCTGAAAATATGCTCTGAATTGTATAATAAAAAATTACTCATACCTAAGTGAGGAAATATTCATATGATTATCTTATACCATGGACACTATTGTTTTAAGAAACAATTTTTAATGAATGTATTTTTACAAGAATTGTTTTCATTTCTTTTTAAATATTAATTATAATAACTTATAAATATTTAATCAATGAAATTAACATGTAATGAGGAAGTTTTAAGGATGATGGAAAAAAGTACATTACAATTGAAATTTCAAGCGAATAATGTGAAAAAGAAGCTTTGAGAATTCGGCACTCAAAGGATATATTGAGGAACAAAAAAAATCAGTAAATAACCTACCTAATGAGATTGTGGAAATGGTTGGCAGAGAAACCTAACTATGAGCTACAAGGACAAGTAATTGTGGAGAGCCATATTCACCCGCCATCGGAAGGGACATGGCACACAGAAAAAGAATGTTCAACATGTAGAATAGGAAATTAAGAATGAAAATCAACCTTCTACTTCTTCAATTTTACAAAACTTCACAATGACATGTGAAATCCTGGTTTTTCCCAAATAGAAAAAGGACTGACCATGTGCTTCAAGGAAATGTCAAAACCAGATTTCGCAAGTAGATGTTAATCTGATTTTCTGACCAATGGAACCAATCTGCAAGATTGTAAGGACATCGCAATCCAGTGCAAAAATCTGAATTGCTATAAAAGGCTCCAATCAGTGTCAGTCAAACAGTCAGATGGAAGCAGCGAGAGAGACATAACTAAAATGTAACTTCAAATTCAAATTGACCAGGACAAAAGGTCATGTCGCACCTTGTTCTCTTTCTCCTTTCTCATGTGCTGATTAATTTTACTTCTTCTCCATCCAAAGACATTCATACTGAACAAATGCTAAAACATACATACATAGGTACATATAAACTCTTTCAAACAAATTATTTCTACAAATATTTCTTCATTTCTTGATACCCTCAACTTTCTCATTGAACACAAACTCTACCCTTAACTTCTTAATAATGTTTCTAATTGCACATTAACTTCTACAACTTGTTATTCTTTCCTTTTAATAAATTTCTATTTTAAGATAAAAAATGTATATTTTATTCTTACACTTTTCCACACACTAATTCACACATTCCAACCTTTGACCAATGAAAACCTTCTGATAACTTTGGATAAACCTTGTAAGCTGTAGAGAGTTTGGTTAAGTATGACGCAAGGCCAAATCAAAGAAACATTAAACATCTCGCTAAATATACAAAGTAAATGTATTCCCAGTAACAGTTTCTCAATTAACTGTTAAATTTTGATTTCATAAAATTCAGGTGTATATTTTCAAAATATATTTTCTTCATATTAAGTAATACATGACAGTCATGATGAAAATCAAATGTGACTGTCATGATGAAATAAAACAACCAAGTTGTCCTTTCTGAATTCACTCAAAACTACTATAATTTAATAATGGAAGTGGAAGAAGGGACAACAATCGGAGAAAGACTGCTTATGAGTCACTCAGTCATTTATTCACAACAAACATGAATTAAAATATCTTCACCTTTTTGATTAAAGGAAAGGCATAGTGTCAGTTCTCTTCTTAATTGAGATGAGAAGCGGCAACTGGTTCCTGGGATTCCAACCTTGCAGCAGCACATTCTTCATTGCACAAAGAGAGCTCGAATCTGAGTAATACAAATATTAGCATGTAAGTGCTGGCAGGGACTGGGCAATTCTTGTACTTGACCCATAATGCATGTTCATGTATATGGGTTCACTACATGAAAAACAACCGTGTGTCACTTTCTGCCTTAGTCATGTCAAGTAAATTCCTACAAATTTTTAACAATAATATAAATATGCATCCAAAAATTTAATTTAATGAGTGAAAATTGCCAGGAAGAATACAATTCCACCATATAATTTTCATTTATGTTTGGGCTATTCAACATGGTATTTCTTTCACTGGATCAATTATGACTAATTATGACCCTTTGTGAGTGTCCATGAGTGAATGTGTGTATGTTTTTATTAGACTACGAACTTGAAAGTTGTTAGGACATGAAAATTTTTGTTATACAGCAAAACTATGTACCTCCAAATATTCACTGAAAATGAGTATGCACAATCTAAAAATGTCCCAAGCTGAAAAGAATCAAAGTTTTATTGTCAAAATCTGAATTAGTATTAAGAGAAAAGACCAAAGGATATTTTGATTATTAAATTATATTTTTAATCCTTTTTAGAACCTTCACAATCTTTGTTAAAGATTTTATTTTTCTTGTGTCAGCAGGTGACTATATATCATCATGGGAACTTTTAGTATTTTGTTTTTGGCAGTAAAAAAAACAAAAAACCATGATTTAGAAATTCTTACAAAAATCTTATAATTGTCAGAGTTTAATGAAACTTTCAGGATTTAATCACAAATAAATGAAATTAGTTTAGAAATGTTTCTTTATGAGAATATTGTGTCAACAATATTTCTTACATCATTTATATAATTTTGTAGGGATTACTGGTTATATTAGTTCCAAGCAGCAGTCCATAGAGAATTTAAATTAGACCCCTAGTTATAGAAAATTTGATCTATTGTTTCATTCTTATATTATGTTATTACAGTTCAGTTCTTGCTTGCTCCTTTCCACTTAGTGAAATTCATACTGCCTGTCCAAGGGGTTGAACTCACGACTACTATGTCACAAAATTCACAAACCATCACTTTTATCCAGTAGACCATTCTTCTGTTGACATGAGCAGCTGAAAGAGAACATTTTATCCTGTTGATGAAATAAAGGGTTCAGTTTAGAATTACCTGCATGTTACCCAGTTCAAATTACAACTGCCGAAACATAGTGAAAACAACAAAATTGAAAACAACAGTTCAAATATAAATAATGTAAATAATGGTAACTACTCTTGCCAAAAATTCATACAAAAGAAAATATGTCCAAGAGAAACTCATGAGATAAGTAGATCTGTTCATTTTTTCTCAAAGGTTGTTGCGTGAAGGTTTTTTTTCTCAAAGCACATCAGGACAATCAAGATGAAAATATTTATAAGTTTCAAAGTGAGCGATGCTATGAAGAAGTAAAAGTTACTGAATCTGAAATGCCAGATTTTTAGAATATTTCTTTTGAAATTATTTTAAAACCCCGACCTCTGAAACCCCCCCCCAAAAAAAAACAAAAAACATGTAAATTCATGAAGTCCAGCAAGGAAAGTTCCTTAGAAAAATGACCATAAAAGTATCTATAAAGAAGTAACAGGCTAGGTACATTGTAACATTAGTAAGAAGTCTGAAGCTGAAATGTCAGCTTAAGACTAAGAACATTGCAGATTCTTCTCAAGGTTTTATCATTTTCTTCAAATTCTGTGATCGATGTTTAAGTGTATAACAAAATATCTAGAAAAGAAGAAGTCAGTTGTGCCAGATACATTTTCAGTAGTAAAAATCAGAGAATTTATACTTTAAGATAGGCTCCTAGAGAAACCTGTTTGAAACAAGAGGTGACCAGTTTCGATTGGTTCAAATATTTTATTTTAGTACCAAATTTGGATAGCAATGATACATGTATTTTGGCCTTCCTTAAAAACAGTTTTCACTGTTTGAGTGCGGAACAGTAAAGCATTTATATCATCTCACTGTATTTCTTTCAGCCTATTGCACAAAATACAATGTAGACTTTTGATCAATACACATGTATTAAGAATTCAAAGATAACAGATCGATTTGATTGAAATTTTTATTCTTTAATAAAATGAAATATCTACTAAATGTTGCAAAATATAATCTAACATTTGTTGTTTATTAAAATTTACCAACAAATGGTTCACTGAATAATATAGACATATATGTATATTTATTTTTATAATAACCCTTTTTAGTTCTGTAACCAGTTTCTTGACAAGATGAATTTGATCAAAGAAGATGACACAATCTTTTCCAACCCATGTATTCTAGATCTCCCTGAGAGAACTACAAAAAACAAACATATTGTAATTATTATCATTGTGGTATTGATTTTTAAAAGCATTGTTACTATTATTTTAAAATGTATTTTTTATTCTCCAGTGCATGTTTACATGGGTTTTTGAAAATGTGAATTTAGCAGAAATGATAAGGCACAAGGTTGGTGAAAAATTGGGTGGTCAACTTTTTATTCTATTGACCATTTTGATATGAATGTGGGCAAAAGTAGATCTACACATTTAAAAATGTTTTCTTTTTTTTCAGTTGGAGATTGTATGTATTTTTTCAAATTTGAAAACTGGTGTTCTCCATTAGAAATATATTTGAAGAAAAACCTCATCAAATAAAAGGCAAGTTCCAATTGTGTTACTCATATTCATGACATAAAGAAAACTTTCAATATCCTATTATAATTATGCTTGTCCATCCCATAGTTAGTTCACATGAATGTTACACCCTGTCAATACCTCATAAATAATAGACTATTCTATTTTGAACATGTGGAAAGAGAGGAAAAAGCACTACTTGGTTTCAGTGAGAAAATTGAAGAAAGAAATAAGTAAAGATAGAAATGAAAAGAGAGAATCACATTAAATTGCTAAGAACAGATACTACAAGATGATCTTAGCCAAAAAGAAAACATGTCATTGCAACTGGGATTATAAGTGCAATTTTTCAGATGTTTACTATAAACCAGTGGAAACTAAATAAAGCAATTTCAAAATATTTAGTTACCATAAATAACATCATGTGCTGAATTTTTAAAATATTATTAAGAGAAATGTTTGTAAGGCAGGGATTTGGCTAGAAAGAATTAACATTTTCTGCTAATAAGAGTAGATAGGCCTATAGCCTGGTTCATACTCCTCCCATATTTCTCGAACAAGAGTAGAGGCTCATCCCTTAAGAAAGAGATTCTCAGTTTTTATTTTTTCTTCAGGCTTTAACAGTGGTGCTGTCAAAAGATTTTTATGAGGTGTCGGTATAATGGAAACATCTCTTCATACTGAAGGTGGGCAGTTTTTTGGTTACTGCTTCTGACTGGTACTTGGGATCCCAAACACTTGTGTAGTTTCTTGAGAGGCTGCTCTATTCAACAGTTGAATAATCTTGGGGTTCTTGTCATGTCATGCAAGTGTATCCGGTGAGGAACCATTATACTGCAGTCTGCACCAGATCTCTTCCCAAATGTTGCTACTTTAGGCCTCTCCTTACCAAAATAACTCTAAATCATGAAAATACTGAAAGATAAAAACCTACACCAGCCAGGGTGCAACATTTCGGGCTTTGCCGTTCTTGTCGAGAGCCTGGTGTATATACTCAGTAATGGTCGTGAGTATATCAGAAGTAGACCTGGTGAAGTGGAAACCATACTGTTTGTCAGAGAAGAGTCTATGGGCTGTGAGATGTTGAACCCCTTTGGCATTGATGATGGCTTTGAACACTTTGCCAAAAATTGGTAGGAGGCTGATAAAGTGATGATTAGAGAGGTCAGAGGGCTCACCAGGATTTTTATATATTGAAACCGCAGAAAATTTTCAGCAGGCAGGAAAGCAAGAAGCAGAAAAGCAGTAATTATAGAGTTTGGAGAGAACAGAGGAAAGTTCAGGAAACATTTCTTCAGAACAATAAGATTTCGTCGCTGCTGCTTGCTTTATGGTAGTCAAGCTTTGAAATTATGTTAAGGAACCACTGAGTGGGTATTGTGGATGTCATTTCGTTGGGCCTCAGTTCAGAATGAAAAGTCAGGTACAGATACTCCAGACGATTCCAGTGTTGAGTTTGAGTTGTAGAAGTAAGGACCTCAAATTTATTGATTAGAGTGGAGATTGAGGGTTTGCTGTTGTTTAGTACACTTTTACAAAGCCTCCAGTAGTCTTTGAAATTGAAATTACAGGATGCTACATGCTGCTTCATTTTGACTGCAAACAGCAGCTTAGCTTCTTTAAGTATCTTCTTACATTCATTGCAAGCAGAGGCAAAGATGTGCCTGTTATGATCCAATGTGTGACTCTGATAAAGCCGCACAAATTTATTTCGATGGGTGATGGCGGCCGAGCAAATGGGGGAGAACCAAGAGGATGAGTGGGATTTAAGTCTCAACTTCCTGGCTCGGATGAAAGCTTTGATGCCAACCTTAACCCAAGAAGAGACCTCAGCTGCACAGCCTTCAACGGGCAAGAGACATCACACAGGAAATAACGGAATGAGTCCCAATTGGCTCTTTGGTAGCAGTAATATATTCTGCTAGTCCGAGGTTCTTGGGTGGTGTGGGAGTGGAAGATGTTAACAGAAACCGCGTATGGTCAGAATTTCCGAGGAGGCAGAGTTACTTGACATTGCAAGAGTCAGGGATGGAAGTAAAACAAAGCTCTAACAGCGAGTCATGTCCATTAGGGTTATTAGAGAAATGCGTGGGGAACTCCACCACTTGCGTAAGGGACTGGGTGATTGAAACATTCACCAGCAAGATCTGTGACAGTTTTCAGGCACTTGGCATGGTGGATGTTAAAAACACCAAACACAAATATATGGGCAGACAGATGAGAGGAAATAGCCTTGTCAATATTATTGGAGATGATGTCAAGAACAGTACAGTCGGGAGATGAGGGGGAGCAGTAGAGGAGAAAGAGACAGCTAACTGAGCTTAGTAGGGTAAGACAGAAACATATATAAGAATGACCTAGGAATACAAGAGAGATCATCCGAGCTAGAGGGAGGTGTTCACTGACGTAAACATCAAGCCCATGCATATGGACATTAGAGTCCTTCCTGAAGAGTGGAAGGTAACCAAGGATGTAGAATTCAGAAGAGAGGATAGAAGAATCCAGGTTAATTTCACAGAGGGCGAGGATGTCAGGTGACTTGACTTAAACAAAAGATTCGACACTGTATAATTTGGTGCATATACCTCATATGTTAGCAAAGAAGATGTTGATAGGTTTGGGTGTTTTTATGTTAGTGGTTTAGATTTGCTATTATGATAGTGTGTATTCATGAAAGTTTTATTAGGAGAGAGGCCTAGAGCTGAATCAGTTGGTTGCTGTATCCAGCATGTGTGGGAAGGAAACTGGCGTAGACTGCTGCATAATGTGGCCTCAGGGCTGCTCACCGGAGATTCATGCAGGGACACACATGCTGGAAAGAAACCAGACCCCCTTCTTAAACAGGAAACAAGACATGCATCTCTACTCCAGTCCAAGATAGGGAGAAGTGTGAACTGGACAATAGAAGGGTCTATCTACTCCAATTAAAAAAAGAAACAAAATTAACTCAATTTCAACTTAGTATGTTTGAAGAAGCCTTCTAGGCTAATAGTTTTGCGGTACCCCCACCAATGACTGTTAAGGAAAACACAACATAAATGAAAAGCCTTTGAAAGTGCCAATTCATTTTTTTAAGTAAATTAAACCACCGCTATGAAAAGAACAAAATATAAAATGTGTTGTACAGTAGGTAAGTAAAATACATTCCCAAAATTAAAAAAAAAAAGCAACCAAAAGAAAATAATATATATATACACCACAGTTTACTCTCGCCTCCAACAAAAATCTGGTGTAGGCGTCAAAGCTAAACTTGCAGCCGAGATTGAAAAAGACCTCCAATCCATATTGGACTGGGGTAAGAAATGGCTAGTAAATTTTAATGCTTCTAAAACGAAGCTACTCTCAATTAACCATCATCGACAATCTCACCTACCTCCCATTAGCATGGACCAGGCTTGCCTCCCAGAGAGTAAAACACTACGCCTCCTTGGTCTCACACTTTCAGCGGACCTCAAATGGAATGACTATATCGAATCCATTGCTAAATCCGCTGCTATGAAAGTCGGTTCTCTGTGTAGGGCCCGGAAGTTTTTTCCGTCTAAATCTATCCTGCACATTTACAAATCTACCATCCGCCCGTGCATTGAATACTGCTGCCATATCTGGTCGGGTGCCCCTGCTGTTCTCCTCGGGCTTCTCGATAAGGTTCAGAGGAGGGTCTGTAATGTGATAGATACCGACTTGGCAGACCGCCTGCAGTCTCTCTCCCACCGGCGAGACGTGGCTTCGCTGTGTCTCTTCTATAAATACTTTCACGGCTTCTGCTCCGATGAACTTAGATCACTGGTGCCCCCTAAATACGAATTTGCACGAGATACTAGATTAGCAACTAGATCCCACCCTTTTACAGTGAAATCGATAAAATGCAGCCGTAACTTCTACTCCAACAGTTTCTTTCCTCGCACTTCCCAACTGTGGAATTCTCTTCCAAACGATTGCTTCCCCGACGGCTACAATCTCCAGGAGTTTAAATGTAAGGTCAATAGACACCTCCTAACACACTAACCTGCTCCCATTCTATCAAACACTCTTCCCATCTGCCCGACACTTATCCTTGCTATCCTTACTCATCTATCACCTTTCTCCTGACATTCCCTATGTCTATCCACTCCTTCTCTTTACCTTCCCCTATGTAGCCCCATGCGCAATAGTGGCAGTGGAATGCCTTGCTTGGGGTGAGATGATTAAAAAAAAAAAAAAAAAAAAAAAATATATATAACACTCTCAGCTACTGGCGTATGTTTTGTACATGACATGCTAAAAATCTGACTTCTTCTAACAAGCACCCAGAGCTCAGAGGTAGAATCAACTAATGTTAATTCTATTGGGTTTTAATCCTGGTTACACGAGATCACATGTCTAACCGTACTGATGAGCAGTGATACAGTGTAACAGATCTGTCTGCAGATGACTATATATATATATGTATATATATATTTTACACTGGATGATGTACCAATTTAAAAATTTGAACAATAAAATTGATTAGTAGTGAAAACAAAACCACATAATGTTATAACTGGGAACCCATTTACATTAAAACTGAAATTAAGTTGCTTTACAAATAAAAAAATAAGAAAATGTAAAGATTTAAAATTCATAGCAAATGTTATAAAAACATTTTTGTTTGAATATATATAACTAATAATAGAAAAAAAATGCTTTCAACAAATTTCAAAAATTACGTTGACATTCATAACATTTGGATTTTATCAAGAACCTCAAAATGAATATCAGGAGCACCCTACCAGATATGGCAACAGTATTTAATGCTGAGACAAATGGTAGATTTATAAATATGCAAGACAGATTCTGACAAGAAAAACATCCTGGCATGACACATTAACCGAAATTCCCTTGAAGTAAGTGCAGCTATTGATTCAATGTAGACGTTCTACTTTAGGTCAGTTGAAAAAGCAATGAAAAGGAGGTGCAATGTGTTGATCTCCAGGAAATTGGCATCAGCCATTTTGAGAGTGGGCTGAAAAGTTTGTTAAAAGGAGAGCAGTTTTGTTCTAGAGGCCTTGAAATTTACAAAACATTTTCTGTTCCATTTAACCACTGATTCAAAGTCCTTTTCAAGAGCTCAGCCAGATTTACTCTGTCAGCCTTTGTGGATTTACTACTAAGATGGGAGTAAATGGTTGCATCATGTGCATAAATGCCTATTTGGGAACTGATGACAGGAAAATCACTGAAGATCAGAAACAGCATAGGACCTTCAATAGAGCTTTGAAGAGCACCTGTGTAAGTATGAAACGATCTGGAAGTGTGCGCACTGAAAATGAGAAAAAATTAGATTAAATCAAACAAACATTCAGTTACACCATAGTCCTGAACCTTAGATGGTCAGCATGCTGAGCACTGTCAAACACTTTTGAGATATCTAGAGCCACAGCTCAAGCTTCACTATTATTAAGAGCCTGATATACACATTTAGTGATGGCAATAACCACATTAGCAGTAGATCTGGTATAGCAGAAGCCATATTGTTCGTCAGAAAGAAGGTTGGGAGAAGTAAGATGCTTAACTACTTCAGCATTGGTGAGAGCTTTAAATAATTTGCTGAAAAGCAGTAAAAGGCTAATTGTGCAATAGAAGGTCCAGAGTGTTCACCAGAATTCTTTCAAACAGGAACGACAGAGGAGGAGATTCAACAAGCTGGAAAGCAGCAAGTAGAGTGGCAATAGTAGTAAAGTTTGGATAAAACTGGAGCCAGCTCCTGGGCACATTTCTTTAGAATGATGGTGGGCATTCCATTACCTTCCCTTGCTAGTCTAATTTGGAAATTATGTCTCAGCACAAAGACGGGGTTATGTACATATCACTTAGTAGAGCCTCTGTCCTAGGCACGAAGTTGGGTGTTGATACTACAGACAAGTCAATTTTTGAATTGGAAGAGAATTTGCAAGCAAAGCATTCAACCTTGCCTGCTGTAAATTTGAGGATTTCAAATTGATTGAATAAGAGGGATTACTGTTGTTCAGCACACTCTTACAGAGCCGACAGTAATATCTAGACCCAAATTTGCAAGATGCTACACGTTGTTTCATTCTATCAGCAAACAATAACTTAGCTTCATTTAAAACAAAACTACATTAATTATGAGCAGAGACAAAAAAGCATCACTTGTAATCAGACATGTTTCTTCAGTACAGCCGGAAGAATGAGTCCTGCAGGGAATAAATTTTAATTGGAATTTCCTTGCTGAAATGAAAGCATCAATGCTGGCCTTTCACCCAGAAGACCTCAGAGGTGCATTACTAAACAGGGAAACTGAAAACATTGGTCCAAGTGACATCCCAAAGGAAATCACAGAAAAAGTCCCAATCTACATGTTGGCAACAAGAAGGTATCCTGTTGGTAAATATAGAATTAAAAAAATTGTTTAATACTAACTCTGAACACATTGGAAATATGTTCCAGAATTTAAAAAATGCAGTGATGAAAACCCCAAAATTATTTTTCTGGAGAATAGCTGAAATTTAAATTTAATAAAATATGATGTACATTGAAAAAAATTGAGAAAACCTGATTTGATGCAGTTAAATATTTCATAACATTAAATAGATATAAAGTAAATACAGAAAAAATTCAAAATGTTAAAAAAAAACAGGCAATAAATACAATGACTAAAAAAAGGCTTTGTGTATTGTCACTACACAGTGAGAAGATCAAATTATTATCATTATTCCTTGACAATAACTTTTTGTCATTTTCATCTAAAATAATTTGCAGTTACTTATCAATTAACACTATAGAAAAGAAAAAGGATATTTCATAAAAATTCAATTATTTTCTATTAGAATTAAAAGATATTTTATGAAAGTCTGTATGCATTATCACAATCTAGCACACTTTAACAGGTGTTCTTCCTTCATGTTTCTTAGGTTGGTAGAGGAAGGATATCTGGAACCTATTTCACATAGGAGGCAGAAAGACTGGAAGGAGGACTGTTTACAAAACACACCCGCTGTAATTCTAACTACTTCACTGAGTGATAAAGGAAGCTCCAAAAATTCTTCTTTACTTTCCCCTCATTACCCTCTAACAACTTCCAGTCTTAAACAAAGCTCCTATTCCCCGCTCCTAATCCACCTTCACTACCCTCAGTACCGTTAACATATATCTATACTTTCTTGAAGTTTTAGTTTTAATTTCTTGCTCATGGATTAAATTTTATATTTCTAATAAGTAAAACACTGAACTGTATTTCAAAATTAATTATTTATAATTTTTTTTATAATTATCAAAGCCCAACATATTTCTTTTATTAAATCTTTAAAAAATAATATATACTTTCTGATATTTTATGTGAGGAATATTGACTAGTTTAAAGTTTAAATCATCTGATTTAAAAAAAATATTACTTTTACTTAAAATGATTGCAGAAATGCATTTTTTAACATGGAGGTAGATGTTACTATGGAGGTGATGACAACTCTATTGACAGCCAGAAATCTAATTAATTTTTATCCAGGTGAAAGAAATTTGATTAATGTTTTATCCTGGGGTCATATTTCATTACTTGAATACAGCAAGAGCACTAATTCTATTTATTTCTTTAACTACCCTGTAATCTTAAAAAAGAAGACTATATTCTAAGTAATCAAATGATTTATTAAATTTTAATTACTCTAGCTTTAACTTCCTATACTTACTGCATTTATTTTCTGATTATTTACAAACATTAATATATATGTATATATATATATACCAACAAAAATAATTAAAAATCCTGTTTAAAATACTGGGTGGGAATGCAGAATCACAGGTAGCTTTGCTATTTATGACTAATAAATATAAGTTTTACTGAATAACAATATCACATAACCAGTACAAATTAATAGAGAACTTTAAAAGATTCAAAATTTTAAAAATTATTCCCATTAAATTGGAAAACAAGGAAAATACTTCCACTAAAATTCATTAAAAATTCCTAAGAGAATAGTTTCCATAAAATATCTTCTTCATAAAAGCAAATAGAAGCTTTTCTAATTAAATAATGTCTGAGTTTAACTGCAGTTTATATTTTGTGATTCAGATTAGATTTTCAGGAATTACAGGAGTGATGTTTTACAAAAATAAATTGATGAATTAAATCCTCCAATGAGTTCTGCTTTTAACTGATATATTTTTATTTCTTAAAATTTCATATAATTGAGTTAGTGGGAACAGGGTGGGATGCGGGTAAGAAATATAAGGAAAAATTTTTAACTAAATTTTTTAAAATAATGTAATTAATTTCTGAATAACTCCTGAAATTATAATGAAAACCAAAAACTGTTTCAGTTTTTGCAAAATTATTCAAATCAATGTTTTTCACTTCATAACAGATGTTTAAATTTCCTATATAAGTTTTATGGGCAACACACTGATTAAAAAGATGCTAGATTCTTAAACAAAATTTTAAATATTCTAAAAAGAAAAAAAATGTAATTTAGTTATACAAAAATCTGTACAGTCTTTCCTCTTAATAATAATATAAAGAATTTAACAAATAAAGTTTTTCAACATGGTATGCTAATTTTTTAGTGGAGATTCTTAGTTATAAGTAATATTATAATTAAGCATTACAAAAAGGAATTTCTCAAAATTTCATAAGATTTAATAAGTGAGCTTAATTCCAAGATATTTTAAAAATTAACATTTCTAAAATAATTTCAGAAATTTCTGAATAAGTCATGAAAATTGCATTAAAATCTGACATTTGAATATTACATGAATTTCAAATTCAATGTTTTTTTTCAGCATGAAATGATGTTAAAATTTCCTATGCTAATTTCACATCACTTGCTGATGCAAAAAAGATAAAATTTTTCACAAAAACTTTGAAAGTTCTAAAATGGAATAAAAATATATTTAAATAATAAAAAATAATCCCGAATTTCCTTTTTTTTCCAATTCGATAATATATAAAACATCTTGTTCAATAATGTATTTATTTTAATAATCTATTTTGTACATATATTTTGTGTTTTTCATTCACTGAAATTTCAGCCTTCATGTTTTTTACAAATCAGACATTTTCTTCTTAAAGTGACAAATTATTTTGACAGAACTGATTAATTTATTCAGACATTTTACTTTTTTTATTTTATACACCTTTGTTTTTTTCAAGACAAATATTTAAAACATATTTTTTGGCTTTTCATGTCATGAAATCCTGATATAGATAATGTACAAAAAATTAAAATATTGTTGAATTTTTTATAAGAATTAAAAATTTCCACATATTAAACTGAAAATTCATATTTAATAAAACATGAGAAAAGAAAAATATGACAAATCAATAAGGAAAAAAAATCTTTGAAGTCAAAGCAATGAAAGGTTTAATGTAAATTCTCTAAAATATTCATAAATCAACAATTTATCATCTCGTGTGATGAACTGACATCAGCCAAAAATGTTCTGAAATTTTTGTCTGAATTTTTTTAGATGAGTAATTAGGAATAACTTTTATACTGACTAGTTCATATATTTGCCCTGATCTTGGTTGTTACCAACATGTTTCCATCCAGAGACTGAAATGGTTCACTTGATGATGCTTGAACTAGAGAATACTTCGGATGTGGTTTTCAAAGCTCAACTTTTTAAATTTGTTACGCTACAATCAATTCATAACGTTTTGTGTTAAGTGTGTCTTTGCATATCTGCTTTTAACAAAGAATTTCGTAAAAATGTTGACTTACACAACTTACAGGAAAATGGTTTCTTTCCTGTATGTAGGGTCATATGAGATTTTAAAGTGGAATGCTGTGAAAATGCTGATCCAGACATTTCACAAGAAAATGGTTTCTCTCCTGTATGTATTCATATATGTCCTCTTAAGTTGGAACTCTGTGAAAATGGAAATCCACATACTTAACATGAAAGTGTTTTTTCTCCTGCATGGACTACCATGGGGTTTTTTAAACTGCAGTTGTTTGAAAATGCTGAATTACAAACAGTGCAAAAAATTATTTTTCTCTGGTATGTTTTCGTACATGATCTTTTAAAATAGAAGTATCAGAAAAGGCTGATACACAGTTTTGACAAGAATATGGTTTCTCATCAGTATGTATTCGCATATGTCATTTTAAATGCAAATTATCTGAAAATGCTGATCCACACACTTGACAAGGATATGGTTTCTCTCCTGTATAAATTCTCATATGTCCTCTTAAGTCTGAATGCTGTGAAAATGCTAATCCACATACTTGACATGAAAATGGTTTCTCTCCTGTATATATTCGCATATGGGTTTTTAAACTGCAGTTGTTTAAAAGTGCTGAATTGCAAACAATGCAAGAAAATGTTTTTCTTCTGGTATGTTTTTGTACATGCTTTCTTAAACTAGAAGTATCAGAAAATGCTAATCCACAGTCTTGACAAGAATACAGTTTCTAACCTGTATGTATTCGCATATGCTGTTTTAAACTGGAATTCTGGGAAAATGCTGATCCACAGACTAGGCAAGGAAATGGTTTCTCTCCGTTATGTATTCGCATATGCCCTCTTAAGGTTGAACACCCTGAAAATGCTGATCCACATACTTGACATGAAAATGGTTTCTTTCCTGTATGTATTCGCATATGACTCTGTAAGCTTTCATTCTGTGAAAATGTTGATCCACATACTCCACAAGAATATGGTTTTTCACCTGTATGTATTCGCATATGCCGTTTTAAATAAAAATTCTTTGAAAATGCTGATCCACACACTTGACAAGGATATGGTGTCTCTCCTGTATGAATTCGCATATGTACACTTAAGTTATAATTCCGTGAAAATGCTAATCCACATACTTGACATGAAAATGGCTTTTCTCCTGTATGTATTTGCATGTGCCGTTTTAGATTGGAATTCTCTGAAAATGCTGATCCACACACTTCACATGAAAATGGTTTCTCACCTGTATGAATTCGCATATGTGCTCTTAAGTGTGCATTCTGTGAAAATGCTGATCCACATACTTGACATGAAAATGGTTTCTCTCCCGTATGTATTCGCATATGTTTTCTTAAGTGTGAATTCTGTGAAAATTCTGATCCACATATTTGACAGGAAAATGGTTTCTCTCCTGTATGTATTCGCACGTGTTCTTTTAAATGTGAAGTTTTCATCAATGAAAATCCACATGCTTGACAGGAAAATGTTTTCTTTTTTGTATGAATGCTCATTTGGTCTTTTAACATGGACTTCTCTGAAAACAATAAACCACACACGTCAGTAAAACGTTTTCTCTCCTCTGCGTGCTTCTATGTTGCTTTTCAACAAAAAATATTTAAGTAATTATTCCATATATTGGTATTCCTTCTCAGCAATTTGTAAACATGTGGAATTGGGAACTTTGAATTCTATGAAAATGCTCTTTTCCTTCAGTTTGTACTTTTAAATTTAAATGCTATCTGAATGCTATCCACTTTACAAAAATATGGTTTCCCTCTATTATATTCATCTGTGCATCTTTTCAAAATTAAACTCTGTAAAAAGATTATCTGCACACTTGACATGAACAGTGTTACTCTCCAGTGTGTTGTTGTGTGTCTGGAAATGTGAATTCAAAAAAATTGCAGAGAACAACCTTGGCAAGAAGTAAGATTGTCAACTTTTTATGCAATTTACCATTTTCATATGACTGCTATCAAGCGGTAGATCCACACATTTCTAAGAATGATTTTCTTCTTTAGTCAAAGAATGCAGGTGTCTGTTCAAATTTGAAGATTGTTATTGTGCTTGAAAACTGATATCTGTGAACAAAGAAAATACTTCATTAAAGAAATTAAAAACTTCATGAATGTTTTCAAAATCCAATTACATTGATTTCTGTTTCAATGAGCTGTAACACATGATGTTGTTTATGTTCATGGTGTGAAAAAAACATTAACATTTTGTTTAATCCATTGCATCTTAGCGACTTCAGTGCCTTGCTAAGGTTGAAATGATTAAAACAGAGTTTATTGTTGTAATGCTGCATTACAACAATTAACTTTGTTTTTGTTTGTTCAATAGAAACTCAGTATCTGGATTTTATGGCTGAACTGTTGATTAAACTTACAACTAAATACACTTAACAAACACTTTCAAAAATATTCTGTCATGTCATTAAGGAAACAAATCCAACAGTTAAAATGTGATTATAACAACTAAGATGAAGAGATTCCTTTAAATAAATAATACAATAATAATTCTTGGTATAAGAAATTCAGGCAGCTATAAGAGGTTACCTGAAGCAAGAAATGAAATTAGCATTAAATGTTATTTTAACTTAAAGTTATATTTTTCAAATCAGATTAATTATAATTTAATTCAGTTAATATTTCTCAAATAAATTTCAAAGAGTACATTGCAATGATAGATGACTAAAAAGGGCACTGTTTAGAGAGTATATAGAAAGAAAAATTTGATTCCAATTAATATAATTTGTTTGAAATACACCAGAGTATTTTGCTTACTAAAAATAGTAAACGGAATCTCACAGCATTCAATTAAAGCTTAAATTAGGTACCACCACCCATTTTCGATACCGACAATTTAAATAAATTTTAATAAATGAAAAAGCTTTCTTCAATTTAGCTTGAATATTCAAAGCTAAAAGATTAAATTTACTCATTCCAGTAAGGAAAATACTCTGCTGTATTTCAAACTGAAATTATATTGACTGGAATCAAAGTTTTTTCAGATTTAAAAAAAAAATTTCTATTTTCAATCAATTGACATTTTTTCTAAACAGAAGCCAACACACTGTTTTAGAAGTGTTGCAAAAATAAAATATACCCCATTGACATGTTATTTTAGTCAAATTAGCAAATTTAAACTTACTTTAATCAGATATGAAGCAATTATTATTGCTTACCACCCCGAATGTACCATAAAAGCTTTTCTTATTCATGGTAGCCATATTTATCAGTGTTATCATAATGTTATCTGAAGCAACGATTGACAAGATACATGGAAGCGATGAAAAACAAAAAAGCTAAGTAAGGGGACAAAATTTGATATAGTTTTATGTAGCTTGAGCGTGTGCTTCATTTTTGGGTTTTTAAGTATAAAGTAAAATTAAAAATTTAATGTAATATTTTCAGCAATTATCTAATATTTCATAAAATTTTAGTTGGTTTAGCCCTACATTTGAAGCTGTTTTATGAAAGATAAAAATTAAAACAATACAAAACTTACTTTTAACATAATTTTACAATTTAATAACAGACAATGAAATTATATAACATGCGAGAGGTGACTTAATAACTTATGAAATGTTCTGGCATTTATTAAGTTTGATCTTTAATGCCTATTTTTCATATTCTTTATTAGGTATTGCCACAAAAAGTGAATTTCACAATTACTTTTTGTAACAATATGAAAGTCTAAAAATCAAAAATATAAAACTTTAAATTTTGAAGGGATGATTTGCAAAACCCATTGAAATGTAGGGCACAGAAAACACAGAAGTTAGATAAAATAATAGTACCTTGCCAAAAATGTTTCCCGTAAAGAGTGCAACCTTTGAAAGAGACCTTAATTATATGGCATTTTCAACCAGCTGTAAAATAAAATACACAAAAGAAGGATTTAATTATTTTAAAAATCTTATGGCTAGGATATCTGTATTAAGATTTTCAGTTTTTGATTAGTAAATATAGTCTTCACATATTAACTTCATAACCATAAGGAAACAAAGAATGCAAGAAATTTGAAAAAAAATTTGGAAACTTTCTAAACTTTCATAATAAAAATGAAGACAATTCTTGGAAAAATTCATTATTTATCCAAAAAAAGTCTCTCTTCAGACTATAATATTCTTTATATTTATAAAAGCAATTTAAAGTTTATCTAAATAAAAAATAGCATAGCTTTATAGCATCTTTGTTTTCACAATTCGGAGAAGATTTTCTGAAAAGGAGCTAATAAAAAAAAAAAAAATTGAACAGTCCCCAATGAATCCTGCAGTTAATTAATAATTAAAAGTTTCTGGTCAGCCATTAATTAAAAAAAAAACAAGAAGGAAAGATTTCCTTCACTTCTAAATAAGTCATCAAATTCCATTAAAATTTGATAATTATTTGATTTTTGCAAGAATTTAACTGATAAAACTGAATTTTGCTGATAAAAGTTTGGGGCCTTTTTTCTTCATACTATGCCGTTTTTTATGTGAGTCAGTGGAGGCACTTAGCTAAAATGAAAGATTCTTCATTTATTAAAATTCATTTTAAACCACGGTATTGAAACTTAGATAAGGTGCATAACACTTCAAAAACAACAACCATTTAAACAACCAATAATTATTGGGGTAGGACTGTTTCTGAATGAAAACTTGGACATGTTCATTAAAATTCAATGTAAAGTAGGTCAGTCAGTTAAGTGCCATATGTGATACATGCTTGGGCAGAAGATTATCCCGCAGTAGGTTGCCATTGCTTTATGTGGTAGACTGGTTGCTGACCAAGGCTATAGAACCCAATCTGTCCTGCTATTTAACCCATAACTGGAAGGAAGAGACGGATTAATACCTTTCCCAAGGGTATTTGTGCGTACCTCGATTAAATTGATAAAAAAAAACAATATAGTATTAATAAAAACGTCCTAAATGTTTGTTATTATTAAGAGTGTTTTTTAATGAACTTAAATGTTTGTTATTATGAAAAGTGTTTTTTAATGGACTTAAAAAAATTTTTATTACCTTCCAACACATTTTAAATTTTGATAAAAAATATTGTTTTGATTTTAGTTACTGGGTAACGAAATTGTTTCATGTTTACAATTGAAAACATAATATTATATAATTGAGGTCAAAAGAAATTGAATTTTGTGAAAATTGGTTATATTAGTTAAACACAGAACTCATTTGGAATGTAAATCATCTATTATTTTTTTAAAACGTTTTGCCTCTATTTATGATAATCTGCTCCTAATAGTAAAATAGAAAATGGAATATATGACATTATCATCTGAAGAAAAAAAAATTTTTGATAAGTAATGAAATGTTCAAAGAACTGTTTTCATGTTTTTCCTTTTAATTATAATAATTTATCAAATTTGAAAACTATTTTTAAAATACTTCAAAGATTTGTTGGCATTAGTTTATAAACTTAAGTAAAAATTATAACTACTCATCAAAAATTTAAAAATTTAATAAAATGATTGTGCTTCCTATTTTTAAAATAGTTTTTAATCACTGTTTTTTGTGTATCTGAAGTTTTTCTTTTTTGTATGGTAATTTCTTTGTGTAAATGAAAATGTCATGTATTTAAGGGTTTCTTTTTCATATAAGAAAAAAATTTGTACAATTATGTCACTTGTGATTGCCATACACTTATCTTGCATCTGTAAACACTTTACAAAATCAGTGTAAAGGTTAAAAAATTCAACAGTGTGTTTAAGAAATAGTTTTATTCCAAATTTCATGCTATAAATAAGTAATACTTACGTAAAAAAGATTAATGTAACATTAAATTTGCTAATTTTCAAAAAATAATGTGTCACACATGTATATTTTATTTTTGCAAGATTTTTAAACCAAGAATTAATGTTTGTTTACACAAATGCGTCAATCTCTTAAAAATCACGTATGCTATTTTACAGCAAAATAGTGAAGGTACCTAGTTCATAATATTATTAAGAGTAAAGATGAAAGTAATTATTTATTTTTAAAATGTTTTAATCCCTTCTAAAATGTTCAAATTTTTTGCAAAAAATTTAGTTTTGATTTGAGTCAGCAGTTAAATAAAATGTTACGACTGTTTACAATGGAAATGTATAGCTTACATCACCTATTTTCTTCTGGTGACAAACATATTAATTTGGAAATTCTCGCAAAAATCAAATAATTGTAGGATTTTAATGAATCTTTCAGTACTCATTCACAAGTAAATGAAATTATTTTTGAAAATATTATTTTTTAAAAATCTTGGTAAAAATATTTTTTCACCTCTGTTACCCACCACCTCATGTAAATACATTAAATTTTAATTGGCTTCAAATTATAATTTTATTAGTTAATTGCAGGACTCATTGAGAAATATAAATCATCTATTTTTTATCCTAAATTTTGCAACAGTATCCGAAAATATGCTCCAAAGAGTAAAATAAAAAATGCAATAAAACTAAGATATAATTTAACTTGATAAGCTTTTGATTGTTTAAATAAATAATAAAAATTAAGGACAAAAAAGAGAGAAAAAATTTTTTTCGATAATTAATGAAATTTTAAAAGAATTCTTTTCTTTTTTTTAATTATAATTTATAAAGATTTAAAATATTTTAAAAATTTTTAGAGAACTCTTGTGGTTAAAGTTTTTTAGTTAAAAATTAATGATTATATTACCAATCGAAAATGGAAAAGTTTAAATAAATTCGTTCTACACCCATATTTTTAAAATGATTTAAACTTTTTTGTGTATTTCATATTTTTTTGTATGGTAACTTGTATGTAAAAATTAAAAGGTCAGAGGTTCCTCCCTTACCTGAACGACAATTGGTACAATTTTGTCCCTTATGAAGGTCATGCATTTTTATCAAATCAAGAAGCTGTTAACAAAATCTTGATTTACGATGAGTACAGGTTAAAAAGTTCAAATTTGTGATTAAGAAATAGTTTTATTCTAAATTTCACACCATAAATAAGTAATACTTGTGTAAATCGTATTAATTTAACATATAATTTGCAAATTTTCCAAAAATAATGTGTCACAGATGTATATTTTATTTTTGTGAGATTTTTGAAACCGAGAATTAACTTTTGTTTACAAAAATGTGTCGATTCCCTGACCAGTTAATATATATATGATGTTTTTGGCCGTCAAAAAGACAAATCTTGATTTGTAAAGTTAGAAATTCATTCGCCTATTTACTTATCATTTTTATTAAAATGTACATTTTATTTTAGCAAGAGTTTTAAAGCTGAGAATTTAATTTTTGTTATAAATATGTCTATCGCTTAAAAATGCCCTAAAAATTGAAAGTTTAAGCAAAAATTGAAAAATTTTAGTTTCCAATCAAAATAATTTGTTAGAAATACACCAGAATATTTTGCATACTAAAATTAGAAAAATTAATCAATGTACCTCCACTCAATTGCCAAAAAAACTGCATAGCATGATGTTAGAAGGGCCGAAGCGAAAAAAACAAAGTTTTCTCATCAAAATGTTATTATTGGGAGGAAAGATCCAATTTTTTTTTTCTAAGTTTTTAAATCCTTTCTCACATGTTTGAAATTTCATTTTTGTTTTCTGTCAGCAATTCATGCTATGTTTACGCAATTTGACTATGAAGGAAACAATGGATGTGCGTTGTGATGCAGTGGATATCGGCTTGGAACGAGAAATCAGGGAGCCGAGTTCAAGTTCCAGTTGAATTCATTGCATTCATTTACATGCAAATACCCTTGGGAATGATATTAATCCATCACTTCCTTCCAGTTATGGGTTAAATAACAAGAGAGATTGAGTTCTATAGCCTTGGCTGGCAACCAATCTACCACAGAAAGCAATGGCAACCTACTGCGAGATAATTTTCTGCCCAGTCGGTCATGTCTCTTTCGAGACATAATCGCCCAAGTGTGTTTCACGTATGGCACTTAACTGACTGAATATTACACAAGTCATTTTTTGGCTTTGAAAGATACATTAATTCGAAAATTGTTGCAAAAATCAACTAATTGTCTGATTTTAATGAAACTTCTAGGACTTATTCACAAATGAATGAAATCATTTATGCAATTATTATTTTTAGAAAATCTTGAAAAAATATTTTCTTTCTGCATCTGTTACCCCCACTCCAATTAATTGCATAAAACTTCTGAAATATATAGTCTATACCAACTTTTTATTTATTAGTTAAATGCAAAACTCATTGGGGAATGTAAATCATGTAATTTGTTTCTTTAATGATTTAGTTTATTATTTCTTTCCGGATTCACAAGACATCAATCCAGTTTTTATGTACAACTGCGCATGCACTGTAAGGAAAAAAATTAATGCACAATCAGTTGTTTTTTTAACTATGGTTAACAAAATGTTTTTTTTCTTTTTTTTGCATTCTTCAACTTTTTAATTCATTATTATATGTTTTTACCTGCTAAAATATGAATAAACAGTACATTTATATCTACTAATAAATACAACATTTTTTCTGCTCAGTGATGTGCCTGAATTATGGGAGATCTCAGATCATTATAATCCAGAAATTTCTTGTAAGAAAAAAAAAATAATAATGGAATGATGATTCTGTTGCAAACCTATGCCAATTTCAGTAGCCAAACAAAAGGATATTTCTTTTTAAAAATTCAGCAGACCTGAAGTATACTACCAGCACATTTATTTTTGCCGTTTTTCAATTTTTTCACCGCAGTCCTATTGATTACCCGCTAAGCTTTACGATTATCAAAAAAATTTGGAAAAAGTGCAATATTTAAACAAATTTGGAAGGGGTCAGTTTCTCATACAACGCTATAGTAAATCGATCCTCCATAATGAAAACAGTCGCAGTGACGATATTACCGTCAACAGTAAATTTGTACATTATCAATTTTTTGGGACCTTTTTTCAGTTGAATGTTATTTTTTACACCTGAAGCTTTAACAAAGACATAAAAAATTTGATAAAATTTTAACATTTAAACAAACTGGGGAGGGGAGCTAATTTCTCATATAACTTTATTAAATAAATCCTCCAATTCGGAAACACTGGCTTTGATTTTTTTTTTTTTTCAACTTCTAAAATAGTAATAAAATAAAACATGTATATGTTTCAAAATTTTATTAGAACAGGGAAATTGTTTCTTAGCATTTTACATACTTTTGTTTTTTTTGTTTCAAATATCAAATTCTAATTTTTTCTTCCTGTTTCAAGGAAATTATGTCAAAACTTATTTTTTGGGGCTGTTTTCAATAGCATGTCGAAAATTTTTGGGGGAGTGGGGTTTCAATAGCATATTTTTTCCAAGTTGTTGTTTCTTTTTTTCTCAAGTTTCCATGATGACTTCTTCTATACTTGCTGGTATTCCTTGAGTAAATTCGACTCTTTCAATTCTGTCATAGAATCCTATTACCCACACTTGTTGAACAACCCTGCCAACATTGTTTTTCCTTTTAAATAACAAACTTTCATCAATTTGGACTTCATGTCCAGGGACACCCATCAGTTTTCAGTCTTTCTCCATCTTGCTTGTACAGACGTCCCGCAATATTCATACCACTGAATAGCAGAATTTAATCAAGCTCCGTTAAATGTCGCTGAACTGGTCACCAGTACTTGGCAGACGAAATCAAAAATTAGTTAGAATATCATGTGGAGTGATAATTTGGACTTATCAAAAAATGTCTCATTCCTAATAGACATTCTTTTTTTTGCATTTTTTGGAACAACTCCAGCACACCTTATCCGCTTTGGGGTCTGCACATGCCTTTAGCATGCCCACAGGAACACAACTTGCCATGAGCAATTAACTTTTGGGTATGCGCATATTCCATGACTGAATCCTTTGCGAAATTCTTAAATAGAGCTATTCTTGGAGTTTCAGAGGAAGATGACATCGTAAGTTATGAAGAAAACGTGAGAAAGACAAAGACAAGAGCAACAACTCGTTCCAAAAAAGAAAAGAAAATTGACCCCAAGGCAAAAACAAAAAGGGCAAGAACTCGTCCCAAAACAGTTAACATAAACAAAGCGACAAGAACGCGATTGGGTTGAAAAGGGAGGATCGACTTACTTTAACGTTGTACGAGAAACTGACCCACAAATTTGTTTAAATATTGCAATATTTTCAATTTTTTTTTTTCTGATAATCGGAATCTACAGTTAACAATCGATAGGACTGCAGTGAAAAATTGAAAAACGGCGAAAATAAACGTGGTGGCAGTATACTTCAGGTCCGACAAAATTCCATTAAAAATTAAATGAATGACCGTTTTTTTTACCTGGTCTTTCACAGTCTCCTGATACGATATGTCTTCAAAAAATTAATCTTATGAAATTTCTTTATATTGAAAAAAAAAAAAAATCTTACAGATACTGAAACTAAAAATGAATAATTCAGGTTATTATTCTATTTTCATAACTTAATTAAAAAATTAATGAGATTCATTCATCTAAATGTTTTCAAAACGTTAAAAAAAACAAAAAACAATGATATTTCAGTAAATCAAAGTCAAACGTAACCCGAACCCGAATTCGAACAGATACAGAAAAAAATTATTGGTGACTTAAAAATAAAAGTTTAATACAAAGAATAATTTTTTTTTTTTTTTTTTTTTTTTTTTACAAAAAAGCCTAAAAATCCCACTATAATAATAAATAAATAAATAAATAAAATCTCCTGTTTTTTATTTGGCTTTTCTGGTTTCGAAAATTATTTTAATCGAGCGTGAAGCCTAAAAAAGCGAAAATTGTTTCGTGGTGTAAAAATCTTCGAAATTATGATTATCCTTTAATTACAAAAATGTTTATATGAGTAAAATTAATTTTATTAAAAAAAACGGAATTCCAATTATATTTCTAAAAACGTGATCGGTTTTCAAAAGGATAAGTAAGGAAAAAAAAAATTATAATTTTTTCTTTTACTTTTTTTTTAGCTCGATGGATGCAAGTCAAGAAATATGTCTTAATTTGTAAACAAAGAAATTCTGAGAACTTACTTCTTTTTTATTTTTCGTCGGCTTTATTTTCCTTGAGAGAAAGAAGGTTGATTTACAAGAAAAGAAAAAGAATATAAAACTTTAAATAAACGAACGTTATTGGATTAAGAAAAATAAAACCAATAGAAGAACAAAAATGTGAAAATCAAGGGAAGTAATTCCCGTTTTATTTCTGTTAAGACTATGTACCTCCATTAAAAGAACAGCATATGAATATAAAAAAAAGTCCAAAACTTAATAAAAACGAACCTTTTCCATAAAATTTTTTACAGTATTATTAAGAGGAAAGATCAAAGTAATTTTTATTTATTATTTTCAATTTTTTGATCCTTTCTAAAATGTTCGAAATTTTTGCAGAATTTTTTTTTTTATTTGAGTCAGCAGTTAAACAAAACGTTACGACTGTTTACAATGGAAAATGTAATGATTACATCACCCACTATTGGGCATTTCACATTTGGATTTCTTCTGCTGTTGGAATAGTTGAGGGTTTTTCGCCAACACCTATTCTAATTAGTTGCTACCACAAGAGACTTGCTTAAAGAATCTAACATACACCCGCACTTTAAAATGTAATAGGTTTTTCTTGTTTTAAAATTTCGCTCCAAGGAAGGAAATATAACCACAAAAATATAAAGGAATTATTGTGTTTGAGAAAATATGAGAAGAAAAAAGATTATTAAGAAAAGAGAATAATAAAATATCAATAATTAAGATATTAGAAGATAATGACTGACATTGTTTATATTAATTTAAAAAAAATCAAAATTTCTTGGAGAATTTAAACCATTATTTTCTTTTAGAGAACAAGATCTTTAGTTGCTGAAAATATGCCCTGAATTGTATAATAAAAAATTACTCATACCTAAGTGAGGAAATATTCATATGATTATCTTATACCATGGACACTATTGTTTTAAGAAACAATTTTTAATGAATGTATTTTTACAAGAATTGTTTTCATTTCTTTTTAAATATTAATTATAATAACTTATAAATATTTAATCAATGAAATTAACATGTAATGAGGAAGTTTTAAGGATGATGGAAAAAAGTACATTACAATTGAAATTTCAAGCGAATAATGTGAAAAAGAAGCTTTGAGAATTTGGCACTCAAAGGATATATTGAGGAACAAAAAAAATCAGTAAATAACCTACCTAATGAGATTGTGGAAATGGTTGGCAGACAAACCTAACTATGAGCTACAAGGACAAGTAATTGTGGAGAGCCATATTCACCCGCCATCGGAAGGGACATGGCACATAGAAAAAGAATGTTCAACATGTAGAATAGGAAATTAAGAATGAAAATCAACCTTCTACTTCTTCCATTTTACAAAACTTCACAATGACATGTGAAATCCTGGTTTTTCCCAAATAGAAAAAGGACTGACCATGTGCTTCAAGGAAATGTCAAAACCAGATTTCGCAAGTAGATGTTAATCTGATTTTCTGACCAATGGAACCAATCTGCAAGATTGTAAAGACATCGCAATCCAGTGCAAAAATCTGAATTGCTATAAAAGGCTCCAATCAGTGTCAGTCAAACAGTCAGATGGAAGCAGCGAGAGAGACATAACTAAAATGTAACTTCAAATTCAAATTGACCAGGACAAAAGGTCATGTCGCACATTGTTCTCTTTCTCCTTTCTCATGTGCTGATTAATTTTACTTCTTCTCCATCCAAATACATTCATACTGAACAAATGCTAAAACATACATACATAGGTACATATAAACTCTTTCAAACAAATTATTTCTACAAATATTTCTTCATTTCTTGATATCCTCAACTTTCTCATTGAACACAAACTCTACCCTTAACTTCTTAATAATGTTTCTAATTGCACATTAACTTCTACAACTTGTTATTCTTACCTTTTAATAAATTTCTATTTTAAGATAAAAAATGTATATTTTATTCTTACACTTTTCCACACACTAATTCACACATTCCAACCTTCGACCAATGAAATCCTTCTGATAACTTTGGATAAACCTTGTAAGCTGTAGAGAGTTTGGTTAAGTATGACGCAAGGCCTAAT
Source organism: Ascarosepion bandense (assembly GCA_037127315.1). Classification (NCBI taxonomy): domain Eukaryota; kingdom Metazoa; phylum Mollusca; class Cephalopoda; order Sepiida; family Sepiidae; genus Ascarosepion; species Ascarosepion bandense. The sequence continues at coordinate 767,145 of JBBBDQ010001586.1, read as the reverse complement.
CAAATAAACATCAACCATCTCGCTATATATACAAAGTAAATGTATTCCCAGTAACAGTTTCTCAATTAACTGTTAAATTTTGATTTCATAAAATTCAGGTGTATATTTTCAAAATATATTTTCTTCATATTAAGTAATACATGACAGTCATGATGAAAATCAAATGTGACTGTCATGATGAAATAAAACAACCAAGTTGTCCTTTCTGAATTCACTCAAAACTACTATAATTTAATAATGGAAGTGGAAGAAGGGACAACAATCTGAGAAAGACTGCTTATGAGTCACTCAGTCATTTATTCACAACAAACATGAATTAAAATATCTTCACCTTTTTGATTAAAGGAAAGGCATAGTGTCAGTTCTCTTCTTAATTGAGATGAGAAGCGGCAACTGGTTCCTGGGATTCCAACCTTGCAGCAGCACATTCTTCATTGCACAAAGAGAGCTTGAATCTGAGTAATACAAATATTAGCATGTAAGTGCTGGCAGGGACTGGGCAATTCTTGTACTTGATCCATAATGCATGTTCATGTATATGGGTTCGCTACATAAACAACTGTGTGTCACTTTCTGCCTTAGTTGTCAAGTAAATTCCTACAAATTTTTAACAATAATATAAATATGCAACCAAACATTTAATTTAATGAGTGAAAGTGGTCAGGAATAATACAATTCCACCATATAATTTTCATTTATGGTTGGGCCATTCAACATGGTATTTCTTTCACTGGATCAATTATGACTAATTATGACCCTTTGTGAGTGTCCATGAGTGAATGTGTGTATGTTTTTATTAGACTACGAACTTGAAAGTTGTTAGGACATGAAAATTTTTGTTATACAGCAAAACTATGTACCTCCAAATATTCACTGAAAATGAGTATGCACAATCTAAAAATGTCCCAAGCTTAAAAGAATCAAAGTTTTATTGTCAAAATCTGAATTTGTATTAAGAGAAAAGACCAAAGGATATTTTGATTATTAAATTATATTTTTAATCCTTTTTAGAACCTTCCCAATCTTTGTTAAAGATTTTATTTTTCTTGTGTCAGCAGGTGACTATATATCATCATGGGAACTTTTAGTATTTTGTTTTTGGCAGTAAAAAAAACAAAAAACCATGATTTAGAAATTCTTACAAAAATCTTATAATTGTCAGAGTTTAATGAAACTTTCAGGATTTAATCACAAATAAATGAAATTAGTTTAGAAATGTTTCTTTATGAGAATATTGTGTCAACAATATTTCTTACATCATTTATATAATTTTGTAGGGATTACTGGTTATATTAGTTCCAAGCAGCAGTCCATAGAGAATTTAAATTAGACCCCTAGTTATAGAAAATTTGATCTATTGTTTCATTCTTATATTATGTTATTACAGTTCAGTTCTTGCTTGCTCCTTTCCACTGAGTGAAATTCATACTGCCTGTCCAAGGGGTTGAACTCACGACTACTATGTCACAAAATTCACAAACCATCACTTTTATCAAGTAGACCATTCTTCTGTTGACATGAGCAGCTGAAAGAGAACATTTTATCCTGTTGATGAAATAAAGGGTTCAGTTTAGAATTACCTGCATGTTACCCAGTTCAAATTACAACTGCCGAAACATAGTGAAAACAACAAAATTGAGAACAACAGTTCAAATATAAATAATGTAAATAATGGTAACTACTCTTGCCAAAAATTCATACAAAAGAAAATATGTCCAAGAGAAACTCATGAGATAAGTAGATCTGTTCATTTTTTCTCAAAGGTTGTTGCGTGAAGGTTTTTTTTCTCAAAGCACATCAGGACAATCAAGATGAAAATATTTATAAGTTTCAAAGTGAGCGATGCTATGAAGAAGTAAAAGTTACTGAATCTGAAATGCCAGATTTTTAGAATATTTGTTTTGAAATTATTTGAAAACCCCGACCTCTGAAACCCCCACAAAAAAACAAAAAAACATGTAAATTCATGAAGTCCAGCAAGGAAAGTTCCTTAGAAGAATGACCATAAAAGTATCTATAAAAAAGTAACAGGCTAGGTACATTGTAACATTGGTAAGAAGTCTGAAGCTGAAATGTCAGGTTAAGACTAAGAACATTGCAGATTCTTCTTAAGGTTTTATCATTTTCTTAACAAATTCTGTGATCGATGTTTAAGTGTATAACAAAATATCTAGAAAAGAAGTCAGTTGTGCTAGGTACATTTTCAGTAGTAAAAATCAGAGAATTTATACTTTAAGATAGGCTCCTAGAGAAACCTGTTTGAAACAAGAGGTGACCAGTTTCGATTGGTTCAAATATTTTATTTTAGTACCAAATTTGGATAGCAATGATACATGTATTTTGGCCTTCCTTAAAAACAGTTTTCACTGTTTGAGTGCGGAACAGTAAAGCATTTATATCATCTCACTGTATTTCTTTCAGCCTATTGCACAAAATACAATGTAGACTTTTGATCAATACACATGTATTAAGAATTCAAAGATAACAGATCGATTTGATTGAAATTTTTATTCTTTAATAAAATGAAATATCTACTAAATGTTGCAAAATATAATCTAACATTTGTTGTTTATTAAAATTTACCAACAAATGGTTCACTGAATAATATAGACATATATGTATATTTATTTTTATAATAACCCTTTTTAGTTCTGTAACCAGTTTCTTGACAAGATGAATTTGATCAAAGAAGATGACACAATCTTTTCCAACCCATGTATTCTAGATCTCCCTGAGAGAACTACAAAAAACAAACATATTGTAATTATTATCATTGTGGTATTGATTTTTAAAAGCATTGTTACTATTATTTTAAAATGTATTTTTTATTCTCCAGTGCATGTTTACATGGGTTTTTGAAAATGTGAATTTAGCAGAAATGATAAAGCACAAGGTTGGTGAAAAATCAGATGGTCAACTTTTTATTCTATTGACCATTTTGATATGAATGTAGGCAAAAGTAGATCTACACATTTAAAAATGTTTTCTTTTTTTTTTCAGTTGGAGATTGTATATATTTTCTCAAATTTGAAAACTGGTGTTCTCCATTAGAAATATCTTTGAAGAAAAACCTCATCAAATAAAAGGCAAGTTCCAATTGTGTTACTCATATTCATGACATAAAGAAAACTTTCAATATCCTATTATAATTATGCTTGTCCATCCCATAGTTAGTTCACATGAATGTTACACCCTGTCAATACCTCATAAATAATAGACTATTCTATTTTGAATATGTGGAAAAAGAGAAAAAAAACACGACTTGGTTTCAGTGAGATAATTGAAGAAAGAAATAAGTAAAGATAGAAATGAAAATAGAGAATCACATTAAATTGCTAAGAACAAATACCATAAGATGATCTTAGCCAAAAGGAAACAATGTCATTGCAACTGGGATTTTGAAGTGTAATTTGTCAGATGTTTACTAAAAACTTATGGAAACCAAATGAAGCAATTTCCAAAAATTCACTTACCATAAATAATAGCATGTGCTGAATTATTTTAAAATTATTAAGAGAAATGTTTGTAAGGCAGGGATTTGGCTTGAAAGAATTAACATTTTTTGCTAATAAGAGTAGATAAACCTATAGCCTGGTTCACACTCTTCCCACATTTCTCGAACAGGAGTAGAGGCTCATCCCTTAAGGGATTCTCAGTTTCTTTTCTTTCTTCAGGTTTTAATAGTGGTGCTGTCAAAAGATTTTTGTGAGGTGTGGGTACAATGGAAACATCTCTTCATACTGTTGGTGGGCAGTTTTCTGGTTGCTGCTTCTGACTGGTACTTGGGATCCCAAACACTTTTGTAGTGTCTTGAGAGGCTGCTCTGACCAACAGTTGAATAATATTGGGGTTCTTGTCATGTCATGCAAGTGTATCCGGTGAGGAACCATTATACTGCAGTCTGCACCAGATCTCTTCCCAAATGTTGCTACTTTAGGCCTCTCCTTACCAAAATAACATTAAATTATGAAAATACTGAAAGATAAAAACCTACACCAGCCAGGGTGCAACATTTTGGGCTTTGCCGTTCTTGTCGAGAGCCTGATGTATAAACTCAGTAATGGTCGTTGTAATGTCCTGACCAATAAAAGGGAAATAACCTCCGGGTCACACAGGTTATGGCCCCTGTGGAATCGGGGGGGGGGGGTATAATAAGAAGGGACACAAAGCATGCTAGCAGGGATCGTCTTTGCTCTTTCATTAATCCTCATCCTTCCTGTTAATCCACAATGACAGTAGTCGATGTTTAGCAAGCATCAGTCATCTACAACACCAAACATTACATTGGCCATGAGGACAGTCATTTACCCAACAAAAAAAAAAGACAAAGAAACGCAAAAGGCAACAACAAACATTCCAACGTGCTACATAACAAACATGGCCGCCCTATCACACTATCTGGAATGCAACTGTGAATCGGAAACCAAAACTGCAAGATGGACAAAATACGTCAACAGATTAAAAAATTATTTCATCGCACATGACATAGAGAACGATAAAAGGCAAAAAGCAATCCTGCTAATGTCTGTGGGTGAAGCGATGAACGACCTTATCGACGAACTGCCACCCGAACAGATCACACCAGGAGAAAACAAAACACATTTCGATAAACTTGTCTCGGCTGTGCAGAACCACTTCAACCCACAGAACAACACAGAATATAACTGTTTTGTGTTTCGAAAGCTGAAACAAACTACTCCTAACATCGAGGATTTTTACCGGAAATTAAAAGAGGCAGCAGCCATGTGTTGCTTCACGAACATAAATGCTGAAATAAAATCCCAGCTAATAACAGGCTGTTTATCTGAGAAAGTCCGCCAAAAAGGACTGATGAACTCAAATATGTCCTTAAGTGACCTAATAAATTACGCCAGAACAACGGAAACTATGGCAACACACTTAGAACGAATGCACCTAGAAGACACCAACATCACTACTGGAACTACCACTGCACAAGTGAACAAAGTCTCGTATGAACAGCAACGGTCACACAACCCTCACCAGCAAAACAAGTGCAGAAATTGCAATGGGAAATACCCACATGAACGGGGACCAACGTCTTGCACTGCATTCCACAACCAGTGCACCTATTGCCGGAGATGGGGGCATTTTATCTGTCTGTTTCAGAAGACTAAATGACGAAAACAGACAACGGAGAACAAATCGTCCCCCATGCTCACAAAACCAAATCCGTTAACGACCAGTGAACTGCATCGAGGATCATCAACGGGACTCAACCAGCGGCAGTGACACTGAATATGTATTCCATATAGGTAAGATGAAAAACCTTCCTTGCTTCAATGTATCTTTTGGCGATAGCCACCAAACGTTTAATGTATTAGCGAACTCAGGCACCACCCTTAATGTCCTGTCTGAAGCAGACTTCAAGTGCTTAAGACCAACACCCCAGCTTCGACCCACAAAAACCATAATATCTGGATTTAGTGTCAAAGGAACCACCCCGGTTCTAGGTCAATTTAGCACACTTCTAGAGTTTGGGGGTATCTCTTGCCAAGCTGATATACATGTAATAAAGGGCCCAGAAAACCCATCATCGGCTGGGAAACATATGAGGCTCAACCTGCTGTCAGCGAACAAGCTCTCAGTTAACCACATCAGTAACTCTGATGCACAAACCCCACCCTCTACCCTCAAACTTCTGAAGGACTATGCAGACCTGTTCAATGGTCTAGGTAGACTAAAAGGTAAGAAAGTTCACCTACACATAGACGAAAACGTGCCACCCATTGCTCAGAGATACCGCAGAGTTCCCTTTCAAGTGAGGAAAGACACAGAAGAATTGATACGCAAAGATGAGAAACTGGGAGTAATTGAAAAAGCAGACGGACCAACACCATGAGTATCTCCTATTGTAGTGGTACCAAAAAAGGACCAAAAGAAAATCAGGGTTTGCATTGATATGAGAGCAGCAAACAAAGCTATTAAAAGGGAATGGCATCCAAACCCTACACTTGACAAGCTGAAAACTATTCTATCAGGAGCTAACATCTTCAGCAAATTAGACCTCAATCAGGGTTACAACCAATTGGAATTAGCTGAAGAATCCCGATACATAATCACCTTTGCAACACAACTAGGTCTGTACAGATACAAAAGGCTATTCTTCGGTGTCAACTCTGCCAGTGAAATATTCCAGGAAGAAATCAGCCAAGCACTTGCAGGGATTAAGGGAGCCATCAACATCAGTGATGACATCCTTTGCTTCGGATCAGACCAGCAGGATCACGACAAAAACCTCCATGCTATATTCCAACGACTTCGCGAAAAAGGCATCGCCCTGAATGGGGGCAAATGCGAGTATAACAAGAGGTTACTAGAATTCCTTGGACACACCTTCGGTAATGAAGGCATCAGCCCAAGTAACCTTAAAATAAAAACAATCCTTGGACTACCCAACCCTAAAAATGCATCAGAAGTCAGAAGCTTGTTGGGGATGACCAACTTCTGCGGTGCCCAATTCATTCCCAACTATGCAACCCTGACCCATGAACTACATCAGTTAACAAAAAAAAAATACGCAGTGGTCCTGGACTGAACGCCACACTAAATGTCTAAAAAACATCAAGGAAACCCTGAGCAAAGCATGCTCACTTGCCTACTTTGATCCAAACAAACACACTGAGATACACACCGATGCCAGCCCGGTAAGCATCTCCGCTGTGCTGTCCAAAAATGGACGGATAATACAGTTCACAAGCGAAGCACTATCCACAGTCGAACAAAGATACTCCCAAACAGAACGTGAAGCACTTGCTATCACATGGGCATGTGAACACTTTCACATATATATTTTCGGAGCCCCATTTACTGTCCACACAGATCACAAACCCGTAACATCTATTTTCAACGCCAACTCCCAACTGTCAGCATGCATTGAACGTTGGGTTTTGAGAACACAACCGTACGACATAACTGTCATATACCGACCAGGCCATGACAACCCAGCCGACTATCTCAGCCGCCATTCAATGCACCTGCCACCAAGCAGCAGAGAACAGAAAATAGCAGAGGAATATATGAACTACATCATCTCAATTTCAACCCCCAAAGCAATGACAATTGATGAAGTTGCAATAGAAACTGCAAAAGACAAGACACTTACCAACATCATCCAAGCTATCTTACCAACAAATGGCATGGTGTTGAGGACGGCATAAGCAAAGCAACATTCCATGCCCTGCATGCCAACCGTGCCGAACTATCACTAGCATACAAGGACAGCATAATTCTCAAAGGGCACTGGATAGTACTGCCTGCATCGCTACAAAACAGGGCTGTCAAATTAGCACATGCCGAACATCAGGGCATTGTGAAAACCATGGCCCTCCTCCAAGAAAAGATCTGGTTCAAGAACATGCAGCCCCTAGTGGAAGAAAACATCCGGAACTGCCACACCTGCCAGATCAGTACCCACAAACCGACAAGAGAGCCACTGCAAATGTCCCCACTACCAACAGCCCCGTGGGCAGAAGTCAGTGCCGATTGTGGACACCTCCAAAATGGAAAGTACCTTCTTGTTGTCACAGATGAATACTCACGCTATGTTGTTGTCGACATCCTAGACTCCATCTCAACAACATCAGTCATACCCCGTCTGGACAAGATATTCGTTGAATTTGGAGTGCCAGTCTCCCTCAAAATGGACAATGGCCCACCATTCAATAGCTATGACTTCAAAGCCTATGCCTCCATCACCGGATTCAGGCACAGAAAAATAACACCACTATCGCTCCAAGCCAATGCCGAAACAGAACGTCTTATGCGCACTGTAAAAAAGTCCATCAAAGCTGCCCTAAGCAAAGGCCGAAGCTGGAAGCAGGAATTATTCAAATTCCTGCTGGACTACCGGACAACGCCACACTGTACCACTGGCGTAGCCCCAGCCTCAATCCTATTTGGCCGGATCATAAAAAACCGCCTGCCACAACTAACCACACCTATAGCCGAGGACCCCAGCATTAGGGAGCGTGACACCCAAGCCAAGAGCACAATAAAGCAATACGCTGAGAGAAAGGCACATGTGAAACCTAATGACCTCAGTGTGGGTGACACAGTCGTTGTAAAAAGCGACCACACCTCAAAGGCCCTCACACCTTACCAACCTAACCCAATGACTGTAACAAAGAAAAAGGGATCCATGATCACCACCACACACAAGGGCAACTAAACTACAAGAAATACCAGCTTCTTCAAGAAAATCCCTCAACAACCAACAATCCCCACACATAACCTACACAATTACTCCTCCTCTGAAGATGAAAGCCACACACACGTGGTGACACCACCAAAACCTAAAGACAACCAGGCAAAACACACAACCCTAAACCTCAGGCATTCAGGCTGGATACGACGGCCACCCAAAAGACTTGATTACTAAAAAAAAACAAAAAAAAACATATCTCTGTACATAACAATCTGATTCATTGTCATCTGTACATAACAATCTGATTCATTGTCATCTTTCTTTTACTTAGGTTAACAGACGTCTCCTCCTATACAAAATCCGACCCATCGGTACAACTACTCCAGCCATATTGGATGAACCCTCTCCAGTTAAAAAAAAAAAAAAAAAAAAAAAAAAAAAGCATTGTAATGTCCTGACCAATAAAAGGGAAATAACCTCCGGGTCACAGAGGTTACAGCCCCTGCGGATCCGGGGGGGGGGGGTGGAATATAATAAAAAGGGACACAAAGCACACTAGCAGGGTTCGTCTTCGCTCTCTCATTAATCCTCATCTATCCTGCTAATCCACAATGACAGTAGTCGATGTTTAGCAAGCATCGGTCGTCTCCAACACCAAACATTACAGTCGTGAGCATATCAGCAGTAGACCTGGTGAAGTGGAAACCATACTGTTTGTCAGAGAAGAGTCTATGGGCTGTGAGATGTTGAACTCCTTTGGCATTGATGATGGCTTTGAACACTTTGCCAAAAATTGGTAGGAGGCTGATAAAGTGATGATTAGAGAGGTCAGAGGGCTCACCAGGATTTTTATATATTGAAACCGCAGAAAATTTTCAGCAGGCAGGAAAGCAAGAAGCAGAAAAGCAGTAATTATAGAGTTTGGAGAGAACAGAGGAAAGTTCAGGAAACATTTCTTCAGAACAATAAGATTCCGTCGCTGCTGCTTGCTTTATGGTAGTCAAGCTTTGAAATTATGTGAAGGAACCACTGAGTGGGTATTATGGATGTCATTCCATTGGGCCTCAGTTCGGAGTGAAAAGTCAGGTACAGATACTCCAGACGAGTCCAGTGTTGAGTTTGAGTTGTAGAAGTAAGGACCTCAAATTTATTGATTAGAGTGGAGATTGAGGGTTTCTGTTGTTTAGTACACTTTTACAAAGCCTCCAGTAGTCTTTGAAATTGAAATTACAGGATGCTACATGCTGCTTCATTTTGACTGCAAACAGCAGCTTAGCTTCTTTAAGTATCTTCTTACATTCATTGCAAGCAGAGGCAAAGAGGTGCCTGTTATGATCCAACGTGTGACTCTGATAAAGTCGCACAAATTTATTTCGATGGGTGATGGCAGCTGAGCAAATGGGGGAGAACCAAGAGGATGAGTAGGATTTAAGTCTCAACTTCCTGGCTGGGATGAAAGCTTTGATGCCAACCTTAACCCAAGAAGAGACCTCAGCAACACAGTCTTCAACGAGCAAGAGATATCACAGAGGAAATAATGGAATGAGTCCCAATTGGCTCTTTGGTAGCAGTAAGATATTCTGCTAATCCAAGGTTCTTGGGTGGTGTGGGAGTGGAAGTTGTTAACAGAAACCACCGCATGGTCAGAGTTTCCAAAGGGGAAGAGTTACTTGACATTGTAAGAGTCAGGGATGGAAGTAAAACAAAGCTCTAACAGCGAGTCATGTCCATTAGGGTTATTAGAGAAATGTGTAGGGAAGTCCACCACTTGCATAAGGGACTGGGTGATTGAAACATTCACCAGCAAGATCTGTGAGAGTTTTCAGCCACTGGGGATGGTGGGTGTTAAAGTCACCAAACACAAATATATGGGCAGACAGATGAGAGGAAATGGCCTTGTCAATATTATTGGAGATGCTGTCAAGAACAGAACAGTCAGAAGATGAGGGGGAGTGGTAGAGGAGGAGGAAGAGACAGCTAACTGAGCTTAGTAGGGTGAGACGGAAACATATATAAGAATGATCTAGGGATTCAAAAGAGATCACCTGAGCTAGAGGGAGGTGTTCACTGACGTAAACATCAAGCCCATGCATGTGGACATTGGAGTCCTTCCTGAAGAGGGGAATGTAACTAGGGATGTAGAATTCAGAAGAGAGGATAGAAGAATCAAGGTTAGTTTTGCTGAGGGCTAGTGTGTCAGGTGAGTTGACTTAAAGGAAGGATTCGACACTGTATAAGTTGGTGCATATACCTCATATGTTAGCAAAGGAGATGTTGATATGTTTAGGTGTTTTTATGTTAGTGGTTTAGATTTGCTATTATGATAGTGTGTATTCATGAAAGTTTTATTAGGAGAGAGGCCTAGAGCTGAATCCGTTGGTTGCTGTATCCAGCATATGTGAGAAGGACACTGGCATAGACTGCTGCATAATGTGGCCTCAGGGCTGCTCACCGGAGATTCATGCAGGGACACACATTCTGGAAAGAAACCAGACCCCCTTCTTAAACAGGAAACAAGACATGCATCTCTACTCCAGTCCAAGATAGGAAGAAGTGTGAACTGGACAATAGAAGGGTCTATCTACTCCAATTAAAAAAAGAAACAAAATTAACTCAATTTCAACTTAGTATGTTTGAAGAAGCCTTCTAGGCTAATAGTTTTGCGGTACCCCCACCAATGACTGTTAAGGAAAACACAACATAAATGAAAAGCCTTTGAAAGTGTCGATTCATTTTTTTAAATAAATTAAACCACTGCTATGAAAAGAACAAAATATAAAATGTGTTGTACAGTAGGTAAGTAAAATACATTCCCAAAATTAAAAAAAAAAAAAGCAACCAAAAGAAAACAATAATATATATATATATATATATATATATATATATATATAAAACACTCTCAGCTACTGGTGTATGTTTACATTGTACATGACATGCTAAAAATCTGACTTCTTCTATTAAGCGCTCAGAGGTAGAATCGACTGATGTCAATTCTATCGGATTTTAATGTTGGTTAGACGAGATCGCATGTCTAACCGTACTGATACAGTGTAGCAGATCTGTCTGCAGATGACTATATATATATATATATATATATATATATATATATATATATATATATTAATAATAATAATAATAATAATAATTATTAAACCGACTCTGCGTGTATTCTAATCTCAAAATTTTATAGAAGGGACTTTCTAAGACCATGAATGACCAGCAGAATCTAAATCCGTTATTGTCCTCGGCTATAAAGCTTTGGGCAAAGAGGGGGAAAAAAAGAAAACTGCGTGGGACCGACAATACATACGGTTCCTCCCAGTAAAAAGAAAAAAAACCCTCTAACGGAACAAACAACCAGAAAAGAAAAGTGCTCGATACACACAACCGAAAAGTATTTAACTAGAAGGCAGTAACGCAGAGCAAACACACTAACAAAGTAGCAAGATCGCCAAGACCTACTGCGGTTTCGCACAACGGCTCGTCAGGGCAAAGGCAAATCATGTACTAACCAAATAAATACACACTACTAAGACTAACCCATTTGCAGAAGAGGTTGGATGGAAGGAAAAAAAAAAAAAAAAAAAAAAAAAAACCTGGGAGGGGGGTTACTATAACTTTCGATATCCTAAGTAAGAAACTTCATTTTATGCATTCTACACTTATTTAATATCTCAGTTCTAGAGTTAATAAGCCTATTAGCGGGTTCAAATTTAGCTATAGCTAGCTTCTCCTCATCACAAAGTTTGCAAAATTTATTATTCTTATTACTGCTAGGGCACTTTTTTATTATTTCCCATTTCAGAATTGGGTCCTTTTTACTTTTGGCTTTTATTTCCCATACATAGGTAGATAACGCCGTGCTATGTTTATATCTAGCATTTTTGAAAGAAGTTTTATGATTATAAAACCTACTTTTAAAATTATCGTGTGTAGCTCCTATGTATGTCTTGGGGTTTTTGTCATTTTCGCTAACATAGACCTTAACTTTGTAGACTACACTTGTCTGATTACAATTACCCTCAATCGGGCAGTCCTTTTTAGCTCTACAATTACACTTATGCTCCTTAACGTTATTATTACCGGAGGCCGCTGTATTCTCTTTTAGTTTACTTTTGTTGGTGTTATTAATGATTTTACCTATATTAGGCATACAGGAGTAACTCAACTTAATAGTATTCCTGTTAAATATCTGTTTAAGTCTATTATTTGAGTTGAAATGTCTATCTATTAAATTAAAAAACATTTTTCCTATCTTGGATCAGGAAAAAAGAACAGGAAAAAAGAACAGGAACAGGAAAAAAGAAAAACTATATTTTTCTCTTTCTTTCCCAGCGGTCAGTCAATTTTTCTATTCCACGGATTTTTCAATTACATGATAGTATTAAAAATAGTTCTTTACATAAGCACACATTGCGAATTACAATAAAGCACAACTAATAATATCACTAATATTAATTTCTCTCTCCGTTGTATTAAACCAAACAAAAAAAAAAATATGTCAGCGGGAGATAGTGTCACATAAAAATAGTTTTAAATAATCAAAAATGATCCTGAATTGCATTTTTTTCAAATCAATAATATAGAAAAAATCTTCTTCAATGATGAATTTGTTTTTACTAATCAAATTTGTACATATATTTTCTGTTTTTCATTCATTCAAATTTCAGGACAAAACTGATTAATTTATTTGGATATTTCACTTTTTTATTTTATACAACTTTGTTTTTCTCAACATAAATATATCAAACATATTTTTGGCTTTTCGTGTCATGAAATCCTGATATAGATAATGTACAAAAAATTAAAATAATGTTGAGTTTTTTATAAGAATTAAAAATTTCCACATATTAAAATGAAAATTCATATTTAATAAAACATGAGAAAAGAAAAATATGACAATCAATAAGGAAAAAAATCTTTGAAGTCAAAGCAGTGAAAGGTTTAATGTAAATTCTCTAAAATATTCATAAATCAACAATTTATCATCTCGTGTGATGAACTGACATCAGCCAAAAATGTTCTGAAATTTTTGTCTTAATTTTTTTAGATGAGTAATTAGGAATTATTTTTATACTGACTAGTTCATATATTTGCCCTGATCTTGGTTGTTACCAACATGTTTCCATTCAGAGACTGAGATGGTTCACTTGATGATGCTTGAACTAGAGAATACTTCGGATGTGGTTTTCAAAGCTCAACTTTTTAAATTTGTTAAGCTACAATCAATTCATAACGTTTTGTGTTAAGTGTGTCTTTGCATATCTGCTTTTAACAAAGAATTTTGTAAAAAGGTTAGCTTACACAACTTACAGGAAAATGGTTTCTTTCCTGTATGTAGGGTCATATGTGATTTTAAAGTGGAATGCTGTGAAAATGCTGATCCAGATATTTCACAAGAAAATGGTTTCTCTCCTGTATGTATTCATATATGTCCTCTGAAGTTGGAACTCTGTAAAAATGCAAATCCACATACTTAACATGAAAGTGTTTTTTTCTTCTGCATGGACTACCATGGGGTTTTTAAACTGCAGTTGTTTGAAAATGCTGAATCAGAAACAGTGCAAAAAAATTATTTTTCTCTGGTATGTTTTTGTACAAGCAGTTTTAAACCAGAAATATCAGAAAATTTTGATCCACAGTCTAGACAAGAATATGGTTTCTCACCTGTATGTATTTGGACATGCTGTTTAAACTGGAATTCTCTGAAAATGCTGATCTACCTACTTGACATATGGTTTCTCTCCTGTATGAATTTGCATATGGCCTCTTAAGTTTGAATGCTGTGAAAATGCTAATCCACAAACTTGACATGAAAATGGTTTCTCTGCTGTATGAATTCGCATATGTACACTTAAGTTATAATTCCGTGAAAATGCTAATCCACATACTTCACATGAATATGGTTTCTCCCCTGTATGAATTTGCATGTGTACTCTTAAGTTTGAATTCAGTGAAAATGCTAATCCACATACTTGACATGAAAATGGTTTCTCTCCTGTATGAATTTGCATATGTCCTCTTAAGTGTGCATTCTGTGAAAATGCTAATCCACATACTTGACATAAAAATGGTTTCTCTCCTGTATGAATTCGAATATGTACTCTTAAGCCTGAATGTGTTGAAAATGCTAATCCACATACTTCACATGAAAATGGTTTCTCTCCTGTATGAATTCGCATATGTGCTCTTAAGTGTGCGTTCTGTGAAAATGCTGATCCACATACTTGACATGAATATGGTTTTTCTCCCGTATGTATTCGCACATGTTTTCTTAAGAAGGCAGTCTTTGAAAATGCTAAACCACATACTTGACATGAAAATGGTTTCTCGTCTGTATGTATTCGCATGTGTTCTTTTAAACATGAAGCTTGCAAAAATGATAATCCACATGTTTGACAGGAAAATGTTTTCTTTTTTGTATGAACACCCATGTGCCCTTTTAACATGTATTTCTCTGAAAACAATAAACCACACACTTGACAATAAAATGTTTTCTCTCCTCTGCGTGCTTCTATGACGCTTTTCAACTGAGAAATATTTAAATAGTTACTCCAGATATTTGTATTCCTTCTCAGTATTTGTAAATATGTGAAATTTTGAACTTTGAATTCTATGAAAATGCTCTTTACTTTCAGTTTGTACTTTTAAATTTAAATGCTATCTGAATGCTGATCCACTTTACAAGAATATGGTTTCCGTCTATTATATGCATCTGTGCATCTTTTCAAAATTAAACTCCGTAAAAAGATTATCTGCACACTTGACATGGACAGTGATACTCTCCAGAAATGTGGAAATGTGAATTTAATAAAAATTGTAGTGAAAAACCTTGGCAAGAAATAAGATTGTCAACTTTTATGCAATTTTCATATGACTGCTATCAAGGTGTAGATCGACAAATTTCTAAGAATGATTTTCTTCTTTAGTCAAAGAATGCAGTTGTCTGTTCAAATTTGAAGATTGTTATTGTGTTTGAAAACTGATATCTGTGAACAAAAAAAATACTTCATTAAAGAAATTAAAAACTTCATGAATTCTTTTAAAATTCAATTACAATGATTCATGTTTCAATGAGCTGCAACATGTCATGTTGTTCATGTTCATGGCAGAAAGAAAACATTAACATTTTGTTTAATCCATTGCATCTTAGCGACTTCAGTGCCTTGCTAAGGTTGAAATGATTAAAACAGAGTTTATTGTTGTAATGCTGCATTACAACAATTAACTTTGTTTTTGTTTGTTCAATAGAAACTCAGTATCTGGATTTTATTGGCTGAACTGGTGATTGAATTTACAACAAAATACACTTACGAAACACTTAAAGAATATCCTGTCATGTCATTAAGGAAACAAACCCAACACTCAAAATGTGATTATAACAACTAAGATGAAGAGATTACTTTAAACAAATTATACAATAATAATTCTTGATATAAGAAATTCAGGCAGCTATAAAAGATTACCTGAACCAAGAAATGAAATTAGAATAAAGTGTTATTTTAACTGAAAGTAAGTTATGTTTTTTCAAATTAGATTAATTATAATTTAATTTAGTTAATATTCCTCAAATAAATTTCAGAAGAGTACATTTTATTTTTGGAAACTTTCTTAATAACAAGAATTACATTGCAATGATAGATGACTAAAAAGGGCACTGTTCAGATAGTATAGAAAGAAAAATTTGATTCCAATTAATATAATTTGTTTGAAATACACCAGAGTATTTTGATTAGTAAAAATAGTAAACTGAATATTTCAGCATTAAAGTAAAGCTAAAATTAGGTACTGTCACCCATTTTTGATACTGATATTTAAATAAATTTTAATAAATAAAAAAGCTTTCTTCAATTTAGCTTTAATATTCAAAGCTAAAAAATTTAAATTTACTCATTCCAGTAAGCAAAATATTCTGCTGTATTTCAAACCAAAATTATATTGACTGGATCAAAGTTTTTCCAGTTTTAAAAAAAGTTCTATTTTCGATCAATTGACACATTTTGTAAACAGGAGTCAACTCTTGGCTTTAAAAATTTTGCAAAAATAAAATATACCCTATTGACATGTCATTTTAGTCAAATTAGCAAATATAAACTTACTTTAATCTGATTTGAAACAATTATTATTGCTTACCACCCCAAATGTACTATAAAATATGTTCACGGTAGCCATATTTATCAGTGTTATCATAATGTTATGTGAGGCAACAATTGACAAGACACATGGAAGTGATGAAAAACAAAAAAAGTAAGTGTGGGTACAAAATTTGATGTAGCATTATGTAGCTTAATTGTGTGCTTCATTTTTTGGTTTTTAAGTATGAAGTAAAATTCAAAATTTATTGTAATATTTTCAGCAATTAACTACTGTTTTACAGAATTTTAGTTGATTTAGCTTTATAGCCTTACATTTGAAGCTGTTTTATGAAAAATAAAAATAATACAAAACTTACTTTTAATATAATTTTACAATTTAATAACAGACAATGAAATTATATAACATGCGAGAGGTGACTCAATAATTTATGAAATGTTCTGGCATTATCTTTAATGCCTATTTTTCATTTTCTTTATTAGGTATTGCCACAAAAAGTGAATTTCACAATTACTTTTTGTAACAATATGAGAGTCTAAGAATCAAAAATATGAAACTTAACTTTAAACTTTGAAGGGATGATTTGCAAAGCCCATTGAAATGTAGGGCACAGAAAGCACATTAAGTTAGATAAAAGAATAGTACCCTGCCAAAAATGTTTCCTGTAAGGAATGCAACCTTTGAAAGATGTGACCTTTTAATTATATGGCACTTTCAACCAGCTGTAAAATAAAATACACAAAAGAAGGATTTAATTATTTTAAAAATCTTATGGCTAGAATATCTGTATTAAGATTTTCAGTTTTTGATTAGTAAATATAGTCTTCACATATTAACTTAATAACCCTAAGGATACAAGGAATGCAAGAAATTTGAAAAGATTTTTGAAACTTTATAAACTCTTATAATAAAAATGAAACCAATTCTTGGACAAATTCATTATTTATCAAAAATAATTCTCTCTTCAGACTATGATACTCTTAATATTTATAAAAGCAATTAAAAGTTTATCTAAATAAAAAATGGCACAGCTTTTTATTGCATTTTTGTTTTCACAATTCGGAGAAGATTTTCTGAAAAGAAGCTAACTAAAAAGAAGAAAAAAAAGTTGATTAAATTCCCCAATGAATCCTCCAGTTAATTAATAATGACATGTTTCTGGTTGGTCATTAATTAAAAAAAAACCAAGAAGAAAAGATTTCCTTCATTTCTGAATATTCATCAAAGTTTCATTAAAATTTGGCAATTATTTGATTTTTTCAAGAATTTCCAGATTAATATATTTTTCACCAACAACAAATTGAGTTGTGGAATATTTCATTTGCCATAGTAAACCCCTATAAAAATTGCATCACTCATGGATTTAAGAAAAACAAGATTCTTTTCTAAAATTTGGAATATGTTACAAAGAATTGAAAAATAATTTTGAAACACTTTCATCTTTCCTCTTAATGATAATAAACATTTTGCTGATAAAACTTTCTGTTTATTAAGTTTGGGGTCTTTTTTCTTCATACTATGCTATTTTTTTTAAGCGAGTTAGTGGAGGTACCCAGCTAAAATGAAAGATTTTTCATTTATTAAAATTCATTTTAAACCTAGATATCGAAAATTAGATAAGGTGCATAATACTTAAAAAACAACAACCATTTTTAAACAACCAACAATTTATTGGGGTAGGACTATTTGCGAATGAAAACTTAGACATGTTCATTAAAATTTAATGTACTATAAATTTTATTTTGTTTCATGTAAGGGAGGACAGCCAGTTAAGTGCATTAATCTGTCTCTTCCCTCCAGTTATGAGTTAAATAACAGGACAGATTGGGTTCTAGAGCCTTGGTCGACAACCAGTCTACCGCAGAAAGCAATGGCAAACTACTGCGGGATAATCTTCTGCCCAGTCTTTCGAGACATGATCGCCCAAGCGTGTATCATGTATGGCACTTAAGTTAAGTGACTTAACTGACTGAAGGGAGGACAATCCTTGAATCACGTGACCTTTTAATTATAAATAATACGTACAGTCACCCGTACAAATAAGATACGGGTCATCAAAATGCACACAATTAAAATGTTTTAATTGTTTTAAAAATCCAATAGCTCAATTATTTGTGTTAAGCTTTTCAATTTTCGATTAGTAAATGTAGTCTTCATGCTTTATTCAATTTCATACTCTAGCCAACCAACGGAGGAAGAAATTTTAAAATATTTTTGAAACTTTATAATATAAAAAAAAATTTAAAAAAAGAAATTAATTCTTGTAAAAATTCATTATTCATTGAATTTTTTTTCTTTTCAGACTATGATATGCTAAATTTATTGTTCATAAAAGCAATTAAAAGTTTATCCAAATAAAAATTGGCATAGTTACTGCATTTTTTCGTAGTTCAGCAGACCTACTTTTTAGATTCTAAAATTTAGAAAAAAGGCCAATATTGAAAAACAAAAAGTCAGTTAATTATCATTCCCCAGTGACTCCTGAATTTACTTATATTAGGTTTATTGTGACCTAAAGTCGAATTTTTAGACATTTCTGCAAATTAGTGGGGGGTATTTGTAAAAAAAAAATCTTTTTACGAATATTTTCGAAAAACAATTATTTCAAAATTGATTTCAGTCAATTATAAATAAGTCCCGAAATTTGCATAAAAATCCAACTATTATTTGATTTTTGCAAGAATTTCCAAATTAATGAGTCTTTCACAGTCAAAAAAGTGCATTGCGTACGCCGTAATATTTACGTCTTTTTACGTAATAAACGGTGCGTCAATTTAAGTCTCGCACAGACGTAAGAAGAAAGAAATATTTTCTACCAAAATTTCGAACGTGTTAAAAATAATTAAAACAATTTTTAAAATAATTATAAAATACTTTGATCTATCCTCATAAGGATAATAAACATTTTGCCGACAAAACTTGGTTTTTATTTAGTTTTGGGAGCCTTTTTCCTATGCTGTTTTTTCAGCGATTTTGTGGAGGTACCTGAAAGTGTCTCATAACTTGAACAATTTAATGAAATTTATCAAAAAATGTTTCTTTTTTTTTTTTTTTTTTAAAGAAAACGTTAAAAATGAACAAAAAAAAAAGAAGATTTTCCAGCAAATCAGACGTGCCTTGCGGTAAAATTTTAACCCAAACCGAATATATAGCCAAAAAAATAAATTTTTTATAAAAAATATCACTATTGGCAAATTGGTCACTTGTTAAAAATTGAAAGAATAAAATGGTTTTATTACAAAGCGACTAAAAATCACGATATAATAATAAATAAACAAAATCTCATGTTTATTTGCCTTGTTTCTGGCTTTGAATAAAAAAATGTTTGAGAACTAAAAGTAGCATGGAAACCTAAAAGCGAAAACTGCTTTATGGCGTAAAAAATCTTGGAAATTATGGTCATCCTTTCGATGACTTTTACAAAAATGTAAAATTTTAAAATTAAAAATAGATGAGTGACAAAAAAAAAATAAAATAAATAAAAACGTAATACTATAATTGAATTATAAAACAAGTTTTATTTAAGTGAATTTACTGAGCATAAGTTACTAGGAGTAACTTATGCTCAGTAAATTACTAGTAACTTACTAGTAAATAAATAAATACCTAAAAATTTTTTGACTTACTTTTAGCTCGATTGATTCAAGTCAAGAAAAATATGTCTTAATTTGTAAACAAAGAAATTAAGAAAATATTCAACTTACTTCTTTTTTTTTCCGTTGGATTTATTTTCCTTGAGAGAAAGAAGCTTTTTTTACAAGAAAAAATGTATAGAACTTTAAATAAACGAACGTTCTTGAATTAAGAAGACCAATAGAACTAAATGTGAAAATCAAGGGAGATAATTGCCTTTTTATTTATGTGTTATTATATTGTCTGACTGCATAAGTGAATGCAGTCGAATTCCTTGCATTCACTTCCGCACAAATACCCTTGGGAAAGGCATTAATCCGTCTCTTCCCTCCAGTTATGGGTTAAATAATAGGACAGACTGGGTTCTATAGCCTTGGCTGGTAACCAGTCTACTGCAGAAAGCAATGGTAACCTACTGCGGGATAATCTTCTGCCCAGTCAGTCCTGTCTCTTTCGAGACATGATTGTCCAAACGTGTATCACGTATGGCACTTAACTGACTGATTGTCTGATGATGGCAAGAGCGTGAAAACCCAGAGGCACAAATTCACACCTATCTAATTGAATTTATCAGCTCTATCACTGATATTGAGTGCTTTCAAATAGGTACCGCACATATATAATATATAAATAATATAATATATATAACAAATTGCATATATATATATATATATATTTATACATATGTAGTGGATAAGAAATTAATTAAATCAACTCTCTTCTTCACGTTTATAAAAAGTCACAATGACGTGGGAAATCCTGGTTTTCCCAAATAGAAAAAGGATTGACCATCTGCTTTATGAAAAAGTCGAAACCAGATTTCGCAAGTAGGTGTTGAAATGGTTTTTGACTAATGGGAGTGACTTATATGCCACCACAAAGTTGGATACCATGTGCATTCATTTCTTGGCTGCCACAGTGTTTCAGGCAGCAGCTCAGAGCATCAATGTAGATGGATATGATGACGGCGGAGAAACTGGTAGCCCGGGCACAAGTCATCATGACAGGCAATGCAAGGGATGAGGAATCAGTTGCGGCCACTTCCACTTGATAGACACATTCGATGGCGCCACCAACCAGTGTTGGTAGCAAGCTGGTTATCTGTTACAAGCACTCCAGTCCTAACCATGTTGCCAGAAACTGTACTCTAGAACAACCGGAAAGATTGGATGATGAAGTGTAGCGGTCACCATGCAGAGACCGATGTCTTCCATGCAGTCGTTATTGACATCTCACTCGAGAATATGTCAGGAACTTTGGTAATGACAGACCATCATCTATGCAACACAAAAGAAACTAATGGCAGGCAGGTATCCTTGAGCCCACACCACAACAATGACAAAACTGATCATGTTCAAGATAACTATCAGGGAAACACCCGAGGGAAGATGCCAGCATTGGTCTTCTTCCTAGATAAATGCATAACCAGAAGCTGCCTGCTGTGAGGGTGCTGATCGATGGACAAAGAATTCCTGGCTGTTGTGGACTCAGGATGTTCACAGACACTGGTGAGCAAAAATGTATGTATTCTTGGAGGCAGAAAAGTGTGGGAGTACTAACAGCTGACGGGAGAATCCTGACATGCGGTGGGTTTGAAAGGATTAAGTCAAATGTGGGACAGGCCAGACTTGTGGACATCAAGGCGCTGATCATTGATGGACAATTGTTGGGCTTTGACTTCCTTCTTGGAATTAATGCACTTAAAAGACTTGGAGACATGCACCTAACTCAATTAGGCGAAGTGTGTTTTGAGGGAGTAAGTAGATGTGTTGCTATGTTGATCCACGAGCTCAACTTTGGTGTGATGTTTGATCGAAACAAGAAAACTTGAACTCCGTCAGGAAGCAGGTAAATGGCTAAACACCTAATTGACTGAAGAACACAGTACAGGAGTACAAGGTGCCCAAGCAAGTTTGGGCCATGTATGAGAAAGAGCTTTTGTTGTGGCAGCGCAATGGATGGTTGCTACCGTACTCCAAAGAAGAACTTGGCCTACTCAAGGGTTTGATTTCCTTAATGGTAGTTGTCCAAGAACATGAGCAGTTCTGCTTGGTGCTAAACTATCGTGCATTAAATGGATTCATGGAGGCCTTTACTGCAAATGCGGATGTCTGTGCTGAGATACTCAGAAAATGGTGATAGCAGGGAGCTAATGTGTCACTTCTAGATCTGAGAAATGCTTACCTGCAAACCCTGGCTTTTCAAACGATCAAAGGTCGCTGACTCTGCCTGAAATATCTGGGTTTTAGTTTGAATGTAGTGCCACTCATGAATCCCATCATTGATGTCACAGGACCAAGCAATCGGGAAAGCCACTTTGGCATATATTGATATTTTCATCAATGAAGATCTGATGCCTGCAGCCCACATCTGGCAACACTTTTCAGATTACGGGTTGTTCTATAAAGACCCAGAGTGGCTGAAAAACAGAGCCAAGATTTTGGGTCTGCAAGTTTGCAAATGGCATCCTTTGTTGGAGACGAGGAGGTGAAGTGCCAGACATTCTTGACATTCATACCTGGTGACGAGTGTTCTCTCTATGTGGAAAATTGGTGTGTCATTTCCCTGTGTTTAGCTGGCTCTGAGTGGCAACAGCTTTGATCAAGTGCCAGGTGACCACTTTATTCAAAAGATAGAATGATGAAGACAACAATGCCTCTCCGATGCTGATTGAAATTGTTACCAGAGTACTCAAATCAGATCCTATTGGCGGAAAGTGGTGTGTAAACAGCGTTAAAATGAAGATCTGGGTAGATGTTAGTTCTATGGCAATTGAAGTGGAATTGGAAGTCACTGGGAGCAATGCGAAGAATACTTGTTGGCTGCGCCCAGCCAATGACGCCAAACATATCAACCAACCAAACCGGACACAGCTATCAAATGCATAAATGTGGCCCTTCAATGGCAGGCATCTGTGCTACATTTGGTCACTGATTCGGCATGTGTACATCGCTGAATATCTGACACACTGACTGGAAAGGCATGCGCAAACCCAAAAGTAGCTGGCGAGATGCTGGTGAGAAGGCATTTAGGAATGCTGAAAGCATTCCCAGAAGAATATGGAATAAAGATGGATGTAACATTGGTGAAGTCTTGTGTCAACTGTGCCAACTGCATCACTAGATTGCCGCAAAGATGGCTAAATATATACAAGGAAGGTAGAGAGTGAAAAGCCAAAGACTTGTGCTGCTGCAAACAAATGTTTGGACAAAAGTTAAGTGGCCAACATTCAACAACAGAGTGGGCACACAGGTGTGAAAATAATGTTGTATTTTGCCAAGTCTGTCAAACAATCGGTGTCTTGAGAAACAATTAAATCAGTTGTCGAAACTGTAAAACCTGTCACTCGATTGATCCAGGCCCAGTTTGATGGAAGAAAGGAAATCTAGAAGTTAAAAATAACTTGAGCATTATGGCAGTGAGCATTTTTGTACTTATCAAATGTTAATTTTAGAAGTCAGTTGACGTATCTTGTTGTCATCGTCTTCTTTGCTGACTTCGAGAATGCTGAGGATAGAGAAAAAGAAGTAAAAAAAAAGTAGCCCATGATAATGAAGGAGAATGAATGTGTGACAGGACTTTATGTCCGGTTCAATGATTTGAAATTTCTGTCACATTTTGATGTTGTCATCTCTCTGCTCCCATCTGACTGACTGCTTCAACTTTCTTTCTGTTTTTATAGCCAAAGACATTTTTAACATAAGATTGTTAAATTTTCTCTCAGTTTTGCAAATTGCTTCCTTTCATTGGTTAGAAAATTAATTTAACATTGAATCACAAAATCTGGCTTCATCTTTTTCTTTCAGTATGTGGTCAATCCTTTTGCTATTTGTCAAAAGTAGGATTTCACATATAATTGTGAATTTTTGTAAAATTGAAGGAGAGAAGAGAGTTGCTTTTAATTGCGTGTTCACTACAAAATCATCATTTTCTTTTGGAGAACAGGAACTTTAATTACTGAAAATCTACTCTGAATTGTAGAATAAAAAATTACATATAACTAAGACATTATTTAGTTAGGAAATATTTTACATGACTATCTTATATCATGGACACTATTGTTTTAAGAAAACAATTTTTAATGAATAAATGTATTTTTACAAGAATTTTTCAGGTTTTTTTATTTCTTCTTAAGTATTAATTATAATAATTTATAAAGTTTTAATCATTAAAATTAACATGAAATGAGGAAGTTTTAAGAATGACGGAAATATGATTATATTTGAAATTTCCATGTAACAGTGTGAAACAGGAGCTTAAAGAATATGGCACTAAAAGAACATATTGAGAAACCAAAGAAATTAGTAAATAACCAACCTAATGAGATTGTTGAAATGGTTGGCAGACAAACCTTACTATGAGCTACAAAGAACAGGTAATTGTGGAGAGCCATAGTCACACACCATCTGAAGGGACATGAAACATAGAAGAAGAATGTTCAAGGATAGGTAAGTGTATTCTCAGTAATAGTTTCTCAATTAACTGTGGTAAATTTTGATTTCATAAAATTCAGGTGCATATTTTGCAAAATACATTTTCTTCATATTAAGTAATATGTGACAGTCATGATGAAATAAAACAACCAAGTTGTCCTTTCTGAATTCACTCAAAACAACAATTTAATAATGGAAGTGGAAGAAGGGACAATAATCAGAGAAATACTGCTTATGAGTCGCCAAGACATTTATTCACAATAAACATGAATTAAAATATCTTTACCCTTTTGATTAAAAGAAAAGCATAGTGTCTGTTCTCTTCTTAATTGAGATGAGAAGCGGCAACTGGTTACTGGGATTCCAACCTTGTAGCATCACTTTCTTCATTGTGCAAAGAGAACTCGAGTCAGTGTAATACAAATATCAGCATGTAAGTGCTGGCAGGGACTGGGCAATTTTTGTACTTGACCCATAATGAATGTTCATGTATATGGGTTCACTACATGATGTGCTTTGTGGGGCATTGGATATCGGCTCGGAACGAGAAATCGGGGAGCCGAGTTTGAATTCCAGCTGAATTCATTGCATTCACTTATGCACAAATACCCTTGGGAAAGGTATTAATCTACCTATTCCTTCCAGTTATGGGTTAAATAACAGGACAGATTGGGTTCTATGCCCTTGGTCGGCAACCAGTCTACTGCAGAAAGCAATGGCAACCTACTGCGGGATAATCTTCTGCCCAGTCAGTCATGTCTCTTTCGAGACATGATCACCCAAGTGTGTATCACGTATGGCACTTAACTGACTGACTGACTGACTGACATGGAAAGCAACCATGTGTCACTTCCTACCTTAGTCAAGAGGTCAGGTAAATACCTACAAATTTTAACAATATAAATATGCATCCAAAAATTTAATTAAATGCATGAAAATGGCCAGGAAGAATACAATTCCACCATATAATTTTCATTTATGGTTGGACCATTCAACATGCTATTTCTTTCACTAGTTCAATTATGACTAATTACTAAGTTTGACCCATGAGTGCATGTGTGTCTGTCTCAGACTAAGAAGGTTGTTAGGTTATAAAAAATTTTATATTCACAGCAAAACTATGTACCTCCAAATATTCACTGAAAATGAGTATACATAAAAATGCTCCAAACTTAAAAGAATCAAAGTTTTATTGTCAAAACCTTTGTTATTATTAAGAAAAAAAAAAACAAAGGATATTTTGATTATTAAATTATATTTTTAACCCCTTTTTTAGAACTTTCAAAATTTTGGTTGAAAATTTTGTTTTCTTGTGTCAGCAGTTGACTACTGACTATAAATCATCATGGGAACTTTTAGCACTTTTTTTTGCAGTAAAAAAAACATTGATTTAGAAATTCTTGCAAAAATCTGATAATTGTCAGAATTTAATGAAACTTTTAGGACTTTATGTAATTTTGTAGAGATCAATGTTTATATTACTTGCAAGCAGCAGTCCATGGAAAATTTAAATCAGAAAATTTGATCCATTGTTTCATTCTTGTATTATATTAGTACTGTGGTGATACCGACTGAGCAAAAGCAATGGACCGGATGTTTGCGCTCTCACAGCCAAAAAGCAAATGACCAAAAGCCGTCGTTACGCATCCGGGTTCGCACAGATGTTCCAGTTGAAAAATAAAAATTAATCAAATATTAAATTTCCAATCTATGAGCCTAAGCGGATTTTATTTATCAGCCAAGGGGAAGCCCAGAATCAAATACAAGTGTGAAATTCCAAATGAGCTGCTGTGATCCATGAAGCAGAAATAAAAAGCCGAGACAGAAAGCACCTACAGTGACAGGCGAGAGTAATTAATATCTCCCTTCACCATGTCACGTGGCTACTATGCTCGTCCCTTCACCTCTCCTTCCTTCTTCCCTGTCTCAAAACTACTTACTGACCTAAGGAATGACTACATCAAAGACATTCCTCATTTACACGCTCCCCACATTCCTAAGCCTTAAATCTCTTTCAGCTTATTATTTGCCATGAACATTTTAACCTCTGTTGGACCTATATTTAAGTATTATTTTAATTGTAAAAACATTAATTGATATGTATATATATATATATATATATATATATATATATATATAAATGTTATTTTCAACTCAATTTGCTTTTCTTGATTTTATAATCATTTTATGACTTATACTGGGCTATCTACCACAAGGCCAAATTCCGTTAACCTGCAACAATATACAACTACCCTTCTCTAGAACGGACTCCCACTACAACTAGAAAAATAATAGATAAGCAGCCCGCTATAGTACAATTCAGTTCTTGTTCGCTCATTTACATTTGTTTAGTTTATACTGCTTGACCAAGGGATTGAACTCACAACTACTAAGTAACAAAATTCACAAACCAACACTTTTAACCAGTAGACCATTCTTCTGTTGACATGAGCAGTGGAAAGAGAACATTTTATCCCTGTTAATTAAATAAAGGGTTCAGTTTAGAATTACCTGCATGTTACCCAGTTCAAGGTTACAACAGCCGAAACATAGTGGAAACAACAAAATGAGGACAACAGTTCAAATATAAATAATGTAAATAATGGCAACTCCTCATCCCAGAAATTCATACAAAAAAGAAAAAAACTGGTAGATATTTTCTCTGAATGAATAAATATATAAGTTTTAATGCAGAAGAGAAAATCAAACAAGGCACCAGTTACCAGCCAGCCACAGAGAGACTAAAAGTCCAAGTGAAAATTCACCTGTAGTTTAAAAGCCAAGAAAGAAAAGAATTGTAAGAAATTTTCACAAACATAACTGTGTGAGGTTAAAGGGACTTTACTAACATTACTATATGTCCAAGAGACACTCATGAGTGAAGTATTACTATATGTCCAATATAGTAATGTTAATAAATGTGTGTTGTTGTAAAATAACGGTCTGGCCCACCCAAGAAAGGCTGATACAAGCTGTGTTGTTTCCGGTCGGTGAAAAGTAACGGATGTCACTTTGACCCTATTTCCGGCAGATGCGGAAATAACTCAGAGGCAAACAGACAGGTGACTCTGAGAATTACGTAGGCGTTGCGTGGGCGTCGCGTGATCAAGGCAAAGCCGGAAGAAACAAGTCCCGGTTTTGGAAGATATATAAAGACCGCGAAAACATGGATTCACCAGTCAGAAGAAGTGAGAGCAGAAGTAGCAGCAGAACCACAGAACACGAAGGAAGGCAGTTCACAGCTGCCCCCAATAGCATGCTGCTATTGCGGGGTACGCACCCGTCAACCCTTGGAAGCGCGCTCTCACTCTCTGTTCACTAGGCTACACGGTTCATCATCATTAATAAAGATATCACTTGATATATTTTTATATACAGACGTGTTTGTTGTTTATTGATATACAACATTGTGATGCAGTGGATATTAGATCAGAACGAGAAATTGGAGAGTAATGTTCAAATTCCAGTTGAATTCGTTGCATTCACTTTCGAACAAATACTCTTGGAAAGGGTATAAATCTGTCTCTTCTTGTAGCAGATTATGTTCTTTAGCCTTGGTTGGCAACCAGTCTACTGCAGAAAGCAATGGCAACCTACTGCGAGAAAATCTTCTGCCTAGTCAGTCGTGTCTCATTTGAGACATGATCATCAAAGCGTGTATCATGTATGACATTTATCTGACTGATATGTCCAAGAGACACTCATGATATAAGTAGATCTTTTCATTTTGTTCTTTTCATTTTTGTTGCACAAAGATTTTACTTTTTCAAATATTTTTGACAATATTCTTGTCCTGTATTCTTTTTACGCCATTTTCAAAATCTTTATGTTTTACAAGTTGTAATTGTTTTTTAATTGTAACCCTTCATATCTGAAATTGTTTTCCTGGCTTAATAGGCTCACAAAAGGGAATTTTTGTATTTGTAAGTTTTTCATAATTTACAAATATGTTTTTTTCTTTTAAAATTCAATATAGTGGTCGTTCTTTTTTTGGTAAATTTGTGCCTATTACTATTCCTGTTCAACTAAGTTTTTGTGCCTGGTACAAAAACTTGGATCTGAGAGGATGTAACAATATTTAGTGGAATGGAAGTAATTAATTTTATTAATTATAATTGGAAAATTTTTAAACAGAAGAAATTACTATTATAGATTAGAAGGAAATATACTGAGAAGAATTTTTTTTAATTCTCCGAATATGAGCAAAAGTAAAAAAGACAAAAGGCAACAAGTTTTGTTCTCTTTGTTGTTATTCTAAACCTGAAAAGGAAAGAATGAAAGAAAAGAGAAATAAAGTTGTTTTTTATTTCTGAGGTTAGATAAAACACAGAACAATAGACATTGATAATTTGATTAAAAATGTAAAAACAATCCAGATGCCCTAGACAAAGGTTGAAACTGGGAATTAAAAGAATCAAGCCCACCCACCAAGGTGACAAGTGAAATAAAGGAATTGTTTGGCTAGCATGAATTAAGAAAAAGAAATTGATAACAGAAATGTCTTTCTGTCATCAAGGAAAGCTCTAAAAATGTCTGTGACCAAAAATACAGATATTGGAAACACAGATGAAGGAATTCTTTTCTAGGTGACAATGTAAAGAAAGACCACCTGTGGCCTGTCTGTTTGTTTCAGGCGAAAAGGGAAAGTTTAGTCATACAGGCTTTTCTGACAAGTTCAAAAGGTTAATAGTGATTAATTAAAAAAAATCCAAAATTATTTCATGAGAAAGAAAATTCGTCTCTAACCTCAGCATTCTATTGGTTGCCGAGATGAGGGGTTAGATACTCAGTGTCTGTCAGCCCCACACCATGGCATAGGCATAAATACAGAGTCCTGATGGACCGAAGTCAGTTGGAGTTCAAGTTCGAGCTCCCGGCCCAGGGACGTAATGACAGAGAGATAATTGCCACACAGTTGGGTGCCAACCATAGAGAAGCCTATCGCCAATCGATTAACCAGAGTTAAAGACAAACAAGAAGTGATTTTGCAGATAAAGTTTTAAAAATTGCCAGCTGAACAGAATTAAAGACAGATAGTGATCCAGCCCGGAACAAGAAATCCACCTTGATTCCGATTCCAAAGACAAACCGCTCCAACCTACCCATAACCCAGCACTTTGGCAATTTCTGCAACATTCCGGAGAGAAAGAACCAAAGTCGACTAAACTTGCTGCAAACTTAGAACTCCCTTCAGAGCAAAGTGATGTGGCTAGCCAGATTTCTTGATTATTACTTAGGAGGATACTTCGATTTACTTAAGAGACTTCCGTTCCGCTACCAGCTTGATAGGAGCAGGGATTGGGAAATATCCGAATGACTATTATACTAATGTGAATTATTTTCTGTATATAAAGACTTTCTTTTATAACAATTCAGATGTCGGTTCATTTATTTTTGGTGCCATATTTCTTTCTTTTCATTATTCAATTGTGTGCACGCTTTCCAGTTCGGTTTGGCTTGGCAGAGTTGACAGCTAGTGGAAAACTCATGTGACTGCCTTGTGATCAATCAACACAACATGGGATGTGAGCAGAGTCAACCTATGACCAACTATCTGGATCGAAACTGATAATGACCGACCCAGCTAAGTGTCATAGGAAATTTTTGTGCAAAATTTGTATTTGTAAGTTTTTCATAATTGTAAAATATCTTTTTCCTTTTAAAATTCAATGCAGTGGCTGTCCTGTTTTTGGCAAATTTGTACCTATGTTCACTGAAGTTTTTGTGCCTATGCTCAAATAAGTTTTGTGTGCCTGGTACAAGAACTTGGATTTGACAGGAATAAAATTTTCTCATCAGCATTAAAATTTCTTCAGTGTTTTGGTTGAGAGGAAAGCATAGCTTTTGTTCTATCCTGAACTGAGATGGGAGACAGAAACTGGTCCCAGGAATTACCTAGACTCAACCTCTCTCAATGCAATGAAGAAGGTGCTACTGCAAGGTTGAAATCCTTGGAACAAGTGAAACCAATGCTTTTATCCACTAGATCAGTGTGTCGTTGATACAAGCAGTAGAGCAAGAAAGTTTTACCCCTGCAGATTAAATAAAGGGTTCAGTTCAGAATTCCTTGTAACTTACAAGTGACAACAACAACAAAGATGAGGACAACAGTCTGAATATAAATAATGATAACTCCTCATCCAAGAAATTCAAACAAAAAAACTTGGTTGATATTTTCTCCAAATAGATAAACATATAATTTTTACTGTAGCTTCATGAACATATTTTTATGGCTTGAAAAAATATGAATTTTTAACATTAAGTCTTAATGCAAATTGTAAAAATATTTTTATGTCATACATAAAATTTTAATATAATTTCAAAAATTTTATTGCAGGTTCTTGGGTTGCCTTAGGAGAATTAAACAAAAAATAATTTAAAAAAATATATTTACTAATAAAATTTCATGATTTCCTTTTATACTGAAATGATGTATTTAAAAAAAATGAATTTTTGCAATTTTATTTGTCCTGACATGGCATTTTGCTTTTAGTCACTTTTGCACCTCCCAAATGTAACTTTCCAGTGCCTTTTTTAAAAATAATTTCATGTTAATTGTTCTGATTAACTTTCTTCTATGGTATCTACACTTTATCAATTTAAATGCAGTACTAGAATAATAGCAAGGTCTTATCATTTTACTGTTAAAATATCAAAATGTAACTGCAAAGTCTCTGCTAATAATTTCTCTATCAAACTTTTCGCTTGTAGAAATCTCTTCAGGTTTCTCACTTTGCAGCCAACTTTGATTTTTAAAAATTTAAATGCAATGTTAATCATTATTTTCTGTCCTAATTCCTCTTCTTTTCTTTTTTCTCCACTTAATAGGAATTTTGTTTTTATTATATTCTCTAACACTCAGTAAACCATTACATCTTAGTGGCATTAATGCTTTGCTTGGGGTGTTATATATTACGCTGCTGGACCTGGACAAACAAGGAAGAACACATATATATATATATATAAAAAATATAATCTTATAACATTATTCTTCATTGTTCATGTTTGCATGGAGCAGGAGAACAGATGGAGAGATATCACACATACAAAGGAGCTGTCTGGATTCGTTAGCCAGTAGGAGTTCTCTGTCTTCAACCAAAAAATATTTAGACTTTATATAGTCTTAAAAATCCCACACATTTTAGCTTTTTCAGGTTGTTGCTTTGTTGATGTCATCTACAGCTGGATATGTCTGTCAACCACCCTTGTTCTTGGCTGAGTTTTATCTATGGGTGGATGTATCTGTCAATCATATCCTTGGTGGTCATCACCTTTTAAGCTGCTTTTCGTTTGTATTTTTTCTTTTGGTGTTGCACTTGCTGACAACATCCATGGCCGGATATATCTGTCAATCATATTTGTTCTTTGTTAACCACATTCACAGTCGAATGTAGCAGTCAATTACCTGACATTCAAGGTAATATATTACAAAATTAATGATCAAAAAAGTCGCTTTTAGTTACCAAAAACTTATAAATTTTTAAATATCTTGAAAAAAGATTAACTGCTCCTGTTAACTAAAATCTATTTATTATATCTATAGCTTCTCATTCACTCTTAGTATTATCGGAATCTACATGGTGCCCAGTAAAAATGTGATAAATTCAGAAAGATTGGAGACAACTTTTGAAAACTGGTGATGAGTGATGTTACTGAAAAAGTAAGGAAGAATTTCTGCACATTTTGTTAATTCTCACCGCAGATGTTCTTTTTCGAAAAGCATGATAACTTGATGCTCAAAATCAATGAGTTGTTTAGCCATACAAGAAAGGCAGAATGAAAGATGAAAGTTCCCTGCAAATAACCTATCAATGATGAGTCACAAAATCAAGCAGCAATTAATCCATCATAAAAGAACCAATCAGCTTTAGATAATTACATGACAGTGGTGTGGAGCAACTATCTCCCATCGACCGGGTCCCCGGGTGGCGGATCGGGGAATGAGCTTCAGATATTGGAGGTTAGCTGCGAATATTCAATAAGCAGTCCCGGACCAACTAGCAGGCTACTCTGAGGGTGTGTGTTGGGTATACCCTGGTCAGAAATGCATACAGATACCTGTTGTAAGAGGTAGTTTCAGGCAAGTGTTTGGCGCCTTGTAACCAAACTGACTCAAACCCCGGTTGAGCGGGGTCTGTTGACCTTGGTTGGTGACTCACAGTGCCGAGCATGAATACATAGCATTTGGACGCTAGTGGAGATGACAACTCTGCAGATCTAAAGGTGTAAACCTCGATAAACTATCCTGCTATTTCCTGAGGTAGCAGTAGTTCATGTGTCACCTAACGTAAGAGTGGTAGCGGTTCAGAGAACAGCATGGTTGTGCGGATGACCATCTACTTGACAACGGACAAGCACATCACTCCAGTTAGCTGAGAACTATGGCGAGATGGTGACTCGACAAATACCCGTCCCTTTGGAGGGGTTGGCGTTAGGAAGGGCATCCAGCCATGAAAATTTGCCTCAATTTCATATGTTATGTCAAATCCAGATATAGTTAGTAATAATGGGGCTGGAACTAATAGTGACGGTGTCATTCGTGGTAGGGTGGGCCATTCTGTTGTGGGTCCTATCAGACCGTTAATGAACATCAGATCTGGACGGCATGGCAGAACTTCTAACCCTCGGACATGGGGAAAAAGGGAAGTAAAACTGAACAGAAGAGTCAAATGATTATTCAAGGTCATGAATATTCAAAAAATTTATTCAAGATCAATTATCCCTGAAAAAATAAATCAGTGATAATAATTTTTTTTTTTACTGCACATACTGGATGCCTATCAGAGAGAAATAAAATTAATTCTTAACCAATAAAAATGAGCATGAAGTCTTCGAGAAAGTTCTTTTGAGCCTGTCCCCCTCAAAACACAGAAAATATAAAAGCTGAACAATGGACAGACAATTGCCAAGTCTTTTCAACTATCTGTTAGAAGTGTCAGCACTCAACCCAAGAAAGCATTCTTCCATAAACCAAGTGCAGGACACAACACCAAAACCACACAATGCTGGATATCTTTCTGTAGAAAAATATAAGTTAACAAATTTGTTCATTTACTTTGCTAAAATGTTTGTTTTAAAGTGTTTTGTTCCAGGCTTCACTTGTTAAAAATAAAAGAAGTAGGTGATTTAAAACCTGAATTTAAAATAATTATACAATTTATTTAAATTCTGTAAAGAGTAAAAAGGCAATTTGCAGCCTTGTGATGATGAAAACTCCCAGAATTTTGTATTCCAGTTTATTGTCAAGTTCTTTGTAATTATGATGTCGAAACAGAGTTAATATCTTCTTAATATATAATTTTACATCCATTTTTACAAAGAAACTACCTTTAATCAGATGTGCATATCCTCTAATATATAGAGTTTTTCATTCATTCTTAGTATTCAGTCAGTTAAGTGCCATACGTGAAACACACTTAGGCAATCATGTCTGGAAAGATACATGACTGACTGGGCTGAAGATTATCCCACAGTAGGTTGCCATTGCTTTCTGCGGTAGACTGGTTGCCAGCCAAGGCTATAAAACCCAATCTGTCCTGTTATTATCCTTTTCTCTTTTCTTCATATGGCTTTGGATACTGAACATCTGTTTTTTCATTAAGTAACCTTTTCACCTCTCAACTGGCCCTTAGGGTTTTTACTGTTTTATCAACCAGCTGTCAACACCTAAATTAGACACTGTCCCCTGGCATACATCTGGGTTGTTTTCATAATTTTCAATCTCTGAGAAAGAATTATGTTGCTCTGTATGTTTTTTAACCCTTTTCATGAGAAATATTTTAGTACATTTTTAACTTATATTAAAAAATTAAAAAAAATTATGAATTACCAGCAACCAAATAGTGTCAAAAGAAAATGAAAACAAAAGAAAGACAGATGTGTTTAATCAATGTTTCAGTAAAATGGAAAAAAAAATGACAATTTCAAATCTTTTCATTTGTACCCACTTCTTAATCACCAGCTTTCATAATTGCAATATTTCCTTAAAGTCAGTAAACTCAAATATTTGAAGATTTAAAGGATAATTTCTACTGATTTTTATTGTCATAGAACTTGCCATGAGCTTATTAAGTAATTAAATGAAGAAATAAGATTAATCAGAAAATTCAAATAAGGTCCCATGAAAATTTAAGAGGTCTTTCTAGTTTATTCATAAATGATTAAACTTTATATTGAACCTTTTTGTTAATGTTTTATTTAAATATTTTATTCAGGTCAGATATACATTCATTTGTGGCAATAAGTACCAATGAATTTTGGAAGTTTCAAGTTTCACATTTTTATAAAGCAAAATCATCAAATGTTGTATTTCATGAAAAAATTATTTAATACCGACTATGAACACACTGAAGAAAAAGAAGTGACGAAAACTCAAAAATCATTTTTTGTGGAGTGTTACTGATATGTAATTTTTGATAAAATATAATGGATATGCCTTGTTTTCACTGGGAAAAATATCTCTAATATATATTTGTTTACAAAACATTGACACATTAATAAGATTATAAAAGTCTGTCAGATCCTTTTCATGGTTGATAAATTTTATACAAGATAAAAGTTGTTTCACTTTTTTTTGTTTTGCACCTGTCAGAAAAATATTTCCATAAAATTTGTAATCAAATAAATTATTTTTTTAATTTATAGTGTACATTCTAAATTGTATTGAAGAGTTACAATTGTTTAACATCTATCAACAAGTAAGAATGCAATCTGCTGAGGAAAATGTATTTTTTACAAAAAAGTATGTAATGTTTTGACAAAATATTATCAATATCAAATTAATTATTTCTCTTTGAAACAGAGCAGAAACTGGATTTTCAATATAAAATTTTTCTTTTTTTTAACTATATAAATTTATTACACTACAATCTATTCATGAGGTTTTTTGTTCAGTGTACCAATGTCCAAAGAGTCTGAGCTCCAGGACCATGGATTAGTTTTAAAGCATTCATCACACCCGAGCAATGCCAGGCTATACTGCTAGTACCTCATAAATAATGAATTATTCTGTTTTGATTGTGTAAAAAATGTGTGCTATTTGGCTTCAGTGACAAAATGAATGAAAGACAGATAGAAGTATTTAACAGCTGTTTCAATAAAATGAAAAAATGCCAGTTTCAGATCTTTTCATTTGTATCCACTTCTTAAAATAAATATTAGCATTTATAATTATGATTGTTATTGCAATATTTAGTTAAAAGTTGCTAAGCTCAAATATTCAAAGATGTGATAAGCCAATTTATACTGATATTTTATTGTCATAGAACTTGCCATGAGTTTATTAAGTAATTAAATGAAGAAATAAGATTGATCAGAAAATTCAAATAGGCTTCCATGAAAATTTAAGAGGTCTTTCTAGTTTATTCATAAATGAATAAACTTTACATTGAATTTTTTGTTAATGTTTTCTTTAAATACTTTATACAGGTCAGCTGCACATTCACTTGTGGCTAATCTGTGCTAATTTTATCATCAAATATAGCATTTTGTGAAAAAAAATTATTTAATACTAACTATGAATACATTGAAGAAAAAGAAGTGACGAAAACTCAAAAATTATTTTTTGTTGAGTGCCGCTAAAATGTAATCTTAATGAAATATAATGTAAAATTTTTCTTTCCACAGGAAAACTATTTCTAATGTATATTTTTCTGCAAAAGTGACACATAGAGTAATATTTTTAAATTCTGTCAGATCTTTATCATTGCTGATAAATTTATAGTAAATAAAGGAAGCTTTTAAAAAAATGCAAACTTTGATGTATAAACATTTTTAAATAATTAATTTTGTTTTATTTTATACTTCTCAGAAAATACTTCCACAAAATTTTGTAATTAAATGAATTATTTTTTGATTTATAATACATATTTTGAATCATATTGAAAAGTAACAATTGTTTAACATATATCAACAAGTGAGAACACACTCTGCTGGTGAAAATGTATTTTTTGCAAAAAAGCAAGTAATATTTTGACAAAATTTTATTATTACTCAAAATTATTGTTTTTCTTCAAAGAAAATGTCTGGGTCACATATTGGATTTTTAATATAAAAGATCTTGAACTATCTAAGTTTATTACACCACAATCCATTCATAAGGTCTTTTGTTCAGTGTGTGTTTGCATGTGCACTTTTAACATCGAATTTCGTGGAAATGCTGACTTACACAACTTACAAGAAAATGGTTTCTCTCCTGTATGTAACCTCATATGAGTTTTTAAATTGGAATGCTGTGAAAACGCTGATCCACACACTTCACAAGAAAATGGTTTCTCTCCTGTATGTACATGCATATGACTTTTTAAGTGTGAACTCTTGGAAAATGCTGATCCACACACTTGACACAAAAATGGTTTCTCTCCTGTATGGACTTTCATGTGGGTTTTTAAACTGCAGTTATCTGAAAACCTTGAAGAACAAATTGTACAAGAAAATGGTTTCTCACCTGTATGTTTTCTCATATGACTTTTTAAACTAGAAGTTTCTGAAAATGCTGATCTGCACACTTGACAAGAATATGGTTTCTCCCCTGTATGTATTCGCATATGTGATTTTAAATTTGAATTCTGTGAAAATGCTAATCCACAAACTTGACAAGCAAATGGTTTCTCACCTGTATGTATTCGCATGTGTACTTTTAAATATGCAGTATACCCAAATGATGAACCACACACTTGACATGAAAATGGCTTCTCTCCTGTGTGTATTTTCATGTGTTTTTGTAAAATGTAATTTTGTGAAAATGATGTTCCACACACTTGACAAGAAAATGGTTTCTCCCCCGTATGCAGTCTAATGTGTTCTTTTAATCTGGAGTTCCTGGAGAATCCTGATCCACAAACATGACAAGAAAATGGTTTCTCTCCTGTATGCATTCTCATATGATACTTTAATTTGCAATTATGCGAAAATGCTAATCCACAAACTTGACAAGCAAATGGTTTCTCTCCTGTATGTATTATCATATGTTTTTTCAAACTGGAATACTGTGAAAATGCTGATGTGCACACATAACAGGAAAATTGTTTTTCTTTTGTATGAATACTCATGTTATCTTTTAACATGGACTTTTTTGAAAATAATGATCCACACACTTGATAAGAATATGTTTTCTCATCTGCATGTACTTGCATGTGACTTTTCAAAGGAGAAATAATTGAATATTTATACCATATATTTTTATTCCTTCTGTGCTATTTGTAATCACATGCAGAATTTCAAATTTCAATGATATGAAAATGCTCTTTTCCTTCAGTGTGGATTTTGAAATTTGAATGCTATCTGAATGCTGTTCCACTTTACAAGAATATATTTTATATCTGTACACTTTTTAAAATTAAACTCTTTAAAAAGTTTATCTGTACACTCGATAAGAGTTGTATCACTCTCCAGTGTGTTGCTTAAATGAGTGTTTAGAATGTGAATTTAAGAAAAATGTTAGACAACAACCTTGGCAAAAAATAAGAGTGTCACCTTTTTATGCTTTTTACCATTTTCATATGAATGCTATTAAGCTATATTTCTTCTTTAGTCAAAAATTGCAGGTGTCTGTTCAGATTTGAAAATTGTCATCCGCCTTTATAAGTGATATCTGTGAACAAAGAAAATGTTTTATTAAAAAACTGAAAACTCATGTATTGTTTTCAAAATATATTTACAATGATTCAGTTGGGCTTCAATGAACTGCAACATGCTATTCATGTTCCTGGCCTACAGAAAATGTTAAACTTTTGTTATATATGTTCGTTTTGTTTTGCTTAAGTTTATCAAAAGAAAAGCGCATTACTTTATTGATAAAAATATGATCAATTTGTTTACATGCAAACATTTAGCAAAAAACGAAACAAAAAATGTTTTTAACTCCACAAAATGATTAGTTTTTCTTTTACTTTATTCTACTTTCTTTGTTCCTTTCTTTTCAACAATCAACATATTGAAATCTAAATATAGAAATTCAGTGAATTGACAAAAATTATAACAAAACTGACTTGGCATTTTGGCTTCAGTCACTTTCCTACTGTTATAATATAGATTCCCTGTACTGTTTCTACAAATATTTTCATGGTGTTCTGATTAGTTTTACAAATTAAGCACAGCATTAGATTGGCAAATAAGACATAATTTTTTATTTTTGAAATGGCTAAATATAAGAGTAACTTTGAGGCTAATAGATTATTCTGTTCCTCTCTACACATGTTGAATTTTCTTCTGCCCTCTTGCTTTTCATTTCACTTTGATCTTCAAAAATTTAATGCAATGGCAATTATTATAGCTTGTCTAATGA
Source organism: Ascarosepion bandense (assembly GCA_037127315.1). Lineage (NCBI taxonomy): Eukaryota > Metazoa > Mollusca > Cephalopoda > Sepiida > Sepiidae > Ascarosepion > Ascarosepion bandense. Next base: position 728,537 of record JBBBDQ010001586.1, on the reverse strand, counting down.
AGGAAATTAATTCATTGAAACGTCAAAAACAGCAAAGGGAAGAAAAGCATAATAATTGAAATATTATCAGTACTAATAAGAACAAGATAAAGTGACCAGTTTGAATAAATGTAGTCATAATTTTCTTTATGGGAAATGGACACAGAAATAAAATAAAAAACTTGTTTCATTGGTTAGGATGCATTTCATTGAAACCTCAAAATAGGCAATAGATTTAGTGTTTGGATAAAAATTTATGTAAATAGGGAAATGTCAAATTTTGTTGGTGGCAATAACAAATGAGTGGTTTAGGATCTGAGGTATTGGCATTTTCATCACAAATGATTTCTCAATATTGTATTTCAAACCAGCTGCTAAATTTCTTGCAAACATTCCTCCTTCAGTGCAAGAATAAATATGATGAATTAAAACAATCTATTTTGCCAGCCTATAAAATGATGAAAATTGAAACGTTGAACTATCTTATGAAGATAACTACAATCGCAAGATGCCTTTCACTTTATAAAGAAATATAATCAGTAGCAGACTATACATGTGTCACTGAAGAAACACTACATAAATTTCTATAATTACCTACTATAGTGCCAAAGCCCTACTCAACCAAACTAGCATGTAAGAAAATGTCTTCATTAAATCAAAATTTGTAAAAAAATTTTTAAAAGAAATTGAGTGAGAAAAGCATGTTGTTTCTATTGCTATCACTATAATAATGAATATAATCAGCAATTTTTATGGTTTTCAAAATCTACTTTTAGATTTTTAGTAAAATTCAAACATGAAACTGGATTTATACATTCTCATTTTTCTTGAGAATTGATAATGAAAGTATTAAATACTATTTTATTAGATTTTTAAAATTATTATTTGCAATACTAATTTTATATTTACAAATATATAAAAATATGTGAACTAATTTCTATGCAATATTTATCAGTTATTAGAAATTCTGCACATATATACACATTGAAAAACATATTGAAATTCTTTTAAAAATATTTGGGCTCATCAAATTCTAATAAACTTCATAATGTATAATTAGTAAATACAGTTTTTCTTCATAACAATATTTCCTAAGAATTACACTATTTGAACTGAATGTTAAAAGATTTAAAAACTTTATAAATTATTCAACTTAAAACTAATCTTGCGAAAAAGAATTTTTTCTTTAGATGATACTGTGGGGTTTGATACATTGACACACACACACACACACACACACATACACACACATACATGGTGATTCAGCGTTCACGTGACAACTGAGTTTCCCGCCTAAACGCATGCTAATAAAAGCGGGAAACATCACGTGGTACGCTAGTTAGGATTTAGTCCCGGGGCGAGAGTAGACATGTCTCCCTAACTCACACAAACACATGCGCACTAATTGCGGGTAGCAATTAGTGGCGCAAATTTTATTTATTTTTCTTCTCACCGACATTAACACTATGCACATTAACTTTCATTCAAACTGAACTTTGAATCTTAACAATGGTACAAACCTTTCTTTCAGCTAGAGAAAAAAAACTTCATACATCTTATTTTGTTTCTACGAACAGACGAAGAGGAATGACTCTTTCCTTTTCACTTTCTTATGCATGCACTCTCAACCCCATGTAACCTTTGTCAATATATTGTTTTTCTGGTTACTTTCGCCTTACTCGTTCTTTCTTATTGTCTGTTTTATTTCACCACCCATGTTACGTCGAGTCGACTCGCAAACATAAATTAGTAAGTGGACCCTTCGTCCACTACAATACTGTCTATAAAATGTAATTAGGTACTTCCACCTTTTTTGTGATATCTAAATTTTAAAATTAATTTTTATAAATGAAAAAGCATTCATGAAGCTTTCATTTCAGCTTTAATAAAAAGCAAAAAGATAAAATTTATTATTTTTGGTTAGCAAAACACTTTGAAGTGTATTTTTTAAATAAATATTTTATTGATTGGAATCAAGTTTTTTATTGTTTTTTTCTGAAATAGCTGATTAGCGCCATTTGTAGTTGCTGTAATTTTCTTTATTGAAAAGTCTTTCAAAAATAAGATGTACTCTTCTGAAACTTTGTATGAGGAATATTAGCTGATTTAAAGTATAATTAATCTGATTTGAAACAAATGATATTGACTTTAAGTCACAAAAAAATTGATTTTAAAAACAAATAATAGCTGTGATTTACACATTTTTTTACAACTGACAAGCACTTCTATGGTGTTGACATGTTTATTTCTGTTTCATGAAGACTTTATCTATAAAAACCTAATTTAAGAAAATGACAAGTGAATGCTTGTTGATATAATTTTCAAGTACTCATTAATTATAAAAATGTTGAAAGTAGTCCCCGTGTAGCAGCCACAGATCTATTTCCTTTAGCGAATCAGTGCCCCCGACGGGAGATTCGGTCACTCACTGACCAATCAACGGGTGGAGCGCATTGATTCCTCTCTAGAACTATTTTTCCTAGTCCATTTTGGTAGAACGGACGAAAGGCACAGAGCCATGAGCCAGCGGGAGTAACGGACGTCTCTCTCACATCGCTGCCACTGATTCCCCTTGGAATACTTTCGCTGAAGACGCTGCTGCTAGCTTCACCATGGACACTTACATACTATCAATCTTGTACGTTTACTATATAATAAACCATTCTTTGTTGTTGTTTTAAAAGGAAGTTTCGTCATTCATTTGTGTGCCTAAAAAATATAGTGTTGGGGAAATTAAGCATTTCCCATAACCCTATACCCGTAATCTCATTTTATGAATGCTGACTTGAAATTTATTATAGTCATCAATCTTATTTTCTGATAATGTTGTGTATGGTAACCTATACTTTCAAAATGAGCACTTTTTATACACAAGAAAAAAATTAAAAATTATTTTAAAAATCTTAGAATGTGATACTTTTTATTAAGCTTTTCAAGTTTTTTTTTTTACGAAGTCTTGTAATTAACTGCAGAATGACGGACTGCTTATGTGCACTAATTTTTGTTGATTTTTCTTCATTTACTGATACTTCCGGCAATGTACTTCCGGTAATGAAAGCACTGCGCTACTGTATTTTTACGCTTATTGCTCTCAAAACCGGAAGTTTTAGTAAAGGACGACATTCGACCAAAATTCAAAACAAAATTTCTGCCTACGTAGAACGTTATTCTGCAGTCAATTACATGCCTTGGTGAGAGTTACGGGAGAGAAAAAGTGCGAGATATAGTTCGTTTTTTTATGGACATTTACATTAAAAAAAAAAAGGCAAGTTTCTTCAATAACTAATTGTTGATTTGAGTTTACTTTAAGTTTTTAGTTTAGCATATACATTTGTAAAGAAATAAAGCTATTTTGGATAAATTTGAAGGGGGAAAAGCCATCGGTACCTAAAACGAAAATTTAACGAAGTCGTTTGTGAATTAGTACTGAAAATTTCATTAAAATCCGACAATTATTAAATTTTTGCAAGGATTTTCAAATGTGTCTACGGCTGTTATCCACTGACACGAAAAAAAGAGATATTTAATCCAATTGTTGAATGTTCTAAAGAAGTAATAATAATTAAATATTCAAAAAGTAAATTTATCCATCTTATTATTAATAACAAAGATTTTGACGATAAAACTTTTTTCATTACATTTTAAAATTTAGTATGTTTACATCACGGTAAGCTGATTTTTTAAAACGATTCCGTGGAAGAAATTAATTTCGCTATTTCCATTTTTTTAGATGTTTATTAAAAATAAAAGATGAATAAAAAAACGAATAAATTAAATTTCCAAAAAAATTAATCAGTTTTTCAAAACAGGATTACTTATTTATTTGTTGATAATTTTAAAATTCAAGAGAGGATAAATGTTTTCGTATAAAACCGACTTTGACTTTGTTGATTTGCAATGCAATTCATTAAAAGAAAAACGTCTATTAATTTGTGAAAAAAAGAAATTAGGAGAACGTTCAACTTACTTGTTTTTTTCGTCTGATTTCTTTTCCTTGAAAGAAAAATATACTTTTAAAAAAGGAAAAATAATGTATTTATTTTAGACGAATGTCAACCGTCTGTCAATCGAAAACAAAATGTTTACCAAGGGAGGTAATTACCATATGATTTTCCGTTGACTTTGGTTTGTTTCGTAGTATAGCAACTTATGGGTCATTTAAATGCTGAAATGTAATTTTCTTGAGATCATTAGTAGTTTCTTTTACTAAAATATATTGTCTATATTTCTGACATGTGGTAGTATTTTTCAGACTATATCGTCCTCGTCTTTGTCGCCACTTGTACGCTCCGGCACTCTGCTAGGAATTTTGAACCGAACCTATTATCACTGGGTTATATCATTCTCCATACACGAAGCATCTTTTGGTAGTCCTGAGTTATCTCCCTCTAATCGGACTCTCTAAGTTACTTGTTTACCACTGCTGTAGCCTGGTATTTGAATTCACAACTAACTAACGTCTAAGAACAATAATAACAATGGTTATTGAACATTAGGTTTAAGGACAATAACAACTTATAAACCTTATGTTCAGTATCAATTTTTAACAGAATTTGTAATTGCCATTGCCACATGAAACGTGCGTGAGAGAACTGACAACCTGCGGGTGTAAAATGTTTTATTTCCTTTACAGTAATTGTGCAGCTGTGAAAACTGCAGTTCAGACAAACAAATAACATGAGTACATGGAGGAAGATTATACACAAGCATAGATAACTGCAAAATTCGAAGAGATAAGAAAATAAAACAATGAAAATTTACATAAATAGTTATAACAAAAAACAAGGGAACTTATAAAGTGTTTAAATCAGCAAGAATCGTTTGAATCACCAAAGCAATACATTTTTACAAATTAAGGAATGGTCTAAAAGCGATAAAAACTTTAGAAGAATTAAATTCCATTAACTATAAAATTTGTCTAGGGTTTGCTGATATATATATATATATATATATATATATATATATATATATTTTACAAATAAAATTGGGAATTACCTCCCTTGATTTTCACGTTTTGTTCGCTTGGTCTTCTTAGTTCAAGAACGTTCATTTTTTTTTTAAGTTCTATACATTCTATCTATTCTTGTTTATTTAGTGTGTCATTTATTCGATGGTTTTATCTTCATTTAGGCAAACTTTTATACTTGTTTGAATTTCTTACAGCAAGAATTATTATTGTACAATTTGCTTAAACTAGTTTCTTCATCTTGGTTGTTATAATCACGACATTTTAACTGTTGTACTTAAACACCTGATGACATTACTGAACATTTTCTAGAAGTGTTTGGTAAATGAATTTACACCCTGTCTGAAGTAATAAAGTAAACGTCGTATCCTTGAGAAAGATTCAGTCACGAATAGTGCACACAAGTTGTAAACTACCAAATATGGATGTTGTAGAGCAAATTGGATTATTCTGTACAAGAGTGTCACTGGGAGATGAATCTACTGCAATATACACTACCATATACACTCTTTGCTAATCAGTAGCTATGACTCTCACATAACAGATGGACTCATCCTTCCTACTCTACCAGAAGTGTAGCAGGATATTCCACTACAACAGTAAATCATATAAACTTCAAATGTGACATTTCAAACAATTTAGATATCAAAACAAAGCCTGTGTTAAAATATTAAGTAGTATCAATGGTTTGCTGATGTTATTGAAGGTATTTGATGTATTCTGAAAAATTGCCGTTGGAAGTTATTAGGCAAAACCAAATAATCACAATTTATTTCAGTAAAAAATATAATTAAAATAATCAAAAATTGATATCCTTAATGCTTAATTCTCTTGTTGCATCATGGGAAAATAGAGATAAGTGTCTGACAGTTCTAAATTCATTTCTTGGTTCTAACTTCATTTCTTACACTTGTCTGAATTTTTTATAGTAAGAATTATTATTTTACAATTTATTCAAACTGGTCTCTTCATTTTGTTATACTTACAACTTATTAACTGTTGTGCTTGCTTCCCTGATGATATTACAGGACATTTCTTAAAAGTATTTGGTAAGTATATTTAGTTCATATATTAAGTTCAATCACCAAATCAGCCAATGAATTCCTGTTACAATAATTAATCATTTCAACCAAAGAAAGGTAATGAAGTCATGAAAACACAAAAGGTTACTGAGTGTGAAAGAATAATAAAAAAATCATTATTAAGGAGAGATAACAAAAAACAGGAATTAGGAAGACAAAATATAATTGCCATTGCATTAAAATTTTGAAGATCAAAGGCCAGAATGAGGCCAGAAGAGAATTCTACATTTGAAGAGAGGAACAAAATAATCTATTAGCATCAAAGTTACTCTTATATCTAGCCATTTCAAAAATAAAAAATTATGTCTTATTTGCCAATCTAATGCTGTGCTTAAATTTGTAAAGCTAATCAGAACACCATGAAAATATTTGCAGAAACAGTACAGGAAAGCTATATTATAACAGTAGGAAAGTGACTGATGCCAAAATGCCAAGTCAGTTTTGTTATAATTTTTGTCAATTCACTGAATTTCTATATTTAGAATTCAATATGTTGATTGTTGAAAAGAAAGGAACAAAGAAAGTAGAATAAAGTAAAAGAAAAACTAATCATTTTGTGGAGTTAAAAACATTTTTTGTTTCTTTTTTTGCTAAATGTTTGCATGTAAACAAATTGATCATATTTTTATCAATAAAGTAATGCGCTTTTCTTTTGATAAACTTAAGCAAAACAAAACGAACATATATAACAAAAGTTTAACATTTTCTGTAGGCCAGGAACATGAATAGCATGTTGCAGTTCATTGAAGCCCAACTGAATCATTGTAAATATATTTTGAAAACAATACATGAGTTTTCAGTTTTTTAATAAAACATTTTCTTTGTTCACAGATATCACTTATAAAGGAGGATGACAATTTTCAAATCTGAACAGACACCTGCAATTTTTGACTAAAGAAGAAATATAGCTTAATAGCATTCATATGAAAATGGTAAATAGCATAAAAAGTTGACAATCTTATTTCTTGCCAAGGTTGTTGTCTAATATTTTTATTAAGTTCACATTGCAAACACTCATTTAAGTAACATACTGGAGATTGATACAACTCTTATCGAGTGTACAGATAAACTTTTTAAAGAGTTTAATTTTAAAAAGTGTGCAGATATTTTTGCAAAAAATGCATTTTCACCAGCAAAGTGTGTTCTCACTTGTTGATAGATGTTAAACAATTGTAACTTTTCAATATGATTCAAAATATAGATTATAAATCAAAAAATAATTTATTTAATTACAGAATTTTGTGGAAATATTTTCGGAGAAGTATAAACAAAACAAAATTAATTATTTAAAAATGTTTATACATCAAAGTTTGCATTTTTTTAAAAGCATCTTTTATTTAATATAAATTTATCAGCAATGATAAAGATCTGACAGAATTTAAAAATATTACTCTATGTGTCACTCTTGCAGAAAAATATATGTTAGAAATAGTTTTCCTGTGGAAAGAAAAATTTTACATTATATTTCATTAAGATTACATTTTAGCGACACTCAACAAAAAATAATTTTTGAGTTTTTGTCACTTCTTTTTCTTCAATGTATTCATAGTTGGTATTAAATAATTTTTTTCATGAAATGCTATATTTCATTATAAAATTAGTACAGATTAGCCACAAGTGAATGTGCAGCTGACTTGAATAAAGTATTTAAAGAAAACATTAACAAGAAATTCAATTTCAAGTTTATTCATTTATGAATAAACTAGAAAGACCTCTTAAATTTTCATGGAAGCCTATTTGAATTTTCTGATCAATCTTATTTTTTCATTTAATTACTTAATAAGCTCATGGCAAGTTCTATAACAATAAGATATCAGTAGAAATTGGCTTATCACATCTTTGAATATTTGAGCTTAGCAACTTTAACTAAATATTGCAATTACAATCATAATTATGAATGCTAATATTTATTTTAAGTTTAAAAATGGCTTTTTCTTCATTTTGGTTTTATAATTTTATTTTATTCTAATAATTCAGTATATTTAAATATATCTATCAGCCTGAATATTTGAGAAGTCTTGTTAAGAATATATGCATCCTCTAGCAGGAAAACCATCATTAGATTTGATGTGTCCTCAACTGCATAGAACCTCCCGATCAGACAAAGTTCATATAGTACCTTTGAACATATATCTGTCCTGATTTTTTAAATATACATATCTGCACTGTTTCATATCCTAATATATTTATTTGACTATTCAGGCCAGTAGACGTAAATAAATATACTGTTTAATAATAAGAGAGCATATACTCATTTATGAATATACATTAAAAATGTTTAAACAAAATTAAAAATATGTAGGATTCAATCAATTTCATAATGGACTTCATAAAATTTTGTTATATATATGTGTGTGTCTGTGCATGCGCATACTCTATGACTGGCCAACGTCAGTGTCCATGTGAATATGACATTCCCATACAACTGAGTTGTACTAGTACCTAGTTTATATACTTTGAAGTTCATCTTGCAGGAATTCTGTCAATTTAGTCCTTAAGCTGTTTTAGCAAAAATGTAAGTACTCAAATAATATTTGAGTACTGGATGATGCATTTATTATCCATGCTAACTAAACAGGCATAAGTCACAGAGTCCAGATGTCAGCTGGATGGTCAGAGAATAGCATTTTTTGAATTCACAACTCAAGGGCACATGGCCCAGTAGAGAAAAGCTTTGGTTGAATCCAGTGACTTTACCCAAAGGGTTGTTAAATTGATGCAAAATGTACAGGCAAAAGTTGATTTAAAGAAATGGGGTTTAAATTTCGGTTTGAACCATCAGACAGTAATTCAGTCAGAAATTAAATAAAAATTAATTTCAGCCACCCTTCACTTAACAACTTACTTGTTTGGCAATTCCTCAGACTTACAAACAGCTATAAAATCTCTTGAATTAAAAAAAAAGTAAATAAAAGAATTTTAAAATACAACCAGTTAGTATTGTACATTTTACAAAGCACTGATCATGGAATTTTTATTTTTCTTCAAAATTAATCAAAATAAATAAAGTGAAGAAGATTAATTTTACTTGCACTGTATTTACAGTATGCAAATGTAAATAATGTACAAATGAGAAAAACTGATTTTCAAATTTGTTTCTTAGGTGTATTTATTATACTCTATAAATATTTAGAAATATTACAAGTTGTATAAAAGTGACATTAAAGACATCTGAAACTGCTTGATACAAACACAATACACATGTTGTATGCAGGAGTGGTGAAATTGTCTTTATAATATCCTACACCCAGGAATACAGGGCCCTCTACTCTACTACATCTCAATTTTCATAAGGTAGTCATTTGAAATACAAATTTTATTGTAACCTAATTATGTAAAATAATGGATCATATACAATACAGGTGAACAGTTCAACTAAAGAAATTGAAAATAAATACAAAGTATCTAAATACAGATCATTCCATCTTAAATCAATGTTTTGTAGTAATTTTCAATACCATCTTGATATTTTCTTGTTAAAAAGTTGATTAATCTTAATTGATTCAACATGAAAAAATAGTGAATTTTATAGTGATTTTTTTAGACTTAGCATAAAGAAAACAAATTCAAAGATTTAGCCAAAAAAGTGACCTCAGAATGTCAAAATTTACCAAAAATTTCATTCTTTAATAGTTGTGCTTAGTTTAATTTGTAATTTATGTAAATATAGGCAGAAAAAAGCAAATGTTGATAAGATAGTGAGGGTCACAAAGCACTGCCCAGGGACCTCCAATCAAGATTGACCCCCCACACTCTACCCACCAGGATGGTCAGGAGTCACTCTGGCCCTGGTAGTATGCCTGAAATACTTGGCCAAGTACAATTTTTAACTTACCAATCAACTTGTTTAGCAATGTGTTTAGTGGTATGGAACACAGCTGTTAAATTATTTGTATTAACAACAGTTAAACAGATAACGAATAAGTTGGGGTGAGTACATTAGTACATAAGTTTAAGCAGTAATGACCTGTTTGCTTTTTTTTCCGATAGAGTGGCAGAGTTTCTGTCTCTCGCTCTCTCTCATACTTTTACTTTTTTTATCTTCCTTCACCCGTTTCTTTTCTTCTGACATGACCCAGACGGTAATTTGTACAATTTGGTCAATGGCAGGTCGTGCCATGTGAAAGGAATGAGAGGAAATCAGCCAATTATTGTCACTCCCACCAAATTCAAATAAGCAGTGTGTGAGCACCGGAAAACTATAAAAGGAGTTGTTCAACACATGTAAAACTGTAGAAGAATAAATCCTTAAAATAGACAGACATGTGTGCGCCCTGAAAAAAGACTTTCATTAAAATGCGAAGAAGAAAGACAGACTTGCTAATTATTCACCAAGTTACAACACAATCAGAAAACACAAAAATATCTGATAAACAAATGTAAGTCATAAACATTCGATTCTTTTACCACACAAACATAAATACAATGAGAAACATTAATCTTCTCAGTCAATCAGTTAAGTGCCATACGTGATACATGCTTTAGGCAATCATGTCTCAAAAGAGAAATGACTGACTGAGCAGAAGATTATCCCGCAGTAGGTTGCCATTGCTTTCTGCGGGAGACTGGTTGCCAGCCAAGGCTATAGAACCCAATTTGTCCTATTATTTAACTCATAACTGGAGGGAAGAGACAGATTAACACACTTTCCAAGGGTATTTGTGCATAAGTGAATGCAAGAAATTATACTGGAATTCAAACTCAGCTCCCCGATTTGTCATTCCAAGTCAATATCCACCGCATCACAATGCACATCCAAAAAAGTTAGTGAGGTGCCAGACATGATACACAGTTTGGGCGATCATGTCTTGAAAGAGACATGATTAACTAGGCAGAAGTTTATCCTACAGTAGTTTAACTTTGCTTTCTGCATTATTTAATCCCTAACTGGAGGGAAGAGACACATCAATACCTTTCTCAAGGGTATTTGTGCACATGTAAATGCAAGGAATTCAACTAAAATTCAAACTTGACTCTCCAATTTGTCAATCTGATAAGAGTTATTTGAACTCTGCTCTGTAAGAAACAATGGTTAAAATGTGGTATGCTGATTTTAATCATGAACATACAGACACAAATGATGCTGAACATTCAGGTCACACAAAATCAGCAGGTGTCCTGGAAAACACAAAAAATCAGAAGGCAGTGTATTCACTATTTTACATGAAAATTTGTCAATGAGAAAGCTGTGTTCAAAGTGGGTGCCACATTTGTTTCAACGCAACAAGAAGTTTTTACATAAATATGTGACAATATGGATTCACCATTTCACTCTGAAGTCAAATTAGCAGGCAGCAGAGTGGACAGCAGCAGGGAAAGCCATCTAAAGTGACCAAAGACTGAATTAGTAAGGTTTTGGTCTTCGTATTTTGGAATGCGTAATGTATTTTGTTCATCAATTACCATGAGAAAGGAAGACCCATTAACAGCAAAAATTATATAGCATTATTGGTGCATTTCAAGGAGGAAATCGTCAAAAAACAGCCACGAATGAAGAAAAAGTGCTCTTTCACTAAGACAATGCACCGTGTCACAATGATGGCAAAACTACATGAATTGCCCTTTGAATTGCATCTGCATCCAGCCTATTCTCCAGATTTGGTCCCAAGCAACTACTGGCTGTTTGCAGACCTCAAAAGAATGCACCAGAGAAAGAGATTTGGCTCCAATAAAGAAGTGGTATTAGAAACTGAAGTGTATTTTGAGGCTAAAAACAAATCATTCTATAAAAAGCATTGAATTGTTAGAGAAGCATTGGAATCAGTGTATCACTAGAAGAAGACTATGTTGATGAATAAAATCGAATTTTGCCTAAAAGTTGTTTTATTAATTGGGCCTTGGATTTATTGAGTGATGTGTTAGACATTTGTTAATTCCAGTGACTTGTCCCAAAGAGTTGTGAGTTCAATAACATTGATGAACAAATAACTTAAAGAGTTAAGTTAAAGGGATATAACTACATGGCTTTCAGAAGTGGCATTATACATAGAATGAGAATGAGATACTCCAGTGATTGAAATAAAGAGTTTTGTTCAATATTTCCAGCACCCGAAGAAGACCAGATAATACAACAGTCGAAACATCGTAAATATGGCAATAAAGATGAGGATAACATTCCGAACAATGTAAATACTACATCATCTCACAAGTATAGACAAATAATGAATAAGCGGAATTTAGCAAGTTGTGTTTGGAAGTTGATGCTTCTTCTATTAGTAAAGGTGCAGTACTGCAGCAGAAGATTGATGACCACTGGAAACCAATTTCCTTATTTTCCAAGAAACTAACTTCTACGGAATCCAGGAACAGCACATTTGGACGTGAACTCCTTGCAGCGTATTCAGCCATCCGTTATTTTCGACATTTGTTGGAAGGGTGGCCTTTCTACTTACTGACGGACCATAAGTCCTTGTTGGGGGGCCTTTCAGTCAAATTCGAACAAATATTCCCTACGTGAAACCAGACATTTGGATTATCTGCTACAATTCACCTCGGATAGCCCTGTCATCAAGGGAGCCAATAACATACCTGCAGACACCATGTCTCATGGCATCAATGCTTTTGTGCTTGACCTGTGCTTGGAATATCAACCATTCGTAGAAGCCCAGGAAAAGGATCAGCAACTACAGCATCTTCTATGAGTGAACCACACATCCTTGACATTATTGAAGATGCATGTTCCAAACACAGAATTGGAACGTGACACCAGCACCGGACGATTGTGCCCTTTCATGCCTGAGTCAATGCCGAAGACATTATTTTTCTCCATGCACAATTTGTCTCACCCAGGAGCTAATGCCTTAATATGGCTAATTACTGACAGATTTGATTGGCCATGCATGAAAACTGACATTCGGCAATGGTCGAAGACATGTGTGCAGTGTCAGAGGGCCAAAGTGGGGAGACATACCCACTCACCACCTGGACCTTTCCATCACCTGACAAGAGATTTGCACATGTGCTCATGGACATCACGGAAACATTCCCCTCATGTGAGGGTCAGACATCTTCTCCCGTTGGTGTGAGGCTCTTCCCATGTTGGACATTACAGTACATACCACAGCAAAGACATTTGTGTCAGGACGGGTGTTTCGTTTTGGAGTCCTTGCTGTAATTACTACAGACAGAGGGTGGCAATTTGAGTCAGACCTATTCAACCAGCTGATGAGGATCTTAGGGAGTAAGAGAATTAAAACCACCGCTTACCATCCTGAGGCAAATGGCTTAGTGAAACGATTTTATCGTACACTCAAGTCAGCCTTAAGGGCCACAATGAATCAGGCAAATTGGCTGGAGCATTTACCATTGGTTCTTCTGGGACTTTGCACCACAGTTAAAGATGATCTGAAATGTTCATCTGCTGAGATAGTGTGCAGCACTACACTCAGACTCCCAGGACAGTTTTTTCTGCAACCCCCACAAAAAGTTTTAAATATGACCTCATTCGTCGATCGGCTTACTGCAAGAATTGCAAACTTAGCATATAAGTCTTCTGCACAGGTTCAAAGGCCAATATATGTGCCTAAACTCCTGCAGACATGCACAGATGTTTTTGTGCGGGACTTGGCTATGTCCCATACATTGCAGCCATCCTACAGAAGACCTTTTAAAGTCCTCGAAAGACACTTGAAATATTTTATGGTGAGCATTAACAATGCAACACAAAACATTTCTATAGACAGGTAGCCTGTCTTTTTAGACACTACCTGGCTTGAAATGTGACCAGATCTGGTCGTCATGTTAGATTTATTGAAATAGTAAATTTTTCCTAGTTTTGGACAGAAATAATATTTTTGGAGGATGTTCTCTACTTCTAAAGAAACTCTTATTGTTTTATGTTATAGCAAGAATATTTTTTCATTCATTTTTTTTGACTGATATTCATGTGTAGTTTATGATTTATTCCATTTTAGTAGTACTTCCAGTGCAGGTTAATGAACCTGTCTAAGGAGGGAGTACTTGTAGGGAGACAATAGTTGTTTTCCCTTAAGGAGAACAACAGTTGTCTTCCCTTTTGAGGAACTCTTTTTTATCTGGGTTCAGTTTCCTTCCCAGTTAGAATGGGATAGCCACAAAGACAAATTGCTGGCGTAATGGTATGTCGTTTCTTATCTAGTCTTGCTAAACACATTCTCGTTCATTTGGACAACATGAACATTCTTGTGTTGGGACATACTTAAACATTCTTAATGTATTGTACTTGTTTGTGTTTTATTAAATGCCTATTGTTATTGCCATGTAACTTGTACTTTTTTCTACACGTGCTACAGCAGCGTGTTAACATTTATATTGTTTATATTAGTATCGTGCTACTGAAAATATTGCCGGTTCGCAACCCAATAATAATAATAAGTAAACTTTTGATCACTACACATGTAGAACACTGCAGATTCTTCTTTATATTTTAACATTATCTTCAAATTCTGTAATCGATGTTTGAGCGCGTTACAAAATATCTAGAAAAGAAGTTAGATTGTCAGTTGTGCCAGATACATTTTCAGTAGTAAAATTCAGAGAATTTATATTTTAAGATAGGCTCCAAGAAAAACCTGTTTGAAATAAGAGGTGACCAGTTTCGATTGGTTCAAATATTTTATTTTAGTACCAAATTTGGATAGCAATGTTAGATGTATTTTGACATTCCTTAAAAACAGTTTTCACAGTTTGAGTGTGGAACAGTAAAGCATTTATATCGTCTCACTGTATTTCTTTCAGCATATTGCACAAAATACAATGTAGACTTTTGATCAATACACATGTATTAAGAATTCAAAGATAACAGATCAATTTGATTGAATTTTTTATTGTTTAATAAAATATGTACTAAATGTTGCAAAAGGGCAATTCATGTAGTTTTGCCATTGTTGTGACACAGTGCATTGTCTTGGTGAAAGATCACTTTTTCTTCTTCATTTGTGGCTGTTTTTTGACGATTTCCTCCTTGAAATTCACCAATAATGTTATATCATTTTTGCTGTTAATGGTTCTTCCTTTGTCAAGGTAATTGATGAACAAAATACATTACGCATTCCAAAATACGAAGACCAAAACCTTACTAATTCTGTCTTTGGTCACTTTAGATGGCTTTCACCTGCTGCTGTCCACTTAGCTGCTTGCCAATTTGACTTTGGAGTGAAATGGTGGATCCATATTTTATCCATTGTCACATATTTATGCAAAAACTTGTTGTTGCCTTGAAACAAATGCAGCACACACTATGAACACAGCTTTCTCATTGACAAATTTTCATGTAAAATAGTGAATACACTGCCTTCTGATATGTTCAACTCCTCTGCTATTTCACGCAACTTCAATTTATGATTGGCCAAAATAAGTTTGTGAATTTTTTTGTGTTTTCAGGACAACTGCTGATTTTGAGTGACCTGAGTGTTCAGCATCATTTGAGTCTGTACATCCACGTTTAAAGCCAGCATACCACATCTTAACCATTGTTTCCGATGGAGCAGAGTTCAAATAACACTTATCAAGCCATTGCTTTGCTTGAACAGTATTTTTTCCCATTAGAAAGCAATGCTTAATCAAGTCACAAAAGGTTAGTACTTCATAAAAATCATATGAAATTTTTATTAGTGATGCCATCTATAGGTTAGGCCCGGGACTTATTGAGTGATATGTTATATCTACAGGGTCATGTGCCCTTGAGGACACAAGTGACATCACACATGGAATGAGAATGATAGACCCCAGTAATTGAAATAGAATACTCAGTTCAAAACTTTTAGCACCTGAAGAAGGCCAGAGTGTATAATTGCCAAAACATCGGAAATATGGCAATAAAGATGAGGACAATGATCACCAAAGCATATGTCATGTATGGTACTTAACACACTGATTAGAGTAATTATTTTTAATTTTGTTTAAACATCATATTTAATGTATATTCATAAATGAGTACATGCTCTTTTATTATTAAACAGTATATTTATTTACATCAACTGGCCTGAATAGTCAAATAAATATATTAGGATATGAAACAGTGCAGATATGTGTATTTAAAAAATCAGGACAGATATATGTTCAAAAGTACTATATGAACTTTGTCTGATCGGGAAGTTCTATGCAGTTGAGGACATATCAAATCTAATGATGGTTTTCCCTAGAGGTTGCAGATTCAAACCCTGCTAGAGGATGCATATTTTCTTAACAAGATTTCTCAAATATTCAGGCTGATAGATATATTTAAATATACTGAATTATTAGAGTTGGTTACTGGAATAAAATAAAATTATAAAACCAAAATGAAGAAAAAGCCATTTTTAAACTTAATTATTGATAAATGATAAAATAAATCATTATAGATGTAGAAAGCTCATCAGAACAATCAACATAGAAATATTTATAGAAAGGGCAGAGGGAAGCCATGCTGCAGTGGTAAGAAAGTGACTGAAGCTGAGGTCAGGTTTCAAATTATTTGAAAAACAAAAAATTATAAATTCATAATATCTAAATGATTGTTATGGTGGTGATTTTTAAAAACATGTGAATGAGCTCTGTTATAATTATTTAAAAACAAATAATATATTTTATTCTCCAATATGTGTTTGGAAATGTGAATTTAGTATAAATGTTAGTGCACAAGGTTGGTGAAAAATAAATGGTTAAATTTTTGTGCTCTTGACCATTTTAATATAAATTAAGACAAAATTAGATCTACATGTCTGAAAATGTCCTTTTCTTCCTCAGTTGAAAATTGCATGTATCTGTTGAAATTTACAAATTTTTTTTTTAGTAAATATCCTTGAAGAAAATACTTTATTAAAGAAAACAGAAAATTGATATAATGTTACTCATATTCACGACACAAAGAAAAAAGTCAGTATCTTATTATAATTATGCTTTTTTTTCCTATTATTACTTTGTGTGAATGTTACACCCTGTTAACACCTTATATACAATAGACTTTTCTGTTTGATCACATGGAAAGAGAGGAAAAGACACTACTTGGTTTCAGTGAAAAAAAGGAAAGAAGAAAGTAAAGAGAATTGAAAAGAGCGAATCGAACTAATCTGACAAAAACAGATACTACAAGATGAACTTAGCCAAAAGGCCACAATACAATGGCAAACCATAATTAAAGTGTCATTTTTAAGATGTATAGTATGAAATTATAGAAACCAAGTATATTGCCAGAAATTCAGTTACCATAAATAAATTTTGTTCTAGGCTTCACATGTTAAAAGTAATAGTAGTAAGTGATTTAAAATAATTATACAATTTATTTAAACTCTGCAAAATTGCCAACTGAATTATTTTTAAATTATTAATAGAAATGTCTGTAAAGCAGGGATTTAGTGAGCAAGAAAAAAAGAAGATAGAAGTGTTTAACATCTCTTGCCAATACCTCATAAATAATGAATTATTCTGTTTTGATTGTGTAAAAAAATGTGTGCTATTTGGCTTCAGTGACAAAATGAATGAAAGACAGATAGAAGTGTTTAACAGCTGTTTCAATAAAATGAAAAAAATGCCAGTTTCAAATCATTTGTATCCACTTCTTAAAATAAATATCAGCATTCATAATTATGATTATTGCAATATTTAATTAAAGTTGCTAAGCTCAAATATTCAAAGATGTGATAAGCCAATTTCTACTGATATCTTATTGCTATAGAACTTGCCATGAGTTTATTAAGTAATTAAATGAAAAAATAAGATTGATCAGAAAATTCAAATAGGCTTCCATGAAAATTTAAGAGGTCTTTCTAGTTTATTCATAAATGAATAAACTTTACATTGAATTTTTTGTTAATGTTTTCTTTAAATACTTTATTCAAGTCAGCTGCACATTCACTTGTGGCTAATCTGTACTAATTTTATAATGAAATATAGCATTTCATGAAAAAAATTATTTAATACCAACTGTGAATACATTGAAGGAAAAGAAGTGATGAAAACTCAAAAATTATTTTTTGTTGAGTGTCGCTAAAATGTAATCTTAATGAAATATAATGTAAAATTTTTCTTTCCACAGGAAAACTATTTCTAACGTATATTTTTCTGCAAAAGTGACACAGAGTAATATTTTTAAATTCTGTCAGATCTTTATCATTGCTGATAAATTTATATTAAATAAAAGATGCTTTTAAAAAAATGCAAACTTTGATGTATAAACATTTTTAAATAATTAATTTTGTTTTATTTTATACTTCTCCGAAAATATTTCCACAAAATTCTGTAATTAAATAAATTATTTTTTGATTTATAATACATATTTTGAATCGTATTGAAGAGTTACAAGTGTTTAACATCTATCAACAAATGAGAACACACTCTGCTGGTGAAAATGCATTTTTTGCAAAAAAGCAAGTAATATTTTGACAAAATTTTATTATTACTCAAAATTATTGTTTTTCTTTGAAGAAAATGTCCTGGTGACATATTAGACTTTTAATATAAAAGATCTTGAACTATCTAAGTTTATTACACCACAATCCATTCATAAGGTCTTTTGTTCAGTGTGTGTTTGCATGTGCACTTTTAACATCGAATTTCGTGGAAATGCTGACTTACACAACTTACAAGAAAATGGTTTCTCTCCTGTATGTAACCTCATATGAGTTTTTAAATTGGAATGCTGTGAAAATGCTGATCCACACACTTCACAAGAAAATGGTTTCTCTCCTGTATGTATACGCATATGACTTTTTAAGTGTGCACTCTGGGAAAATGCTGATCCACACACTTGACACAAAAATGGTTTATCTCCTGTATGGACTTTCATGTGGGTTTTTAAACTGCAGTTATCTGAAAACCCTGAAGAACAAATAGTACAAGAAAATGGTTTCTCACCTGTATGTTTTCTCATATGATTTTTTAAACTAGAAGTCTCTGAAAATGCTGATCTGCACACTTGACAAGAATATGGTTTCTCCCCTGTATGTATTCGCATATGTGATTTTAAATTTGAATTCTGTGTAAATGCTAATCCACAAACTTGACAAGCAAATGGTTTCTCACCTGTATGTATTCGCATGTGTACTTTTAAATATGAAGCATGCACAAATGATGATCCACACACTTGACATGAAAATGGCTTCTCTCCTGTGTGTATTTTCATATGTTTTTGTAAAATGTAATTTTGTGAAAATGATGTTCCACACACTTGACAAGAAAATGGTTTCTCCCCCGTATGCAGTCTAATGTGTTCTTTTAATCTGGAGTTCCTTGAGAATGCTGATCCACAAATATGACAAGAAAATGGTTTCTCTCCTGTATGCATTCTCATGTGATACTTTAATTTGCAATTATGCGAAAATGCTAATCCACAAACTTGACAAGCAAATGGTTTCTCTCCTGTATGTATTATCATATGTTTTTTCAATCTGGAGTACTGTGAAAATGCTGATGTGCACACATGACAGGAAAATTGTTTTTTTGTATGAATACTCATGTTGTCTTTTAACATGGACTTCTCTGAAAATAATGATCCACACACTTGATAAGAATATGTTTTCTCATCTGCATGTACTTGCATGTGACTTTTCAAAGGAGAAATAATTGAATATTTATACCATATATTTTTATTCCTTCTGTGCTATTTGTAATCACATGCAGAATTTCAAATTTCAATGATATGAAAATGCTCTTTTCCTTGAGTGTGGACTTTGAAATTTGAATGCTATCTGAATGCTGTTCCACTTTACAAGAATATATTTTATATCTGTACACTTTTTAAAATTAAACTCTTTAAAAAGTTTATCTGTACACTCGATAAGAGTTGTATCACTCTCCAGTGTGTTGCTTAAAATAGTGTTTAGAATGTGAATTTAAGAAAAATGTTAGACAACAACCTTGGCAAAAAATAAGAGTGTCACCTTTTTATGCTTTTTACCATTTTCATATGAATGCTATTAAGCTATATTTCTTCTTTAGTCAAAAATTGCAGGTGTCTGTTCAGATTTGAAAATTGTCATCCTCCTTTATAAGTGATATCTGTGAACAAAGAAAATGTTTTATTAAAAAACTGAAAACACATGTATTGTTTTCAAAATATATTTACAATGATTCAGTTGAGCTTCAATGAACTACAACATGCTATTCATGTTCCTGGCTTACAGAAAATGTTAAACTTTTGTTGTATATGTTCGTTTTGTTTTGCTTAAGTTTATTAAAAGAAAAGCGCATTACTTTATTGATAAAAATATGATCAATTTGTTTACATGCAAACATTTAGCAAAAAAAGAAACAAAAAATGTTTTTAACTCCACAAAATGATTAGTTTTTCTTTTACTTTATTCTACTTTCTTTGTTCCTTTCTTTTCAACAATCAACATATTGAATTCTAAATAGAGAAATTCAGTGAATTGACAAAAATTATAACAAAACTGACTTGGCATTTTGGCTTCAGTCACTTTCCTACTGTTATAATATAGATTCCCTGTACTGTTTCTACAAATATTTTCATGGTGTTCTGATTAGCTTTACAAATTTAAGCACAGCATTAGATTGGCAAATAAGACATAATTTTGTATTTTTGAAATGGCTAGATATAAGAGTAACTTTGATGCTAATAGATTATTTTGTTCCTCTCTTCAAATATAGAATTCTCTTCTGGCCTTTGATCTTCGAAATTTTAATGCAATGGCAATTATATTTTGTCTTCCTAATTCCTGTTTTTTGTTATCTCTCCTTAATAATGATTTTTTCATTATTCTTTCACACTCAGTAACCTTTAGTGTTTTCATGATTTCATTACCTTTCTTTGGTTGAAATGATTAATTTGGTTGAAAAATTAATTATTGTATCCAGATTTCATTGGCTGATTTGAACTTAATATATGAATAGATATGAACTAAATATACTTACCAAATACTTTTAAGAAATATCCTGTAATATCATCAGGGAAGCAAGCACAACAGTTAATAAGTTGTAAGTATAACAAAATGAAGAGACCAGTTTGAATAAATTGTAAAATAATAATTCTTACTATAAAAAATTCAGACAAGTGTAAGAAATGAATTTAGAACCAAGAAATGAATTTAGAACTGTCAGATGAACATCAAACACTTATCTCTTTTTTTCCCATGATGCAACAAGAGAATTAAGCATTAAGGATATCAATTTTTGATTATTTTAATTATATTTTTTACTGAAATAAATTGTGATTATTTGGTTTTGCCTAATAACTTCCAACGGCAATTTTTCAGAATACACCAAATACCTTCAATAACATCAGCAAACCATTGATACTACTTAATATTTTAACACAGGCTTTGTTTTGATATCTAAATTGTTTAAAATTTCACATTTGAAGTTTATATGATTTACTGTTGTAGTGGAATATCCTGCTACACTTCTGGTAGAGTAGGAAGGATGAGTCCATCTGTTATTAGCAAAGAGTGTATATGGTAGTGTATATTGCAGTAGATTCATCTCCCAGTGACACTCTTGTACAGAATAATCCAATTTGCTCTACAACATCCATATTTGGTAGTTTACAACTTGGGTGCACTATTTGTTACTGAATCTTTCTCAAGGATACAACATTTACTTTATTACTTCAGACAGGGTGTAAATTCATTTACCAAACATTTCTAGAAAATGTTCAGTAATGTCATCAGGTGTGTAAGTACAACAGTTAAAATGTCGTGATTATAACAACCAAGATGAAGAAACTAGTTTAAGCAAATTGTACAATAATAATTCTTGCTGTAAGAAATTCAAACAAGTATAAAAGTTTGCCTGAATGAAGATAAAACCATCGAATAAATGACACACTAAATAAACATTTATTACTATTATCTCATGATGCAATTAAGGGTACAAAGCTGATCATAGTGTGATTCTAATAACAGAAATGAAGTCACCAGTTCAAATAAATATGATCATAATTCCTCTTGTCAAAAACTGACAATGAAGTAAAAACACTTGTTTCATTGGTCAGGATGCATTTCATTGAAACCTCAAAATGAGCAATGTTTGTTGGTGGCTATAAGAAATGAATTTTTGTTTGTACAATGCACACTGTTTAACATCTGAGGTACTGGCATTTCCAGCTACAAAAGTTTTCTCAATATTATATTTCAAACCAGCTGCTGAATTTCTTGCATACATTCCTCCTTGAGTGCAAGAAAAAATACATTGAATGAAAATAAGCTATTTTGTTCACTTATAAAAAGATGAAAACTGAAATGTTGAACAAGCTTATAAAGATAACTACAATCACAGGATGCCTATCACTTTATTTATAAAGAAATATAATCAGCATCAGACCATACAGGTATCACTGAAAGATATACTGCAACATAAATTTCTATTGTAATATAACAATCTGGCCCCACCCGAGGAAGGCTGATGCAAGCGAGGGTGTTTCCGGTCGTTGAAAGGAACGGATGTCGTTTGACCTTATTTCCGGCAGCAGCGGAAATAACTACAGAGGCAAACAGAACAGGTGTCTCTGAGAATTACGTGGGCGTGCGTAGGCGATGCAAAACCGGAAGAAAAAGTCCCGGTTCTGGAAGATTATAAAAAGACCTCGGCACACGGATTCGCCAGTAGAGGAGCAACAGAGATCGGCCGGTGAAGAGAGACACAACAGATAAGACTACACTCCCGTCAACCCATTAGAAGCGCGCTCTCTCAATTCTCTGTTCCCTATTCTACACGGTTCATCGTCATTAATAAAAATATAACTTTATATTTTTATATATATGCGTGTTTGTTGTTTGTCGATATATAACAGACGCATAATTGGTGCCTAGTGACTTGCTGTTTTGAGACAACAAAACAGTTAGATGCGAGCTGGTTGCCACGGCGACGATTGAAATTCAATGAACTTAAAACTACCAGATAGAAAGAAAAAAGAAGACGAAAATAGAAGCAGCCGCACGACTATAGACATCAGCCAAGGTAGGTGACTCTTTGATTTGATAGTGTGTGTGTTCTGCTCTTGTTTATAATAAGTCTAGTTAGAAAAAAAAAAAAAATGGAACAGCATACTTTTGCCGATCTGACCCTAGAATTGAGAAATGTGGATTGTTCAGTGTCGAACACATTAAGGGTAGAACGGAGGGGGTGCAGGACTACATGCAGAGAGTAGTACGCCTAGCGGAGAGCGCATAGGTTGGGGTTGACGGGAGGAATAAAGTTGAGATATTTACCTATCTGTAAGTATAAAACATCTGAGTTAATGATTTATTTTTTTGTTAATATTTTACCATATATGTGAAGTGAGTTTACTGGTACGTTGCTTAATTAATCTTACTTTTATTGAGTAAGTGAAATGTAAAATCATGTAAAGGAAGTTTCTTCTACTCTTTAAAGTGGATAATTGGATTAACTTGTTGATAACAATGTTTTCTTTGGTTTGTGCAGTGTTAGGTTTTCTTTTTTTGGATTTCTTTTCAATGACTGTACACTACAAAATGATTTACATTTCTATGTTTGTGAATTATGCTTTTGTGCAGGTTCCCATCAATTCAACATCCTCTGTGAATTTTCATTTATGTGACTTGGGAAATATCTTTTGAAGATATATTAATTTCTGAAAACTTTATATTGACACGGATAGACCTGCAGATTCCACAGTTGATCGGAACAAAAAGAAAGAACAACTGAAAAGTCTTGTAGACTTATTGGCTGATATGCTATAGGATTGGGAAAGAAGCAGTGGGAGGATTAACGATAGTTTAAGTGAAATAGTTAGGAAGATACAAACGTGGAAAATTATTAATAGTATCTAAAGCATAAAGTAAATTATACGTCTCTGGTTCAGTGGTTTGGTCCCCAATTACGCAGAAATTTCCCAATTTTTCAGTGGACACCATGCTGGTAGAATTGCGCGACATGGAGGAGATTCCTATCCGCAAACTAGTAAATACCTTGGAACAGATAGATATGGAAAGATTTAGTGAAGGATATGAAGAACTCCCGAAGAAGTTGACGATAGGAGTCATTGCTGGCATAGTCGGCGTTATGATAATCCTTGGAATAATAGCTAGGAAGCGGATTTTTAAGTGCGAAAGAAACAACAGTGCTTCGGGAAAGGAAAGGGAGTTATCCGTTGTGAATAGTACTCCGGGGTCAACGGGTGTTCAACACTCAAATGTCTCTGCGTTAAACAGAGAGATGTCAACAAATCAGATATGCTTGGATTCGAATCCAGAGGAAGTAGTTCAAGGAATATAAAACATTGTACAAACTAAGGAACTACGAGTCACGGGTCCATTTTTTTAGACTAAATTAATATAGATGAAACCTCTAATCCTCCACTAGTAAATTGCATGCGGATTAACGTTGGAATCAGGGTAATTTTCTTCATTTTCTATTGAACATTTCTCGGTCAGACTATGAATGATATGTACTGCAGATAATGGCCATTTTTCTGTGTTCAAACATAGTATGTATGAAATTAAATTAAATTAAGTTACATGTGTAACAATAAACTCGAGCAGAAGCACGCATGGTGTTGGTCAAAGGTCATTTACTTGATGTCAGTTTAGAAACTGGGGCGCGGTTACCGCCTATGAGCATGTGGTCGTGCATCGAGGCGTCTACGCTTATGGACAGAGTCGAGAAAGAAAATGAACATTTTTAAGAACTTTGTCCAATTCTGTGAAAATGGATATTAAAAAAAAAAAAAAAACAAAAAAAAGAACAATGAAACAGCGAGCTGGTAGAAGAATTTTCACGATGGACACGAACATTGTTGGGTTGCCGATGTAGGCTCCCCTATATATTTTTTGTTGTTTTTTTTGTTTCGGCATGCACATGTTTTGTTGTTTTGGCGTGCACATGTTTTATACAATTGTCGGGCTTGTGTGGCATGGGGAGGAGTGTGAGGGTGTTGCGCTTAAAATGTTCTTAGGTGAACATTTTGGAAAATGGGAGGGTGAGGAATGTAATATAACAATCTGGCCCCACCCGAGGAAGGCTGATGCAAGCGAGGGTGTTTCCGGTCGTTGAAAGGAACGGATGTCGTTTGATCTTATTTCCGGCAGCAGCGGAAATAACTACAGAGGCAAACAGAACAGGTGTCTCTGAGAATTACGTGGGCGTGCGTGGGCGAGGCAAAACCGGAAGAAAAAGTCCCGGTTCTGGAAGATTATAAAAAGACCTCGGCACACGGATTCACCAGTAGAGGAGCAACAGAGATCGGCCGGTGAAGAGAGACACAACAGATAAGACTACACTCCCGTCAACCCATTAGAAGCGCGCTCTCTCAATTCTCTGTTCCCTATTCTACACGGTTCATCGTCATTAATAAAAATATAACTTTATATTTTTATATATATGCGTGTTTGTTGTTTGTCGATATATAACACTATAATAATTACCTACTGTAGCAACTAAGCCCTACTCAATTAGCCAAACAGGTGAGATAATATCTTTATTAAATCATAAATCTTCAACAAATTTTAAAATTTGTATCTGCCAAAGATATTGTGAGTGAAAAGCATGTTGTTTCTCTTGATATTTCTATCACAGTATAATAATAAATATAATCAGAAAATTTTATGGTTTTCAAAATCTACTTTCAGAATTTTAGTAAAATAAAAACATGAAACTGGATTTTTATATTCTCATTTTTGATAACAAAATAATTGGTAATTAAACACTATTTTATTACGTTTTTTAATTAGTACAAAATTAATTTCATATTTAGTAATATATAAAACTATATGACATAGTTTTATATATTTGTAAATATAAAATTAATCTTGTAAATAATAATTAAAAAATCTAATAAAATAGTATTTAATACCAATTACGAGAAATTCTGCAAATATATACACATACAAAAACTGAAATTCTTTTAAAAATATTTGAGCTCATCAGATTCTAATAAACTTATAAATATATAATTAGTAAATATAGGTTTTCTTCATAACAATATTTCCTGAGAGTTACACTATTGAACCTGAATTTTAAAATATTTAAAATGCTTACAAATAATTCAATGCAATAAATAATCTTGTAAATAGGAATTTTTCTTCAGACACTACTGCATTTAAAATATATCATTCATGTATTAAGGTATCTCAACCATTTTCACGATACGTAAAGTTTTAAAATAAATTTATAAATGAAAAAGCTTTCTTGAAGGTTTCATTTTAGTCTTAATTGAAGGCTAAGAGATTAAACTCATTATTTTCATTTAGAAAAATACTCTGTAGTGTCTTTTTTAAGTAGAAATTATATTGATTGGTATTGGCTTTTTAATTTTTATCTAAAATAGCTGATTAGCACCCATTTTAGCCATCATTTATCATAATGTAATTTTCTTTATACTTTCTGATTATCACCATTTATAGATGCTGTAATTTTCTCTATTAAAAGTCTTCCAAAAATAAAATATACTCATTTGAAACTTTGTTTGAGGAATATTAGCTGATTTTAAGTATAATCTGTCTAGAAACAAATGTTATTTACTTTAAGTGAAAAAACAACTGATTTTAGAATTAAACAGTTGCAGTGAGTTATGTATCTTTCTACAACTGACAAGCACTGATAAGGTGTTTACCTGTTTATTGCTGTCCTACAGAGACTTTATCTATTAAAACATAATTTTTTAAAATGACAAGTGAATGCTTTTTTATATAATTTGGTCTTTAGAAAATGAAGTGAGAATCGAGCAAGTGCCAAAAATAACATGTAGTTTGGCTGAAAAAAAAAAAGTGGTAGAGACAATAGTGGAAAACCTGTCACTTAAAAGTTTACATTTTCTGCCAAGCAAAGGTAATTTAAGATAGAGAGAACAAAGACCAGGACCTATTAAAGCTTGTAATGATATTTGTATTGTAAACCTTGTAATGATATTTGTATTGTAAACCTTGTAATGATATTTAAATTACTAAACCTGGCAGAGGTGTTGGTGTTGTTATTCTAAACAGATTTGACTATGTGAATAAGATAGAGAGAACAAAGACCAGGACCTATTAAAGCTTTAAAACCTTGTAATGATATTTAAATTACTAAACCTGGCAGAGGTGTTGGTGTTGTTATTCTAAACAGATTTGACTATGTGAATAAGATGAACCTTATTCTAAGAGATACTACAAAGTTTTGTTTGATTGGTCCGTCTTCAGCATATGACCGTACTGATAAATTTAAATTAAAACTTCAGAAACCGTTATTAGAAGTATATAAAAGCAGTCTCATCAGTAAAGATACCTACAATAAGATCAGGCCCACAGGTTCCCAAAGACCCAGACTGTATTGTTTGTGTAAAATTCACAAAAATAATGTGCCTTTACGTCCCATTTCATCTATGGTGGGATCAGCACAACATGCGTTGTCTGAATTGATTAAATCTGTTTCTCACTAATTCTCAACTTACTGTGTATCAGACTTTTTCACCTTTTCTATATTCATTAGAAAGTATCCCATTTCTTCTGATGACAAGATTATGGTTTCTTTTGATATTATAAGTCTGTACACTAATATTCCCTAACAGATATGTGCTGATGCTCTCTATAGAAGTTGCCTGCGTCCGCCTTCTATTCCAGAGCCTTTATTCTTAGAATTCTTGATGTTAGATGTCAGCCTAGGTAGATGGAGTTTCTATGGGTAGCCCCTTAGGTCCCTTTTTAGCTAACATTTTTGTTGGTTATCATGAGAGCCTTTTGTTTGAGAAGCATCAGAAATCGTACATTTATCAACGTTATGTTGATGATACTTTTTCTATGCTTAACAATCTGAAGGAGGCAACTCTTTTTTGTGAATCCTTAAATTCTTTACATCCATCTTTAGTTTTCACAATGGAGGAAGAGGTTAACAACTCTATTTCTTTTCTTGATGCTCTTCTGGAAAGGAAGAATGGTATTTTTATTACCAGTGTTTTTTTGTAAAAATAACTTTTCAGGTCTTTACACTAGTTGGAATTCTTTTGTCCCTCAGAATAGAAAAATGAATTTGATTAAAACTTTGGTACATTGGGCCTTATTAATTTGTTCATCATGCACACTCCAGCAAGAGTTGAACAGGATCCGTTGTATTCCTGTCAATAATGGTTTTACAACTTGTATTGTGGACCGTACAATGGAACGAAAAATAGATAACTTTAATATGCCCCCTAAATTTGGTCCTAGTCTGTGTCCAATTTATCTCAAATTACCTTGGCTTGGCAGAAAATGTAAACTTTTAAGCGACAGAGTTTCCACTATTGTCTCTGCCACATTTTTTCAGTCAAACTGTGTTATTTTTGGCACTTGTTTGATTCTCCCATTAATTTCTAAAGATCGTCAACTCTATCAGAATAAAAGTTTAGTTATTTATAAATTCAGGTGTCGGTATGAAGCTGAATACATAGGACAGATGAGTCTCAAGTTAGAGTCGAGAATAAGCCAATATGTCCAAACACCAGCAAAAAGTTGAAATCTGCACCCACCGACACCAAATTAGTTGAAACTTGGCACAAATATTCCCTTTCATGAGTTAGGAAAAAGCGCCAAATTATTTTGTGCTAGACCTTACCGTTCTGATTTTAGACAGGGTGTAAAATTTTCATATTTTACTTTTAAATTAAAACTATGAAATGTCACAGAATTTTAGCAATTTTTAAAAATTAAAAAAAAATACTTCCACATATTCAATATTTCTGAAATTTGGTAGGAAGGACAAATAAGGACTGCAGAATTCAAATATTTAATTATTTTAACCTTATACCTTATTATTATTATATTTGAAAAATAAAAAATGAAAACAATTCTTGTAAAAATTCATTACAAAAATTTTTCCTCAGATAATAATGTATTAATATAAATTATTTATCAAGATGTCCTTAATGTATATTATTTATAATAATTATAATTATATAAATTATTTAATTAAATAATGTCATAGTTTTATTGCATCTTTACTTTATTTTACTATTCACAGGAAATTTTCGGAAAGGACAAATTTTTGAAAAAGAAAAAAATAAGTAAAGAGTCCTGCATTTATAATTAAAATGAAGTTTGTGGACAGATGTAATTTCTACAAGTTAAATTTCATGAGATTAAGTTGGGTGGGAGCAGGTGTGTAACAGATGTCATTTTTTTTTTTTTACTCAGACTTTATGAAATAAAAATAATAGTTTTATAAATAGAAGAATTCATTTGTGAACAAGTCCTGAAAATTACATTAAAATCAGACAATTATTTCATTTTCGCAAGAATTTCTAATTTAATGTCTGTAAGCGCAAAAAAAGAGGTTAAAATTTACTGTGCTAAAATTAAAAATTAGTACATTTTTTATTTACTGACGCAGGAAACAAGCTATTTCATCAAAATTTTTAATGCTCTAGAAAGGAGTAAAAAAATTCATTAAACTTTTAAAAAATACTCTATGATACGTCCTATTAATAATAACATAAAAAAAAATTTTCATTAAATGTTTTCATCACGATAGGACTTTTTAGCGATTTCTTCACGGAGGAAATTAATTTCGCTGTTTGTTTTAGTTTAATGTTTATTAAAAATAAAAGATGAATAAAAAACTGAATAAATTAGATTTCTAAAAAAAGTAACCAGTTTTCAAAATATGATTATTCATCTATTTGTTGATAATTTTAAAATTCAACAGAGGATAAAATTTTACAAAAAGAACCAAAAAAAAAAACGACTTAGACTTTTTGTTGATTTGATGCGATTCATTAAAAACAAATTAGAGAAGTCTTTCTGCAAAATAAAACTTCTATTTGTAAACAAAGAAATTAGGAGAACATTCAACTTACTTATTTTTTTTCGTCTGAATTGTTTTCATTGCAAGAAAAGCTTCTAAAAAAAGGAAAACAATGTATTAAATTATAGACGAATGTTCTTTATTTTTATTAAAGACAAAATGTTTACCAAAGAGTGAAATCAAGGGAGGTAATTCCCACCGTTCACTTAACTTTGGTTATGGGTCATTTAAATGTAATTTTCTTGGAATCATTAGTAATTTATTTTACAAAAATATATCGCTGGTATTTTTTTTTTTAATTCGTTGCTGGTAATATTTCTATTTTTTACAAATTTTTTTTTTTTTTTACAAAAATATATTGCTGTTAAATTTTTTACCATGAAAACATAGTGCTTGTAATTTTATACTTTCGTAGTGTTTTGACTCCAGTTTGTGGGTTCACTTTTTTCCCATAATTGGGTACCAAACAGGTACTACCACCCCGAGTCAGTGTTGACCTAGAAATAACAGCAATTAGGTGGTTCTACAATCTTCAAAACCTCCTGACCTTGCTGCCGGATGTAGTTTATTGTTATATCCAGAACAATATCAACTTTTCATTATCACTCATGATAATACTTTTGTCATGTAGGAATAATTTTAAAAATATAATTTATAAATGTGGAACTGATAAAATTATTTGTTGTTTTTGCAGATATCAAAAATTGAAAAAGCATACGCACTGCAAAATTAGGATTCAATGTTAATGATATTGACCATCACTGTATATTTCACAC
The DNA here is from genome assembly GCA_037127315.1 of Ascarosepion bandense. Classification (NCBI taxonomy): domain Eukaryota; kingdom Metazoa; phylum Mollusca; class Cephalopoda; order Sepiida; family Sepiidae; genus Ascarosepion; species Ascarosepion bandense. Next base: position 698,112 of record JBBBDQ010001586.1, on the reverse strand, counting down.
TTTGTGTTTTTAAGATAAATCTATGTGTGCTTCCCCTGTTGGAATCTTTTCCACCAGAACCTGCTCTTACTACTAACTACAAGTAGAGATTTACAAAAACAAAAAACACGCTTTGAAAAATTTACATTATTTTTTAATCATTTCCTCTACAAGCAAGCAATAAAGACACTATTATACAATGTGTTACTGAGTGTTAGAGAATATAATGAAAAAAAATAACACTGTTAATGAGAGAGGACAATAAAAGAACAAAAATTAATAATGATTGACATTGCATTTAAATTTTTTAAGAACAAATTTGGCTGGGAAGCAAGAAACTGTAAGAGAGTTTTACAAGCAAGAAGTGTAAGAGAAAAAACTGTTAGCATAGAATTTATGGTTACATCTAGCCATTTCAAATGTAAAATGATAAAACCTTGCCTTCAATCTAGTACTGTGCTTCATAAAGTTTAGGTACCATAGAGGAAAGTTCATGAGAAAAATTACCATTAAAATATTTATAAAAAAGGCACAGAGAAGATACATTACTGTATGTGAGAATATGATTGAATCTGAGATGACATGTTAGGAACAATAACGTTGCGTCATCTTTTTGGGGTATTGTTTCCATTCCTTATATTATGACTGCCACTACATACATACAGCATTTTCATGATCCCTACCAAAAAAGGGGATGTTCCTTTTCCCAAGCATCAGGGAGTGAGTGGCTCATTTTTTCTTACAAGGTAATAAATTAGATATTTAATAACTCTCCTAGAATGTGATTATATATATATATATTGGGACCATGAATAAGTTCTTACTGTTTCTCAACTAATGGCATACCCAGAACTGCATGCATGCAGTTTCAGATCGTAACACATCTATAAACAAGTACTATGAGCAAGCTTGAAAATCAGTGCATGTCATTTCACTGAAATGTAAACTTTATTTTCATAGCGTTAATCATCTCAGATTTCATGCCAGGGGAAGTATATTTGCAGGAAATTTTACTGCGCAACTTTGTTCCATTGAAATTTGCAGCTGAAGCATATAGAGTTCTTGTTGGGACTTATGGTGACCATGCTCTGTCATAAATAACATGCAGAGATTGGTTTAGACACTTCAAAAATAATGGTCTTGATGTTGACGATAAAGACAGCTCTGGCACACAAAAGAAGTTTGATGAAGAAGTGGAAGCATTACTTCATCAAGACTCATGTCAGGCACAAGCTAGACTTGCAGAATCATTAGGAGTCAATCATACGATTTTGAAATGTTCGAAAGCATTAGGAATGATTCAGAATCAAGGACATTGGATGCTGAGAGATGTTAACCTGCTTCTTGTCACATGTTAACAGTTGCCTCAATAGCAGAAAACTTGCATATTTTTGCATATCTTGGCTGGCATTGAAAAGTGGATACATTATGATAACCCTAAATATAGAAGATCATGAGGTAAGCCCCACCATGCATCAAAATCAGTGGCAAAGTCAAATATCTATGGTTTGAAGCTTCTGCTCTGCATTTACTCAGATCATTTTTAATTTTTTAAAGTTTAATTTTATATGAGCTGCTCAAGCTGACCAAAACCATCCCATGAAATCACTATTGACTACAAGTAATGCATTTGAGCTAAGCAAGCAAGACAAAAATGGCCACTATATGAGCAGAGACGTGACAGAGTAATTTTGCAGCATGACAACACTAAACCACATGATGCAAAATTGGTGCAAATCTACTTGGAAATGTTTAAATGGGAAGTCCTACCCCACCCACCGTATTCATCATTAACATGTATGATTATGATTTGTTCCAATTGCTAGTACATGGCCTGGTTGAGCAGCACTTTCATTTTTATGAAGATGCTAAAGAAAGGGTTGACTTGTGGTTAGCCTCAAAAGAAGTGTCATTTTTCTTATGTGGAATTCCAATGCTACCAGAATTCCAATGCTGCCAGAAAGATGGAAAAAAAATAGTGAATAATGATGGACAATACTTTCAGTGACATGTTTCTTAATTTTTGTAAATAAACATTACTTTTCATAAAAAATCAGTGAGAACTTATTCAAAGTCTTAATATATATAAGTATCTCTCTCTCTCTTGATATATATATATATATACTTACAGCACCTTAAGGAGCACTCCCAAAAGAAGTATATTTTTCCATGAGTCAGAAAGCACATGGCTCTACTATATTTTTTCAAAAGGTGTCGGAGTGTAGCCAATGATGCACTCATTTGCCTTTCCTAAAATCAAAACATCCAAAGTTGTGAAATTTGAAGTCTTGTTTGTTTGAGAAAGAGACACTTTTGAAAATATTTTCTGGGAGAAACATCTTTTAAATTTTTTCTTTAGTTAATTCTGAAATAGTCTAAAACCTCATCATCATTTTTCTTCATCTGATCTTATGCAAAGCTAAAGATTAAATTTTGGGAGTAGACAAATTGTTTGTCTATATTTCTGAGATGAGGTAGTATTTACATTATTTACATTATTTGGACTATTGTCCTCATCTTTCTTAAGGACACATGGACCAGTGGATATAGACATTGGTTAGTTTCTGTGACTTGACCCAAAGAGTTGTGAGTTCAATACCAGGCTACAACGGTGGTGAACAAGTAACTTAGAAGATTAGAGGGAGATAACTCATGACTACAAAAAGAGGCGCTAAACAATGGATGAGAATGAAGGGTTCAGTTCAAAATTCCTAGCACCTGATGAAGGCTGGAGTGTACAATGGCCGAAACATCGTACAAATGACAACAAAGATGAGGACAAGACAATAGTTTGAATAATGTAGTGTAAATTGTTATAGTTTCAGAAAGCTTAAGCTTGTGGCAAAGTTTCTATCTGCCACAATGTGTGAGAGTCTGTATACCTCTCTGTGTCAGCTTATTATAGATGGTTTATAAATAATAAACGTTAGTATTCCTCCAGTTTCAATCCTTTGAATTTTTTTTGGGTCACCTAAAACAAGTGGTTTATGCAGCAGATATTAATAATGCAGAGATGCGTCACTGTATGGTTTAGGAGGGAGGAGGGCCAGGTCTGTGTGGGAGTATTTAAAAGGGTTTAGCTATCAATGATCAAAAGTGCAGGTGTGTGTAGTAGCAAGTGGAGGACATTTTGAACATTTGCTACAAGTTGCTGTGCTGAGGTAGAGCAATTTTGAACATATCTTTTGAACATATGTTTATATGGACATTTTACCTTGTTTTGGTGTCAGGAATCTGCTTTTAAAGTTTGTAAAGATATTTTTGATACACCCTGTGTGTGTGTATTGTTAAATATAACAGACAATGAATGTCTATTATGTTTAATCATGAGCCATTCTAAACATCATATTTTGGCATTAATTTCAGGTGAAAATAAAGACAAAAACTGTCCAACATTTGGGTATTTTTTTATGCTGGTTCTAAGCTTTTGGCTCACACAAGCCATCTTCAGAGAGGTTACAGGGACATTAGCATAAAGACATTACCATCAAAGATGATATTTCAGTCTGGTCACAACACAGTACATTGCATTTAGACGTATGGTTCTGTTAACATTTCTGTCACGTGGTGTGACATGATAGAACTGCATTACAAATTTATGACTAACATCTGCTATTTGGTGACTGTCATCATCAAATAGCAATGTTTTATATCAACACGAGATATTATCTTTGATGGTGATGTCTTTATGTTAACGTCCCTGTAACCTCTCTGAAGATGGATCATGTGAACTGAATGCTTAGAACCAGAATAATAAAAAAATATCCAAATGTTGAACAATTTTTGTTTTTATTTTCACCTGAAATTAATGCCAAAATATGATGTTTAGAAAGGCTCATGATTAAACATAATAAACATTCATTGTCTGTTATATTTAACAATATATGTTTAGAAAATTATCTCTTACCTCGATACACTATATATATATATATATATATATATATATATATATATATATATATATATATATAGTGTATTGAGGCAGCAAATAATTTTCTAAACATATACTGTTAAATATAAGAGACAATGAATGTCAATTATGTTTAATCATGAGCCGGTCTAAATGTCGTATTTTGGCTTTAATTTCAGTTGAAAATAAAGACAAAAATTCTCCAACATTTGCATAATTTTTTAATTAATTTGGTTCTAAGCTTTCGGCTCACATGAGCCATCTTCAGAGAGGTTATTAAGACAGTAACACAATAACATCCACCATTACCGATGATTTTATTTTGTGTTGACATAAAACTCTGCTAGGCAACGGCAATAGTTACCAAAAATAACAAACGCAGTTCGCAAATTTTCAATGCGGTTCTATGATGTCACACCACGTGATAGCATGAAATGACAACAGAACCATTTGAATAATGGTGGATGTTATTGTGTTACTGTCTTAATAACCTCTCTGAAGATGGCTCATGTGAGCCAAAAGCTTAGAACCAAATTAATAAAAAATTATCCAAATGTTGAAGAATTTTCATCTTTATTTTCAACTGAAATTAAAACCAAAATATGTTTAGAACAGCTCATGATTAAACATAATAGACATTCATTGTCTCTTATATTTAACAGTATATGTTTAGAATATATATATATATATATATATATATATATATATATTAGGGTAGGTTGATTTTTCACTTTTCTTAAAATATTAAAAGATCTCACTTACCGAAAGTTGTGTATGGACCTATTAAGTACTGATACAAAATATTAGATCAAATACTTCAATGTTTTTTTGAGCATTTAGCATCAAAGATTGCAGATAAAAATATACTGAAAATTCCTCATTTTTGAAAGATTTGACTTGAATATTAGTGAGAAAACCAAATAATTTTAGTATTTAAATCAGGGAATGTCATTTTATTTTCTAAAAATGGTTAATTAGCAAAAATGATAACAAATCTTCAAACTGAAAATCTGCCCCCACCATTTACAGTATCTGCTTTAAAAAACTGCCTTTTAACATTATGAATTAAGCAGTGATATTTGAATACCTTAAATGACTTTTTTCTGTTATAAGTGAAAATATAAAAAACAAACACTATTTTAATAGACCTTAATATATAAAGTCAAATTGCTCCATATAAGAGCCCTTAGACAAAAATGCTTGTCTCAATTTCTGGCTCAAAACTTTGGCTGCAATATGATGATGCCTTACTTCAAAACCATATACAGTTTGCAAAGCTTCAGTTATTAACTTGACTGCCCGTTCCATGCCTTGGGAATGTGAGGGCAAATTTGGCAAGTCAAACTTGGTTCCATTTAACAATGATTCCTGAAGTTCAGATTCAGAAAAATCTTCCGTCATTGGTGGTTCAAAAATACCACATAATGATAAATCTATCAATTGTGTCCAGTGTGTGACATTAAAATTAATGGTTGGTATTCTTTTTAACCTTTTCTTGGTTGACTCCCCACTCCTGAAAGAATATAAAAATTTATTTATTGATTCATTTAAAAAAAATTCCAATCTCTACTATTTTAATAATTATGGTGAAATTAGATAAAATCTTTAAAATGATTCTATAAATTGCAATAAATAATCGAGTCATTGATATATAAATAAATATTTATTTACCTAATAGCCAAAACTCTTTTTAAAGCTTCTTCTCTTACTTCAACTTCATCAGATTTGACCATGGAATATATTTTCAGGCAGTAAACAAAATGTACTTCATTGTATATTTCTTAATATGATCTGCTGGATTTCATGAGGCTGCTTCTTAATCTTCTGGATCATATTAAAAATGTGCACTTGCTGATTGTGGAACTTATTTCTTTTAATTTTAAACCAACAAGTGGCATACACATTTACAATAAAATTTATTAAACTGTGGAGCTTTGATGTGAGCTTTTGTGGGTATGTGCCACAACTCTATAAACACATAAGCCTGATGGCCAAACTTAACCACCTTGCCTGGTTAAAAGGACCAATTTTCCAGGAGGCATATCTAGAGTCAACCTTACCTCTAGAAATATCCACTGTGTATTCATACAGGAGTCTTTGATCACAACTAAAATCATGTATTTCATCAATTTTCACAATTGAATGCAGAGGACTGCTAATAGTGGAAAATGATATTTGGGGTAAATTATGGCAATCATTTGAGCATAATTTCCCCAGAGGACCACTGAATGCTGTAGGACCTTTGGTGCAACCAACTATGTTTTTGAAAAGAGCTCTGAAAAGTTAGTTCATTATGGTGCAAATTGCAACCAATTGTGTGAAGATTTTAAAATAAATTTTTTTTTCTAAAATTGCAACCATTCCATTTATCTATAATATCTTTCATATCCATTTATCTATAATATCTTTCATATTAATATTTGGTATAAGAAGTCCCATAGCCTTCAAATCAAAGAGCAAGGCATTGACGAGGCTGGCTCTAAGATTAGAAGATATGTCCCCCCTGACTAACTTGAAAGCATATCTTGGAAATTATAAGGGCCTTTTGGATGACTCCTTGGCTGCAAATATTCTTCTTCTGGTTTTTCACTTGGAGAAGATGAGTAGGAGGAGGAAGAAACATTAGCCTGGACATTTGATGTTGAAGCTGTTGGTAATGAATCTAAATTTTTTCTTAACCTCTCTCTTTCCCTTTTACTTTTTTGTAGCACTTTTATAAACAGGTCTAAGCTGGAAAGTGCCCTTAGGCCCTATTTTGCCCATCTGATCCTTTAGGTATTCATGATCCTAAAATACCTGAAAAAATACACGTTCTATCAGAAATAAACTTCCACCAATATTTTAAAATAAATTTGATAAAATTTGAAATAAATACATTAAATTAAAAGTAATGTTTACTTACCTTAAAGTAGTGTTACTTCCGGGATTAGCTCATAAACAGGCTTTTTAATAAATAAATATTAACTTTAAAAATATAAACAAATCAGAATAATTATAAAAGTTGAATTTTTCATTAAAATAAGACTTAACTATTAAAAAAATACAAGAGATATCTGTGATAATTAAAAGCGTAAACACTAAACAGTAAACAAAGTAAAAAACGATCATTTAAGGGGATGTAATTTCAACAGGTGAATACCATAAAAATAATAAAATGGTATATGTAAACAGTTATTTGTATATTAAACTAAATAGCATACTGTTTTATTTTTTTAAATGTTGATGTTTTCATTTAATTTCTAAAAAAATGAATACTAAACTTTAAAATATCTATTATTAAGTGTTTTGTATTTTTTCTTAAAACTCGGGTTTTATTTAAGCGACACATGTTTCTGGAATTTCTTGAAGAAAAATATTTCTTGTGGTAACTCCTGACATTATTTTGCAACTTTCTTTAAGTGCAATTTTTTACAGTTCCAAAATTGACCTACCCTAATATATATATATATATATATATATATATATATATATATGTTAAATGGCTGGACACGCATATTTGAGGATACCAGTCTACCAGGACAGCTAGCTAATCCCCATTGCAGATGGCTGATCAGACACTCTTGTGTTTGTTCAATACCCACAGAGCCCAGCTGTGGTTTATACTGCAATTATGCTGAGGGAACCTAAGTGACAGTTTCTAGGAGAAAGCGTGTTATCTAGCCTGAACAAGGCCAAGATGATCAAACCCTCAGTCATAATGACTTGTGATTTTGAGCTAGCACAAATATTGGAAACTTCTCAAAAGGAGCTGTCTACCCAGTTTCCCTCACAAGGCTTTGATCAACCCATGGTATAGTTTTTTTGCGACTTTCCAAAGGTGTTGCATGCTGGGATCTCGTACTCCAGACTGATAACAAAAATGTCGCCATCCTAAGAAACTGACTATGGTGAGATTTGAACCTGGGCTTCATGGTCAGAAAGTAAACGTGCTTCTAACCATTCAGCCATGCACCCTTATATATATATATATATATATATATATATACACACTCCTGATCAAAAATTTAAGACCACTTAAAAATTTTTAAAAAGAATTTTTTTTTTTATGGATAGATTTTAAACTCCTCCAACTTAAGGTTACCAATACTACAATCTAAAAGGTTATGGAAACAAAAAGCTACATTCCAAACATTTTATTTAGAAATTTACATTTTTATAAGAAATTTACATTTTTATGAGCCTTTTATTGGATGAACAGTAGTAAACCAAAAAAGAAAAAAGTTCTATTTTTACATATGAAGGCAGTGAATGCCACCATCTCTCAAAAGAAGAGGGTGTGTATCATTTTGTAAAATATAATCTTTTAATCTGGAGATGTTTCGCATATGTATTTCTTTGGACATTTTTTACAATCTTGCTTCAGACAGTTTTTATTTTGCTTTGAGTTAATTAAATCTCTTATTGTTTGTGAAGCAGTTGCAATAAAGTATGGAGAAATTCTTTTCAATTGGGACAAAATTGGCAAAGCAATGAGTACAAACAAATTCAAAGTGACAAAATAAAAAGCTTGTTCCTGAAAATATACAAGTTACAATCCAAATATTATTGCTGAATGAATTGGTATGCAATAATAGACATATAATAGGTGTTAGTCTTAACTAGTAAAATGGAAAATTACCATTTCTATGCACTGATTTAAAGTAGTCTTCATCTCGACTACATTCATCACAATATTTTCAGACTATCAACCTTTTTCTGGTTATTTAAAGACACAAAATATTTTAGACTGTAAGAATTCATTTTTTGAGAAAATAATGATTTACTGATACGCGTCTTATGAATTAACCCATATTCATGTTTCAACCTAATACAGCAATAAATAGCAGGTGTCTGTTGTAGTTGCTTATCTGCTGTGAATTTTAAACAAAATCATTCATTTATTCCACAGGGTTAGAATATTCTTAAGATGTTCATAGGAAATATCTTCTAGCACAAAATACAGTTTTTGAAAGTTTAACTATCAAAAAATAATAATGCCTTACAGTGCTAATGAAAATATTGTTTTTCATTGAATTCATGTCTACATTTATATATGAATTCTGTGAAAAGGATCAAAAGGTAGTCACTCTCCATTTAATTTTTCTATAAAAAGTACTTTCTAAAAATCCAACAAGAAAACGGTTTCTCTTCAGTGTGCATTTGCTTGTATTCAAAAAATGTTTTACAATGTATTTACATGTACTTCTTAGCCTGAATGCTATAAAAACATAGATCCACACATGAAATAAACAAAAAAAATTTATTTCCAGTCTGTCCACAATCCTTTTTATATGATAAATCTGTAAAAATGATCCATACACTTGACAAGAAAATGGATACACTTAACTGTGTACTTACTTGTTTTTTAAAGCACACTACCATAATATTAATCAACAAAAAAAAAATTTTTTTACTGAGTCTATTATCAAGTGTGCCCTGTGCCCAAGTTAGCATTATCCGAAATATTGATCTACTCACTTCACAAGAATACAGTTTCTTTCCAGTGTGCATTGTTCCATTTTTTTATGAGAATTATGGAAAAATGCTGGTCCACACACTATACAAGACTAAGGATTTTCATTGGTATGTGTTCGCATGTGTACTTTTAAATTTGAAGACTGTGAAAATGCTGATCCACACACTTCACAAGAAAATGGTTTCTCTCCAGTATGTATTCGGACATGTTTTTTTAAAGTAGAACGCTCTGAAAATGCTGACCCACACACTTCACAAGAAAATGGTTTCTCTCCTGTGTGTATTCGCATATGCTTTTTCAAACTGGAATTATGTGAAAATGCTGATTCACACATTTGACAAGGAAATGGTCTATCTCCTGTATGTATTTGCATGTGATCTTTTAAATTAGAATTCCGTGAAAATACTGCAGCACAAACTGTACAAGAATAAGGCTTTACTCCTGTGTGTGTTTGCAGGTGTACCTTTAAATGTGATTTCTGTGAAAAAGCTGATCCACACACATCACAAGCATATGGTTTTTCTCCCGTATGAAGTCTCATGTGATCTTTTAAAGAAGAACTAAGTGAAAATGTTGATCCACACACTTGACAAGAAAATGGTTTCTCTCCTGTATGTATTTTCATGTGGTTGTTTAAACTGGATTTTTGTGAAAATGCAGAGGTACAAACAGTGCAAGAATAAGGCTTCTCTCCTGTGTGTGTTCGCATGTGTACTTTTAAATATGAATTCTGTGAAAATGTTGATCCACAGACGTCACAAGAATAAGGTTTCTCTCCAGTGTGTATTCGTATGTGATTTTTTAAAAGAGAATTTTGTGAAAACGCTGATCCACATACATAACAGGAATATGGTTTCTCTCCAGTGTGTATCCGTATGTGTTTTTTTAAAGTAGAACTGTCTGCAAATGCTGATCCACATACTTGACAAGAATATGGTCTCTCTGCAGTGCGTGTTTCCATAATGCATTTAAAATTTAATCTGTGAGAAAGCTGATATTTGTACACGACAATAAATGTGTTACTCTCCTGTGCATTTAGAAATGTGAATGGAATATAATTGCCAGTGTACAATTTTTGTGAGAATAAGATTGTCTCCTTTCCTTGACTGTATCTATTTATACATGGCTGATGTAAAGCCACAGATCCACATGTTGACAAGATTATGTTTTCTCTTCTTTAGTCTGAGTTTAAATATGTTGTTTTCAATTTGGAATTAATAATCTGTGAATGAAAAAGATGCATTATTAAAGAAAACTGGAAACTTACGAATTACGATAAGTTAGTTGTATTTCAGTAAACTGCAATATGTCATGTAAATACAATTTTACGCTACTGTTCAGCAAACATGAATAGAATTTAACTTAAATAAAGAAATTTTTATTTGGCCTAAGTTTTGATCATGAGAAAAAGGGCACTATATTATGGATATAAATATAATTCTTTACAGTAACATTTAGCCAAGGTAAATGTTTTCAATACCACAAAATGATTGATTTTTCTTTAACTTAATTCTTAATTGATGTTAGTTTTAAACATAGAAGTTATTGCATAAAATTTTTTTTAATCATTTTGTCCCATGCAAGACAATAAAGCCATGCAGATGCAGGGCCTTACTGAGTGCCTAGTCTCTGATATGAGAAAAAATATACTATTAAGGAGATACTTGAAATCTATATCAAAGCTTGAGAAAAAGAAAGCTTACATTTATGAAGTCTTGCTGCTATTCTTGGAAAATAGAATTATCATAAAATTTGTACTGTGAAAAACATCTAGTATCTAAAAAGAAAATGAATGGAATTATTTTTTCAATGTATTTTTAGTTATAATTTTTTCTAGAAAATCTTGGTAAGGTTATATTTTTTATATCTCTAATATTTATATTTATCATAAGGACAAGTTCTTGAAGAATTTTAAATCATAAAATTTTTGGTTACCAAAAATCTGCTTTGAATTGTAAAAAATAAAGCCAGTGTACCTAAAATTCAATAAAATTTTAGAATGCTTAAAATATTTTGTTAAATTTTTAAGATGACTTGGTAGATAAATTATATAAGAAAAAGCAATTACATTGTATTCTTCCATTAATTTTGCAATTATGTCCCCTGTACTTAAATTATCTTGACACCAGCCTGTCAAAAAATCACTCAACATGTTAAAAAACAGCCACTATCTTAAAAAGATTCTTTTCTACAATATTTTAAACTAAAAGTAATATTAAATTTAATCTATTAGCATAAAATTAAAGCTTTGAGAAAGATTTTTCATTTTTTTAAATGCATTTTAAACTATAGGTATTACATTTTATTTTTTTCAGTACTTTTATAATAGATTAGAGAAAAGCGTGTCAAGCCATTTCATTTGCATTAGTCTTAGATTTAGTTTTAGTACTTAAGGTAGGCAAATCTGAGGCCATATGATGTAAGTATTAGCCATCTTCCAGTCAGTTTATATTGCCATAGATGATAGTAATAATTATACTGGCCTTTTTTCTCCTTTAAAATTAAAGTACTTTTTTCATGACAGTTACAATTAAAAATAATATGGGTAAACCATTAAACAAAATATAACCTATACATTAATCCTTTTTTCTTCAATATTCATGGGGTTCATAAAATTTCTTTGGCATAAAATCTTTTCCTTTAAAACATTCTTCAGACATTTTAGTGCTTTGAGAAAATAATTTAAAAACTATTGCTAACAATGAGTACTCTGTTCTAGGTTATCTTCATCATGGCCAAAAGGATTATAGGATACATAAGCATAGCCTTGGTATTTGTCTATATTTCTGAGATAAGGTAGTATTTACACTATTTACATTATTCAAACTATTGTCCTCATCTTTGTTGTCATTTGTACGTTTCAGCCATTGTACATTCTGGATTTCTTCAAAGAGGCTTCACACAAGAAATGAGAATTATATACCTAGTGATTGTAATAAAAGATTTGGTTCGAAATTCCTAGCACCCAAAGAAGGCCGGAGTGTACAACAGCCAAAATGGCAACAAAGATGAGGACAATAGTCTAATGTAAATAGCATAGCCTTGGTGTTTATATATAGGAAAATCTTCCAATGTTAAAGGAATTGTCTCTTGAGACCCTGGATGATTATTCCATGTGCTTTCAATGTTTTTTTACTGTACTCGGTTAGCAGTCTCTTTTTTCTTGTTTCTCTTCCTATCAGGACTGTAACATAGATAAAACATCTGGCAGCATAGAAATGACTCTCTCATCAATTCTCTTAGGTGATTTTAATGCGATCATGTCAAGTGGCTTAACCCTCTAGGACCATTCGTATCATATTTGATACAGTATTTCCCTATAAGGAAACATTTGGTATTCATTGACTCAGCAGTCAGTACTGCTTTCATTTGAAATTTATAAAATATTTCTCTTAAAAAATTTTTCAGGAAAATATTTCTTTCAAGGCTTGTTTTCATACTGTATCAAATATGTTAAGAATGGCCCTAGAGGGTTAATCATTTTAATGTTACTGGCATTCAGACTTTCAATTATTCTGTTGTTCAGTCTTTCAGTAGAATAATGGATTTCCTAATAATTCTGATCAACATGCTTTCGAGGTCACCAATTTATAGTGGGGGTATCTATTCTTTTCCCGTTTGTAGTGGGAGTCCATTCTAGTGAAGGATAGTTGCATATTGTTGAAGATTAACGGAATTTGGCATTGTTGTAGACAGCCCACTATAAGTCATAAAATGATTATAAAATCAAGAAAAGCAAATTGAGTTGAAAAATAACATTTTATATATACACATATCAATATTTTTACAATTGAAGTAATACTTGAAATATAGGTCCAACAAAGGTTAAAATGTTCATGGCAATAAAATGCTGAAAGAGAATTAATGCTTAGGAATGTGGGGAGCGCTATGAGTAAGGAATGTCTTTGATGTAGTTGCTCCTTAGGAGGTCAGTAAGTAGTTTTGAGACAGGGAAGAAGGAAAGAGGTAAGGGAGGCGAGTGTAGTAAGCCACTTGACTTTCGGTCAAGGGAGCTACTAATTACTTTCTTCTCCTCAAGTCGGTCTGCCTGTAGATGCTTTCTGTATCCGCTTTTGGGTCACAGCAGATCACTTGGGATTTCACACTTGTATTTGATTCTGGGCTTCCCATTGGCTGGTAAATAAAATTCGCGTAGGCTTGCGAACTGGAAATTTAATATTTAATTAATTTTTATTTTGCAACTCTGCGGAGCCGGTGGTGCATGGACGACTTTTGGTCATTTGCTTTTTGGTCGTGAAAGTGCTAACATCCGGTCCATCGCTTTTGCTTGGTATCACCACAATTCCTGATCTCCTCTCCTGGATCTTGCACCTGAACTGTTCTTTTAGCAATTCAGATCACACTATTGTTATTGGAGTCATATACTAGTCGTGAACCTCCTATACACAAGATTTTCTTCTATCAGCAGTGTACTGATTGGGATTCATTTCGTAATTTTCTTCACAAAGGCCCTTGGAGTGATATTTTTCACCTTCCTATTTAAAATTGTGCTACTGAGGTTTCTTCTTGGGTAAAAGCTGGCATTAATGCTTTTGTATGTTTTTGTAAAAACCAGATGAACACACAATGTTCTTGTGGTTTGAACCTTCCCACTGAACCAATATAGCCTACAGGAAACATTTTTTCTGGCTGTGACAAGATACTTCTCAAAGAGACTAAGTCTCTGTTCACTGACAGAATCAAGTACTGCATAGAGATGTTTGTATCTCATGACTCTCAGCAATTGTGTAATAAATAAAATCTCTTCACTGAATTGGAGCAATTATCATTTTCTGTTGACAGGCCAAAATTTTTTTGCATATAAATTCTCTTCTAATTCTAATCTTGATTCATCTGGAGTATCTCTGCATGGCTTTCCAGTTAGAATCGAGTTTCTATTGTGCAATACACATGGAACACCATCCATGGTTTCTGCTATTATCACTAAACTGGATTTCCACAAAGCATGTGGACTTGATGGTATCCCTGCAATAATCCTTAAGAAAAATGATCCTAAACTGCCCACTTTTCTGTCTAAACTCTACAATAAAAGTCTTGCTGTTTCTTGCTTTCCCACTTGTTGGAAATCCTCTTCTTCAGTTCTAGTCTTTCAGAAGCATGGCAAATCCTCTTATCCCAACTACTGGTGCAATGGATATTGACTCGGAATGACAAATTGGGGAGCCAAGTTCAAATTCCAGTTGAATTCCTTGCATTCACTTACGCACAAATACCCTTGGGAAAGGTATTAATCCATCTCTTCTCTCTAGTTATAGGTTAAATAAGAGGACAGATTGGGTTCTGTAGATTTGGTTGGCTACCAGTCTACCGCAGAAAGCAATGGCAACCTACTTCAGGATAATCTTTTGCCCAGTCAGTCATGTCTCTTTCGAGACATGATCTCCCAAAGCGTGTATTACATATGGCACTTAACTGACCTCTTTTTTTGGCAAAGTATGAGTGGCTTTGTCAAAAATAAAGTGTGCTTTCAGACAAGCGAGATATCTTTTGCTTCTCTTTTGCTGAAAGTGTTTATCAAGTGTTTTAGTGGCTTTATTGTCTTGCTTGGAGTAAAATTAAAAAATATATTTTTGCAATTTTCTATATATTATAAGAATTGAATTTAATCAGAATGCCTTTACCATATCTTCTAGTTTGAATATGCTGTCCCAGTGATAGAAAATATCACTGTGTGTGTGTGTATAGGTTAAAGGGTATTGAGTCAAGAAAACCTGATTTTACAAGAAAAGATAATCTACAATCAAAATTGAAAACAGTGTTGGTTTGAAGCTTGAAGTTACATTAAGAAGGGACATCCTAAAAAAATGCAATACCTAAAGTTGAAAATGAAAAATCTTTCTTGGAGTTTTTCTTTTAGCTTAAATTTCAAGTCAATAGATTAAATTTAATATTTCCAATAAGTAAAATACTTTAAGCTAATTGAAATTGATTGGAAAAATTTTAAACAAATATTATTTACTTTAAAATATCACAGAAATGCATTTTTAACCTGATAGTAGCCGTTTTGATACATTGACAGCCTGATGAGAGGTCTAATGTTGTTCTACAGAAACTTTATCTGTAAAACATAATTTAAGAAAATGACATGAGACTTTTTAAAATAATTTTTAGGTACTCAGTAATCTTAAAAATTTAGTAAAATATTCTCTCTAATCTGTTTTATTGAATTTTAGAAATATTGGCTTTGAATTTACAATAGTTATCACTATTATTCTCTGATAATGTTGGGTATTGTTGTACATGCTTACAAAACACAGCATATTTATACATAAATGAAAAAGTCAAAATTCTTTCAGAAACATCACTGATTCATTATTCATAAGACAAAAATTTTTTTAAGCCAACAATGTTCTTAATATATTTATAAAATCAATTAAAGCTTTTCTAATTAATTAATTTCATAGTTTTATTGCTTTTTTATTTTATGATTCAGAGCAGATTTCAATAAATGAGTAACTGCTTGAAAGAAGAAAAAAAAAACGATGATTATATTGTCTAAAGAGTCCGGCTTTTAACTAATATAAAAAACATATTTGGATCAAAATTGAATTTCTTGAAATTTCATAACATTAGGTAACTTGACTAATTCATGATAGCTAAGTTTAAAATGTTCTTTTATAATTGAAAAGGCTTTCCTGAAGCTTTTATTTTAGTTTTTTTTTTTTTGTTTTAATCATATCACCCCAAGCAAGGCGGTAACGCCACTGATGCGCAGGGGGCTACGTAAGGGTAAAAAGAATGGAAAAGAGAAAGCCGGAAACCACATCCTAAACAGGAAACAAGGGATGAGCCTCTTCACCTGTTCAATAGATGTGGGTGGAGTGTGAACTGGGCGATAGTTAAGTCTATCTACTCCAATTGAAAAAAAAATAATAAAAAAGGAAAAGAGTGAAAAGATTGGAAAAGAGAAAACCGGAAACCGCATCCTAAACAGGAAACAAGAGATGAGCCTCTTCACCTGTTCAATAGATGTGGGTGGAGTGTGAACCGGGCGATAGTTTTAATTGAAAGCTAAATGATTAAGTGTATTATTTCCAGTAAACAAAATACTCTGGTGTATTTCAACCGGAAATTATATTGATGGGAATCAATTTTTTTAAAGAGTCCGGCTTTTAACTAATATAAAAAACATATTTGGATCACAATTGAATTTCTTGAAATTTCATAACATTAGGTAACTTGACTAATTCATGATAACTAAGTTTAAAATGTTCTTTTATAATTGAAAAGGCTTTCCTGAAGCTTTTATTTTAGTTTTAATTGAAAGCTAAGTGATTAAGTGTACTATTTCCAGTAAACAAAATACTCTGGTGTATTTCAACCGGAAATTATATTGATGGGAATCAATTTTTTTATTTTCTAAAATAGCTGATTAGTGACCTTTTTAGTAATTTTTCATCACAATGTAATACACTGTAATCTTCCAAAAATAAAAAATTTTCTGAAACTTTATTTGAGGAATATTAGCTCAGTATAATTAATCTAATTTAAAATAATAAAAAAATTATCTACTTTAAGTTTAAAATAACACAAAAAACAATAGCTGTGTTTTTAGCTGCTATTGCCATTTTATGTAACAGACGAGATGATATCAGGCGATTACATAATGATTGTTGTTCTACTGAGACTTTATCTGTTAAAACAATTTAAGAAAATGATTAGTGAGCACCTTTCTTATATGAGTCTTAACTAATCAATAATTTTTAAATTAATATTTTAGATGCATAAAAAATGAAAAATTGTTATAAAAATCTTGGTTTAAAATGGTTTAAGTTTTTCAATTTTTGATTAGTAAATATAGTTTCACTTCATAACAATCTAATGGGATTTAAACTAATGTAGAATTTTAAAAGAATTTTTTTTAATGATAATTATTATGATTAAAATTAAAAAAAAAAAATGAAAATAATGCTTGTAAAAATTCATTATTCATTGAAAAAATTTTTTTCTGAAGAGAATAGTGTCCTTAGTAAATCTTGTTGATAAAAGCAATTAAAAGCTTTTCTAATGAAATAATGTCAGTTTTATTGCATGCTTTCTTTTACAATTTGGAGCATATTTTCAGAAAATGAGTAGCACTATTTACATTATTCAAACTGCTTTCATAATATTGACAACATTTTGGCTGCTGTCTGGATTTTTTCAGGTGATTAGAATTTCGAATAGAACACTTTATTTTGTCCAGCGCAGATTGTTCTAGTTCCATTTGCCATGCCTCTTCCGTATAACTCACTTCCCCTTTAATTCAATGATTTGTAGCCAGGTATTGAACTCTCAACACTTTGGATCAAGTCGTATTATTTCAATCAATGCTTTTATCCACTGGGCCACATGTCATTGTGGAAGGCCAGAGCATACAATCTAAATGTTGTGAATATGGCAACAAAGATGAGGATAACAGCCCAAACAATGTAAATAGTATAAATAATTACAATACCTCATCTCAGAGATAGACAAATAAATGAGTAGCAATTTTAAAAGAAATATTTGAGGATTTAAATTCTCCAAGGAGTCCTACTTTTAAGTAATAAAAAACGTTTTGGTATGAAAAATTAATTTCTTGAAATTTAATGAAATTAAGTGTGTGTGTGTGGGGGGGGGGGTAACATGTAAAAATAAAATATATTTTTACCAAGATTTTCTAAAAAAATAAAAATTTCATTCATTTGTGGATAAGTCCTAAAATTTTAATTAAAATCTGTAATTTATTTGATTTTTGCAAGAATTTCCAAATTAATGTTTTTTTCACTGGAAACAAAAAAAAGTGCTAAAATTTCCATAGTAAACTCTGGTCCCACGCTGAGGCCAAAATAAAAAAAAAGATTTTTAACCAAAATTTCGAATATAAAAAAATAATTAAAAAATATACTTTGGCTTTCCTCTTAGTCTTAATAACAAACATTTTTTGAGGAAAAAAAAAACTTTTAAATTTGGGGCCTTTTTTATTTTTTACTCAGTGAAAAAGTTAACGGAAGGTCCCTATCACAGTGAGCTAAATTAGATCGTACACCAGCAAGTTATTACGGACCCCCCAACAAAACTACATATGATTCACATTCGAATAAGAATGGTATTTACTGTAAATTTTTAAAAAGATATTCGTTAGAAAATCAAAGTTTTATTTACTTTTATAAGATCATGTAAGATTAATAAAAAAAACTGAATTAAACTTCAAAAAATGTAATGAATCACTTTTTCGCGATAGAATTTGTCAAGGTGATGATTTATTCAACAGAGAATAAAAATATTATCCACTGTTGAACCTTGAAAATATTTAATTTAACCATAAGATTTTCATATGTCCGATATATATTTCTTTTTAAAGTTTTGCACGTGAGTAAAAAAAAAAAAAAAAAATCATAAATATATATTACAGTAAGCCAATAGACATTTTAAAACAATTTACTTACTTCATTTGTTTGACTTGTTTTCTTTAAGAAAATGTATTAAGAAGCGGGAGAAAATTATACAATTCTCCACAAGGTGCTGTCGTATGGTTTAAAAATAACCGTTGTTTGCCATGAATATGGAATGTTTTCTAAAGAGCGATAATCAAGGGAGACAGTTATTAGGAAGAAATTAAAAATCGTATCGACGTTGTTAATGTTAATTGTTATTCAGCTAAAAAGTAAACTTTTTAAATTGGGTATTTTTAGCTGCTAAATTATCCAATTTAATTGAACATATAGCTTTTACTGTAATCATTTTTTTATATTTTGTTTAATACTGAAGAAATAACCATTTCTAAAAGTAAAGCTTTTCAAAAATTTATAAATGCCGAACTCATCATAGTGTTAAAAAAATTAATTTTTAATTAACAAAAATCGTTTTAACTTTTTTGTTTTTGTAATTGTTTGCAGTCATCGAAAAGAGAAAACTGGTCTCGTCGTTAAGTTGAAATTAATTTTTTTTATGCTTGTGTGCAGTGGATATCGACTTGGAACAACAAATCGAGGAGCAGCGTTCGAATTCCAGTTGAATTCCTTGCACAAATCCTTGGGAAAGATACGTCTCTTCCCTCCAGTTATGGGTTAAATAACAAGAGTTCTCTATAGCCTTGACTGGCAACCAATCTACCACAGAAAGCAATGGCAACCTACTGCGGGATAATCTTCTGCCCAGTCAGTCGTCTCTTTCGAGACATGATCGCCCAAAACGTGTATCACGTATGGCACTTAACTGACTTATATGTATGTATGTCACCGGGTTCTACTTTTTTTTAATATTTAGAATCTATCTTTTACACTTCTGATAACTAGACTGGAGCAGTTGACTGTCTCAAGTGTTATACGTAATACACGCTTTGGGCGATCATGTCTCGAAAGAGGTCTGTTGCCATTGCTTTCTGCGGTAGACTGGTTGCCAGCCAAGGCTATAGAACCCAATCAGTCCTATTATTCAACGCATAACTGGAGGGAAGAGACGGATTAATACCTTCCCTAAGAGTATTTGTGCATAAGTGAATGCATCATCAACCTAATAACAGCTTGAACCAAAAGATGATTTCCAGCATGACCATTCTATGTTATATTGAAAGTTCATGTGTTTCCTGGTTTCTTCCTCTTACAGGAAAAAAGTTTGAACAATCATGCCAATTCTAGTCAACCATACTTATGTCATTTGACATCTGGCTGTCATCCATCATTTGCACCTTGCTCAATTAATAGCTTAAGAAATACTTTTATTCTAAATTTCATGCTATAGCACCCGATCAGATATGGTGACAGTATGCAATGCACAGAAAAAATATCTTCATTTAATATTAATATATTCAACCTGTTAAAAAGTAGCAGTCTACTCCTGCAACCCCCAACATTTTAAAAATTTATTTCAAATTGAATTTAATATGGAAGACCAAAACTATTAAAATGCAGAAACCAGTTTATATTTTAAAAAAACTACTTTTAATATTATACAATCAAGTAATAATCAATTTATTTTTCATTCTATTGAGCTTGTGGTGATACTGACCGAGCAAAAGCGAGGGACCGGATGTTTGTACTATAACGACCAGAAAGCAAATGACCAAAACTCATTGGTGCGCATCCAGGTTCGCACAGATGTTCCGGTTGAAAAATAAAAATTAATTAAATATTAAATTTCCAGTTCGTGAGCCTATGCAAATTTTATTTATCGGTCAATGGGAAGCCCAGAATCAAATACGGATATGAATTCCCAAATGATCACCTGCGATCCAAAAATTCAAAATAAAAAGCTGATACAGAAAGCATCGCCAGACAGACCGACGCAGGCTGACACACACAGACTCAAGAGAGAGGAGTGTAATTAGTATCCCCCTTGACCAAGTCAAGTGGCTTACTATCCTAGCCTCCCTTACCCCTCTCATCTTATCTTTCGCAGTCTCAAAACTACTTACTGACCTAAGGAGCGAATACATCAAAGACATTCCTTACTTACAACTCTCCCACATTCCTAAGCATTAATTCTCTTTTCAGCATTTTATTGCCATTAACATTTTAACGTCCTTGGACCTATACTTCAAGTATTACTTTAATTGTAAAAACCTGAATTGATATGTGTATATATAAAATGTTATCTTTCAACTCAAATTACTTTTCTTGATTTATAATCATTTTATGACTTATAGTGGGCTATCTACAATGAGGCCAAATTCCATTAATCAGCTACAATATACAACTACCCTTCACTAAAATGAAATCTCCACTATAAACTGGAAAAGAATGGATAACACGCTATAAGCTCTATGAAAGTAATTCTAATTAATATTTATTTTTATATTGTCATGAGGAGTTGGTGTCTATGGTAGGTGACCCCCCTGAAAACATTAAAAATGACAAAGTGACATGGCAAAGGCAAGGATAACTAGAACAAGGAGATTAAATTAATAAATATGCCAAATTTATTAATGATAAAATCAAAGTTACAAGGAAAAGACCAAAAGTTTTAGTATTTTTAAAATACACTGATGGTCATACTGGAAATCATCTTTTGGTTCAAGCTGAACTTACAGTTATTAGGTTGATGATGTAACCAGGGTAGCGAGAGTAGTAGTCAAAAGTTGAGAGGCAGCTTGAGTGAGGAGTTGGTACTAGCTTGCAGTTCATAGACCAAAGTGAACTGCAAGGAGTTGATTGGAAAAAGACTTGGTGCTCTGCAAAGGGTGGATTATAATCGCATGAATCCTATGTAATTGCAGCAAGAAACTTACTTTGTTTTGAAAAGAGCAGCATATTAATGTAGCAAGAAAGTACAATGTGCCCTGGAAAGGACAGTTTTAGTGCATATTGTAGCTGTTAGTGAGGATGCTGGAGAAGGAAGCCTGTTGGAACTAGCTGAAGTGGCAGAAGCTAGAGGCCTTCTGAAGATGGCTAAAGCAGATGGAGCTCAAGGCCTTTTAAAGATGCCTGGAGCAGAAGGAGCTCAGGGTCTTCTAGAAATGGCTGGATTGGAAGGAGCTGAAGTTCTTCTAGAGATGGCAGGAGTGGAAGGAGATCAAAGCCCTCTGGAAATGCCTGGAGCAGCAGGAGCTAGAAGTGCTCTGCAGATGGCTAGAGATAATGATGGCTAGCTAGAAATGCTACTGAATATTGTAGATGTATGCGGGCTGTTGGTCATTGCTGGAACAGATACTAGACTCTTCTCTTCAGGCTGGTCATACAGAAATTTTGTTTCTGTGAACTGTTTTTATGATGAGAGAATGTTACTAAATTAACAGGTTTGAGGCTACTTCCTGCTGCAAATGAACAGTCATAAAGTAATTTTAAATTACGATATATAAAACAACTTTGATTGCACAGCCAACAGCTGGGAGGAAGTAGTATTTACTTACAGTCAGTCAGTAGGTCAGTTAAGTGCCATAAATGACACATGCTTGGGCAATCATGTCTCGAAAGAGACATGACTCACTAGGCAGGAGATTATCCCACAGTAGGTTGCCATTACTTACTGCGGTAGACTGGTTGCCAGCCAAGGCTATAGAACCCAATCTGTCTTGTTATTTAACCCATAACTGGATGGAAGAGACAGATTAATACCTTTCCTAAGGGTATTTGCGTGTAAGCGATAACAAGGAATTCAACTGAAATTTGAACTCGGTTCCCTGATTGCTCATTCTAAGCCAATATCCACTGCACCACAACACACATAACCACGGAAAAAATATATCTGAAACAACTCACAGAATTATTTATCTCAATCATACTGTTTTAAATCATACAAAATAATAACAGAGAAGCATAAGGCTATGATAAGGGGCCTATAATATCAATATGAATCTAAAAAATATTTTTAAACAATTGAAAAAAATGAAGTGATGCCATTACCTATTGTATTTATTTTTTCACTTATTTGATGTCATAAAATATGCAATTGCACCAAACCAAATGTTTTAATTATTTTAAATTTTTTTAAAAAATTGCTAAGAGAATGTATTATTGATTTAATACTATTAATTAATTGCTTTTTCTTTGCTTTCTTTCAGCTACAGATATCATAAATTCTAGACACCTGTAATGATCTGTGAATAGTGACTGATCAGTACTTGATTTATATATGGGCCAGCAGCCCAAAGATTAGAGGGTTCCCCAAGGACACTTTAATCTGGGATGACTGATAAAACTAAAAAAAAAAAAAAGAAGAAAAATAAAGATTGAAGAACAGAAGTAATTTGTTTTAGATTAAATGGAGTTACTTTAAACCAATTTAAAACAATTTAGAGTATTTAGGCCTCTCTAATTGGAGTGGGCCTGAAATTTGAAGGGGTCCAAAATAGATTTTGATGCATCTTTTTAATATACAAACAGATTTTTGATGTAACATTTTTATATTTGGATAATTTTTTCTTCTTGTTCTATGTCCTGTGTCCCTTCAGGAGGTAGGTGATCATGACCTTTCATATCTTTTTTGTCTTAATCGTATCACCCCGAGCAAGGCGGTAACGCCACTGATGTGCAGGGGGATACGTAATAGTGAAAAGATTGGAAAAGATAAAGCCAGAAACCACATCCTAAACAGGGAACAAGGGATGAGCCTCTTAAGCTGTTCAATAGATGTGTGTGGAGTGTGAACCGGGCGATAGATAGATCTATCTACTCCAATTGAAAAAAAAAAACATCACTCTCCCTATCACTAGTAGTTTTTAGCATGCTTTCTCTTGTTACCCCTCCCAAATCCCACTCTGCCATCCATTTGCTCAAGCCCATCAAATATGTTATACATTATTTTCACCTGTCTCTCCTTCCCTGTCAAACCTATGAGCATCAGATTCTTTAAGCCCTCCTTCTTCATTACATGTCCCAAGAACTTCAGCTGTCTTTTTCTGGTGTTAAGTATTAGTTTTCTTTTTCATTTTCATCCTTTCCAGAACCTTGTTGTTGCTCACATGTTTGGTCCATGGTATACTCAGCATCCTTCTGTAGAAACACATTTCAGTTGCTTCAAGTCTCTCCTTCATCTTTGAAGAAATTGTCCAGCATTCACTGACATATTGATGAACAGATATCACATAACAATCCAGTACTCTCTTTGTTTCCAGCAGAATTTTCCTGTCTCTCAATACTCTGTTTAGCTTTTGGAATGCGTCTTTGGCCATGCCAATTTGCCTTCGAATCTCAGAGTCACATTTACTGTCCTCTGTGAGAAAACTTCCCATAATTTTGTCTACTTTAGGCTTACTCATACTTCATTGAAGACAGACATTTAATCAATGCGAAACTGATGAATGTTGTACAAACCAGATTGAAATAAACAAATTAAAATTGTGCAACTTTGAAAAACATTATGTAAAATATTAAAAACTTTGTAATGTTTATGAATTTTGTTTACAAAATTTAAAAAATTTGTAATAATATTTTTTTACAGTAACTGGTCTATAATTTTGTATATAAAATCCTTAAAAATGTTAGTTAAAATCTTTCATAGTTTAACCCAAAGAAACCATATATATATATAAATATATGTATAAAATAAAACTGAGCACATCATCCTAGCAGTGATAAGTAGTTTATTTTGACAGGTAAGGTTTTGTTACCGATCTCTTCAGACAGCAGAATGCTTTTGGTTTAATTTAATCAGAACATTAAATAAAAATGGAATTCAAGAGGCATGACTTGGAAATAAAGATTTTAATGTTATCATGTTAGAGCCATAAAAGCTAAAGTAGTGATATATATATATATATATATATATATATATATATATATATAATCTAAACTTATTTATAAATGGAACTTTGTCTGTGTGTATGTGTCCGTTACCTATAGACTCTGAAACGGCTCAACCGATTTTCTTGAAAATTTACAGTTGTACTATAAGCATCTGCGAGTGTTCTTAGCTAGGTTTTGTGTTGAGGTACCTCCGATAAAAATCAAAAATTGATAATCGAAAAAATCCGGTTATAAATGGAGTGGTCTGATTTTAATCAAATTTGATATAGACATAAGAAACGATATTCAGAAGTTTCAAGGTTTCAGTTCTTACAATAGTGCAGAAAATCGATAATATAAAAGGCAAGATGTTTGTGTGTGTGTCTGTTTATCTGCCTGTATATCTGTATTTTTTTCAGCCATTTTATTTAGTTTTTGCTTTGGGTTTGGCTTTAAGTAGGTATAATTGTAGTTCTTAGTCTCAGCCAGGATACCATTTGGTCAGAGAACTTATTTAGCCTTCAAAATTCAGTTTACGACGAAAAAAACTTATTTGATATCTATACCAGGAAATCAAAATTTGACTTACATCCATTCATTTTTCTTTCAGTCTACGGTTTCGCTTTAACTGGAAACAACTACTGCTTTTTAGTCTTTTGTGCCAACGTTCAAAGAGTCTGAGCTCCCGGACCATGGATTAGTTTTAAAGCTTTCATTACACCCGAGCAACACCAG
This sequence comes from Ascarosepion bandense, assembly GCA_037127315.1. Lineage (NCBI taxonomy): Eukaryota > Metazoa > Mollusca > Cephalopoda > Sepiida > Sepiidae > Ascarosepion > Ascarosepion bandense. Next base: position 672,887 of record JBBBDQ010001586.1, on the reverse strand, counting down.
GCTATACTGCTAGTATATATATATATATGTATGCATTTAGCCTAAATCTGCCTCTGGGCTCAGTATATGTGTTAGCAGCAACAATAGGGTTAAAATTTTGAAAATCTGTTTTTAATATTCTATAAAAATAGACATATCACAACATACCAATATACTGTCTCTTTGTAATTTCTTATTTATCTATCAATCTTTGAAGAAGCTTTAATAAAATTAAAGATGTTAGGTTGAGATATGTTTCCTATTTGTTGCTTTACTTTAATGTCATCACCTCGGATTCTGATCCATATATTTAACTCACATATACATGCATTCAGCTGTAATTTCTGTTGGTCCTCTATCACCTGACCCCTTGAGAGTAAGGAACCTATCATGTGTGTTTTAGCTCCTGCTGGTCAAAGAGTCAATATGGTAGTTATATGTTCCCTACAACTGAGTTTCAAATTCTTCCTTAAGATTTTAAGCAATTCACTTCACCCTCTTGACCTAACTCTCTCAACTGACCTCAAGTGGAATGACTACATTGAATCAATAGCTAAATCTGCTTTTAGGAAAATCCATTCACTGTGTAAAGTGAGGAAATTTTTCTCGTCTGAATCCATCTTGCACATATACAAATCTACCATCCACCCATGCATTGAATATTGCTGTCACATCTGGTTGAATGCCTCTGCTATTCATCTGGGGGTTCCCAACAATATCTAGAGGAGAATCTGCAATGTGGTTGATCCTGACCTGGTAGCTCAACTCCACTTTCTCACTGATGTGATGTGGCTTCCTTTGTTTCTTCTACAAATACTTTCGTGGCTTCTGCTCTGACAAGCTTAGCTCCCTGGTGCCCTCTCTGCATGAATTTACTTGAGCTACTAGGTCCCACTCTTTTACAGTGAAACCAATCAAATGTAATCGCCAATTCTCCTCTAGCAGCTTCTTTTCTTGCACTTTGCACCTGTGGAACTCTCTTTTGTATACTTCCTGATAACTTTAAATGCAATGTTAGTTTCCATCTCTTATCTCCTTGGTTCCCATTCTTTCCTTGACACCCCTTGTATCTTGTTCTTCTCCCCTTCCACTTTGCTGTCATGCAGCTCTCTTCACACCAGTGTTCCCATCCTTCTCTTACCCATTCCCTGACACCCCCTGTGACCTGTTCCTCTTCACTCTCCTCTATGCATCACTGGTAGCACTGCTTTTCTTGCGGTGAAACGATTATAAAAAAAGATATCATGCGTCTCTTTATTATTTGTTTGAGCTTATTTCCAATGATTATTGTTGCCGTCTGAAAAGTGTTTTCCTTGTTTGTGTATTGCTTTAAAATGGATTCTGTTTGTCTTTTTTTGAGAGATATATCTGCTAGTTGTTTCTAGTTTTCACTGTGCTTTTCCTAAATAAAAAGATCACATCTGTATGAAGTGCATACCTTTTGGATTGTGGCTGGTGGTCAGCTGCAACAAGAAAAGCCCAAATTGATTTTTAGTAAAGAGAATTATGTTGTGCTGAGAAATTTGTAAATATGGAATCCAGAAGAAAAACCTAGTGGACAAAATTTCACGCTCTTATCTCAAAAGTGGGGAAAAAAAAAACTCAGTCTCACAAATAAATTGAACATTCAATGAATTTTTAATTCAAATATAAATATCAAACGTCGACATAAATAATAATATTGAATATACAGCGTGCGATGGATAAATTGTTGTCTAGATTACACAAAAAATAAAAATAACACTGACATCTCGTTTTAACAGATATATTTACCAAATGACACAAAAATATCTTTAAATATTAAAGAGTAAATTTATTCAATATAATCACTATTGGCCTCAACCAGGGCCTCAAAATATCTTAGAATACCAAATAATTACAAAAAGGTTTAATCAGATAAGTAACTAATTTTATATATATATATATATATATATATATATATGTGTGTGTGTGTGTGTGTGTGAATTTTTGGATATAGCTAATTAGAACAACTACTGTGAAAACATTTATAGAAGAGACAAAAAGAAGCTATATTATAGCAGTAGGAATGTGACTGAAGCCTAGATGCCAGATCAGGTTCAATAATATTTTGTGTTCTTTGGATTCTGTCAAGAATCTTTAGAGACATAGAAGCACCAGACCACATGTAACAGCAATGTTCAATGCATGGTCAAATGGTAGAATTATGTGTAAATTAGATTCTGCCCCCCCCCCCCCCAAAAAAAAAAAAAACAATGAAAACATGAGATAGCAGACTGATTTTCTCAGCAGTAGATCTAGCTATTGATTCAATAAAATAATTTCACTTCATGCTAGTGGGGCCAAGAAGGTGTTGTTCTCCTGAAGGTGAGCATTAGCCATTTTCATAGAAGGTATAAAAGATACAAGAAAGAAACTACAAGTAGTAAAAGAAAGCAGAAAGAAAACTGAATACAAGGTCATCAGTAAAAGAGGAGCCCAAAATGCTGACTACAAGTTGTGGATACAAAAATCAAACAGATGCAGAAATTCAAATATCTGAAAAGTGTTCTAATAGAGGATGGAAAGTTCAATATGGAGATTCAAAGGCGTATTGACATGGCTAAGGACGCATTCCAGAAGCTGAGTAGAGTATTAAGAGACAGGAAAATTTTGATGGAAACACAGAAGAGTACTGGTTTGTTATGCGATCAATGTGGCAGTAAATGCTGTAAAATTTCACCAAAGATGAAGAAAAGACTTAAAACAAATGAAATGTGGTTCTACAGAAGGATGTTGAGGATACCATGCACAATCAATGACAAGGTTTTGGAGAGGATGGATGCAAAAAGGAGACTGATACTCAACATCAGGAAAAGAGAGTTGAAATTTTGGGGACATGTAATGAGGAAGGAGGGCTTGGAGAAGCTGATTCTCACAGGACGAATAGAGGGTAAGAGGGACAAGGGAAAGCAGCGTATGACATACCTGATGGACTTGAACAGATGGATGGTGAAGCGGGGTTTGAGTGGAATAACAGAAAAAAGGGCATTAAGAACAACAAGGGATAGGGAAAAGTGGAGGGCCATGATTGCATGTCTTCAAGTGACACAGCACATAGAAGATGGTTAATAGAAAGAAGTTAAGAGCAAAAGCAACTTCTTATTTTCACTATTTATATTCAGATTATTTTCTTCATCTTTTTTCTTGTTTTGTCAATGTTTCAGCTGGTATGTCCTCTGGCCTTCCTCAGGTGCCTGGGAATTCGGGACTTGACCCTCAATTTATCTACAGAGGTAGACTGTTCTTATTCCACTGCTCATGCCTAAGTATATCATTGAGTTCTTATTTTTGTAAAATTGATGACATTATGGTTGTGAGTTCAATCCTTGTGTCGGGTAGTGTCGAATTGCACTCAGTGGAAAAGGGCAAAAAATAAATAAAAAGTACTAAATTTAAAAAATAAGCATTTGTCTATACTTCTAAGACAATCTACATTATTCACACTGTTCGAACTGTTGCCCTCATCTTTATTGCCATATTTATGACGTTTTGGTCATTGTATGCTCCAACCTTCTTCAGGTTCTAGGAATTTTTTAACTGAACCCTTTATTTTAATCACTGAAGTCTATCATTTTTATTCCATGTGTGATACCACTTCTGGATGCCATTTAGTTATCTTTCTTTAACACAACCCTCTCATAATTTGCCCAGTGAATAGGTATTGATGAACTCATAGTGGAACTTTGTACATAGACCCTTAAGAGGAGTCATATTTATAATTTTCAAGACAGATAAAATTATTTCCCAATTCATTTTGTCACATGATCATTGATAAATAAAATAAGAAAATCTTGGCTGTATCAACCTCACTTATCCCCTTCATAAGAGAGCAAAAAAACACAGATTGTTTCTTCATTTCCCATCACCAAAGAAATGACTTCCTTTTCTCCTCTCCCAGCTTATAATTAATTTTAACCCCTTCATGGCTTTAAGTAAGTGTTGGGTTAACAAATATCTTAAATGACCTTGATAATATCTGGTCATCAAAAGCCAATAATCGTCCAAACATTTACAATAAAAAATAAAGACAGAAGTATAAAGTTGTGTTATATACCTTCTCTCTGATCCTGAAAAGGAAAGCTAGTGCATATTACGAAAGGTTGTCTCTACTCACAAGTCTAGCAAGTCATGTTGCGAAAGCTTGCATTTACTGACAAACCAGGAACAGGTCTACCCTGAGAAGTGTCTACCAAAAGATTTTTTCTGAAAACACTGGGCTGTGTTAAGGGTCAAATGACGAGGCAGTCAAGATGTATATTAAAAAAAGTAAAATGGTTCCAACAAAAGCCTCCAATAAACTCTAAGTGTTATGCATACATACTTTTGTTCAAAATTAGAATACCCAGATTAAAAAAAGGATGCCATATAAAAATTGAACATGCTAAGACTTAAATTCCATTTAAAGATATTTTAACACTCTTGGACCTTTGCAACATGCCTTCAAAGGAGTGTCATAAAGGAAAGATTATTCCTTGACACCACTGTTATTTTATCTACTTTCACACTTCAGCAAAGTTGATTTAAAAAGTGATGATTTAAATTTTACTAAAACCTAAAGATATGAAAGTGAATTTATACATTTTTTTGGTTCTTGAGAATTGGCAAAATAATAAACACAATTTGTTAAATTGTTCATTCACACTATTATATTGTTTATTGGAATGACTGACAAAAGATCAGACAATTGTGAATTGATTCAAACTTTATAAACTTAAAATAATGATTTTCTAATAGTTTTTCCTATTTTAATAAATGTTTATGAATATATGAATAAAAAGTTCTTTTCATATTTATTTCTCTATCAATGATAAATATTGGATTACATTAGTTTTATTTGTATTAATTTTTAGAATAATGAAAATATAAAATTATTTTTGTAAATAAACAATCTAATAGTGTTTAATATTTTTATGTAAATTCTCAAAAAATGTATAAATCCATTTACATCTTATGTCTATGCTTTATTAAAATTCTAATAATTGCTTTTTAAAACGATAAATATTGCAGAGAAAAGAAGGTAGTTAAAATAAGTGGTGTCAACTGAAAAACTCTTCATTTGACACAGTTTTTTTTGGTCATGAAGGTGCAAGACTTATGATATTTTCACTCAGTGCATAAAAAATAATGCATGTTATGGTGCTTTCCTATGAGAAATGGATTCTTCCTCTTGTTATATGTAATTACCTGCATGACTTCCAAGAAGCAATTAATGAGAGCAGTTAACGAAGGCAGTTAACAGCAGTTGACAACAGCTACTAGTCAGGCAATAACCAGAGTAATAATACCATCGGACTTACTTATTTCTAGTTACTTATTATTAACACTTCCTTTGAATATCTTGTTTCTTGTTATACTAATCCACTGTTTTGAACCTACCTTCTTGTTCTTTTTCTTCCTTCCGACACAAATCTGTCACTATAACTTTGTGGTGAAGTTTTGCCACAAATTGACAACAAAGATCTACAACAGTATGAAATATAATAGACAAAACTAAGCTATTACTTAGAAAATAATATTATTTAAGATAATAAATATCTGTTTCATTGTTAAAGAGAAAAGGTATTCAAATACTTAGTTTCCTCTATAGTTTACTTTTTTTCACATAACATTTGTGATTGTACAGGAACTGGTGTTTTAACGTGATCTGGCTCATTTAAATATTGTACATTTTTCCAGAAGCATGGACATATGTCCAATATGTTCAGAAAAAGATAGCACAGGGCTGTACTATGTCACTCTGGGGAAGTTACTACTAAGACATCCTTCTCAGTCAACATCTTCCACATACTGCTTACAATCTTATACGTGATTTTTTAAGCATAGCTAAGATGTGATGCAAAACAAGAATTATGGAGCACCCAGTGAGGATCAAGCTTACTTTTCAGTTATAATTGATTTTGCAAAGCAAGTTTGCTGTTACCATTTTACCATGCACCCAATTACATTCTGATATGTGCTTCTATTTCACCGGGTGGATAAAACTGTTCAGAAGTGGTTGATGTCAGTGCTAGCACAAAATTATAAGTCACAGAACACAAATACCTTTGGGAAAGGTAATAATCCATCACTTATTCCTTCAGCTATTAGTTAAATAGCAAGATAGATTGGGTTCTATAGCCTTGGTTAGCAACCCATCTACCGCAGAAAGTAATGGCAAGCTATTATAAATGTATAGATACACATGCGATGCCCCTACCTTAAGTAAATGTGAACAAATTAGCTTTAATGCAAATTTCTAATCAGCCAATAAAATGGCAGCAATTTAATGGATTTTAACATTTTAACATAGGGTGACCTACTGAATTTTATTTTATCCATTAACATAGGAAAGAAAGGTGAAACGTTGAGCACTTCATGGTCACTACGTGGGTTTGAGTATTTCACAAACTGCTAATCCATTTGATTTTTTTATGCACAACTATCACTAGGGTTTACAGAGAAGGTCCAGAAAAAGAATCAAAATCCAGTGAGTAGTATTTTTGTGGGCAGAAATACTTTGCTCTTAAAAGGGGTTGGAGGAGAATGGCTGGACTGGTTCAAGCAGATGAAAAAGCAACAGTAGGTAAAGAAAAAATACTTTACTTTTATATATATATATATATATATATATATATATATTATCCCGAGTTTCATGTGCTATGCAATCATCAGGTGCTTATAATGAACTGACTGTTTTGAGATTTTAATTTCTGACTATCATGTTATTCATGGTTGGTATATACTGTAATGCCAGAATGATGCTATGTTTTAATTTTTAATTAAATTTGATTTGGAGTAAACCTTAAACATGAAATAGGAAAGCAAAATTTTAAAGTTAAATTAAAATCTAAATTAATAGGTAGAATATGTTTAGAGATGAGGTTATACATTTAGTGCCACTGGGTCAAGGGGGATTACTTGTTTTTAATTTTAGGGGAAAACAAGACATAATAAAAAAATAAAATAAAAACTCCTTTAAATTTAAAAAAGGAAAAATGATGTAAAAAAACTAATGCAAAAAATATGACATATATAAATAATGTAATGTAAAATATATATATATATATATATATACACACACACTTTACAACAGATGTATATAGTAGAAGATCCTCTCTGCATGCCAAACACATTGAACCTTGAAGCAGATAGGCTACAGCAGCAGAAAAATACTACTTGTATCAGATAAGTATAAGAAAATAAGGCTATGATTTACTAAAGATTACAAAAATTCAATAGAAGCCTGGGAAGAGTTTTAATTTCTGCTGTGATATTTGGATGGTAAGGTCAAAATAAACAAAATAAATAAATGGCAAGGTCAAGTAAACAATAAGAAAGTATGGGTCCATCCTGTTCTGAATCCATAGTTCAAGTTGCCTGTGGTTGTGTAATGGTACGGGGAATATTTCAGAGGCATACATTGACACCCTTGATACCAAGAAAAGATTGTGTAAATGCCACAGCCTACCTATGTATTGTTGAAGACAACATGACTCAATTTATGACTATAATAAACTAGTCTTTCTCTGGCTACTTTCAGAAGGACAACACCTCATGTTACAAAGAGAAAATAGTAGCAGATCAGTTCATGGAACACAGCAAATAAGTTTTCTGTATAAATGCAACCTTTACCGTCACTGGAACTAAATCCTGTAGAGTACCGTTAGCATGTGACGAAAAGGAAGATTCAAGTCATGGAAGTGCAGCCAAACTATCTAGAATAATTATGGGATGATATAATATGAGTAACAGCATAGACCCTAATTTTTAAAGAGAGCTTCTGGAACATTGTTGAATCTATAACAAAATGAATTGAGGGGGTCATAAAGGCAAAATAAGGTACAATCTAGTGCTAAAAACTTTATGTAATAAAACGACCCCAAAAAACTATATGTAATAAAATGACCAGTATGTGTGTGTGTATATTTTAATTTTTAAGCAAATTTGTTTTATCCAACATTATTTCTTAAAACTATAAATATTATTTTTACCAGGTACACAGTTTTTGGTTGACATCTCTGTAGTTTTAAAAATGACACCCAGCCTACAAATAAAAAATTTCTTACTAAAGAAAAATATGTATTTTGACAAGAATCAAACCTGTGTTACTTTTTTTTTTATCAGAGAAACTGCTTCTTCAGCAAGAGGGTTTCATACTTAGGAAACTATGACAAAGTAAAAAAATGACTATATTAGGACCGGGCTTGATTTATTTTTGTATTCAAAATTTAAACAATTTCTTAAATGTTTGTTTTTGTCTCACATTATTTCTTATTATTATGAATATTATAGGTTGGTTGATATTTTCTTTAGATAATCAAACGTAATCCTTCACATTTATGTAAAATAATGTGTAAAGTTCTTAAATGGCAGAAAATAAAGTTTAATTTCAGTTACATCAAATGGTATACCACAGTCAATTGTTAAACTGGATTGTTTATTTATCAAGAGGAGATATTTTGCAAGAAGCTTGGCCTCTATTGGAGCTTGGAAATCATCTTAGGAGACCTATAATGGTGCTGTGCCACCAGATATACGCCCATGTCATTATTCATCAGCAGCATTTTGTGGATCCTGATGATCAACATCCATACTCAAAACTTGGAAAATCTTTGGATGTATGTCAAGCGTAAATTGCGTTGCTAGTTTGGAACTTCTTTGGCATTGTTCATGTCACATCTTCATCAATTTGTGTGGCACTGGCAGGACATGAACAGTCCTGGGCTTTCATCATTTATTTGCTGAATAGTCTACCATTACATGTAACAATATTTAATTGTAATAAACATGTATACCTTGGTCTGAAGGATTACCATGATCCTTATACTCATTTCTGTTTAAGATAAATGTTCAAAGTATTTTCTTAGCTTTTATTTTGTACAAAATCTTGGAATAAGTAATGCATTAGGAATAAGAGGCTTAAGCTAACAAATTTCTATATTTTAAACTGGCAAGTCATATCTGATAATATGTGAAAAGATAGCAAAGCAGTGAACAAAAAAACCATTCAGAAGCTTATTTTGTGTTCTTTAAAATACTAATGAATTGGCCAATCACCATCCAAACATTATTGTTAAATGTACTGGTATACAATGATACAAAATTAAGACTTTTCATCTAAATTTTCATAATGGAGGAAAGTTATTCCAAAATGATGTTTGATAATCATAACATTTTGGCTGTTAAACACTTTGGCCTCCCTCAAGTACTGAACATGTCAATCAACAATTGTTCTCTTTATGCTGCCTATGCTAAAGAATATATATATATATATATATATATATATACTTCCACAAAAACAGAAAAAAAAACAATACCTAAGATCTAAACTGAACTTTTATGAATAAAAATTTTTCTTGAAGCTTTTATTTTAGTTTAAATGTCAAGCTAATAGATTAAATTTACTATTTTCAATAACCAAAATAATTTAGTGTATTTCAAAAATTTAAACTGACTGGAAAAATTTTATTTTTTTATTCTATAATACCTGATTAGCTCCCTTGTTGGTTATCTTTCTTTGCAATGTGATTCTCTTTTTTAAAAATCTTTCAAAAATAAAAGATATTTTTCTGAAATTTTATTTGAGGAATATTAGCTGATTTAAAGTATAATTAATCTGATTTGAAATAAATATTTACTCTGATTTTAAAATATTGCAGAAATACTTTCTTTAACCTGAGAGTAGCTGTGGTTTTAACCAACAGTAGTTATGTTGACATGTTTTATAAGGTAATAACAGATCTAATTTGTTCTACAAAGAATTTATCTGTAAAACATAATTAAAGAAAATTATGTGAGCACCTTTTTTATTTAATTTTTAAGTACTCAGTATTCTTAAAAATGTATGAAAATATTGTGTAATCTAAGGTTTTAGTGAATTTAAAAAATTTTGCTTTGAATTTACTATAGCTATCATTCTTATTTTCTGATAATGTCATGCATATGACATTTCTGAACAGAAAAAAATGGCACATTTATACACCAAAAAATTCAAAATTATTTTAAAAATATTTTTGTTTGATTTGTATTAAGCTTTTCCATTGATGATTAATAAATATAGTTATCACTTAATCATACCAAAACTGCTGAAATGCACAATTTTGAGATTTAAAATTCAATAACTTATTTCAATTAAATATTTAAATTACAGAGAATATTTTAAAAAAGAAAACAATTTTTTGTAAAAATTCATTATTCATTGAATTTGTTTTCTTAATATATCTCATTTATAAAAGCAATTAAAAACTTTTTATTTAAATAATGTCATAATTTCATTTTATTTTTTTATTTTATGGTCCAGGGCAGATTTTTGGTAAATGGTGTTTGTTTGACAAAAAAAATTGATAATTTAAATTCTCCAAGGAATCCTGCTTTTAACTTATAAATACAAAGATCATAAAATTTTAATTTCATAATATAATTGGTGATAACGGATGTAAAAAAAGAAATTCATTCATCTGTGAATAAGTCCTAAAAATTTAATTAAAGTCCAACGATTATTTGATTTTTGGTGATTTCCACAACACTGTGTTTTTTACAGCAAAAAAGATGCTAAATTTTCTATAGTAATCTTGGATCCACAGCTGACAAAGAATAACAAAATCTTTAACCAAAATTTTGAAAGTGCTTGAAAGGATTGAAAAAATTAATAAAATAATACTAAATATACTTTGGTCCTTCCAATTCATAATAACAAACATTTTTACAATAAAACTATTTGTTTTTGTCAAGTTTCAGCATGCTATGCTTTTTAGAAAATTTTTGGAGGTATACACACACACACACACACACACACACACACACACACACATATATATCTTTATTTATCTGTCAATTCAGATAAAACTTAGTGGGGAAATAGCCATTTTCAACATATCATTTTAAGTCATGCATTCTTTGACCTCTTCTAAACAGAGAATGAAGAAAATTCTAAACCCAGAGGTTAATTTAGGTAAAGGAAGGGGTTCAGATATATTGTTTTTTTTTGGTTGGGCTGGGGGACAGAGCCAGTAGTAATTCTTCCTTAGTAGTGGGAGGTATGTGGCCTGACTCTAGGGTTAGCAGAGTAAGTGGTGTGGAGTTAACTGTTAGGTCAACTTTAAAAAAATTTTTAACTGGGAGAATAGGATCATTTTTGTAATTTATATTTATTTCTATGGTGACACATATGATCTCTCTTTGTTTGTTAAGGAGTATATTTTGGTTTTGAAATTTTAAAATTTTAATTTTTTCTGTCAAGCAAAGATTACACCTATCTCTTAAGCTATTAGGGGTCCTAGCCTTGCCTATGAGTTCCCATTTTATTTGGGGATCTAAGTGTAATATAACAATCTGGCCCCACCCGAGGAAGGCTGATGCAAGCGAGGGTGTTTCCGGTCGTTGAAAGCAATGGATGTTTGTTTGACCTTATTTCCGGCAGTAGCGGAAATGGCTACAGAGGCAAACAGAACAGGTGTCTCTGAGAATTACGTGGGCGTGCGTGGGCGAGGCAAAACCGGAAGAAAAAGTCCCGGTTCTGGAGATTATAAAAAGACCTCGGCGCACGGATTCGTAGACCAGAGTAGCAGTAGAGAGAGAGAGACACAACAGATACGATGACACTCCCGTCAACCCATTAGAGGCGCGCTCTCTCAATTCTCTGTCCCCTATGCTACACGGTTCATCGTCATTAATAAAAATATAACTCATATTTTCATAGATATATATGTTTGTTTGTCAATATATAACATAAGTTACTTTTTTTAATTCCCAGTATTTCCTAGAAAGTGCAGTTTGGTATTTTAAACTAGGGTTGGTGAAGGAGTGCCTGTGGGTATAAAGCCGTTGCTTCCAAATTTTCCGTGGAAATTTTGATATAAACATTCCCTCTTCCCTGATTTTCTTTAGGGTAAATGGTGGCTTGATAAATCACATTATCAAACCTACACTTACCCTCAAACAAACAGTTACTTCTAGATCTACAGTTACAGGGGTGTGTCATTCTATTTTCCATATTGGATTCTCTACACTTCTTCAAGCTTTGGTTATTATGGGAGCTAATAATGTTGTACATGCTATTGGTACACGAGTAAGTAATTTTGATGGTTTTCCTATTGAATATCTTACTTAGGAGGTTATCTCTATGAAAGTGCTTATTTATTAATTTAAGGAAGATCTTTACAATGTTAATTGTAGATAGTTTACAGTACGGGGGGTTAAACCATATAATTTTCATTTTCCTATTTCTACTTTTGGCTTTTAAAAGTCCTGGATTCTTAGTGGGTGTTAAATACATTAATTTCTCTTTATATCCACTATTCTGGAGGGCTGTATCATATAGTTTTTTATTATCCCTAAAGATTTCTCATCTAGAGGATAATTGATTAATTCTAATATTCACGGTATCTGTTTTATAATGGCACTAGGTTGGTTTGAACTAATATTGATGTAGCTAGGGATTTCATTGTCTTTATTGTGTGGTTTAAAGGAATTATTGTCCAGGTTGAGGGTAATGTCTAGGTAATTTACTATCTTTAGGTTGGATGTGATGTCTATTTTGCATCCTAGTATGCTGACGGTCTTTATGATTTTTTTTCTGGATATTCTTTCAAAAGTTAATCTAAAATGTTCTCCTACTCTACAGAGTTTATGAGTAAGTTTTTACAAGGGTGTTTTTGAATATGTACTTTTAAATTTGACTTCCATGAAAATGCTAATCCACACACATCACAGGAAAATGGCTTCTCTCCTGTGTGTAATCTCATATGTGCTTTTAAACTGGAATTCCTTGAAAATGCTGACCCACACACTTCACAAGCACTTGTTTTTTCACCTGTATGTATTTGCATGTGCTTTCTCAATGTGGAACTATCTGAAAATTTTGATTCACACACTGTACAAGAATATGGCTTTTCCCTCGTGTGTATCCTCATGTGTGCTTTTAAGTGTGAATTTCGTGAAAATGCAGCATCACACACTTGACAAGAAAATGGTTTCTCTCCTGTATGTGTCCTCATGTGGGTTTTTAAAGTGAACTTCTGTGAAAATGTTGATTCACACACTTGACATGAAAATGGTTTCTCTCCTGTGTGTATGCGCATATGTTTTTTTAAAATGGAATTTACTGAAAATGCTAACCCACACACTTCACAGGTAAATGGTTTCTCTCCTGTATGTATTCGTATATGAGTCTTTAAATTAGAACTGTCTGAAAATGATGATCCACAAACTTGACAAGGAAATGGTTTTTCTCCAGTATGTATCTGCATGTGTTTTTTTAAACTGGAATTCTCTGAAAATGCTGCAGTACACACCATGCACAAATAAGGTTTCTCTCCTGTGTGTGTTCGCACGTGTACTTTTAAATGTGAGCTCTGTGAATATGCTGATCCACACACATCACAAGTATATGGTTTCTCTCTAGTGTGTACTCGCATATGTCTTCGTAATGTGGAACTCCATGAGAATGTTGCTTTACATACTTGACAAGAAAATGGTTTCTCCCCTGTATGTATTCTCGTGTGCTTTTTCAATGTCGAACTATCTGAAAATGCTGATTCACACATTGTACATGAATAAGGTCTCTCCCCAGTGTGTACTTTTAAATTTGATTTTTGTGAAAAATGTTGATTTGCACAATTCACAAGTGTATATTAAGTCACACACTCGTTTTTCTCTAGTATGTATTTGCAAGTGTTTTCCAAACTGGAATCTATACAAATAGTGATCAACAAACTTCACAAATAAATGGTTTCTCCACTGTGCACATTCTTGTATGTTTTTAAACTGTAAATTACTGAAAATGATGTTCTACACACTTGACAAACAAATGATCTTCTGTTGTATCTAGGTGTATGTTTTTCCCCCTTTTTATTTTTAATGATAAATGTGCAAATACTTGACCATAAAATGGATTCTCTCCTGTATTGGATTGCATTAAACTGAAATTTTCTTAAAATGCTTAGGCATAAACAGTGCAAGAATAAGGCTTCTATCCTCTGTGTGTGTATGTATGCGTACATTTAAATGGGAATTTTTGAAAATGCTGAACCACGTACATTTCAAGAATATGACTTCTCTCTAATGGGCATTTGCATGTGATTTTAAAGCAAGAATTGTGTGAAATTGCTGATTCATACACCTTATAAGAATATAGTGTCTCTCCAGTATGTTCTTCCCTGTTCCTTTTCTAATGTAAACTATATTTAAAACCTTACCCACATACTTGCCAAGAGATATGTGTGTCTTTGAATAGGTACTTGGAAATGGGAATTTAGTAATGCTGGTGTGCAGCCTTGATGAGAAATAGGATGATCTCCTTTCTGTGATTATGATGTTTTAAGCATGAATGATGTCGAATCATAGGTCAACACGTTTGCAAGGTTGTTTTTTTTCTTCTTTGGTAGAAGTTTGTATCTTCAAACTTGAAAATTGTTTTTCTCCACAATATTTGATCTCTGTGAATGAAGAAAATACTTTATTAAAGAAAAAAACTTTGTGTAGTATTTATGAAATTAAGTTTTCATAATTGTGTGTCATGTAATTCCTGTTTGAGTTATGTTTAAAATTTTAGTGTACTGTTAAAAAATAAATGGAATTTGAGTTTCATGCTCCATAGGGTTTGAGGAAAAGAAAATTATCTTCCATGTAGTGACGCCATTATTCTTGGAAAATAGAATTATCCTAAGATTTGTATTATGTAAAGAGTATCTAAACATGAAGCATTTTTCAAAAATGAAAATAAATGTCTTTTTAGAAATAATACTGATCTAACATAAAAAAATTTTTGTACATAAAAATAGTGAAATATCAAAGTAGAATGGGACAAGTGACTTTAAACTTGAATCATGATAGCAGGTAAGATTTTACTTTTTATAAAATAATGTTTACCTTCTTCAGGATGTTAAAATAAACATAATTACCTTTTTTTAATGCACATTATAATTAGCTTGTATATGGAAGTGATTTATCAAGTGCAATTGATCCATGAATGAAATCTTTAATACTGTTTGAGAAAAAGAAACCTTATATTATCTGAAAACTTGTATTGTATAAAGAGTATCTAAACATAATAAAGCATTTTCCAAGAGAAAATAAATGACTTTTGATAAAACAATGCAATTCCAATTAATGATAACACTTTATGTAGCATGTAAAAATATAAAAATTAACAAGTAAAATGATTATTATACATTTATGCAAATTGTTGTCTTTATCTTGGTCATTATCATCCCATTACAGCCATTATACTCTTGTGTGTGTGTGTGTGTTTGTTATATTCAATTCACAAGAATATATAGTTGAAATCTATATAAAAGTTTGCAAAAAAGAAAACTAACATTCATGAAGTGATGTCATCGTTATTGAAAACAGAATTGTTCTCAGATTTGCATTGGATAAAGAGCAAATAAATAAAATATTTTTCAAAAGAGAAAATAAATTTGTCTTTACCTTAAATAATATTTATAGGATACAAATCCTATATCATCCATCAACCAGCTAAAAAAACACAATAAATTGCACACCCGCAAAATCAAATTCAAACGACTACAACATTTGGGAAAAACCTTAAAGTAAAATTGCACACCCACAAAAGTAGATCCAAACAGCAAAAGCTTTTTTTCACAAGTCAGCATGAAAATTAATACTCTGGATTCTGATTGGTTGACAAATCGAGAAATTCAAAATATGTCAGCAAAACTTTTTTCATAGCTAAAGAAAAAATCGTTCTGGGATCCTCCCACATGACCAGAATTCAATATTAAAGGAGGTCCCTTAACCAGTCACAGTAGTCAGTCCGTCAAGAGGGTCAGTGAGAGTAAGCAGTCGATTTGTCAGTCAGCAAGACCATCAGCCATGCCAGTCAATTCCGAAAGGCATAGTGTCAGATACAAACAATCCGATAGGCACCTACATCAAAGAGACCAGTGCCGATAAACTAATCTTTTGCCCGCTCAACCATTATGAATGGAAAGAGAAGAAACACCTGCAATGGCCATAAAACTTTTCACAGCTCTTAGCTATCAGAAAGGAGAAGTAATACAGACTTGCTAAGTTAAGTAGTGATTCATTGTTTTACACATACACTACTAATTACTACTATCTCCATTTAACTCTCTCTCTCTCTCTCCCTTCGGGAATTCACATTTGAAGCTCTTTCCTTTTCCACCTTCTTAATGGCTGATACATAAAAAAGAAAGAAACTGTTTAATTACACTCAAAATCAACTCAAGCAACTTTCATTCAAATACAACAGACACTTTTATATTCAATGACATTCATTCAAATACAACAGAAACTTTTATATTCAACCAACATCAATCAACAGAACTGTACAGAAGTGGTTCACTAATTTAGATTTGGTGATTATAGCCTTATTTATAAAGAACATTCAATCAGACCACCACTACAGATGATGACCAAATCAAGACATTGACCTACATTGCACAATATGATAATTGGTAGAAACACAAAATTTATCAAAATGCATCATCCATAAGCACTTAGCGAAGTTCGGGTACTCAAATCGCTACGATGTTTGGGTACCACATGATCTGAATGAAAAGCATTTTTGGAACCCATTTCTATGATTTGCTGTATAAATGCAATGAAAATGCACCCCTTTTCCAAGCAAATTGTAACAGGTGATGAGAAATAGATCATTTACAACAATCATCAGCAACAAATATCCTAGGGTAAGTGACATGAGCTACATTAGGCACTCCTAAAGCAGGCCTTTATCCTAAGAGAGTCATGCTCTGCATCTTGTGGGATTGGAAATGAATAAGCTTCTACCAAGTAACCAGTTTTGAAAAGTACTGCTTGCAACTTAATAAAATAAAGGCAGCAATTCAAGAAAAATTACCAAAATTGGCAAACATGAGAGATGATGTTTTTCATCAGGATAATGTCAGACTTTACACTTCTATGGTAACCTGACAAAAATTGTTGCAGCTTGGCTTGGATGTGTTACATCCTGCTATATTCATCAGACATTGCTCCATCAAATTTTCATTTATTCAGGTCCTTGCAAAATAATTTCAATGGGAAAAATTTTAATTCTTTGGATGACATAAATAAACCACCTTACTGAGGTCTTTGCTGAGAAATCACCAAAATTCTGGGAAGATGGAATCTAAGTTGAAGGAAAAATAAAGAAAGGTTGTACAACAAAATGGTCCATATTTAGTTGAATAAAGATTTAATGGCATTTAAATATGTGTTTTAATTTTCCTTAAAAAGGGGCATGAACTTTCCAGACCATCCAATACATAAATTCAACTTGGCTATTGTATTCATGATATTCCAGGTTTTTTTTTTTCTCTCTGATGTCTGTCAGATTTTGTACTATTCTTGAAATTTCAGACTTGTTGGTTCCAATCTTATAAAGAAAAACTTCAAAAAACTTCCCCCTCCAGAATTTATAGTTAGAAGCACGTAAATGCATGCTGGGATTTCTTTGTAGCCAATCAAATTAGCCGATTCTCAGTTTCATATGACTCAGTTCTGGTCTGCCTTGCCTTGAAGTCAGTATGCTACATCCACTTATCTGAATTTGCTTGTGCATCAACTCCAGTAATTAGTTTATGAACTTTTTATCTTATTACTGTTAATTTGCTTTGCATATATTGTTACCTGGCTGCATATTATTTTTGCTTGCTCTTTTTTTTTTCTTTCTTGTTTATTGCAAACTATTTTTCTTTCTTGTTTATTGCAAACTTTGTCAATTCTGTTTGTTGGACAATTCTGCCATTTATTTACATTTACCTATGGGCACTCTACAAGACTGAACCTGTTTTATTAATGTGCTCTATTATTGTCCATATAAGGCAATATTAGCTAATTATATCTCAGCAAAGTTTATGGATTTAACTGCCTGCATCAGAGACTGAACACACAACTACCATATAAACTACATAAATAAAATTTATAGCCATTGTCCTGTCATGTGGTGAAGTCAAATACTGGGTACAGCTGATAACATAATAAATAACTATTAATGGCCAAAATGAAAACATCAATTGGAATAAATCAGTAAATAATAATGATATTTCTCAACTTAGAAATACAGTGTTCCTCCATTAGTCAAGCTGCAATTCATTGTTCACTAGTTCATCAAAGAGAGCAAAGAAGTCAAAGAGAGATTTGATACTTCTGGGTTTCCATACATACTTATAATCATTTAACTCAGTGGTTCCTACATTTTTCTTACTAATTGAACACTTTCAAACTTATAAAAATATTTGTGCATAAATTTGCAAATAAATTTGAAAACTCCATATGTAGACAAACATGTGACCTTTATTCAGACAGTAAAATGTCAGATGTGATACATGCTTGGGTGATCATGTCTTGAAAGAGACATGACTGTACAGAAGATTTTCCTGCGGTAGGTTGCCATTCCAAGATGATATTCATTGCACCACAATGCACTTCCATGATTTTTATTACAAATTTCATTTTGTAATTTTTACATTTTGAAATACAAAATTTATTCTTTATTGTACATAATTTCATCTTGGTGCACACAAGAATGCTAAAGACAATGGTTTGGCCATTTGGGAATCATTGATTTAACTAATTAGTAAGACTTACCGAAAAATTACTTCAAATTTCTTCTTGATTACATATATATAATAATTATTTAAAATTTATAACATTTATTATAATATCACTTATGTGTGTGTATATATATATATATATATATATATATATATACATACACGCACACACACACATACATACTGCCTTTGAGATTTGAAAAAGAAATCATTCGACCAGCAGTCGAGAGTGAGGGAAAATTTACTTGCCCCAAAATCATTTTACTCAATCAACTCCATTTTAATAGTTGCCTTACATAAAGAGAGCGTGAGTCACTGATGGAAAACAAAAAATGAAATTTTAATTAAAATTTTGAATGTGTTAGAAAGGATTTTAAAAAATTTTAAAAATAATAACAAAATTTGATCTTTCCTCTTAAACATTTTGATGATAAAACTTTAAACATTATGATATGCTGTGTTTTTTTTTAGCAATTGAGTGAAGGTACCTAAATTCATAGTTTCTTTCTTCTGTTTGACTACAACCTCCATCTCATAGATGATAAAAAATAACAAACCTGATTTTCTCAATGATTTTCTAAGTTTGTTTTTCGGTGCGTGGTTGAAAGAAAAATGTGTATTTTTTCTTTCTTTCAAATGTTTGTTTTTACTTTTCATAAGCTGAGAGGAAATCTGTGAGTGTCTTTAATCTGGGTGACAGAGACATTTTGGCTCCACTCTGGAAGCATTAATTAAATGAATGTTTACAGTGACCGGGATGATAAAAGCCAAGAGTTTAATAATGTCATTGTAGGTCATTCTATGTAACTTGTGAATCTTCAATGGCATACTTTTGAGTTGTAAAAGAAATCACATTCCCTTTTTACACATATTTGAAGGGACACGTTTCATTGCAAGATTTTTAATCCACTGCAGGCAAGTAAAGTAATAAACTTTAATCGCCCAATTAAGTTTTTAATCGAGAGTGAAATCTGAAATGTTGTGTGTGTGTATATATATATATATAATCTTTATTTACTGGCATGTTTTAATGCATATGCTAATGAATAAAATAAAATTAATTTGTAGATTTCTTTTTACATCATTCCAAAAACAAACTAAAAGTATAATTTTAAATTTCTCAAAATTAACATTGTTGTAAGTATCTTCAATCTCATAAATTTTTAATTAAAGAAAGCATAACATTTTTTTATGAATAACATATAATTTATATTTACCAATGATAAACAGGACAGTTTCATTAATGACCCCAGAACAAGAAATGTAATATTTATGCTCAGAATGATAATAGAAAGAGCAATAAAAATGCAAAAGGATGTATGATTATGTTTTATAGATTATGTAAAAGAAACTGATAAATTATGTCACAAAGAACTATTTGAACTGCTAGATAAGCTTATTTGGGGAAGATATTCAAATAATCCAGAACTTATACAAAAATAGAAAGGTACATAAGACAAGGATAACTTCTCACCAGAATTAGTCAACCTTTACAATGAGACAATACTGAAAGAACTAGGATTTCTAGCAGGATTCATTATTGTCAGCCACAATCTAAGCAACATGAGATGGACTGATGACAATGTTGATATTAGACACAGAAAAGAAAATACAAGAATATCTATAGAAGGTAATAGATGAAAGTAAAAAGAAAGGATTAAACATTAATTGTAAGAAGATAGAACATATTGTTGTCCATGAAAGGAATGACCCAAAATGATGACTACTAATTAGAAACACCAAGATCATGTAAGTACAAAATTTAAATATGTTGAAACTATTTCAAGAGAGGACAGAAAATGTGACACCAAATCCCAAAAGTACATTGGAATAGCAAAAGTTACCTTTTAAAAGCAAAGCACAGTATTAAGAAACATGAAAATTACATTAGAAATGTAGAAAAGTAAATTGAACTATAATGTAATATTGATCATATATGGCAGTGATTGCTAGACAATCTCCAGACTTGATGCAACAGAAATATAATTCTAAAGAAGGATACTGACAATACAATGGACTTAACACGTAACAAAAAAGTTTTAGGGAAAATGAAAACAAAAAGTACATTATACTTGAAATTTCTAGAGAACATAATGAGAAAAGAGGGCTTTGAGAATTTGATACACACAGAACATTGAAAGACAGAGGAAAACAGCAAATAGCAGGCAGAATAGGTATTAAGAGATAGCAAAAAAAAAACAAGCCTTATAAAGAGTTACAAAAAACAGGTAGTTGTGGAGAGTCATGGTCATCCATCTTCTGAAGGAACACTGGATTTGGAAGGATGTTTGAGAATCGGTAAATATATTTCCAGTACAATTTCTCAATTAACTGTGTTAACTTTTGATTTAATAAAATTCAGGTGTATATTTGTAAAATCAATTTTCTTCATATTAAATAATATGTGACAGTTATGCTGAAATAAAACAACCAAGTTTTCCTTTTTGCATTCTGTTAAAACAATGACAAATTAATAATGAATGTGATGGGGATTGGAATATCTCTGCTTCAGAAATATATATATATATATATATATATATAGGATATAGATGTCGGTTAGTTCCTGTGACTTTATCTAAAGAGTTGTGACTTCAATAACAGGCTACAGCAGTGGTGAACAAGTAACTTGCAAGGTTAGAGGGAAATAACTCATGACTTCTAATCAAGGCATTACTATGCAAGGAATGGATTTTTATTCGAAATTCCTAGCACCTGAAGAAGGCCTGTTTGTACAATGACCAAAACGTCATACAAATGGCAACATAGATGAGGACAATAGTCTGAATAATGTAAATAATGCGACAGTTATGCTGAAATAAAACAACCAAGTTTTCCTTTTTGCATTCTGTTAAAACAATGACAAATTAATAATGAAGGTGATGGAGATTAGAGTATCTCTGCTTCAGAAACAACAGTAAAACATTTCTTTACAATACATATGCTTTAAAATGTCGACAGACTTTTGGTTGAGAGGAAAGCACAGTATTTTTCTCTCCTTAATTGAGATGGGAGATGACAACTAGTCCTTGGAATTCCAACCTTGCAGCAGCACCTACCTCATTGCATAAAAAGAGCTTGAATCAGTGTAATGTAAATGCTAGCATGAAAGTGGCTGCAGGGACTGGATAATTTTTGTCCTTGACCCACATGCATGTTCATGTATATGGGCTCTCCTTATTAAAAACGACATTGTGTCACATCCTGCATTAGTAGAGAGGTCAGGTAAATACCTAACATTTTTTACCAATAATATAAGTAAGCATTAAAGAATTAAATCTAAAGAGAGAAAATCCAAATGAAATTGCTAAGGAAGAATTCAATTCTACCACATAATTTTCAGTTACGGTTGGGCCATTCAATATGGTATTACTTTCATTAGATCAATCAGAAGTGTCAGACTAGGAAATTAAGGTTGTCAGGTTGTGAAAAAAAGTTATTATATAAACATTCATAAAAAATGAGCATACATAATATAAAAATGTCTTAACCTGAATGAAAACAAATTTTTATTATCAAAATTTTTCTTATTAAGAGGAAAAACCAAAAGAAATTTTATTATTAAATTATATTTGTTAATCCTTTCTAGAAACATTCAAATTTTGTTTTTTATTGCATCAGTGGTTGACTATAAATAAGTTTAGGAACTTTTAGCATCTTTTTGCTGTGAAAAAAAAAAAAAGAAACATTGATTTGGAAATTCTTGCAAAAATCAGAAGTCAGATTTTAATGAAACTTTCAGGACTTATTTACAAATTAATTAAATTATTTTAGAAACATTTCTTTTTTAAAAATTCTGGTAAAAATGAAACTGCATGGTTTTACAATACAATTATTCTGATCATACTGCCTTACTTTGCTAGTCAGTTCCACGTGATGTCTTAACACTTATCCTTCAGTCACTTATGTAGCTACCTGTGATAATTAGTGATACCTAAGTTTTAAAATGAATTCTGAAAAAAAAACAAAAAAAAAAAACAGTTTTCTCAATGCTTTAATTTTAGCTTTAATTGAAGGCTAAATGATTAAATTTTACTATTTACAGTAAGCAAAATACTCTGGTGTATCTCAGACAGAAATTATAATGATTGGAATTTAAAATTTTGAGATTTTAAAACAATTTTGAGATTATTTAGCCACTTTTGAGTAATTGACACATTTGTAAACAAATGTTAATTCTCAGTTTTAAAATTCTTCCAATAATAAAATGTAGATCTGTGCAAATTTAAAGTTATATTAATCTGATTTACACAAGTATTACTTGTTTATAGCATGAAATTTAGAATAAATATATTTCTTAATAACGAAGCTCTGATCTTTGAAATAAGTGATTGATGTGTGATGACAGCTAAGTATGGCTGACCAGAATTGACATAATTATCCAAATTTTTTTCCTGTAAAAAAAACCATATGACATTTTAATATTTTTTTTTAATCATTTCACCCGAAGCAAGGCATTCCACTGCCACTCTTGCGCTTGGGGCTACATAGGGGGAGGTAAATAGGAAGAGTGGTTAGATATAGGAAATGTCAGAAGGGGGGGGGGTGATAGTTGGGTGGGTGGGAAGACTGTTTGAAAGAATGGAAGTCAGTGTATTTGAAAGAATGGAAGTTAGTGTTAGGAGGTGTCTATTGACTTTACATTTAAACTCCTGGAGATTGTAGCCGTTGGGGAAGCAATCGTGTGGAAGAGAATTTCACAGTTGGGAAGTGCGAGAAAAGAAAAAGTTGGAGTAGAAGTTGCAGTTGCATTTTATCGGTTTCACTGTAAAAGGGTGGGATCTAGTTGCTAATCTAGTATCTTGTGCAAATTCGAACCTAGGGGGCATCAGTTATTTAAGTTCATCGGAGCAGAAGCCGTGAAAGCATTTATAGAAGAGACACAGGGAAGCCACGTCGCGCCAGTGAGAGAGAGACTGCAGGCGGTCTGCTAAGTCGGTATCGATCACATTACAGACCCGCCACTGTACCTTGTCTAGAAGCCCAAGGAGAATAGCAGGGGCACCCGACCAGATATGGCAACAGTATTCAATGCACGGGCGGATGGTAGATTTATAAATGTGCAGGATAGATTCAGACAGAAAAAACCTCCGGGCCCTGCACAGAGAACCGACTTTCATAGCAGCAGATTTAGCAATGGATTCGATATAGTCATTCCACTTGAGGTCCGCTGAGAGTGTGAGACCAAGGAGGCGTAGTGTTTTACTCTCTGGGAGGCAAGCCTGGTAAAATACTTAGAAAAAAACACTTCCAATATACACAAAAACAAAAAAAATAGAGATTATTTTAAAAATGAATTGGCTTGATGATTTGTTTTAAACTTTTCAATTTCTCATTAGTAAATATAGTCTTCACTTAATGACCTAACCCCAGTAAGTTTTTGAAGAATTTTACAAGTATCTTTGAAACTTTATAAAATATTATAATTAAAAAAATGAAAACAATTCTTGTATAAATTCATTATTCATCAAAAAATTTTTTTTCTTCAGACTATAATGTCCTTTATATATATATATATATATATATATATATATATATAAAGGACATTATTTATTTATTCAGAAATTATAGCATATGTAGCTATTTTGTTTTGACACTTCTTGAGGTTTATTTCAATTTGAAGAGTTTTAAAAGGTTAAAAACAAGCAAAACCCATTTAATCAGGGAGGCATTCTTGTATAGACAGTGTGGACCAATCAGAATAAAGTAACTTCTAATTTGGAGTATATGCTGAAATCAAATCGATAATTGTTTATTGAAGAAACATACCTTTTTTCCTGTTATCGACCAGAAAAAATCGGACTATATCTCACTCCTTACCACCGTTCTCAGATCTAATTCACCGCTGAATGACTTGAGGCGTAGGATACTTATTTCGGCCTGTTTACTTCCTTTGAGTAAATACTCAGTGATTTGTTTGGGTTCGGAACACAATTTCCGCGTAGTAATTGCAAAAAGAAAGTAAATTGGTCCAAAATCCGGCAAACTACGCATGAAGTCATTCTGCAGTGAATAACATTTTTTGAAGCGTGGTTACAGGGTGAGATAAACAGCGAAAAGAAGTTCGATATTTTTCTGGTTGTAAACTTGAAAAAAAAGGTAGGTTTCGTCAATAAACAATTACCGACTTGAGTTCAGCATTTACATTTGCACGGAAATAAGGATGTTTTGGTAAGATTTGAAGGGATAAAGGCCTTCGGGAAACAAAACAAAAATTTACCCTATTTGGAAGTAAAAAAAAAAAAACATATTGACGGAAAAACTTCGTTTTATTAATTTTTAGATGGTCTTTTTTTCTTTTCTTCTGTTTTGTTTTTTTCAGCGAATTAGTGGAAGTAACGGAATACAAAAAAATGAAAACAAATTAAAAAAACTTGTTACATTTGTTTGACGAGGCTTTGAAATTGATATGTTTTTCAGAAATGGTTCATTAAAAACAAGTGTTCATTAGAAAAAATGAAATTTTGCTGACTTTTAAAAACTAAAAATGAAGAACTCACTGTAAAAAGCCTATTTTTAATTTTATTCCATTTCCAAAAATACGAACTTTCACAATAGAATCTACTTCCTAACATTTTAAGATTCAATAAAATTCGCATTAATTTTAATAATATTTTATTTCTTTTTAAAAATACTTTAAATCGTTCAACAACGTAAAAAAATATTTCCACAAAAAACCCGTACTTTTAATTTATAAACAAAAAATTAGATTAAACTTACTTCTTTCTGTATTCATTTTTCTTCCTGAAAACAATACAAAATTAGAGAATAAAAATAGGAACTGTACAATTTTAAATGTACTCTTCTTTTTCTGGTTAAATTTGTTGATTTTAAAACCGTCATTCGCAATCGTTGCAAGAAAGTTTTCTAAAGAGCAATAATCAAGGGAGATAATTAATTAAATAAATGAGATGTCTTTATTTTTCAACAAAAAAAAAACTTTTTAATTTTTACGATTATTTGCTTTGTATTAAATGAAGAATTTCTTAAATAATAATTTATTAATGCTGAACTGAAAAAATAAAATTAATTGTTTTGTACTAACCGAAAATGGAAAGTCTGACTCTAATAAACTCAACTTAATGAGAATTTTTTAGAGCACGTTCGTCACGAGAGCTTAAAAATTAAAACTTAAAAATTTTTAGCAAGTATTCCATTCTATAATTTGCTTCAAAATCAATTTAGATCTCACTTGTTAGTCGATAATTTTGGTGTCGGTATCTCAAAAGAAATTATGAAAAATCTTTCTTTCAGCTTTTTTGAGTTTTTAATTCGAAGCTAACAGATACTATTCTAATTAAAATAATAATTTAAAAAAAAAACATTATCCATAATAACAGTCAGTTAAGTGCCATACGTGAAACATGCTTGGGCGATCATGTCTCGAAAGAGACATGACTGACTGGGCAGAAGATTATCCCGCAGTAGGTTGCTATTGCTTTCTGCGGTAGATTGGTTGCCAGTCAAGGCTATACAACCCAATCTGTCCTAACCCATAACTGGAAGGAATAGATGGATTAACCTTTCCCAAGGGTATTTGCACGTAAGTGAATGATGAATTCAACGATGATTCAATGATGAATTCAACTGGAATTCGAACTCGGCTCCCCTATTTCTCGTTCCGAGCCGATATCCACTGCACCACATCGCACATACGCTTAAAAAAGAAAAATGTCTTAGCTTTATTGCTTTTTCTTTTTTGCGATTCAGATCAGATTTTTTGCAACTGGTGATCGTGTTTGTCCCCTAAATTTTGGTGAATTAATTATTATTAAATTCTCTGAGTACTTGTCCTTAAGCGATACAACAAATGAACAAATTATTTATCAAAATTTAAATATTTAAGTGGGGGGGGGGGGTTAAAATTTTAAAAAATGTATTTTTACAAAGGTTTTCTAAAAAGAAATGTCTCAAAAATAATTTCTTTCAATTCAGAATAAGTCCTGAATATTCAACAATTTTAATAATATAAAAATTTCTAAATTAATGCTTTTTGCACCCCCCTAAAAAAAAATCGCACTTAGATTTATTTTACAAAGTTAATGTATATTTACATTATTTTTTTTTTTACATTGTTTGGATTGTTGTCCTCATTTTTATGACTATATTCACTACGTTTCTGGCGATGTACACTCTGACCTTCTTCAGTGATTGGAATCTCAAACTGAACCCTTTATTTTGAACACCGGGATAGATAGTTTTTGTTCCATGAGTCATGACACTTCCAGATGTGCGAGTTATCACCATTTTACTCAACTCTCTGAGTTTTTGTTTACCACTGTTGTGTTTTGTTTACTCACTGTTGTGAGTTCAGTACCTGTTACCAGGTACTGAACTCACAACCCTTTGGGTCAAGTCATTAGATTCCACCAACGCTTTTATCCGCTGGGCCATGAGTCCTTTAGGAAGTGTGTGGCTCATAGAACAAGAACAACCAACCCTAATGATCAAAATAAAGGGTTCAATTTGAAATTCAAATCACCTGAAGAAGATCCCTCTTGATCTGACATGCTTTAACCAACTCAGCCACAAAGAAGCTTTACAGATCAAGCAAGAGTGATCTTTCAGTGAATTCCTTCTCATCATAGACTCTTGAAATTTGGTATTCTAAAGTAAACAAAACAATTTCTAAAGAAGCAATGGATTATAGTGGGTTGCTTAGCTATTCTTTTTCCGTTAGTAGTGGGAGTCCATTCAAGAGAAGGGTAGTTGTATATTGTTGCAGGTTAACGGAATGTGGCCTTGTGGTAGATAGCCCACTATAAGTCATAAAATGATTATAAAATCAAGAAAAGCAATTTAAGTATAAAATTAACATTTATATATCCACATATCAATGAATGTTTTACAATTAAAGCAATACTTGAATATAGGTCCAACGGAGGTTAAATATTCCTGGCAAATATAATGCTGAAAAAGATAATTAGTGTTTAGGAATGTGGGGAGCAGAGGTATGTGAGGAATGTCTTTGAAGTAGTCGCTCCTTAGGTCAGTAAGTACTTTTGATACAGGGAAGAAGTGATGAGAGGTGAAGGGAGGCGAACGTAGTAGCCGCTTGACTTAGGTCAAGGGGATATGATTACTCTCGCCTGTCACCGTCAGTTTGTCTGCTGTGGTCTTTTTGTCTCGGCTTTTTATATCTGCTTTTTGGATCAAAACAGCTCGTTTTGGGATTTCACTCTTGTATTTGATTCTGGGCTTTCCATTGGCTGGTAAATAAAATTCGCGTAGGCTCGCGAAATGGAAATTTGATTAATTTTTTTTTTACAATCGGAACATCTGCGCGAATCTACCTGCGCAGAAACGACTTTTGTTCATTTGCTTTCTAGTCGTTATAAAGCAAACATCCGGTCCCTCGCTTTTGCTCGATCGGTATCACCACAGGATTTTTATTAATTAATATGACAGATTTTAAAGAGCAACAGAGATGGAGAATATAAAATAAAATTTCACTTTATTAGTATTTGTATTGAGTTATTACCTGAATCTCATAAGATAACTTTGTGGAGTCTTCTGCTGCAAGGTTAATTTAGATTAATTTTTCTGTTGGATTTTTACATGGTACAAGGCCACTTCCCGAAGGAACTTCCTAACAAAAACCTAACTAAACTATGTTTCATACATGTTACTTTTCAGATTTCTTATGATATCTGTCATAGACAGTACCATTTTAGAATTTCAGATTAAACCTACTTTTTATCACATCAGATAAGTGTTCTGATTCTATTGTCTATTTGAGGTCATATCTCATGTTAGTTAATTCTGCTAAATTAATCCTTATAATGCTGATTTGGTCTTTCTAAATCAACTAGAGTACATGGATTTGATTGCTTAACCCAGAGATACCACCAGATACTCTTAACCAACACTGATACCATTATGCTATAGTACAACAAGAAATCAAGCCAAACTGATTTGACTATAATGACCAAGATAAAGATATCAGTTTGAATAAATCGATAAAATTCACCAAAAGGTAATATTCTTATTGTGAGGGATATTTAAACTATAATGTAAAAGTCATTTCTCAAAGTGCAAAGAGACTGGTACCTTTAAACTTGAGCCATTATGATGACAAGATTGTTTTATGAAGATGAAAGGCCAACAAAAAAGGTTCTCTAAATTGAGCTCGAACATAGAAGTGATATATTAATAGTTAATGATCCATACTTGACATCTATTTTAAGGCTTGAGAAAAAGAAAGCTTACATTTATAAAGTAATGCCATTATTCTTTGAAAATTGAATTATACTAAGAATTGCATAAAGAGTATCTAAACATAAGGTATTTTTCAAAAGAAAAAATAAATTTGTTTTTTTATAAAACAATCACTTCTAATTAATGGTAACACTTCATGTAGTATGTAAAAATATGAATATCAACAAGTAAAATGATTATTATACACTTATAAAAATTCTTGCCGTCATCTTGGTCATTATTATCAGCCATTCTACCCTAGTCTATGCTCCGCATGTGGGAACAAGGGTCACTGGGCCAGATGCTGTAGGTCATCAAAACAACAGAGAGAGAGTAGAAGTCATAGCCGAAGCCACAAAAAGCAACCTCACCACAACCGCCACCATAGTCAGAAAAGAAAACCGGAACATGGAAGAAGGAACCAAAATGTCGACAACATAGACATTGATAATTATAGTGACAACTATCACAAACACTTCTATTCCATCACAATAAGTGACAAATGTATGGACAGCATCGACAAACAGCCCAGGAATGAAGTTTATACAATCCTAACCATAAAACCTCCCCGCGTACCCAATCCACCACATACACTCCGCTTGAAGATTGACTCTGGGGCATCAGGGAACACCCTTCCTATGAGAACGTTCCGACAAATGTACGGAACCAACAAAGCTGCCCTAAACATCCTACAACCATCATCACACATAAGACTTACTTCCTATAGTGGCGACACAATCGCCTGCGCAGGGACCATCAACATCCCATGCCAACACAAAGATTCCAAATGGATAGATGCCACATTTTATGTGGTAGATGTTCCAGGACCAGCCGTTATAGGTCTACCTACAAGCGAACAGCTCAACCTCATCACGATAAACGTTGACGCTATAAAGAGTGCAACACCAAGAATACCTCATACACCTATCCGTGATGTTGAGCAACTCAAGGAAGCATACCCAGCCGAGGGTCCGAAGAAATGAAGAAAACCCATGATGGTAGGATGCAAACCATAGACCTACCACCACTATACCCAGGCCAACATGTAACCATAGTAAACCAAGCAGACAAGCTATGGTACCCCGGGACAGTTGTTCGGAAGGACGAGGACAACCCAAGGAGCTACATTGTACAGACTCCAAACGGGAACAGACTTCGCCGCAACAGAGCCCACCTTCGTTCTGTACCAAAACGGACTACAATAAAAAAAAGTCCACTTCGACAGCCCTACACCAACAACACAGAGCACGGGACAAGCCCACATACACAGTGGACAGAAACAAACTATCACGCACCACAATAACACAAAAAGCACACAAGAAGACCCAATCCAAAAAAGTCCTACTCGTACTCGATCTGGACGGGCCATAAAAACCCCAGCACGATTCAAGGACTAAAATAAACACTAACACATGGACTAAAATAAACACTAACACCTGGACTAAAATAAACACTAACACATAACTAAACAGGGGGGATGTTATGATACGAAAACAATGCTAGGTCTATGCATGCAGACTTAGTACGAAACGAGATATAGCTCTTACTCTTAATAAAAGATACACACGTGCTCCGTTCCCGGTCCTCGTCTCTATTCATTATACTACATATCACTTCACAGGGCAACAGTGGAACCGTTGTTTGTTCGACTTTCTACGGACATTATTTTTTTCTTTCTTTTTCTTTTTGCTGTATTCTAAATGTTTAACACAGGCTTTCCAGTCGTGTCTACATTATCAGCCGACTGTGAACAAACAACACTTCTGCTTTCTGAATCTAATAATCACAACAAAAAAACTGGGCAGAAAACTGATTTAAACCAGTGGGCCGGTTGACTGACCTACGAATGCCCAGGGAACTACGGTCAACCCCTTGAGTTTGGTTAAGACCGAATAGATACCTCAACCCGAATTGGAAGACGCCGGAGGTTGAGGTACCAGGATGAAAGAGTTAGATCTGTGCACGTTGACAAGAATAGGCCCGTGGAATGGAAGTGCTAAATATACCGTCCTGTAGCCAAGATAATACCCAGGGGCCAAAGTGGGTTAAATATATGGTGCCGTGATAACCAGGATTTGACCCGTGGGAATTGCCACGACCGTCTGAAAGAGGAGAGAAGGTTGCATTTGTTTTGTCTATTCGGGACCGAGTAAGACCAGAAAATACTCTAGTCTTCGGACTATATTGGTCTGAAAGAGGTATAAGGAGGAAAAGAGAAGGAAGCAAAGGAAGGAGGAAACAGAAACAAAACACGGAGCGGCGGACCTTAGGTAAGTCACTTTTTGGTTTCCTTTTTTCGCTCACTGCACTTAGATCTGCCAGTAAGTAGTATTGTTGATCTTGTCTTGACTTTGTCCGCAGTTGAAGCGCCACCACCGTGTTAAGTAATTTCTCTTCGTCTGTCGTTGGTCTCTTTTCTTGTGGGGAAGTAGTAATTGACAAGACGCTAGGATGAGCGTAGCAGGATCAGACGCCACAGATGACTGAGGACGCGGGAATCCCCGAAATAACGATGGATTTCAGAAGGCTGATAGGTAGCATGAAGCTACCTACTTATAAAGGAAACCCTGCGAACTAGCACGAATGGATTCTGTCCATTCAAAAGGTGCAAGTGATTTATGGCCTATCGGACGAAAACCCAGCCCTGACGTGGACAGAGCTTAAATCCGCTCTTGATACCAAGTGATCTCTACTGATAGGTATGATAATAGTGAAGGGGAAATAACCGTGTGTGATTCTTTGGTGAAAGGGTCGGAGACTGTTCCTTTATATTGCTAACCAATGCTGTCAATAAAACTATTAAAATAAAGCAGAGAGAAAGAGAGAGAGAGAGAGAGAGAAAAAAAAAAAAAAGCTGGCACAGGCGTGTCCAGTGAGAGGGTTAGATGATCATAAACAAAGAAGGAATAAAAACGGATTTAGACAAAGCAGAGGTTATAAGAACCGTGCCCACACCAAAGACGGTAAGAGAGATTAGGGGATTTATTGGAGCTAGCGGATATTATCGGAGGTTCATACCAGCATTTAGTCGGCTAGCAGGCTCTCTAATAGCTCTAAGAAGCATGCTTGGTTTAAATAAACCAATGATTGTCACTGTCAGTGTGCATTCCAGGCTCTAAAAGACCAGCTGACAGTTGTACCCCTGCTGGTTTACCCAAACCTGAGTAAGCCCATGGTGCTATACAACAATGGTAGCAATAAGTGCATCGGGCGGTTCTTACACAACCATGTCCTGATAAGGATGGAACAGTACCGGGTGTGCATGAGGAAGTGCAGATCTATTTTCTGAGCTGTCTTATCGGCTCTCCATGACTCAGGAAAGGTAACCACTAACCAGTAGAAAAAGAGGCGTTCGCCATTCTGTATGCTGTGCAGAAATTAATATTTGAATGGGACTGTGTTTACCATTTAAAACAGACCACAAATCCCTCAAATGAGTCATTGACTTTGTTCGTTACAGCTGAACAACCAAAAAATAAAAACGTGTTAATTTCTGACTCAACGCGATTTTAAGTTAATTTTTTATTCTATGTTTATAAATTTTAAATAAAAAATGTCACATGTGATGATTTCATTTATTAAACAAAAAAACAAAAGGGATAATAAATAAATGATTATCATCAAGTTTTAAATGTCTGGTTTAATCAATGGTTTTTACTTTTTGTAAATAATGAAAATGGAATTACACGCGAATTATCTCCCTTGAATTTTGCTGTTTCGTTAACATTTGGTAGACATTTGCTTTTTTAAATGTACTTTTATTTAACCAAAATAATGAGAGTCACTTAAAAATTATACATTTCCCTAAATTTTCTTTGTAGCAAGAAAAGCAAATCAGACAGGAAAAAAACGAAAGAAGTAAGTTTAACTTTCTCCTCATGTAAATGTTCACAAATTACAATACGCTGCAGTCAGACTTTTTTTTACTCACGTACGAGAATTAAAAAGATATTTTTCTATAGAAATAAAAATATTTTATTCTCTGTTGAATTATAAAGTTATTAACAAGTACACGAATATTATTTTGAAAAGGATTTTTTTATATCTTTAAGTAAATATTTGAAGCATTCTTAAAAGCCAAAATAAAATCTAAAAAAAAAAAATAGCTCAATTTGTTGATGGACGCCGAATAAAGAGAAACAATTTGAAAAATCTCTTAAAAATCCATTATTTTCCAGACATTTGTATCAAAGAAAACTCGTAAATTTTATCCTTAACTGTTAAAATAATTCGATCCTGATGAATATCTTCTTTTTTAAAAAAATAAAATACATCTTTTAATCTTTCAAATCTACTTACAAACTTTCAACTGCTAACTTTTTGTATCCAAATGATTTCTTTATATCTTTTCTGTCTTTTTAGCAATTTAATTGAAAGTTAAATGATTAAATTTACTATTTTCAGTAAGCAAAATAGTCTGGTGTCATAGAAATAGAAATTATTTTGATTGGAATCTCAACTTTTGGGACTTTTCAAAAATTATTTTTTCATCCATTTTTGGCAGATTGACAGGTTTGTAAACAAAAGTTCATTCTCGGTTTTAAAAACTTTGCAAAAATAAAATATACATCTGTGACATATTATTTTTGGAAAATTAACATATTAATTGTTAAATTAATCTGATTTACATAAGTATTACATATTTATAACATGAAATTTAATGTTATGTTTGGAAAATTAGCAAATTTAAGCTTAAATTAATCTGATTTGAAACAAGTGTGGTTAGTAGATAGTAGTAAAGCATATTGAAAGATACTCTTTCCTCTCTACCAATAAAGTGACAGAGAAACTCTCTTTTTCTCTCAACACATACATTCTTTCCTTCTTTATATTCTTCCATATTTCTGGCAACCTAGATATAACCCGGGCATAGTTTATTTGGTCAACTGACGTCATGTGATAGTCAACCAATGACTAATATTAAGTCAGAAACACTTAGGTGTAAATATAAAAAGAACAGTGAACATTTGCATAGCTGTCGGTTCACAGTATGTCTGAGTTTGAGTCAGCCTTTGAAGATTCAATTAACACACCAAACAGCCAAAAGAAAACCATCCCTGTGCAAACCATGAGATGTGCTTTAATCTTCACAAAAAAATAAAAAAAATAAATATGGTAGGGATGAAGTTGTAATAATAAATGGATAATGACCAGGTTTTGTTAACTATACCACCATTTTATTTTTTTGACTCAATACTTAAGGCTATATCTTTTATGATATATGAATGATTATCATTACTGTATTTTGTGTCTTTGATATGTTTCTTGTATAAGTCATTGTGGTATTCATGCAAATGTTCTTTATTATATATGTATTGCTGTGTTCAGGTTATAATGAGTTTTTCTTTCGTTTATATGTATATTCATGTAAATATAGCATGTTTGTGTCTTTGATATGTTTCTTGTTTAAGTCATTGTGGTATTCATGTGAATATTCATTGTATATGTATTGCTGTGTTCAGGTTATAAAGAGTTTTTCTTTTGTTTATATGTATATTCATGTAAATATAGCATATTTGTTCTTCCTTTTGTGTGTCAGATGAAATATAGTATTAGGTTGCTGTTTGTGTTATGTTATATTATGTTTCAGGTATTTGAGTGTGTGGATTGTACTCTTGAATTCATTCCTTGGATTTTTTGCATATTCTTTTCATGAAGATTATTTCAGCACATCTCATGGTTTGCACAGAGGCAGTCTTTTAGCTGGTTGGTATTTTGATTGAATCTCTGATAGCTGACTTGAACTCACATGCACTGTATGCAAACTGTTGTTTATATTAAGGTCTACGTGTTTCTGATTTGATTTTGGCAGGAGTGTAAAGTGTTGGTTGATTTTTGCATGACACCAGTTGACCAAATAAGCTATGTCCAGGCTATATCTCAGTTACCAGAAATATGGAAGAATATAAAGAGGGAAAGGATATATGTGTTGAGATAAAAAGAGAGAGTTTCTCTGTCACTTTATTAGTAAAAAAGAAAGGGTATATTTCAATACACTTTACTACTACCTATTTACTCACCACACAAGTATTATTTGCTTATAACATAAAATTTAGAATAAAAGTATTTCTCAGTCATGAAAGTCTTATCTTTCTGGTGTGTTAAGTGATTGATGACAGCCAGATGTGTTGATTAGCTAAGTATTGTAGACCAGTATTGATATAATTGTCTAAATTTTTTTCCGGTAAGGGAAGAAATCTTGAAACATGGGATTTTTTTAATGTTACCTACAAAATACCATACTTAAAAGAAACGACCTTCCTACATACAAAAATAAATAATTTTAAATTATTTTAAAAAAACTTTTGGTTCGAAGACTTGTATTAAACTTTTCAGTTTTTGATTAGTAAACAGTCTTCACTTAATGACCTAACCGTTACGAAGCTTTGAAGAAATTTATAAAATTTTGAAACTTTATGACTTATAATTAAAAATAAAAACAATTTTTGTAAAAATTCACTATTCATCAAGAAACATTTTTCTTCAAACTATAATGTCCTTAATATATATATTTTTAAAAGCAATGAAAAGCTTATCAAATTAAATAATGCTGTAGTTTTGTTGCATTTTTTAATTTACTATTCTGAGCAGATTTTTGGAAAAAAGGCTGTTGAAAAAAAGAAAAAAAAATACAAAAAAAAAAAACAAAAGCAATAAGTAATTTACATTCTCCAAGGAGCATTTAACTAATAAAATAAATTTTTAAAACAATTTAATTCTTTGAAATTTCATGGAAGTGGGTGGGATAACAGATGTAAAAAAAAAAAAAAAGAAGTATTTTTCTAATATTTTCTAAAAGCAACAATTTAAAAACAATTCATTTGGGAACAAATCCTGAAAGTTTTATTAAAATCTGACAATTATTTAATTTTTTTAATTTTTAAATTAATGGGTTTTTCACTAGAAAAAAAAGTGTTTTATAATGTTACATAACCTATAGTAAACTCTGGTAAAAATTTGGTCCTCTGCTGCCCAAAATAAAATAGAAATGTTTTTCTTACCAAAATTTGAACTTGTTAAAAAGGATAAAAAATTTTTCAAAAATATTTAAAAAATACTTTGATCTTTTCTTTTAATAATAACAAACATTCTGATAGAAAAGCTTTGTTTTTATTAAGTTTGGGACCTTTTTTTTAATGCTGTGCTGTTTTAGTCAAAAAATTAGAGAAAGTACCTACTTTTGAGAACCTTTGAAATAATCTTGTTCTTGCTTCAGTGGGTGACCATAAATTAGTATGAGAGATTTTACAATCTTTTTTGTGGTGAAACACATTAAATTTAGAAATTCTTGTGAAAATCAAATATTTGTCTGATTTTAATGAAGCTTTCAGGATTCCTCACAAAAGAATCAAATTACTTTAGAAATGTTTTCCTTTCTCAAAACAATAATATTTATATTTGGACTATTGTCCACATCTTTCTTCTTGTTCAATCCTTGGGTTGGTTAGGGTGTACTTGCACTCAGTCAAGCAATACTAACAGTACTAAATAAAAATATGAACTAGAAAATATCTCTGGTCATGAGCAATGTAACGAGAACAGTTTGCTTTTGTAGATTAAATAAATGGCTTAGTTCAATATTTTCTGTAAATTATCCAGATCGGTACGCAGTGCATATCAATCAGGGTAATCTTCCTGTGGAAAGATGGAGGGTACAACGGCCAAAAAATATTCTTCTTTTTATAAAATAGTAAATAATACATATCACTTCATACTTAATTCACATATTTTCATAATCTTGTAAATAAACATTGCCAAGAGAGTCTTGATAATATA
Source organism: Ascarosepion bandense (assembly GCA_037127315.1). Lineage (NCBI taxonomy): Eukaryota > Metazoa > Mollusca > Cephalopoda > Sepiida > Sepiidae > Ascarosepion > Ascarosepion bandense. The sequence goes on along the minus strand of JBBBDQ010001586.1, from coordinate 636,399 downwards.
CAGTAATAGCACTGTCAACAGAAAACTGTCCTTTTGAAACACCATTTTTTTCATGCACACCTTTCATTAAACTTTGAAAAAAATTTTTCTTTGGAAACTTGTATTAACTGTCATCTAGAATTTGATTTTCAAGTTGATTTACAATGTATGCCAAAATGTTTTTATACGTTCTAAAGTTTGCCATCACTAAGGAAATTTTTGGAAACCACTGAGTTAAATAACTGAGCATATATAGAAGCACAAAATTATCAAGTATATTTTTGCTCCTCTTGATCATTTTGTTGCAACCAGACTATTGAAACAGGTCTTGGACTTTTGTCTGAATTTCTGACAGCAAGAATTATTGTTATTATTATACAACATGTTTATTATTAAGAATTATTGTCTGATAGGATAATGGTGATAAGTACTAGTTAATTGACTTTCTGAAAAGAGGAATTACTGTATTTGTCTATACTTCTGAGATGTGGTATTATTTACATTACTGCGCTCGTCTATTGCCATATTTGCAATGTTTCGACCATTGTATGCTCTGGCCTATGAAATGAGAATGACATAACCCAGTGATCAAAATAAGTTCCAATTTTAAAGTTCCAAGCACCTGAAAAAGGCCAGAGTGTACAATGGCTGAAAGGTTGTGAATATAGCAATAAAGATGAGGACAACAGTCTGAACAATGTAAATAATGAAGAATCATTATTGTTGTTATGATTAATATACACAGATTTATTCAAACTGGTGTCTTCATCTTGGTTCTTATAATCACAGTATTTTGGTTGTTCTGCATTCAATAATTGATTTCCTGCACCTAACTGAGTGGTTAGAATGTCTGCTTTCTGACCATGAGACCTGGCTTCAAATCACACCATGGTCGATTTTGTCAGAAAGATGAGATTCTTTAATGTTATTGGTCTGAGGAGGTGATCTCAGCATGTGATACCTTTAGAAAGTGGGTGTTGCACAAACACAAATGTGTCTGTGCAGGCATCTGAAAAAGGGATTAGCTAATGGTAGACAGGCATCCTCAGATACAAGTGGCCAGTCCATATCTAAATTGAATTACTGGAAAATGGTAAAAATGTTAAGGTATGTAGTTCATCTGGTGTTTTTTTAGTTCAGTTCTTGGGGCAGGCAGTTAAATCCATATAAACTGGTTGAGAGAGTAGAAATGACATTACAGGGATTAAATAACTTATAACTAATGTGAGATATTGTCTCAGATTGTGAGTAGAATGAGATTGTTATATTTCAGACAGAATCCCTGATTCAGATACCAAAAGGAAACATAATCATACAATGGTTGAAATAGTTTGAGTATAATAATAAAAAAGACGATTACACAAGTTTCGATAAGTCGTTTTAATTGCTGATTTTCAGTTTTTACAAGCTAGATAAAAAGTTTATGATTATTAAACTAATTTCATTTTTACAGCTCATCAATCCTTTGTGATTTATTTAAAGCCAGAACATACTTTGAGTTATAAGTACAATCCTTTTTCTTTTTGCAAGTAAATTAAATGTCTCAGAATCAGTAGCAATAGTGATCTTAAGCTGATATTAAGCAATTTTAATATTTCAAATGTTTTTCAAAATAAATGCTTCCATATAAATTTTTTGTGGAGTTTTAAACATGTTTTGTTGGTTCAATAATTTTATATTTTTAGCCATAATGCAAAAACTTGAGTAAAATAAAAGTTTTATATTTCGTGTTTGCTGAACAGCAGTCTCAGATCTACTATTAACATCAAAAAGATATCAAAATTATATAATTGCAAATAATTCATTAGTTTCCAGTTTGTGTTAATGATTCATCTTTTTCATTTACAGATGTAAATTTTTGTGGCAAAAGAGAATTTCTAAATTCAAAGACCCATCCAAATATGAGCCAGAAGAGAAAACATAATATTCTCAATATATGGATCTTATTTTTGCATCAGTCATGTTTAAATTGTCAGTGAAATAAAGAAGACAGTCCTCTCCCTTACAAATGAGTTACATTGGCATTTTTACTCAATTCACATTTCTAAGCACCCATGTAATAAGTTGATCTACATTTTCACATAGTTTAAATGTGAAATTTAACATGGAAGCACATACTGAAGAAAAACGGTTTTCATGTCAAGTGTGTGGATCAGCATTTTCACAGAGTTCACATTTAAAAGTACATATGCGAACACATACAGGAGAGAAGCCTTATTCTTGCACTGTTTGTGCTGCTGCATTTTCACAGAAATCCACTTTAAAAAGCCACATGAATATACACCCAGGAGAGAAACCATTTACTTGCAAAGTGTGTGGATCAGGATTTTCACATAGTTGTTATTTTAAAAATCATATGAGGATACACACTGGAGAGAAGCCATATTCTTGTGATGTGTGTGGAACAGCATTTTCACAGAATTCACATTTAAAAGATCATATGAAAACACATACAGGAGAGAAGCCTTATCGTTGCACAGTGTGTGCCTCAGTTTTTTCACAAAATTCTCATTTAAAAACACACATGCAAATACACACTGGAGAGAAACCATTTTCTTGTCAAGTATGTGGATTGACATTTGCCAAGTGTTTTGGCATGAAAGAGCACATGCGAGTACATACAGGGGAGAAACCATTTTCTTGTGAAGTGTGTGGATTAGCATTTCCACATAATTCAACTTTAAAAAGACACATGAGAATACACACAGGAGAGAAACCATATTTTTGTGATGTATGTGGGTCATCATTTTCACAGAAAAACAACTTCAAAAGACATATGATGATGCACACAGGAAAAACTGCTTTTTCTTGACTACTTTTTGGATCAGCATTTTCACAGAGGGCACATTTAAAAAAGTAACAGTCCACAAAAGAGAACTCATTTTCTTGTCAAGTATGTAGACATATAACACAACTCTTTCAAATCTGGTTAGTAGCAGCCAAATATATTTTTCTTCAATGTTAGCCAATAATTTAGCCCTATAATTCACAATAGTTGTCAAATTCCTTCAGGTCACTGCAGTTATCTAGGTAACACATCACTCATTTTGCCACTAATATAGTGTTGGTGACATGGTTCCACTTAGCTGGTATTTGTCTGTTCATGACTATCCACACCTCTGCTACATTGTGTTTTTGATTTCAGATGGTGAGAAGATTGTTGATGAAGCAAACTTGAAGGAAAGTTTGGTCCAACAGCTGGGAGTTACACAACAAAAAAAGAATTCTTTGGAATAAAAAATTAACTTGGGTTTAAAAAGTAACAACGATTTGGTTTATAAATGCTTTGTTGTATATGGTGGTTTGAACCCTTTCCACTTAAAATCAAATGACACTAGAATCACCTTCATATTCTGGAGCTCATGTTGATCAACAGACCACACAGCCTGTTTGTCAATGGTCACTTCAAAATAGTAATTAAACTTTCTGTATCACTTACATCCAAGGAAGTCAAAATTACTGTTTGAACATAAATTTTTTCTTAGAATGAATTATAAGGAATGAATACTTCAGGCTGGCTTCTTTCTCGTTTAGGTGGCAGATTCAAAATGGATGTCTTTTTCTTGATCCCTTTTGTCTAGAGAAATCATAAATGTTATTCTGGTGACCCTTGGGTTTTCTTTATCAAAAACATATGCTTCTTTCTACTTAACACTTTCTGTTATACATTTAATGATGCTTTTCTTGTTGGTGGAAAGTGGGAAGGGACAGGGGTCTTGGTTTTGCTCAATCTTACTGAATTCCATCTAGTTAATTCTGCGTTTAAATTTCCTTGGGATTATTTTAAAACATTTTTTAACGCATTTCATTTTTTAATTTTCTTCTCAATTTTCCTATCCATCTTCCTGTAATTATCATCCAGTTAGTAGACTCTTTCCTATTCCTTCTTTTTTTTTTTTTATCTTTTCCATTTGATCCCTCCCCAGTGATATTTTAGTGTTCCAGATTGGCATTTTTCACAAATCTCTCATATAACAAAATCTCAATCAGACACATGTTGGGAAGAAAGCACATAAATCAGTGTTTAATAATGATAATTCCTTATTTAAAAAATGTAAACAAAATAGCTGAAATTTGCATCCTGTATTCTATTTCATCTAATGGTAATATTTGAACGATAACTAGGCAATTCATGAATATTTTAAGTGGTGCTCATTGTGGCACTCATCAAGGCAACATTTACTATCTCAATCAAAGACAGTCTACATATTTGAACTATTGTTGTTATCTTTGTTGTTGCTGTCACAACATTTCAGCCTTTGTGTCCTTTGGCTTTCTTCAGAATGTGTGGCCATGTCCACTGAAAAGTGGAAATGGAATAAAACAAATCTGCACCAAGGATAGGAACTTTTTACTTGGGCTTGTAAAGATCCAGGGAAAAGAATGACACAAACCTAAATTTAATGCTGGAAATTATTCTCTATATGTTTAGATTTTAGATCTGTTGGCTGCCTGGAAGGGTATATGCTTAGGGTGAGCAGAAAGATCCTGATGTCAACGAAGAATATCCAGTATTGTTTTTGTTGTATTGTCAAGGTGAATAATACAAAGAGAAGTGCTTCATATATTTATTCAGCACAGTATCCAGTGCTAACAGATATCTACAAAAAATATAGAATAATGAGTTACAAACAATTAACAAGACAAAATTTATGATCAAAAGAGAGGAGGGTCTAAATGGTGAATAGCTGACAAAGTAAATCAATTTGAATATTATTCTGCTTGTTGCAACTTATTAAAAACGACCCTTTAAATACATACTTAAAGACTTTTTCAGGCTATGAGCAAGTACATTGGTTAGAGTGGTGAAGGGGTGCTAGCTATTCTTACAACCATTATCTTGGATGTAGAAGAGACATCTCTTGCTAATGTCATCTTTAATTGCTGATATGGTATTTCTCCTATAGAATATTCTGTGTTAAAAGCATTTTTGAACTTCATTCCTGACTTGATAGTAATACAAATAGGTACAACTAGTATGAGATATATGAAATATTGCTTTTCAGTATGAGCCATATCACAAAGTCCATAGGATTGATATCAAGTCAAGATGAAAGCCAAATTGACTGGAACTGATTCTTTGACCAGGTTGTAAACTTAGGCTGACTTCACTAATTTTATGAAACTGATACAAGTGTGTTGAGAGGTAAAATATAAATTCTTATAGTTTTTCTGTAGAAGATCGCACCATACATTGTTAGATATAGTGTTTCTCTTTCATCACAATGGAAAAACAACATAAGCAAACTGCTTTCTTTAAGAATGAATTATGAAATATCGAAACATTTGTCACCATTATACATGTACATGTCATTTTGACTTTGTATTATCATTTTTTCACTTGTTTTAATACTAGTATATCTTCCATATCTATTGGGTACAGGGTTGCAACCGACTCAGTTCATATATAAATTCAGCACCAAGTCAAATTGGCCATGTGTGCAGGAGCTTCATCTTGTGTGAAGACATAGCTAATTTCAAATATGGCTGACAACCAGGGTAACACATCTATTTCTAAAGCTTGTTGGTAAGCTGTGTTATTCACTTTCATTCCATCTTCAATGAACACGAAAGATGAATTTGGACCATCAGAAACAATAGCAGTACAAACCATTATACCAGTTTGAATGATACAAAAAAGAAATATAAAATGGTATAAAAATAAAGTAAATAAAAAATACAACAGACTAGATTTGTTTATTACACTTTTTTAAGGAGGAGTGTTTAAAAACATTAATAGAAGTTATTGACCTTTCTTTTTTATTAATAGCAAACTTCTAAATTGAAGCTAGATGGTTAGTAAAAAAAATAGCTTGAATAAAAGTTGATGTGTAAAACTTTCTATACATGTGACCCATATTGATGCTGTAAAACAACTGCCAATATGAAACCTGATGGTTTTTAAAAAAGATACATTTTAAAATTTGGTTTTCAAAACTCGTGAAAAAAGAGAATTAAGTCTGATAGTTTGAAAACGCACCATAAAAAAATTTGCAAACAAGCAAGGTTTAAAGAGATGCATTTAATGGTGTTAAACCAATGAGAAAAGTAAATTTCGATCCAATAATATCAAGTTTCCATTTTAATTCAGAGTCAGTTTGTGGCTATTTAAGAAGTTGAGTTTGTCTGGCATTCACAAGGAATATGTCAACCGGTTCTGGGATCTGAACAAAAAAACTAAAAGCTGACTTTGACAAAAAAAGAATTCAAAAGAAAGCAGAATGAAGAAAAATGTGGAGGAATGTATATAGGGCAGATGTGTATTGGTTTATGTAGAGTTGCTTTAATAGCGATCGCTTGAAGGTCAGTGTCTATCTGAATTTGGCTTTGAGGTATGTCTTTCCTAACTCGGATCCACACTCCTCCAGAGGTTCTGTTTCCATCTTTGTTAAAATAGTTATAAGTATGATATTGTTTGAATTTAATGGAGGTAGTTTCTTTTAGGAATATTTCTTGTAGGAAAAGTATTTTGGGTTGTGGCTGGTCAGAAGTTCCTCATAATTGGCCCGGATTTCTCTGCAATTCCTCTGTAGGGTTGCATTATTTTCCAATTTTATTGTTTAATGTGTAATTTGGTTGAATTGGAGTTATTACCCTTTTTTGACTTATTTTTAATGCTCAACTCATCGGTTTCCATTCTTTCTATAAATCTAAACTTATTTTCCATGTCAATCTTTGAAGGTGATTGTTCTGTAGATTGGCTTGGTAGATTTGAAAACTTTAGATGTTCCCGTGATGAGGTTGGGGTATGGTCTCTCTTGGATTGTGAGGCACATTCTGCTTTGTTCTTGTTTGATTCGAGATTTTGTATATTATTTTTCCCCAGGTTATCGATTTTGGAAGTTGGAAGAAAGATTGGTGATATTGTAGGTTTTGTTTTTTGGGAGAAGTGGTCTTGTCCGTGATGTTTTTTGTTATTTTTTATCATCCTTTATTTTGTCATGAGTTTTAGTAATCTGTGCTGGAACTTCCAATTGGGATGTTTGTTGAGGACTATTGACATGTTCCTTCTTTAGATCTGCCTGGAATTTTGTCCACTTGCTTGGATCTAAATTTATGAATTTTTTCGATTAGGGTTCTATATTTGTTATCTTCACTGTTAGTTTCAGCTTTCCGTGTAACAGAGGCATAGCTAGTCTCACTCATACAGAACTCTACAACTTTTCTGGCCTCCAGGAAAGACATTTCTCTCATGTTTTACCTCAAGGATTTCTTTTTCTTTCCTGTAGACATCACAAGATCTTGCATATGCTGGATAGTCTTGTTGGCAATTTGGACATCTTAATGGTTTCAAGCCTTCCTCCTCTTCATGATTTGGCTCCTTTTTTTTGCACTTGGCACATGTCTGTCGTCCTCTGCAATCATCTCTGTGGTGTCTAAATTTCTGACATTTGAAGCACCTCAAGAGAGCTGGGACATACTGTTCAACTCTTTCCAGACAATAGACTATTTTGACCACTTTAGGAGTTTGGGGCTGGTTAAAAGTCAAGATGTAGGTGTTAGTTTCGATGTTTTCAGCACCCTTTTTTCACCCAAATATAAGAAGAGTCACTGTTTTCTCAGGGCAGCTGTTATCTCGTCTTCTGTGGCTAAAGCTAACTCCCAATTTCTGATGACACCTTTGGAAATATTAAGTCTCTCATGTGAATAGGTTTTACATTTGGAGTTATGAAAACTTTTCATTTTTAGGAGGTTTTCTGCTTGTCTCCTGCTATCCACCCCAACAAGCAAGTTTCCATTTCTCAATTTTTTAACATGCTTTGGTGTTGCTTGTGCAGAGATAATTTTTTCAATAAAAAATGGAGAGAATTTAGCAAGGCAGACCTCTTCCAAAGATTCAATGACAATGAATCTGGGGAAGTCTGCTGCTTCACACTCAGAGTCTGATTCGGATAAGTTTCTTTTAGTTTTTTCATTTAAAGATGCCATGTCTGGGTTTTTATTTTCACTGACCCTGTGCTCCACCATGGAGTCCAACTTGAGAAGGGAATGAACCAAGAGGGTAACCCATTCGCCTTGGCTGTGACAGGGATACATGACCAGCATACTCATATTAAGAGCGTAGTCTTGACCCTCTTCAAAATTCTGGTTATAAAGCCATTCTATTTAAGAGTGGTCAAAAAGTCTTTTGCTCTCAACACAGTTGACCCTCAGCCCTCACCTTCTAGCACATATAAGATAAAGGGTTGGGAAATGTCCTACTAAAGTAGATTTGGTAATACAATTGGGAGAAAAAGAAATATATGAGCTAGGGCATGTTGGGACCATTTGATTGATTGGATCGGGCCTCTCTGATCGCCCGTCTAGCCCAAGTAAGGGTCAAAGTGATGTGTTGCAAGACCATGACTTCTTTGTACCCGAGCCATGGCCTGCTCAATCACCAGGATCCCGTCCCCAGATGATATGGGTTGCCACCCACGGCCAACAAGTGGCCCCATTGAGGTGCAGACAATGTATTCTGAAGCCCTGCCAACAGGGCTTCAATGACACCTGTGTATTGTCAACTTTCTCAACTTCTTTCCACAGTTGAATGACTTGATATAAGCGAACATTTTGCTGATAATAATTTAATTCTTTTCATAATCTTGTTGCATGTTGAACTGTTGGTAGTTACTGCTCCAAGTTAGACTAAAACAGTGTTAACAAACAAATGTTTCTGTTTTGATGTCTGTTGGCAGTCAAATTAAAAACAACAGACCATTTGTGGTGATGATAACAACAAAAGTAAAAGAAACAGACTGAAAAATTCAAGTGTGACTATATGAAAGAATAGGATAAATAGTGGCAGTAGAGATGAAAAAAGCATTGCTTACTTGCAAGTACTATATATGATACACACATGGATGCTCAGATGGGAAAGTGACTAAATCTAAACCAGATCAGCATTGATATTTGCAGAAATTTTTATTTCGTAAAAAAAAAAATTTCCTGCTGTGAACAAAGGGAAAAGAAAAAAAACAAAACAAAATTCAATATAAAACAAAGGATTTAAATTAAAGAAAAAATGCTGCTTTATTAATAACAGAGAGGAATTGTGTGCAAAACTGGTTCATTTGCAAAAGCTAGTTTATAGCCTTGGTACCACAAACAAAAAAGAAGTTAAAGTCCTTCGCAATTACCTTGCCAGTCCAGATGCCTCTGTTCTTTCTTTCCTTTTCCCCTTAAGAAATCTCTCTTATTTTCTTTCCAATGAAGGGGAAGAACTTAGGGGAGAGTTACTTCCTTCTAGCCAATGAATTAGCGACTGTTTCTCCCTTTTTTTTATTATGTTTGATGTTCAAAAGTTTCTTTTTTTGTTTTAAGGCTGGAAGAAAAAAGTCTTTCCCTTTATATCCTTTTTCTTCCTCCTTTAACCCTCGTGGGTTAATGGCCAACAGGGGAAACTTTGTTCTTTTTTAGTAAAATAAACTTTCTTCCTCTGGAAGAAGTTACGTCATCTATTATCTCTCCTCTGTTCGTCCAAAAGAATCTTTTTTTTTCAGCGAGCTTCTCAAGCCCGCAAGCAAATTCCGACTTCTTTTTTATGTCTTTGGTCTGACAGAGCTAAAATTTTCTGGACTGCTCAAGTCGATGAAAATAAAAATAACTGATGGTTCTGGCTCTTTCAAATTCTGTCATAGGGAGCCAACCAATATGCGACACGTGGTACAGCATAGACATTTCAATTTCCTAATAGCCTCAGTGAGAAAAGGAGAGAAAGAAAAATGAAGAAACAAAAGAACAAATAAAATTTTCACATATTACAGATTTTTGGGATTTTATCAAGTTGAATTTCCCACAGTTGAATGACTTGATGTAAACAAATATTTTGTTAATAATAAATTCGGTTAGGTATGAATGTGAGAAAGAATGTGTTAAATAGCGGCAATAGAGATGAAGAAAGTATTGTTTATCTGCCAGTCAGTTAAGTGCTATAAATGATACATGCTCGGGTGGTCAGGTCTCTTTCAAGCCATGACTGACTTAACAGAGAAGATTTTCCTGTAGTAGGTTGCTGTTTCTTTCTGAGGTAGACTGGTTGCTAACTGAAGTTATAGAACCCAGTCTGTCCTGCTATTCAGTCCTTAGCCAAGGGGAGATGAGATGGATTCATATCTTTCTCAAGAGTAGTTGCATGTAAATGAATGTAATAAATTTGACTGGAATTCAAGTTTGATGGATTTCTCATTCTGAGCTGATATCCACTATACCAAGATGTACATTCAACTGAGCCAAAACAGCTAAGAAATATTACTAGTAATAGCTATTAGTTATTCTTTTTTGCATGTATTGAATCTTTTGAAAAATTGTGCTTATTCAGTGTTCTATTCTGCAAAATACTTTGTCATGTAGATATGTTCTGGTGTTTTGAAAATTTCATTGGGTTTGTTTTTTCAATTTGTTATAATATTTAAAATTTTAACACTGATTTAGAACAGGTAATTGTAGAGAGCCATGAATGCCTATGTCCCAAGAGGATGTGGCATCTAAAACAGTTTTATCATAACCCCATAATATCAAATTTCAGAGCCAATATGCAACTATTGTTGAAGTCTTGCCTGCTAAGTAGAAGATCATGAGCATTCACAAGGAAAATGTCAACTGGTTCTGGGAGCTTGACTAAGAAAAAATGAGTTGATGAAGTAAATGAATTAACAATGAAAAAGAAATAAATGAAGGAAAAAATTCTGCAGATGTGTGTGTGTATAAAGTATATATAAATAAAGTATATAAAGTATATATAAATAAAGTATGTGTGTGTATAAAGTATATATAAATAAAGTGTGTGTATAAAGTGTATATAAAGTATATATAAATAAAGTATGTGTGTGTATAAAGTGTGTATAAAGTATATATAAATAAAGTATATATAAATAAAGTATGTGTGTGTATAAAGTATATATAAATAAAGTATATATAAATAAAGTATGTGTGTATATAAAGTATATATAAAGTATGTGTATAAAGTATATATAAATAAAGTATAAATAAAGTATGTGTGTATATAAAGTATATATAAAGTATATATAAATAAAGTATGTGTGTGTATAAAGTATATAAAGTATATATATAGTATGTGTGTGTTATAAAGTATATATAAATAAAGTGTGTGTATAAAGTGTATATAAAGTATATATAAATAAAGTATGTGTGTGTATAAAGTGTATATAAAGTATATATAAATAAAGTATGTGTGTGTATAAAGTATATATAAATAAAGTATATATAAATAAAGTATGTGTGTGTATAAAGTGTATATAAAGTATATATAAATAAAGTATGTGTGTGTATAAAGTATATATAAATAAAGTATATATAAATAAAGTATGTGTGTATATAAAGTATATATAAAGTATGTGTATAAAGTATATATAAATAAAGTATATATAAAGTATATATAAATAAAGTATATATAAAGTATATATAAATAAAGTATGTGTGTATATAAAGTATATATAAAGTATATATAAATAAAGTATGTGTGTGTATAAAGTATATATAAATAAAGTATATAAAGTATATATAAATAAACCAATCGGATGTCAAACCATACTGATGAGCTGTGATACAGCAAAACAAATCTGTCTGCGGATGACTATATATATATATATATAATGATCCTTCTATAGTTTATGATGATTTGAAACACCATTTGAGGTAATAACCCTGATTTTTAAAAAATTCTTGAAGTATCTGATGTCAGTTTGTAAAACTGAATTATTTTCTAAACAAAGGAGAAACTTAACATCCTCTGTGAATCGTCAACTTTCTCAACTTCTTTTGACTGTCAAATGAGTTGAAGTGAATATATTTTTGATAATAATTGATGCATTCCAAATTAGAAGGTACTTTCTGCTGAAAAAAAACAAAAAAAAAAACGAGAAATTGTGTTTAAAGTCTGTTGACTTTCAAAATGCCAAAACTTTTGATCTATGAGATAAGCACTAAATCAGGTTTTAAAGGAAGCTAAAAGCATCAACTTCAGCATACACTTAAACTAAACTGATTTTCACATACATGGAAAGTACCTTCTTGTATCGAAGACTTCAATTATATAAACCCAACATAATAATAATTAAAACTTGTTATTTTGTCTACTTGTTTGGTGCACAAAGAAAATTTTGTGCTTGTTTTATAAATGTTGTAGTCTTTGCAATTATTATTTTTCTATCATTTAATAAATTTAAAGTCTTTCAAAATCCCATTTCACATTAAAGTAAGAGTCTTGTGTTTTTGCATTTGTGCCATTCTTAACGTTTGGGATAAAAGATTAGATGTTCTCTCTTCTCCCCTCTCCGAATCCTTTTAACAATTCAAGATGAAAATTTAATTGTAGATGGCTCAGTTTGTGGGAAACAAAGAAAACTTCAGCCTACAAGAACTCCCAAATGCCTATGGCAGAGAGTTGGGATTGATCTCTGTCAATGGAATAATCATTCCAATTTGTCCATAGAGAACATTCTTCTTGGTAGATTGGGCAGCCATAGCAAAGTCTATTATCAGCTGATTTTGAAGACATCAGACTGATATTTGCTTATTATGGAATTCTGGAGATTATAGTCTCAGGTAATCAACCTCAGTTCAACTTTTGGAATTTTCTAGAATTTGCAAAAATGTCTTCTCACTCAACTAAGGCAGATGATGCATAGATGGCATGTTTGTATTATTGTCCAACTGTATTTCAACAAGTAAAGCTTCCTGTAGAAGAGCTGTTTTTTTTCTTAATCATTTAACCCCAAGCAGACCAATAAATCCACTAAGATGCAAGGGTTTACTGAGTGTAAGAGAACATGAGAGAAAGAAAACATTGTTAAGGAGAGAGAACAATAAAAATAGAAATTAAGAAAACAGAAGATTACAACTGACATTGTATTTACGTTTTTCAAGATCAAAATTGACTGGAAAGCAAGAAGCCAGAAGAGTAATCAACAAGCAAAAAGTGTGAGAGAAGAAACTGTTAGCATAGAATTACAGTTATATCTTTGTAACATTAAAATAATGAGACCTTGCTCCCAATCTAGTACTGTGCTTAAATACATAAAATCTAGGCACCAAAAAGATAAACTCATCAGAATAATTGGTATGAAAATATTTATTGAAAAGTTACAGGTGAGTTACGTATCAGCAATAGGAAAGTGACTAAAATTAAATCAGGTTAGGACCGATAATATTGCAGATTCTTTGGATTTTATTAAGAATCCTTAAATATGTAGCAGAAACACCAGAAGAAATATTTTATGTGTGGATGAATGTTTGACTTTTAAAAGTGTGTCAGATTCTGATGAGAAAAACTGTGTGGCATATCACAGTGATGATAGAATAAAGTAAAGAACAAATTAGAAAACGTATCTCAATTTAACATGTTTCACATTAATTAAAGTTCTTCAGAAATTGAGGTAAAAATGAAAATTTTTTACAAAAAGACAATATACTGTTTGTTGTGAGTTGGTGTTGATTCTTATTGGTCAGATATGTCACATGTCCAATAGATAATTATTTTCAAATGTATGAAAATGGAATATTTTATATGTATATATGTATGTATGTATAGAAACGCTTTTCTGTTTACATGTATATATGTATATTAATACGTGTGGATAAAATAATGGACAATTTTTAAATGTGAGAAAGATATCTTGTTTTAGGAAGATTATAATTGTTATATCCAATTTTCATGGCAATTTACAATGAGAGATAAGTAATCCAGTTTGGAAATGATTTTTACTGAAAATGAAGAGGTTTGGGCTCTCAACAGTAACAAAGTATGAATGCACTTGGTCTTAATAAGCCTTGAAAAACACTTTGTATAATTGTGTTTTATTTTTCAGCTGTAATGTGGAATATGTTATAACAATCTCAGATAAAAAAAAGTCCTGGTTTATACTTGATGAGTTCAGTAGTTATGCTGTTTTCTCATGCACTCATGTCAATGTTTTCTAATAAAAGTTATCAGTATACATTATGATACTGAAGGTGGCCATGATATGGTCAGTTATCTTGCTAGCCATCATCTGATTGATATCATGAATCACAAAGCAATGCTCTTTTGTTTGCAGAACAGATATCTGCACACACTTGAAAGTGAATACAGTAATGCCTGTGAATTAAAACTTATAGGCTCTTCTTAAGCTCTATATGCTTATTACCTCGACCTTAAGGCTGAGGTATTGCATTTGGTCGCATTTGTCTCTCTGTTTATGGTCAAGTTATCTCAAGACCTGCTGGATGGATTCGGCTAAAACTTTCAGGAATGATTGGCCTTATGACTGGCTTGAACTGGTTAGATTTTGGGTTTAATCTTGTACAGAGTAAAGTTTTTAGGTTATTTTTCTGGTTTTATTAATAAAATTGAATTTTTTGCCTTTCATATGTCAAATACTGAATTATCTCCCTTAGATCATTTTAAATACTGAATTACCCTCACTGTTTCATCTTAAGAGTACATTTAATTTTGAAAGCAGTTAAGGTTTTTTTTTTTGTTATTTTCACTCTTGAGTGTGATGAAGTTCATTACAGTTATTCTTTCTAATTTTAATCATCATTTTTTGATAATTGCTGAAATGCTTGGCAGAGGCTTGCTGTTTTTGACTGCTCCTTCTAGTTAGTTATGTAGTTTGGTTGAAAACATTGTGCTGTAAAAACACATGCATTGCTGAGTCAAAAAAAGAACTGTGCTAAAGTTCTCTGACGCATGTGGCAAAAATAACTTATAAGTATCTTTTAGTCAGGTTGGTACTTTTAAGGCATTTAAAACATTTTCTTGTGAAAATGAATTATTTTTTACTAAACTGATTTAATTCAAATATTTCTCATTTTTCTTTGCTCTAATCTTCATTTGTTTTCATGTGAGGGTCAAATATTTAAATAATTTTCATCTCAAAGTGATGATTTACTTTTACTAATTGTTAGGGGAATCTAATTTCCTTCTCTTATAAAGGACAATAACTCACAATACATTTGAGTTAATTTCCTCATCTTTGAAGATGAGCACTGAACTTCTAAATTGAACATGGCAATGAGTTAACATGCATATGAAATTAATGGTGTCAATCCAAACAAATCCTTGCTGTTCTTAGTAAATAAATAAAAGTTGTTTATTTGTTAAAATATGTCTTTTATTTTCATTCATTTTTTCCAAACACCCTTTGATACAATACTAATTTTATTATTTCATCCATATATTATACTTTTCCAATGAACTTTATTTTAATTTTATCTGAAATAAACATTAAGAACATATTCTTGATTTTTATTCATTATGCAACACTGAGGATTGATGGAGGATGATCAAATTAAAAAGCAAAAAAAAAAAAACAAAGAAAGAAAGAAAGAATGCATTAACTAGATGATAATTGTGGAAATTGCAGGGAGAGGGAGTGAAAAGTTGAGAAGAAAATTAAAAATAGAATGCATGGAAAAATCATGTTTCAAAATAATTCTAAAGCGAATCAAATCCAGAATTAACTAGATGGAATTCAGTAAGATTGAGCAAAACCAATACCACTGCCTCTTCTGGCTAATAAAAATGAGATTATTAAATATATTCTAGAAAATGTTAAGTAGAAGGAAGCATATGTTGTTGATAAAGAAAACCCAGTGGTCACCAGAATAACATTTATGATCTCACTGGACATAAGGGGCCCAGGAAAAGACATCTATTTCAAATCAGTCACCAAGAAGTGAAGTACCGTCTATGGAGAGAGAAACCAGTCTGAAGCATTCGTTTCTTATAATTTGACCCCCACAAAAATTTTATGTACAAACATTAATTCTGGTTTCTTTGAATGTAAGGGATAAGAAAAATTTAATTACTGTTTTGAAGTGAACAGGCTGTGTAGATCATTGATTGTAAAAATGAATAGGCAGAAAAGAAAGATAAATTTTTTTTAAGAAGTAGAAATAATTTTCTTTCTTTTTCTTTTGAGTGATCTGGCCAAAAAAGATCACAGCATGAGACAAGCTGATGACTGAAAATCCCTTTTCAATAACCCATTTTGAAAATTTGGATAATTACAGGAAGTAAATTAAGGTTAACTGCTGAGAAGGAAGAGAGGTATTAGCACAACAGATATGAAGTGATAGTATAAGATGAGACATGAAGGGAGTAAAAAAAAAAGAGTGGCTTGACTTCTCTGACCACTCTCAAAAAACATGAGTTGGTATACAATGATACAAAGTTTGAGATTTCAAATAAGACAGTATAATTTAATTGGAGTAGATAGATCTATCTATTGCCCGGTTCACACTCCACCCACGTTTATTGAACAGGTTAAGAGGCTCATCCCTTGTTCCTTGTTTAGGATGTGGTTTCCGGCTTTCTCTTTTCCAATCTTCTCACTTTGTTTTTTTTTTCAATTGGAGTAGATAGATCTATCTATCACCTGGTTCACACTCCACCCACGTCTATTGAACAGGTTAAGAGGCTCATCCCTTGTTCCCTGTTTAGGATGTGGTTTCCGACTTTCTCTTTTCCAATCTTTTCACTATTACGTAGCCCACTGCACATCAGTGGCATTACTGCCTTGCTCGGGGTGATACAATTAAAAAAAAAAAAAATAATCTTTAGAAATGTTTTATTCAACTGCAATGAAAGGTTGACAAACACATACAGCTTAAAAAGATTAAATGCTGTAAACAGGTGGGAAGAAAAATAAAAGATTTATAGACATTATTTACATTATTTGGACTGTCTTTATTTCCATATTTATAGTTACGTTTCAACCATTGTAATCTGGCCTTCTTCAGGTGCTTGGAATTTCAAACCAAACCCTTTATTTAGATCACTGGGATATATTGTTTTCGATCACTGGGGTATATTGTTTTTGTTCTATGTGTCTAGGTATCTATTATATTTGGCAACCTCATGGGGATTTGGGACTGAACTTTTATTTAATTGAAAGCATAAGATTGCTTTTTATGATGCCTATGCTAGAAAGAAATTATGCCTTTACAATGTTCATGAAGGTTTTTCTGAATATGTTTGGATGCATACTTTTAAATGTAAATTCTGTGAAAATGCTGACCCAGACACATCACAAGACTATGATTTTTCTCCAGCATGTATTCGCATATGATTTTTTAAATGTGAATTCCGTGAAAATGCTGAGCCACACACATCACAAGAATACGGTTTCTCTTCTGTATGTATCCGTGTGTGCTTTTTCAATATGGAACTATCAGAAAAAGTTGACCCACACACAGTACATGGATAAGGTCTCTCTCCAGTGTGTGTTCGTATGTGTACTTTTAAATGTGAATTTTGTGAAAATACTGACCCACACACATCACAAGAATATGGCTTTTCTCCAGTATGTGTCTGCATATGATTTCTTAAATGGGAATTCCGTGAAAATGCTGACCCACACACATCACAAGAATATGGTCTTTCTCTAGTGTGTATTCGCATGTGCTCTTTTAAATGACAAATCTGGGAAAATCTAGACCCACACACTTGGCAAGGAAATGGTTTCTTTCCTATATGTGTTTGCATGTGTACTTGTAACTGTAAATTCCATGAAAATGCTGACCCACAAACATCACAATTATATTGTTTTTCTCCAGTATGTATTTGCATGTGGCATTTTAGATGAAAACTCTCTGAAAATGCTGATCCACATTCTTTACAAGAAAATGGTTTATGCCCTGGGTGCATTCGCATGTGCTTTTTCAGTATAGAACTATCTGAAAATGCTGAATCACATACTGTACATGAATAAGGTTTCTCTCCAGTGTGTATTCTCATATGCTTTTTTAAATTTGAAGTCTGTGAAAATGCTGATCCGCAAACTTTACAAGTAAATGGTTTTTCCCCTGTATGTAATCGCATGTGTTTTCTTAAACTTGAACATTCTGAAAATGCTGATCCACATTCTTGACAAGAATATGGTTTTTCCCCAGTGTGTATTCGCATATGCTTTTTTAAATGTGAATTCTGTGTAAATGATGATCCACACATTTCACAAGAAAACGGTCTTTCACCTGTATGTATTTTCATGTGGTTTTTTAAATTGGAACTTCTTGAAAATACTGAAGGACAAACAGTACAAGAATATGGCTTTTCTCCTGTGTGTGTTTGCATATGTACTTTTAAATGTGAAGTCTGTGAAAAGGTTGACCCACACACCTCACAAGAATATGGTTTCTCCCCTGTGTGTATCCGCATGTGACCTTTTAAACGAGATTTCAATGAAAATGCTGATCCACACACTTGACAAGAAAATGGTTTCTCTCCTGTATGTATTTTCATGTGTTTTTTTAATCTTGAATTCTCTGAGAATGTTGACGCACAAACAGTGCAAGAATAAGGCTTTTCTCCTGTATGTGTTCGCATGTGCACTTTTAAATATGAATTTTGTGAAAATGCTGATCTGCAAATATCACAAGAATATGGTTTTTCCCCTGTGTGTATCCGCATGTGATTTTTTAAATGAGAATTCTGTGAAAATGCTGAACCACACACTTGACAAGAAAATGGTTTTTCTCCTGTATGTATTCTCATATGCTTTTTCAGAATTGAACTCTCTGAAAATGTTGACCCACACACAGTACATGAGTAAGGCTTCTCGCCTGTGTGAGTTCGCATGTGTACTTTTAAATGTGAATTTTGTGAAAAGGATAATCCACAGACATCACAAGAATATGTTTTCTCTCCAGTATGTATTCGTATGTGTTTTTTTAAATGAGAAGACTGTGAAAATGCTGATCCACATACATCACAAGAATATGGTTTTTCTCCAGTGTGTATCCGCACATGATTTTTTAAAGTGGAACTGGCTGCAAATTTTGATCTGCACACTTGACAAGAAAATGGTTTCTTTGTGGTGTGTGCTTCCATTTCTTTTCTTTTTTTTCCAAATTTAAACTTCACTTATGTGCACATTTGACAAAGAGTGTGTTGCTCTGCAGCATTTTCTTAAATGAATATTTGGAAATGCAAATTTAGCAAAAATGTTTGTGTACAACCTTTGTGAGAGATAGGGTTGTTTCCTTTCTGATACTAAAGATGAATGATATAAAAACACACATCCACATATAAGATGATGTTTTCTCTTTTATGTTATGTGTCTACAAGTTAGTTGACTTTCTCCAATTGTATCTGTGAAGAGAGAAGATGTTCCATTAAATAAAACAATAAACTCATAAATCATTTACAAAATACAATTATGATAAATCAATTGTGTCTTAATGCAGGACAACAGGCCACAATTCAACTTCATGTCATAAATGAAGAGCAACAAGAATAAATATGAGGATAAGTAAAAAAATTATCAAAACTTTCACCATAACATATCAGTGTTATGAATGTGAATATTTTTTTTACTTTCCATTTGTCCTTCTTTCCGGGATTCTATACATGCTCAATCATTTAATTTGGTAGTTTCCAAACTTTTCTAACTCATGAAACAGTTATGAACAAACTGTGGTTCATTTCAGTCTTTCTGAATGTCATAATTTCATAAAGAAAATAGCATTTCAAAAATTTTGTTTTATTTTCTGTATTCCTCTAAAGCTTTCTCATACATAACGTATGGCTGGCCACTTGTATCTAAGGATGCTTGCCTACTAGTAATCCCTGTTGCAGACGCCTGCTCAGACACATTTGTTCAACACACAGAGAGCCCACCTGTGGTTTATACTGCAACTATTGCAGAATGGACAGTTACAGTAACATTTCAGTCTTTCTGAATGTCATAATTTCATAAAGAAAATAGCATTTCAAAAATTTTGTTTTATTTTCTGTATTCCTCTAAAGCTTTCTCATACATAACGTATGGCTGGCCACTTGTCTAAGGATGCTTGCCTACTAGTAATCCCTGTTGCAGACGCCTGCTCAGACACATTTGTTCAACACACAGAGAGCCCACCTGTGGTTTATACTGCAACTATTGCAGAATGGACAGTTACAGTAACATTATATAGTGTGAACAACAGTTTAAACAAGGCCAGATTGCTCAAATCTTCAATCACAATGACTTTTGACTTTGTTTTAGCAAAACCATCAACAGCTTCCAAAAGGTTCTATCTACCTCTAATCATTCTAGAAATGATGTCTCAATAAAACAAAAAATTAAAAAAAAATTCTATTCTGCTAAACTGGTTGTTGTTAAGGGCATACAGCTGTAAAAGTCATTTCAATATTATTTCATGTTGGTTCAATTACAGAACCATCATGAAAACCCAGTCCAACCCATGCTAGCATGATTGAAAACAGACATTTAAAATGATGATCAAGGTGATGTTCAGTAAGTTTAAAAAATAAAATTATAAGTGTAATAAAAGGGTAGAATGTCCACTCAAATACGTATTTTCAAAGTTTTGAGTGAACATTGGATCCGGTCAAGCGTTTTAAGTTAAAAAAAACAAAAAAAAAAAACGCTTGACCAGACCGACGTTTCATTGCAAACCTTATCAGAATGTCTTTACTTTGTACTGTATGTTCGAATTTGAAGAGTTTGTCTCTAAAATATTAGCATTCAATCGTGTGTGTGTTAGAGAGTTAGGCCCAAAGGCCCCAAATAGAGGCTTGAAAAATATTATAGGCTGCATATGACACACAAAATATGTGATAATAAAAATGGTCTTGTGAATAAAAAATAAACAACGGTTCATTAGCAAAATGAAACTTACTACACTACAGTTTTTAAAAAATAAGAAATTAAAAAACAAAACAAAAAAAAAAAACGAATTTATAAAAAAATGTTAAAACAGTTTTCAAAACAGGATTCGTCTAACTTAGTGACTTAGTCGATTTAAATGAAAGCCTTAAGATCTGAGAGTGGGTAAAATATTTGTTGTATAACTAAAAAATATTTTCAATTCTTCGACAACAGCAAAAAAGCCTTTTTTATTGTTGTAAAAAAAATAGGAATGTTATTGTTGCATAAAAATGTAAACAAAGCAATCAGGAGAACGTTAAACTTACTTCTTTCTTTCTCCATTTATATAATTTCATTTGTTATCATGAAATTAATATATCATTAAAAAAACACAGAAAAGATACAATGTTAATACGATTAGCTGTGGTCTGATTGAATTACATTTTAAATACTACCATTTATAATCGATACGAAAATTTAGTAATTAAATAAACAAAATAACAAAGAGCGAAAATCCAAGGGAGCGAATTTAAAAGAGTTGGAAGAAAAAGCAAGGGAGATAATTTATGGGAGCCCTTCATTAAATCGGATCAAAAACGTGGTGTAACGATTAGCAAATGTGTCTTGCAATAATCTTTACAATTCGATCCTTACTTTCGTCCTAAGGCCACATCTAAGATGCGCTTAGAAAATTCCGTTAAAACTTCACGATAATTATATTTTTTATTACTAGATTTGTTCAATAAATGAAGAGAAGATTGAGGAGAAACAAAAACTTTAACCACTTATAAATGCCAAATTGATAAAATTATTCTTTTTGTTTCTAGAAGCATCAAGAAAAAAGAATTTTGATTCACAGTGAGGTCAAAATTGGCATGATCTAGTGAATTTGCTTTACCCTGTGTGTTTCATGTTTTGAAACTTTGAAATTTATTTGAGCCTACATTGCAGCTGGAATAATTGAATGTTCCCCACCAGTGCCTGTTACAGTTCCGTGTGTTTTTGTATCAGTCTCTTTTGATAAACTAAATTGAAAGTTATGAAATATGTGAATAAAATATCCTTAGTTCACATGGTCGTTATATAGGGAGCACTAGCATGACCTTCACTATAATAACAAGTGAAGGTCACGGCACTGGTGATGTTTACGAAATGGCCTTGTGTGAAACATAACCGAACCCACCACATTTGAAAGTATCCGAAGGTTGAACAAAAGATAAAAGGATCTTGTTTGTATTAATAAACACGAGATTTACTTATCAAGGAGAAATAACATCAGTTTTAATTGTTTTGAAGCAACACATATGTTTATTCTTGAATGTTTATGTTTTAGAGTGTAGCGGCCTAACTACTTTTTTTTATTTGTTATGTAATAATGTTAGCTTCTCAATTCAATGTGTACCAAAAAGTGAACAAACAAGACGTAGGTAGACAAAATTTTAATTATAACAATAATCAGTTAAAGGGAGAGAACTTATTTTCACCCTTTTAATAATTAACTGGAGATGTATGAAACACTTTTTGTATATGTTTAAGAAAATAATTTAAACAGTTCAAAGATGATGAGTTGGTAAAATAGTTTGTAATTTGTTCCAGTTCAAAGTGATAAGTTGGAAAAATAGTCTGTATGTCCAAATAATTGAAATAGTTCAAAGTGATGAGTTGGAAGAATAAACAGCAAGCAAGGTGTGTGTGAATAAGAATGTCAAAAATACTTGCGTTTCAGCCGATAAGTTGAAGTAATATAATTATTTACCAGGAGAAAAATATTGAATGCAAAAAGTTGTTATTGCAAAGTTTGAATATTTAATTTAGTTTCTCAGTCAGGTAAAGATGAATCCGGCTTATTTTCTTTTTAAAGAGTAGGCGAAAATATATATGCCTTAAAAGAAAAGTGGTTTTCTTTTTAACGAGTAGGCTAAAATATATATATGCCTTAAAAGATAAGTGAGCTGGAAACAATAGGTCTGGTAGCTTCAAAATCTTCTTTCCAACTGAAGCTTCAAGAGCGGGAAGATTCCCGCTTTTTTGAAAGAGAGGCAAAATGCTGCTGCTGATGCAGAACGAACCAATGAAAAGTTTGGTTACAAAAAGAAGATGGTTTGATTTATTTTACAATTTTCCTTCTTGAACTTTTTATAAATATAGGTGATACGAGGGTATCGTAGAGAGCTCGACAAGAGTTCAGTTTTCGTGAAGTCAGACAAAATTCTTCTTTTGAGAAGAAAAAGCAAAATGATGTCTTTGTTTGGCTTTCTTTTGTGAAGAAAAAACAAATCTGATGTCACTGTTCTTTCTTTTTGTTGCCGACAAGTCAATGAGAAAGGGAAGAATGTAGTGTGAAAAAGGTATGTCACCTGGATGAGATGCCTAGTTGACAACCTGCAACTCTCTGCAGTGATTCCTTCTTTCTTTGTTGAAAGTACATGAGGAAGAAGGAGAAAGTGAGAAAATACAGGGAAAAATGTGAAAAGTTTAAACAAAATAATAACTCAGTAAAAATCTTCAATATATTATTCAAAATAAGAAAATGATTTATAAGTTTGACTTAGAATAATACAACTAAAATCATATGATGAGTAAAATTGACACTAATGAACATATGACATACTTAAATATTGTAGGTATGACAATAAACTACATCAGCAGCAAGGTCTCCAATCTCTTGATTGGATGTTTTGAAGAGCATGAAAACATTTCTTAACTGCTCTTGTTTTCTGATCCTCTTTAACCTAGAGTGATAGCATCTGTTAGGGTCCCAGCAAGTGGTAGCATCCTACAAGTTTGGGTAAACTGATTCTTAAAATTATAAAAGCTTAGCAAATCAGCTGTTGGATTCTCCAAAAATAATCTTATATTTTAATAGCTGATATGTAATAGCTAAAAATATAATTAATACTATTGTTGTAAGTTATGCAGAGGCTGAAAGGGGTTTTCTGTGGTGAACATGATTTCTTTTGTCAGAATAAATTATCTTGAAGTTGTGGTAAATCTTCTAGTCATAAATGTGATAGGTCTTTTGTTGGATCTTTTGAACTGCAGCGATTCAGTTCGAATACAGCTAAGAAACCATATCACAGTTTATAATACTAGAGTAAAAAATCATCATACTTCCAAATATGAATATGGTGAGATCAGAAATATTTTAATAAATGTTGAAAATGATTTATTCTTTTTGATACCATCAAGTGTTTTACAGCATATCAACCTTAATGGATTATCTAAAACCGAAAAGATTTTTACAATAAATTTGCAAGAATAGAAAATGTATTCTTTGTAAAAAATCATCTTGTAGATCAGGTTTCATTGATGTATTTTTGTAAAGAGGGTTTTGTCAAGAGTTAGACGTATTACTGGTATATATATTTTTTCTTCATAAATATATTGCTGGTAATAGTTTCTTCTCCAAAAAAGTATTGCTGGAATTTTCACTATAAAAATTTATTTTTATATATTCATAGCATTTTGACCCTAGTTTAGGGGTTAACTATTTGCCCATAACTAGTTTAGATGACACTTTACTCATTGCACCATGTATAGCGTATACAATATATTTTTAACTTAGTTTAAAAATAACTACAATGTAAAAATCAGTAGTCAATTGCTGAGACCTCCTGATGACAGGACCAAACGATTACAAAAAGATTTAATCAGATAAGTAACTAACTTATATTGGTATTTAATCTTCTGTGTGTGTGTGTCTGTGTGTGTGTGTGTGAGAGAGAGAGAGAGAGAGAATTTTCAGATCTAGCTAGTTAGAACAACTCCTGTGAAAACATTTATAGAAGAGACAAACAGAACCTATGTTATACCAGTCGGAATGTGACTAAAGCCTATATGTCAGACCAGGATCAATAATATTTCTTGTTCTTTGGATTCTGCCAAGAATCTTTAGAGACATAGAAGAAGCACCAGATCACATGTGACAGCAATATTCAATGCACGGTTGAATGGTAGAATTATGTGTAAAATAGATTCTGGTAACCCCCACCACCCAAAAAAACAATGAAAACTTGAGATAGCAGATTTATTTTCCCAGCAGTAGATCTAGCTATTGATTCAATATAATCATTCCACTTCATGCTAGTGGGGCCAAGAAGGTGAAGTAAGTTGTTCTCCTGGAGGTGAGCATCAGCCATTTTCATAGGAGGTATGAAAGATACAAGAAAGAAACTACAAAACCTCCTCCAGGAAGTAGTAAAAGAAAGCAAAAAGAAACTGAATACAAGATCATCAGTAAAAAGAGGAGCCCAAAATGCTGACTACAAGTTGTGGATACAAAAATCAAACAAATGCAGAAATTCAAATATCTGAAAAGTGTTCTAATAGAGGATGGAAAGTTCAATATGGAGATTCAGAGATGCATTTTTATAGCCAAGGACGCATTCCAGAAGCTGAGCAGAGTATTAAGAGACAGGAAAATTTTGCTGGAAACAAAGAAGAGTACTGGATTGTTATACAATGTCTGTCCATCTCTGTGGCAGCAAATGCTGGACAATTTCATCAAAGATGAAGGAAAGACTTGAAGCAACTGAAATGTGGTTCTACAGAAGGATGCTGAGGATACCATGGATGAAGCACACAAGCATTGACAACGTTTTGGAGAAGATGGGCACAAAAAGGAAACTGATACTTAACATTAGGAAAAGAGGCAGAAGTTTTTGGGACATGTAATGAGGAAGGAGGGCTTGGAGGACCTGATGCTCACAGGAAAGATAGAGGGGAAGAGGGACAAGGAAAAGCAGCACACGATATACCTGATGAACTTGAGCAGATGGATGGTGGAGCAGGGAATTGAGTGGAATGACAGGAGAAGGGGTTGTAAAAAGTGACAAGGGATAGGGAGAAGTGGAGGGCTATGATCGCCTATGTCCTAAAGGGACATATCATATAGAAGATGATTAATAAAGTAGTTAAGAGCAAAAGCAACTTCTTATTTACACTATTTATATTCAGACTATTTTCTTTATCTTTGTTTTTGTCATCACAACATTTCAGTTGTTGTGTCCTCTGGCCTTTCTCATGTGCCTGGGAATTCAAAACTTGACCCTCAATTTAATCTACAGCGGTAGACATTATTTACACTGTTTGAACTGTTGCCCTCATCTTTATTGCCATGTTTATGACATTTTGGCCATTGTATGCTTCAGTCTTCTTCAGGTGCTAGGAATTTTTGAACTGAACGCTTTATTTCAATCACTGAGGTATATCATTCTTATTCCATGTGTAATACCTCTTCCAGATGCTATGCAGTTATCTCTCTTTAACACAACTCTCTCAGTAATTTGCTCAGCAAATATAGGTATTGATTAGCTCCACTGACTTGACCCAAAGATTTGGGAGTTCAGTACCTAGCTATATTTGTGATGAACAAATAACTTAAAGAATTGAGTTAAAGGGAGATAACTATATCACATCCAGAAGTTGGGAGTAGTCACAGGGATTGCTCCTCCCCTCAACTCCAACTTGTTTCACTTGTCTTCTGGCATCATCACCCTATGCAGGTGGCGCCAAGCTCTTCTTTCTTCTACTCTCTCAAGATTCAAACTCAGCTTACTTCCCAGGGCAGGGACAGTTGTATTTGAATCTAATTTTTAAAGTGCATAGGCAAAGAAGCCATATTTTATCCTCTAGTTCCTTCCTATTTTCGTGGACTCATCTCTCTACTGCAAAAATATAAACCAGACCACTCCCCTACCAATGACAGGTCATTTTCTGAACTTCCATCTTATCCATACATTCAATTCTTAAGAAGAGTCATATGTTCTTATTTAACCTTCCGAGAGAAAAATAATATTATTTTGCAATTTGTTTTCAGCAGCGAAAATATAACCCAATCGTTTCTCTCTCCTGTTAACATTTATTTTCTGAAATTCCTTTCCATTTGTACATTAAGAAGAGTCTCATATTTTTCATTTTCAAGACAGAGATAAAATTATTTCCCAATTAATTTTGTCACATGCCAGATCTTTGATAGATAAAATAAGAAAATTTTGGCTGCATCAACCTCACTTATCCCCTTCATAAGAGAGACAGAAAACACAGATTGTTTCTTCATTTACCATTACCAGAGAAAATAAATTCCTTTTCGCCTCTCTCAGCTTATACTTAATATTAACCCCTTCATGGCTTTAATTTCACAAAGTAAGTGTTGGGTTAACAAATATTTTAGTTGACCTTGATAATATCTGGTCATCAAAAGCAAATAATTACCTAAACATTTATAATAAAAAAAATAAAGACAGAAGTATAAAATTGTGTTACATACCATCTCTCTGATCCTGAAAAGGAAAGTTAGTGCATATTACAAAAGGTTGTCTCTACTCATAAGTCTAGCAAGTCATGTTGTGAAAGCTTGTGTTCACTGACAAACCAGGAACAGGTCTAACCTGAGAAGTGTTTACCAAAAGATTTTTTCTGTAAATACTGGGCTGTGTTAAGGGTCAAATGACGAAGCAATCAAGATGTATACTAGAAAAAGAAAAATGATTCCAACAAAAGCCTCCAATATACTCTAAATGTTATGCATACATGCTTTTGTTCAAAACTAGAATACCCAGATTAATTAAGGATGCCCAATGAAAATTGAACATGCTAAGAATTAAATTTCATTTAAAGATATTTTAACACTCCTGGACCTTTGCAACATGCCTTCAAAGAAATGTCATGAAGAACAGATTATTCCTTGAGAACACTATTATTTTAACTACTTTCACACTTCGGCAATGTTGATTTAAAAAGTGATGATTTAAATTTTAATAAAACTGAAGATATGAAAGTGAATTTATACATTTATAACAATATTTTGTGTAAAACAGAGGTAATTAATTTTATTAATTAATTATTAACTATAGCTGGAAAATTTTCTAATTACTATTATAGATCAGAAGAAAACGTACTAAAAGAAGTTTCCTTTATTCTCCGAATATGAGTGAAGGAAAACAAAGGTAATTAATTTTATTAATTATTAACTATAACTGGAAAATCTTCTAATTAATATTATAAGTAATAGGAAAATGTACTAAAAGACATTTTACTTTATTCTTTGAATAGGAGTGAAGGAAAAGAAATCAAAGAAGATTACAAATGGTATTCCTCTGTTGTTATTTTAAACCGGAGAAAGAAGGAGAGAAAGAAGAGGAAGAAAGAAAAGATTTAGATTTGTTTTAATGTCAGGAAGTGCCATGAACAGTAGATGCTGGTTTCGGCCCACCCATGAAGGCTAACAATTGTTATTCTAAACCTAAAAGAAAGAGATAAATTCAATTGTTATTTTTCGTTGGGCATTAGTAATAGCTGAAAAGAGATTTTACTTTTTTATTATTGTATCCAATTGTCTTGCTAGCATGAATTGTGAAAAGAATTAAGATAACAAATATCTGATACCGAGTTGAAGTAATTCAGAGAAGAGACATTTTACTTAACATCAGGGTAGAGCAGATAACGAAAATATTTTCCGTCACCTGAAAATGTCGGTGACTCAGAAATGGATATTAAAAACGCAGGCGTGGAAAATTCTTATCTAAGTGACAGAGTCAATAGACCCTTGTCAACTTGTTTTGGGCGAAGCCAGTTCAAAAAGGTTAATAGCAACTATTTAAGAAAAAATCCCTGAAATTGTTTCCTGAGAAAGAAAATTTGCCGGTTAAGTCCAGCCCAGAAAAGGGGTATGGGCAGATGATGTCATAACACTGAGAGGAATCTTGTTGGTCCTGTGAACCAGCACTGAAAGGGGGAGACGATCAACAGTTGATGTCATGGAAAGAAGACTAATCCCATTGGGTAAACCAAAGGCAACAACGAGTAGCAGCTAACCTCAGCATTCTATTGGTTGCTGAGATGAGGAGTTAGACACCCAGTGACTGTCTGCCCCACACCATGGCATGGGCATAAATACAAGGTCCTGAGGGACCAAAAATCAGTTCCAGTTGAAGTTCGAGTTGGATTGCAGTTGGATTGGAGTTGTCAGTTGAATTCCAGTCAGCTCCTGGCCCAGAGATGTAATGATGAAAATAGGTGCCATGTTGTTGGGCACCAACTGCAGAGTCTGCCGACCAACCAGAGTTTAAGACAGACGAGAAGTGATTTTGCAGACAAAGTTTTGAGTTGAAGTTCAAGTCAGTGTTTGAGTTTGAGTCAGCAGCGGTTCGAGGCAGTTCGCAGTTAGTTGGAGTTACCAGCCCAGAGATCTAATGACGAAGATAGGTGACATGTTGTTGGGTGCTAACCGCAGAGCCTGCCGGCCAACCAAAGTTAAAGACAGACAAGAGAATTTGCAGACAAATTTTTGAGATCGCCACCTGAATGCAGTTTTCAGTTGTAGTTGGAGTTGAGTTACAACTCGAGTGGCAGAGGGTCTGAGTTCCTAGTCCAGAGATGTAATGACAGAGAGATAATTGCCATGCTGCTGGGTGCTGACTGCAGCGAAGCCTGTCGCCAATCAACCAACCGGAGTTAAAGACAGAGATGAAGAGACTTTGCAGACAAAGTTTGAAATTGCCAAATGAAGAGAGTTTTTGGTGAGAGTGATCCAACCCAGAACAAAAAATCCACCTAGATTCCGTTTCTGAAGACGAATCGTGCCAACCTACCTATAACCTAGCACTTCGGCAATTTCCGCAACATTTTGGAAAACAAGAATCAAGTTGACTAGACTTATACCAAACTTAGAACTCTGTTTGGAGCAGTGAGCTGTGGCTAGCCAGATTTCTCGTTATTGTTTAGGAGAATAATTTGATTTACTTAGGAAAATTCTGTTCCGCTACCATTTTGATAGAAGCAGGGATTGGGAATTATCCAAGAGACTATTGTGTATATTCTGTATATAAAGACGTTATTATACAACACTTCAGACGTCGGTCCACTTATTTTTCTTGGTGCTATATTTCTTTCTTTTATTAATCAATTGTATGCACACTTCCCGGTTTGGTTTAGTTCAGCAGAGAGACAGCTAGTGGAGAACTCACGTGACTACCTTGTGATTAATCAACATGTGGGATAAGGGAGATCACCATGACAGAGTCACTCTACAACCAACTCTCTGGGTCGAAACCAACAGTGACCAGCCGGGTAGTTGCATACATTTTTTTGGTTCTTGAGAATTGGCAAAATAATAAACACAATTTGTTAAATTGTTCATTCACACGATTATATTGTTTATTGGAATGATTAACAAAAGATCAGACAATTGTGAATTGATTCAAACTTTATAAAACAGTAAATAATGATTTTCTAATAGTTTTTCCTATTTTAACAAATGTTTATAAATATACTAGCAGTATAGCCTGGCGTTGCTCGGGTGTAATGAAAGCTTTAAAACTAATTCATGGTCTTGGAGATCAGACTCTTTGGACATCAGAACGAAAGACTGAAAAGCAATAGTAGTTTCCAGTTAAAGCGAAACTGTAGACTGAAAGGAAAATGAATGGATTTAAGTCAAATTTTGATTTCCTGGTATCGATATCAAATCTTCTGTACTATTGTAAGAACTGCAGCCTTGAAACTTCTGAATATCGTTTCTTATGTCTTTGTTTATGAGTGTATCAAATTTGATTAAAATCGGACCACTCCTTCTATAACTCGATTTTTTCGATTATCGATATGTATCGGGGGTAGCTCAACACAAAACCTAGCTACGAACACTCGCAGACGCTTATAGTACAACTGTGTAAATTTTCAAGAAAATCAGTTCAGCCGTTTCAAAGTCTATAGGTAACGGATACACACACACACACACAGACAAAGTTTCATTTATAAATAAGTTTAGATTTAGATAGATGAATAAAAAATTGTTTCTATATTTATTTCTTTATAAATTGGTAAATGATAAATATTGGATTACAATTTTTAGAATGTTGAAAATATAAATTTATTTTTGTAAATAAACAATCTAATAGTGTTTAATATTTTTATGTAAATTCTCAAAAACAAAAATTCATAAATCCACTTACATCTTAAGTTTAGGTTTTATTATAATTCTAATCATTGCTTTTTAAAACAATAAATATTGCAGAGGAAAGAAGGTAGTTAAAATAAGTGGTGTCAACTGAAAAACTCTTCTTTTGACACAGTTTCTTTTATGGTCATGAAGGTGCAAGATTTATATTTTAACTCAGTGCATAAAAAATAATGGTGCCCTCCTATGTGGAATGAACTCTTCCTCTTGTTATATGTAATTACCTGTGTGACTTCTAAGAAGTAGTTAATGAGAGCAGTTAACAGCAGTTGATGATAGCTACTAGTCAGGCAATAACCAGAGTAATAATACCATCGGACTCACTTATTTCTAGTTACTTATTATTAATACTTTTTTTGAATATCTTGTTTCTTGTTATACTAATACACTGTTTTGAAACTACCTTCTTGTTCTGTTTCTTACTTCCGACACAAACCAGTCACTATAACTTTGTGAAGTTTCGCCACAAATTGACAACAAAGATCCACAACAGTATGAAATATAATAGACAAAACTAAGCTATTACTAAGAAAATAATATTATTTAAGATAATGAATATTTGTTTCATTGTTAAAGAGAAAAGGTATTCAAATACTTAGTTTTCTCTATAGTTTACTTTTTCTCACATAACATTTGTGATTGTACAGGAACTGGTGTTTTAACGTGATCTGGCTCATTCAAATATTGTACATTTTTCCACAAGCATGGACATATGTCCAGTATGTTCAGAAAAAGACAGCACAGGGCTGTACCATGTCACTCTGGGGAGGTTACTTGTAAGACGTCCTTCTTAGTCAACACCTTCCACATACTGCTTACAATCTTATACGTGATTTTTTAAGCACAGCTAAGATGTGACGCAAGACAAGAATTATGGAGCACCCGGTGAGGATCAAACTTACTTTTCAGTCATAATTGATTTTGCAAAGCAAGTTTGCTGACCGTTACTATTTTGCCATGTTGAAATGCACCTGATTACCTCCAGAAAAGTGCTTATATTTCACTGGGTGGATGAAACTGTTCAGAAGTGGTTGACGTTGGTGCTAGCACAAAATCATAAGTTACAGAACACAAATACCTTTGGGAAAGGTACTAATCCATTGCTTTTCCCTCCAGCTATGGGTTAGCAGGACAGATTGGGTTCTATAGCCTTGGTTGGCAGCCCATCTATTGCAGAAAGTAAAGGCAAGCTACATGATCGTCCAAGCATGTATCACATATGGCACTTAATTGGGTATCTACAAGACCATTTTATAGTGAGAACTCCAGGCCCTTAAGCT
The DNA here is from genome assembly GCA_037127315.1 of Ascarosepion bandense. Taxonomy (NCBI): domain Eukaryota; kingdom Metazoa; phylum Mollusca; class Cephalopoda; order Sepiida; family Sepiidae; genus Ascarosepion; species Ascarosepion bandense. Next base: position 604,609 of record JBBBDQ010001586.1, on the reverse strand, counting down.
CGAACAAAAATTTCTCATAGATCCATAGAGTCAGGAATCATGAGGCTCAGCCAAAAGGCAGTCCCTCTTTGCCCAGAGGTAGAAAATTTGACCAGGCAAACTTCATGGTGGAAATTGTATGACACTTAACTGACTGAGGTGTCAGCAACAAGGATTAACTAACCAATCTATCATACAAGTATAGTTTGAAATGAGTGTTTAGTCATAGTGACATTATGAGCAAAATTGTTGAGTTATTACACAGAGGAAAAAAAATCTTGTTGAGTCAACACATTTGTTTTTACTTTTATTACCAATTCACATATACAAAAAGTACATGATATGAAGTTAGAATTAGAAGAGAAATCAACTATAGGGTGCGATGAATAAGTTGTCATCTAAATGAAGTAAAAATGAAAATAACACTGACATCTCATTTTAACAAATATATTTACTAAAATTGCGCAAAAATATCCTGAAATACTAAACAGCAAATTTATTCAATAAAATCATCTTTGGCTTCAAACACTACCAGCAGATGACTTCAGAATCTCTTGCAATTCTTTTGGATGGTCTCCTTGTTTCAACTGAAACAAGGAGACCATCCAAAAGTAAATGCAACCATAATCATTGACTTCAGTTCATCTTTGGTGTTACAATATTTGTTGGCCTCTTGCTCAACTCAACAATCAATTGTCATTTATTCTCAAATGGTACCGAATGACCCTACTATATTGTGCAATCAACAAAATAAAAAAGAACAAGAAATTTAACAATATAAAATGGTGACAATTTACCCATTGCATCCTTTAGAATAATGTTCCTTAACCTTTTCCTCTTTGTTGCCCATTTTTGGAGTCAACAAAATTTCTTGCCCACATAAACACAAATAGAAATTTCATGTAACAGGAAATACATTGTATTTACATAATAATAATTTATTGCTAATTAGTCAATTACATATGATATTTAATTAAGAACATTTTGCTATTTCCAATACTTTGTAAGTTCTTTTGTTAACATCATGGCTTCTACGAAGTGACTGCCTCACTGGTTTCATTCAACTGTTCGACAAAGACAATCCAAAAGTTGAAGTTAACAAATTTTCAAGCAAAAGTGTTTTTAAATATCCTATTTGGAGATTTTGATTCTGGCTTTAAAATAAACTGGCAACAATGAACTGAAACATTGTTTCTGTAATTAAAAAAAATCATAAAAAAACAGTTATTCCCTTGACACTGCTATTATTGTATACACTTTTGACACCCTTGGCAATGTTTATTTACAAAATTATAAAAATATATGAACCCAGTACAATGTGATACTTATTATTCACTATTTTATAAAGAAATAAATTTGAAAAGAAATCTTTTTATTAAAAAAATTTATAAAGAATGACAAAATTAACAGAACATGTAAATCAGCTACAATACAATATTTACCATTTTTTTTAAATAGTCATTTCACTCCAAGCAAGGTAGGACTGCCACTAGTGTGCAGGGGGTTTACAGTGAGAGAAAAAAACAAGGTACAGAGGATGAGAGATAGATGGAAATCAAGTAGATAGAAGATTGTAATTGATGTTGCATTTAAATTTTGGGAAATTGTAGATGCCAGGGAAGCAAGCAAACGAAATGGAGACCAGAAATAATTATGAAAACAAGTTTTTCATTTAATCTAATAAATAGTGTTTAATATCTTAGTTTTCAATTTACAGCTAAGTTGGTTAGATGTAACCATGTGGGCTGTGTGATAAGATGAGAATGGCCCCATTCCAGGTATTTTTCAACTGTTTCTTTCTTTTGACCAGTTTTTGGTGTCAACAAAATTTCCGGCCTACATTTGAACAAATAGAAATTCCATATAACAGAAAACTCATTGTATTTACAAAACCGAAATCTGATAGAAAAAATATAAACTCTTGCTAATGACTCCACTGCTTCTGGTGTCTTTTAGCTTGCCAAGTTGAACTTGTGTTTTGGTTCAGCTTCAGGCTGAAGACTACTATCTTTTCAATTTGCATCTACAGGTCCATTTTAGAAAATGCACTGGAGAAGACTCAAGATCTAATCAGTGAAGTAAAAATGTTAGACAAAGATTGTATAAACAGGATATTATGACACTGAGATCTCTGGGGGTAGGGTGATCAAATCAAAAATGAGAGAAAGAGGAAAAAGTCTATTAAGTGGATGATAATTGTTGAAATTAACAGGAAGACAGATTGAAAAGTTGAGAAGAAAATGTTTAAAAAAATCAGGTCAAAGTAGTAAGTGAACATCCAAGTGGTTCCAAGCAGAACTGAACCCAAATTCAACAGAATTCAGTAAAATTGAGAAAAATTAAGACCACCTGTCCTTCTCCACTTTCCACTAATGAGAAGAAAAACCATTGATGTATCCTTGAAATAATATATAAAAATCTAGACAAAAATCCAGGAAAATCTATCTGAACTGAATTAACTATCCAAAAGAAGTGTTCCTACAAAAATGGCTGGTTCGTTCATTTTAAATTGTGACATTTGCCAAAAATGTTATATCTGACATTAATTTGGATTCCTTTGAATACAAATAATAAAGAAAAATTAATTACTAGACCTGGAATGACCATGGGTGTCTAGCTGAGTGGTCTGGTCAATCAAGAAATCACAGCATTAGACAATCTGATAAAGATTAATGACTGAAAATCCTTTCTCACCTATGCATTCCAAAAGTTTGAATTAGTCTCAGGATGGTGAATTGGTAGACTGAGGTTGGATGCTGAGAAAGTCAAACAAGGAAGACATAGATTAGCATATTAAATTTATAATCATGCAATGCATGTCATGGTGCAAGGAATATTAGCCTGGAAAGAGAAATCAGAGACCTGAATTTGAATTCTAGTTGAATTCATTTAATTCACTTACATACCAAAACCCATGCGAAAGGTATGAATCTATCTTGTCTCCTTCCAGCTATGGGTTGAATAGCAAGACAGATTGGGTTCTTGTTGTGGAGTTGTTGTGGCGAAATCTTCATCGCCAAGTTGTTATTGTGGCCTGTTTGGGCCTGGATGTAAGACAGAGAAACAAGAAGGTAGGTTCAAACAGTGTATTAGAATAACAGAACGATATATACAATAAGTGTGAGTAATTTTAGATACCGACTTGGCAGACCGCCTGCAGTCTCTCTCCCACCGGCGCGACGTGGCTTCCCTGTGTCGCTTCTATAAATACTTCCACGGCTTCTGCTCCGATGAACTTAGATCACTAGTGCCCCCTAAATACGAATTTGAACGAGATACTAGATTAGCAACTAGATCCCACTCTTTTACAGTGAAACCGATAAAATGCAGCCATAACTTCTACTCCAACAGTTTCTTTCCTCGCACTTCCCGACTGTGGAATTCTCTTCCAAATGATTGCTTCCCCGATAGCTACAATCTCCAGGAGTTTAAATGTAAGGTCAATAGACACCTCCTAACACACTAACCTGCTCCCATTCTATCAAAAACCATTCCCATCTGCCCAACCCTCATCCTCGCTATCCTTACTCATCTGTCACCTTCCTCCTGACATTCCCTATGTCTAACCACACCTTCTCTTTACCTTCCCCTATGTAGCCCCATGCGCAATAGTGGCAGTGAATGCCTTGCTTGGGGTGAGATGATTAAAAAAAAAAAAAAAATCAGCAAATAGAAGTGTAGCCTGACCGGTATAATTACGCTGCGTTTTGACTGTCTTCTGACAGTTGTGTAACAACTTCTTTGGTTGTGTAATGGTACGGGGAATATTTCAGAGGCATACATTGACACCCTTGGTACCAAGAAAAGATTGTGTAAATGCCACAGCCTACCTATGTATTGTTGAAGACAACATGACTCAATTTATGACTATAATAAACTAGTCTTTCTCTGGCTACTTTCAGAAGGACAACACCTCATGTTACAAAGAGAAAATAGTAGCAGATCAGTTCATGGAACACTGCAAATAAGTTTTCTGTATCAATGCAACCTCTACCATCACTGGAACTCAATCCTGTAGAGCACCGTTAGCATGTGACGAAAAGGAAGATTCAAGTCATGGAAGTGCAGTCAAACTATCTAGAATAATTATGGGATGATATAATATGAGTAACAGCATAGACCCTAATTTTTAAAGAGAGCTTCTGGAACATTGTTGAATCTATAACAAAACGAATTGAGGGGGTCATAAAAGGTACAATCTAGTGCTAAAAACTTTATGTAATAAAATGACCAGTATGTGTGTGTGTATGTGTATATTTTAATTTTTAAGCATATTTGTTTAATCCAACATTTTTTCTTAAAAGTATAAACATTATTTTTACTAGGTACAGTTTTGGGTTGACATCTCTGTTGTTTTAAAAATGACAGCCAGCCTACAAAACAAAAATTTATAACTAAAGAAACATGTATCTTCAGACAAGTATCAAACCTGTGTTACGTTTTTTTTTTTTTAATCAGAGAAACTGCTTCTTCAGCAAGAGGGTTTCTTACTTAGGAAACTATGACAAAGCAAAAAAAAAAATGACTATGTTAGGACCGGGCTTGATTTATTTTTGTATTCAAAATTTAAACAATTTCGTAAATGTTTGTTTTTGTCTCATATAATTTCTTATTACTATGAATATTATAGGTAGGTTGAGATTTTCTTTATATAATCAGACGTAAACCTTCACATTTACGTAAAATAATGTGCAAAGTTCTACCTCACTTAAATGGCATAAAGTTAAATTTCAATTATGTCACATGGTATACTAGATGCCCCACAGTCAATCGTTGAACTGGATTATTTATTTATCAAGAGGAGATATTTTGCAAGAAGCCCGGCATTTATTGGAGTTTGAAATCATCTTAGGGGACCTATAATGGTGCTGTGCCACCAGATATACGCTCATGTCATTAGTCATCAGCAGCATTTCGTGGATCCTGATGATCAACATCCATACTCAAAACTTGGAAAATCTTTGGATGTATGTCAAGTGTAAATTGCGTTGCTAGTTTGGAACTTCTTTGGCATTGTTCATGTCGCATCTTCATCAATTTGTGTGGCACTGGCAGGACATGAACAGTCCTGGGCTTTCATCATTTATTTGCATAGTCTAACATTACATGTAACAATATTTAATTGTAATAAACATGTATACCTTGGTCTGAAAGATTACCATGATCCTTATACTCATTTCTCTTTAAGACAAATGTTTGATGTATTTTCTTGTCGATTATTTCATACAAAATCTTGGAATAAGTAATGCATTAGGAATGAGAATGACAAGGCTTAAGTTGGCAATTACAAATTTACATATTTTAAACTGGCAAGTCATATCTGATAACATGTGATGGAAGTAAAAGATGGAAAAGCAATGAGAAAAATTCCATTCAGAAGCTTATTTTGTGTTCCTTAAAATACAAATGAATTGGCCAGTCATCATCGAAACATTATTGTTAAATGAACTGGTATATAATGATACAAAATTAGGACTTTTCATCTAAATTTTCATCATGGAAAAATTTGTTCCAAAATGATGTTTGATAATCATAACATTTTGGCTGTTAAACACTTTCGTCTCCTTCAAGTACTGAACACGTCAATCCACAATTATGCTGGCTATGCTAAAGAATATATATATATATATATAGGTACCTCCACAAAAACAGAAAAAAACAATAAAAACCTTTCTTGAGGCTTTTATTTTATTTTTAATGTCAAGCTAATAGATTCAGTTTACTATTTTCAATAACCAAAATAATTTAGTGTATTTCAAAAATTTAAACTGACTGGAAAAAATTTTGTTGTTTATTTCTATAATACCTGATTAGCCCCCTTTTTGGTTATCTTTCATTGCAACGTGATTCTCTTTTTTAAAAATCTTTCAAAAATAAAAGATACTTTTCTGAAATTTTATTTGAGGAATATTAGCTGATTTAAAGTATAATCTGATTTGAAATAAATATTTACTTTGATTTTAAAATATTGCAGAAATACATTCTTTAACCTGATTGTAGCTGTGGTTTTAGCCAACAGTAGTTATATTGACATTTTCATAAGGTGATAGCAGATCTAATTTTGTTCTACAAAGAATTTATCTGTATAACATAATTAAAGTAAATTATGTGAGCACCTTTTTCATTTAATTTTTAAGTACTCAGTATTCTTAAAAGTGTATGAAAATATTGTGTAATCTAAGGTTTTAGTGAATTTAAAAAATTTTTGCTGTGAATTTACTATAGTTATCACACTTATTTTCTGATAATGTCTTGTATGGCCACCTGAACACAGAAATATGGTACATTTATACACCAAAAAATTCAAAATTATTTTAAAAATATTTTTGTTTGATTTGTATTAAGCTTTTCCATTTATGATTAATAAACATAGTTTTCACTTAATAATATCACCAAAACTGCTGGAAAACACAATTTTGAGATTTAAAATTTAATAAATTTATTTTAATTAGATTTTTAGATTACAGATTTAAAAAAAAAATGCATTGAAAATTTTTTTCTTAATATATAACATTTATAAAAGCTTTTCTATTTAAATAATGTCATAATTTCATTTCATTTTTTTATTTTATGGTCCAGGGCAGATTTTTGGTAAACGGTGTTTCTGTTTGACAATAACAAATTAATATTTAAATTCTCCAAGGAATCCTGCTTTTAACTTATAAATACAAAGATTGTAAAATTTTAATTTCTTGTAATCTCATAATATAATTGGGGATAACAGATGTAAAAAAAAAAAGAAAATCATTCATCTGTGAATAAGTCCTAAAAATTATTTGATTTTTGGTAATTTCCACAACACTGTTTTTTTACAGCAAAAAAGATGCTAAATTTTCTACAGTAATCTTTGATCCACAGCTAACAAAGAATAACAAAATCTTTAATCAAAATTTTGAAAGTGCTTGAAAGGATTGAAAAAATTAATAAAATATTACTAAATATATTTTGGTCCTTCCTATTCATAATAACAAACATTTTTATAAAACTTTTTGTTTTTGTGAAGTTTCAGCATGCTATGCTTTTTAGAAAATTTTTGGAGGTACAGATATATATATATATTTTCAAAAGTTAATCTAAAATGTTCTCCTACTCTACAGAGTTTTTACAAGAGTGTTTTTGAATATGTACTTTTAAATTTGACTTCCGTGAAAATGCTAATCCACACACATCACAGGAAAATGGCTTCTCTCCTGTGTGTAATCTCATGTGTGCTTTTAAACTGGAATTCCTTGAAAATGCTGACCCACACACTTCACAAGTACTTGTTTTTTCACCTGTATGTATTTGCATGTGCTTTCTCAATGTGGAACTATCTGAAAATTTTGATTCACACACTGTACAAGAATATGGTTTTTCCCCAGTGTGTATCCTCATGTGTGCTTTTAAGTTTGAATTCTGTGAAAATGCAGCTTCACACACTTGACAAGCAAATGGTTTTTCTCCTGTATGTATTCTCAAGTGTTTTTTTAAAGTGGACTTCTCTGAAAATGTTGAATCACACACTTGACATGAAAATGGTTTTTCTCCTGTGTGTATGCGCATATGTTTTTTTAAACTAGAATTTACTGAAAATGCTAACCCACACACTTCACAGGTAAATGGTTTCTCTCCTGTATGTATTCGTATATGATTCTTTAAATGAGAACTTTGTGAAAATGATGATCCACAAACTTGACAAGGAAATGGTTTTTCTCCAGTATGTATCTGCATGTGTTTTTTTAATCTGGAATTCTCTGAAAATGCTGCAGTACACACTGTGCAAGAATAAGGTTTCTCTCCTGTGTGTGTTCGCATGTGTACTTTTAAATATGAGCTCTGTGAATATGCTGATCCACACACATCACAAGAATATGGCTTCTCATCACTGTGTATCTGCACATGTGTTTTTAAAATCAAATTATCAGAAAATACTAATCCACATACTGGACAAGAAAATGTTTTCTCCCCCATATCTATTTTAATATGCTTTTTTAAAGTAGAATTTTCTGAAGATGCAGATGCATCATCTGAAGTAGGGTTCTCTACTGTGTGTATTCGCATGTGTACTTTTAACTGCGAATTCCGTGAAAAGGCTAAGTCACACACATCACAAGTATATGGTTTCTCTCCAGTGTGTACCCGCATGTGTTTTTTTAATGTGGAACTGTCTGAAAATGTTGCTTTACATACTTGACAAGAAAATGGTTTCTCCCCTGTATGTATTCTCATGTGCTTTTTCAATGTCGAACTATCTGAAAATGCTGATTCACACATTGTACATGAATAAGGTCTCTCCCCAGTGTGTGTCCGCAAGTGTACTTTTAAATTTGATTTCTGTGAAAATGTTGATTTGCACAATTCACAAGTGTATGGTTTCTCTCTAGTATGCATTTTCATGTATTTTTCAAATTGAAACTCTGTGAAAATATTAAGTCACACACTAGTTTTTCTCTAGTATGTATTTGCAAGTGTATTACAAACTGGAATCTATAAAAATGGTGATCAACAAATTTCACAAGTAAATGATTTCTCTGTGCATATTCTTGTATGTTTTTAAACTGTAAGTTACTGAAGCTAGTGTTCTACACACTTGACAAACAAATTATTTTCTGTTGTATTGAGATTAATTTTTCCCCCCTTTTTTAATGATAATTATGTGTAAATACTTGACTAAAAAATGAATTCTCTCCTGTACTGGATTGCATTAAACTGAATTTCTCTTAAAATGCTTCAGCATAAACAGTGCAAGAATAAGGCTTCTATCCTGTGTGTGTGTGTGTATGCGTACATTTAAATGGGAATTTTTGAAAATGCTGAACCACATACATCTCAAGAATATGACTTCTCTCTAATGGGCATTTGCATGTGATTTTAAAGCAAGAATTGTGTGAAATTGTTGATCCATACACCTTATAAGAATACAGTGTCTCTCCAGTATGTTCTTCCCTGTTCCTTTTCTAATGTAATCTATATTTAAAACCTTACCCACATACTTGCCAAGAGATATGTGTGTCTTTGAATAGGTACTTGAAAATGGGAATTTAGTAATGCGGGTGTGCAGGCTTGATGAGAAATAGGATGGTCTCCTCTCTGTGATTATGATGTTTTAAACATGAATGATGACAAAACGTAAGTCAACATGTTTGTAAAGTTGTTTTTTCTGTTCTTTAGTGGAAGTTTGTATCTTCAAACTTGAAAACTGTTATTCTCGACAATATTTGATATCTGTGAATAAAGAAAATACTTTATTAAAGAAAACAAGAAATTTGTGTAGTATTTATGAAATTAAATTTTCATAATTCAATTGTGTGTCATATAATTCATATTTGAGTTATGTTTAAAATTTTAGAGTACTGTTAAGCAAACATAAATGGAATTTAATTGAGTTTCATGGTCCATAGAGTTTGAGGAAAAGAAAATCATTTTCCATGAAGTGATTTAGCAGTGGATATAGATGTTGGTTAGTTCCTGTGACTTTATCTAAAGAGTTGTGACTTCAATAACAGGCTACAGCAGTGGTGAACAAGTAACTTGCAAGGTTAGAGGGAAATAACTCATGACTTCTAATCAAGGCATTACTATGCAAGGAATGGATTTTTATTCGAAATTCCTAGCACCTGAAGAAGGCCTGTTTGTACAATGACCAAAACGTCATACAAATGGCAACATAGATGAGGACAATAGTCTGAATAATGTAAATAATGCGACAGTTATGCTGAAATAAAACAACCAAGTTTTCCTTTTTGCATTCTGTTAAAACAATGACAAATTAATAATGAAGGTGATGGGGATTGGAGTATCTCTGCTTCAGAAACAACAGTAAAACATTTCTTTACAATACATATGCTTTAAAATGTCTACAGACTTTTGGTTGAGAGGAAAGCACAGTATTTTTCTCTCCTTAATTGAGATGGGAGATGACAACTAGTCCTTGGAATTCCAACCTTGCAGCAGCACCTACCTCATTACATAAAAAGAGCTTGAATCAGTGTAATGTAAATGCTAGCATGAAAGTGGTCACAGGGACTGGATAATTTTTGTCCTTGACCCACATGCATGTTCATGTATATAAGCTCTCCTCATTAAAAAATGACCTTGTGTCACATCCTGCCTTAGTGGGGAGGTCTGGTAAATACTAAAAATTTTTTACCAATAATATAAGTACTAAAGAATTAAATGTAATGAGAGAAAATCCAAATGAAATTTCCAAGGAAGAATTCAATTCTACCACAAAATTTTCAGTTATGGTTGGGCCATTCAATATGGTATTACTTTCATTAGATCAATCAGAGGTGTCAGATTAGGAAATTGAAGTTGTCAGATCATGAAAAATGTTATTATACAAACATTCATGAAAAATGAGCATACATAACATAAAAATGTCTTAAACTTAATGAAAACAAAGTTTTATCATCAAAACTTTTATTAAGAAGAAAAACCAAAAGAATTTTTATTATTAAATTATATTTGTTAATCCTTTCTAGAACCTTAAAAATTTTGTTTTTATTGCATCAGTGGTTGTCTATAAATAAGTTTCAGAACTTTAAGCATCTTTTTGCAGTAAAAAAAACATTGATTTTGAAATTCTTGCAAAAATCAGAAGTCAGATTTTAATGAAACTTTTAGAACTTATTTACAAATGAATGAAATTATTTTAGAAACATTTTTAGAAAATTGTGGTAAAAATTTTTGTTTTTTTACATCTGTTATCCAACACTAATTTGATTTTATGAAATTTTGAGAAATATGCAGATTTTTGTAAATATGAATGTCCATACATGACATCAGAAAACAAGAGTGGTAATTATAGTAAATTTAAAATTTATTAGTAATTTTCTAACATTTCCTCAACAAGCATCTTTGTAATCAAGACTATAAAGCCAAAGTATATAAAATAAAATATTAGATTACTTAAAATATTTTCATAAATTTTTAAGATTACTTGGTAGTTAAAATATTATATAAAAAGGTGTTCACATTATATTCATTAAGTAACTTTGACAGTTATGCCCTTCTTCGAAAAAGTTCCCAAACATAAATCTACTGAGAGTTGTCAACATCTTATAAAAACCTCCCTCTCCATGTTAAAAAATGTTTTTCTACAATATTTTAAACTAAAAGTAATATTTGTTTTAAACAATATTAATTAAACTTTAAATCATCTAATCTTCTTCAAATAAAGTTTCAGAAGGGTATATTTTATTCTCAAAAGATTTTTAACAAAGAGAATTAGATTGTAATAATGTCAGTAATATATCTTATAAAAGCAATTAAAAGCTTTTCTAATTAAATAATCTCAGTTTTATTGCATTTTTCATTGTACAATTCAGAGGTGATTTTCAATAAACGAGGTTTTAGTTTTACAAAAAAAATTGATGATTTAAATTCTACAAGAAGTTCTGCTTTTAAGTAATATAAACATTGGATTTCTTGAAATCTCATGAAATTAAGTGGTGGGTAACAAATGCAAAACAAAAAGGAGAAAAAAATTTATTTCTAAAATAATTAAATTATTCATTTGTGAATAAGTTCTGAAAGTTTCATTAAAGTCTGATAATCATTTAATTTTTGCAAGAAGATGCTAAACCAAAATGTTTATAGTAATTTATGTTAGGTGCCTATAATAATTCACTGAAAAAACAAAAAAAACAGTATAGCATGATTTTAAAAGGCCTCGAACTTAACAAATTTTTATTGTCAAAATGTTTATGTTATTATTAAGAGGAAAGATCAAAGTACTTTTTAATTATTTTTAAAAATTTCTAATCCTTACTAACACATTTGAAATTATGGTTAAAAATCTTGCTTCTTTTTCATCAATGATTTTTACCAGAGTTTACTATGAGAAATGTAATATTACAAAAATTTTTTTTGTTAAAAACACATTAATTTGGACATTCTTGCAAAACTCAAATAAGGCTTTGATAATTAAACTTTCAGAATTTATTCACAGATGAATTAAATTATTTTTTAACTGAATATTGTTATAAAATCTTGGTAAAAATATTTTTACAACTGTTAACCTACCTCCAATTAATTTCCTAAAATTTCTAGAAACTGACGACTGTCCACAAACTTTGTTTTATTAGTTAAATGCAGGATTCCTTGGGGAATGTAAATCATTTTAATTTTTTTTCTAACAGTTGCCACTTTTCTGAAAATCTTCTCTGAATAAGCTTTTAATTTCTTTTATAAATAATATATATTAAGGATAAGATAATCTGAAGAAAATATTTTTTAGAATTTTTTCAATCACAGTCTGTATAAAGTTATTAAGTGAAGACTATATTTACTAATCAAAAATTGAAAAGCTTAATACAAATCTTAGAAACAAGAGATTTTTTTAAAAAACTGAAAAAAAATTTTGTGTATAGTAATTTTTTTTCATATCAGATACCATAAATGACATATCATTAAAAGATCATGTGTTTTAGAGGTTGTTCCCCTTAGGAAACGTTTGCTTAGGTTTCATAAATTTATGTCAATTCTGTTCAATCATAATTAACTTGTCAACACATCTGTCATCAATCGCTTAACATGTCAAAAAAATATGACCTCTAAATTTCATGCTATAAACAAGTAATATGTGATTCAAATCAGATTAACTTTAAATTTGCTAATTTTCCAAAAATAATGTGTCACAGATGTATATTTTATTTTTGCTTGATTTTTAAAAGTGAGAATTAACTTTTGTTTTGAAATCTGTTAATCTGTAAAAAATGGATGAAAAAATGATAACTTTTGAAAACTCAAAAAGTTGAGATTCCAATCAATTTCTATTTTAAATACATCAGAATATTTTTCTTCACTGGATATAGTAAACTCAATCATTTAACTTTCAATTAAAGCTAAAATGAAAGCTTATTTTTAAAAATTCACTTTAAAACTTAGGTATTGAAATTGAGTGGAGGGTTCTAAATCAAAACTCTTGCCGACTTTGATAAAGTTGATATAAAATAAATATATCTTTGAAGATTCAAAACAAATATATCCCTTCTGCTGGTACAAAAAAAAGTAAAAAGAAAATGTTTTTAACCAAAATTTCGATATTAAAATATATAAATTTAATAATCAAAAAATAAAAATTCTTTGGTCATTCTTGTTAATAATAAAATTTCTGACAATAAGGCTTTGTTTTTTATTAAATTTTGAGCATTTTTTATCGTGGCATTCATATTTATTCATTTCTATTTTCGTTGTTTTGGTGATGAACCGGTTTCATCAGAAAACATGATGTGGTCCAAAACTTTGGCACATTCTCGATGTTTATTTATTGATTCATTAATTTTGCATTATCAAACTGCATGGTTTTACAATACAATTATTCTGATCATACTGACCTAGTTTGCTAGTCAATTCCGTGTGATGTCTTAACACTTATCCTTCAATTAATTATGTAGGTACCTGTGATAATTAATGATACCTAAGTTTTAAAATGAATTCTGATAAATAAAATTGTTTTCTTGAAACTTTAATTGAAAGCTAAATAATAAAATTTTACTATTTCCAGTAAGCAAAATACTCTGGTGTATCTCAAACAGAAATTATAATGATTGGAATCTAAAATTTTGAGATTTTAAAACCATTTTGAGAGTTTTGGTCATTTTTGAGCAATTGACAAATTTGTAAACAAAAGTTAATTCTCAGTTTTAAAAATCTTGTAACAATAAAATATAGATCTGTGATGTTATTTTTGGAAAATAAGCAAATTTAAATTTATATTAATCTGATTTAGACAAGTATTACTGGATTATAGCATGAAATTTTGAATGAAAGTATTTCTTTATAACAAAGCTTTGATCTTTGAAGTGATTGTATGGTTGACCACAGTTAACATAATTATCCAAATTTTTTCCTGTAAGAAGAAACCATGAATCACATGACCTTTTAATGCAACAGAAAATACCAAACTTAAAAAACAATTCCAATACACACAAAAACAAAAAAAAAAATAAAGATTATTTTAAAAATTTATTGGCTTGATGATTTGTTTTAAACTTTTCAATTTTCGATTAGTAAATATAGTCTTCACTTAACAACCCAACTACAGCAAGGTTTTGAAGAATTTTAAAAGTATTTTTGAAACTTTATGAATTATTATAATATAAAAATGAAAATAATTCTTGTAAAAATTAATTATTCTTATAAATTTATTTCTCTTCAGAATATGTCCTTTTTATATATATATATATATATATATATATATATTTTGAACATTATTTTTACCGATATTTGTATTTAAGTAGATATTCTGTTTTTAATTAAACAGTATTTTATATTTATATCTACCGGCCTGATTATTTTCGATAAATTTTTATTACGAAAATGTGTGCTATCCAGCAGGATTCGAACCTGCGACTCCTATTACATAGGGGAAGCATACCATTTGATCTGGTACCGTCTTGACCACTCGACCATGAATAGCCTCTTGATCAGACGAGGTTTTTATCATGCTTATATAACACAATTTTCGATTTACCGTAAACAAACATATCTGCTCTGAAATGTATCGTAATGTCAACAAATGTAAACATGTTACGGAAATTAACGAATTTTAACGAAACTTGGTTATAAGCAACCGACAATTTGTAACGAATTATTTTGAACATTATTTTTACCAATACTCGTATTTAAGTAGATATTCTGTTTTTAATTAAACAGTATTTTTATATTTATATCTACCGGCCTGATTATTTACGATAATTATTTTGATCTGGTAACGTCTTAGACCTCTCGACCACGAATAGCCTCCAGTCTAAATGAGGTTTTTATCAAGCCTATATATATATATATATATATATATATATATAGCAAAAAAAGCAATTAAAAAAGTTTATTCAATTAAATAATGTCATACTTTTATTGCATGTTTTTTTTTACTATTTGAAGCAGAATTTTTGAAAATAAAATAAAAATGCATGATTTAACTTCCCCAAGGAGCCCTGTGTTTAAATAATAAAACAAATTTTCAATACAAAATTTAATTTCTTGAAATGTCATGAATTTATGGGGGGGGGGGGGGGGGTTAAATATATATTTCTACCAAGATTTTCTAAAAATAATAATTTAAAAAAACAATTTCAATTATTTTTGTGAATAAGTCCTGAAAGTTTAATTAAAATCAGATAGTGATTTGATTTTTGCAAGCATTTCCAAATAATGTTTTACACACCAGAAAAAAGTGAGTTGTAATCACAATTACTTTTATTATTCATTGTAACAAACTCTGGTAACGATTTCTGTTACCAAAATTTCAAACGTGTTAGAACGGATTTTTAAAATAAAAATAAAAATAATGAAAATTTTCCGCGATCTTTCTTCTGAAAGAAAAACAAACATTTTGACGGAAAAAACTTCGATTTTATTAATTTTTTAGGAGACCTTTTTTCTTTACTACGCTGTGTTAGTGTTTTGTTTTGTTTTGTTTGTTTTTTTTCAGTGAATTAATGAAAGTAACTAAATACGAAAAACTGGAAACAAATTAGAAAACTTGTTACATTTCACTAGATATTGAAATTGATGATTTTCATTTTTAGAAATGACTAAGAAAACAAGTGTTCATTAGAAAATTAAATTTCGCTGACTTTTGAAAACTAAAAAAAAAGACGAACTGTAAGTGTACAATTGTAGCCTATTGATTCAATTTCCAAAAACACGAATTTTCACAATAGAATCTACTTGCTAACAATTTAGAATTCAATAAACTTACAGGGGTTAAAATAGTAAAAATTCGCATAATTTTAATATTTTATTTCTTTTTTAAAAATACTTAAAACCGTTCAACAAAAAAACGTAAATCCAAACACGTACTTTTAAACAACAAATTAGGTTAAACTTACTTCTTTCAGTATTTCTTTTCTCTTCCTGAAAACAATACAAAATTAGAGAATAAAAATAGGAATTATACAATTTTAAATGTACTATTTTTTTCTAGTTAAATTTGTTGATTTTAAAACCGTCATTCGCAATATCGTTGCAAAAAAAAAGTTTTCTAAAGAGCAATAATCAAGGGAGATAATTAATAAAAAATGGGAAGTCAATTCATAGCATCAGCTCATTAGGACGTTTTTACGATTATTTGCTTTCCTTTGTTTATTAAATGAAGAATTTTTTATAATTATAATTTATTAATGCTGAACTGATAAAATTAATCGTTTTCTTTTGTACTAACCGAAAAAAATGAAAAATCAGAGATTTTTAGAGTAAGTACGTCACGAAAGCTAATAAAATTAAAAATTAAAATTTTTTTAGCAAGTAAAATTGTGTTCCATTCTAATTTGCTTCAAAATCAATTTGGATCTCTCTTGTTAGTGTCGGTATCTTAAAAAAAAAGTACATGAAAAATCTTTCTTGAAGCATTTCTAATTCGAAGCTAACAGATTTTAAAACAAAATATAAATAAAATCAATTTTAAAAATACTTTAACTTTATTCATAAGGTACGCTTTTCTAATTAAAAAAGTAAAATGTCTAAGCTTTATTGCTTTTTTCGTTTTTTTTTTAGTTTTTATTTTGTGATTCAGAGCAAATTTTGGTGATTGTTTGACACAAACAAATAAAATTTTGGTGAATTAAATTCTCTGAGGACTAGTTCTTATAACAAATAAACATTAAGCGATACAATAAAACAAATATTTATCATAAATATTTAAGGGGGGGATTTAAAAATTAAAAAAAAATTTTTTTTAAAGGTTTTCTAAAAAAGAAATGTCTCCAAAATAATTTCTTTCCATTTAGATTAAGTCCTGAACATTCAACAATTTCAATTAACTGATTTTTGAAAGAATTTCCAAATTAATGCCCCCCGCCCTCCAAAAAATCACCTATATATCTTTTACAAAGTTAATGTTTATCTACATTATTTTTTACATTGTTTGGGTTGCTGTTGTCATTTTTATTACTGTATTCACAACGTTTTGGGTGTTGTGCACTTTGACCTTCTTCAGGTGATTGGAATGTAAAACTGAACGCTTTATTTCGGACACTGAGGTAGATAGTTTTTATTCCATAAGTCCTGCCACTTCTGATTGTGAGAGTTATCTCCATTTAACTCAACTCTTTAAGTTTTTGTTCACCACTGTTGTAGCCAGGTATTGAACTCACAACTCTTTGGGTTAAGTCACTAGATCCAGCCAATGCTTTTATCCACTGGGCCATATGTCCTTGAGGAAGTGCACGATTTATAGAACAAGAACAATCAACCCCAATAATGAAAATAAAGGGTTCAATTTGAGATTCCAATCACCTGAAGAAGGTAGGAGTGTACAACGGCCTGAACTTTGTGAATATGGCAATAAAGACGAGGACATTAGTCCAAATAATGTAAATAATTATAATACCTTATCTCACAGATATAGACAAAATTCAATGTGCTTTTTCACTTGGTACCATAAAAAAAGAAAAGAAAATATTTTTTAACCAAAATTTCCATGGTTCTACAAAGGAAAAGTAAATTTTTCATAATTTTTTTTGTATCTTTTTCTTCTTAATAATAACACTGAATTTTGATGACAACATTTTGTTTTTATTAAGTTTTGTGGGCATTTTTTCATCGTGTGCCTTCCCTTTTTGGTGACTTTTTGGAGGTACTTAGATAGTTTTTGTGGGTTCTCTATCAACCTCATGAAGAAATAAAGAAAAGCACAGATATTTTAACGAAACAACTGAAGTTTCTTAAACATACCAGCAGGACTACCTGGCATTGCACATGTAATTTACAAATTCATGATGAAAAACATTATTAATTAGCAGTACCCACAAAAAAATTCATGATTTTCTTAGTTGAATATTCTGATGTATCAATATTTAATGAATAAACCTGGTTGGGTGCTTCTGCTATTCATATTGCGGTTCTCAACAAAATCCAAAGGAGGCTCTGCATTGCTGCAATATAATCAATCCTGACTTGGCATCTCGCCTTCAATCATTTTCTCACTGACGTTATGTGGCTGCCCTCTATCTTTTCTACAAGTATTTTTATGGCAACTGCTCTGATGAGCTTTTTTGCTCTGGTACCCTGATCACATGTATTTACTTGTGCTTTCTACTAGATTGGCATCAAAGTTCCACCCTTTTACCATCAAAATAGTTAAATGTAACTGCCTCTTCTACTCTAACAGTTTGTTTCCTTGCATTGCCCATTTGTGGAACTCACTTCCATTTGCTTACTTCCCTGATAGCTACAATCTTCAAAAGTTTGAATGCAACATCAATTGCCATCTTTTATCTACTCAATTCCCATCCATCTCTTTTCTTCAACATTCCTTGTACCTTTTGTATTCTCTCACCGTAACCTCCTAGGCACCAGTGGCATTTCTGCCTTGCTTGAGCTTGGCATTGAAGCTTGTGTCATGTCGACTGACCAAGGTCACTAGCGGTTTCTATGATTGCAAACCTGTCTACTAATTTTCAATGAGTTTTTTTAAACAGTCAGGGTGGATACATGACTCACAGATTTTTGTCATGCTTTTGCTTTACTGGCAATGTCCATGATTGGCTTTTTTAAATTGTATATTTTTTGTGGGGGGAGATTTGTTTTGTGAGCTGGATGTATAAACTTATAGATTTGTGAGAGATTCATAAAAAAGTGCACCTTAATAGCATTTCATGGTTTTGACTATATATATTACTCATCAGTTCAACATTTTTTTTCAGGTTTTTTTAATTTTTTTTATGCAGAGACTTTGAAATACATTTCTGAATTGTACACTTTCCTTCAGGAATGTCCCATGAAATTTTCTCCACATGGAAATGTTTTTTGTTTGACTTCTTGACAGAGATTGTCACAGCCCAACAAGATTCATTTGCCATTTTAAAAAATGCACATCTCATTTCTTCTTGAAAGATCACATGCTCTGTCCAATTCACATTCCTCCTCGTTCTTTTGAACAGGAGAAGTTTATTTCTTGTTTCCAGTTTATAATTGGGTTCTGGTCCCCTTTAAAATTTTTACCTTCTTTTTCCCTCCTGGTGGCCCCTTGCATCTTGATGGCATGATCACCTTGCTTGGGATGGTGTCTCTTACTTTGTATTCTCCCTTTACCTAAAGTGGCTGTTGGACCTTGTACAAGGCGAATATCATTATAAAAAATGTACAAAGTCTATATCTTTTAAGATTTTATTTTAGACAGAAAATAATTTATAAGAAATTAGTAGGTTTTCATTTCTAATCTAAAATTATTTTTTAAAATTTATTTATTAGATTTATTCACACTGTTTTAAAAAATAAAATTAGGGTGTCTGCTCAAACATGGTTATCCACAAAAATAACATTTGGAGTAGTTACCTATATATATATATATATATATATATATATATATATATATATATATATATAATATGAGTAATTGTTACTAATAGAAGTATATTCCACAGATTTTTACTTTAAAAAGTGCTCAATACAAAAGTAGAGCATAATTATATGGTAATTATTATTAAACTTGCATATTGCAACTTTATAACTATCAAGTTGCAGTATGCAATAATAATAATAATAATAACCATATATATATATATATATATATATATATATATATATATATGTTATTATTAATGGAAAACCAAAACCATTGGTGGAATTGATCTGCCAAAAGACATTAGACAAGTTAAAATTTTGAACAAGTAGAGAAATAAATAAAAAAAGACATAAACACCAGTGTTTTATATATATATATATATATATATAGGGCCAGCTGTACCCTAACAACTCTTTTAATCAAGATCTTTTCTCAGGTTCACAAATACATTTCATTAGACATGACTAGTATGTGGATTGTGGTGCAGTAGATATTGACTTGGAACAAAAAATTGGAGATCCTAGTTTGATTTTCATTTGCATTTGTTGCATTCACTTACACGCAAATACCCTTAAGATAGGTATTAATCTCTCACTTCTCTCTCCAACTATGGGTTAAGTAGAAGGACAGATTGGTTTTTGCAGCCTTGATCAGCAATCAGTCTACCATAGAAATTAATGGCAACCTACTGTGGGAAAATCTTCTGCTCGGTCAGTCATGTCTTGAAAGACAGGATCACCAAAGCATATATCATGTATGGCATTTAATTTAGATAGACTAAACTATCGCCCGGTTCACACTCCACCCACATCTATTGAACAGGTGAAGAGGCTCATCCCTTGTTTCCTGTTTAGGATGCGGTTTCCGGTTTTCTCTTTTCCAATCTTTTCACTTTTTTTTTTTCCAATTGGAGTAGATAGACTAAACTATCGCCCGGTTCACACTCCACCCACGTCTACTGAACAGGTGAAGAGGCGCATCCCTTGTTCCCTGTTTATGATGTGGTTTCCGGCTTTCTCTTTTCCATTCTTTTTACCCTTATGTAGCCCCCTGCGCATCAGTGGCGTTATCGCCTTGCTTGGGGTGATATGATTAAAAAAAAAAAAACAAAAAAAAACTGACTGAGACATGCTAGGCTGGATGTGAGCACTAACAAAACCAACCTCAAAATAAAAAGTCGTCTTTTGCTCAGGGGCTTGGAGCATTATATCTGGTCCACAAAACAAATACTTACAAAAATCTAAAATACAATAGCTAATCATGAACTTTTCTGCAAGAAACCAAAAAGACAAACACCTGTTAGGCTACAGATATATAAAAGGCAACAGACTATACCTTGACCTTATCACTTGACCACCAATCCATGCACACACCTCACCATTGTTGATTTCAACCCTGAAAATAGAGGGATTAACCCCTTCAATGACATCCCACTCATGTAATCAAGTAACTTCAGTAATCTTCCTTCATCATCACAACTCACCTCAGTCAATCAACGCAATAAACATGTCAACTCCAGGCCTTACCAACAACAAGTAAAGAACTACATGTCAACAATTTTAACTTTTCACACAATTATGTATGCTGGCATTGAGCATTATGTATATAAATGAGCATTGTGTATATAAGATAGATTAATAGCTACTGTTGAAATTTTAATTCTTGTTTGTTCCTTTCCTTTGCAACCATTTGCTGGTTACAACAATTGAAATATTTTATATTCTTTTTTTATGACACCATTTTTACTATGGTATGACATTTAACTTATTTTCTTCTTCAATAAAACTTATATTTATGAAATTATTATTTCATCCAACAGTTTTATATTTTTCTTTTATTTAATTTTCACACAATTTTATTAGTTTGATATTTAAATCATTTTCTTGTTCAATGATGAAGTTTCATTAAATTATTTTACATTGAAATATTTTTCCATTTTACTCAAGTAAGAAATTTAAATTGTTACCTTTTTAAAGCAATGAGTTATTTTTATTATTATCTTAGTGAAGTATTTAACATTTTCCCTTTCATATGATTTTTAGCTTCATTTTTACTTTAGTCTGACATTTAATCAGTTTTAAAAAAGTTTTTACTAAAACATTATTTTTCCTTTCATATGTTATGTATTCTTATTTTTCTGAGAGTACAGCATTTAAGCCAGTTTCTTTTTCGGTAAAAGTTATTTTTTTCTAAATGAATTGTAATAAAATTTTATTTTTTTGTCTTTGGTCAGTAAATATTATTTCCTAAAAAGCAAAATAAAGGGACTATTGTTCCCTTCAAATTTGGTTTTTGTGACCTGGAAATTGATGTTTTGAAACTAAACTATTTTAATTATGCTCCAGTCTGAATCAGTACTAAGTTGATCAAGGATAATTTTCTGGAACATTCTGGTAACATAGATGACAGTATAAACAGAGGGAATGTAATTTCAACTATTCAGTTTACTTCTAGCTATTCAAGTGCAGAGAGTCCGATCTTCAATGAGTACCCCATACATTTGGCCTTGTACCACATCTAAGCAGTGCTTAGAAAATCAACTATCCAAGTGCAGAGAAGTGATCCTAAATTCATTATAAATGACATCAAGAAGTTGTAAGCATCTGGCAGATGGATTTTACTATGTTTGTGGTGAATTTATTAAGACAAGTGCAAAAATGTTCTTTGCTAAATTGTGTGAGGCCCAGAAGGCATATTTTAGCATTGTCTGTTAGGGTTCAAAACAAACAATGGGTGTCTTATTTCACCTGCGAACTATGCAAAAGAACTCTAGAAGGTAAGATGGAAAGTTTTGCTTGATTGGATAGCAGAATTTTTAAGTGTAAAAGTTTGGGAATGTTTTGAAATTTAAATACTTTTTACTTTTATTTTTTTAAAGCAGTGTTATTGAAAAATATGTATTAAATATTTGTCTATATTTCTGAAATGAGGTAGTCTTTACAGTATTTACATTATTCGGACTATTGTCCTCATCTTTGTTGCCATTTTCTCTGGCCTTCTTCAGGTGATTCAGGTTTCAAAAGAGGCATTACTATGCAAGGAATGAGAATGATATACCCCAGTGATTGTAATAAAAAGTTCAGTTTGAAATTCCTACCACCTGAAGAAGGCTGTACAACGGCTGAAACATCATACAAATGGCAACACAGATGAGGACAATAATCCGAATAATATAAATAATGTATTAAATGTTTCAACATTCGCTCATTAGCATCTACAATATCCAGGATATTTGTCTGTAATTTTGAGATGAGGTAGTATTTGCATTATTCACCTTATCTGAACTGTTTCCCAGATCTTTATTACCATATCCATTTCTATGTTTCGACCATTGTACACTCCAGCCTTCTTCAGGTGCTTGGAATTTCAAACCAAACACTTATTTCAATAAATGAGGTATACTATTTTTGTTCCACATGCCTAGTGAATATAGGCATTCATTAGATCTAGTGACTTGATCCAAAGAGTTGTGAGTTCAATACCAAGCTACAGCAGTGGTAAACAAATAACATGAAGAGTTGAGTTAAAGGGAGATAACTAGATGATATCTGGAAGTGCCATGGCATATGTAATGAAATCAATATATGCCAGTGATTGAAATAAAGGGTTTAGTTAAAAATTCCAAGCACCTGGAGAAAGCTAGAATGTACAACAGCCAAAAGGTTGTAAAAATGGATATGGCAATAAAAATGGGGACAACAGTCTGAAGAATATAAAAAATGTAAGTATCTTGGATGTTTCTATACTGGATCACTGGCAAGAGCCATGAAAATATGGAATATTAAGGATGTTCAGTATTCAGGATTCCATTTTTTGTGGCATTTGCTACATCAATTGGAATCGAAAGTCAGCATTTTTAAATATCTAGAAGATATTTTTTAAAATTTTAAAAATCAAATATGTAAGTTTTTAGAATTTTCTAATAATACTCATAGGAGAAAGGTGAGCAAATTTGATGAGAGACTATATTTGGGCAGCTGATTCATAAAAGCTTAATTATGAAAAACTACTTACTTCTAAATTCTGTGGTCTCTCTTGTGTAATCCTACAATAAATATAAGCTGCTTTTGATTCATACGTTGTTTTGTTCCTACTTTGTTCACCAGTTTTCTCAATGGGAATAAGTAAATATTAGAAAAACCCTTATCTTGGTCATAAAAGCAAAGTTTGAAGGAAATATTAGCCATTTTTCGTACTTTCTAGGCACATGCAAATAAGTAAAAACAGTTGCTACCCAAAGACAAAAATTACACTACATAGTGTTATTTTCTATTTTTTCAATAATTTCTCTATTTTTCATTTATATATTTTTTTTCTTGTTCACAGCATCTAAGGCCAAAATTCACTCAAGTTAGGCTCACTAAGATTGTTTTAAAGGTATACAACAGGGAGAGAGTAAAAGAAGCCTATTATGATGATATGTAGGATATACAATGGTTGAGCCTTGAATTGAAAAGTTTAAAACTGTAGTGATTCTTTCTCATTTTTTATAGAAATATTTTGTTTGTTCAGTGAAAAATTATTGGTAAATTTTAACTTTTGTATCTGCAAAAAGACCTGTGTCAAAAAGATGTTTTTTCCCTTGACACTGCTATTACTTTCTACTGTCTTCACTCTCTCAGCAATGTTTATTTATAAGATTATAAAATATGTGAACCAAATACAATGAAATATTTTAAAACTTTGACAAAGATTTATTATTTACCAATTTATAAAGAAATAAATGTGAAAAGAAATCTTTTTATCCAAAAATTAAAAAAATACAAAATTGTCATAATATATAAAACATCTACAATGCAACATTATTTACCACTTTATAAATAACAAAGAAAAAATTATGTTCATAATTTAAAAAATATATCAATGAATTGCTGCATAAAAAATTCCCAGAAAATGCATTAAAAAAATAGTTTTCTTTTGTTCTCTGTTTAGTTAAATTTTTTGTTCACAGACATTTTTTAATAAATTTATGAATAATGTATTTTCATATTTATGATACACATTACATTGGTTCACATTTTGAGAATTTCTAAATATGAAAATATCCTTGTAAATAAACAATTTAATAAACAAATAGAGCTTACTATTCTTAGTCTAAGTCCTCAAAGAACTAAAACAGTTGTATACATTCACTTTCATATGTTTGGGTTTTATTAAAATTCTCGTCATCACTTTTTAGAACAAACATTGTGAAGGAAGTGAAGGTAGTTAAACTAACAGCAGTGTCAAAGGACAAAACAGTACTTTTGACACAGTGTTTTATTGTGATCATGAAAGTTAAAGATTGCTGAATTATTTTTTACTGATTATAATTATTTTATTGAAATATTTTATATTGTTCCATAAATGCAAACTTTACTCTCATTTCTAATCAAGAAAAAATATTTAAATCTTCCTTTTTTGCTGATACATTTTTTCACTAAATTATTTTATTTCAACATTTCATATTTTTTCTTTTACTTAATTCAATCTTATAACAAGTATCAGGCAATTAAATTATTTTCTTTTTAAAGTCAGAGCTTAATTTGATGAGGTGGATTATTGTATATGATTGTTATTCTTCTGTTTATTTAACAAACATTTTAAGCATATTATCAGCTATTATTTGATATAAAATGCATTGAAAATTACAAAGACGCTGAGTTTGATGATGAGAATCATGTATTTCAATATTTTAAAATGATAAGTAACTGATGATACACGACAGAAGGAAAAAAATGGCAAATCAATAAGCTAAAAAGAAATCCCAAATCAAAACAATCAAAAGTTTGCTGTGAATTCCTTAAAATATTCATTAATTATCCAATCATTAGCACAAGATGAATTGGTATAAAATGAGATATAGTTACAGTCTTTGTTCACGATGAAAACATTGGTTTCAACTAATGTGCCCAATCTTCATCTTCATTATCACTGTATACTTCAGCCTCTTTCAGGTGGTTATCATAGATGGTAAAGCACTGAGAAGTTTAAAGTGAATTTTCTTTGATCTAAACTGTTAGATTGTTCACCTTATACTGTCTATGTTAGAATATAAATCATATGTATGATTTTCAAAGTTTTACTCATTGAAAATACCATACAAAAGTGTTCATTAATAAGGTGTTTTCCAATGTGTTCGCAGATGTACTTTCAAATGTGAATTCTGTGAAAATGCTGATCCACACAAGTCACAAGAATATGGTTTCTCTCCCGTATGTATTCGCATGTGGCACTTTAAATGTGAACTCTCTGAAAATGCTGATTCACACACTTGACAAGAAAATGGCTTCTCACCAGTGTGCATTCTGATATGATTCTTTAAATGTGAACTGCGTGAAAATGCTGATCCACACATTTGACAAGAAAAAGGTTTTTCTCCTGTGTGTATCCTCATGTGTCTTTTTAAATTAGTATTCTCTGAAAATGACGATCCACACAGATCACAAGAATATGGTTTCTCTCCTGTGTGAACTCTTATATGTTTTTTTAATGTGGAATTGTGTGAAAATGCTGACCCACACACTTGACAAAGAAATGGTTTCTCAGCTGTATGTATTCGCATATGTACTTTTAAATTTGAAGTTCGTGAAAATGTTGATCCACAAACTGGACAAGAAAATGGTCTCTCCTCTGTATGTATTTGCATGTGCTTTTTTAAAGTGGAACACTCTGAAAATCCTGATCTACATACTTGACAATAAAACTTTTTCTCTTCTCTGTGTATTTGTATGTGCTTCTTCAAAGTAGAAGCATCTGAAAATGCTGATCCACAAACAGTGCAAGAATAAAGCTTATGCCTTGTGTGTGTTCGCATGTGTACTTTTAAATGTGAATTCTGTGAAAATGCTGATCCACAGACTTCACAAGTATATGGTTTCTCTCCTGTGTGTATCCGTATGTGATCTTTTAAATGAGAGCTTTGTGAAAATGCTGATCCACATACTTGGCAAGAAAATGGTTTGTCACCTGTATGCATTTGCATATGGATTTTTAAACTGAAGGTCTCTGAAAATGCTGAAGCACAAATAGAGCAAGAGTAAGGTTTCTCTCCAGTGTGCTTTCGCTTGTGTGTTTTTAAATGTGAATCCTGTGAAAATGCAGATCCGCACACGTCACAAGAATATGGTTTCTCTCTGGTATGTATCCTGATGTGTTTTTTTAAATGACAATGATGTGAAAATGCTGATCCACAAATTTGACAAGAAAATGGTTTCTTTACAGTGGGTGCTTCCATGTTGCATTTCAAATTTGAATTTAATTAGAAAAAATGATTTATCCACCTGACAAAAGATATTTTACTTTGCAGTGTGCCTGGCAATGTGAATTTAGTAAAATTGCTGATGTGTGACCTTTGTGGAAAGTAAGATTGTCTTCTTTCTCTGAGTGTGACACTTTAAACATGACCAATGCAAAAATACCAATTCACATATTTACAAAAGTATGTTCTGTCTTTTTTCATGTGAGTTTTGATGTTTCTGTCATGATCAGTGATATCTGTGAATGAAAAAGATGCATTATTACAGAAAACTGGAAACTCACAAATTGTGCTGAATCAGTTGTGTTTCAGTGAACTGCAACATTTCATGTAATTCATGTTCATGTCAAACTAAAATTTTATGCTACTGTTCATCAAAAGTAACTGTAATTTAAATGCATATATATATTTGTGCCTAAGGTTTATTTATCAGAAATAAAAGGATATTGCATTATCATTAAAAATGTAAAATTGTTTACACTCTTAAATTTAGTCAACAAAACAATATAAGTTTTTGTTCCTTAATTCTGTATTGTTTATGTTTTTATTTACAACAATAAATTGACTTAGGCTAAAATAAAATATTTATTTTCATGATTTCAAACCAGAATTAGACTTCTTTCAAGCTACTGTCCAGATTTTCATTGTTAAATAAAACAATATTTTTTATACATTCTAGAATTTTAAAATGAATTATTTAAAGAAACCAATCAGTGCAATTCTCTGAAAAGGAATGACTGCTTAACTAAGCTATGAAAACATTTTAACTTTTGATAAAATTTATTAAGAATCTATATTCTTATTGTAGACAATCTTTAGACTATGAATAAATGTGAAAAATTTATTATTATAAATCTTCTGAAAGAAGTATCTAAATATAATGGACGTAATTTTTAAAAGAGGAAATGTTTTTTTACAAAATAATATTGTTTAAATTTTTGCAAAGTTATTTAGCATGTAACAGTCTGAAAATTAACATATAAAACAGTTTTATACATTGATTTATTCAAATGAGTTTCCTTGGTTGTCAGAGTTACTATGTTTCATAAATTTTACTCTTCAGATTTCTTATATCTGTCATAGAGAGTACCATTTTAGAATTTCAGATTAAACCTACTATTCATTCCATCAGATAAGTGTTCTAATTCCATTGTCCATTTGAGGTTATATCTAATGTTAGTTAATTCTAAATTAATCCTTATAATGCTGATTTGGTTTTTTTAAATTAACTATAGTACATGGATTTCATTGTTTAACACAGAGAACCAATTTACAACAACCAGATACTCTTAACAAACACTGATACCATTATGCTATAGTAGAACAGAAAATCAAGCCAAAATAATTTGACTATAACAACCAAGATGAAGATATCAGTTTGAATAAACTGATAAAATTTACTTAAAGGTGATATTCTTATGGTAAGGGATATTTAAACTATAATGTAAAAGTCATTGCTCAAAGTGAAAAGGGACTGGTACCTTTCAACTTGAGCCATTATAACAACAAGATTATGACAACAAGATTGTTTTATGAAGATGAAAGGCCAACAAAAAAGGTTCTCTAAATTGAGCTTGAACATACAAGTGATATATTAATAGTTAATGATCCATACTTGAAATCTATTTTAAGGTTTGAGAAAACCATTATTCTTTAAAAATTGAATTATACTAAGACTTACATAAAGAGTATCTAAACATAATGAAGTATTTTTCAAAAGAAAAAATAAATTTGTTTTTTTATAAAACAATCACTTCTAATTAATGGTAACACTTCATGTTGTATGTAAAAATATGAATATCAACAAGTAAAATGATTATTATACACTTATAAAAATTCTTGCCTTCATCTTGGTCATTATTGCCACATTTCAGCCTTTCTACTCTGTAGCTTTATTGTGGGTGTTTGTTATATTCAGTTCATAAGGATACATACTTTAAATCTATATCAAGGTTTGAGAAAAAGAAAGCTTACATTCATAAAGTGATTATATTATTCTTGAAAAACAGAATTATCCTAAGACTTGTATTGTGTAAAGTATATCTAAACATAATGAAGCATTTTCCAAAAGAAAATATTAGGTTGTCTCAAAAGTTTGTAAACACTTGCAAAAAATTGAAATTTTACTCACCAAGTAATCTAAGGTTACCAGAAAACACTTGCAAAAAACTGAAATTTTTTAAATGATGGTCTTTATTTTTGCTCAAAATAAAGACCATCATTTTCCAAGACTTTCTGCCATCGATCTGAAAGCTTTCAGATCTGGTCAAAATACGATTCAGCCGGCTTTGAATCAAAGAATTCTTGACATGCTTCCTTGACTTCATCAAACGAGTCGAATCAGCAGCCCTTTAGAAAGTGTTACATTGAGCGGAAAAGGCTGTAATCTGATGGAGCACAGTCAGGACTGTAGGCTGGATGTGGCAGAACCTCAACGCTGTCCAGCTATTCAAACTTGTCTTTGGTCTTTCTGGTGGTGTGTGGCTTGCATCAAAGCGTGCTTTCGGTAGCCGGGTACTTTTGCTTCAACTTTTTGTAGACCCCGCTCAAGTTGATGACAATAAAGTTCGGCACTGATGGTACAACCATTCGGAACCAACTCAAAATGAATGATTCCTTCAAAGTTCCACCAAACGCACAACATGACTTTCTTGTCAAATTGATCTTGTTTTGGAACCAATGGTGTCTCTTGCCTTTTCTGAACCCATCGCTTGTCTTGATTGTGCTGGACCAGATAGATCCATTTCGCAAGTGTTTTATGAACTTTTGGGACAACCTAATAATTTAAAAGTTGTTTGAAATATACATTTATGACATTAGAAATAAATTGGTCTAAAGAATGTTTTATTAAAAGATGTGTATTTTAAATATTTCAAAACAAAATTTGATTGTTTTTGAAAGTTATTCTATAATTTTTATTGGCAATATCAGGAAACCCTTTTGAAAGTGATTAAAATTTTAAAGCAAGAATTTAAAAACCTCAATCAGAGTACAGTACATCATTAAAAAATAATGACAGATTAACTGAAATATTAAAAAACGTATGGATAAAATTAATTAAAACCTATATTTGTTTTATAATGCAACTATTTTGAAATTATCAATAAATGCCAAAGATTGAAGTGGAATGAGACTGGTAAGATTATATTATACAAACAAAAAAAGAATGATAATATTTTTCTACTTAACAAGAACATGCATATATTATTGACCTTGACTATACAAATAATATAACAGTTGCTAAAAATTGATAGCTTTTCATGAAGTTTAAAAAAAACTGAATTATCCTTAGATTTGTGGAAAGAGCATTTTAAAAAATACAATTTTTCAAAAGGAAATGAATTTGTCTTTTAATAAAATAATAATGCTATTCTAATGCATATCAGCTTTTAGTATTTAAAATTATGAACATCATCATGTAAAACAATTATTATAGACTGATTAATTGAAACTGGTATCCTCCTCTTGATTGTTACGGGCACCACTTTTTATTTATTCTACCCTCCAGTTTTCTTTGGATGTCTGTCATATTCAGTAGCATTTTTGAAATTTCAGATTAATCTATGATTCCATTTCTATGATTAGTATGTTCTCATTCATTGTCCAAATATCTCATATCAGCTAATTTGTCCACAGTTAATTAATCCTTCTAATACTGATCATAAAATTTCAGCAGAACCAGAGGAAATTGATTTCAATACCTGACTGAGAGACTGACTTTTGTAACCAAACTTAATTCCTCTTGTCAGAAATTCAATGAACAATTATCCCCATTGTCCTTTCAGATAATCAAGAAATTAAGCAGCAAGTGTGCAACAGTCAAAATATTGCGATTATAACAACCAAGATGAAGACACCAGTTTGAATAAATTTGTGTATAATAATAATAATTCCTTCTGTCAGAAATTCACTTAACCAATTCCACTATTGTCCTGTTATATAATCAGGAAATTAAGCACTAAGGGCACAACAGCCAAAATGTTGTGATTACTACAACCATTATTTTTATTCTATATATTTATTAATATTTATTAAATTTAAAAAAGAACATGCAAATTGCAAAGAAAAGATACAGAATTAATGGCTTTTTTTTACAATTTCATTATTTCTTTCATCTCGTGAAATGCCAGCTTAGTGAAAAAATGTTAACGATTTATTTAAACATATACAGACATATTTTTTCACTTCTTTTTTTATCTGCTAGAGCCTAGTAAGAACAAAACATGTAATCTAGTTTCAATGAAATTATTTTCCATTTGTCATATTTTTCAATAATCAAAGGTCTCAAAATTCTGTAGGAAATTGTTTTGAAAGTAATGTAGGAGATAAGATACATGTTGAGTTGCTCTTTCAATCAGTGAATCTTAGCTATAATGTAACTAGTGCAAGAATAGTTACAACTGAAGAGCAAAAATTATTATGTGTCTGTGCACCCATAGTTAATAATAATAATATCCAATCAATGGCCATGTAACACTTTCTGAAAAGTATTATAGTTATATGTAGAATAAAACAAAACAAATGGAGTGATAGTTGTAGGGTAAAGAGACCCTATAAAGAGATAAGACACAAGTTAACTATAGAGAAGAGTTTTATGTGCAATGGAGAAGTCTTAATACCACCAGAAAAATTGAGAAAAAATGTTAACAAAAAGCGTATGAAATAATGTTCATTGTAGAATAACAACATAGAGATGATGAAAATGAAAGTCTGATGGCTTGGGTATTCACATGGTATAGAAAAATACATACAAAAATGCTCAAAATGTAGGGAAGTAAAAAAAATTCACCAAACCAAAATATATTCGTGGCCTAAAGAAAAAAGTTACAGGCCCACGTTTATATGGATCATTTACATGTTGAAGGCATAGGACTATTTTTAATTTTAGTCATGCCAAAAATATGGTTAAAAATAATATCTACGCAAGAAAAGAGAGCCAGAAAATCAAGGACTAATTCAAAGGACAATCCACACATGCAAATACAGGAACAATTCATATTAAAGTTTTTATAAGCTCCACACCCAAATACACATAACGTGATGAATCTTCTTCACCTAAACAAACAAAAATATGTAACTAATGGAATCAACCACAAAAATAAAAAAAAAAAGATGGTATACTTCATACAAACCTGACCTTTTGTTTGTTTATTATCACAACTGCATCAAAATCATGCTGGTCACTCTACTGTATGATTATTATACTAGACTGATGTAGCCTAACATTTTAAAGAACTGATGAAGCCTAACATTTTAAAGAACTGATGAAGCCTAACATTTTAAAGAACTGATGAAGCCTAACATTTTAAAGAACTGATGAACCCTAACATTTTAAAGATCTGATGAAACCTAACATTTTAAAGAACTTTCAAAACTACATGGATAAAAAATTTCAATAAATAACAGATCCTGACATGCAAACACAAACTTTCAACAAATAATGAATCCCAACATGCGGAAAAACAATTGCAACAACACAAAATACAAGAAACAAATCCCAACGTGCAAAAAGAATGCTTATATACTAGCAAGTATTCTACATGCCAAACAGAAACTTTGAAGCATGCTTCTGGCATCACTAGATTACAATATATATATATATATATATATATATATATATATATGGTATGACTGACCATGTCATAAATGCATAAACCTGGGTAAGTCATTATTTTCTACTCTTCATTTTCTCTATCTTCTTGTATATTTCATTATTGCTGTAAAAACTATTTATAGAATGGAAGCACAAGTTAGTGTCAAACCTACACAGTTCATGAAGACTAGTATTGCCAGTTGGTTCACTATAAGTAAATCTCAATTTCATTTGAGACAAGTGACCACCGAAAATACAAAATTTTACACTGTAATCAGTGCCTCCCCTCCCAATGTTGCTAGAAACATCCCAGCCCACGTTTTAGAATCATGAAATTAAATAAAAATTCAAGAATCAGTTGTGACTGCTTACAAAAAAACAGACCAGAGCTCCTGGAGAAATTAATGAAGAATACTACATTAACTGGTCATCCATCATTGTATTTACATGTTTGCCATTGTGAGTAGAATTGGGGCTAGTTAAAAAAATAGGCACAAATTTCTTAGAGTACTTCCTCGATATATAGCTTCAGTCATAGCATACACATAAATGCCTTTAACAGACCTAAGTAGGTTATGTAATAATTTGATGTCACTAAGTCAAGAGGCATTAACTTGCCAAGCGATAGGGCCAAAATATAAACAAAATAGTACAATTCCCATAGCATTGCATTCTTTTCTGCAAAACAAAAACCAAAAGTCTGCAGAGCTCATATGTAACCTTTTTTAAGTTACAAGAGAACTGTAGATAATTTAATAGTGAATAGCATGGATATGGTCACACATATTAGTGAAATTATAAGCAAGTACAAAAGTATCACTTCACCACAAAATGATGAAAATAAAAGATATTGCAGCATTTATCATAGAAAAAATACTGAAAGCCATATACCAGTTTTTGCAAAGCCAAGACAACTTTCTGGACCTAAATTAGATGCCTCTCAAGTGGAATTTAAAAAGTGACTAAGTACAGGTGTAACTAGATTATCAAACAACGAATGGGTGTCTACTTTACATTTGGTACAAAAACCAGATGGTACTTATCGAGCGTGAGGTGATTAGCATGCTTTGAATAGCATAACAAAAACAGATAGATATCCTGTACCAAATATCAACTCTCAACTCTTTTACAGCATGATTGGCAAATAAATCCTGCTTTTCAAAGACAGATCTGATGCCTGCCTATCATCACATTAAAAATGCATACTGAGGATGTAGCAAAAACTGCTGTAGCTACACTTTTTGGTTTATTTGAATTTCTATATATGCCTTTTGGTTGAAGAATGCATCTGCTACATTTTAGCATTACATAGATAGGATATTTTTCAAACTGGATTGTGTATTCATATATCTGGATTTTTTTTTTTTTAATCATCTCACCCCAAGCAAGGCATTCTACTGCCACTATTGCGCATGGGGCTACATAGGGGAAGGTAAAGAGAAGGAGTGGTTAGACATAGGGAATGTCAGGAGGAAGGTGACAGATAAGTAAGGATAGCGAGGATGAGGGTTGGGCAGATGGGAAGAGTGCTTGATAGAATGGGAGCAGGTTAGTGTTTTAGGAGGTGTCTATTGACCTTACATTTAAACTCCTGGAGATTGTAGCTGTTGGGGAAGCAATCGTTTGGAAGAGAATTCCACAGTCGGGAAGTGCGAGGAAAGAAACTGTTGGAGTAGAAGTTACTGCTAGAAGGATGATATCTTAGTTTTAAGCGATAATGAACAAAAAAAAAGACTTAGATGTGCTACAAGTACTTAATAACAATAACCTAAAAATAAGGGCATATTTAATGTAAATGAACCAGAATTTCTAGGTTTTCATATCAGTAATAATGGTTCATTATCTACACAAAATAAAATTAAAGTTATTCAAAATCTTTCTCAACGAAAAGATTTTAAAAGCCTGAGATAATTTTTAGGCATGATAGGTTTATACCAAAAATTTATTCCAAATTATGCAAACATTATATTGCTGCTATCTGAACACATGCAGTTAAATCCTAAATCAGTGTTTGAGCTAAATGAACAAGAATCTAATGCATTTAATGCTATAAAAAAATAAGTTAACAGAGATAACAGCATTAGCACATCTTCAATAACAGAGTACCAGTTAGTAACCGATAACAGTCAATATGCCTCTGATACTGCCTTACATCAAATAGTAGACAAAAAACCTATACCAATTGGATATTTTTCGAAAACATTTTCACAGGCACAAACATAATATTCTGTTTGATCGAGAGCTTCTCGCAGCTTATCTCTGTGATGCATTTTTGCCATTTCAAAGAGAGTTTCAATGTAATGTTGATTATGTGAACATAACATAGTTGCAGACTGTCTAGACCTGTGCTCGCAGTCCAAATAGATGCTTGTGATTTGTCTGAGATAGCATAGGCACAGATGCAAGATGATGAAATCAAATCCTATAAAAATCTAAAAGAATATAACATTTCCCCTGAAATCAGATCCATACTATGTGATATTTTCACTGAGGCTATGTATAGAGCAATATTTACTAGCTTACATTACTTAGGGCACTCTGGAGTAGGTGCGTCTTCAAAATGAATAAAATTGAAGTAACAAATTGAACACGAAGAGAATCAGAACAATATATCAGCCCTTATCGATATTTACTTACCTGTATAGATTGTGTGACAACCTATGATAAAAATCACTGCAAATTCAAGAGCCCAAACTTTCATTGATGCATAGATATCACAATTCAGCATACTGCTATGCATTGTCACCAATTGTGGTTGACAATTTGAAAGTGAATTATTCCAAGGATTACCATAAATAGTAGGATTCTATAGATTAAGAACAACTTCATATCATTGAATATGTAATGGATTAATAAAAAGAGTGCATTGCATACTAAAAACAGGGCTTGAAAGAAATTGTGATTAACAGCCTTATCCATTTTACTTTTAGGCGTTCATAGTACTCTAAATGATTCCTTACCAGTTAGTCGACATTGCAAATGTTAAAAAACAATGCTCCTGTACAAGAAAAGTATGCAAAAGATTTATGCAAATCTATTTTACAATTTGACATGTTAAATGGTGACAGAAGACATATTACATGTACAAACACATTCAAACCACATTCTTTGCAGACTTGCTATAAAGTTTGGCTTCAAGTAAATCAAGTACAAAAACTTTTGGAAGCACCTTATTCAGGTCTTTACAAAGTGTTACAGTGCTACCTAATAGATTTAAATAACGATGTACACACATGAGTATCACTCGACAGATTAAAATCATATCTAAAACTATCTGTAAAAGAAAATAAAAATAGTTCCATATTACAGGCAAAATCAAATTAATACACAAACAGTAAGTCAAAAAATATTACAAGCAGTAAAACCAAATCATTCACATCTAGAGTAGGTAGATGTGTCACCTGGAAAAATCAGAACGAATACTATTATTTTCATTGAATAAAGAAAGAAAAATAGAACATAATCATACCAAAGATTTTATTTTCTCTGAAATCTGGAGGAGGCAGTGTGGTGAATAGTAGCAAGTGTTTTGAAATATACCATTTCCTCTTTCTGAATAGAATGACAGAAACACTTTCTCTTTTTCTCTTTACACATATATCCTTTCTTCTTTTCTATAACTTGGACATAGCTTATATGGTCAGCTGGCGTCATGCAGAAGCCAAACAATCACTAATACTCCAGCCAAAGTTAAAGCAGAAATGCATAAACATTATGAACATATAGAACAACAACAATCTATGTATAATTCTCTTCTCTTGGCTTTGCGCTCCGCTGCACACATGTGCGTGTGTGGAAGTTCACTTCAAGTCACCGGAAATTCAACCAATCCCAAACGAAAAGGATGGCATATTAATAATAATGCTCACACAAGAAAGAGATATAGAAAATCAAGGACTATTTCAAAAAGATAATCTACACATTCAAATGCCAGAACCAGTCATATGAAACTTTTTATAAGCTCCACATCCAAATACACGTAAAATGATGAACCTTCACCTAAACAAACAAAAATATGTAACTAATGGAATCAACCACAAAATTTTTTTAAAATAATGCTATAGATCGTACAAACTCGGCCTTTGCTTGTTTATTATCACAATCACATAAAACAAAAACAAACAAACAAAAAATGCATACTAGCCACCCTGCCATACAACTATAATACAACTTCTTCAATTTGCTTAACTCATAGATACCTCAATAAATCAACAAATACCTCAATTTAAATTTAATTTGTAAAAATAAAAATGTTTTCTTGAAGCTTTAACTTTAGCTTTAATTGAAAGCCAAGAGATTAAATTTACTAATTACAGTAAGTAAAATACCGTGGTTTAGTTCAAACCGAAATTATATTGATCAAGATCAAAAATTTAACTGCTGAAAAAAAAATTTTTTAAATTTACCGCCATTATTGATTGATCGACACATTATGTAAACAGTAGCCAAATTTCTGTTTAAAAATCTTGCAAAAAAAAAAAAAAATACCTCCTTGACACGTTATTTAAGTCAATTTTTATAATTGAAACTTAACTTTATCTGATTTCAAACAACTAGTAAGTGCTTACTGCCTGGAAATTTACGATACAAATCTCTCTTTAACTACGGTAGCCCTCTTATCTGCATTATCTTAGGCAATAAATGATTTATTGACAAGCAGTAGGTGTTAATGATGTTTGGATGGCAACTGAAAGTGACAAAAAATTCATATAGCTTAAAACGTAACATTTGGAAATTTAAATTTTTTTTGTTGTTTTTTAACTAAATAGTAAAATTAAAAACTTAACATAATATTTTCAGCAAGTATATGATATTTTATAGAATTTTAGTTTAGATTTATAGCCAGACTATGCTTTCTGAATAAATAAAAATTTGCTTTCTGAATAAATAAAAATCTAAATTTCTTTTAAAATAATTTAATAAGAACGAATTAAATTAAAATAACCGAACTAAATTATATTATGTTATTTATTAATATTTTTCTGAAATATTAAATATTTTTATGTTTAAATATTACATATTTTTCTGAAATTATTTATTAGTATGCTTTCTGAAAAATTTAAAAATTAAAATT
Organism: Ascarosepion bandense; assembly: GCA_037127315.1. NCBI lineage: Eukaryota > Metazoa > Mollusca > Cephalopoda > Sepiida > Sepiidae > Ascarosepion > Ascarosepion bandense. The sequence continues at coordinate 567,453 of JBBBDQ010001586.1, read as the reverse complement.
TCTTTTAGAATAATTTTAATTTAATAAAAAAAGAATGAAATTAGAATCAAAGTGTGGTTTGTGTCGTTTTCGATGTAAGGGGAATTCATCCAAACACTTGTTAACTTCTAAAAATAATACGACCTCTACGGAAACTTGTTATGACCCCCATGGAACACCGTGCTTAATAAAAATTAACAATTTTTTTTCTTTTTTTAAAATTATTTTAAAAACTAAAATTGGTGAATGGTTTTTATTAAACTTTTCAATTTCCGATAGGCAATATAATAATCAATTCTTAAGTAAAAAAAAAAAATTCAACAACGTTTTTATAAAAGGTTTTTAAAATATTTGTAACACTTATGAATTATTATAATAAAAAATAAAAACAATTATTTCAAAATTTTATTAGTAAAAGAAAAAATTTTTTCTTCAGATTATATAATGTCCGTAATTATTTATTCCAGCAATTAAAAGTTTATCAAATTAAATTATATCAGAGTTTAATTGCATTTTTATCTTACTCTTCGGAGTAGATTTTCGGTCAGGTTGTCCACTTTAAAATAAAAAACATAGATGATTTATATGCCCCAATGAGTCCTGCATTTAACTAATAAAAAAATTTGTTACAGCTAATTAAAATTTATTAAAATTTCATGGGTTTACGTAGAGGGAGGTAACTGAGTTAAAAAATAATTTTCACCAAGATATTTAAAAAAAATAATAACTTCAAAAATAATTTCATTAATTTGTGAATGAGTACTGAAAGTTTCATTCAAATCTGACTATTATTTGATTTTTGCGAGAATTTCCAAATTAATGTGTTTGTCACCGGGAAAAAAAGTGGGGTTGCGTCATCATTACGTAACCCATTGTAAAACAGTCGTAAACTTTTTTTTTAGTCGCTAACTCAAATAAAAACAACATTTCTATCAAAATTTTGAAAATGTTAGCAGGGATTAAATTTTTTTTAAAATAATTAAAAATTGCTTTGATCTTTCCTCTTAATAATAATAAATATTTTGATGGAAAAAGTTTGTTTTTATTTAATTTTAAATTAAGTTTATAAACTTTTTGTTTCATGCTTTTTTTTAGCGATTAATTGGAGGTACCTACCTTGAATTAAGAATTGACAATATTTTGTTCCTAACAAAAATATGATAGAAATACTAAATTCAACAACTACCAAATTTTATCGTTTGCATTCAGTCAAAATTCAAAACAATAGCCACTTAATATTCGGAACAATAATTGGTGTAACACCGTTTCGGAAACAGCAGTGACATTTTTCGTAGCAACAAATAAAAATGAAAATAGAGAAAATACGAAGGAAAATTACTCTGTATTTTTAATTCTACCTACACTATAGTTTTCGACTAATGACAAATAGAAGAGAAGTTCGGCCAACGTTTTATTGGAATTTAATAATTTGTTTGTCTATTTTTCTTTTCATCGAAATGCTTGTTTTTTAAATTTTAATTATTGATTCTTTTTTTTTTTGTTTATTTTTTTCTTTCGGTTAATTTTTTACATCCCCCATTTCAGTGGTCTATCTCGTTGGTAGTGTGTGTGTTTCATTAGCTTAGGAGATTTAAGAGAAAAGATGTTGAATCATGTTGATTGTTGACACTTTCACAAAAATTTAAATAAAATTTTAAAAAATATCTATAATAAAAATGATGTAATTATCTCGGTATGCTCGGTATGAAAGTTGAAAATTAAGCCGACATTTTCACAAAAGTTTGACATTGAAATGACATTGTGAATGAAAAAAAAAGTTCATATAAAAAACATTTTTTTATTTTGTTTTAGGTACCTCCACTTTTTCGGCAAAATAGACTGAAAGTTCAGTGTTCAAAATATAGAAATAATAGAAAAAAAAAAAAACTAAAAAGAAACTTATTTCAACAAAAGTGTATGGGATTTCAAAACAGGATGTGTAATGTTGCTGATAATTTTTAAAATATTTTCGTATATCTAAAAAATATTCATTTTAATTCTTCGACGTTAGTAAAAAATAAAATGTTTGTAAAATAAAATAAATAAAAATGCGTATGTAAACAAACAAAGAAGTAATTACCTCTTTATATGTTTTTTCTTTTGATTTCATTTCCGAAGGAAAATGCAACATTTGAAAAAAAGAAAAAAAACGTATAAATTTTAAATATATTCATGTTTTCTGAATTAATTACATTTAAAAGCAATTATTGTCGTTTGCAATCGACGCAAAATGTCTTCCTGAAAGCAAATATCAGGGGAGATAATTAAAAATTTTTGATTCAACAAAAAAAAAAAAAAAAACTACGAAAGGTAATAGTTTTGTTTTAGTTAAACAAAAAAAGAAATTGTTTACATTTATATTTATTGGTACCAAAATGGATAGAGTTAATTAAACATTTTTTCAATCATCAAAAAAGTGAATGTAATATCATTTTAAAGTCGAATTTAACATATTTTTCAAGCTCGTGTAATATTCAGTGAGGTACAAACAGAACTCATTTAATGAGTTTGTACCGCACTATGGTTCATTCTTTAGTCTTTAAATCAGTTTGTACAGTTGAGTCTTTTCCACCAGCGCCTGTCACAGTGTCGTGCGTTCCCTATCGATCTTGTACAATGAAATAACAGAGAATTTAAAGCACATAGACATGTTGAAACAGCAATTGAACACATTTATCAGGTGTATAATAATAATAATAATAATTATTTAGTCTTATCTTAGTTATTTCTCTTAGATTAGTTCATTTTTTTTTCTCTAAATGCGCTAGGTGTGAGGTGTGGTAAGTGACAGAACCTGAAATGCTAAATGTATAATTAAAAAATCAGATTTTAGCAGCAAGGTCTCATCATTTTACAGTTGAAATGGATAGGTGCAACCGTAAGTTTTATGCTAACAGTTTCTTCTATCACACGTTTCCCTCGTGGAGCTTACTTCTGGCCTTTTACTTCCCAGTTAACTTTGTTCTTGAAAAACTTAAATGAAATGTCAATTATTATCTTCTGCCTTGATTCTTGTTTGTTATGGTCCTCTTTCCTTAATAGTAATTTTTTTCTCTAATTCTCTAAGATTCAGTAATTCCTTGCATTCTAGTTGCTTTGAAGTGAGTAGTGATAATGACAAGGAAACAGACATGTTGTTTTTGACAAAACAAGAAAAGGAATTTATTTAGAAGTTTACTCATTCGAAGTTTCAGTAGCTTGTTTCAGGACAAGTAAACAAACATTAAAAGTTCATAGTTTCAATGGATTATCAAGAAGAGAAAATATTCATATTAAATCATCAGACATGAAGTAATATTCCAAAATGCTTAAACAAAATTGAGAAAGTTTGTTTCTCACATAAAAGTTATATGGCTGTAATCAACATGAATAAAAAGATATATTTCAAGGTACTTAGCTTAGGATTTGAATAGAGTTCTTTGAAATTCTCCAGCTTTCATTAGATGATGATAATGCATCAGCATGTAATTTGAAAATATGTTGACATAACTGATATTTTTTATACTTTTGTTAGTTTATGTAAATTTTTGTTCTTTATTTAAAAATGTGCCACTACAGTCAGGCCTTTTTAATCTTTTAGGAGAGCAATACTACAGGTTGTTTACAACTTCTCACAGCAGCCAACATCAGTAGAATGATCTGATGATACAGTCGTGTTCATTTTTTATATATAGCTGCATATTAACTGTTCAGGATAGTAAGTATATACTATTTTTTTTTGTTTTAGAATATTTCTAGCCTTTGTATTGCAGGAAACAATAAAAAATTGTTTGGAAGTATTACTGATTGTTTTATTTCCTTTTTTAAGCTTTGTTCTACCTTTGATAATATAGTAATATATATTCAGAGAACCCATAATAGTAAATGATTTAAATAATGATGAAAGAAAATGGATATCAAATGAATATTGGAAATCTCAAACTGCTGAAACTTAGAACAAAATAGGTTGAAACATTTGGTACTCAAGCTCCAAAGAGACAAACCATTCACCGCATTCATGACAAATTCGATGACACTGGCTCAATTCTCAATGCTCCAAAAACTAGTCAATCCAAAACAGTCTGCACAGAGGATTATAAACAAATTGCTTCTGAAGAATATGTTCAGAGTCCAAAAAAGTCCACCTGAAGAGTCTTATCGGAATTGGGCATTTAAAGAGCTTCTGTTATTTGAATCCTAAATAAATTGTATATGTTATCTTAAAACAAATGTTATCATTTACTGTCCAACTACTTTTGGACCCCTTTGTATTTAGTCACTTTCTCACAGACATGACATGGCTTCCCTCTGTTATTTCTACATATATTTTCATGGCGACTGCTCTGATGAGCTTTTTCCCTGGTGCATTGATCATATAAATTTAAACGTGCTACAAAAATTATCATCTATTTCTCACCCTTTTACTGTTGAAGTAGATAAATGTAATCACCACTTCTATTCCAACTGTTTTTTTTCTCGCACTTCCCACCTGTGGAACACCCTTGCATTTAGTTGCTTTCCTACATTCTCAAAAAAATTTCAGTTGCTATCTTCTATCATCTTGAATCTTATTCATCTTTTATCCTTTCTTTAATACTCCCTGTACCTAGTCTTTTCTCTCACTGTAAACCCAGGAGCACTAGTGATGGTTTCACATTGCTTGGGGTGAAATGATTAAAAATAAATATAGATATGTTTTCAAATTAGGATATAGAAATCCTGATAATGTTTTTAAATTTTGACAAATGGAAACTTTTCATTAAATAAATTTGATTGAAAATAGATTTGATAATACATTTCACCATTCAAGGCTTCATTAGATCTGAAAATAAAAGAATTAAATGTGTGCATGTATGTAAAATAATTCAAGAAATGGAAAAAATAAATCATTTTTTGTTGAATGTTGAATTTTTTACTAAATTATTTGTATTATAATATTCAATATTTTTCCTTTATATGTTATTTACTTAATTTTACTAGAGTTAGGTAATTAAGTCAGTTTCTTGTTCAATGGACGTTTTCTCTAAAATGTTATTTTGCAGGGTGATCTAAAAAACAAAACCTCCAGTGGTGAGGAAGCTTTGGGCATTACTGGGGTAATGCAGAGGGATAGATCAAGATGAACGGTGGTTCCAGCAAGACCCCCCCACACACACACACACATCAAATAACTTCCTAGCCTTGTTGAGAGAATGATTTCAATAAAGACTGATCAACAATAAGTGTGACATTGAGTGGGCTCCACACTCACTGGACTTGAAGTCCCCAGATTTTTTTTGTGGGAAATCAAGGATAAGGTCTTCTAGAACACACAAATGATTGGTGAACTGAAAGCAACAATCACTTAGAAATCCCCAAAGAGGATTTGACAATCCTCTGAGTAATTGACAATCTTGCATGACATTTACAAGTTTGCCTCCATGGAGCCCATTTGCAGCAAATTTTAGAAAGATTGTGACTTTTATGCAAAGCGACCAATTTAACTAGAACATTGAAGAATTATCATACACAGTCTGAAGTGTAAATCCACAAAATTTCTTGAAAATAACTGAACTTTTGGAGGATTTATTACGATATTTAAGAGTCCTTTTTTTTGTGTCACCCTGTTTATTTTTCCTTTCATATGTTCTTTAATCTCATTTTACAAGAGTTCAACATTTAAACCAGGTTTTTCTCAGTGAAGATTATTTACTATTTTTTTAAAATAATTTCTCTATATTCTTTTATACGATCTTTTTTTTGTGATTAATCCAAGGTCAAGGGGAACTCAATACTAGAGATTCACCAAATGAGATTGTTTTAAAAGTGTCCAGTGGCTGGAGGCAAAACAGTCATATAATGAGAGTAAGATATATCAAAATGGATCCTAAATTTGCAGTGAATTTTTCACAATTTTGATAGAATCAGATATTTTGCTTGTTCAGTATAGAGTTATTCTTTTGACAAAAATAATAAACATTACTTATTTATTATATGGTTCACTGGAATGGTTGGCGAGATATTGTCTAATTGTTAACTGGTTCAAGCTTATAAAATGTTAAAAAAAAATAAATTGCTTCACATACTTTAATAATTTAGTAAATATAGATTTATGAATAAAAAATCATTTTCATATTTATTTCTTTACTAGCAGTATAGCCCGGTGTTGCTGGGGTGTAACGAAAACTTTTCTATATATATTATCAAATTTCTGCACTATTGTAAGAACTGCAACCTTGAAACTTCTGAATATTGTTTCTTATGTCTTTGTGTATGAGTGTATCAAATTTGATTACAATCGGACCACTCCTTCTATAACCTGATTTTTTCGATTTTCTATATTTATCAGGAGTACCTTGACACAAAACCTAGCTAAGAACCCTCGCAGATGCTTATAGTACAACTGTGTAAATTTTCGAGAAAATCGGTTCAGTCATTTCAGAGTCTATAGGTAACGGACGGACACACACACAAAGTTTCATTTATAGATAAGTTTAGATTTAGATTTAGATCAGATTAGATTAGATAAATGATAGATATTTAATTTGTCCATACTTTTGAGATGAGATAGTATTTACATTATTTACATTGTTCAGTTTGTTGTCCTCATTTTTATTATGTTTACAATGTTTTGGCTCTTATATACTCTGACCTACTTCAGGTGCTAGTAATTTCAAACCAAACCCTTTATTTCGGTCATTGGGGTATACAGCAGTGGTGAACTTAGAGAGCTAAGTTAAAGGAAGATGATAACATGGTTACTGGAAGTGACATCGAACATGGAATGAGAATGATGTACCCCAGTGATTGAAATAAAGGGTTCGGTTCAAAATTCCTAGCACAAGAAGGCTTGTGCATATAATGGCTGCAATGTACAGTCATGGGTGTATTGTTAAATGTGAATTTTTCAAAAATGCTGATTTACAGAGATTTAAAAAAATGGTTTCTCTCCAGTGTGCATTTGCATATGAACTTTTAAATGAGAACTCAATGAAAATTCTGATCCACATACTTGACAAGAATGTGCTTTCTCACCTGTGTTTCTTTGCATGTGTATTTTTAAACTGGTATTTTGAGAAAATTCTAAGGTGCAAAATGGGCAAGAATAAGGTTTCTGTCTTGTGTGTATTTGCATGTGTGTTTTTAAATTTGAATTCTGTGAAAATGCTGATCTATAAACATCACAAGAATATAGTTTCTTTGCAGTATGTATCCATGTATAATCGTTTAAATGAGAATTTTGTGAAAATGCTGCTTCAAAAACTTGACAAGAAAATGGCTTCTCAGTAGTATGGGCTTCCATGACATTTTGCAAATTTAAACTAAAAAAGCTGATCTACCCACTTCAAAATAAATGCGTTACTCTCCAGTTTGCCTTTACATGGTCACTTGAAAATGTTAATTTAGTGAAAATGCTGGTGAAAATGCTGACATTTGCTAGAAACAGGAACTTCTCTCTCCAACAGTGGCTATTTAAACATGACTGATGCAAAAAATAGAATTCAGAAAAAAAAAAAAATAGAATTCAGACATTTACAAGAGTGTACTTTCTATTTTTTCCTATGAGTCTGGATGCCTGTCTTTGAATTTAAAAATTCTCATTCATTCATATCTGTGAATAATTGATATGTATTATTAAAGAAAACTGAACTCATGAATTATTTGCGATTATACAATTTTGATAACACATATTAATAGCCGCCACATGTTTGTGTCAAAGAAAACTTTATACTATTATTCTGCAAACATCAATGGAAAGTAATTTAAATAAATACATTTTTATTTTGCTGAAGTTTTATTTATCAGAAAGAAAAGAGCATTGAACTATTGTTAAAATAGGATAAAATTATTTCTAGCATTTAAGCAACATGTTTTCAAACCTCAAAATATGATTAGTCTTTGTGTTTCAATAATTCAGTATTGTTTGTGCCTTTCTTTTCAACAATAAATTGGCCTAAAATAAGATATTTATTTTCATGATTTTCAACCAAAGTTAGACTTTTAAAAAGTTAATGCCCAGATTTTTTATTGACAAATCAAACAATATCTTTAGAGATATTAAAATTTTAAAATGAATTATTTAAAATATCTCAATCGATACAATTCTCTGAAAAGAAATGATTGTTTAACTGAGCTGTGAAAAAATATTAATTTTAGATAAACTTCATGAAGAAACTATATTCTTATTGTAGACAATGTTTAGACGATGAATAAATGTGAAAAATTTATTGTAAATCTTGTGAAAGGAGTATCTAAATATAATGGAAGTACTTTTTAGAAGAGAAAACGTCTTGTTTACAAAATAATGCTATTCTAACTCATGTTAAATTATTTAGCAAATGAAAATCTGGAAATTAACATGTAAAGCAGCTTTCACTAACATATTCAAATGAGTTTCCTTGATTGTTAGAGTTACTATGTTTCAGACATTGTATTGTCTAACTTTCATCTGATGTTTGTCATATACAGTACCATTCTTGAAATTTTAAACTGAATTTATTATTCTGCCAATTAGATTACAATTTTTGTCCAGTCATTTAATCAGGAAATTAAGCATTGTCCAGATTTTTATTAAATATCAAGCAAAATTCTTTTTATAGACTTTCAAATTAATTTTTAAAATATTTCTATCAGAATTCTGAAATTCTCTGGAAAGTAATGAATATTTAATTGAACAGTTAAAAAATACTATTTTTATTTTTTTTTAATCATTTCACCCCAAAGCAAGGTGGCACCACCACTGATGCACAGGGGGCTACATAAGAGTAAAAGTTAAGACAAAAGGAGAGTGAAGAGAAAGTCAAATCAATTATAGGGGGTGTCAGAGAAAGGGTAAGAAAAGGATGAGAACAGGTGTGAAGACAGTTGCGAAAGTAAAGAGAAAGGAAAAGAACAAGATATACAGAATAAGCTTCATGAGGAATCTATATTTTTATGGAGGATGATCTTTAGACCATTAACAGATGATGGCAGCATTAAGTAGAGTAACCATGCACATTCTTGAAACTCAATTTTCTTTTATTCCTTTTGCTTCAAATGCCATTACTATGGCTGACTACTTCTCACTTCTGAGGATACCCATTTGCAGCTAGCAAATTCCTATTATAACTCACCAAGTCTGCTTATCCATACTGCAACTATGTTTTAAAATTCAACTCGTGTTTTTTATCTTTGTTGTGTGCCCATATATAAATTAAATGTTTTACTCAAACTCTCTTCATGTCTCATCTCACACAACCACTCCACACAACCATTACACAACAAAAGAAAAAATCTTTTGAATAAAAAGTAACTCAGATTAAAGATGGTTTATATATGATTTGTTGCATATAGTGGTTTTAACCCTTCCCAGTTAAAATCAAATGACACTGGAATTGCTTTTGGAGTCTGTAGCTGATGTTGGTAGTAACTTAACTTTCTAAGTTCTGGCCTTCATGGCTGGCACAAGATCTTGATCAGGTCTCTCTGTTTTGGTCTTCACTCAACCTTCTTCTGGCCTGATTTGATCTGATACCCCCAAATAGCCTGCTTATGTGAAGACCTGCTTTTGACAGGGTTGGGGATTGACCAGGGTTTGGGTGAAGTTGAATTCTACCCTTGTATCACCCTTTCCTAAAATTCCATATTCTCAAAGTATCTTTACTTAAGTGGTTTCCAAATTTGGCATTGTTTAAGGAAAGAAAATTATTTCCACTCTCCTTAAAACAAAAGTTTATCTTTTTCTATTGTCTATGCAATTTTATGATCAATAGACTGTACAGACTGCTTGTCCATAGTTATTTCAAAATAGGAATTAAATTTTCCTCATCACTTGTGTCTAAGGAAATTCAAATTAATATTTGGATATAAACTTTTTCTCAAGACAAATTATAAGGAATTATATAATTATAATTTTGATAAGTTTCACTAAGAACCTACATTTTTATGGTGGGCAATTTTTAGACTGTTAACAGATAATGGCAGCACTCAGTAAAGTAACCAAATACATTCTTGAAACTATGAATTTTCATTCTTTTTTCTTGCTTCAAACTCAATATGGCTGAGGATACCTATTTGCAGCAATTAAATGTTGCCTCAAACAATTTTTTCATGAAATAAATCCTAGTGTATGTTTACTGTGTGTGTATCATTTACCTTGAAGTTTAAGTGCTTTTGGTTCATGTCGACAATTTATTATAGAAAACAATCATAAAACTGAAAAATTCACTCACTTTGAAGAAGCTTGGAAATAATGATTTACAAAAACTCCATCAACTATCAGTGAGAAGACATGCATTTTTCTGCCTCTTGACCAGATGGGGCACCAAGACAAGGTATCTCAAGGCCATAATGTATTTGAGGTGTTGATGTTCACTGAGTCCTGCAATCAGTTCTTGTGCCTGACCATGCTTCTTCATTGATGGATGAGCAAAGTGATCCCCCATCCAGGGTTTAACATATTTTATTCATGATTTTGTGATATTGTCAACAAAAAAAACTGAATTAAATTTTTAAAAATTTGATCAGTTTTCAAAACAGGATTCATTTACTTATTGGTAATTTTAACTTAAGATTCAACTAAGAATGGAAAAATATTTTCGTACAAGTAAAAATATTTAATCTTCTTTTAATTCTTTGACATGAGTGAAACAGAAAACTAAAAAAAAACTATATCTGTAAATTAGCAAATCAATACATTGGTAAACAAACAAATTAAGAAAATGTTTAACTTACTTTTTTTCATCTGACTTTTTTTCCTTGGGGCAGAGAAAAATGAGAAAAATGGTGGAAACGTTAAAACATGGGAATTTAAAAATAGACAAATATTTTTTATTTCAATTATATTTAAAAAAAGTAACTGTTGCAGTTGATGCAAAAATCATTTCCACAGAGCAAAAAATCAAGTGAGAAAATAGGAAAATTCAAAAATCTTTTCTTCATAATCTAACGATTCAGTAAAAAGAATTGCTGTTCAATGGGACATTAAATTTTGATTTTTACAATAATTTGTATTCATTTTCTTTAATAAATGTAGAAATAAGTTTTTTAAACTTAAAATTTAAATACACCAAAATCATAAAAAAAAATTAGTCTTATTTTATCATTAAAATCATCAAAAAAGGGAATTTAAACATGTTTTATTGTCAAAATTAACATGTTAGAACAAGCATGCCATTCTCAAGTTTGCACCTAGCTTTAAAGGTAAATTTATCTTAATCTCTCTTAATCTGTTGACTATTTCTCTACTAGCACCTGTCTAGTTTCCTGAGTTCTCTGACAGTAAAGACTGTCGTTTGAAAAGAAAAAAACTTACCTCATGGACACCCGCGCACAAAAAAATCTCATTTGGAAGCCATATTGGTTTTATGAAGACAAAGTGCTGCAAATTCATGGCTACCATGAGATTTGAGGAGATATAAATATGGCTGCTAAGTAGAACTCAGCAGGTGTTTCTTGTGTGTGAGACTTCTAACCTATGCTCTCTCTGGGAAGAACTTTTGCTACGTTTTCAAGTTTAAAACTACTGGTCTGCTCTTTCTTTGGAAAGAACTGTGTTTCTCAAATTTGAGATTACGAATCTACGCTTTCTTTGGGAAGAACTCTTGTGCATTCTGGTGTTTGAGATAACTAATCAACACTCTTTTTTCGAAGAACCATTTTGCATTCTCAAGTTCGAGACTACTAAAATACAAAGACATAGAGAAAAACCATAAAAAATTTTATTAGTAAATAATGCAAAAAATAATCAGAAAAAACATGCCATTCTTGAGTTTGTACCTCATGGTGTGTCTCATTCTTTTGGCTTTAAAGATAAATTTGAATCTCTCTTGAACTTGGGATGTTTGACTGTTTTCTGCCAGCTTGCAGAATTCATTATTGACCTTAGAAAATGAAGGCATACAAAAAGCAATAGAAGATTAACATATTTACAAATGAAGAGTGAAATAAAAATAATAGTTTCATCCTAATTATTTCCCTTAGTATATCAATTTTTTAATTGTAAGACAGAATCAGGGGTCACCATTTAATCAGGGGTCACCATTTAAAATTCAGGGGTCACCATTTAATCAGGGGTCACCATTTAAAATTCAGGGGTCACCATTTAATCAGGGGTCACCATTTAAAATTCAGGGGTCACCATTTAAAATTCAGGGGTCACCATTTAATCAGGGGTCACCATTTAATCAGGGGTCACCATTTAAAATTCAGGGGTCACCATTTAATCAGGGGTCACCATTTAATCGAAGGAAGAAACAGAAATTGAAATGCGGAGTCTCAAGGCAAGCATGGAAAATTTTGTCATAATTTACAAATTTTTTTATATTTCCCTGTTTAGGATGTGGTTTCCGGCTTTCTCTTTTCCAATCCTTTTTTGTTTCAATTGGAGTAGATAGACTGAACTATTGCCTGGTTCACACTCTACCCACATCTATTGAACAGGTGTAGAGGTCTATCCCTTGTTCCCTGTTTAGATGTGGTTTCCTGCTTTCTTTCCAATCCTTTTCTGTTTCAATTGGAGTAGATAGACTGAACTATTGCCTGGTTCACACTCCACCCACATCTATTGAACAGGTGTAGAGGCTCATCCCTTGTTCCCTGTTTAGGATGTGGTTTCCGGCCTTTTCCAATCCTTTTTTGTTTCAATTGGAGTAGATAGACTGAACTATTGCCTGGTTCACACTCCACCCACATCTATTGAACAGGTGTAGAGGCTCATCCCTTGTTCCCTGTTTATAGGATGTGGTTTCCGGCTTTCTCTTTCCAATCCTTTTTTGTTTCAATTGAGTAGATAGACTGAACTATTGCCTGGTTCACACTCCACCCACATCTATTGAACAGGTGCAGAGGCTCATCCCTATGCCCTGTTTAGGATGTGGTTTCCAGCTTTTCTTTTTCCAACTCTTTTTTTGTTTCAATTGGAGTAGATAGACTGAACTATTGCCTGGTTCACACTCCACTCCACATCTATTGAACAGGTGTAGAGGCTCATCCCTTGTTCCTCAGTTTAGGATGTGGTTTCCGGCTTTTCCAATCCTTTTTTTGTTTCAATTGAGTAGATAGACTGAACTATTGCCTGGTTCACACTCCACCCACATCTATTGAACAGGTGTAGAGGCTCATCCCTTGTTCCCTGTTTAGGATGTGGTTTCCGGCTTTCTCTTTCCAATCCTTTTTTGTTTCAATTGGAGTAGATAGACTGAACTATTGCCTGGTTCACACTCCACCCACATCTATTGAACAGGTGTAGAGGCTCATCCCTTGTTCCCTGTTTAGGATGTGCCTCCGGCTTTCTTTTCCAATCCTTTGTTTCAATTGGAGTAGATAGACTGAACTATTGCCTGGTTCACACTCCACCCACATCTATTGAACAGGTGTAGAGGCTCATCCCTTGTTTCCTGTTTAGGATGCGGTTTCCGGCTTTCTCTTTTCCAACTTTTTGTTTCAATTGGAATAGATAGGACTGAACTATTGCCTGGTTCACACTCCACCCACATCTATTGAACAGGTGTAGAGGCTCATCCCTTGTTCCCTGTTTAGGATGGTTTCCGGCTTTCTCTTTCCAATCCTTTTTTGTTTCAATTGGAGTAGATAGACTGAACTATTGCCTGGGTTCACACTCCACCCACATCTATTGAACAGGTGTAGAGGCTCATCCCTTGTTCCCTGTTTAGGATGTGGTTTCCGGCTTTCTTTTCCAACTTTTTTTGTTTCAATTGGAGTAGATAGACTGAACTATTGCCTGGTTCACACTCCACCCACATCTATTGAACAGGTGTAGAGGCTCATCCCTTGTTCCCTGTTTAGGATGTGGTTTCCGGCTTTCTTCCAATCCTTGTTTCAATTGGAGTAGATAGACTGAACTATTGCCTGGTTCACACTCCACCCACATCTATTGAACAGGTGTAGAGGCTCATCCCTTGTTCCCTGTTTAGGATGTGGTTTCCGGCTTTCTTTTCCAATCCTTTTTGTTTCAATTGGAGTAGATAGATCGAACTATTGCCTGGTTCACACTCCACCCACATCTATTGAACAGGTGTAGAGGCTCATCCCTTGTTCCCTGTTTAGGATGTGGCTTCCGGCTTTCTCTTTCCAACTTTTTTGTTTCAATTGGAGTAGATAGACTGAACTATTGCCTGGTTCACCCACCCACATCTATTGAACAGGTGTAGAGGCTCATCCTTTTGTTCCCTGTTTAGGATGTGGTTTCCGGCTTTCTTTTCCAATCCTTTTTGTTTCAATTGAGTAGATAGACTGAACTATTGCTCTGTTCACACTCCACCCACATCTATTGAACAGGTGTAGAGGTCTATCCTTTGTTCCCTGTTTAGGATGTGGTTTCCGGCTTTCTCTTTTCCAACTTTTTGTTTCAATTGGAGTAGATAGACTGAACTATTGCCTGGTTCACACTCCACCCACATCTATTGAACAGGTGTAGAGGCTCATCCCTTGTTCCCTGTTTAGGATGTGGTTTCCGGCTTTCTCTTTCCAATCCTTTTTTGTTTCAATTTTGGAGTAGATAGACTGAACTATTGCCTGGTTCACACTCCACCCACATCTATTGAACAGGTGTAGAGGCTCATCCCTTGTTTCCTGTTTAGGATGCGGTTTCCGGCTTTCTCTTTTCCAATCTTTTCACTCTTATGTAGCCCCCTGCACATCAGTGGAGTTACCGCCTTGCTCGGGGTGATACGATTAAAAAAAATATCCAGAAGGATTTAAAATTTATTTTTATATTATTGAATAATTTCATATTTAAATTTAGTTCTGCATACATTAGAAATTGTTTTATTAATAATAAATTATGAATCTATTGTGATTTTTTTAAGCATATCTTAGATATGGTACAAGGCCAAAAGCAAGTTGCACCCAGTGAGTATTTAACTTACTACTCAGTCATAATTGATCTAGTGAGACAAGCTTTCAAACCATTACACCACGTTGAAGTGCCCTAAATGACTTTTAAAGCGTAGCTTATATGTGACACAAGGCAGAAAGTATGGTGCACCCAGTCAGGAATGAACTCATTATTCAGTCATAATTGACCTAGCAAGACCAGCTTGTTAACCATTGTACCACATCAAAGTGCCCAAACAAAAGAATCTAGGTTTAATTGGAGTAGATAGATCTATCTATTGCTCGGTTCACACTCCACCCATGTCTATTGAACAGGTTAAGAGGCTCATCCCTTGTTCCCTGTTTAGGATGTGGTTTCCGGCTTTCTCTTTTCCAATCTTTTCACTATTATGTAGCCCCCTGCACATTAGTGGTGTTACCGCCTTGCTCGGGGTGATACGAGTAAAAAAAAAAAGAAAAAAAAAAAGTTATATTTAGTAAAAAGTAAATTAAAAAAAAAATGGAGAAAACCCACACACAACATTCTCACATATAATCATGTGGTGACAGTACTAATCTCTTCCTCTTACTGAGAGTCGACTGATCATGTTGTGAGCATTAGTGTCGATCCCTTTGAAATACTCTTAGTCACTATTTGGCAACTAATTCATGATAGAGTGTCAAACAAGTATATTTTGTTTACCGGGGTGTGGTCAGTTTTTGGCTCATAACATTCTGAACAAAGCAGCATACTCTGCAATCAGGAATGAGCTAAATTTAGATGTTTTTTATGATCTGTCCCAACTGTGATACTGTAGATAAAGATAATGGTGGAATCACATATATCCAAATAGGACAGCAAACTGTTCTTTCACTATGTGAACTGTAGTGGTGAAAAAAAAAATTAAGAATGTGCTACCTACCACCACTGATAACAGTACCCATAACCATCTGTGTTTAGTGTGCTGTCTCTCTGAAAAGAAAGAAAATGGCTACTTATCCAGAAAAAAGTCAGTATAAACCCCTAGATGTTTGGGTATGAAGAAATGAGATATCCATCAGTTCCATAATTACCATATTTTCCAGCTTACAAGAACTTTTTTTTTAAAAATTAACCCTGAAAAATCTGTGTGCATCCAAAATGAATGTATCCATTACCACCATGGTTACCACTATGACATGGATGGTGTTGAGGATCATTTATTGCACATGACTGACATTAGTGATGACTCTGCAGATGATAGTTTAGAGCTTTTACATAAATCCAACAGTGATGAGTTTTATTTTATATTTTTACATGCATATCATTAAAATTGTTTTGTTAATTCATGTTTTTGAAAATAAAACCATCTCAGACAATGAAAGATGTACTAACAACCAATTAGTATGACATTGTCATACAAACAAAATCAGACGAGCGATTAATGTAAACAATATGTGGCACCAGTATGTGAGGAATACATAGTGAATGTGTTGTATGACAATTTTTTTTCTTTGAAATTTCTTTTCAATATTAGGGTGCATCTTCCAAGCCACATCATCTTGTAAACCATAAAATACAGTAAATGATCATAACAATGAGCTGTGTAGTGTTTATTATGTAAATGATTAATTTTGCTAGCCTGAAGTGTAAGGAGCTGGTTAATTTTTCTTGTATTCAGCCTTGTGTCAGACTTAACCAAACTCCCTATAGCTTACAGGATTTATGCAGATTTATCATCATCAGAATTATTATCTGAAGGTTTTGTTGGCAGGTTGGAATATGTGTATTAGTGTAGAAAAGAGGAATAATAAAATATACATTTTGAATGTTAAAATAGAAATTTATTATAAGAAGGAATAACAAGAAATTGTAGAAATGTTCAGTGAGAAAGTGAAGGTATCAAGAGTTTGTAGAAAATGTTTGTAACAGTAATTGTTGAGGGAGATAAGGAGAAAAAAAAAGAGAACAAGATGTGCCTTGACCTTATCTCCAAGTAGATTTGAAGTAGGTTACATTTTAGATGTGTGTCAGCAACCCGCTTACCCTGACTGACAGCAGTGACTGGTTAGAGACCATCCTTAAATATTGAATCCAGTCACATGGGGTGGCTCAGAGAAATGATTTTTTTCTTTAGCTGTGGAAAAACCGTTTCTCTGACATATTTTGAATTTTGATGACCAGAGTTCCGCTACAAGTCAACCGCTAATGTTTGTTGGCTAAAAAAACAGGTACATTTTTTGAGAAAAAGCTGAGCATATGGTGTGATTGCTGAATTTCTCTCTGAGTTGTGAAACACTTATTCATTGCAGATACACAAGCACTAAGAAGAAAAACCATAATGCACATGGTTTCTTTCAATTTAGGTGAAGTTCTCACTCTTATGCAATTTGTTTGTCTTGCTGCAGAAATGCACTACCCAGAACATCGTGGAAATTTATCAACTTCAAAAGTTGTAGAGGGTGTCACTGTATTTAAGAACAAGGGCAGGGATTTCAGTTAATGTGTACTTCACTCTTTTGAAGGCTTCAACTTGGCTTTCTTATGCAAAAATTGCTATTTGCTTTAAAGTTGATGCATTGCAGCTTCAAATAAGATTGGTGCAAACTTAGACAGGCAGGTGATCATACTAAATACAATCTCTGATTCAGTCTTATTGATAGATAGAAACATATTCTGTATGGCTGCAATTTTGTCAGAGTCTGGTTTTAATTATATCAAGGGTCAATAAATGCCTAAAGTAATATAACTCTCAGGACTGGAGCCTATAACTATTCTTGGTTGAATTTTATCCAATTGTGCCTTGCTCATCCCAAGATCTTAGAGAGAGAATGATTATGTTTTGTGCATGCCTTGACATATACTAATTTGTAGATACCTCCATTAAATAACTGAAAAAACAGCATAGAATGAAGAAAAAAGGTCTCAAACATAATAAAAACAAACTTTTTCCATCAAAATGTTTGTGCTATTATTAAGAGGAAAGATCAAAGTATTTTTAAAATTTTTTTAATCCTTTCTAACACATTTGAAATCTTGGTAAAATTTTTTTTGTTGTTTTCATTAGCAGGGAACCAAATCATTATGAGAGTTTACAATGGAAAAGGTAATATTACATAACTAAGTTTATTTTCTGATGACAAACATTTTAATTTGGAAATTCTTGCCAAAATCAAATAATTGTTGAATTTTAATGAAACTTTTAGGACTTATTCATAAATGAATGAAATTATTTTTGAAATCATTTTTAAAAACTCTCGGTAAAAATATCTTTTTTTTTATCTGTTATGCCTTCTCCACAAAAATTCATGAAATTTCAAGAAATTAAATTCTGTAGGTGAAATTGGCTTTATTAGTTAAACACAGGACTCATTGGGGAACAGAATCATGTATCTTTTTTCAACCAGTTAGACCCTTTTACCAAAAATCTGCTTCCAATAGTAGAATAAAAAATGTAATAAAACTATGACATTATTTAATTAGATAAGCTTTTAATTGTTTGATGAATAATATAAATTAAGGACATAAAAGGCAGAAAAAAGTTTTTTTCAATTAATAATGAAATTTTGAGAGAATATTTTTCATTTTCTTCCTAAATTATAATAATCTATAAACTTGCAAAAATATTAAATATTTCAAAGTTGGTAAGTTATTAAGTGAAAACTATATTTATTAATTGAAAATACAAATCATCTAGCCATTGTATTTTTAAAATAATTAAAAAAAATTTTGTGCATTTGAAGATTTTTTCTGTATGGTAATTCTGTGTACATTAAAGGGTCATCTGTTTCATGGTTTTTTTTTCTTACAGGATTATTTTATCAATTTCAGTTGCTATACACTTATCTTATCTCACAAGCTGTCATCACATTTCAGATATGAGGGAAAGGTCAGAAAGTTCAACATTGTGTTTAAGAAATAGTTTTATTCTAAATTTCATGCTATAGATAGTACTTGTGTAAATCAGATTAATTTAACATTAAATTTGGTAATTTTCCGAAAATGTGTCAGAGATGTATTTTTTTTTGCAAGGTTTTTAAAACTAAAAATTAACTTTTGTTTACAAATATGTCAATTGCTCAAAAATAGCCCAAAAATTGAAAAATTAAAAAAAAATTGAAAAATATAATTTTTGTTTAAAATACACCAGAATATTTTGTTTACTGAAAATAGTAAATTTAATCATTTAGCTCTCAATTAAAACTAAAATAAAAGATTCAAAAAACTTTTTTATTTTTAAAAATTCAATTTAAAAGTTAGTTATCAAAAATGAGTGGAGGTACCTAGAATTTCTCATCTACTAGGATAACATCCAAGATTTCATCAAAGCATCCATCTACTTTTGTTTGAAATTCATGCTGGGATGATTTCAGCCTCAATGATAGTGTTGTATACTGTGTCTGCTTCTGCTTGAAACAATAATCATCTTGGCTGACAAATAATGAACACAAACACGTATATATAAAAATATAAACTAAATAAATGAATACAACCCTAAAGTAATTAGAAATCAGTTCTCTGATTAACAATTCAGATATATTATCCATTACATCAACTGCACGTTA
This sequence comes from Ascarosepion bandense, assembly GCA_037127315.1. Lineage (NCBI taxonomy): Eukaryota > Metazoa > Mollusca > Cephalopoda > Sepiida > Sepiidae > Ascarosepion > Ascarosepion bandense. Next base: position 548,157 of record JBBBDQ010001586.1, on the reverse strand, counting down.
GCAAATAATCTAATAGTTTTAGATATTTTTGTTTTAAATCCTAAAGAACAAAGAAAATATATAAATTCACATTCTTCATTCATTTCAGATTTTATTATAATTCTAATTATCACATTTTAAAGCAATTTGTGGTGCAGTGGATATCGACTTGGAATGACAAACTCGGGGAGCCAAGTTTGAATTCCAGTTGAATTCCTTGCGTTCACTTATGCACAAATACCCTTGGGAAAGGTATTAACCCATCTCTTCCCTCCAGTTATGGATTAAATAATAGGACAGATTGGGTTCTATAGCCTTGTTTGGCAACCAGTCTACCACAGAAAGCAATGGCAGCCTACTGCAGGATAATCTTCTGCCCAGTCAGTCATGTCTCTTTCAAGACATGATTGCCCAAGCGTGTATCACGTATGGCACTTAATTGAATGAATGAAACATTGCCAAGAGTATATGGGTAATATGGAATATCAAATCAATCATGAAGCAATTTTGTTTATTACGTTATGCTAGATAATTTTTTGTATCAGAAACTATTTTAAACATAAATCTACCATTCATCCTTGTTTTAAAAATTACTGCAACATCTAGTCTGGTGCTTCTGTTATACATTAAGAGATAAAAATACTAAAAAAAAATTACAATATTTGCCCTGTCCTGGCATCTCAGCTTTAGTCACTTTTCCAATGTTGTAATGTAGCTTCTTCTTCTATGTGCCTTTCAGGACATTGGCAATCATGGACTTCCACATCTCTCTATCCCTGGTGGCTCTTAGCATGCTTTCACCTGTTACATCACGCAACCCCCGTTCTGCCATCCACCTGCTCAGGCTAGTCAAGTACATTACTTGCTGTTTTCCCCTGTCTCTCCTTCCCTCTATCTGGCCTGTTAGTATCAGGTTCTCCAAGTCCTCCTTCCTCATTGCATGTCCCAGTAACTTTAGCTGTCTCTTCCTGATGCTCAGTATTAATTTCTTTTTCATTCCCAAACCTCATCATTGTTCACATGCTCAATCTGTGATAGCTGCAGCAGCCTTCTGTAGAACCACATTTATAAAATGGTAAATAATAAGGATTTCCTCCTAGCTGGTTCTTGTATTTTGATAATTTTGTAAATGTTTAATGAGTAAAAACTGTTTATTTCTTTATAGATTGGTAAATGATAAATGTTTTAATTGTATTAGTTTTTAGAATGTTGTAAATATAAACTTATACTTTTCCCTTTGATGTGATTGTCAGTTTTATTTTTATTATGGCATTTAAATCATTTTCTTGTTTAAGTCATCAGTTATTTTTATGAAATTATTTAATCAGTTATTTTCATTTTTCATCTCTGTGTCTTGTATTAATTTTAGTCAAGATAAAGATTTAAAGGATTTCCTTTTCTCTTAAATATTTAAAGGATTTTCTTCAATATTAATTGATAAAAAGTCTTGGAGCAAACAGTGCATTAGGAATTAGAATGCATTTCAAGTTTAGGATGATGAATTTGCATATTTTTAAATGACCAGTCAGATCTAATAACACATGAGGAAATTAAAAGGTAGCAATTCAAAGAGTAAAAACAATTCACCCCAAGCAAGGTGGGACTAACACTAGTGTTTAGGGGGTTAAAGTGTGTGAAAAGACTGGATACAGGGGACAATGGAGAAACAATGAATGGGATTCAAGAAGATAGATGGCAATTGACACTGCATTTAAATTTTTGAAGATTTTAGCTATCTGGGAAGCAAGTGCAAGGGTGTTCCACAGTCAGAAAGTATGTGTAAAGAAACTGTTAAAAGTAGAAGTGGTAGTTACATTTAATTATTTCAATGATAAAAGTGTGACACCTAAACGTCAATCTAGTAGCACACTTAAATTCACTTTAAATTTATTAAATATTCTAAGTCAGGAAATTTTCCCCTGATGTTTTGAGAAGAGGAATTATTTCCTTTTTCTATATTCTCACTTTCTTGGTTAATATTTGAAACAAAATCTTGGCATAAGGATAGAAAAAAATAAAATGGTAAATCAATGTGCAAAACCAAATTCAAAGCCACAAGCATGGGTTTGCATATGTGCTTTCAAACCTGACTTTCCTGAAAATGCTGAGCCACAAACTTTACAAGGAAATGGTTTTCATCCTGTATGTGTACACATGTTTTTTAAACTGGAACATACTGAAAATGCTACACAACATATTGACAAGAAAAAGGTTTTTTTTCTGTATGAATTCGCATATGGCTTTTCAATGCAGATATATCAGTAAATGATGATCCACACAACATACATGAATGTGGTTTCTCTCCAGTGTGCGTTCGCATGTGTACTTTCAAGTTTGATTTCTCTGAAAATGCTGATTTACATAATTCACAAGTAAATGGTTTTTCACCTGTATGCATTTTCATGTGTTTTTTTACATGAGAACTTTGTAAAAATGTTGATCCACAAACCTCACAAGAATATGGCCTCTCTCCAGTATGTGTTCTCATATGTTTTCTCAAAGCAGAATTGTCTGAAAATGCTGATCCACATATTTGACAAGCAAATGGTTTATCTCCTGTGTGAATTCGCATGTGTTTCTTTAAACTGGAACTCAGTGAAAATGCTGCACCACACACTTGACAAGAAAATGGTTTTTCTCCTGTGTGTATTCTCACATGATTTTTTAGACTAGAATTCTCTGAAAATGCAGATCCACATATTTCACAACAAAATGGTTTCTCTCCGGTGTGTATTCTCATGTGTTTCTTTAAACTGGAACTCACCGAAAATGCTGATCCACACACTTGACAAGTAAATGGTTTTTCCCCTGTGTGTATTCGCATGTGAACTGTTAAACTGGAATTCTGAGAAAATGCTGAGGCACAAACAGTGCATGAATAAGGCTTTTCTTCCTTATGTGACTGCATGTGTAATTTTAAATATGAATTCTCTGAAAATAAATATACACATGTATGAGGTTTTTCATCTATATAATTTTTTTAAAAAGATACTGAAGCTCATGATACATATACTTGATGAGAAGATGGTTTATCTTCTGTGTATAGATTTTCAGATGTGAACTATACATTCTAATATACTTTACAAAAGTGTTGTTTGATATGTGTTTTCTCATGTAGCTTTTTAAGTTTAAATATAAATGATCATTTACAATATTTGATTCAGTAAGGTTTCTTTACAGTCTGTATCTACATGTTCTTAAATTACAATACTATATAAATACAATTCCATGAACTTGAATATTAACTCTCCAGTGGGTTTTTCCTCGTGAACTTTCACATTCACTGCTACCCCCTTGACACGAGAGCTATTACTCTTTGGTGTGTGTTTCTGTAGGAACTTGGAAATAGGAATTTAGTAAAAACTGCTGAAGTTTAGCCTTGGTAAGAAATATGACTGCATCCTCTTTTTAATTGAAACTTTTTAAGTTTTCTCCTCTTTGGTATTAGTTTGTATGCATCTTTTTAAACTTGAAAACAGTCTCTGCAGTAATTGGTATCTGCAAATACAGATGATATATTATTAAAGAAACAAGATCATGTATTATTTGCATAATAAAATTACAATGCTTCCATTTTGTTTTTATCTAATAAGAAAAATTTTAAATTCCAATCAATATAAATTGTGTTTGTAATACACCAAATTTTTTGCTTACTGGAAACAGTAAATTTAATCATTTAGCTTTCAATTAAAAGTAAAATAAAAGTTTCAAGAAAACTTTATTTTTACTAATTAAAACTTAGGTATTGAAAATTGTGATGTATTTAAAGTACTGTATTTATTAGAAACATATTTATAAATATTGCAAAATTCTAAAATTAAATGATGTCATATTGCTGTTGCATAAAAAATTTGGTGTATTACAAATGGAAATTATTTTGACTGTAATGTAAAATTTTGAGATTTAAAAAAAATTTTCAGTGATCAACACATTTGTAAACAAAATTCTCACTTTTAAAAATCTTGCAAAAACTAAAATAGACATCCGTGACATGCTATTTTTGGAACATTAGCAAATTTAAAGTTAAATTAATCTGAATTTTAACAAGTATTACTTGTTTATAGCCTTAAATTTAGAATAAAAGTATTTCTTAATCACTGAGGTGACAAGTGATTGATGCGTGGTGAAGTGAATGAGGACAGACACATGACAAGAGAAGTGATGGATGACAGCTAAGTCTGGTTGACCAGAATAGACATAAGTCTAAATTTTTTTCCTGTAACAACAAACCATGAAACACATGACCTTTTAATGTAAGTCAGAAAATACCATACTTAAAAAATTAAAAATTATTTTAAAAATATGACAGCTCAACAATTTGTAGTAAACTTTTCAATTTTTATTTTGCAAATATAGTCTTCACTTAATAACTTAATAAGCTAAACCAGACAAGCCTTTGCAGAATTTTTTTTAAATTTTGGAATGTTATAAATTATTATAACTAAAAAAAAAAAAAAATGAAAACACAGCTTTTAAAATTTCGTTATTCATCAAACATGCTTTTTTTTTCTAAAGTCTATAATGTAGGTACCTCCACCCATTTTCGATACCTAAATTTAAATTGAAATAAGTTACCTTCAAGCTTTAAAATTAGCTTTAATTAAAAGCCAAGAGATTAAATTTTAATTCCAGAAAGAAAAATACACTGGTATATTTTAAACTAAAAATTATATTGATTTTAATCTAATTTTTTTCTGAATTAAAATAAAATTTAAATTTCCCATCATTTTTGATTGATTGACACATTACGTAAACAGTAGCCAAATTTCTGTTTTAAAAATCTTGCAAAAATAAAATATACCTAGCTGACAAGTCATTTAAGTCAATTTATAAAATTTAAACTTACTTTTATCTGATTTCAATCAAGTAATAATGCTTACTGCCAGAAATTTACAATAAAAAAACTTTTTAACTCCAGTAGCCCTCTTTTGTCTCCGTAATTGAGGTGTCGAAAGATATGACATCTGGAATTTGTCAAGAACACTAAAAGGGGGCCGACCATATGGGTCAAAATTTCAATTACGTTAAAACATAAAATTTTCAAAATTTAATTTCTTTTTTGTTTTTGGTTTTTAACTTAATGGTAAAATTAAAAATTTAACTTAATATTTTCAGCAATTATATAATATTTTATAGAATTTTAGTTAAGATTTAAAGGCAGACATTTGAATATGCTTTCTGAATAAAAAATTTAAATTTCTTTTAAAATAATTTTAATTTAATAAGAAAGAATGAAATTAAAATAACCGAACTAAATTATATTATTTATTAATAAGTTATCATTAAGTTCAAGGCATGGTAAAAATATCTTATTTAATTTTTATGGAAACATGTTATGACTCCTATGGAACATCGTACTTAATCAAAATGAACATATTTAAACACAAAAAAATTGTTTTTTAATTACTTTAAAATATTTCTACAAAACGATTTTTATCAAATTTTTCAATTTTAGATAGGCAATTTTCAATATAATCATCAGTTCTTAACTAAAAAGTCTCTACTCGCAATCAATTCTTTGAAGATTTTAAAAATATTTTTATAATTTTATAGATTATTAAATTATTTAATAATAATAAAGGAAAAAAATGAAGAATTCTTTAAAAATTTTATTATTAATTGAAAAAAATTTTTTTCAGACTATAATGTCCTCAATAGTTATTGTTTATTCCAGTAATTAAAAGCTTATCAAATTAAATTATATCAGAGTTTTATTGCATTTTTTATTTTAGTCTTTGGAGAAGGTTTTCGGATAATGGTTGCAAACTTAAAATAAATAAAAAAATAGATGATTTATATTCTCCAATGAGTCCTGCGTGGAACTAATAAAACAAAAGTTAGCCATCAGTATAAAATTTATTAAGATTTCATGGATTTACGTGGAGTGGGTAACAGAGGCAAAAAAGAATATTTTTATCAAGATTTTTAAAAATTATAATTTCAAAAATAATTTCATTCATTTGTGAATGAGTACTGAAAGTTTCATTAAAATACGACAATTATTTGATTTTTGCGAGAATTTCCAAATTAATGTGTTTGTCACCGAAAAAAGTGGGTACTGCAATCATTACGTTTCCATTGTAAAACAGTCGTAACATTTCTTAGCCGCTAACTCAAATCAAAACAAAACAAAACATTCTGACAAAATTTCGAAAATGTTAGATGGGATTAAAAAATTTTAAAAAATATTTAAAAATGACTTTGATCTTTCCTCTTAATAATAATATAAACATTTTGAAGGAAAAAGTTTGTTTTATTAAGTTTGGGACCTTTTTTAGTCATATGCTGTTTTTGTTATCGATTTGACCGGAAAATTTATTATTTATAAAGGAATTTGAAAGTTATCTAATTAAATAATGTCATAGTTTTATTGCATTTTTTATTTTAATATTGGGAGCAGATTTTTGAAAAAAAATAATAATACATGATAATCATTAATGAGTCCTGCATATTTTCGCTACAATTTCTTAGAATTTCATGAATTTACGTTAAGATGGGAGTAACAGATGTACAGTAAAAATATACCAAGATCTTTTTCATTCATTTGTGAATAAGTCCTGAAAATTTCATTAAAATCCGACAATAATTTGATTTTTGCGAGAATTTCCAAATTAATGTGTTTTTCATCGAAAAAAAACAAACAAACAAAAACTAAAAACGAATTACGTTTTTTGTTACATATTCATTGTCAACTCTCGTAACGATTTGGATACCCGCTGACGAAAATCAAAAACAAGATTTTTTTACTAAGATTTCGAACGTGTTAAAAAAGTTAAAAAAACAATTTTGAAAATTATTTAACCTTTCCTCTTAATAACAACATTACATCTTTGTTGGAAAAAGTTCGTTTGTACTAAGTTTAGGGCCCTTTTTTCATACTATGGGTTAGGTTGACAATTTATTATAGAAAAAAATTAGAAAATTCTCTTGGTTTGAAGCTTGGAAATTGATTTACAAAAAATCACAACATGGGATTGCAAAATTAATAAAAAAAATAAGCGAATAAAAAACGGAATTAAATTTTTAGAAATAATTGGAATTGGAATCATTTTAACATTGATTCGTTTTACTAAGTAAACTTTTTACTTGCTGTTAATTTTAAGATTCAACAAAGAATAAAAAATATATTTTCGTGTAAGTAAAAAAGAAAATATTTCATCTGAACTTTAATTATTCGACGTGAGAAAAAACAAGTCTTATTTTTGCAAATAAGTAAATTAGAACGTTAAACTTACTTCTTTCTACTTTTTTTTTGTCTAACTTGTTTTCCTTGAGGCAGAGAAAAAAGATAAAATCCAGTAGAAATTTTACAATTTCAAATAGACGAATATTTTCTATTTCAATGACATTTTAATAAAATAAAAAGCAAACGTCGTTTGCAATAGACGCAAAAAAGATTTTGTGAGAGCGAAAAATAAAGGGAGATAATAGGAAAATTTAAAATCTTTTTTTATGACATTACTCTTCAATGGCACATTTAAACTTTAATATTTGAAAAAAATATTCATTCACTGTTCAATGTAACATTTAAATACTTTACGACAATGATCTATTTGCATTCGTTTATAAATGGAGAAATAATTTTTGAAACGTACAATTTATATACACTAAATTAATTTTATAAAAATTAGGTGTTTTGTTTGTTTCTACAATCATCAAAAAAGGGAATTTAAACATTTTATAATTAAAATTAGCATGTTAGAAAAAAAAAACCTTACTATTCTTGAATTTGTGCCTGACAGTGTGTCCCACTCGTTTGAACGTTCTGTATGATTTGAGTCTTTCTTAAATCTTAGACAGCTGTTTCAACCTCTCACAGTTTTCCAATTTCTCTACCAACCTCAGATAGTGAAAGAAATCATACAGTGATATAATAGCAGTTACCTTGGTTTTTCTGTCAGCCTCTAAAATGTGGGAGATATTTCTGCCACTCCTTGTATATATTGTTTAATGTTTTAATAAATGTTTCATTTTAAATTTCAGGAAATAATTTTGTGCCTTGTTTGTATGCACCTTTGTTAATGCTTGGGATAATGTATGGAGGACATTTTCCCTTCTGTTCTTTCTCTGGGGAAAAAAATTCCTTTAATACAGCAGCAAACATTGACATTGATCTTGGAAGTTATGGGACATAGCTGTGAGTTGATGAATTTTTTACACTGCCACATGAATAAATGATTCTCACCCCCAATTTTGTCAAATTTCATGGATCTGACTTCCATATTATTAGTTGTAATTAGGCTGTTTATTTGTTTATTAAGAAGGTTGGTGGTATTTTTATTTAATTTTCTAAAATTTAGTTTTAAATCACAGCAGCATAAATTTTAAATTTATTGTTGAAGATAGAATTGTAATAAACAGAAAAATAAATATAAGTTTTTTATAAGAATTTTGATTATCTTCTTTTTATTACAAATTATAAGTTTTGTTTGTGTTAAATAAATGAATCGTAAAAAGTATAGTAATTTTTTGCACATCATAATTTAAGTGTGCCACACAAGTTTAACTATAGGTTCAAGTAAGTAGGGCATGAGATAAATAAGGTGTCCACAATAAGGCAGAGTGTCAAAAGCATACTTATTTCCTTGACACCTCTTTTTTTTTTTTTGTCACTCTTTCAGAATGTTTCTTTTAAAAAGAGGTGACTAGAAATTATTTATTGTATTTATTAGAACGGTAAGCAAAACATTGGCTAGTAAAATAACACTGTACAGATTAAGAATATATAAGCCAGATACCCTGATAAGACCTATAGCGGTTGCTATGTATTTTTCTTATCCTCATTCGACCCATGTAATTTACTCGTCTGTGATTGGCTTATAAATAACTACTGTTATCATATAGGACAATTTAACAATTGCAGTCGCTTTAACCTTTCACTTCAGAAGCAACTTTCATGTGTGTTTTGTTGATTGGCTAATGTTTAAGCCAATCACAAATTTTTCTTGTATAAACAAAGTTTCTCTCACGCTTGCTCGTCGATACACTTTCTACACATAAATACACAACTTTTCTCAACCTTAGTAAGTAGATCCACAGGCTGCCTAAGACTACTACATCATATGTAAGTCTCTCTCTACTCACCTCTGCCTAATGCACACACAGACACAGAACCTTGTTTTCTGTCTGAACGATTTCACCAAGGACTTTTTATCTTTGAACTCTTGATGAAAATCTTAAACAAACCTTTCTTTCAGCTCAAAAGAAAACTTCATACATCTTACTTTGTTTTATGAACAAAGGATAACAACTCTTTCCTTTTTACTTTACTTTACCTTGCTGTGTATGTACTGACATTACATGTATTGTTGTTTGTTCAATATATTTTAATTTACTGGTTACAAATAAGAGTTGTTGTTTTTGTAATTTCTTGTTGGATGAATCATAATATAAATCAGTAGAGGACCAAAAACCTCTACAGACCCACTATATCAGGAAACTAGCTAAAATTTTAACTCCACTTCTTACCTCAATGAGGTCCTTGCATATAAAAAAAAAGAAAAAAAAAAAGAAAAAACTCTGGTGATCTTTTTAATAAGTTTAAAAACATACACATAAAAAATATATGACTAGTTTAGATATAAAATATTTATATACAAATGTGTAGTCAATAATACAATCCTCGCTCATACACACAGTAAAAAGAACCTTCAGATATCGGAGGTCATCTACATTAAATCCAAACAACCCACACAATAAAATCACATTTAAATCTGGTCATAACACATTACATTGCATTTAAATATATGGTTCTGTTATCATTTCAAGCTCTCACTGTGTGACGTCATAGAACTGCATAACAAATTTGTGAACTATGTTTGCTATCTTTTATAACTGTTGCTTAGCGAAGTTTTATGTCAACACAAGATAAAATCATCACTGATGTTGGATGTTTTTGTGCTAACGTCCTTGTAACCTCTCTGAAGATGGCTCATGTGAGCTGAAAGCTTAGAACCAGCTTAATAAAAAATTATCCAAATGTTGGAGAACTTTTTTCTTTTTTCAAATTGAAATTAAAGCCAAAATACAATGTTCAGAACAGCTCATGATTAAACATAATAGACATTTATTGTCTCTTATATTTAACAGTATATGTTTAGAAAATTATCTACTGCCTTGATACACTAAATGCTTCTGTTGTGCATAAAATATATTATTGGTTTTATTCCCAAAATGAATAATTCACAACATAAACATATGAAAAGTTCAATAAGCAACAAAAGTCTTTATATCAAAACACTTGAAATATGTTTATGAAAAATATTCACAAGGGACTTGCTATCTGAAATAAAATGTAAAGTCTAGTACTGATCTTATGACTAGCAGTATAGCGCGGCGTTGCTCGGGTGTAATGAAAGCTTTAAAACTAATCCACGGTCCTGGAGCTCAGACTCAGCCTAAAGAATATTTGAAATAATAAAATAATTGCAACAATTTTCCAATTGCACCTAGCATATATATAATAACTAGCAGCATAGCCTGGTGTTGCTCAGGTGTAATGAAAGCTTTAAAACTAATCCATGGTCCTAGAGCTCAGACGATTAAGACATTGGCACGAAAGACTAAAAAGCAATAGTTGTTTCCAGTTAAAGCAAAACCATAGACTGAAAGAAAAATGAATGGATGTAAGTCAAATTTTGATTTCTGGGTATTGATATCAAATCAGTTTTTTTTTGTTGTAAACTGAATTTTGAAGGCTAAATAAGTCCTCTGAGTAAATGGTATTATGGCTGAGACTAAGAACTACAATTATAGCTATTTAGAGCCAAACCCAAAGCAAAAACTAAAATAAAAGGGCTAAAAAAATACATACAGGCAGATAAACAGACACACACACAAACATCTTGCCTTTCATATATATATGTGCACTATTGTAAGAACTGCAACCTTGAAACTTATGAATATCATTTCTTATGTCTTTGTCTATAAGTGTATCAAATCTGATTAAAATCGAACCACTCCTTCTATAACCCGATTTTTTCGATTATTGATTTTCGATATTTATCCTCGACACAAAACCTAGCTAAGAACCCTCGCAGATGTTTATAGTACAACTGTGTAAATTTTCAAGAAAATCGGTTCACACACACAAAGTTCCATTTATAAATAAGTTTAGATTTAGATAGATAGATAGATAGATTTAGATTAGTTGATTTTCATGAGCTTACTTATATACGACTTTCTACTTTGGCTGTCTGGGAACAAAGAGAGTAACTGACTTTCCCGTTTAACAATATCTCATCAGATCATGTGGCTGTTTTCTATTCTTGTGAATATCTATTTTTAGTTTTTTAAAGGGTTAGTCAAGGGGAGACAACTTTACGTCTCAACATTTCTTTAAAAGAAATGCCTAAATTTACTAAAAAAGACTCTAAAAGTAGATACCTCTTCCTATACATAAAATCATAATGTTGTACAAATAAATAATGCTTTTTTCACCTTTGATAATAATTTTTATCGACAAAAATTTGATTTACCAATCTTAGAAGCTAAAAAGCTTGTCTATTTTTAAAATTTCTAGAAAGTAGTCCTTTCAAAAATATTTTACCATAAAATTTTTTGTATTTTAGATATACATAATTATCTATTGATATATCCTTGTAACATAGCTTTACCTGATTGTGTTGAAAAATTTAATAAGGTCCAACCTACAATAGTTTTACCTTTGTGAGATAAACAACACTTGACTCTTCCTATATATCATATTTACATAGAACTAATAATGACCTTCTGGTGGAGGTTTACAGAAAGTCTACCAATAAGAATGACCTTATAATTTCTATTCTCACCACTGCAACAGAATCAAATCTAAATCTAAACTTATTTAGAAAACGGAACTTTGTGTGTGTGTGTGTGTGTGTGTGTGTGTGTGTTGGGTATTCTTGGCCAGTATTAGAATGGTTAGTTATGAATCTATGAAATGAATGTAGCTTCAGTTTCAGGGGCTCTCATCTCAGCAGCAAATTTTTCAATGTTTTTTTTTAAATGTTTGTATCACTGAAAAGGCCGATCTAACAATCATGATCCAATATGTTGAAGTATCTCATACTGGCCTTAGAATATGCTTTAACCCTCTAGGGCCATTCGTATCATATTTGATACAGTATGAAAACAAGCCTTGAAAGAAATATTTACAATATTTCCCTATAAGGAAACATTTGGTATTTCCCTATAAGGAAACATTTGGTATTTCCCTATAAGGAAACATTTGGTATTCATTGACTGAGCAGTCAGTACTGCTTTCATTTGAAATTTATAAAATATTTCTCTTAAAAAATTTTTCAGGAAAATATTTCTTTCAAGGCTTGTTTTCATACTGTATCAAATATGATATGAATGGCCCTAGAGGGTTAAGTGATAACTTATTTTTATGAAATTGGTTTATTTAATCAGTTATTTTCATTTTTTTTTTATCTCTGTGTCTTCTATCAAGCTTTACTCAAGACAAAGATTTAAATGATTTTCTTGGTTATTAATTGAAAAAAACTCAAACGAAAAAACTCGGAACAAGTAATGCATTAAGAATTAGAATACATTTAAGTTGAGGATTATGAATGTCAATATTTTTAAATGACCAGACATATTTAATAACACATCTAATATAATAACACATCTAATAATACATGAGGAAAGTAAAAGGTGGCAAATCAATCAGTAAAAATGAATTCAAACTCTCACCACACAAAAGTTGGTATATAAATATATTATTTTTCAATCATTTCACTACAAGCAAGGTAGGGCGACCACTTGTATGAAGAGGGTTACAGTAAGAGTAAAGACTGAATACATGGGGGGTATTGACGAAAGGATAAAAGATGAATGGGACTTTTATATTTATTTCTTTATAAATTGGTAAATGATAAATATTGCATTGCATAAATTTTTAAAATGTAAATATGAAATTATATTTTTTCCTTAAAATTTCCTTAAAGATTCCATTTCATTTTTATTATGGCATTTAAGTAATTTTATTGTTAAAAGGATAAGCCAATAAAAATAAGTTTTCTGATCAGTTACTCTAATCTTTTATTTGTCATGTATCAATTTTTAATCAAGACAAATATTTAAAGTGTTTTCTTGGATATTAATTGATAAAAATCTTGTAGTAATGCATTAAAATTTAAATGGATTAAAAATGAAAAGTATCCATTTTTTTTTTAAATGAACAGTCATATCAAATAACACATGAGAAAAGAAAAAGATTGCAAATCAATGAGTAAAAACAAATACAAACTCCCAATATACAAAAGTTGGTATATATATATTTTTAATCTTTTCACTCCAAGCAAGGTGGGACGACCAGTTGTGTAAGGGGGGGAGGTTACTGTAAGATTAAAACTGGATACATGGGGTATAGAAGAAAGAATAAAAGATTAACAAAATTTTGATATTTATTTCTTTGTAAATTGGTAAATGATAAATATTACTTTGCATTAGTTTTTAAAATGCAAATATAAAATTATATTTTATTTTTTAACATGATTCAGTTTCACTTTTATTATGGCACTTTTATAAAATTGGTTTATCTGATCAGTTATTTTAATTTTTTTCTGTTATATATGTATCAAGGCAAAGATTCAAAGGATTTTCTTGAATAGTAATTGATAAAAAAATCTTGCAATGAGGCCTTAGGAATTAGAAGTTAAAAATTATGGGTGTCCATATATTCAAAATGATCAGTAATATCAAATAACATGAGGAAAGAAAAAGATGACCAATGCATAAAAACAAATCCAAACTCCCAACATGCAAAAGTTGATACATACTTTTAAAAAAATAATAATTTCATCCAAACGAAGGCAGGAACACCACTAATGTTACAAGAGTTAAAGTGAGAGAAAAGACTGAGTACAGGAGGTGCTGAAGAAAGGATAAATGATGAACTGTATTCAAGAAAACAGAAGATGGCAATTGACATTGCATTTAAAGTTTTGGAGGCTATAGCTATCAGGGAAGCAAGTAAATGGAAGGGAGATTCACAGGCAAAAAGTGTGAGAAAAGAAACTGTTCAAGTAGAAGTGGCAGTGACATTTACCTAATTTTAATAGTAAAAGGGTGGGACCTAGATGCCAATCTAGTTGCACACTTAAATTCACTTTAAATTTATTAAATATAGTAAGTCAGAAAATTTTACCCTGATGTTTTAAGAAGAATTATTTCTCTTTTGTATATTCTCATTTTCTTGTATAATATTTGAAACAAAATCTTGGCATAATGAATAACACATGATAACAAAAATAAAATGGTAAATCAATGAGCAAAATTAAATTAAAAGGTACAACAATCAAGAGCTTGCTGGGAGTTCTTTAAAACATTTATAAATTGCTGCCCTGTTATCATCCCATTGATACAAAATAAATTTGTATACAATTTAGGATAAGATAAAGAAGAAATAGAAAAATGCTTATTAATTAACGTTTCACTTTTATTAAAACTTTGTCAGAAAATGAGGTAGGGAGAAAAAAAATTGTGGTAATTTTACTTTTATGTCAGATTCTCATTGGTTTCTCATTTTCATGTGTACTCAACTTGCTTAATTATATAAAGTTAAGATTTATGTAGAAATTTATCCAAAGAGAAGACTTTTACATATCTTGTTTGTTATTGCTACATTTCAGCTGTCTGGCCTTCTTCTAGTGTTGTTAAGTGTCTGGAAATTTTAAAATGAACTCTTTATTCAATCCTCAAGTTCAGTTTATTCTCATCATACAGCAGCTGTTAGATGATATCTTGTATATTATATTATATAAGTTTCACAAAGTAGAACACTGATACTGCCATCCTCACACAATATTCATTATTTTTTTTATATGTACTGTTAAATTGGATTTCTGTAAAAATGTTGATCTACATTCACAGGAAAATGTTTCTCTCCTGTATGTATTTGCATGTGCCTTCTAAATGTGGAACAATTGGAAAATATTGATCCACTGTACAAGGTCTCTCTCAGGTTTGGGTTTGCATATGCGCTTTCAAACTTGACCTCACTGAAAATGATGATCCAGAAACTTTACAAGGAAATGGGTCTTTTCATGTGTGTGTACAAATGTGTTTTGTTAAATTGGAACATAATGAAAATGTTCCTCCACATAATTCACATAAAAATGGTTTCTTTTCTGTATGGATTCGCATATGTTTTTTCAATGTGGATCTATCAGTAAATGATGATCTACACAATGGACATGAATGTGGTTTCTCTCCAGTGTGTGTTCACAAGTGTACTTTCAAGTTTGATTTCTCTGAAAATGCTGATTTACATAATTCACAAGAAAATGGTTTCTCACCCGTATGTACCCTCATGTGTTTCTTTACATAAGAACTTTGTGAAAATGTTGATCCACAAACATTACAAGAATATGGTTTCTCTCCAGTGTGTGTTCTCTTATGTTTTCTCAAAGCAGAATGGTCTGAAAATGCTGACCCACATATTTGACAAGCAAATGGTTTATCTCCAGTGTGTATTCGCATGTGTATTTTTAAACGAGAACTTAGTGGAAATGCTGCACCACACTCTTTACAAGTAAATGGTTTTTCTCCTGTGTGTGCTCTTATATGATATTTTAAACTGGAACACACTGAAAAAGCTGATCCACATACTTGGCAAGTAAATGGCTTTTCCCTTGTGTGTATTTGCATGTGAACTGTTAAACTAGAATTCTTAGAAAAAGGTTTGGCACATACAGTGCATGAATAAGGTTTCTTTTCCTTATGTGTTTGCATGTGCAATTTTAAATATGAATTCTATCAAAATAAGTGTACACATGTATAAAATATTTTATCTGTATAAAATTTTTGAAAAAAAAGAAAAATGTCACTGAAGCACATGATACATTTTCTTAATAAGAAAATGGTTTATCTCCTGTATATAGCTTTTCAGAAGTTAACTATATATTCCAATTCATATACTTTATAAGAGAATTGTCTGATGTGTGTCTTCTCATGTAGATTTTCAATGTTAAATATAAATGGTCATCTACAATATGTGCTTCAGTAAGGCTTCTTTACAGTATGTATCTACATGTATGTTCTTAAATTACAATACTATATAAATTCAATTCCATACACTTGAATATTATCTTTCCAGTGGATTCTTCCTTGTGACCTTTCAAATTAACCACTACTGCCCACTTGACAAGAAAGATGTAACTTTCCTGTTTGTGTTTTCATGGGAAGTTGGAAATAGGAATTTAGTAAAACTGGTGGTGTTTAGCCTTGGCAAGAAATATGTCTACCATTTCTCTTTGATGATTGCAGCTTTTTTAAAGTTTTCTTTTCTTTTGGATGAGTTTGTATATCTCTCTTTAAACTTGCAAACTGTCAGTTTCCATGGTAATTGGTATCTGCAAATGAAGATTATATATTATTAAAGAAACAATAAATCCTGTTTTATTTGCAGAATAGAAGTATTATTCTGTTTTGTTTGAATGAACTGCAACACAACATTAATAAAATTTTAACCAACCACCATGACAAGCTAATGTTTTATATGGAATAATTTCTCTATTTTATATTATGGATGTCAAAACAAAGAATTACCTTTTCTTATGCAAATTATATAGGATGTTCCAATAACTTGGATCGATTTTAAATGTAAATTATGTTGAAGTGTCTAATGATTTTTTTTCAATATTTTTCAGATTTAACAACTTCAGTCTTTGGCAATTTCAACCATGGAAAGATTAACAATTGAACAATATGTTAAAGTTATTAAAGCCTATTACAAAATTGGACATTCAAACAGAAATGCATTTGGCCACCACAATCATGTGACTTGAAATCTTTAGATTTCTTTCTTTGGGGTCATCTCAAAAGTAATATCTATGCCAACAACAATTCAACAGCTGAAGGCTGAGATAAGGCATATTGGTGAGATTGAGGAGCAACTATGCAGAGACAGTATCAAAAATTTTGACCAACATTTGGGCAATATTATTTTTCACACATAATTGCCATGATTCAAATAACATGATCCAATAGTGAAATCAATAACATTTCACCAATAACACTGTTTTATTTATTGCTAGCTTTGATACATCTTAATGGAATACCCTATACTTAGCTTGAATAGACAAGTAATATATCAATTGATAATAATCTATACTTGAAAGTAATAATGTTTAAGAAAAATAAAAGCTAATATTCATGAAGTCATGTTCTGCTTTATTGTTTGAAAGCTAGATCAGACCAAAAATGGTGACCTTGAGGGTAAAGAGTTACCAGTCTACAGTCACTTTTCCATGGACAAAATGTTGGTAATCTCTCACTTGTCTATTTCCATTTTGACTTATAGGCAACGCATTGTATAATTGATAAAAATATGACAAAATTGTTTACAATTAAATATTTGATAATATTCCGTACTTGAAAATACTAATGTTTGAGAAAAGATCCATCAAGTAATGTCATGCTTTATAGTTAGAAGAATTAGATCAGACCAAAAACGGTGCATTTTTACAATCTCCAGACTGGAGCTGCTCAAACAAAATGTTGGTAAGCTCTTACAACTATTTTCATGACAAATGTTCAGACAAGCTATTTTCTTCAGTTCCACCACTTCAGACCCACCACACCATATGCACAAGGTTGACATTACCTTCATATTCCATGAATAAAGAGGAAGATCCACTCAACTTCTTCAGAACTGTTGCTTTGGGGAACATACTCCTGAGTGGATACTTCCCTGATTATGACAATCTTAACCTCTTCACATCAAGGATCAACAGTTATCTCTCCTACATATACTCACAATATACAGAACCTCCTCCATTTACATTTTTATAACAACCTCATTCAATAACCCTCTATTTTAAGTGGCTATTGGGCTTATATTAGATGATCTATAATACATAAAAGAGGATGTCATGCCATTATACTACGAAAATAAATTAATCTTTTTAAAAAATAATGCTATTTTAATTAATGCAAACATTTAATAAGAAAAAGTTTTTAAATTAACATGTTTAAACAGCTACTATACACTGATTTTTTTCTGATTGGGGTCACCATCTTGACTTTTCTGTTCATAATGTTTCAGTCTTTGTAACCTCCAGGTTTCTCCCAATGCCTGTTACATTTAGTAACATTATTGACATTGCAAACCAAAGCCATTATTCAAAAGTTAGCGTTTTCTCATTTCACTGTCAATATCAACCGTGTTTCTGTTTTTACAACTGAACTAAAGTATCTGGATTCCACTGCTTACCTCAGGAAATTAACTCACAATGACCAGATAAAATGTTATACTTAATTGACACCTATAACAACTGTCTCAGAATGTAATTAGTAAATCAAGTATTGCTTAACTGTACAACAGCTGAAATGTGATTATAACAAGAAAGATGAAAATATCAGTTTCAATAAGAGAATAATATTGATAATATCTTATCTTTGTAATTCAAACAGCAGTAAAGTGTAATTGAACTCTCCTTTGTTCCCTGTAGGAAACCTGGGATGTCTTAGTTCAAAAGTCAATCTTCATTGTTAATGTGGGAAGTCTTAGGCAGAGCTGTTCAAAATGTTTTCAAAGAGGATGAGTTACCAGAAAAGTAAAGATGAAAGCAACTTACAGAACAGACAACTGACTCTTGCTTGAAAAAAAACAAAAAAAAAACAATGTAGAATTTATTAGTCCAGAGGCTACTGTTATCATATTAACACTTCTCAATTTCTCAGTGTTATCATCTACCTACTTACGGTCGGTTTGTGTTATTAGGCATCAGTCTCATTTACAACTCATTTAAAAAATAACTGCAATGCTCTGAGCTAATAAATGATAGTTGGTTTTCACCAATTCAGACAGGGAATTTTGGTTGCATGCTAAGACATTCTTTGTTAAAACCAGGTCTCGAACTCTTTCCTCATTAAAAACTCTTAGGCTGGGGAAATCTTTTCAATTGAGGAAATTATTCTGACTGGGGCATACTTCTGCCTCATACTGCTTCAAGCAAATAAGGAATATGTTTCTTTCAAGCATCAGGTTACAAGCTGACTTGCATATATGTATGATAACAGGGAAGAGCTTTGATGATTTCATGCTCCTGTCACATATAGTTGGGATTGGGCAAATTTACAATCAAGAAAAAAAAAGGATGAATGAGATTAAAAAAAAAAACAAATACCAATTTTAATCAAGATTCAGTTTCTTCTTTATTAAATAATTCTTGGGACCTATTGGTTCTAGCAGGAATTATTATTAACTTGAATGTCTATTTCTTAAAATTAGATTGTGTATATTTTATGAAAAAAATAAACTGGTGAATATATTTTTTGTAATTGAACTTATATGCATTCACCCAAAAATATTTTACTTTTAAGCACTTTTTAAAAACAGTAACTTTTAACACTTTAAAAATGAATTTAACAATGATGAAAAGTTAAATTTAACCATTATTACTTAATATTATGATTTACTTTTTTCTTTTTATTACTCTTACTGTAAAAAAGCAGCTACAGAATAATTGGAATTTTCTGTGACTGAATGTGGTCCCTTGGACAATCAAACAGAAAATGCTAATTCACAAAATCTGTCATTGTTATTAAGAAATATTCTTTAATTTTTTCCTGTTTCTTTTGTGATACAAAAATTTTTCACTTATTTACAGATTCTTCAGCTGCCAAAGGAGCAAATGAGTTAACCAATAAAGCAGTTCTTCAGCTCCAGCATTAATTAATGAAGAATATTCTCAAGTTCAGTAAGATGGTCATGTGGATAAGTCAACTTCTGTCATCCAATTACAGTGAAAATTTATCCTCAACAATAAAAAAACTGATACAAGAGAATAAATTAAAACATAAAAGAAAGGGAAGAAGGTCTCTGCAACTGTAGCAGGTTTTGACTTCACCCTTCCCAGAGTGAGTTAGCCTACCTTCCCAAGACAAATCTCCAGACAAATCAGCCACTACTGAATACATATATGCTTCACAAGTGCAGGAACTGGAAGAAGTCACTGCGAAACTCCATATCCAAGAAAATGAAAGGCAAAAGAAGGGAAAAGAGTGTTAAGCTGCTGCTGAGAAACAGAATCATTAACTGTGTTATCAAGCATAGTGGTCCTGTGAATTCTGTCAAAGAGATACAACTGGTTTCAGGAATTAGCTTGGAAGCACTGAAAGACTAACTGAGATATCTCAAGATTGTCTTTGGTATCAAGATCAACACCACTGGAAATAAAGTTCAGCTGGAAGCCACTTTCTATGATTACTTGACAAGAATAAAACCAGTTCATTCATCTCCACCTCTAAAGCAATAAAAAAGTCCTTCAGTGAATTTGCCGAACAAATAATTCCAACAGCTGTGAAGAAGAGCCATCTCAAATTATTTCCACTTACAAGCACCAAGGACAAGGGGTTACTGTATATTATGACACCAACTTTTCACAACGGCCAAGTTACTGATGTTACATCTACATCCAGTGCTGTAATAAAACTTTTAGTTCCAACTAAAGAGAGAGAAATGATTATTTTCGATCACCTTTGTCAGATGATATGGAGATAACATTTGTTTATAGATGGGATTTTTGATGTAATGCCAATTTTAAATGATGGCAGAATTTGGAATGTTCTGGGTATAGTTACTATAGCAGAAGCCTATAAAAAAATTGTGACTACAACTCACTAAGAAAGAATAGGAACTGCAGACCATTACATCTGATGAGAAAATGTGCTATCAGTTAATATTTTTGCTCATTTCAAATTTTGAATTTTAAAGCTTTACAAAAAAAATTGCTTGAAGAAAAACAAAATAACTTACGATTTTGTCTAATAAATTTCTAAATTTTGTTGTTATTTGACCTTTTTTTATCAAGTTAAAAACTGCATAAGTTCACCCAAGTTAAAATGAATCTATAACAAAAAGTTTTGATATTACAGAGAAGACAAACATTTTCTTGAATTTCTCATCAAAACAATTAGTAAAGTTGCAAGGTTTCAAGCTTGTACCTTCAATGGATACTTTTTAACAGTAAGTTTAGCAATATATACTTTTGGCATTTTTAACCCATTTTTTCCCCTATTATCAAATTGTTTCTATCTGATTGTACATGGTTTGAATAAGAGTTTTTATTGATTTTCTATTAAAAGAAAAGTTTAGCTTGATATCTAATGTGCTATGAAGAAGATTCCATGCATTAGCTATTGAAATGAAACTTATATGAACAAAGTTACCCTTTCATATTGTTCTTGCACTTTTTTTTGGTGGGGTGATAATGAGATTTTGCCTTATGTTTAGGCTGGTTTGATCTAATAATTATTGCTTCCATTAGTATTAATTCTCATTCACAAGATGACATCATGTTTGTAAGGATTTCGCACTTGTGTGAAACCTGCATTTTTAGTTATACACTGTTAAAATTGGCTTCTAGACCACTAGCACATAAGACAGCAAATTTTCTAATTTCCAACAAACATTGAATGGTCATAACTTAGTAAATTGAGCTACCAAAATAAATTTGGTACCATTGTTTGATTTGCAAAAATCTATATCTAAACTTATTTATAAATGGAACTTTGTGTGTGTGTGTGTGTCCGTTACCTATAGACTCCAAAACAGCTGAACCAATTTTCTTGAAAATTTACACAGTTGTACTATAAGCATCTGCGAGTGTTCTTAGCTAGGTTTTGTGTCGAGGTACCCCCGATAAATATTGAACATCGAAAAAAATCGGTTTATAGAAGAAGTGGTCTGATTTTAATCAAATTTGATACACTCATAGACAAAGACATAAGGAGCGATATTCAGAAGTTTCAAGGTTGCAGTTCTTACAATAGCGCAGAAAATTTGATATCCATACCAGGAAATTAAAATTTGACTTAAATCCATTCATTTTTCTTTCAGTCTATGGTTTCACTTGGAAACAACTATTGCTTTTTAGTCTTTTATGCCAACGTCCAAAGAGTCTGAGCTCCAGGACCATGGATTAGTTTTAAAGCTTTCATTACATCTGAGCAATGCCAGGCTATACTGCTAGTGCCTATATAAAAAGGTTTTAGTTATAATGAAAAAAAGATTTTGGTTTGGGATACCTAATTGGAATTGATTTTAATTTTTTCCAAAACAGCTAATTAGCACTCTTTTTAGCCATTTTTCATCACAACGTAATTTTATTTATTAAAAAAATCTATTTCAAAAATAAAATATAATTTTGTGAAACTTTATCTGGGGAATATGAGCTGATTTAAAGTATAATTAACCTGATTTGAAACAAATATTACTTACTTTAAGTAAAATAAAACAGCAGAAAAATGGATTTCAAAACAAACAGTAGTAATGATTTATCTATCTTTTAATACCTGTCAAACACTGAGAAGCTATTTACAAGTTTTTTTCTGTCTACAGAGACTTTATATGTTAAAACAATATCTAAGAAAAGATGGGTCAACACTTTTGTATATAACTTCCAAGTACTCCTCAGTAATTTTACGAGTGTTGGACATATTCTTCATAATCCAATTTTAAAAATGCTGACTTTAAATTTACTATAGTCATGAGTTTTATTTTCTGCTAATATTGTGTATGGTCTTTCATACTTTCAAAATGGGTATGTGAAAAAAAGATTTGACATTATTTTAAAAATCTTAGAGCATGATGATTTGTAAGCTTTTCCATTTTCAATTAGTAAATATAGTCTTCACTAAACCCAACACAAACTTAAGAATTTTTAAAATGTTTTTTAAAAGATTTTTTAAACTATAAATTATAATAATTTAAAAAACGAAAATGAAAACAATTCTTGCAAAAATTAACTATTCATCACAAATTTTTTTCTTCAGACAAAAATGTCCTTAATATATATTATTTATAACAAGCAATTAAAATAGATACACTTTCAATGAACGTTTTTCCATCAAAACGTTCATGATATTATTATAGATACTGTCACTCATTTTTTATAACTTTTGAATTAAAAAAAAAAATTCCTTAAACTTTTATTTTAGTTTCAGTTGAAAGCTATATGATTAAATTTACTATTTCTAATTATTAAAATACTTTGGTGTAAACAGAAATTATACTGATTGAAATCTAAAATTTTGAGATTTTTTGGCCATTTTCGAGTAATCAACACTTTTGTAAACAACAGTTGTTTTAAAAATTTTGCAAAATAAAATATACATCTGTGAAACATTATTTTTGAAAAATTAGCAAATTTAATGTTAAATGAATCTGATTTACACAAGTATTACTTATATATAGCATGAAATTTAGAATAAAACTAATTCATAAATACAGTGTTGATCTTTTTGACCTTTCCCTCATATTTGACATGTGATGACAGCTCGAACGATGCAAGATAAGTGTATGGCAACTGGAAGTGACAACATTGTCCAATTTTTTTTTGTTCCTGTAAAGGGAAGAAACAGTGGAACACATAACCTTTTAATGTACACACAGAAATTACCATACAAAAAAAAAACTTCAAATACACAAAAAATTATTTTAAGAATACGATGGCTCAATGATTTCTATTAAAACGTACCAATTTTCGATGAGTAAATATAGTCTTCACTTCATAACATAACATAACATTTACAAGTCTTTGAAACATTTGTAAAATATTGAAACTTTATAAATTATTATAAAAAACAAAATAAAAACAATTTTTTTTAGAATTTCATTATTAAGAGAAAAAAATTCTCTTCAAACTATAACGTATAAAATATTTATTCAAGCAATTAAAAGCTTATCCAATTAAATAATGTCATAGTTTTATAATTTGTTGCAATTTTTATTTTACTATTGGGAGCAGATCTTTGGGAAAAAAGGCCAAATGATTGAAAAAAAAAAAAAAAAAAAAAAGAAAGAAAAAAAAAGATGATTTACATTCCCTCATGAGTCCTGCGTTTTATGAAAAACAATTTTGCCTACAAAATTTATCTTCTTGAAATTTCATGAATTTACGTAGAGGCAGGTAATGATTTCAAAAATAATTTCATTCATTTGTGAATAAGTCCTGGATGTTTCATTTAAAATCTTTTATTTGATTTTTGCAAGAATTTCCAAATTAATGTTTGTCACAGGAAAAAACTGAGTTACGTTATTTAAACGAAACCGTTACATTTACTACAATATAGACTGCAGAAAACATTTTTTCGATTAATAATGAAATTTTAAAAGAATTGTTTTCATTTTCTTTTTTTTTTTAAATTTTAAAAACACCTTAGTTTAAGTTAAGTGACGACAATATAATTATAATCGAAACTTGAAAAGTTTAATAATAATAATTATTTAATACAAATCGACGAGGCATCATTTCTACACATTGCGTACATTTTTGACACAAACTTAAAAAAATTTGAGGGCAGTGATTCCCAATATTTTTCTTTTTTGGCCATGACCTGAGAAGCTTATGCAATAGTGAGTAGCAATATGATTATTTAATTTTATAATTTTACAATATTTATCAAATTACGAATAAAAATACAAGTCACTATAACTAATTATGTGTAATGTCTGCATACGGCATAAAGCCACACATACACATTCACTAGAAAAAAAATCAAATCACTGTTTAGTGTTATTGTTATTTTAAAATTGCCTCACTTTGGGAATTATGGTTCAGGCCTTTCTTCCTCTCAATCCAAGTATTGTTGAGAATTTGATATAATTTATTTCTTATCAGAAAAGTTGAAACGTGCTAACAATTTCATCATTTTTTTTTTTTACCTAGATTTGGGTGGGTGGGTGTCATTTGTCCAGGAGTTTTTAAAGGGTCAGGTGGCAAGAGAAAACAATCAGAAAACTAGAAAATTCTCTGTGCGTGAAGCTTAGTAATTCATTTTAAAAAAAACAGAACATGGATTGTGAACTAAAAAAAAAAAAAAAAACAATTTATAAAAATATAATTAATTGGAATCAGTTAACAAAACAGGATTCTTAGACTACTACTTGTTGATAATTTGATAAATGTTTGTTTTAACTCCTAATGGCTTTTCCCCTTCAAATTTATCCAAAATAGCATTCATCTCTGTGCAAATGTATATGCTGAACTCAAATCAACAATTAATTATTGAAGAAACTTACCATTTTTTATCTAAATGTCCTAAAAAAACGAACTATATCTTGCACTTTTTCTCCCCCGTAACTCTCACGAAGTCATGTAATTAACCACAGAATGCGTAGGCAAAGAATTTCGGCCGATTTACTTCCGCCTGTTTATTTCCGGTTAGGAAAGTAATGCGCTTTTTTTTTGTATTCCTCAACCTGCGCATTACTTTCCTAACCAGAAGTAAACAGGCGGAAGTAAATCGACCGAAATTCTTTGCCTACGCAGTACGTCATTCTGTGGTTAATTACATGACTTCGTGAGAGTTACGGGGGAGAAAAAGTGCAAGATATAGTTCGTTTTTTTTTATGGACATTTACATTAAAAAGGGTAAGTTTCTTCAATAAATAATTGTTGATTTGAGTTCAGCATATACATTTGGCACAGAAAATACTATTTTAGATAAATTTAAATAAAAATAAAAGCCGTCGGGAGTTAAAACGGACATTGTTTTTTTACTAATTTGAGTGGGTGGGTGCCATTTTCCTAGGAGTTTTTAAAGGGTCAGGTGGCAAGAGAAAACAATCAGAAAACTAGAAAATTCTGTGCTTGAAGCTTAGAGAAATTCATTTTCAAAAAGTCAGAACATGGATTGTCAACTAAAAAAATTAAAAAAAACAATTAAATTTATAAAAATATAATTAATTGGAATCGGTTAACAAAACAGGATTCGTAGACTACTTGTTGATCATTTTTTCAAGATTCAACAAAGGATAAAAAATATTATTTTCGTTTTAAAGTAAAAAAAAAAAAGTATTTCATCTTCTGAAGTCTGTCTTTCTTTCATTGTAAGTCTGTACTTTTTAGTTAAGTGTAAAAAATAAATAAATACGAGCAAATTAGAACGTTAAACTTACTTCTTTCTACATTTTTCTGTCCGGTTTGTTTTCCTTGGGATAGAGAAAAATAATCCGGTCGGTTACGTTTCAGGCGTCATTTAGAAACGATACACAAAAAAAGATTTCCTTAATAACGAAAAATCAAGGGAGGTAATTAATAGGAAAATTTATTATCTTTTCTTCATGAGAGCACTAGAAATTTCATGTGTGCGTTAGATTTCTGGATATACATGGTCATTTTTAGAACGTCCAGTATGAATCTATATTGAAATTAATGAAGCTTAAATTTCAGGGCCTCTCATCTCAGAAAGGCCATTGAAGCAGATTTTTATAATGAGCGAATTTTTCAACGTTTTTATAAGGTACCCCCACTAAACAAGACAAGTGCAGCCTGAAATGGAGAATTCAGATGCCATATGACTGATTAACTTTGGGCTGAAAGGCAGAGCTGTTGTATTATTATGTCAATAAAGTATTTCATGACCCAACTCCCAAAATATAGGTAATAAATATACTTGGGCTGCACTTGTTTATTTTAACATCAAAAATCAGATTTCCACCTCTTATGGTGATTTAGGCCGCATATGATGGTTAATGTCAATGTGATGACTGATGAAATCGGTACACAAAGAACACGGGACACAACTTGGAAATTTTAAGGAATATTATAATTCAGTCATGTAAAATACAATTGAATCAATATTCAGTCAGTTAAGAGCTATACATGATACAAACTTGGGTGATCATGTCTCTTTTAAGACATGGCTGACTGGGCAGACAATTATCCTGCAGTAAGTTGCTATTACTTTCTGCAGTAGACTGGTTGCTAGCCAAAGCTATAGAACCCAATCTGTCCTGTTATTTAACCCATAACTGGAGGAAAGAGACAGATTAATACCTTTCCCAAGAATATTTGCATGTAAGCGAATGCAAGGAATTCAACTGGAATTTGAACTTGGCTCCCTTGATTCCGAGCTGATATCCATTGCACCACAATATTTGTTGCAAACAAATTGTTCTGTTTATGGCTATAATATATTATCCAAAATAAACAATTATGAGTTCACTTAACTGAAGTGCTTGTGTAGTAGAGTGTTTTACGTACTAGTTAGTAGTATGGCTCTTCACTGCTTAATTGCAGGTATTTGCAGCAGTGATGAAATTCGCCATCTTATTCCTTTGAGATGCGAGCTAAAAGAGAACCCTAATGAACATGCTCTCAAGTGAGTGGAGTTGACCAGGAGGACACAACTCACCTACCTTAGGTACAATTCTTGTACTCTTTATCCTGATGAACCCACTCTAATAGCTTTCTTAGACATTATCAGTAACAAAAAAGCAAAAATGACATCTAATTTAAAAAAATGGTGGGAAATTAGTTCGATTACCCTGTATCATCATTTATCTCCCTTTAAGCATTATCTTTTTTTACTCATAATTCCTTTTTGTGAGCACAAAATAAAATTCTCCTCTTAACCAGTACACATGTGTTCTTCATTTTTTCTTCTGTCTGAATCCATTCCTTTCCAATCTTCTTTTCTACTGCATGATGCAAAATCCAACACTATCTTTATTTCTAAAATAAAAATTGCAACTTTCTACAATGAAACTTTCTTGCATTTTTGTTAGCAAATTTTTCAATGACATCATCAAAAACACTTTTATCTGTCAATTGTTGCTCTATAGACAGTAGATATGTGCCATAGTATAGATTAATCAAAATTGAAAAGATCCTTGAATTGTGAGTACTGTCCCAATATTAAAACAACTTTTATTTTAATACAGAATATACAGGCTTATAACTTTACAGCAAATATAAAAGTGCTGCTCAGGAGCACCCACTTTAATATACTACTATTCCAAATTCTCTTTTCCATCGTTTTTAGTAAGTTTGTGATGATATTTTTACTAGTGTTTATTGCTAAAATGTACTTATATAGTTAGGACAAATTATATTTTTATGTGTACTTTTTTAGATGTACTTATATAGTTAGGATACATAATATTTTTATGTGCACTTTTTTAGATGTAGTTATATAGTTAGGATAGATTATATTTTTATGTGTATATTTATGCTCTTTTATTAACCAGCAACTAGTGCTTCAGCATGTTCAATTCCAGTATTTACTGAGATATTTCTGTTTTTACTAGCATATAATTTTGATATTTGGCTTACTCTGCTGAATTTTCTGGTAGTGGCATATCTGAATTAATCACTCAGGTCTGTTTATTCTTTTTAAACTAGTAAATGAAATCCAAAGCAAAAATGAAGGTCAATAGCATAGTTGATGTTTAGCCATTTTAAGATAATTTTAACTGAAAAATAATCTTGCAGGTAGCATTATTGATCATTATATTTGTTAGACTTTTGTCTGAAATGCACAGTCTGCTTTACTCATCTGTCGTGACTGTAAAAGTCTTCTAGAACAACCAGCCAGTAATCAACTAGAATAGAAGTTGTGTTTGACTGACCAAAAACCCCAGGGCAAATTGGTAGGCGGGTTAAATAATAACCTGGGAGATTCCATTCTGTTACAAGCAAGTCCATTCTATAAGTATTGATTGGCTGACAATTTCAGTGTGTATATTGAGCTCCATAAATATTGAGCCCAATATCCACACTTTTGAATAGACACCTTCCTGCAGGGAGACAGCCATGTTGAAAGGTAAGTTATTTGACTTTTACAGTGACAAAAGTGATTGCTGACTTCAGGTAGATCAAAAAAATGATTGCTGACTTCAGGTAGATCAAAAAAATGATTGCTGACTTCAGGTAGATCAAAAAAATGATTGCTGACTTCAGGTAGATCAAAAAAATGATTGCTGACTTCAGGTAGATCAAAAAAATGATTGCTGACTTCAGGTAGATCAAAAAAATGATTGCTGACTTCAGGTAGATCAAAAAAATGATTGATGACTTCAGGTAAATTATTGATGGCTTAAGGTAGATCAAAGAATTATTGATAATTTAAGAAATGCCAGAAAATCTGAAGATATGCCCACCAGTTGTTTTCTCAAGAACCAAACTTTAACACACAAAGTGTTACTTCAGGTTAACATCTTTTAGCAGGAAAGAGTGAATAACAAATATAATTTGAGAGGAAAGTAAAAAGTACTTTTATCTGCAGCTGACTGAAGAAATTTTTTTTGCACAACATGTTTATAAATCTGAACTCATGAAAATTTGGAATAATATAGTTTCATACTCATAATTTTTATTTTGTTTCATGAAAATATATTTTAATCAATTCATTGTTTCACTGTTTAAATCTGGAATAAACAAAGTATTTTGGGTTGAAATGAAATGCACTCAGGAATTCAGCTATCTCATGTTGGAACACCGGATCTGAAACAGGTCAGTAGCTAGAGAGATAAATGCTTCAAAATACTGGGTCCTATAAGTCTGGATATGTAGGTGATATAATGGATAATGGCTTGGAATTGGAGGTCCAAGTTCCAATTCTAGTCTGGTTCATTATATGCACTTACATGCAAATACTCTTATGAAAGGTATTTATCCATCTCTTCTCTCCCCATCTATCAGTTAATTAGTAGGACTTGCATCACAAAAACCATTATTATTTACAAGTTCTTACAATCTAAAAATATTTTCTAGCGTTAAATACAAAATTTGATAAGTCATAAAAATCAATCAAAATTCTGACATATGTGTGTGTATCAAGGCAGCAAATAATTTTCTAAACATATACTGTTAAATATAAGAGACAATGAATGTCTATTATGATTAACATAATTATCCACATGGAGAATTTTTGTCTTTATTTTCAACTGAAATTAAAGCCAAAATATGATGTTTAGAACGGCTCATGATTAATCATAATAGACATTCATTGTCTCTTATATTTAACAGTATATGTTTAGAAATATATATATATATATATATATATTTGTAAATGAGTTACTATGTGACCTAGGTTTCTACCATGAGTGGTTTCTTCAGATGATTTGCAATAACTGATTTTACCATTTACCTTTTTTTTAGAATGCTCATGTAACGGTGAACACACATGAACGTTAAAAGAAAACCACTGTTATGTGAACATTCTTAAAAAAAAAATGGTAAACGGTAAAATCAGTTATTGCAAATCACTTGAAGACATTACTCATGGTAGAAACCTAGGTCATGTAATAACTCGTTTACAAATGAAGAATATTCAAAAATCCTACAGTATAATTGTATTGAACACTTTTTAATACAAATGTGCGCTGGTCTAATTTTATTATGACCAAAAGCTAAGTAATTAAACAATATATATATATATATACAGCCTTTGAGATTTGCAAAGGAAATCACTGGTGGTCGAGAGCGAGGGAAAATTTATTTGTCCCACGATCATTTTACTCAACTGACTCCATTTTCTTAATAGTCGCCTTACGTAAACATAGCGTGAATCATGGATGGAAAACAAAAAATGAAATTTTAATTAAAATTTTGAACATGTTAGAAAGGATTTAAAACATTTTAAAAAAATAATAACAACAAAATTTGATCTTTCCTCTTACTAACAGCATAAACATTTTGATGATAAAACTTTGTTTTTATTAAGTTTGAGCCCATTTAACATCATGGTATGCTGTTTTTTTTTGACAATTGAGTGGAGGTACCTAAATTCTTGATGATTTTCGATAAAAAAAATTACTTGTATAATTTGTTTTTTGGTGCATGGTTGAATGAAGTATGCATATTTTTTCTTTCTTTCAAATGTTTGTTTTTACTTTTCGTAAGCGGGGAGGAAATATTTTTCCAAGTGAGCGCCTTTAATCTGGGTGACAAAGACATTTTGACCCCACTCTGGAAGCGTTAATTAAACAAATGTATACACTAACCGGTGCCATAAAAGCCAATAGTTCAATGTCATTGTAGGTCATTCTAAGTAACTTGTGAATTTTCAATGGCATACTTTTGGGTTGTAAAAGAATTAAATTTCCTTTCTCATTGAAAGATTATTAATCAACTGCAGGCGAGTAAAGCAATAAACTTTAATTGCTCAATTAAGTTTTTAATCGATATATATATATTAAAAATCAACAAAAATGAATGAAATCAAAGAAATTAGGGTCCCTTTTTGTCAGAGGTTTTGTATTTTTGTTTTGAATAACATTTTGTGAAGAACAATGTGGTTGTTGATAAACTTTGAAATATGAAAATTTTTAAAATATTGGAATAAATTATATTTAAAAATGATTTCTCTTGGTGTGCATGTGTAATCTTAATTTGAAACCTGTAAGTATTTTATTTTGAAAACAAGTATTTATAAACAAAATTAAGAATATTAGTTTTTCAAGATTTTTAAATTTAAGTGATGCTCATCAATATTTATCAGGTTAACTGAAAACTGTAGACATATTATGAAAGACACTAAGTGATATAATTTAATGTCTATGCATATTATCGAAGACACTAAGTGACAATTCAATATCTAGGCATATTATGAAAGATACTAAGTGATGTAATTTAATGTCTAATAAACAAATGTGAGTAAATGTTGTTGACTTTCTTTTTATTTTAACATGCAATTATATTTTTTAATTTGTGATTAATTTAAATATTATATATTTTAAATAATAGAAGGTTATGAATTTAACCTTTTTTTAACATTTTTATAATTATATATGTTGGCTTGGGAAAGGCATAATTTTGTCAGGAAGGGAGGTATTTGAAAAATTTGCAGGGCCCCAATTTATATTTTGGTAAGATTTGATAGTGACAATTTTTAGTAACATTTCCTTTTGTTTTATTCACACACACACACACACACACACACACACACACACACACACACACACACACAATGACAAAAATGAGTGAAAAAAAATTAAATTATTATTTCTCTATTGCATGTTTTTCTATAATTTTTAAGTGTCATTTTGTTAATAACAATCTATATAAATCACAAACATATGGTTTATGATGATCTTTTAAACATAAACCATTAAAAAATATTGAGACATACTCAAAATTTTTCTTTTCAGTGTAACTACATGTTGATTATTTTTTATTTAAATGCTATAACATTTCCAATTATCATAATAAATTCTTGCTAGTGTATCCACAATTATTATATCAAATTTGAACATTAAATTAAAAATGTTGACCTGTAAATGTGATGAATTGTTATAATATGAATTTATATGTGTATTTTTAAAATAGAAGTGCCTAAAGTGTTTTCTTGGGCATTCTTAAATTATAAGTCACAAAACAAAATATTAAGCAACAAACTTAGCAACAATATGGTATTTCACCTGTGTATTCTCGTGTGACTTTTTAAGTGTGACCTTTGTGAAAATGTTGATCCACATACTTCACAAGAAAATGGTTTCTCTCCTGTGTGTATTCTCATGTGTTTTTTTAAACTGCAACTCATTGAAAAGGCTGCTCCACACACTTGACAAGCAAATGGTTTCTCACCTGTATGTATTCGCATATGGCTTTTTAAACTGGAGTTTTCTGAAAATGCTGATCCACACACTTGACAAGAATAAGGTTTCTCACCTGTGTGTATTCGCATGTGAATATTTAATCGTGATCTCACTGTAAATGTTGATGAACATACTTGACAAGAAAATGGTTTCTCGCCTGTGTGTACTCTCATGTGTTTTGTAACACTGAAGTTCTGTGAAAATGCTAATCCACACACTTGACAAGAATATGGTTTTTCTCCTGTGTGCACTCTCTTGTGGCATTCTAAACTAGAACTCTCTGAAAATGATGATCCACAAACTTGACAAGAAAATGGTTTCTCTCCTGTGTGTACTCGCATGTGTCTTTTTAAATGAGATTTTTGTGAAAATGCTGATCCACACACTTGACAAGAAAATGGTCTCTCTCCTGTATGTATTCGCATGTGGAGTTTTAAACTGCAACTCTGTGAAAATGCTGATCCACATACTTTACAAGAAAATGGCTTCTCTCCTGTGTGTATTCGTACATGGTTTTTTAAATAAGAAGTCTGTGAGAATGCTGCTCCACACACTTGACAATGATGTGGTTTCTCACCTGTATGTGTTTGCATGTGGCTTTTTAAACTGGATTTTTCTGAAAATGCAGTTCTACACACTTCACAAGAAAATGGTTTCTCGCCAGTGTGAATTTGCATGTGGCTTTTTAAATTGGACTTTTCTGGAAATGCTGATCCACATACTTGACAAGAAAATGATTTCTCTCCATTGTGTCTTTTCATGTGTTTTTTTAAAGTGGAATGTGCTGAAAATGCTGATCCACATACTTCACAAGTATATAGTTTCTCTCTTGTGTGTAGTCGCATGTGTGCTTTTAAAGTGGAATTCTCTGCAAATGTAGATGTGCACATTTCACAAGCAAATGGTTTCTCTCCTTTGTGTATTCTCATGTGGTTTTTTAAATAAGAATTTTCTGAAAATGTTGCTGCACATACTTGACAAGAAAATGGTTTATCACCTGTGTGTATTTTTGTATGTTTTTTAAAAGTGGAACTTGCTGTAAATATTGATCCACAAACTTGACAAGAGTATGATTGCTCTCTGGTTTGTGCTTGCATTTGTACTTAAATATATGAATTGAGTCAAAATGCTAATGTACAGTGCTGATGACAGAAAGGTTTCTATATTTTGGAAGTTTGTATGTGACTATTGAAACATGAACACTTCAAAGTGAAAAAGCAAAAACTTTGCAAAAATATGCTCCTTTTTGGAATGTGCTTGTATGTGTCTTCAAATTTGAAAAGCTGTTATTCTCCATAAGATTTGATATCTGTGAATGAAGAACATGCATTACTTAAAAAAAAAACAGCATGCATCAATTGCAATTATAAAATATTATAAATTTTGACAAATGGAAAACTGTTTTATTGACTTCATTATACATTTCACCATCTTTAGATAGGCTTCCTCAGAGCAGAACAAAATAAATATATGCATGTGTGTGTGATTCAATATACAACTGTTAATACTGTTTCAGTAAGCTGACATCCATTGTTCAGGCTGAAACAACAAGAGTGTGCAACAATATATAAAAGTTATTTTAATTTATTAACAATTTAATATTGAAGCACACATGCACATTTCTTTTGCTATGATCTGAGGAAGTCTATCTAAAGATGTTAATAACTAATCAAGTCAATAAAACTGTTTTCCATTCGTCAAAATTTATCAAATTTTATTATCTGTATTCTATAACTGGTACTGATATAGTATACCTTTTTGAATGTGGCCTACAAAATTTTGTCATTAGTATAGTATGTGGACTACCTTAAAAACATATTATAACAAAGTATTATAACTGTCTGGTACCAGATTATCATAGAACTGCTTGTTTTAATTAAAGGATGCTGTTTTAGTATGTTTAATAAGCAGTTAAGGAACTGCTCATAACAAATAAATTAAAAGTAAATGTAAAAAATGATTAGTTTTAATAAATAGCCAAATACTTATATTTATAAATATACTCTAACTGAAGTAGGGCACATTCAAACTGGGTAGGATACATATGACATCAGAATCAAAGAGGTAGACCACATAATACACCGGCACTTTATCAATAAATTATCAAATTGTAAGAATTTGATTCTAAGAGTTGGAAATGATAAATAGAAGATAATACAATAATTTTTATTTTTCCAAAATTTGATTTTTTCATAAACAAACTGACATCCCATAACTGATAAAAATGAGAAAATTGTTAATACTTTAACCAACAGAACATGCTTGTGACACACATTATACGATCTTAAAATGGAAACAGAATGAAATATTGGAAATATCTTTATATTTTTTTATCAAAAGCAAAAATTGTTTTCTTGAATTTAGATAAAAAATTACTTTTTATGTATTCTCTACATATTCTATATATGTATTCAACAATTTAAAAAATGACATACATATTAACAAAAGACATATGTATTACAAAATCAAGTATATATTAAACATTAAGATATGTATTAAAATCTAAAACAAAATATGTATTAAAAGAATATGCATTAAAAAGACATGTATATATTAAAGGACATGAATATATTGTAATATAACAATCCCGCCCCACCCGAGGAAAGGCTGATGCAAGCGGGGGTTGTTTTCCGGTCATTGAAGGGAACGGATGTTTGTTTGACCTTATTTCCGGCAATAGCGGAAATGGCTACAAGAGGCAGACAGAACAGGTGTCTCTGAGAATTACGTGGACGTGCGTGGGCGAGGCAAAATCCGGAAGTACCGGTTTGGAGATTATAAAAGACCTCGACACACGGATTTCAAGAGGGACGCAGACAGAGGCAGACGAGAGAGCCAGACCAGAGTAGAGGAGCAACAGATAAGACGACCCCCCCCCCGTCAACCCTTGGAAGCGCGCTCTCACTCTCTGTTCACTAGGCTACACGGTTCATCGTCATTAATAAAAATATAACTCATATTTTTATATATATGCGTGTTTGTTGTTTATCGATCTATATAACAAACATTATTTGGTGCCTAAGTGACTTGCTGTTTTGAAACAACAAAACAGATTGATACGAGCTGGTTACCACGGCAACGATTGAAAATTCAACGGACTTAAAACTACCAGATAGAAGACGAAAATAGTAAACAACAGGACGAAAATATATAGCAGCCGCACGACTAAGTGACTATAGACAATCAGCCAAGGTAAGTGACTCATTGATTTGATAGTGTGTGTGTTCTCTGCTCGTGTTTATAATAAGTCCAGTTAGAAAAAAAAAAAAAAAAAATGCATACTTTTGCCATTGAGAAATGTGGATTGTTGGTGTCAAACACATTAAGAAGGGTAGAACGGAGGGGGTTAAGACCACACGTAGAGAGTAGCGCATAGGTTTGGGGTTGGAAGGAGGAGTGGAGTGTTAAAGTTGACGGGAGGATTGGAGTTGAAATATTTACCTATCTGTAAGTACAAAACATCTGAGTTAATGATTTATTTTTGTTAATATTTTACCATATATGTGAAGTGAGTTTACTGGTATGTTGCTTAATTAATCTGACTTTTATTGAGTAAGTGAGATGTAAAATCATGTAAAGGAAGTTTCTTCTACTCTTTAAAGTGGATAGTTGGATTAACTTGTTGATAACAATGTTTTCTTTGGTTTGTGCAAGAAAATAGTTAATATTTCGTAGAATAAATATTTAATGAAATAATTTTGTTTTGTGTCTTAATTTTACTAAAAAAGCGGCATGAACTTTCCAGACAACCCAATAGAAATATTGACGAACAACTATTCTCAATGTGATTATGAAGGTCAGTTGTATGGTTGAAATAGTTGAGTTTTTCTGACCAGTACTCGAGCCGAATTAAAAAAAAAAAAACAATCGATGTTCTACGTACACAAACTTTCCCCAATTGGAGTATTAGCGTAAAATGACCCTCTTCATTTTCTCCATTTGGCCTTGTATTGCATGAACTAAATCAAAATTGGTAAACATTAACAAATGATAAATGTAGCTGAATGCTACCAAAATAGGAAAATCAGAGAAACGAAAGGGTTCTTTAATTTTGATCTCGTCAACAGAATTTGTTCGTAAACGTCAATTTGTAATCTTTACACAGATATTGTCAAAATTTAAAAATGTTTGTGTTTTGCGTGACATTTCTACAGCATAGAAATGACTTAAATGTTATCGAGAGTTTTAAAGTGTATTTTTAATTATGCAGTTAACAACAGCCAACAAAATCGCCAATTATAAATATATCTCAACATCGTTGCTTGAAAACAACTGCATTGTTTGGTTATTTCTTTGCGAATACACTGATTATATATATTCTTAAAACATTCACCCGCGTCTCAGTGTTTCGCAATATGAGTCAGATATTGAAAAGATATTTTGTTATCAATATGGTGGAATCGGATTATTTGGGGAGATTTGGGAAAATTAAATTAAAATCTAAAACTTATTTTTATTTACGTAAAAATGTGACTTGGGAAATATCTTTTGAAGATATATTAATTTCTGAAAACTAGTAAATACCTTGGAACAGATAAATATGGAGAGATTTAGTGAAGGATATGAAGAACTCCTGAAGAGGTTGACGATAGGAGTCATTGCTGGCGTGGTCGGCGTAATAATAATCCTGGGAATAATAGCCAGGAAGCGGATTTTTAAGTGTAAAAGAAGCAACAGTGCTTCGGAAAAGGAAATTGAGTTATCCGTTGTGAATAGTACTCCGGGGTCAACGGGTGTTCAACACTCAAATGTCTCTGCGTTAAACAGAGAGATGTCAACAAATCAGATATGCTTGGTTTCGAATCCAGAGGAAGTAGTTCAGGGAATAGAAAACATTGTACAAACTAAGGGACTACGAGTCACGGGTCCATTTTTTTTTAGACTAAATTAATATCCTCCACAAGTAAATTGCATGCGGATTAACGTTGGAATCAGGTAATTTTCTTCATTTTCTATTGAACATTTCTCGGTCAGACTATGAATGATATGTACGGCAGATAATGACCATTTTTTCTGTGTTCAAACATAGTATGTTTGAAATTAAATTAAATGAGGTTACATGTGTAACAATAAACTCGAGCAGAAGCACACATGGTGTTGGTCAAAGGTCATTTACTCGATGTTAGTTTAGAAACTGGGGCGCAATTACCGCCTATAATCATGTGGATTATGCATCGAAGAGTCTACGCTTATGGACAGAGTCGAGAAGGAAAATGAACATTTTTAAGAACTTTGCCCAATTCTGTGAAAATGGATATTAAAAAAAAAAAGGAAAAAAAAAGGGAAAAAAAAAAAAAAAGGAACAATGAAACATCGAGCTGGTAGAACAATTTTCACGATGGACACGAACATTGTTGGGTTGCCGATGTAGGCTCCCCTATATATATTTTTTTTGTTGTTTTTTGTTTCGGCATGCACATGTTTTTGTTGTTTTGGCGTGCACATGTTTTATACAATTGTCGGGCTTGTGTGGCATGGGGAGGAGAGTGAGGGTGTTGCGCTTAAAATGTTCTTAGGTGAACATTTTGGAAAATGGGTGGGCGAGGAATGTAATATAACAATCCCGCCCCACCCGAGGAAAGGCTGATGCAAGCGGGGGTTGTTTTCCGGTCGTTGAAGGGAACGGATGTTTGTTTGACCTTATTTCCGGCAGTAGCGGAAATGGCTACAAGAGGCAGACAGAACAGGTGTCTCTGAGAATTACGTGGACGTGCGTGGGCGAGGCAAAATCCGGAAGTACCGGTTTGGAGATTATAAAAGACCTCGACGCACGGATTTCAAGAGGGACGCAGAGGCAGACGAGAGAGCCAGACCAGAGTAGAGGAGCAACAGATACGACGACCCCCCCCCGTCAACCCTTGGAAGCGCGCTCTCACTCTCTGTTCACTAGGCTACACGGTTCATCGTCATTAATAAAAATATAACTCATATTTTTATATATATGCGTGTTTGTTGTTTGTCAATATATAACAATATATGAAAAAATATTGGGAATATCATTATATTTTTATCAACATCAAGAATCATTTTTTTGAATTTAGATGACAAAAATAATGATTTTCTATGTATTCACTATGATAATTAAAGTAAATCAAAATAAGTACGTGCTTTTCTTACCTTGTAGATTGAATGAAGTATTCAGTTCAAAATTCTAAGAAGGTTAATGAGTATAATGGATATATCAAGAATGCTGGAGGGTATAGCTGCTGAAACTTACGTATATAACCAAATTGAACATTCTCATCAGAATATAGAGGCAAATAGTAATAACAGTATTGATAATAATAGTAATAAGAGCTCAAAAAATGG
Organism: Ascarosepion bandense; assembly: GCA_037127315.1. Taxonomy (NCBI): domain Eukaryota; kingdom Metazoa; phylum Mollusca; class Cephalopoda; order Sepiida; family Sepiidae; genus Ascarosepion; species Ascarosepion bandense. Next base: position 509,552 of record JBBBDQ010001586.1, on the reverse strand, counting down.
TTCCAAATAACACTAATGAATACGGAGGAACCCTCTACTTAGAAAAGTAGAATTGTAACTATTCTATTTACATTGTTTAGACTGTTGCCTCCATCTTTAATGCCATATTCATGATGTTTCAGTCTTTGTATACTCTAGCTTTGTCAGGTGATATTTATTTAGTTCATGAGAGTAGATTGTTCTAATTTACACATGCCAGGCCTTTGGATAACTCAATTCTAGTTAATTTCCCTTGATAACTCAACTCTCCTAGTTTTTGTTCTCTCTGTTGTGGCCAGGGATTGGACTCACAACTCCTTGGGTCGAGTCAATTTTGGAGCAATCTGTTATATAGTTCTTCTGAGATGAGTATCATATTTCTTCTGGGACCCACGATAAGGAAAATGGAAATTAAATCTGCTTAAATTCGGATTTCTCACAATGCCCGTGATGGCAACTATACTCAAAACTTTTGGGGGTGATGAACTTCTCAAATCATATTTAATTTTCTTTGGGGACCAACTCAACCCAACTTCCACATAAATCAATCTGCTTTTTTTCTTACATATAAACAACTTCAATTTTATTTTGTTGGGAACAACTTTAACCCAAATACATTTCACAACTCAAATTTCATTTCTTTAAAATGTTGATGACAACTATCAATATGAATTTCATTTGAAACAATTTCAGTTTTCTTCTCTATCTTCTTTTACCTAGTCAGCCAAAAACAATAACAATCTGCAACAATTGCCTTTCATGGAAATAATACACTGGACCCAAAATTAAATAAAATATCCATGTATTTTATTTTTTCTTTTGTAAAAAACATTGACATCTTTGGTGACATGCTGTGGGTGAGGGAAGTTCTTTGATTCGAGTTGTCAGTACCCCCACATCAGGGAAACCTGGTGGCTAAGCCCAACTGTTCCCTTTAACTGCTGAAGTCAAACTCTCCCACAATAGGCTAAGCCCAACATAGGACAACCATTCTCCTTGACTGTCAAAATCAAACTCTCTTTTCAAATTTTAACAATTACTACTAAAAATTTCTCATTATCAGCTTGATGTCACTTCCACTCCACTGACAGCTGTTTTCCGGCACAATCATATTTGCAGGAGTTTGTCTGGCCAGGGTCAGAATCTTTCCTGATCCTGGCCAGACAAAACAAAAATCTTTAAATCCAAATGTATTCCCCCTTGCACCTGTTTGACATTTTCAACAAAATCCATTTTTTTTCAAATCTCAAAACATCTGCATCACTAAGTGCAAATACACTTCATGTCAAAAATCTACACTGACCAAAATCATAGTAACGAATCCAAAACTAATCAACCAATAAGTTTAAGTATCAATTGAACAAGGCCAGAGTGTACAACTGCAAAAATGTTGTGAATATGACAAAGATGAGGACAACAGTCCCAACAATATAAATAGTATAAATAAATAGGCATCAGTTGCTACAAGTCAATGTGATTGCTTCTATACATGATGTGTGTGTGTGTGTGTATATTTTTTTTTTCTTACATGAAATATGTAAAAATGTTTCTAGTTTAATCTTCAATTAAATTTTACTTTTTTAAAATCATAGGTATGCTTTCACAATAAACAAAGAAATTTTTATATAAGACACTACGTAAAGAGAACTTTTAATAAATGAAGTACAAGTTTTATCAAAACACATTTAAAAAAATATTTTTACTAAGATTTTCTAAAAATTAACATTTTCAAAATAATTTCATTCATTTGTAAATGAGTCCTAAAAGTTTAATTAAAATTCAACAATTATTTGATTTTTGCAAGAATTTTGAAAATTATGTATTTCTTGATGCTAAAATGTACTATGCTAATTCATAGTCCATCCACTGATGTAAGAAAAACAAGATTTTTAATAAAAATTTCAACTGTTTTAAAAGGGATTAAAAAAACTTAACTAAGTATTTCCTCTTAATAAACAGATTTTTGTTTTTAATTAAGTTTTAATTAAGTTCATTAAGTTTGGAGCATGTTTTCATCATGGTATGCTAATAGCTTTTAGCGATTTTGTGGAGATACCTAATAAATATACAATTATTAAATATACAAAGTTTAATAAAAGCATATAGAATAAAAAGTTATATTCTTTAACTATTAATTGTGTAAGATAAGAGAAAATTTACTTTTAAACATAAATAACAAATTCTTTATTATTGCACTGCTGGTTTTCCGTACATTTATTCTTTATTTTTTCCACACCTTTTCGGACAGGAATACAATTACAATCTTTTTTCTTTTTAATCATATCACTCCAAGCAAGGCAGTAATGCCACTGATGTGCAGGGGGCTACATAAGTGTGAAAAGATTGGAAAAATTAGCAGAATATGATAATACCTCAAATTGATTGAAGAGGAAAAGAGACCCAGCACTTGTTTAATACCTTATTACACAGCTGCGAGTAATCATGAGAGCCAAAGTTATTAGAGGCTTCATTCTCTCAGCAAATAGGTACTTTGCTTCTTCAAGTATTTGTTTATATCTATTGCAAATGTGACAAGAGCCGTCATGCTGGTATAGCCAAAAACAGTGGCTCCTGCATGCTGGTGTAAACCATGGAGAGGATTGTGGTTTCACCTGGTATTTCCAAGGGATGAAAGCATCAATGTTGGCTTTGACCTAAGAAAGAAACCTCAGTCTCGCAATTGGGAAGTTGAAGATGTCAGTTCATGGAGTGTAACAAAGAAAATCATTGGAGTCCAAATCAGTATGATAGTAACAGAAAGAGGTCTTATGGATAGGGGGTTCCTGTTTAATAGATGACTGGAATAAAATATCAACAGCTACCACAGAATGGTCAGAGTTACCAAGAGGGCAGTATTGTGAAGCTCAGTAAGAGCGAGGTGGGGAGGTAAGAAACAAATCAAGTAGAGAAGCCTGTTGTTCAGTTTTGCTAGAGAAACAAGTAGGGAAGTCCACAGTTTGAGTAAGGGACTGGGAAATGAAAATAATTATTGTTTGAAAACTTTGTCAGAAAACCTGCAACATCAGTATTTAGAATTTTTCAGCCACAAGTCATGGTGAGCATTAAAGTCACTGAAAACAAAATTTTTGCAGATGAATAGGAAGAGTGCCCTTTCTATACTCTCAGCTATTATGTCTAATATACTGCAGCCGTGGGAAGATGAGGAGTGATAAAGGAAAAGTGATAGCTAATGGAGTTTAGTAACAAAAGATGGAAGCAAGTAAAAGGGGAGTCAGCAGTCTCATTAAATTGAGTTTTGTTTAACGACATATCAACCTCTATGGGTTATTTAATGCCAAAAAGGCAAGGTGTTAAAGATATTTTTTAATGTTTAGGTAATAGTGAGAAGGTTGACTTAGTCAGATTTTTATGAAAAAAATTTTTTTATTATTATTATTTTTTTTTTTTTTAAAGAAAACTGAAAATGTGTTCTAGTTTTGTATTCAAAAATGTGTTGCTGGGGATCACTTTTTTCCTTCAAAACTGTATTGTTGGTAATATTTTTCCTTCAAAAGTAGATAGATCTATCTATCGCCCAGTTCACACTCCACCCATGTCTATTGAACAGGTTAAGAGGCTCATACCTTGTTCCCTGTTTAGGATGTGGTTTCCGGCTTTCTCTTTTCCAATCTTTTCACTATTATGTAGCCCCCTGCACATCAGTGGCGTTACCGCCTTGCTCGGGGTAATAAGATTTAAAAAAAAAAAAGAAAAAAAAAGTCAATTTTCATGTAGATTTTTCTATAAAAGTATATTTTTATATTTTCGTGTTTTGACCCCAGTTTGTGGGTTAACTATTTGTATTTGCCCATAGCTGGGACCCTAACATGAGCTACCACTCCGAGTCAGAGTGGACCTGGGAACCATGCTCCTTGTAACCTCCCAATCTGAGTGAGGCCTTGCTGCCGGATGCAGAGTCTTGTTAGACAATACCTTGGCAAGTGGAAGATGTATGTGAATGCTGGAATCTTTTCAGTGAAGCAGAAGACAGTCTGAAACCAAGTAGCAATGTAAGAATTCAAGTTGGTTTCATAAAGGCAACTGTTCCAAGAGAAAAGATTCCATGCTGCAGAAGTTGGAACAGATACCACAAATATTGGTGAAAAAATATTTTAAGAAATGTTCTTTGTCTTTTTTTATTTATTTTTCTTTATGACAAAATAAGAAAAGAAAAAAACTGTAAAATTTTAAATCATCTAAAATAAGTGTTTCTTTGTTAAACTAAATTGAAAAGTAAAAACCATTTGCTATTGATAAAAGAATTTTCTGAAAAGCGGGAATAAAGGGAGATAATAAAGACTATGAGAAGATTTAAGACTCATCATTGGAATCTATAAACTTAAAAAACAACATTTCTTTTTATTCAATAATAAAAAATTAAATGCAGAAAAAGAATCGATTTTATTTTTCAGTTTTTCAAGACGAAGATAGAATGTTTTTTTTTGTGACATAAGTGAGTTAGCTCAGTTTCAGTTTTTAACTATGTGTCACATTCATTTGGCTTAAGTTTTCTTTTAGGATTCTCTTGTAGTGGGAATACGAGGATTTTTTCGATCAGCGCCAGTTAGTATGTTTTTTTTTTTGTTTTTATTTTTCATAACGGAGGTCAAATGCTCATTTTCAAGGTAGAAAATGCCACTACACTTGTAGTAAACTTGCTATGAATTAAGCTTTCTATACAGGAGTGTTTTTGACAGGAACTGATATTTTTTAAATATAGTCAGTCAGTTAAAATGCCATACACACTTGGTCTCGAAAGAGACATGACTGACTGGGCAGAAGTTTATCCCGCATGAGTAGATTAACATTATTTTCTGCGATAGACTGGTTGCCAACCAAAGCCATAGAACCCAATCTGTCGTGTTAACCTATAACTTGAAGGAAGAGACGGATTATGATTAATAATAGCTTTCCCAAGGGTATTTGCGCGTAAGTAAAAAAAAGCAGTGATTTCAACTGGAATTCGAACTCAGCTATGTTGTAATTAAATTAATTAATAATTCAATCAAGTGTCGTTCTTACAAGTCTTTGCCTTTTTATCATTAACTTGTGAAATAGAAAATTTAATTGTCTCTAAATTAATTCTTTTAAAAGATAAACTATTTTAGTAACAACTTAACAAGCACACGATTTCGTAAAACAAAAAAATTAAATTGATGAATTAAAAAAAAAAATCATAAGCCTTAACATTTTTTTTAATAAAAAAAAAAACGTAAATGAGGCTTCTATTATCTTTATTCTTTTCAAATTATCTATAGTTTGCAAATGTGGTTTTAAATTAAAATTTTTCTAACCAATTAGATAAATTAAGAATTAAGATTCTCGATAAATTTTAGTGCAAAAAAGCAACCTTCGTACCTAAGTCAACAGACCACAATTACGCAATTAATAGAGAATTGCTGACTGGTTCAGCAAGTTGCGTTTTGCCATTACGTATAATTTAATTTCTATACGTACTCAAAATATTCAGAACTCCTGTTTTTGACTAAAGAAGGGTTTTTAAAAAAAAAGTCACACAGAACTTATCAATAGAATTATAGGTGGACGTTATTTTGCATTTTTTAACCTATTTTTTTTAGCAAAATAGTGGAGTATCGACATTTTAAAAGTGTAACAACTTGTTTGTATTTAATTTGTATAAGAAAATGTTATTGTAAATAAATCATCTCACCTTTGTAGTATTTTTAAAACACTGAAGGCTTTTTCATACAAGCGGTTTCTATACACCCAACCGAGCTTCGAGTGAGAAAAAGCAAAAAAAAAAAAAACACAATGCATGAAACACGCTTGTTTTTCCTTCGCCTCTTCGCCTCGTACAATGAACACCAGTAAACAACTCTGGTCAAAGCGCCTCTTTCTATTTTTAATGAATGACTAGGATTATTATTACCAGGTTTTTTTGCCCGTTATCAAAATAAATAGTAGTAAAATTAAATGTACATAAATTAATTGATAAATTTTCGTTTTAGGTCCCGAAGGCTTTTTTTTTATCCCTTCAAATTTTTCAAAAATAGCCTTAATTCCGTGCAAATGTATTGTTATGCTGAACTCAAATCCACTATCAGTTATTGAAGAAACCTACCTTTTTTTATTGATGTTAAAGACCAGAAAAAAAAAATCGAACTTTTTCTAGATCGTTTTGTCCCCATTACAAACTAACATTCACTGTTGAATGACTTCCGGCGTAGGAAACAAATTTCGGTCTATTTACTTCCTTGACAAAAATTAATACGCGATTTATTTTTTTTATCCGAACTCAATTTCAACAGAAAGTTGCTTTTTTTCCCCCCCATTTTCTTTTTGTTATCTTTTTTTTTTTTTTAATTTTCAAAAATATGAAAATAAGTGATAATTGTAATGATGTAGTTCTACTTTTTTCCGACGAAAGTTAACTTTCAAATATATGGAAATATGTGATAGTTTAATTAACCTTCAAATATATCAAGTACCCCCCCCCCCCAAAAAAAAAACACGCAACTTTCTGAAAACTACTGCATTTTTAAAAAAATTGTCAATGTCATTTTTTCCACTTTTAACTTCCTTTCCAATTGATGTGATTGTTTTATTTTCAATGTTAATTATAAAAAATGCTTTACTGTACTAGTTATTTTGTTCTTTTTGTTATTTATAATTTATAAGTATTTTCATATATGTGAAGGTTAAAACTACATTTACCACTTATTTTCATATATTTGAAAGTTAACTTTCGCAGGAAAAAATTCTATATTTTCATATATTTGAAAGTTAACTTTCGCAGGAAAAAATTAAGTGAAACTACATTTATCACTTATTTTTATATATAAGTCAGTGCCATACGTGATACACGCTCGGCTTGGGCGATCATGTCTCGAAAGAGACATGACTGACTGGGCAGAAGATTATCTCGCAGTAGTTTGCCATTGCTTTCTGCGGTAGACTGGTTGCCAACCAAGGCTATAGAACCCAATCTGTCCTGCTATTTAACCCATAACTGGAAGGAAGAGACGGATTAATACCTTTCCCAAGGGTATTTGCGCGTAAGTGAATAATACAATGGATTCAACTGAAATTCGAACTCGGCTCCCCGGTTTCTCGTTCCGAGCCGATATCCACTGTACCAGAACGCACATCCCTAAGTTAACTTAAAAGGAAAAAGAATTCTGTACTTTCAAATATATGAAAGTTAACTTTAGTCGGAAAAAATTAATTAAAAACAAACACGCAACTTCCTGCTGAAATTGAGTACCGAAAAAAAAAAAATCACGTATTACTTTCAGTACAGGAAGTAAATAGGCCGAAATTTCTGTAAAGGAAGTAAACAAGCCGAAATTAGCTTCCTGCGCCGAAAGTCATTCAGCAGTTAATAACTAGACTGTGTGAGAGTAGTGGGCGACAAAAAGAACGACATGAAGTTCGACTTTTTTCTGGTCGTTAAAATTAAAATTGCACGGAAGGCTGTTTTGGAAAAAGCCTTCGGGACCTAAAACGAAAATATACCGTAATTTCTTCATAGACTTTTCAATAAAGGAAGGAAATAAGCCGATATTCACTTCCTACGCCTAAAGTGATTCTGCAGCAAATGTCTTCTGATTGAGATGGTTGTGGGTGACAAAAAGAGCGAGAAGTTCGATTTTTTCTGGTCGTTAACATAAAAAAAGGTAGGTTTCTTCAATATCTAATAAATTGTTGATTGGATTTCAGAAGGATATTTTGGAGAAATCTGAAGGGATAAAAGCCTTCGGGACCTAAAACCAAAATTTACTACTCGATTTATTTTGTTTCGGTACTCAATTTCAGCAGAAAGTTGCGTATTTGCGTTTTTTTTTTTTTGTTTTTTTTTTTTGGTAATTAATTTAAGAAAGTTGCGTGTACTTAATTTGAGACGAAAGTTAACTTTCAAATACATGAAAATATAGATTTTTTTTTAAAGAAAGTTAAATTTGAGGTTAAGTAAAACTACTTATCACTTATTTTCATATATTTGAAAGTTAACTTTCTTCTGAAATTAAGTACCAAAGGGAAAAAAAGCACGCAAACACACGCAACTTTCTGAAAACTACTGCATTTTTAAAAAATTGTCAATGTCATTTTTTAACTTTTAACTTCCTTTACAACTGATGTAATTGTTTTATTTTCAATGTTAAGTATAAAAAAAATGCTTTACTGTACTACTTATTTTGCTCTTTTTGTTATTAATAATTTATAAGTATTTTCATATATATGAAGGTTAAATACAACTACACTTATCACTTATTTTCACATATTTGAAAGTTAACTTTCTTCTGAAATTAAGTACCAAAAAAAGAAGAAGAAAAAAAGTAACACGCAATATATTTGAAGGTTAATTAAACTACAGTGTAGTTTAATTAAAATTGGGAAATTCCCAATATAGTGTAAGTGTAGTTACACTATATTGGGAATTTCCCAATTTTAATTGGTAACAATATTGTGACGCCTGCGAGAACAAAGGAACACAGATGAAGATGTTTGTGTCCTTATGGCTGGGTTGAAGAAAGAGAGCCTTGACTTCTGTGCTGCAGTTGCTGTCAAATCCTCTCACGTATCCTGGGTCAAGAAGACGGGGACGACATGTGTCTAAAGTTCCCACCAAACAAAAGAGGAAGGGAGTTTGTAAAACCCGCTCACGTGGGGAGTTTGTTGAGAATCTAAAAATGGTAGCCCGTGATTGGTTGTTTTTCATCCAATCATGGGGCACCTAGTTCGCGACTCCGTAATGAATTTAATCGACACTTATCACTTATTTTCATACATTTGAAAGTTAACTTTCTTCTAAAAGCAAGTACACACGACTTTCTTCTGAAATTAAGTACCAAAAGAAAAAAAAAAAAATAGCGTAGTAATTTACAGTAAAGGAAGGCCGAAATTAGCTTCCTGCGCCTAAAGTGATTCTGCAGCGAATGTCTTCTGATTGAGATGGTGTTGTGGGTAACAAAAAGAGCGAAAAGAAGTTCGATTTTTTTTTTCTGGTCGTTAACATAAAAAAAGGTAGGTTTCTAAAATATCTAATTGTTGATTGAAGTTCAGCATATACATTTGCACGGAAATAAGGATATTTCAGAAAAATCTGAAGGGATAAGCCTTCGGGACCTAAAACCAAAATTTACCTTTGTTTCTAAAAGTATTTTTTTTTTTTCAACAATATCAAATTCAATATCAAAACTTTAGCAAACCAAAACACTTTAGTTTTGTTTGAGTTTTGAAACACAGCAAAAAAAACGGAGTATTTTTTTTTACTTACCACTCTGGAATATTTCACTTGATTTCGTTTTCTAATCTAATAAATTTACATTTTTTTTATTATTATTACAAATCTTGGCTTCAAGTGTACACAGCTGAGAAAATGTACCGTTTTTCTTTTTATTTAATTATTAATTGAAGCATTTAATTTTTCTTTTATGCTCAAACTTTTTTTTACTTTTTTTAGCAAAAGTTTTGTTGTTTTTGTTCTCATTCGAGATATCCAGTGTTTAAAATAATAGTGTAAACAAAAAAAATTAAAACAAAATGACGATTTCTTAAAAAGTGGGTTTCTATTTATAGAGAGGTTATTTTTATTTGTTTATTTGAGAAAAAAAACTGATGATAAATTTATCGTTGAAACGTCCCACTCAGTATAAAACATTTTTGCATCTTGCCGTATATGAATGATTTTTCAGAAATGATTTTGTATGGATTGCCTAGAACCGTTGTTGTTTTTAATGAAATTTAACGAAAGAAACAGTCTATCTATTCAAAATAGAAATCTTTCGCTTATTTCTAATATTCGTTTGTTCGAAGAAAACCAAATCAGGTGAAAAGAAAAAACAGAAAGAAGTAAGTTTCAGGTTCTTCTATTTTCTTCTTTGTTTAGAAATTCAATCAATATATTTTTTTAATTTTAAAAGTTAAAGTACCTTTTTCAGATATTTTTCCACTCGAAAACAATACAAAACTTATTTAAGGTGAAATGGAACTAGGTGAGGTTCGGTTATATGCAGTCTCGTCTGGGGAAAAGTAGACAACAACAAAAAAAAAACAAAAAACAATCGGATCCCACGTTAAAATTTAATTAATTTTTATTCATATCTGTGAATTTCATTTCACTTTTTTTTTATAACGAACAATTGTTTTTTCTATCCATTTCGTTGTTTTTTGTTTTTTTTTAATCAAATTCAAATGCAGGCTTCAAAATCTCAAATGACGAGACAATTTTCATTTCGTTTCTTTTCTTTTATTTTTATTTTTTTTATTTTTTTAGTGTTTTTACGTTTCACATGACTCAACGCTCGCCGTCTTAAATTTATATAATCAATTTTACTTGAAAAGTCACGATAGTATCGAACCAAAAAAAAAAAAAGAAAAAGGCTACTTTTGTTGATATGAACATAAATTCTACATAAAAATATACTAGAGCTGTGAATGAATAGATATTGAGTATACTTTCAAAGTATACTTGATCATTTATTTTTTCAACAAGAATAATTTATGTGGTAAATTTTCGTTTTAGGTCCCGAAGGCCCCCACCTTCAAATTTATCCAAAATAGCATTATTTCTGTGCAAACGTAGATGCTGAACTCAAATCAACAATTAGTTATTGAAGAAATTTACCTTTATTGATCTTAACGACTAGAAAAAATCGATCTTCGTCTTGCACTTTTTGTCACCCGTAACTGTAACGCAGTTGTAATTAACTGCTGAATGACTTTCGGCGTAGGTAACAAATTCCGACCTATTTTCGGCCTATTGACTTCCTTTACTGAAATTTCCGCCTATTTAGTTCCTGTCACCAAAGTAATACGCGTAGAAAAAAAATCGCGTATTACAGGAAGTAAATGGAGGCAGAAATTTCAGTAAAGGAAGTCAATAGGCCGGAATTTGTTACCTACGCCGAAAGTCATTCAGCAGTTAATTACATAACTGCATTAGAGTTACGGGAGACAAAATGAGCAAGATGTAGTTCGATTTTTTTTTTTTTTTTTTTTTTTTTCTGGACGTTCAGATCAATAAAGATAGGTTTCTTCAATAACTAATTATTGATTTGAGTTCAGCATATACATTTGCACAGAAATAATGCTATTTTGGATCAATTTGAAGGTGGGGAAAAGCCTTCGGGACCTAAAACGAAAATTTACCATTGATATTAGGTACCCCACCTCATTTTCGATATCTAACTTTTAAACTGAATTTTTTAAAATGGAACATTTTTCTTTAAACTTAATGTTAACTTTAGTTTTAATTGAAAGCTAAATGATTAACTACACTATTTCTAGTAAGCAAAATACTCTCTGGTTTATTTCAAACGGAAATTATATTGATTAGAATACAAAAGTTAGAGATTTTTTTTTCCAATTTTTTAATTTTGCCGCCATTTTTGAGCAATCGACACATTTGTAAACAAAACTTAATTTTATGTTTTAAAAAATAAAATATACATCTGTGACACATTATTTTATGTTAAATTATTCTGATTTTCGCAAGTATTAGTTATTTATAGCGTGAAATTTATAATAAAACTATTTCTTGATAGCTTTTTGACATGTCCACGTAAATCAAGAATTTATTGATAGGTTATTAATCAGAGATAACAAAAAAAAAAATGTATGGTGTTTATAAGTGACAAAATTGTACCAATTTTCTTTCAGGTAAGGGAGGAAACTCTGACCATTTAATTTGCACATAGAAACTACCATACCAAAAAAAAAAAATATCAAATGCACAAAAAGATTTAAATTATTTTAAAAATATGGGTGCAGAATGAAATTTATTAAAATTTTCAACTTTCAACAGGCAATATAATAATCAATTTTTAACTAAAAATATCTAACCACAACAGTTATTTGAAGATTTTAGAAATAATTTTAAACTTTATAAATTATTACAATATAAAAGAAACATGAAAACAGTTCTTTTAAAATTTCATTAGTTTTTGAAAAAAATTTTTTCTTCAGACTATGTCCTTAATTTTTATTATTTATTCAAGTAATTAAAATCTTAGCAAATTAAATAATATCAGAGTTTTATTGTATTTTTTATTTTACTCTTCAGAGCAGATTTTCGGACAGAGGTCAAACATTTAAAATAAAAAAAATATATGATTTCTGTTCCCCAATGAGTCCTGCATTAATTTAACAAAACTATAGACCACAACACTGAAATTTATTAACATTTCATGGATTTATGTGGAGTGGGGTAACAGAGGTAAAAAAAATATTTTTACCAAGATTTAAAAAAAAATAATAATTTCAAAAATAATTTCATTCATTTCTGAAACTCAAAGTTTCATTAAAATTTGAGAATTATTTGATTTTTGTGAGAATTTCCAAATGAATGTGTTTGTCAACGAAAAAAAACTTGGTGATCTCATTACGTTTTCCATTGTAAACAGTCGTAACATTTTGGTTACCTGCTAACTCAAATCAAAATAAGATTTTCTGCGAGAGAGAGAGTCAGTCAAACACATACACACATTTAAAAGGCTCAAAATACCTAGCACCTGAAGAAGACCGAAACGTCATGTTATTAGTTTCTTTCTTTTTAGTTTTTATTAAGAATTTTTTCTAAACAGATTTTCAACTTCCAAAGTAAAATGTGGCAATATTAAATTGAATAGTGAAATAAACTAGCACGTTATACTTACTAATGGTGAAATTTGATCGAGGCATAAGATATGCCCGTTTAATTTGGAGTCACCAGAAGACAGTGGAAATGAACAAAATAATAGTTTTAATACAAAAGATTTTGGAGTAGATTGGATTTTGTTTACCAATAGTGAAATACGATCTAGCATAAGTTAGGCCATTTGAGTCATCAGAGAACAATGGAGGTAAACGAAAATAATTTTTTGCAAGTGAAATTGAAATAGCACTTAGTACGCAAAAGGAACTTTGGAGGTCACATGATGTTTGGCTATAGCAACATACACTTGTGATAAAAGCATGTGAATGGCCTGGTTTATAACCTCCTGGTTTCCTATATAAGCACGTCGTAATGCTAAACTAGAAAGTGTTAGACGAGGTGTGCAGTCGTGTGATATTGGGTCAGTTCGAGGAGGGGAGATGCGAACAAGAGAGTACAGAACCGTGTAAGAGTATGCCCCCCCCGCCACCAACTGGAATAAAGTTGCTGACTATTCAGACCAATCAACCACCTAACCAAAGACGTCTTTGTATGAAAAAGGAGAGTAAAATATATTTTATATTTTATTTGCATTTGGTCCTATTGTTCAGACAGAGGCTTTGTTGCAGAATTTTTTTGTTGTTGCTGGCGGTGACAACAGGAGAACAAGGAAGAGGAAGAAGAAGATTATGAAATAATTATGTGAAACTGATGTTTTGTGAAAAAGTTGGATTGAGGGTTCCTAACAAGGAGATTTATGATCTGAAAAGTTTAAGCGTCACCCCAAATTTGTTGTGGATTGCTGAAATTTAATAGTCGTCGAAGGACTATGAGAAGTAATGTTGTTATAGCAGTTACATTGAAAAACCACCAAGTATATAAAGCTTAATGTCATCATGAGCCCAACAACATCGAAATTGCATCATCATCATTTGTACCAGCATCCTTGAACAGACACTGTGGTCCCAGTGTTGTATTTGAGAAGAACTGACTCCATCAAGAGTCTGAAGAACATTGTTGAAGAGAGTTATATATATCTTCTGAGACGATTTAACAAGTTAACCATACGCACTCTCTCTCTGTCTAGACTCCAGTGTGTGAGTTGTTATGCTAAACACTTTTACTTTCTGTAACATTTTTCTTTTTCTATTCTTTTCTTGTATATGAAAGATATTAATAGTGCTACCATCGAACAGTTGTTTGTTCGGCTTTCTATGGACATTTTTTATTCTTTCTTTTTGCTGTATTCTAAATGTTTAACACCAGCTCGCCCAGCCATTTCTACATCTTCCGTTAACCGTGAACGAACAACACTTCTGCTTTCTGGATCTAATAATCACAACGTGGGCAAAAAGCAAATTTAAGCCAGTTGGCCAGTTGACTGATATACGAATGCTCAGGGACCCCTTGAGTTCGGTTAAGACTGAATAGACAGCTCAACTCGAAGAGGAAGACGCTGGAAGTTGAGGAGCTAGGTTGGAAAAATTAGATCTGGTGCAGGTTGACTGGAATAGGCCCATGGAGTGGAAAACCACCCGAGGATGGAAAAGGTTAAATATATGGAGCCATGATAACTATATTCAACCCGAGGAACCAGAGTGTTAAATTTCTGACAAAATTTCGAAAATGTTAGAAGCAATTAAAAAATTGTAAAAAATAATTAAAAATTACTGTGATCTATCATCTTAATAATAATATAAACATTTTTATGAAAAAAGTTTGTCTTTATTAAGTTTGGAACCTTTTTTATTCATACTATACTTCTTTTTATTAATTTTATATACTCAAACTTTGTTTATTTTAAGTACCAAATATATTATTTTAAATTACAAGATGTAATCTCAGTATTATATATTGCGATAACCACAAATTTAAATTAAGTAGTGGTCAATTTATATTCAGCATTGTGCATGAAACTTTGAGTTGTGTAATTGCATAGGTTAATATGCATATTTATTAATGTTTAATTGATCTGTTGTATTACATTCAGCACTGATTTATTAACACCAATACTACACACACACACACACACACACACACACACACACACACATTACAGAAGGTTCTGAAGATTAAGAAAATTTAAGTTTTTTTTTTTTAAATGGCATGTTTGATGAAATTATAAATTACTGCGAAGGACTTGTCATTTTGTATCAGGACAAGTGTTACTAGATGTTATGTAATTTTAAGATTTCAGATGTTCTACCAAATCAACACTTCCATGTAAACACATTTAAAGCAAAAACTGTTAGATTTAAAGGAGTAACTTTTTATCTGCAGTAACAATTTGCTCACTTTGTTAGAATTTTTTAGTTAGTCAAATGAATTTCTATATCGTGTGTTCAATTCATTTATAAAGAAACTTGAATTAAGCAACAGGGAAACTACTCATTTTGTAAATGAGGATTGAAAACATGTTGAATGTGAACAATTTTGCTATATTTTTATCAATAATTTTATGTGCATTTGTTGCTAATAAGGATTACTTTGGTTAAATAAGGATTGAAAACATGCTGAATGGGAACATGTTTGTTATAATTTTATTTTGCAAATAATGCATGATGATCATACATGTTTCTTTAATAATATATCATCTTCATTTGCAGGTATCAATTACCAGGGAGACTGACAGTTTTCAAGTTTAAAGAGACATATACAAACTTATGTCAAGATTCTGTTTCCAAGATTCCATGAAAACCACACCAGAGAGTCAAATCTCTCTTATCAAGTGTGCAGCATTTGTTAAATGCAAATAGTAACAAGGAAGGACACACTGGAGAGATAATATTCTTGTCAAGTGTACAGAACAGCATTTATAATAGATTGAAATTGAAGAGCACACAGAACTGTAAAGAAACATCACTGAAGAAAATACTGTGGATGTGCATTTATATTTAAACTTAAAAAGCTACATGAAAAAATTCATATCAGATAATACTTTTATAAAGTATATGAATTTGAATATAGAGTTCATTTTTGAAAAGCTATATGCAGGAGATATACCATTTTCTCATCAAGTATAAGGATCATGAATTTCATTGTGTTTTTTTTTTTTAAGTCTGATGCAAAACTATTGTAAACAAAGCATATATTTGTGATTTGTGTGAATTTTTGTTTTGATAGAAATCATATTTAAAATTACATATGCAAACATATAAAGAAGAGAAACCTTATTCATGCACAGTGTGTGCTTCAGAATTTTCTGAGAATTCCAATTTAAAAGTTCACATGCAAATACACACAGGAGAAAAGCCATATACTTGTCAAGTGTGTGGAGCAGCATTTTCACTGAGTTACAATTTAGAAACACACATGCGAATTCACACTGAAGAGAAACCATTTCCTTGTGAAGTATGTGGGTCAGCATTTTTGAACTATTCAGCTTTAAAAAAACATATGAGAATACACACTGGAGAGAGACTCTATTCTTGTAATGTGTGTGAATCAGAATTTCAACACAATTCTCATTTAAAAAGACACATGAGGATACATACAGGGGACAAACCATTTTCTTGTGAATTATGTAAATCAGCATTTTCGCAGAAATCAACTATGAAAGTACATATGCGAACACACACTGGAGAGAAACCACATTCATGTACCTTGTGTGGATCATCATTTACTATTAGCTCCACATTGAGAAGACATATGCGGATCCATACAGAAGAGAAACCATTTTCTTGTCAAGTGTGCGGAACAGCATTTTCACAGCGTTTCATTTTAAAAAAACACATACTTACACACACAGGAGAGAAACCATTTACTTGTCAGGTCTGTGGATCATCATTTTCACAGCTTTCCAGTTTAAAAATACATGTGAGAATTCACACAGGAGAAAAACCATTTTCTTGTGAAGTGTGTGGATTAGCATTTGCACGAATGTCAAATTTGAAAGTGCATATACGAACTCATACTGGAGAGAGACCATATTCTTGTACAGCTTGTAGCTCAACATTTTCTCATCATTCAACATTGAGAAGGCATATGCGAACACATACCAGGGATAAAACAGTTAATTACCAAGATTTAAAAATACACATGAGAATTCACACAGGGGAGAAACCATTTCCTTGTGAAGTGTGTGGATCAGCATTTTCAAGAAAGTCAAATTTGAAAGTGCATATGCGAACTCATACTGGAGAGAGGCCTTATTCATGTACAGCATGTAGCTCAACATTTTCTGATCATTCAACATTGAGAAAGCATATGCTAATACATACCAGGGATAAAGCATTTAATTGCCAAGTTTGTGGATCTGCATTTTCAAAGAATTCCAGTTTAAAAATACACATGAGAATTCACACAGAAGAAAAAACATTTTCTTGATAAGTGTGTGGATCAACATTTTCACTGAGGTTATATTTAACATTACATATGCAGAAACATTATCTACAGTAGGTACCGTCACTTTTCACGGAAAAAACAGCATAGCGTAATGCAAAACGTCACAAACTTAATGAAAATAAAGTTTTATCGTCAAAATGTTTATCTTATTATTAAGACGAAAGACCAAATTATTTTTTGAAATTTTTTTAATCCTTCTAACATGTTCAAAATTTTGGTTAAAATCTTGTTTTGTTTTACATCATCGACTACTCCAAAGATTAACAATGTTTTTTTTTTTTGCGCGTTGTTTTCCGTAGAAAACACATTAATTTTGAAATTCTTGTAAAAATCAAATAATTGTCCGATTTTAATGAAATTTTCAGGACTTATTCAGAAATGAATGAAATTATTTTTAAATGTGTTACCCCCCACTTGCGAAAGTTCATGAACTTTCACACAAAACTGTTTTGTTCCGTGATTTTTTTTTTGTTAGAAGTAGGAGTCTTTGGAGATAGAAAAAACAAAGTCGGTGATTTACAAATTAGGGCTCAAAGAACTTCAAATTTGCTCTGAATTGCAAAATAAAAAATCCAATAAAATTATGACATTATTACTTAATTAAAAAAGCTCCTAATTGCTTTTGTAAATGAATAATATTAAGGACATTATTGTCTAAAAAAAATTAAAAAATTTGATAAATAATGAATTTTTACAAGAATATTTTAAAATTTTAATTATAATAATTGTAAAAAATTTTAATAGTTTAAAATCGTGTAAATTTCTGTATTTGTTTGTTGCGCAGTGATTATATAATAATTAAGTGAAAAAAAAAATTACAAATCCAAAATTGCAAAGATTATTATTTGTTAGGGGGGCTCAAATACTTTTTAAGTAATTTTATTTTGTATTTTTTGGGTTCCTTATTTTCATGTACGGTACACTATAAGTGCCATTATTATGTAACAGGTCATGTGATCTAAGAGTTTTGTCCCTTTATTCTAATTATGTAACATTTTTGTTTCTTATCTCGTCTGCATACCAACTGATTGTATTTTTGCTCAGCTTTCGTGTAAAATTTAAACTGTAAAGTTAATTTTTCTTTTTTTCATTTACTACTTCACTAAATATTTTTCTTTTATGTATTTACATAAGTGTGGGTCATACTGTAACCCTCGAAATAATAACAAACGAACAATATTGTTACAATAATAATAGTGAGGGTCGTCATTATACTGACTGAAATTGAATTCTTTTTAAAAAAAACTTAAGAAAAAAATTTGTTGTTCGCATTTTTTTTCACTTTCTTCGGTTAATTTTAATGACATTTATTTTGTTAAAGAAACACGTTTAAAAATGTATTTCTTTATTTTAATGACAGTTATAATTTTAATAAAGAAAGACATTTAAATTTATTTTGAAAATAATGTTTAGTTAATTTCAGTTATTATTAAACTTTATTTCCTGAATATATGAAATTAGGTTTTTCATTTTCTATTAATTTTTTGTTGAGTAGTTTGACTTTTCAACTGTGTTCACAATTTTTCTTGAAATAGAAAAACGTATTTTCTTAGTTTCACTTTCAGTTTCATGACACTGACAGTTATTTTAATTGTGATAAAAAAGAAACATTTAAATTAATTTTGAAAATTATGTTTAATTAATTTGAATTATTTTTAAACTTTATTTCCTGCTTATTTGAAATTAGCCTAGGTTTTTCATTTTCTATTAATTTTTTTGTTGAATAGTTCTACTTTTCTTTTCAACTGTGTTCATTATTTTTTTTCGAAATAGAAAACTAGTTTTTTATTTTACTTAACATTAATTAAAGTTTATTAATGATTACTGATTAAATAATAATTTATTTATTAAAAAAATTCCAAATCAAGGTGTTGTTTGGCTTATGTTATTTTTAATTTTTGTCAATTATAGATGTCTATGAAAATTTGTCATTTCTGGTCATCCGTAGCAGCTGTAAACACTATGTCTGTTAACACTTCGTCAAACATTTGATCTGATAAACATGATCAATCGTTAAATAATTCGTTGTATATTACTTTTTTATGCTATAAATAAGTAATATTTGTTTCAATTCAGATAAATTAAACTTTCAATTTTCAAATTTGACTAAAACAAAGTGTCAGAAATCTTTTGAAATATTTTTAAAAATTATGATTTGTGTTTTACAATTTTTTTAATTTTAAGAAAATGGCCGCTTTTAAGAAAATTTTAAGAAATTGAAATTAAATGTGACATTCAAATTTAATAATTTCTATATGAAATACACCAGAATTTTCTAATTAATGGAAATAAGAAATTTAATCATTAAGCTTTTATTTAAATTTAAAATGAAATCTTTAAAATTTTAACTTTAAAATTAGGTATCGAAAAAGTGAAGGTACCTAATCTACAGTGTGTACGGATGGCAGTATCAGAGAGCTTTACTTTGTGAACCTTATTATGTATAAGATATCATCTAGCAGGTGCAGAAAATGAAAATAATCTAAACTTAAGGATTGAATAAACAGTTCACTTTAAATTTGCCAGGCACCAACATCTGAAGAAGGCTAGATCCTACAACAGCTGAAATGTGTCAATAATATGCAAGATATGTAAACATTTTCTCATTGGCTAAATTTACACATAAATGCTAATTTTGTATAAATGAGCAAGTTGAGTGCATATGAAACATGATAAACTAGTGAGAATAAGACACAAAAGTAAAAATCACTGAATTTCTTTCTTTTTTTTCAAATCTCATTTTCTAATGAAACCTTAACAAAAGTGAAACATGTTAGATTGATAAATATTTCTTATTTGTTCTTATCTCATTCTAAATTGTAAACATATTTTTTGTATTAATGTTTGGATGATAACATGTCAATTTATGAACATTTCAAAGAACTACGAGCATGCTTTTGATTTTTGTGCCTTTGAATTGGTTTTTGCACATGGATTCACCATTTTATTTCTTCTATCATGTGTTATTCATTATGCCAAGATTTTTTTCAAATATTAGACAAGTAAATGAGAATATACAAAAGAAAAATAATTCTTCTTAAAACATCAGAGGAAAATTTCCCAACATTGTATATTCAATAAATTTAAAGTGAATTTAAGTGTTCTAGTAGATTAGCCTCTAGGTATCATATGTTTAGTATTGAAATATGTAAATGTAACTGCCACTTCTACTTAAACAGTTTCTTTTCTTGCCTGTGATGCTCTTTGCCATTTACTTGCTTTCCTCATAGCTGCAGCCTCTGAAACTTAAAAAGCAACATCAGTTTCAATTTTCTATTTTTTGAATACAGTTCATCTTTTATCCTTTCTTCGATACCTCTTCTGGCCAATTTTTAAAAAATAAGTATGTATCAACTTTTGCATGTTGGCATTTTGGATTAATTTTTTACCTATAGATTTGCCATCTTTTTCTTTGCTCATGTTTTATTTGATATGACTGGTCATTTAAAAATATGGACATTCATAATTTTTAACTTGTTCTTAATTTCATTATTGCAAGATTTTATCTCTCTAAGAAAATCCTTTAAACCTTTGTCTTGATTAAAAATTGATATATGACAGATCAGATAAACCAATTTAATAAAATAAATAACTTAAATTATTTAAGTGCTTTAATAAAAATAATACTGAATCATTTTAAAGGAAAAAGTATAATTTTATATTGCAATGCAGTATTTATCACTTACCAATTCAAAAAGATATTGTAGTATCATATGCCAATTAGTAAACAAGTATAAATAGAGAAGTGTAGGAGAAAAATCCTGTTGTCACAAAGGACATGGGAAGCTGTGCTTCGACTATTACTATGCACAAAGAAGAGCAAAACAACAATGGCATCACTGACAGGATTCTTAAATTTGCTGGACAAGCCAGAACACAGTGTGGCACCATATATTTAACACTAGCTCTCAGATCTTTGTGTATCCAGAGGTCAGCCCAATGCTCACTGGTTTAATTCTGCTTCCTGCCCACATTATTATTAGATCCAGAAAGCACACCGGTTGTTTGCTCGCAGTTGACTGAAGATGCAGATATGGCCAGGGAAGCCGGTATTAAACATTTAGAATCCAGCAAAAAGATATAGAAAATAATGTCTGTATGCTCGATGGTTGCACTGTTAATGTTTATATACAAGAAAAGAATAGAAAAAAAAGCTTATAAATAGTAAAAGTTTTTAGCATAACTACTCACACGCAGGAGTCTAGAGAGAGAGTGTGTTTGGTTTACTGGTTATTAAATCGTCTCTGAAGATCTATAACTCTATTCAACAATGTTCTTCAGACTCTTTTGAGAGAGTCAATTCCTCTCAAAACACTGGAACAATGTGTCTTGCAAAGGTGCTGGTACAAACGACGGCAGATGTAATTCTCATAGTTGTCATGCTAGCAGTGAATGTAGAGTTACATATACTCAGTAGTTTTTCAATACGACTGCTGCGCCGATAATATTTCTGAATGTCCTGGTTTCTAGCTTGTCCGCACACTTGCTTCAGTGAGGAGGGGGCTCCAATTTCACATACGTCCGTGCTCTTTCACAAACGCTAACCGACTTTCTTAACAGCATCCAACCCTCATATGGGAGATCCGATATTGCACGACCTGCACGCCATCATAGTTGCTGATCGACTCTGTTAATTTCAGTATTACGATGTGCTTATATAGAAGGCCGCAGTTATAAGCTAGGTCGCCATGCACTTATCATAAGTGGTCACTAGTGTTAGTTGATACAGCTAAAAATCAAGTGACCTCTAAATTAAACGGCACTCAACATACGCTAGATTCATATTTCATCATTAGTAAACAAATACATCTCAATGTTCAATTTCCACCAACTTCTGTTTAGATCAAATTTCTCTACTGGTAACAATCACGCTGGCTTACTTCAATGTTCAACTCATTTCCAAAAAAGAAATAATATCTGTCACATTTTTCTGAAAGCCAAATTCTGTTTTTAAAGAATTCTTAATAAAAATTAAAAAGAAGGATTACGAACGATGTTTCATTCATTTCAGCCTTCTTCAGGCACCAAGAATTTTGAACCTTTTAAATGTGTGTATGTGTTTGACTCTCTCTGTCACATCAGAACGGAAATGTTGAAGGTTGTAAACGAAGGCCGCATATCTCTTTTACCAAAATTATTTGAAATATTTGTGTTTTATTTGGTTATTTTTCAAATAAAAAATACCTTCAACTTTGTGCAACAAGATTTTTTGTGTGTTTGTTTTTGTTATATGAAAAACTTTTGTCTATCCAAAATTGCATCGACGTTGTTATATTTAATTTTTTGTTAACTTGATTCTCACCTGATGAACATGCAGGTGGACCAACGAGGAGCTTCCATGTTTCTACAATGTTTTGATCATGGAGAGCAGTCATCACAATCATGTGGCATCGAATTGATATTGAGAAACAGAGACTTGTGTCTAATCTGTAATACTGGACCAACTGTTGGTCTTGTGGGGTGCGGATATGTGTTACTTAAGTGAATTAGAAGAAATGACATTTGAGGAAATTGTTAAAATGATAGAAAAGAACATTAGATCAAAATAAAGAAAGAAAAAGATTGGTAATCACTGAAAATACCAAGTTTTAAAAACAAGACAAGCACCAAATGAGTCATTATACAATATTTACAAGAACGAGCCAGGTATACTGAATTTGAAAAATTGTGAGCATGGGAAATGAGTATAGAAGATGAATTAATTTTTCTTAGATTAATTGAGTACATAAGATGAATTAGTTCTTAGATTAAGTGGAGGCTTGCAAGACCAAAATCACAAATGAAAAATTCCAAAATGTCTACAGAATGAGTTTGGAAGCTAGCATTGAGTTTTTGCAACAATTAGCGTTGATTAGATAATTTAATCAGCCAAAAGGAAAATTTGAGACATACAGGACAAGCACAAGTATATCCATAATTAAATGTAGATGTGGAAAATTCATGAGAGAGACAATTATAAGTGTAATGCTCTAGGAAAAATATGCACAAATTGCAAAAAGAGATCATTTTCAGAACATGCAAGTACAAAAAGTAAATAGAATGAGTGAAATCTATTCAAACCTCCTCTAAAGAAGAAGAAACAGAAATGTTTACAATGAATACAAAAAAAAGAGGTAGATATAAAATATTTAACATGCAAGTTGATACAGGGAATGAAGGTACATTCATACCTAAAAACTTCTGGATAAAAGTAGGATGATCTAAATAAAAAATAAGCAGTGTCAAATTAAAGCAATTTGATGGTACGACTATAAAAAACAATGGGTACATTTCAAGGCAATTTTGAAACCAACTACTTTTTGAAATAATTCCCATTATAGTTGTAGCATGCAAAAAGATCATTGATTACTAGAGATTGATGTATTGAAAGTAGATACAGCAAGACTAACCAATTCCATAGAAGTAGAATAAAATTAAATAGTATTATTAAAAGGCTATAAAGCAAGCATTCAACTAAAGTAAATCTATCATCCAAAGTATACAGAGTCAAAAAATTTCCAATTCATATCTTACCTTTGTTAGTAGACAAAATGATACAAAGTATACTAGAAAGATTAACTGAAGGTGGTAGTAATAGTAGCAATAAAGAAACCTGACAGGGGACATATTAAAAGTACTATATGATGATATACATTGTTGCATAAGAGCACAAAAAACATCAAGTTACAAGCTCGGTGACCAGGATATTCAAAAGACGTAGAAGAATTCATTAAAAATGTCCAAAATGTACAGAAATAAAAAAATGAATCCAAATGAAACTTCACTCATGTCCAAAAGAAGCAGATCCATGGGTTAGGGTCCACATGGATCACGCATGTATTAAAGATAGGGGATTATTCTTAGTATTATTGGGCTCATATTCAGGATGGCCAGAAGTTATCACAGTAAAAGACAGAAAAGTCACCACAATAAAGCAAATACTAAGAACTATATTCTCAAAGAATAGAGTACTCTAGACAATAGTCACTGACAATGCATGTGAATTTCGCTCTGGGAACTTATGTGCATAGCTAAAACAAATTTGGTGTGTTCCACACAAGACACCAGCATATCACCCACAATCTCATGGCATTGTGGGAAAAATGGCACAAACGATGAAAATAGGATTGAAAACATTCACACTATTTAATAAAAATATAGAAGCATATTTACCAAAAATGCTCCTCATTTATAGACTCATTCCACATGCGGGCAGGAAAATGATCCCTCCAGCATTAATGGAAAGACAACCCAGAGCCACATAACTATGTCTTTGCAACGAAAGAAAAGGTATGATATAGAAAGAATAAAGAGACGAAACCAAAAGAAACAAATTTCCTGATACAAAAAGGACACAAAACTATATTTGAGAAAAAGGGACAACATATAATGGCACATGCAAATCAGTTCAGGAGCAGAAACAAGCTGGATAATGTGGAAATGGAAGTTCAGGAACAAGAAGCGGTAGAAAATTAAAAGTCAAACAGCGTAAGAAATGGAAGAAGGTGAGAATGAAAAGACATATAAAGAAGAAAATGAAGAGAGATGAAGGTCATTAAAAACAAGAAAGACAAGAAGAACAACTCGATACGAAAATAATTAGGAGAATTAATATGACAGAGAGTCAAACACATCCACACGTTTAATTCCTAGCACCTGAAAAAGACCGAAATGTTGTAAACTTGGCAATATTAAATTTTTTGGATTCAAATTAGAATAAATTGAACAGTGAAATTAAACAACCACGTTTTGTTTATCTATGGCGAAATCTGATCTGGGGCATAAGTTGTGCCCATTGAATCTGGGTCATTAGAAGACAATGGAAATGAATTAATTAATTTTTAGCAAGTAAAAATTGAAATAGAGCTGAGTAAGCTAGAAGGACCTTTAGAGTTCACATGACTTTGGCTGAAGCAGCCAGAACCCCATGATAATTGCATGCATAATCAGCCGGATTTTCTATATAAACATGTAGTTATCCTGAAATAGTAAGATAGGGTTTTTGCTATGGTAGGGGGGTTGCTGACAACTCTGACCAAACAACCTCCTAACCAAAGATGTCTTTATATGAAAAAGGAGAGTAAAATATGTTTTATATGTTACTTGCATTTGGGTCTATGGTCTCAGACTAAGGCTTTTGTTACAGATTGTATTTGTTGTGGCTGACAATGACGAAATGAGGATCAAGAAGAGGATTATGAAAAGATTATGTGAAATTAATTTTTGGTGAAGAAGTTGGATTCAGACAAAGTGATTTGTGATTTGTGATTTGAAAAGTTTAATCATCGCCCCGAATTTGTTGCGAATTTTTTAAATATAATAGTTGCCCAAGGATTTTGGGAAGTATTGTTGTTGTAGTGGTCGCATTGAAAAACTGCTGAGTATATGAAACTTAATGTTTGTCACTAGCCCAACAACATCAGAATTGCATCATCCGTTGTTTGTATTAGCATCTTTGAAAGAGCTTTACTTGAGAAGAATTGTCTCTGTCAGAAGAGTCTGGAGAACATTTTCGGAAAGAGTTATATATCTTTTGAGACAATTTAACAAGTTAAGCATACACACACACACACACTCTTTCTCTCTCTCTCTCTCTCTCTCTCTTGCTCTGTCTAGAATCCAGTGTGTGAGTTATGTTGAAAACTTTCTTTCTGTAATCCTTTTCTTTTATCTAAAAGCCATTAACAGTGCAACCATTGAACAGTTGTTTGTCTGGCTTTCTGCAGATATTATTTTTTTTCTTTTTATTTCTTTTTGCTGTATTCTAAATTGTTAAACACAGGCTTCCCAGCTGTGTCTACATCTTCAGTTGACCGTGAACGAACAACACTTCTGCTTTCTTGATCCAATAATCACAATGTGGGCAGGAAGCACGAGTAAACCAGCGAACCGGTTGAATAATCTCAGATGCTCAAGAGACATATGGCCAACCCCTTAAGTTTGGCTAAGACCGAATAGACACGTCAACCCAAAGAGGAAAATGCCCGAAGTTTAGGAGCCAGAGTAGAAGAGTTAGATCTGGTGCACGTTGACCAGAATATGATTGTGGAGAGAAAGTGTTAAAGTAAAAGAAAAAAAACAAGGGTGTATAACCTCCCTCATTCAGGGAGGTGTAGTATCGTATGTAAATTAGTAGACAAGTATCAACAGAAGATAACTAGAGAAGGGGAGCAGGAAAAAAACCCTGTTGTCATGAAAGACATGGAGAGCTGTGCTACAATTATTACTATGCACAAAGAAGTGCAAAGCATAACACCAAAAACAAAATGAAATATAAAAGTCCTTTAATATTTGTCTTTATTTCTGAGATTAAATAGTATTTACAGTATTTACATTACTATCGTTCTCATCTTTGTTGCCATTTGTACTATGTTTCAGCCATTGTAGATCCAGGCCTTCTTCAGATGCTAGGAATAGTGTATTGGAATAACAGAACATATATACAAAATAAGAATGTAATTAATCAGCAGATAGAAGTGTCCATCCAAACTGTCAAGTTACACTGCGTTTCGACTGCATCTTAGGAAGTATCACAGATTAGTATTTATGAAAGAGGAAGATTTCATTCCAATGTAGGTAGGGCACCATAACAATATACCAACTTTTGTAAGTTGGGAGTTTGAACTTGTTTTTACAAATGTATTACAATCATAAAAAAATTAAAAGAAAGTTTAGTTCAAAGGAAAAATGCTCTTAACTTATTTTACTAAATTTTCCTTGAAAGAAATGCTCAGAAAATGCCTTTTCCTAATATTTATAATTACAGTTGCATGTCATTATGTGTTTGTTTAAATTTTCTTCACAAACATTGTTATAAATTTACTAGCAGTATAGCCTGGCATTGCTTGGGTATAATGAAAGCTTTAAAACTAATCCATGGTCCTGGAGCTCAGACTCTTTGGACGTTGGCACGAAAGACTAAAAAGCAAGAGTTGTTTCCAGTTAAAGTGAAACTGTAGACTGAAAGAAAAATGAATGGATGTAAGTCAAATTTTGATTTCTTGGTATCGATATCAAATAAGTTTTTTTTGTCGTAAACTGAATATTGAAGGCTAAATAAGTCCTCTGAGTAAATGGCATCATGGCTGAGACTAAGAACTACAATTATACCTACTTAGAGCCAAACCTGAAGCAAAAACTAAAATAAAAGGGCTGAAAAAAAAATACAGGCATACAGGCAGATAAACAGACACACACACAAACATCTTGCCTTTTATATATATATATATTATCGATTTTCTGCACTATTGTAAGAACTGTAACCTTGAAACTTCTGAATATTGTTTCTTATGTCTTTGTTTATGAGTGTATCAAATTTGATTAAAATCGGACCATTCCTTCTATAACCCGATTTTTTCGATTATCGATATTTATTGGAGGTACTTCGACACAAAACCTAGCTAAGAACACTCGCAGATGCTTATAGTACAACTGTGTAAATTTTCAAGAAAATCGGTTCAGCCGTTTCAGGGTCTATAGGTAATGGACACACACACTGACAAAGTTCCATTTATAAATAAGTTTAGATTTAGATTAGATGAATAAAAAATAATTTTTTCATATTTATTTTTATAAATTGGTAAATAAAAAATATTTCATTATCGTCAATTCACATATTTTACAACCTTGTGAATACAAAATTATTCTTCTAAATAAGCAATCTAATAAATAGTGCTTAATATCTTTGTTGTCAGGTCTCAACAATAAAGAAAATGTATAAATTCACTCTCTTATATTTGGGTTTTATTAAAATTCTAATCATTGCTTTGTAAAACTAGACATTGCTGATGGAGTCAAAAAGGCATGCAGCAATTGCAGTGTCAAAAGAATAAATGTTTTTTTACATATTGTTTTTTCGAACACAAAAGCTAAACATTGCCATGATGTCAGATCACTTTACATGTGATACTAGTATCATGTATCTCAGTACTACTTGCTATATGGCCAGGTCATTGCTAACTAAACCAGTTCCATCACCAAGCTTTACTGATGAAGACAATGGTTAGACACCCAGCTAAATTAAAAACAGTACCTGTCAAGGGGTAGATGAACATTCTGGGAGAGTCAACAGCTATTTGACACAATGGAGTAGATTGAATTCTAGCTATGTATGCAGCAAGGCCAGTGATGGAATGGCATTGCTGGGTGGAGAGCTTCCCATACTGCAGTTACCTATCAGAATGAAGAATTTGTCCACTATGTCAGTGACCAGGGTGACCTACAAATTGGAGTATATCACCTGTGACATACAGAGGAATTGTCTGCCCAAGACACATTAGGCATGAATCCAATTTGCAATCCAGATATGTAGAAGGAAACGGTCAGGTGTTCAGCTTTACACTGACCCTTTAACTATGTACAAATCTAAAAGGAAATGAGTAGTTATCCACCAAAATGGACCAAAAAGATGCATTTTTTTCTGAAAAAGAGTGCAACATTGTTTTTGAATATTTACAAAAAAATAAAGGAATTATCTGATTCAAAAAAATTTTCAGCACATTCATTAATGAATGAATACATTGTAAACTGAATGTTATTTTATTAGAAAACCTTGTGGAAATATTTTTAAAGGCTTAGTTTCAATCACTCATATTGATGTGTGATGCTCATAAAATTTTTAGTTATCTAAAGAAAAATCACTAAAAAAAAATGAAAAATAGTGACAAATTTTCAGAATACTCCACTTGATATTGCGTATTTTTGTTTGTACAGGGATTTTTGTTTATACAACAAAATTTTGCGAATTCCCTCATCCAAATTCAATCAACAAAATAGTCTGGAGGAATAATAATACCGTCCAGTTCGATCCAATTTTTCCACAACATTTTCTAATAAAATAACTCATTAAGTGTAAAACTAATTCATTAATGAATAAGTACTGAAAATTTTGTTTTTTAAATTTAATAATTCCCTTGTTTTTGATAAATGTTTAAAAACAACTTTTTTGGTGCAGGTTATGTGGCCTACCCTGTTTGAACATGTTCTACTGCAGTATTCGACTACTTATTGAAACTAATTATTTTCCCTAACCAGACAATTAATACTTCCTTAAGTATGCTTTTTAAAGTAGGCCATATACTATGCCTAACTGATACTATTTTTTCTTTTCTGAAGACGCACCATTTCAGCTTTCTGACTCAGGTATCAAAGTTTTCTCCATGAAGATGCCTACAAAACAAGCTTTTAAAAACATAAAACTGTTTCTCTTTGAATCTAGGAAATTATTATCGACCTATAAATAATTATTGTAAGTCAGAATAAAAATACCATTATTAGGGGAAAAAAGATTTTTTTAATGAAGAAAGACGTAAAAAACCAATTAGATTAAAAAAGTTAATAAGTTTTCGAAAAAGGATTCCTATACTCTACTTGTTCATAATTTTAAAATATTTTTGTACCTAAATTATTATTTCAATTTCATGTTTGACATAACAAAAAAAAAGTCTTTGTAAAAATACGTATTTTAATTTGTCAACAAAGAAATTAGGTGAACATTAAACTTACTACTTTCTCTCTTTCATCATCTGATCCGTTTTCCTTGGGAGAAATTAGAGACAGTCAAAAAACCATATAGACTGTTTTTTGGTTAAATTATATTTGAAACTCAGTAAACAGTCATTTGTAATTGATACCAAATTGAAAACGAAAATCAAGAGAGATAATAAAAATGTAATTTGGATTCAACGGGACATTTAAAAACAGGATGGTAACAATTTATTTTGTTATCTGTTTTGTGCCATAAATGACATAAAAAAGTCATAATCTATAAATGCCAAAGTGATTAAATTAATATTGTGGATTTGGAAGTAATCAAAAAGAGAAAGATGGGCACTCTGTGAAAGAGAAAGTGAGGTTGATCCTCACTGTGTTTTACTCTTTTCATTTTAAAGATATAAAAAAATCTATCTGGGCTTTTCTTGTAATTGTAATAGTTTACTGTTCCCCTCCAATGCCTGTCATAATTTCCTGGGGTTCTGTCAATCTTGTGTATACACTTTCAACCAAATGCCCTTGGGAAAGGCATGCTCCTGTCTACATCCCCACCTGTGGATTAAATAGTAAACTCTGGATTCTGCACGGTGGTGAAATGAAAGGTAAACCACTCCACAATTTTCACAGGAATGGATGGCAATTCATAGATAATAAAGGAAATGCTTTGGAGCATTATAACCATTCTGAAAGGTGTAAGGGTCTCGGCCATGTTTATCAAATTGACCTCATGCCAAACACAACTGAAGTCCCCACAATTTAAAATATTAGAAGTTTGAAAGAATGAAAGTGTTTCATTTGTAAAATAAGTGAAATTTTATTAACAGAACAAAATAACATAAAATCTGTAAGAAGTGAAATTACTATGTAAATATTCAGAAAGAAAGTGTAGCATAGAGTTAAAGGAATTAAGAGTTCATAGTTGTAAGTAGCAAGTTATATTGTGTGTATGCAAAGATGAACAAAATAGTAATGAAGTCTGTGTTCTTTTTCTTTTTATGGTCATCGAGAAAGTGAAAAGGAAAGTAAAACAATAAAGAAAAATAGTACTTATCGGCATTCATTTTTAGGAGTCAGTTGAAGTATCTTGTAGTTGTTGTTGTTGTTATTATCATCTTGGTTGATTGCAAAAATGGTGAAGATGAAGAAGAGGTAAAGAAAAATAGCACATGAGAAAGAGAAGGAGAATGAATGTGTGACAAGACCTTATGTCCGGGTAGGTGGTTTGAAGATTTTGTCACATGTTGCCGGTGTAGTATATCATTGCTTCCATCTCTCTGATTAATTCGACTTTCCTTCCTTCTTTTCTAGCAATTTACTTTTTTCACATTGGCTTGTGAACTTTTCTCTCAGTTTTGCAAATTGCTTCATTTCATTGGTTGGAAAATTAATTTAACATTGGATTGCAAAATTTGGTGTCATCTTTTTCTTTCAGTATGTGGTCAATCCTTTTCCTATTCTTCAAAATTAAATTTCACACTGGATTGTGAAGTTTGCCCTGTTCTGGTTTTTTCCAACATGTTTTCAGTCATTCTGATCCAATTTTGTGGGTGTGCAAATGTACTTTTTGTGCTTCAGTTGATTGTTGGATGATATAGGATTTGTATTTTATAAAGGACATGACATTTGTTATAATGACTTCTTCAATCAGGGACAACCCTAGGGTTGCTGGCACCTCAGGCAAGCATATCTTCAATGACCTTACAAGCATAAATTTTTAAAAATTTTCACATGGTGAAAAAATGAAATGGCAGAATAACAAGTTTATTAATTACAATATACAAATTAATACAAGCTAAAGAAAACATTTATATCCTGTGCAGAACATTTTATAAACTTTAGATCTGTAAATCTTTTAATTGCAATTTCTATACCCATTTTCTTTACAATATCATTTTCTAGTAAAAAAATGGCCAAAGAATTTAATCTGCCTTGAGTTATCTATAACTGCAAGTATGTTATTATAAGCTTTAATTTTGTAAGATCCCAAACATGCTACATGATGGTATGATGCCACCCTCAGCCTGATGGTACCCCAAATGATTGCCTAAGTTTCCAGTACCTTGATCTGGTCCTGGATTTAATATGAGGTCTGAAATGTTAACATACATGAATTAAATGATCTTTAACCATTTTGGGCATTGTGCTTGTTATGGTAGACTTGAAAGATTTTCTAGTATTTTGTTGGTATTGAATAACATCGTTCTTAAGTATGCCCCTTGCATAGTAATCCAACAGATTCAGGCCTGGAGAGCTAAGAGGCCATATATTTGCAGGGATGTTATCATGGAGATTATAAATCATTCATTTTTTAGTCATTTTGACCTCAAGGGACAGTACAGAGTTTTGTCAGTAGACATTCTATCTTCTTTTGACATTGCTCTCTATCAAAGGTTTCACAATGCTCCCTAAAAACCCCTTATTGTCATCAGCATTGACCCTTAAGCCTTAGTGAAAGAAGTGAGGTGGTGTTATATCTCCCTTCTTGTTCACAACTCCCACAACCATCAAAGTTGTTGGTGTAGGGATACAGAAGGTGATTATCTCCCTTTAGTAAAGATGGGACACAACAATCACTTAGTGAAATCATTTCATATTGATGAGAGTGGCCAGTCATTCAGTTTGTTTACAGCAGCTAAACCAAACAGTTGCTTTTTTTTACCTGAGGCTAAATCTTCTACCTTCAATAAATGCTACAGTTTACAAGTCCATGGTACCATTTCCCTTTCGGAATATATCTTTACGAGATATAAAAAATAAAACTCTGGCTCACAGTCCTCAATTTTGAAAAACACAAAACTTTTCATTTTCCCCTGATGGAATGTCCTTGCCTAGCACATAATAGATGAATCCAGCCCATTTGAATCTGGCATTCTGAACATGGCTTCTCCAGTAACAGAAGAATTTCCATATTATATGTAGGACCCTTCTTATTTTTTTTGACTTATACTTTGTTTTGCTGTAAAGATACATATATTATTTTCTGCGTGGGATACATTTATATATACATTCGTGTATGTCTTAGTGGTATAAAAATGTGTTTGAGAACAAAGCATGTTTGTCATTCTTTTTCTTTTAAGCTTTTCTGTTCCATCCATGAAGTACAGGGTTATTATATTACAGATATAATAATGCTATTAATGGGTAAATTTGATTGCAAGAATAAATCTTTCTCATCTTGTTTTCTCCTGTAACACTGGAAACTTTATGCATGTTCTTTGGATCTCTACGTAATTAACTGACATCCCTTGAACAACCTTTTGGTCATAATCAAAATTTATCTCCTTAAAGAAAAACCTAAGTATTTCAAGGACTTGATGTTTGAATTTACTCAACAAGTGCTGCATGAGGATTGAATGGTTATCTTTTGTCTTTCCAGATAGGGATTATCTTCTCCATTTCATATATTAATTGTATCAAAGGTTCTCCAAATTCTTCCAATATAATTTCCTGAAACCTTCAGCTCCTTAGCAATAGTACTGACTTTCTGGAGTTCTTATCAATAATTGTATGCATTTTTTGTACAAATTTAAGTGTTCTTATGGTATTAGGAGCTTTAGCAACCATTTTACATTTGGTTATTCCTGCAGAATTCCTGTCATCAGCTTTAAGCTCTTTGAAATCTTTGACAACAACTGTGCAAATTTCAGGTGAGCAACGATTCCAGCCTTTTTTATTTACTGAGTTAGCTTGATGTGTGGTGAATAATAATAACTCTCTTTACTCACTCCCTTCAAATTTAAGCCAGCTGAGGAAAAAGATGGAAAGAAAGTTGTGAGCATAAGGGAAATTTTCTTAGGACCAATGAAAACATTACCTTAACAGAGATTGGTTGGTGAGCTGAGAATAAAAGGAAATAAATTTGCGAGCATATATAAAATTGCTTTCGTACCAATGAAATCCTTTTCTTCAGAAATTTGTTGAGCCAAGATAAAGAAAGAAAAGAAATTAGCAAGCCTACGCAAAATCATTTTTGATATAAAATGAGGAAAAATTTAAATTAACAAGAGAAGTGTCTGAAGTCAAAAGATTGTTTTTGTCTCATGCATCCAGCATTCAGGTTCTTGCCAGTGAAAATTTACGCACCAATTATCAGTCTAAACCAAGCAAATAGCACTTTAAAGGACTTTTCTTTCAACAATACAAGAAAACTAAGTATTTCAAACTATTTGTCTGTATGCAACTGTATAACACTTCTGTGAGCAATGAACTCACTTTTGTTTTAAGCATTTTTTAATATTGTTAGATTATTCAATCTGTTGTATGAACATTTACTCTTCATGAAAATTTGTTAAAACTACGGACTTTACAAAATTCTGATTTATTATCTTGAAACAAGCTCCTGACACTACTTCAAGCATGTAAATTTGTAAATCAATTCCTTATATTGTTTTGTTAAAATCACCCATGTTTCCTCATTGTTATCATCTTCCATTAATCTTCTTGGCATGGATAAATGAACTATTCATTTTAACTAAAAAGCCCCACACTACTATAGATATTTGTCATCATCTATCTGATAATGAGAACAAAAGTTATGTCTTCAAAGTGAGCAGCCCTGTAGAATGACTTTATGCAAACATTTTTCCAGTTAAGGAAGTTCACTGAAATATTTTTTCACTAATTTCTATTGTCATTTAATTAATCTAATCTGCATTACTTACAAAAAAAATTATGTTTGCTTTTACAATCACTAACAACTTCTTTCTTGAATATTTACTTTTACATCCACAGCTTCATAAAAAACACAATATTGGTAATCTTTAACCTTGGTATCCACAAAATAATGGTGTGTCAAGAGGATGGTTTTTCCCTTGACACTGCTATTATTTCAACTACTTTCACTCCACTGCATTATTTAAAAAAAAAAAAGATGATTAGAATTGTAATACAGACTAAACATATGAAAGTGAATTTATTCATTTTTTCTTCTTGAGAATTTACAACACAAATAATAAAGACTATATATTAGATTTTTTATTAACACTGTTACATTATTTATTGAAATGTTTAGCAAAACATTGGCTAATTATAATTTTTTAAATGTTAAATAAGGATTTCCTTAGCAAATGTTTATAAATTTATGAATGAAGTATTTTTTCATATATATTTCTCTTATTTATGTTACTGCCTCCTGTTCTCTCTAAACTCTAAAGTAAATACCTTGCTGCTTCCTGTTTTCCTTCTTGTTGGGAATACTTGTGTAATTTTTGTAATTATTTAGAACTCAGGTGAACCATCTTATGCTTCTATTAGCATTCTATCTCTTTTTAGCAAAGTACAAGAATTGGTTAAGTATCTGAGTTTGTACAGTCCTCTTACAGATAAGTAATATGACTTTTGTTTTTCGAGATCAACTGCTGATGTGTTAACAATTATTGCTGTAAGAATTTATCATGCTTTAGATAAGAATGGTGAAGCTGAAGTTGTTGCTTTGGATTATCGAATCACAAAATGAAAGTTATCTTGAATGGCCACTCTCCTAGATCATTTCGCATAAATGAAGGTGTTCGACAGGGCTTTATTCTTGGATCTATGTTGCTTCTAATTTTCATAAATGACTTTCCTGATGTCATCAGTTCTCAACTCAGTATCTATATTAGCGTTTCTTAACCAGGGTTCCCTGGAAACCTAAGGTTCCACAAAAGGTCGCTGAGGGTTCTGCAAGATAAGCCAGTAAAGGATAAATAAATAATGAACCGATGCTGCAATTATCTGTTTTCTTCTAATTACATTTATATCATAGATATGATATTGGTTTCTTACATTTATTTTTTACGTTTAAGTTTAGAATTTTTTATTTGAATAAAAACTCTCTGATGAAGGATTATAAACGAACAGTATGAATTTTATTTAGCATTATCGAAAAATTCGACAAAGTATTAAATTTTTCCTTAAACCAGTTATTCAAAAATATATACTATGATATCTATCATGTGACCGATGATGAAAATAAAATGAGAAAAATATGGTATATAATTTTATTTTGCACAGGAGTTCCTTGAAACATGTAATTTATTTTAAGAGTTATGCAAAGGTAAAAAGGTTGAGAAATACTGATCTGTACTGATGACAATGATTGAATCCTGTCTTAATAGTAAGTCTGATTGTTTCAAATAAGGTTAAATTGTCAACAGATCTCAAAAATGACATACAGTCTGTTGTTAAATGGGACAAGGAGTGGCTTGTTAATTTCAATGTCTCAAAAAAGAACTCTCTTTTAATCATCTAAGAGAATCCTTTTTTCATTCCATCAGCATGGCTGATGCCAACCTTCATTGCACCTTCTTTGACTAACATTTTCAGCTAACATGAAATGAAAAGAGTATATTCAATCAACTGTTATGTCTGGTGCTATGAAAGTGGATCCACTACATTGTGACAATTCTTCTTCCCAGAATCTATCTTACATATTTATAAGTCTAGAATTCATCCTTGCTTTGAATATTGCTGCCACATCTGGTCTGGTGCTCCTGTTATATATTTAGAGATTCTTGATAAACTCCAAATAAAAATCTGCAATATCATTTGTCCTGACCTAGCATCTTGTCTTCAGTCTCTTTCCCATTGCTATAACATATCTTCCTTCTGCCATTTCTTTATCTCCTCTATGGTACCTAGCCTTTTGTCTGTGTCTGAGAAGTAGAGTTTTAACACAGCAATCTCTAAACCTGAATCAGAAATGCCTTCTCTAATGTACCTGGCTTACTTTTATAATTTTTTCTGTAATTTGACACTGGTTATTCATGTATGTTCTATAAAAGAAAATTCCATTTGTGTGAAAATGGCATGACATACAAAGAAGAATCTGAAATGTTTTTGGTCCCACCTTGACATCTCAGCTTCAGTCACTTCTTTACTGCAATTCCATAGCTACACTTTGCCTTTTCTTTAAACATTTTCATGGTAATTATTTTGTAACTATGTGGTGAGTCAACCTGGACTTTGGTTTGCAGACTAATCAGCAGGGAGGGCATGCCATTTTGGGGCAAAGGGAATCCATTTTTGCTTTGTCAAGTTATTATAGAAAATACATGAATAGCTAGTGTAAAATTACAGAAAAAGTTTATAAAAGGAAACCAGACTCATAAAAGATATTTCCACATCAGGCTTTAGAGGTTTCTCTATCAAAGCCCTAGATCTTGGGCACACAAACAAAATGACTCCTAACTTTAAAAAAAAATCTGTTAAGTCATGTGATCAAACCCAAACAATTCTAGGTACTAATTTAATTTATTGTAATTAAATGCTTTTTCTGTCTTAAAACCCTTTCAAGTCATATGTTCAAAGCCTTTTTTGAAAGAAGATATTGTTCAATTACACAGAGTAGCATTTACTTTCTCAAGATTAAACTAATCCTAGAGAGCATCAACATCTATACACTACCATCATGGAATCAACCTTGAAGTATTCTCTTTACCTTTGTGCTGTCTAGCTTGACATTAAAGCAAATTAGCTTACTTTCATTACCAAAGAAAAGGCTTTCCTAATTTTCATCAGTTCAGACTCAGTTGCAATAATCAGTCTACCTTTTTGGTTGTTTTTATAGTTGCATCATAAATATTTAAAAATGGGAATTCACTTATGCACAAATACTCTTGGGAAATATATGAATCCACCACTTTTCCCCCAGCTATAGAGTTGATTAGCATCTATAGAGTTAATTAGTTTCTGGCTTGAAATAACCTGTAAAAGGTTGATAAGCTATAAAAAAATAATCAATATATATATATATATATATATATATATATATATATATGCACACACACACACACAAACACACCTGTATGTTAATATAAAAATCAACAAAAATGAATAAAAATAAAAGCAATAAATTATGGTTTCTTTTTATCAGTTATTTTAAATAACATTTTGTGAAGCACAATATATACACTTCGCAACAATGATTGTTGTTGAACTTTTAAGTCTGATCATATTTAAAATATTATATTGTATTTAGACATGGTTTCTTTGGGTGAGCGTTTTATTAATTTGAATCCGAAAAAAAATCTAATTTACCATACTTATTAAATTTTCTTTATCAGACATATCTACAAGTATTTTTAAATTTGAAATGAAAATTGCTGAGTCATACATAGTCTAGGGATCCTTCAAGTGTGAGTTTATATAAAGCAGTTTTAAACTGGAACTATCCTGTGAACACCTGCCCAGACATTTTTAAACTGTAACACACCAAAAATGCTGATCTACAGTTTTGACAACAAAATAGTTTATCTGGATGCATTTGCATATATCTTTTCAACTGAGACATCCTTACAAGAAAACTGGTTTGCTCATAAGTGTAGTTGCATGTGTTTCTTTAAAGTAGACTTTTGTGAAAATGCTGATTTGCACAATTCACAAGCAAATGGTTTCTCTCCTGTATGTATTCGCATATGCCTTTTTAAACTAGAATTCTCTGAAAATGCTGATCTACACACTTCACAAACAAATGGTTTCTCACCTGTATGTATACGCATATGGCTTTTTAAATGCGATGATTGTGAAAATGCTGATCCACATACTTGACAAGGAAATGGTTTCTCACCTATGTGCATTCTCATGTGGCTTTTTAAAGTAGCGTTTACTTTAAATGATGATCCACAAACTTGACAAGAAAATGGTTTTTCTCCTGTGTGCATTCTTATATGCTTTTTTAAAGTGGAATTCTGTGAAAATGATTTTCCACAGACCTGACAAGAAAATGGTTTTTCTCCTGTGTGTACTCTCATGTGTTTTTTAAATGTGACATTCTGCAAAAATGCTATTCCACACACTTGGCAAGAGAATGGTTTCTCTCCTGTGTGTCTCCTCTTGTGTTTTTCTAAACTGGAACTCTCTGAAAATACTGAACCACAAACTTGACAAGAAAATGGCTTCTCACCTGTATGCCTTCGCATGTGGCTTTTTAAATGGGATTTCTGTGAAAATGCTGATCCACACACTTGACAAGAAAATGGTTTCTCTCCCGTATGTATTCGTATATGGTCTTTTAAACTGGAACTTTGTGAAAAAGCTGATCCGCATACTTGGCAAGAAAATGGTTTTGCTCCTGTATGTATTCGCATGTGGATTTTTAAGTTATAGCTCTGTGAAAATGCTGATCCACAAACTTGGCAAACAAATGGTTTCTCTCCAGTATGTATTCGCATGTGGTTTTTTAAATGGGAATTTTCTGAAAATGATGTTTTACAAATCTGACAAGAAAATGGCTTTTCACCTGTATGTTTTCGCATATGGCTTTTTAAATGAGACTTCATTGAAAATGCTGATCCACAAACTTGACAAGGAAATGGTTTTTCTTTTGCGTGTATTTCCATGAGCCTTTTTCAAATGGAATTGACTGAAAATGATGATCTATATACATTACAATGTTTTATGCATTCCAGAGTAGTACAACTGTTCTCCACTGTGCACTTGCATATATACTTAGGAATATAAATTGAGTAATAATGTTGACATTTTGTGCATTTGTATATAACTTTTAATGTTAAACATTGTCAAAATGAAACTTCACACTTTTCTCCTTGATTTGAATTTCCATGTGCTCTCAAATTTGACATTCTGAAAACGAAGAAGATACATTATGAAAGAAAAACAGTAAACTGATACATTATTTGATATTTTAAAATTGGCAAAGCTTTTAAAAAAACAATCTTTGCTGATCAAAATAAGCATTCTTTCTTATTATAATACAAGCTTTTCTTTTTTTTTTTACTGAAATCAGTTTCTATCTTTTGATTCTACCTTTCTTCATAATCAAAACAGAATGGTCCAATATTTATCTTAGGCAATAGCAAAACATAACACATGTGCTAACTTATAAAGGTAGAACAAGCAGAATGAGCAATATGATTATTATCGCACAATATGATTGTTATTATCCAGCGAAACACAGATGGACTATTGGAAGTCAAATGTCAACACCACCTTGTTGAAAGAAGCAAAACAGACTAACATTGCATTGACAAAACCAATTAAAAAAGGAAATTTTATTTTTTTAGATTCATATTTCCCTAGGCGGAATTCAGCGAGGCACAGCTGACACAATTAGGAGGTCAAATGTTAACTTGATCTTGTTGGGAAAATTATCATTCTAAATTTCCCTGAGAGAGATTGACATCATGTAACAGCTTCTCCCAAAGAGGAGAAAGAATCTTCCAGAATTGGAAGTGTGAAATAGAGATAAAGAAAAGTAAGAGGTCAGAGAAGTTGATGTCATGTAATAGCTCCTCCTAAGAGGAAGGGGAATTTTCCAGAATTGGAAATGTGAAATAAAGAAAAGTAAGACATCAAAGAGGTTGATGTCATGTAATAGCTCCTCCTAAAGAGGAGGGAGAATCTTCCAGAATTGGAAGTGTGAAGCAGAGAAAGAGAACTGGTTGAATTTTAGGATATTTCATAAAACCCCTAATGTGTCCACAGCACACCAGTAAATAGGGACACCCATAAATACGAGAGCCCACACAGGCAAAGGTTAGTCGCAGTTAGAGTTGCAGTTGGAGATAGAATGAGACGGAGTTAGTTGCTGCCTGCAGTACAGTTCAAATTTCAGTTGCCACCCGGAGTTTGAAGTTGCCAGTTGCCACCCGAAATTTGATAATGATAATCAAAGTTATCTGCTAAAGAAGAAGAAAAACTCTGATGAAACCCTTGTGCCAACCTGATGATAATAATAAAAAAAACTCCGATGAATCATTTTCAAAAAGTACAAACAAATTATTTGAATTTACTAGTTACCAAGTTTGACCCATCTGAGAGAAACTAGTCAAAATTTTTGTTCCATCACCAATTATTAGAGACGGGTTGGAAAAAAAAAAGATAAAGAACTGTAATTATTTTTTTTTATTTTTTGTATATAATTAACATGTAATGATTTATTCAGGCATTGTGCCTAAATAAATTATTACATGGTATTTCCACAATTGTGTGCATGTATTCAACTTGGTTTAGCTTGGCTGAGATACCCCAGTGATAATTCAGCTTAACTCTCTCTTAAGATCAAAAATCACAATGTGGGTAAGAGAGATTACAGTTGAAGAGGTGAACCCAAAATCCAGCTGCTGTGTCAATGCCATCAACGACTGACAAGTGTGGGCTGATGACTTGTTCTCAGACCAAGATCGACCCTGATTAAAAGGGATAACAGGCTATGGCCCCGGGATGCCACCACAGCTATATTTAGTTTAAATTATCTAGTTCACAAATATTTTTATAAATAAAAATGTTTTTATCATTATTTCTTCAGAAAATGGTAAATAATAATTATTTCATTATAGTTGGTTTACATATTTTTATATTCTTATAAATGCAAAATTATTATTGCAAATAGACAATCTAATACTTTTAATCGGGGAGCCGAGTTAGAATTCCAGTTGAATTCATTGCATTCACTTACACGCAAATACCCTTGGGAAAGGTATTAATCCATCTTTTCCTCCCAGTTATGGGTTAAATAACAGGACAGATTGGGTTCTATAGTCTTGGCTGGCAACCAGTCTACCGCAGAAAGCAATGGCAACCTACTGCAGGATAATCTTCTGCCTAGTCAGTCATGTCTCTTTCGAGACATGATTGCCCAAGCGTGTTTCACGTATGGCACTTAACTGACTGACTGATTGAATACTTTTAAATATCTTTTGTTATGAGGTTACAAGAATATAGAAAATGTATAAATTCATTCATAATTTTGAGGTTTTATTAAAATTCTAATCATTGCTTTTTAAAACAATAAACATTGCTGAGGGAGTCAAAACTGGATACAGTAGAAGCAATGTAAAGGAAATATCCTTTTCTTGTGAGTGCAAAGGTTAAACATTGCCATGATGTTTATGTCAGGTCACTCTACATGTGCAATTAGTATCATGTAACTCAGTACTACCTCCTGCATGGTCAGATCAATGGCAACCAAGTTCCTCCACCAGGCTTTTCAGGTGAGAAGGATGGCTAGACACACAACTGGATTAGAAACAATACTTATCAAGAGGTAGATGAACATTTTGAGAGAGTCAGTGGGCAGCTGGCACAATGGAGTATGTTGGGTTCTATAGCTATGTATGCAGCGAAAGTAATGGAATGTCATAACTAGGTATAGAGATTCCAATATTGCAGTTATCGACCTGCAGTTACATGAAGTGTGGCCATGACTAGGATGTTCTTCACATTGGGGGATATCTGTGATATGCAGTGGGATTGTCTGCCCAAGACACATTAGGCATGAATTCATTTTTCAATCCAGACATGTAGAGGGAAATAGTCATGTGTTCAGCTCTTACACTGACCCTTTGACCACACAAATCTGAAAGGAAATGAGTAGATATCCACCACAACGAATACATTTTTTCTGAAATGAAGGCAAAAAAGCACTACATTGTTTTTAAATATTCAGGAAAAATAGAAAAATTATCTGATCCAAACAAAATTTTCTGCACATTCATTAATGCCCAAATAAATTGTATACTGATTGTTACTTTATTACAAAATCTTGTGGAAAAATTTTTGAGGAAGTTAGTTTAATTCCCAATTTTGATATACCATGTGCACTTTATTGAAGCTTTTATTTTCAAGCTAATAGATTCAATTTAATTTTCAAAATTTGATACATTGGAAATGTTGCATGAAAAGTGGAAAGATTTGATCAAACAGATTATGTGTTTGCTCAAATTTTTTCATGCAACATTTCAATTGTATCAAATTTTGAAACTTCGTCAGAATTTTATGTATCCGATTTAAATTAACAGATTGTCAACACGGAATGGTGCATGGATGAAATACATAAAAACACATTACTTTCAACCCATTTTGAAGGATTACATAAAGATCTACCTTTAGATTAATTTTAGAAAGGACTGTGTAATACTATTCCACTAACAACTTACTTTCAGTCCATTTTGTTAATGAAAAAACAAAAAACAAACAAAAAAAAAACGAGGATTTAACTTCAATCTGAAAAAGCTGAGATAATTTAAAATCTTTTCACTTGAACTAAGAAATATATTAAGGACTTTTCTGAAAGTCACTCTTTTTATTCCTTTTTCAAGGGAAATGCCAGTTCAGATTAATAAGTAAAAATTTCATTTCTTATTAAAACATCCATGAATACACACATACATGCTTTTATTGCTTTTGTTTTGGATTATATGAAGCCATAAATTGTCCAAACATATAATCTGTTTTATCAAATCTTTTCTTGTTTTTATGCAACATCTCTAATGTATCAAATTTTGAAACTTTGTTAGGATTTTAATATCCAATTTAAATTAACACATGAAATTTAATAATTTCAATAAGTATAATACTTTATTGCATTTCAAAGCTAATTTAAATTGACTGGAAGCAGTTTTCATTTTAAAAATTGTAGATTTTAGTGCAATTTTTAGCCATCCATCATCACAAGAAATTCTCTTTATTAAGAAATCTTACACAAATGAAATATACATTATTTAAACTTTCTTTCAGGAATATTAACTGATTTAAAGTATAATTAATCTAATTTGAAACAAATATTACTTAAAGTTTAAAATATGTCAGAAATGCAAATTTTAACACAATGGTTGCTGTTCATATAAGGTGTTCACATGTTGACATTCTTGCAAAAATCAAATAATTGTTGGATTTTAATGAAAATTTCAGAACATTTCACAAATGGAATTATTTTTTAAATCATTATTTTTAGAAAATCTTGGAAAAAGATATATATATATTTTTACATCTGTTACTCGCTCCCACACACATAAATTAATGAAAATTTCAAGAAAGTAAATTTTGTAGCATCAATGTGTTTTATTAGATAAACACAGGATTCCTTGGGGTATGTAAGTCATCTATTTTTTGTCAAACATTTGACCTCTTTTATGAAAATCTGCTTTGAATAGTAAAATATAAAATGCAAGAAAACTACAACATTATTTCATTAGAAAAGCTTTTAATTGCTTTTATAAGTAATATATATTAAAAAAATGATAGACTGAAAAAAACATTTTCAAATAATAATGAAATTTTAAAAGAATTGTTTTAGTTTGTTTGACTATTATAATTTATAAAATTTCAAAAATATTTTAACAATTCTACAAAGCCTTGTGGCAGTTAGGTTATTAAGTTATCAAGTGAAGACTATATTTACTAATTGAAAATTGAAAATTTAATACAATTGTTGAGCCATCATATTTTAAAATAAGTCTTTTTTGTGTGTGCAATTGAGAGTTTTTTTAGTATAATAAAATTTTCTGTCTTACATTATAAAGTCATGTACTTCTTCCCCTTAAAGTAAAACACATTT
The DNA here is from genome assembly GCA_037127315.1 of Ascarosepion bandense. Taxonomy (NCBI): domain Eukaryota; kingdom Metazoa; phylum Mollusca; class Cephalopoda; order Sepiida; family Sepiidae; genus Ascarosepion; species Ascarosepion bandense. The sequence goes on along the minus strand of JBBBDQ010001586.1, from coordinate 465,888 downwards.
GGACAATTATGTTTATTCTGGACACCATTAACTTTTGTTTAGAAAAGTGTCAATTGTTCAAAAACTGACCAAAATTTTTTTTTTAAATCTCATACTTTTTTATTTCAATTAATATAATTTCTGTTTGAAATACACCAGAATATTTTGCTTACTGGAAATAGTAAACTTAGTTTTCAATTAAGGTAAAATTAAGGCATCAAGAAAATTTTTTATGTTTAAAAATTCAATTTAAACTTTAGGTATCAAAAACGAGTGGAGATACCTACTTTTAATGATAAGCAATGTATGACCTAGCATATAAAAAAGAAACCAGATATCTGCACACAAAAAATTGTTTTAATTACTTTAAAGTTTAATTATTCAGTGTGTCAAGATTTATATTAACCTTTTCAATTTTCGATTAATAAATATAGTCTTAACTTAATAATTTAATAACCTAAGAAAGACAATGATTAATAGAAATTTTAAAAGATTTTTGAAAATTTGTTAATTATTATAATGTAAAAATCTAAAGGAAAACAATTCTTATAAAAATTTTTTTATTCAATGAAAAAATATGCTTAATATATATTGCTTATAAAAGCAATTAAATAATTATCAAAATAAAAATTGGCATAGCATTATTGATTTTTTCAATATTCAGAAAGCTTTCTGAGAAATTAATTTTAAATAATATAAAAGTTTTTTCGAATAATTTAAAAATTTAATAACTGAAATTATAGAAATGAAATACCATGATAGAGATAATTCAATAATTTATTGAATAAATCCTATAAAATGGATTGACAAAACAAGGCTAACATAATCACAGTTTTTACACCAGCAGTTGTCCAAATAATTATGTCTGGTGGTCTGGTTAGTGATGTTAGTGAGTATTTTACACAGGCCTTCTGCATAGTTTGGATAAAAAAAATTGAGAGATCTTATAAGTTTTTTAGATTAAAAAAAAAAAGGAAATAAAGAATAAAAAAAGAATAAAAAAACTAAATTTTGATGGGAAGATTTGCAAAGCCAATTGAATGTTGAAACGTACAATCAAAACATGGAAGTAAATTGTAGATATTCTAAGCATGGTTTACATGTGGTATAAGGCCTAGTGTATGAGGCTCCCAGTGAAGATCGAATTGTTGTAACTGTTCTTGTGAGACAAGATTGCTAACCATTAAACCACAGCAAGGTGCCCATAAATGAGCATTTTCTAAGCATCACTGAGATGTGGCACAAGGCCAAATGTGTAGAGCACCTGAGGAGGATGAAACTCACTACTCAACCATAACTGATCTAACAATACAAGATGACTAAACATTATACCACGTCAAGGTGCCCATTAATGATTTTCTAAGTGTAGCTGAGATGTGGCACAAGGCCGAATGTGTAGAGCACCTGAGGAGGATGAAACTCACTACTCAACCATAACTGATCTAACAATACAAGATGACTAAACATTACACCACGTCAAGGTGCCCATTAATGATTTTCTAAGCGTAGCTGAGATGTGGCACAAGGCCGAATGTGTAGAGCACCTGAGGAGGATGAAACTCACTACTCAACCATAACTGATCTAACAATACAAGATGACTAAACATTACACCACGTCAAGGTGCCCATTAATGATTTTCTAAGCGTAGCTGAGATGTGGCACAAGGCCGAATGTGTAGAGCACCTGAGGAGGATGAAACTCACTACTCAACCATAACTGATCTAACAATACAAGATGACTAAACATTATACCACGTCAAGGTGCCCATTAATGATTTTCTAAGCGTAGCTGAGATGTGGCACAAGGCCGAATGTGTAGAGCACCTGATGAGGATGAAACTCACTACTCAACCATAACTGATCTAACAATACAAGATGACTAAACATTATACCACGTCAAGGTGCCCATTAATGATTTTCTAAGCGTAGCTGAGATGTGGCACAAGGCCGAATGTGTAGAGCACCTGAGGAGGATGAAACTCACTACTCAACCATAACTGATCTAACAATACAAGATGACTAAACATTATACCACGTCAAGGTGCCCATTAATGATTTTCTAAGCGTAGCTGAGATGTGGCACAAGGCCGAATGTGTAGAGCACCTGAGGAGGATGAAACTCACTACTCAACCATAACTGATCTAACAATACAAGATGACTAAACATTATACCACGTCAAGGTGCCCATTAATGATTTTCTAAGTGTAGCTGAGATGTGGCACAAGGCCGAATGTGTAGAGCACCTGATGAGGATGAAGCTCACTACTCAAATACAATTGATCTAGCAATACAAGCTTGCTAACCATTACACTACATCGAAGTGCCCTAACATGGAAGCGAAATGAAAGAATTCTACACTGCCAAAAAAGTTTATATAAGCGTTTTCTTTAACTTTAAAGGTAACAATCCTTGAAACAAGTGACCTTTTGATATGTCACATATGACCTACCATTAAAAACAAAAAACAGATATCTGCACACATACACATGCATAACAAAATGTTTTAATTGTTTAAAATATCTTGGAACATCAAGATTTGTATTAACCTTTTCAATTTTTGATTATATAATCTTCAAATTTAATAATAATAATCAAGGCAGTTATTATTGGAAGAAATTTAAAAAGATTTTTGAAAATTTATAGATTATTATAATAAAATTTATTAAAATTTAATAATGTTTTATTGTTACATATTGTTTTCCTTTATTAAATAAATAAATGAAAATGATATATAATTTATAAATTATTATAATCTAGGTATTTCCAATTTTCATGGTGACAAATTTGTTACCTGCTTAAAAATGTAGGTGGCACCCAAAAAATGGATGCTTTTTTTTTTCCCGAAATGAAAGCAAAAAAGAAAAAAGAAAATGTTAAACATATTTTTAAAAAAATTATCAAAACCAAATATTATTTGAACGCATACTTTCATTAATGAATTGTGTACACTTAATGAAAATTAAAGTAAAAAGTTTTATCGTCAAAATGTTAAGAAGAAAGATCAAAATTTCAAACTATTTTTATGTTTTAAACAATTTTTAAATACTTTGTCTTTGTATCACATTCGAAACTGAGTTAAAAATCTTTTTTTTTTCGTTTTTGTCAGCGAGTGACCAGATATTCGACATAGTAATAAGTTAAGTGGCTCATTTTTGCAACGTTAAGAGTTAATTTATTTATTTATTTATTTTTTTTTTGTCGTTGAAAAACTCATTAACTTGAAAATCCTTGTAAAAATCCGTTATGTGGGATTTTGCTGAAACTTTCAGGAATTATTCACAAATTACTAAAATTATTTTTGAAATCATTATTTTTATAAAATCTTTCAGATGTTACCCATCCATCCAATTAATTTTTTGACATTTCTATGAATTAACTATTCGTAAAATTTCCCATTAAATGCAGAACTCGTTGGAGAATGTAAAATCGCCTCTTTTTTTTTTCTTCTTTTTTTTTGGGGGGGGTGTGTATGTGTACAGACAGAGTTGCTACTCTTTGGAAAATTTGCCCTGAATATTTAAAAAAAAAAGTCAATAATACTCTATGTCATTTTTTTATTTAGACAAACATTTAATTGCTTTTATAAAAAATATTAAAACTATATCATAGCCTAAAGAGAAACTTTTTTCAGTGAATAATAATGAATTTTTACAAGAATTGATTTCATAAATCTTTTAAAAACCCCATTAACAAAAACAAATCTTTTTAACTTAGAGTTTTGGTTTGAAGCTAGGAAAATATTGTAATGTCCATCAATAATTTACAAAAGTCAGACAAAAGAAAGTCGTTGTGAAAAACATTTAACGAGCAAAAAGATTCTCTCTCTTTTTTTTTAAATAATTAAGGATTAATAAATAATTAGATTAAAATTAAGTTTTAAAAACAGACTTCATCTCTCTACCTGCTGATGATTTTTTACTTACTTTTTAAAGAAAGGATAAAATATTTTTGTATACAAAATAATTAGGTAAACATTAAACTTACTACTTTCTGTCCTTTTTCGTTTGATCTGTTTTTCTTGGGAGAAATTAGCATAGACAAGAGAAAAGCTATATACACTGTTTTCTTGTGAAGCTATATTTTAAACTTAGTCAACGGTCATTTGCAATAAATGTACCGAATATTTTGGGAAACGAAAATCAAGGGAGATAATTCAAATGTAATTTGAATTCATCAGGATATTTAAAAACAGGACGGTAACAATTTATTTTGTACTGGTTTGAATTCAAAGGGACATTTTTAATTGATCGATAATAATTTATTTATATCGTATCTGCGTTGTTCAATAAATGACATAAAAAGTCATAATTTATAAATGCAGAAGTGATTAAATTAATATTGTTGCCAGTAATTAAAAAAAGAAAGAAGTTCTAATCTAGAGGAGGTTAGTTTCCAAACATTTTTTTTTACTTTTAAGATTGCAGAATCACTTCTACATGCATGTACATACTTATACACTTATCACCATGTACGCATATATACACACATATACGCACATACTTATACATTAGTACCACACGTGAAACCTCTTTTTCCCGCGTTTCATTCAGAAATATATAAGCTGATGTTCACACGTGCTTAGACCAGTTGGAAACTGCTTTTCAGAGCTAACAGTCTGAATGCCATTAGTTCCTTTCCAACTCACATACTGCGCTAATTGCGTTTAGCAATTAGTTACATCAAAAATATTTCTCTCTCTCTTACAAACATACTTCACTACACATATTCAACTACTGATTAGTATGAACATCATATTTCCTTTTTTTAGGAACTCTTCCAGTATGAAAATTGATACATTTTCTTCAACATCCAAGAGAGAACTTTCTCTACTAAATCTTGCATGCACAAAATAATCAATCCTGTAACTATGCTTAATACATTGTTATTATTCTTGTTATATTGTTCTCTGAGTTATTTTTATTATAAATGTAGTGGATTGGACAACCAGTCTACTTTATAATGGTGACTCCACTTTCAAATTACTACCACATTGTCTGAACCACAATAAGATAAAAATCTATCTGGGCTTTGCTTGTAGTTGGAATAATTTACTGTTCGCCATCAACGCTTCTCATAATTTTCTGAGGTTTGTATCGATCTAGTGCATAAACTTTTTTGTAAATGCTCCTGGAAAAAACATGCATCTGTCTATATTCCAACCTGTGGATTATATCGTAAAACTTTGAATTCTTAGCTGTAGAGGGAGGAATGGTAAACCACTCCACAGATTTCACAAGAATGAATGGCAATTAATAGGATTATGATAACCTACATTCTGAAAGAACATGCCATTCTTTATAATGATTTCTTCCATCAGCAACAACCCTAGGATTACTGGCACTCCAGGAAAGCTGAACTTTGATGACATTACAAGTATAATTTCAAAAAAGTTTTCACAAAGACAAGAAATGAAATTACAGAATAACAAATTTATTATAATATACAACTTAATACAAGCTAAAGAAAATTTGGTCAGGAGATAGGTAGTAGTTAAAACATATTGAAATATACCCTTTCCTCTTTACTAATAGAGTGACAAAGAGAGTCTCTCTCTCTAACTTTTTTTCTCAACACATGCATCTTTTTTCTACATCTATTCTTTTATATTTCTGGTAATCTAGATTATAACTGGGACCTAGCTTATTTGGTCAACACATGTATTGCAAAAATGAACCAATGACTAAAACTCTCATCAAAATCAAATCAGAAATGTTAAGTAAATATAAAATGAACACATGCATGGCAGTTGGTCCACCATTCATCTACGCGCATGTGGTGTTCTTGTTAAACATCAGAGATTCAATCAACACATGAACCAGCCAAAAGAAGACTAATTTTGTACAAAACCATAGATGTGCTTAAATAATCTTCACAAAAAGAATACGCAGAAAACCAAGGAATGAATTCACAAGTACAATCCACACACTCAAATACCTGGAACATAATGTAATATAGCACAAACAGCAGCCAGATACTACATTCCACTGTACACACACTGGGAGGAACAAATATGCTATATTTACATGAATATACATATACACAGAAGAAAAACTTTATAACCTGAACACAGCTATGTAGGTATATATATATATATATATATATATATATATATATAATATTAACTATAGTAATAACAATACCAATAGTAACAGAACTAACTCTGCCAAAACTAGTATTAATTAAGCTATAATTTAAATCGTCTTGTACAACCCACCGAGAACAAACTCGGAGGGAAAAGAAGGGGAAGTAAAAAAAAGAAACAAAGTACATCAACAAAAAGTCAAGCACTCGTAAGAAAGAAAAAACCCCAAGATGAAAACCCTAACACAAACACTTTGTTTGCTCTACTTTCGTACTTTAGTGTTAGGGTTAAGAAAAAAAATCAAGACGAAAACCCTAACACTAAAGTGCTCAGTACGAAAGTAGAGCAAACAAAGTGTTTGTGTTAGGGTTTTCATCTTGGGGTTTTTCTTTCTTACGAGTGCTTGACTTTTTGTTCATGTACTTCGTTTGTTTCTTTTTTTACTTCCCCTTCTTTTCCCTCTGAGTTCGTTCTCGGTGGGTTTTATAAGACGATTTAAATTATAGCTTAATTGATACTAGTTTTGGCAGAGTTAGTTCTGTTACTATTGGTATTGTTATTACTATAGTTAACATTATTATTATTATTAGCTCTAGGTTTACTATAGAACACTTTTTAACCAGTTTAACATGGAGCAAGTTAATATAGGTTGCTCACTTAAAGATATATAATGGACAATGGACATTCACTTGAACACCGCAATTACTTATACAAAAAACACGTAAAAGACACAAAATACAAAAAGGACAGAAATGATAATCATTCACAAATAATAAAAATGTAATCTTATGGAGTCAACACAAAAATAAAAATGGTAGTATAGTTAATAAAACCTACCCTTTACGCATTTATTATCTCAACCTTGTCTACACCATAAAACAGTCATTATCTTATTTAAAATATTTTATCTTATCTTTAGATCTACAAATATTTTCATGGCACTTTCTACACCTATCTTCTTTACAATATCATTGTCTTATGACAAAATAGCTAAAGAATTTAATCTGGTTTGAGTTATGGATAACTGCAAGTATATCTTTATAATCTTCAGTTTTGGAAGTTCCGAAACACATCACATGAGGGTATAATGATGCCCCAAGCGACTGCCTAAGTTTCCATTACCTTAATCTGGTCTTATATTTAATATGAGGTTTGAAATGTTAACATATATGAATTAGATGATCTTTAACCATTGTGCTTTTTATGGTAGACTTGAGATATTTCCTAGTATTTTGTTGGTATTGAATGACACCTTTCTTAAGTATGCCCCTTGCATAGTAGTCCAACAGATTCAGGTCTGGAGAGCTAAGAGGCCATATATTTGGGAGGATGTTATCATGGAGGTTGTAACCCATCCATTTTTGGGTCATCTTTGCCTCATGAAACAGCACAGTCAGTAGGTGTTCAGTCTTCCTTTGACTTTGCTCTCTATCCAAGGCTCCACAATCCTTCCCAACAACTCCTTATTGTCATCAGCATTGACCCTTAAACCCTAGGAAAAGGAGGCATTATATCTCCCTTCTTGTTCACAAGTCCCAGAACCATCACAGTTGATAGTGTTGAGTTACAGAAAGCAATTATCTTCCTTTGGTGGTGATCATGGCCGTATCTGACTACCGGGCACACCGGGCACGAATCCGGGCCGATCTATGCAATCATAGTGAAAATCCGGGCAAGGAAAAATGTCTTCGTCAGAAATCAAACTAAACAATTCACAAAGAAAGAAAGAAAGAAAAATGAAGAAAACATCCGAATGAACGCAGTAAAAATCTGTTTATTTATTAATTTTGGGAGTAAAGACTGATTATACTCAGAAAGTCTGAACCCGATTTCCTGCTTTCGTTCATGTTCTGTGCCTAATTTCCATTGGAATAGCTGAAAAAATCTGCCAAAATCATAGTTTCTGGGAACGGATGACGTCATCATATTGACAACTAATAAATCCGGGCAATTTTCTCTGTGCCTGGTGTTTTTTTTAGCATCAGCTACGGACCTGGTGGTGATGAAATACATGACAGCAGCTTACTAACATCACTTCATTCAGTGATGAGAATAGCCAGTCATACAGTTTGTTTATGGTAGCCAAACCAGGTAGTTACTTTTTTTTACCTGAGGCTAAATCTGTCACCTTCAACAAATGCTATAATTTTCATGTCCATGGTGCTTTTTATCTATGAGAATATATCTTTCCTAGATATAGAAAAATATTCTGGCTCACAGTTCTCAATTTGGAGAAACACAGTCAGTCAATTAAGTGCCATATGGGATACACACTTGACTGTGCAGATTTTCCATCAGTAGGGTGCCATGTCATTCTGCAGTAGACTGGTTGCCAACCAAAGTTATAGTCCTTGTCTGCTCTGCCATTTAACCCATAGCTGGAGAAAGAATAGATTAATACCTTTCAAAAGGTATTTACACATAAGTGAATGCAATGAATACAACTGGAAACAATCTCATACTAGACAATTTTTCTTGCCAGAATCTATCTTAAATATTTATAAGTCTACAATTCTTCCTTGCTGTGAATATTGCTACCACATCTGGTCTTGTGCTCCTGCTATACATAGATTCTTGATAACATCCAAAAAAGAATCTGCAATGTCATTTTTCCTGACCTAGCTTCTTGTCTTCAGACTCATCCCATTGCTATAACATAGGTTCCTTGTGCAATTTCTATGAATACTTTCATGGTAATTATTCAAATGAACTTGCTTCTATGGGACTTTGATTTTTGTCTATGTGTCTGAGAAGTAGAATTTTAAGACAGCAATCACTAAACCTGAAGTAAAAATATCTCTATTGAGCCTGGCTTCTTTTTATAATTATTTTCTGCAACTTGATACTGGTTACTTATAAATTTTCTGTAATAACCTCACAGATTAAAAAAGGAATCCCTTTTGTCTAAAAATAGCATGAAATACAAAAAAGATTCTGCAACATTTTTGGCCCTGCCTTGACATCTCAGCTTCAAACATTTCTCCAATATGTAGATACCCTCTGCCTTTTCTATAAATATTTTTGTTGAAGTTGTTTTGTAATTATGATGTGAGTCAACAAGGACTTCATTTAGCAGTCTACACGGCAATGAGGCCATGCCATATTTAAACAATGTGAATCCTGCTTCGATTCGTACAGTTATTATAGAAAATACATACATAGCTAGTGTCAAATTGCAGAAAAAGTTTATAAAATGAAGCCAGATTCATGTATTTGCTTCCTGATACAAATATAATTTGTATCAGGAAACCACTGAAAAAACAACAATCTGGGCACTAAGCATCATCACAAATCAACAGTTTATATACAAACATATATGTATATAAATTCACACACACACACACACACACAAACACATATAAGAAAAATTAAGGCAGACACGTTATTTCATGGTAAATTGGAAGTGTAGGCCTATTTCAGGCAAACCATCATCAGCTTCCGTCTTTATTTTACAAAGGATTTTACACGTGCCTTAATTTTTCTTATATTTGCTCTATATGTATTTATATACATATATATTTAGAGCTCTCTTAGAGAGTTATCCTACCACTGTATGTACAAGATACTCCTTTGGATTCTTCTATATCCACACTGCATGCTGATATATATATATATTTTTATATATATATATATATGTGTGTGTGTGTGTGTGTGTGTGTGCTAAAATAAAGAAAAATGAATGAAAACAAACGCAATAAATTATAGTTCCTTTTTGTCAGATATTTTATTTAAAACATTTTGAGGCATAATGTGTACACTACACAAAAATATGGTTGTTGATGAACTTTTAAGTATAAACATTTTCAAAATATTACATTTAAACACAGTTTCTTTTTATGTATTTGTGTGTTCTTAATTTGAATCCAATAAAATCTAATTTACCATACTTAGTAAATTTTCTTTATCATGCATGTCAACAAGTACTTTTAAATTTGAACTCATGAAAAATGTTGAGTCATATATATAACAAGTGTAGGGATCACTTTAGCATGAGTTTATATATGTCATTTTTAAACTGGAATTATTCAGTGTGTACCTTCCCAAGAATTTAAAACTGTAACTCACCAAAAATGTCGATCTACACTTTTGACAACAAAATGATGTTTTACTTCTATGTATTTGCATATATCTTTTCAACTGACACATCTTTATAATTTGCTCGTAAGTGTAGTTGCATGTGTTTCTTGAAAGTAGACTTCTGTGAAAATGCAGATTTGCACAATTCACAAGCAAATGGTTTCTCTCCTGTATGTATACGCATATGTCTTTTTAAACTAGAATTCTCTGAAAATGCTAATCTACACACTTCACAAACAAATGGTTTCTCACCCGTATGTATTTGCATGTGCTTTTTAAATGAGAAGACTGAAAATGTTGATCCACATACTTGACAAGAGAATAGTTTCTCACCTATGTGCAGTGTCATGTGACTTTTTAAGGTGGCATTTGCTTTAAATGATGAGCCACACACTTTACAAGAAAATGGTTTTTTTGCCTGTGTGTATTCTTATATGCTTTTTTAAAGTGGAATCTTGTGAAAAGGATCTTCCACAGACTTGACAAGAAAATGGTTTCTCACCTGTGTGTACTCTCATGTGTTTTTTAAAAGTGACATTCTGTGTAAATGCTATTCCACACACTTGACAAGAGAATGTTTTTTCTCCGGTGTGTATCCTTTTGTGTTTTTCTAAACTGGAACTCTCTGAAAATACTGATCCACAAACATGACAAAAAAATGGCTTCTCACCTGTATGCCTTCGCATGTGCCTTTTTAAATGTGATTTTTGTGAAAATGCTGATCCACAAACTTGACAAGAAAATGGTTTCTCCCCTGTATGTATTCATATATGATCTTTTAAACTGGAACTTTGTGGAAAAGCTGATCCACATACTTGACAAGTAAATGGTTTTGCTCCTGTATGTATTCGCATATGGATTTTTAAATTATAACTCTGTGAAAATGCTGATCCACAAACTTGGCAAGCAAATGGTTTCTCTCCAGTATGTATTCGCATGCGGTTTTTTAAATGGGAATTCTCTGAAAATGATGTTTTACAAATCTGACAAGAAAATGGCTTTTCACCTGTATGTATTCGCACATGGCTTTTTAAATGAGATCTCATTGAAAATGCTGATCGACAAACCTCACAATGAAATTATTTTTTTGGGGTGTGTATTTCCATGAGGCTTTTTTCAAGTAGAAGTTACTGAAAATGATGATCCATACACATCAGTGTTTTTGTGCATTCTATACTAGTATAACTGTTCTCCATTGTGTACTTGCATGTATATTTAGAAATGTAAATTGAGCAAAAATACTGACATTTTGTGCATTTGTAATAACTTTTAATGTTAAACATTGTCAAAATAAAAATTCACACACGTTTTTCCTCCTTAGTATGAATTTCCATGTGCCCTCAAATTTGAAAATCGCTATTCATTATGACATTCTGAAAATGAAGGAGACACATCATGAAAAAAAAAAAACCCAGTAAACTTATACATTATTTGATATTTTATATAGTTATTTGATTTGCTCTTACAAACAAATATGCTCTTACAAATAAATAAACATTAAATAAGAGTAATAACTATTTGTTTTTCAAATCAAATAAATAAAATTTAATATTTGTTTATATAGTTATTGCTCTTAATGTTTATAATATCAATTAAAAGTTTATCTAAATAAAAAATGGCATAGTTTTATTGCATTTTTGTTTTCACTATTCAGAGCAGATTTACTGAAAAAGGGCTAATTTAAAAAAAAAAACAGTTGATTAGCATACCCCAATTTAATTAATATTAGGTGTATGGGCAAACTCTAGTGAATTTCTAAACATTTAAGAAAATTAATTGGTGGGGGTGGGTAACATGTAAAAAAAATATCTTTTTACCAAGATTTTCAAAAAGTAATTCTTTCAAAAATGACTTCAATTATTTATGAATAAATCCTGAAATTAGAGTGGGTACCTCCATCCATTTTCTATACCTAAATTTAAATTGACATTTTAAAAATAAATAAGTTATTTTCAAGCTTTAAAATGAGCTTTAATTGAAAGCCAAGAGATAAAATTTTAATTCCAGAAAAAATAATACACTGGTATATTTTAAATCAAAATTATATTGATTTTAATCTAATTTTTTTCTGATTTGGAAAAATGAAATTTAAATTTCCCAACATATTTTATTGATTAACATATTACGTAAACAGTATGTAAACAGTAGCCAAATTTGTGTTTTAAAAATCTTGCAAAAATAAAATATACCTAGCTGACAAGTCATTGAAGTCAATTTTTAAAATTCAAACTTACCTTTATTTGATTTTAATCAAGTAATAATTGCTTACTGTCATAAATTTACAAAAAAAAAAATTTTAACTCCAGTAGCCCTCTTTTATCTGCGTTATCGGGGTGACAAAAGATATGACAGCTGGAATTTGTCAAGAACGCTAAAAGGGTGGCGACAAAATGTGTCAAAATTTCAATTAGGTTAAAACATAAAATTTGCAAATTTTAATTTCTTTTTTTTTTGTTTTTAACTAAATAGTAAAATTAAAAATTTAACTTAATATTTTCAGCAATTATATAATATTTGATAGAATTTTAGTTTAGATTCATAGTCAGACATTTGAATATGCTTTCTGAATTAATAAAATCAAAAAATTTAAATTCCTTTTAAAATAATTTTAATAAAAAAAATGAAATTAAAATAACCAAACTACGTTATATTATGTTATTTATTAATAAGTTATCATTAACCTTAAGGCATGTTAAAAATATCTAATTTAATTTTTATGGAAACTTGTTATGACTCCTATGGAACATCGTACTTAATTAAATGGAACACTGTAATTAATCAAAATGAACATATTTACACACAAAAAGATTTTTTTTATTAATTTAAAATATTTCTGCAAAACGATTTTTATTAAACTTTTCAATTTTAGATAGGCAATATAATCATTAGTTCTTAACTAAAAAGTCTACTCGCAATCAATTCTTTGAAGATTTTTAAAATATTTTAAAAATTTTATATCTTATTAAATTATTTAATAATAATAAAAATAAAAAAATGAAAACAATTCTTTTAAAATTTTCTTATTAATTGAAAAAAAATTTTTTTTCAGATTATAATGTCATCAATAGTTATTGTTTATTCCAGCAATTCAAATCTTATCAAATTAAATTATATCAGAGTTTTATTGCATTTTTTATTTTACTCTTCAGAGAAGGTTTTTGGATAATGATTGCAAACTTAAAATAAAAAAATAGATGATTTCAATGAGTTCAGAGTTGAAATAATAAAACAAAATTTAGCCATCAATATGTAATATTTCATGGATTTACATGGAGGTGGGGTAACAGAGGTAAAAAAAAAATATATTTTTATCCAGATTTCAAAAAAATTAATAATTCCAAAAATAATTTCATTCATTTGTGAATGAATATTGAAAGTTTCTTTAAAATCCAACAATTATTTGATTTTTGCGAGAATTTCCAAATTAATGTGTTTGTCACCGAAAAAATGTGGGTAATGCAATCATTAGGTTCCCATTGTAAAACAGTCGTTCGTATCTTTTCTTAGTTGCTAACTCAAAAATCAAAACAAAACATTCTGACAAAATTTCAAAAATGTTAAAAGGAATTAAAAAAATCTAAAAAATAATTAAAAATTACTTTGATCTTTCCTCTTAATAATAATATAAACATTTTGAAGGAAAATGTTTGTTTTATCAAGTTTGGGACATTTTTTTTTTATTCATATGCTTTTTTGTTATTGATTATTTGACCGGAGCTAAGGAAACTTTTTTTCAAAACGAAATTTTATTTTTTCCGACTTTTGTAAATTATTGACTGATAATTAATAATTTTCTAGTTTCAAACCATTTTCTGTTTTTAAATCATACAGATTTTTTTTTACTTATATTCCCTGAAGATGCTAAGTCATTAAAAACAAAAATTGAGACGAATTTTCATTCTTGATATTGGAATAGGTATCTCCACTAATTCGCTAAAAAAAAAAAAAAAAAAAAAAAAAAAAACCCAGCATGAAGAAAAATGTATTTCCAGTTTTCATGATAAAAAATTTGATACCTGAGTAAGGTGCCACAGCCACACAGAATAATTGATGCTTTTTTTTCTGAAATGAAATAAAAAAAAAAACATTGTTTATAAAAATTTATCAAAAGCAAGAAATTATTTAAACGAAATTTTCAGTTCTTATTCATTAATGATTAATGAATTTTGTTTTATCAGAAAACTTTGTTGAAATGTTTTTGATGCCAGTTTCGTCTTCCTTTTTTCAATCATTTTTGTAATTTTCAATTTGGATTTGTTTTTTGTAGCTTACGAAATTTTCTTTGTAGAAAGAAAAATCACTGATGATGTTATTTTAGAAAAAAAAATCCAATTAAAAGAATTAAAAAAAAAAGATGTGAAAGTTTTTGAAACAGGATTCATCTACTGGCTGATAATTTTATTTATAAAATACAAGAAGAATAAAATATTTTTTAATCTAAAATAAATTTCATTATTGTTCGATGTAACAACAAAGTCTTTGTGCAAAAATACGTATGGTAATTTTAAACAAAGAAATTAGGCGAACATTAAACTTACTACTTTTTTTGTCTGATCTGTTTTTCTTGGGACAAATTAGCAGACACAGGAGAAAAGCTATACACTATTTTTTGATGAAATTATAAATTATATTTAAACTCAAGCGCCAGTTGCAATCAATATTTTTTTTTTTGTAAAACGAATATCAAGAGAGATAATTCAAATGTAATTTGAATTCAATGGGGACATTTAAAAACAGGACGGTAACAAATTTTTCTCTTGTTTGAATTCAAAGGGACATTTAAACTTGACCGGTAATAATTTACTTGTATCATATCTGTTTTGTTCAATAAATGACATAAAAAAGGTTATAATTTATAAATGCAAAAGGGATTAAATTAATATGGTGGCCTTAACAAATCGAAAAGAGAAAGTGAGTTTTCCACTCTTTTTTTGACTTTTAGTTTTAAGATACAAATCTAAGAGGGCTTTCTTTATAGTTGAAATAGTTTACTGTTCTTCACTAATGACTGCTATAATTTATATGCAAATGCCCCAGGGAAGGCATGCGTCTGTCTACATTACCACCTTTAGATTACATAAACTTTGACTGAATTATAAACTGTGTAGAAAAAAAGGAATATCATAAACCACTCCACAATTTTCACAAGAATGGATGGCAATTCATAGATATTAAAAGGAAATTCTCGGGAGAGTAATGATCACGTACATTCTGAAAGAACATCTTTTAATGATTTCTTCAACCAGAGACAATCATGTAGCGAAGTTCTTTGATAACTTCGATCAGGCTGGTCACCAATCATGTAGCTGGACAAATCCTGTCAGGCACAAGGAAAATTATTACCAGATTCTCGTTGATTGAGCCATAAGAATATCTCCAAAATCCACCACAAATATTTATATTTGAGATTTGACATGACTCAGATACAAGAAATAGGAATAGACAACAATAACGACAATATAACCAACAATTAAAACATGTATTAACAATATTGGTTGAAAAAGGCATGCAATACATTCAACAATAGATAAGTAGATAGGAGTTTCTTCCCATTGACCGAAGTCAAATGTTCTCAGAAAGAATGTCATTTGTTGAATGAAAGTTAATGTTGAAAGTCTGTTTGCATGAAAGGAATGAAATGAAATGTTCATTGGATTGGTCGTTAATGTTCTGAAAGTTTTTAAGTTCAAGATAGATCAACTTGGTAGAATACTGAGTGTTTAGCATAGTGAACAAACAGCGTAGGTATGTGTCCATGTGTGCGTTTCATAGTGTGAGTAAG
Source organism: Ascarosepion bandense (assembly GCA_037127315.1). NCBI lineage: Eukaryota > Metazoa > Mollusca > Cephalopoda > Sepiida > Sepiidae > Ascarosepion > Ascarosepion bandense. The sequence continues at coordinate 449,967 of JBBBDQ010001586.1, read as the reverse complement.
AGTTAAAAAACAACAACATGGTATCAAAGAAATTAAACTCTACTGAAATAGTAACAATTTGAGCTAGTTTTTATACAATTTTTGGAGGCTCCAGGAAGCTGGCAAAAAAAATTCAATTTACTTAACTTTGTACAAAAATTTCTGGTCATAAACTGACCAATCAGCTATTGTGTACTGAACCACTATGGAAAGATGTTCCAGAATATTTTCTACTATGATTTGAAAATTGTCTTATGATAAATCTACAGTGATTCTTTAGACAATCAGAATTATGAAAGTTGCAAAGTTTATGTGTGTGGGTGTTACACAGTGAATTATGTGTGCATGCGAAAATGAGTGTGTAGGCTCCACAACCCGAGGGTTGCTGGCACTTCAAACAAGCAGACCTTCAACGACCTTACAAGTATAATTTTTTAAAATTTTCACAAGACAAAAAACTGAAATTGCAGAATAACAAGTTTAAAATATACAACTCAATACAAGCTAAAAAACAATCATTGTGGCAGCCATCATGCAAATCTATGAAGAAAGAGAATAAGGGTTGCGTCATGTGTCGTCCGTTGAGGAGAGACCAGAGATTGAAACCAGAGCAGACTATTTGCAAGAGTGAATCATGTTTTTCTTCTTCTTTTATTTTATGTGCTGACTGATGATGAGAATTCACTTTTGCATATGATCACAATTTTGCATAAGCGAATTCTCAGTGTTCCAAAATGAGGAAGAATTTTCATCCCAGGAAGAGAAAAATTTGGACACAGTGACATTGGACCATTTGTGGATAGAGAGAGACGCCCTAGATGCAAAGAAAGAGAAATTCTTGCATTCATTATCCTGTGTAAAAACATGTTTTCTAAACTTTAGATCTGTAATTCTTTTCATGGCACTTTCTACAGCTATCTTCTTTACAATATCATTGTCTTATGACAAAATAGCCAAAGAATTTAATCTGGTTTGAGTTATGGATAATCAAATATGTTTCTATAAGCTTCAGTTTCAGAAGTTTCCAAACACATCACATGATGGTATGATGGTACTGCCTAAGTTCCCATACCTTGAACCAGTCCTGGATGAGGCCAGATGAGGCCAGAAATGTTGACATATCTGAATAAGATGATCTTTATCCGTTTTGTGCATTGTGCTTTTAGTGATAGATTTGAGAGATTTTCTAGTATTATGTTGGTATCAAATGACTTCTCTCTTAAAGATGCCCCCTGCTTAGTTGTCCAAGTTGTCTTAGAAGCCATATATTGGAGTGATGTTCTTATACAGATAGTAATCCATCTAATTTTGAGTTATCTTGGCCTCATGAAACAGTACAGTCAATGGGTGTTCAGTCTTCCTTTGATATTGCTCTTTATCTAAGGTTTCACAATTCTTCCCAACAACCCCTTATTGTCATCAACATTGACCCTTAAGTCCTAGGGAAAGAAAGGAGGAGGCATCATATCTCACTTGTTCACAACTCCCACAACCATCAAAGTTGCTGGTGTAGGGATACAGAAGGTGATTATCTCTCTTTGGTGGAGATGGGACACATGACAGACACTTAGTGAAGTCACTTCATATTGATTAGAGGGGCCAGTCATTCAGTTTGTTTACAGCAGCTAAACCAAACAGTTGCTAAATCTGCCACCTTCAACATATGCTACAGTTTTCATGTCCATAGTGCTGTTTCTCTTTAGAAATATCTTTCTTAGATATACAAAGAGACTGCAGCTTGCATTTCTTAGTTTGGAGAAACACAGGAAGTCAGTCAGTTAAGTTTTATACATCATACACTTATGGGCAATCATGTCTCGAAAGCAGAAATATATCATCCAATGAGCCTGTCTTCCTATTATAAATGTTTTTTCTGTAACTTGATACTGGTTACTCATGTATTTTCTATAATAAACTTACAAATCAAAAAAGGATTCCCTTTGTCTAAAAATGGTATAAAATACAAAGAATCTGCTATGTTATTGGCCATGCTTTGGCATCTCAGCTTCAATCACTTCTCTACTACAATAAGGTAGCTATGCTCCGCCTTTCTCTAAACATTTTCATGGCAATTGTTTTGTCCATGCCATTTTGTCAAAGTTCTAGCTCGTGTACACACAAGCAAAATGACTCCTGACGTTAACCAAAAAAAAAAAAAAATCCTATTAAATCATGTATTCAAACCCAGAAAATTCTAGGTACTAATTTCATTTATTGTAGTTAAATGCTTCTCATGTCTTAAAGCCCTTTCAAGTCATATATGTTTAAAGCCTTTTTTGAAAGAAGATATTGTTTAATTATCCAGAGTAGTATTTACTTTCTCAAGATTAAAGTAATCCTAGAGAACATCAACATCGATACACTACCATCTTAGAATCAACCTTAAAGCGCTCTTGTTACCTTTGTGTTGTCTAGCTTGACATTAGTGCAAATCCGTTTATATTTCGAAGATGCAGTAGTATTTACACTATTTACATTATTCAGACTATTGTCCTCATCTTCGTTGCCATTTGTATGGCATTTTGGCCATAGTATGCTTTGGCCTTCTTCAGGTGCTAGGAATTTAAAACTGAACCCTTTATTACAATCACTGGGGTATATCCTACTTATTCCAAATGATTACCAAAAGAAACTCTACACAAGGGATGAGAATGATAGACCTCAGTGATTGTAATAAAGGGTTCGGTTTGAAAGTCCTAGCACCTGAAGAAGGCCGAAACATACAATGTCCAAAAGATTGTACAAATGGCAACAAAGATAAGGACAATAGTCCAAATAATGTAAATAGTGTACAGTGAATTTGTTTACTTTCATTACCAAAGAAAAGTTTTCCTAATTTTCATCAGTCCAGACCAGTGTTTCCTAACCTTTTTTGGCCACGCCCCACCTAATCACCTCTAGAATCCTAATGTCCCCACTCCCATATGTTGATATATAATACTTATGTAAAAAGTGAACTCCATTTTAGGTGATGCTTAAAACACCAATACTTTGATTTAAGCTTTTATTTTAAACTTAAAATTTAAAGTTTGTTTAAGGCTCAAACTTCCTTAATGCCTTAAGGTGGCTTAAACAAATTTAAAAACAACATGTTATCCATGAAAAACAAAAAATAAATAAAAGACAATTAAAATTCTGAGCAAGAAATTACCAAAAAAATAAAATATTAGGGATTGCCTTATATTATTTCTATGTTTATATGAAACAATCAAATAAAGTTTCAAGGTATATAATAGAGAATTGAAATATTTAAATTTATAAACAAAAAATAATTTCAAAGGAAGCTTTTTTCTGTAATACTTTGATCAGTACTTTTAATCAAATTGTACATTGTACAGTAAAGATATCAAATGCAAAATATCATTCAGCTCATTTCAGATAAGTATAATAAAGTTAGTTAGTGAGACCCTTGTGCTTTGCTTCATGCCTGCTGCAAAGAGATTTTATATTAGGAACTAATTTAGTCAGCTTTAGTCCCAGATCTCCTCGTTTAGTAATATCCAGTTGATTTCTTTTCTTCAAAAGTAAATCAGTTACAACACTAAAGCCCCATTCAGCTAAATATGAAGATGGAAATGGTAACAAGTTTCTTTGCAACACTTGTTGAATTGGGGAATTTTGTTTGTGTCTCATCACAAAGCCATGCCATAACTCCTATGTTGAATAAAGTTTTAACTGACTCATCATTTTGTAGTTTGGAAAGTTCTTTTTGGTACTACATTGAAATATCAGATAAATCCACTAGCATTGGCTGCATTACCCATGTGGGAAAATCAATGTTTAAAATCAGCAAATCTATGTTTCAAACCGCAGGCCAGACTTTTCAGATGACCCACAATGACAAGTACAGCAGCATCAGTCATCTCACATTTCTTCATCCAATAAAACTGGTCAAAATTTTTCTCAGACATGTGTTTTTGGCATAATTCGATAAATGAAATAAAGCCAAATATCTTTGCCTTTGCATCAACAAGAGTTTTATTTGTTCCTTGAAGTTGTTTATTCAACACATTCAGTTTTTCAAAAATATCTGTTAAATAACTCAAAAATGCTTTTCCATCATTGGTTAGCAGGTGTTTCATTTCATGATTGCCACTTAAGAAGTCACTAAGCTCATCAGTTCCATGAATCTTTTCAAACAATTCCTCTTAGAAAGCCACTGTACCTCAGTGAGAAGTAAAAATCTCTCATGGTCTGCATTGTTATCTTCACAAAATTGTTTAAAAAGATGCTCCCAATTGGCATTAGCTTTGATAACATTGATACATTTTATCACTGATTTCAGTACCATATTAAGTTCAGGTGAAATATTTTTTACCACTAAGTTTTCTCTGTGAATAACACAGTGCACAAGAAGCATATCTGGATTCTCATCTTTCATCAATTTTAAGCACCCATTTTTCTTGCCCATCATAACAGGAGCACCATCAGCTGCACAAGATATTATGTCCTCCATTGGTATATTTTTGACATCTAAGTAGTGTTTTAGTTTATTATATATATATATATATATATATATATATATATATCAGTGGCAGTAGTTGTGGTCTCTAATGATTTGCAGAACAACATTTCTTCAGAAAATTCGCCTTTATCAATATATCTTACATAGGCTAACAATAAGGCCTCACTGTCTCTCACAGATGATTCATCCATTTGTATTAAGAATTTTCTTGATTTCAACTTTTCAACAAGTTGTATTTCAGTATCTTGACTCATTTCATCTATTCTTCTCCTAAGTGTTGTTACTGAGTGGCAAGGCTTTAACATTTTTGTCATCTTTCTCCAGAACTGTTATAACAAATGCTGATATTAATGGTTTAATTAAATCTTCCCCTATTTTTTCCTGATTTAGCAATGAGTAAAAATATTTCATAACTAGCCTCAAGAGTGCGACTGACAGTAGCAGTTTGTGTAGTGAACAGACTTTATTGTTGGCCTTTATTCAAACTTATCCTTTAAAGATTTGAAGTAATTCAAATCTGAATTTACATATGCATTATGTTTTGCCATCAAATGCACCTTAAGACGACCTCATTTCATTGATTTGTTGGTCAAGCATTGTTGATATAAGAGACAGAAAGGTAACCGTTCATCATGAAAAGCAGGTATGAAACCAAATTTTAGATATTCCTCCAAATACTGATGAACTTTCTTCTTGTAAGCACTACTCATTTTGTGCATAAGGATATTAACTGAAATAAATAAATGAGAAACCTTATACAGTAAATTGCAGTTTAAGAGTGTTTAATGTTAAGTTAACTGTTAACACAATAAAATTGGAAATAAACTTGACATATAAAGGGTGATAATGCAAGAATTATGGCAACTAAGAATATTATAAGTGAAAATCAAATAAAATATTATGATACAGTCATTTGGAAACCTAGAATATAGAAAAATACTTCTAATTAAAGTAATAATTGTACTTTTATTTCAGAAAAGTATTTTTTTAATGCCATGCACACAGAATATATGAAGAATTTGGAAACTTTGCAGAATGAAGTTCTAAAATTATTTTAAAATGGAAGTTATTCACCAGGTGGCAGTGCAATTGATGGTAATTTAAAAATCCAAGACAAATGATGAATGAAATATATGTAACACTGTTAAATTTTTATTTATTGGAATGTTAGGGCGAATAGATCACAAGAACAAAGACTTTTATTAACAAAACACCTAACAATCGAATTGCACCCCTAAAATATCAAATTGCCCACCTGTGGGGCATACGCCCCATGCTAGGAATCACCAGTCCAGACACAGTTGCAATGGTCAGTTAACATTTTTGCTTCTACTTATATGGCTTTTACACAGCAACCTCTAGGTCTGATGAAGAAATATCTTTTCCTATGCATTGCTCAAAGTGTTTTCGTGATTATGTTGAAATGGTAAGGTCAAGTGCTTGTTAAAAACGCTCCAGTGTAGGGTTGCGGTGAAGCATAAGTTTAAAAAATTCAAAGTAAGCATTGGTTTTTGTTGTATTTGTAAAATGAGATTGATGCTTGGTCAATTTTGCCAATAAATGGGAATGATGTATGTTCAACTGGAAGAAAGGTGGCGAGCATTATGGTAGCCTGTAATGTGATGTAATGACGTTGTGACACAAAAGAAGTGGATGCATTGTCTCTGCAACTCCGGAGTGGTTGGTACCTTGTAGAAAACATGAAATTGTTATGGTACATTATAAGGTATAACTTACTAAAAAAGACACGACTTTTGTTGGAATACAACGAAGGATTTTGGAGAAATAAACACTCACAAAAAGCAACATTTTCCATTAATTTTTGTCGTACTCTGAGTGTCAATTGAAATTTTTGTTTGCATATCAAGGCATCAGACCATGACCTACCAGTGAGCCAATTTTGGTTAAGTTTGAGTAAAGTGCCTTAGAGAACCTGTTTCGGTTCACACTCCACCCACGTCTATTGAACAGGTGAAGAGGCTCATCCCTTGTTCCCTGTTTAGGATGTGGTTTCTAGCTTTCTCTTTTCCAATCTTTTCACTTTCACGTAGCCCCCGCGCATCAGTGGTGTTACCGCCTTGCTCGGGGTGATATGCATAAGACGGCACAACAGCCCATTATGTTTGTTGTCGATTTTTGACAAACGCTGTACATTGATTTAAAAATTTTTGAGTACATCCAAGGTTTGGACCTTGATCAACAAGTTACCTGATTTTGGTTGAATTCACATAAAGTGTCTCAGAGGAGAAGAGTTTGTAAATTCAAAGCATTTTGGTGATTTCTGCCATACCTTTTACATCGATTCAAAAAACTTTTGCATATATCAAAAGTTCATGCCACGATAGACAAGTAACTCAATTTTGATTGAAATTGGACCAAGGGTTTCAGAGAGGGTCTATTAGAATAGAGACACACAAACATATCCAGTTTTATAACTATAGATGAGTCTGGCTTCTTTTCATAAACTTTTTCTGTAGTTTGTCACTAGCTATTCATGTAGTTTTATAATAACTTCACAAATTGAAATAGAATTCCCTTTGTCAAAACAACACAGCATGGCCTCCCTGCTGATGAATCTGCAAACCAAAGTTCACATTGACTCACCTCATATTTACAAAACAACTGTCAAGAAGATTTATAAAATATTGATAGCTGGAGAACATCCACGAAGGATTCACTTAACATGAATTAAGTGACATCATCTAATGAGACACTGTTCTATCCATAAATAAAAATTAATTATACTGGTTACAAATAATCATAACAATTATCATTAATATGATTCTCCCTTTCTAAACTAATGAGAACCAATCTCTTTTCTCCTACACACAACCATGTGACACCATCACATACAGTGACCATGAGGCTTGACAAAATCTTGGCTGTTTACTTTTTAAGCCACAATAATAATGTCTTTTAACACTCATAACCAAAACTCAATGTAGGAAAATTCCAGAAACTCCCTTTTATGTTCCAACTAAATTATCTGAACACTCACTACACAAATTATATAAAAAAAGTATACAAAAACTATACAATTACGTTGTAGTGAACAAAACAAGATCTAGATTTAAAACTCAAAGGCTAAGCACTGACTCATTGATTTTGTTAGAAATTAAAAAAAACTCAAATTTAGTACACACGCAAAAGCGAATCCAAAACAAATCTCGTTAAAATTTTATACCTTAATGCGAAATGTTCTACAATTCTCAGAAAAAGATTCTTTTATAGAAATTTTCATGAACCGAGGCAAACTTTGTGGTCCAATGGAAAAGCCAGAATCACATTCAAGAGTGAATTTCCAAATGACCTTTTTAAGCCCCACAAACAAAATAAAAGACAGGCAAGTTCATCTGTCACGAAAGAGAAGACGAGCATATTAATACATCTCTTGACAAATGTCAAGTGGTCGTTATTATCTCTATTCTTCACCCTCACTTCTTTCTTTTTCACTATTCATCCGTCTGCCTTTGCTTACACATAATAAACGAAACACTTTAAGACTGTGTGATAACTTCAAAGACATTCCTACCCAATGATAATGCTCATACATACATATACACAAGTTACTACTATGAACTATTGATACTCTTAACTGCTTTCTGCTGTTTCTCATTGAACATTTAACTCTATCAATTCATGTTATTCAGTTCTATTAATATATACCTATTTAAACATACAAAAGATATAATTTTATTCTTCCACAAATCCCCCTTCTGATAATTTTGATAAACCCTGAGTTGTAGGGAGTGTCATCTGCTTTTGAATTGGCCTTGTACCAGACATGACTGACCATCCCTACTGTTACAATCTTACCATTCTGTTAGATTTCAATTCATATTTGATCCCAAATCACAATTTACCTAGTATTTACCCAGTCTCTCATATTCCTTACACCATAAAAGAACCACTGTCAACCAGATAATAAGTAATACTCACTTTGTGGTTTACACTTTTGTGGTTTATGCTTTTTCTCATTTTGTACATATAAAGTACTTTTATACGTATAAATGTTAGGGGGTTTATTTACCTAGAGTTATAACACCCCTATAACACTTTCATGCTATATGATGCATAATATCTGTTGATATGTCAAAATGGTTTACTATATAGTTTTTGAATTCTGCCAAGTTGTTTCATGAGGTTGACTTAAAGTTCTAGGTGACTCAAAGGAGATGGTACCATTATTTAGAAATTTTACGAATTACATTTCATGATCTACTAACTTCTTTTGCAATAACAGAAAATATCTTTAATTTCTTTCTGACAACCTGACCCCTGACCACTTCATCTTTGCAATGTCTTTCAAATATCATATACTTGCTCATAAAGTTTGCTATATTTCATTCCTTTATTTTCAAAAGAAATCATCCTTAAATATAAATGACAATGTTCTTTAATTTTAGATGATACATGTTTTGTACGAATCAGATTTTACTATACACATTTGTCCTTTTTTGTTTATTTATCGATTATTATTGAGCCTTTAGCTATCAGTGAAGTTGTGAACAAATTTTCAGCGCTCTACGCCCTTATCAGGTTGTTCTGAAGTTCTCGAATGGTAGTTCACCCTTTTTGTAGATTAGCTACAATGCGTCTTATTCATTTCGCAGTGTGTCTTCTTCTGTTTTGTTTTTGTTTACATTGCCAGATCATAAACAAAAACAAAACAAAAGAATTTAGTTGTGCACATATATTTTGCTCTTGATTGGCTCTGAAGAGTACGGAATAACAACAGGTATGACCTATTTTATTTTATTGTAATTCTTGTGTTTTTTTAATCACCAACTTTTATGGTAAGTAATTTCTTGTTAGAATCACTCTTTTGCACTGCTGTTTTATATATCTTAGAAGTAGTATGAACTGATAGGTTAGCAGTCCACTGCTTGTAATAATTTACTTTCTTAAGAGTGCTTGATACTGAGAGTATTATGTATGGTAATAATTTCATTATAAGTTTATAATAAAAACAGTTTACTGCAACACAAGAGCTGTTATGTTTTGGTATTATTTTATTAGCACTTCATCATGTAGTGAAATATTTTTTCTGTTATGAATCATTATATATATATATAAACTTAAAATCAACAGAAATTTTACCATATCCAGACAATTAAGAGAGAAATCCTCCCAAAATTCACCCTATATATATATATATATATTACAATAAAAATCAACAAAAAATGAATGAATACAAAAGCAATAAATTATGGTTCCTTTTTGTCAGTTATTTTATTATAAATAACAAAATGCAAAGAACAATGTATACACTGCCCAAAAATATGGTTAAGTATAAACATTTTCAAAATATTACATTTTACTTAAACATGGTTTCTATAGGTGTGCTTCTGTGTTCTTAATTTGAATCCAATAAAAGTCTAATTTACCATACTGAGTAAATTTTCTTTATCATGCATGTCTACAAGTATTTTTAAAATTGCACTCATGAACAATGCTGAGTCATACATATAACAAGTAAAGGAATCATTCTACTGTGTGTTCATATATATCATTTTTAAACTTGAAATATCTAGTGTGTGCCTGCCCATGTATCTTTAAACTTCAATTCACAAAAAAACTTGCTGATCTACACTTTTGACAACAAAATGGTTTCTTACCTGAATGTAATATGCATACATCTTTTCAAATGAGATATCTTTACAAGAAAACTGTTCTGTTCATACGTGTAGCTGCATGTGTTTCTTTAATGTAGACTTCTCTGAAAATGCTGATTTGCACAATTCACAAGCAAATGGTTTCTCTCCTGTATGTATTCGCATGTGACTTTTTAAATGAGACTGCTGTGAAAATGCTGATTCACATACTTCACAAGAAAATGGTTTGTCGCCTGTATGCATTCGCATGTGTTTTTTTAAAGTAGAATTCTCTGAAAATGCTGATTTACACACTTCACAAACAAATGGTTTCTCACCTGTATGTATTCGCATATGGCTTTTTAAATGAGATGACTGTGAAAATGCTGATCCACATACTTGACAAGAAAATGGTTTCTCACCTGTATGCATTCGCATGTGTTTTTTTAAACTAGAACTCACAGGAAATGCTGCACCACAAATTTGACAAGTGAAATGTTTCTCCCCAGTGTGTATTCGCATGTGGCTTTTTAAGGTGGCATTTTCTTTAAATGATGATCCACACACTTGACAAGAAAATGGTTTTTCTCCTGTGTGTGTTCTTATATGCTTTTTTAAAGTGGAATTCTGTGAAAATGATCTTCCACAAACTTGACAAGAAAATGGTTTCTCACCTGTGTGTACTCTCATGTGTTTTTTAAAACTGACATTCTGTGAAAATGCTAATCCACACACTTGACAAGAGAATGGTTTCTCTCCCGTGTGCATCCTCTTGTGTTTTTGTAAACTGGAATTTTCTGAAAATATTGATCCACAAACTTGACAAGAAAATGGCTTCTCACCTGTATGTATTCGCATGTGGCTTTTTAAATGAGATCTCTGTGAAAATGCTGATCCACACACTTGACAAGAAAATGGTTTCTCTCCCGTATGTATTCGTATATGGTCTTTTAAACTGGAACTTTGTGAAAAAGAAGATCCGCATACTTGACAAGAAAATGGTTTTGCTCCCGTGTGTATTCGCATATGAATTTTTAAATTATAACTCTGTGAAAATGCCGATCCACAAACTTGGCAAGCAAATGGTTTCTCTCCAGTGTGTATTCGCATGTGGCTTTTTAAACGAGAATTCTCTGAAAATGCTGTTTTACAAATATGACAAGAAAATGGCTTTTCACCTGTATGTATTCGCAAATGGCTTTTTAAATGAGATCTCACTGAAAATGCTGATCCACAAACTTGACAAGGATATGGTTTTTCTTTTGTGTGTATTTCCATGAGCCTTTTTCAAATGGAACTTAACAGAAATGGTCCATGTACATCACAATAATTTTTGTGCATTTTAGACTAATATAACTGTTCTCCCCTGTGAGCTTGCATATATACTTAGAAATATAAACTGAGTAAAAATGCAGACATTTTGTGCATTTGTATATAACTATTTCATGTTAAACATTGTCGAAAATGCAACTTAACACACTTTTCTCCTGCTTGGTATGAATTTTCATGTTCTCTTAAATTTGAAAATTGCTATTCACCATGACATTCTGAAAAATGAAGAAGAGACATTGTGAAGGTAAACCAGCAAACTTATGCATTATTTGATATTTCAAAATTGGAAAAGCTTTTAAAAATCTACTTCAAAAATTTTGTTACAACAATAACATATGAAGCTGAATACATTTTTTTCTCAAAAATTATGTATATTTATGGCATGGGTGATATCAACCCTGAAATGATAATAATGTTAGAAATATAAATAAAGGTGGATATCCAATAAAACAGAAAACACTAAGTTAAAGAGAGACCTTTTTGAATAGCCAAGAGGTTGATAGGCCATAAAGACTTTGAAATATTAATAAAGTTATGGAAAGAGAAATTAGAACACAAGATACAATCTTTTTTAGTGTACAAAAGTGAGCAGAATAATAAATGTTAATTTTATTTATAAATAGAAAACACCAACTTTTGTGAAGTTGACAAACTGTGTCAGAACTGTTAATAGGAAAGATTCAAGAACAATGATATATGAAATCTAAGATGGCCGACGGATAAAGAGTAAAATGTCCTCTTTGAGATTTTTAATTTCAAATCAGGTTGGCAAAGATTTGTTTATAAACAATGCAAAGGGGGAGAGGGATTAATAATAAAAATGCCTGTCACGAGTTATGTGAGGGTCAGGAGGATGGGTCACAGCCAGGTCACATGTGATACCAGTTTTTTCTCAATAAAAAGCAGACCTCAAGTTGTTAGAAGGAGTTAGTAGTGGGCTGCCAAGAAGGCACTTGTGTTCGAGATTGAGTTGGTAGTGGTCTGCCAGAAGAAGTGTTGGGGTGTTGACTATCTTCCAATGCAGTTGAACTGAGTTCTGTGATGTCAGAGATTGAAAACATCTGCTGTGTATTGCTGATATGAAGACTGAAGAAGCAAATTACTTCCGCTAACATCTAAATATCACTATTGCTACCACTACCACTACTATTAATATCACTGAGAATGGGAACGTCAGTGGTAAGAGTAATTGTACTAAGAACCAAAAAGGGTTAAAAAAAAAAAGCCACATATTTTCTTTACAGAATTTATTTGAAATATTTTGTTTTGTTTGGTTATAGTTCATATACATGAGACATACAATATTTTTTTGTTAGTATTTATTTATTAAAACTTTAGTCTTCCAAAAATCAGATTGACTTGGTTTATATTTATTTTTCTGTTAAGCTGGTTTTTATCCAACAAATTTGCAGGTAGACCAACGGAGAGCTTCAGATTTCTAAGACCTGATAACTGATTCCCACTGTCAAAAATCATGTTGCATTGAATTGACATTAAGAACCAGACCAGACTAACAGCCACTTTGGTGGAGTGCATTGGTCCAGTAGGGTGAGGATACGGTGTTACATATTTTTTCTTAATAGAACCAGTGTCTTTGATATTTTTTTATTTTATCTTTTCTAACAAACAAAATGGAGAGGATTATTATTTTTCTCAGGTAGTGGAAGGTTGTATAATTTTTAAAATTTGACAGATTTTTATTTTATTTTATTTATGAAATACTGATATTCTTTGTTTTAAAATATTTCCAAAAATCTTTGCTGATCAAAATAAGCATTCATTCTTTCTTATTATACTAAAAACATTTTTCTCACTAAAAGCAGTGTCTCTGACATATCATTTGCTTCTACCTTCCTCCCAATCAAAACAGAATGATCCACTATTTATCTGAGGTAATAGCAAGGCATAACACATGTGCTAAATTACTAATAGAGAAACAAGCAGAACCAGAAATATGTTTTTTAAGTTTCTTAAAAGTCTTTTAATATATATATATATATATATATATATATATATATATATATATGTAATGTGATAACGTATTCCCAGAATGGCGCTGTGAAAGCAAAATTTGTTTACCTGGTCACTTTCATCTATTGACATATTGTTAAACTATGCAGTTTGTGAAACAATAGAGCTATTGTTAGAAGCATTCTCATTTCCAAGAATGCCTTTCACTAATGCAGTCATATGCTGCTGGATGTCAGAAATATCTGTGAATCTTTGTCCTTTCAGGGTGTTTTTCAATTATGAAAATAACCAAAAATCACTGGGACCTAAGAGCAAAGTTTAACAAATGTATCTAGAAAGAAAATTTTCTCTTGACACCATTATTATTGTATAAAAAAAATTTCTATATTATTAATAAAGAATTTTTTATTTACAACATTTTAAAAATATGTATACGAACTTCAATGCAATATACATTATTTACCATATTGTAAAAAAATAACTATGAAAATATAATTTTTTTATGAAATTATGAAAATATCTTAACTCTGGAAAATAATTAAAAAAAATAATTGTCCATTTCACAATAAATGTATAATAATAGCTACATAAATGTCCAATCTTTAGATAATAAAAAAAGTAATTAGAGGCATGAAATGATCTAATTTGAAAATGCATGTCTTGAGTTTGAGTTTGGTTTAATGGCATATCCACCTCTGGGTTATTTAATACCAAAAGGTGGGGTTTTAAGTTAATGTCCTGTCACAGTGAGAAAGTTGATTTAGTCAGATTTTGAGGAAAGAAATTTATTTTTTATTTTAGAAACTGAAGATGTCTTCTAGTTTTGTATTCAAAAATGTATTGCTAGTAATAAATAATAATTTTTTTCTACCAAGATTTTAATGATTTCAAAAATAATTTTAGTAATCTATCTTCTTAATGATAATAACATAAACATTTTGCAGATAAAACTTTGTTTTCATTTAGTTTGGGGCCTTTTCCCTTCATACTATGCTGTTTTTTCAGCAATTTTTTGAGGTACCTATAGCTTGGGTGATCATGACTGGGCAGAATATTATCCTGCATTAGGTTGCCATTGCTTTCTGCGATAGACTGGTTGCCAGTCAAGGCTATAGACCATAAATCTGTCCTGTTATTTAGCCCATAACTGGAGGGAGGAAATGGATTAATACCTTTCCAAAGGGTATTTGTGCGTAAGTGAATGCAAAGAATCCAACTGGAATTCGAAATCGGCTCCCCGATTTCTCATTCCGAGCCGATATCAACTGCATCACAACGCATGGGGAAAATCTGGTCACTTGCTGACAAAAACTAAAAAGAAAAATAGATTTTTAAATTAAGTTTTGACGGTAAATGTTCGTTTTAGGTGCCGACGGATTTTCCCCCTTCAAATTTATCCAAAATAGCATTATTTCTGTGCAAATATATATGCTTAACTCAAATCAACAATTAGTTATTGAAGAAATTTACCTTTTTTGCTTTGAAAGTCCATAAAAAAAACGAACTATATCTCGCATTTTTTTTCTCCCTTAACTCTCACGAAGTCATGTAATTAACTGCAGGATGACATTCTATGTAGGCAGAATTTTCTGTCGAATTTTGGTCGTTTTTCTTCCTTTACTGAAACTTCCGGCGATGTAATTCCTGTTCGAGAGTAACAAGCGTAGAAATACAATAGCGCATTACTTTAATTTCCGGAAGTACATCGCCGGAAGTTTCCGTAAATGAAGAAAAATCGACCAAAAAACTACCAAAATTCTTTCACGTCATTCTGCAGTTAATTACATGACTTCGTGAGAGTTACGGGAGAGAAAAAATGCAAGATATAGTTCGTTTTTTTTATGGACATTTAGATAAAAAAGGGTAAGTTTCTTCAATAACTAACAGTTGATTTGAGTTCAGCATATACATTTGCAGAGATAATGCTATTTTGGATGAATTTGAAGGGGAAAAGCATCGGGACTTACAACGAAAATTTACCGTTTCGAATGTGTTACAAACTATTAAAAAATTGATTAAAAATCTTTTAAAAATAGTTTGATGTTTTCCTCTTAAAAATAACATTTTTGACAATAAAACTTTTACTTAATTTTCATTTTGTTTAGTGTCATAGAACAATTCATTGAAAGTATAAGTACTGAAAATTGCGTTTAAATTGTTTTTTGATAATTTTTTAAAACACTGTAACCTTTTTTTTTTTTGCTTTCATTTCGGAAAAAATGCATCCATTCTGTATGTCAGCTACATAAGCAGGTAACAAATTTTTCATCATGAAAATACCTATTAAGAAAAAGAAATCTTTTAAAAAAAAAAACATAAAGAAACAGATAAGAAGTTTAATTTTATAGTCACTCCAAGTGTTTTGGTTTGAAAGAAGCTAGGAAAATAAAATATTATCGATCAATAATTTAAAAGTCAGAAAAAAAATTCGTTGTAAAAAAATTTCAGGAGCAAAAAGATTCTCTTTTTTTGCAATAATTAAGTATTATTAAACAATTTAATTAGATTAAAGTTTTCGAAACAATTCATCATCTCTACTTGCTGATAATGTTTTACTTAATTTTTAAAGAAAGGATAAAATATTTTTGTATACAAAATAATTAGAGGTAAACATTAAACTTACTACTTTCTGTCATTTTTCGTTTGATCTGTTTTTCTTGGGAGAAATTAGCATAGACAAGAGAAAAGCTATATACACTGTTTTCTAGTGTAGTAGTGAAGCTATATTTTAAACTTAGTCAACGGTCATTTGCAATAAATGTAACATGTTTTTTTTAGGAAACGAAAATCAAGGGAGATAATTCAAATGTAATTTGAATTCATCAGGATATTTAAAAAACAGGACGGTAACAATTTATTTTTTACTTGTTAGAATTCAAAGTGACATTTTAACTTGATCGTTTAAATAGTCAGAATTAAAAAGGAACCATCTACTGGTTTATTAAACAGAAACACATGAAATCGAAATAAAATCCACCTCTTCTATTTATTTATGTGGGTGTCCATATAACTAATTTTTTAATTCTTTTAAATAGTCAGACTTAAAAAGAAACCATCTGCTGGTCTATCAAACAGAAAAACTTGAAATTGAGATAAAATCCACCTCTTCTCTTTCTATGTGGATGCCCATAGTATCACATTATAACCATTTTTTAAAATTCTTTTAAATAGTCAGGCTTAAAAAGAAACCATCTGCTGGTCTATCAAACAGAAAAACTTGAAATTGAGATAAAATCCACCTCTTCTCTTTCTATGTGTATGACCATAGTATCACACTTTTAAAAATACTAATCCAAACTATCCACATATTTAATATTTAAAAAAATTCTCTGTATATACAAAAGAATGAGTTTCTTTCTGTGATTGTTTACAAGTTCTGTTTTAATTTATAATTTTGTAAAATTCTTCATAAAAGCATTTTATTCCCATATATCTGTGAACATGAAATTTTAAAAACAATTTCAATAAAATTCCTTTCCTACAAACTTTGCATGATTCTTTTCATAGGAATCTCATGAAAATGATGTACACAGTTGTGGTGATAGTAGTAAAAACCTATTGAAATATATCCTTTCCTCCTTATGAATAGAATGACAATGAAACTCTTTCTTTTTCTCTCTACAATATTTTCCTTCCTTTTTATAACCGGACATAGCTTACTTGGTCAACTGACATCATGTGAAAGCCAGTAAATCACTAATGTTCCCACCTATATCAAAGCAGAAATGCATAAGTGTTCAGAAAATATAAAAGAACAATGAGCACATGGATAGTTCTCTTCCTATTTGCCTTATTCATTCATTGTTTACAGCCTGTATACACATGTGTTTATGTGTGGAGCCTTGCGACTTTGCTGTCAGAGATTCATCCGATGCTAATCAGCCAAAGGAAAATGTGCTAAAATAATATTCTCACAAAAAAAAAAAATCTTATACAAAACATGAAGAAATAATTCAAGAGACAATCCATACTCACTCAAATACCAGAAAAAATTATAACATAACACATGCCAACAACAACTGTCTACTGTGTTAGACCAGACACACACATAAAACCAAATATGATACATTCATGTAAAACTCTTCTTAACTTTAACCCCAAAATACACATAAAATGATGAACATTCACATATATCAAAACTAGCAGTATAGCCCGGTGTTGCTCGGGTGTAATGAAAGCTTTAAAACTAATCCATGGTCCTGGAGCTCAGACTCAGCCTAAAGAATATTTGTGTGAAGTTTGGTGAGAATCGGATAAAAATTGTGGATTTGTATAAAGGACATACAGACAGATAAACAAACTGAAAGAAAAATGAATGGATGTAAGTCAAATTTTGATTTCCTGGTATCAATATCAAATAAGTTTTTTTCGTCATAAACTGAATTTTGAAGGCTAAATAAGTCCTCTGAGTAAATGGTATCATAGCTGAGGCTAAGAACTACAATTATACCTACTTAGAGCCAAACCCAAAGCAAAAACTAAAATAAAAGTGCTGAAAAAAACAGACATAGAGGCAGATAAACAGACACACACACACAAACATCTTGCCTTTTATATATATATATATATATATATATATATTATTGATTTTCTGCATTATTGTTAGAACTGTAACCTTGAAACTTCTGAATATCGTTGCTTATGTCTTTGTTTATGAGTGTATCAAATTTGATTAAAATCGAACCACTCCTTCTATAACCCGATTTTTTCGATTATCGATTTTCGATATTTATCGGGGGTACCTTGACACAAAACCTAGCTAAGAACACTCACAGATGCTTATAGTACAACTGTGTAAATTTTCAAGAAAATCGGTTCAGCCATTTGGAGTTTATAGGTAACGGATACATACACACACACACACACACACACATACACACACAGACAAAGTTCCATTTATAAATAAGTTTAGATTTAGATATGTAAACTAATGGAGTCAACTACAAAACATAAATGATGGTATAATTCATACAAACCTGGCCTTGATTTATTTCTTACCTCAACCACATCTAAACTATACTGGTCATGCCAACAATGTTCATCTATACCATACAGTTCTTTAAAAAAAAGACACACCTAGAGTGTGGCACATGAGTTTCCACTGAACTCACCAAAAATGCTGATCCACTTTTTACGTATCTGTATCTATCCAGTGTGTAATCATCTTTTATATAAAACAAAGGGAAAAATTAGATTAATAAGAGTGTCTGAAGTCATGTGAAAGGTTTTGTTTTATTTCCTTACAACCAGTAACTAGTACTGAAGTTCTTGCCAGTGTAAAATTATTCACCAATTATATTATTGACCTCTACATAATTTTCTCTGAACAATCTGAGAAAGCTAAATATTTCAAACTCTCTCTCTCTTCATCTACTTTTGAATGTATGCAAACAATATATTTCTTCAATGAGCAACAAATACTCTTAATTTGTTTTAAACATTTTTAATATTATTTTGTGTCAGATCATTTAATCTGTTGTATGAACATTTCCTCTTCAGGACAATTCGTTAAAATTATGGACTTTTAGAATTCTAATTTACTTTCCTAAAAAGAGCTACTGACACTACTTCAAGTGGGCAAATTTGTGAATAAATTCATCTTGTTTTGTCAAAATAACCTAAATGTTTCCTTGTCATTATTATCCTTCATTAATATTCTTGGTGTGGGTAAATCAGTCATTCATTTTAATCTCTAAGCCCAATGACAGTATAAGTTAGTTTTGTTAGCCCTTAGATATCACAGAGACAATAAAGCATATATCCAAGCAGGGTGCTTTTTTTTCTGTCATCCTAATCCACTGATTTTCAATACTTTAAATATTTTGTGTGCATGTTTTATAATGTTGATTATTCTCAGGAAATGTTTTGATCATTTTCAAAGTATCTGATAAAAAAATACTTTGCAAACTACTTTTGATAAGTTTGATAATGCACAGCACCATCCCCATAAACTAAATAAATCATTTTTTACTTCTACCTGTTCACAAACAAATACTTTAACATGTGAGGCAATTCTATCATAGTGAATCTGGTGACATAGTAAATGTGATTTCAGTACCTGGGCCAGACAGTGTATATTTGAACTTAGTGGAAACAGGTGGGCAATAATTGATCAGTCAGTCAGTTAATTGCCATATGTGATACACGCTTGGGTGATCATGTCTCGAAAGAGACATGACTGACTGGGCAGAAGATTATCCTGCAGTAGGTTGCCATTGCTTTCTGCGGTAGACTGGTTGCCAACCAAGGCTATAGAACCCAATCTGTCCTATTATTTAACCTATAACTGGAGGGAAGAGATGAAGAGCTGACATCCAATGCACCACAATGCACATCCTTTGAACAGTACTAAATGAAAATAAGAAGTTGATGAGATACCTCTAGACATGGGCAATGGAATGAGAACAATCTAGCCCTATAAATAAGGGTTTAGTCCAAAATTCCCAGTAGGTTACCCTGATCCATATACATAATGGAGGGCACAAAGGCCAAAACATTGGGATAAAAACAACAGAGATGAGAACAATAGTCTAAGTATAGGGTAAATAATAAATGTGCTACTAATGTGCTATTTTTTGAAAAATAACTTTTTTCTTTGCTTTCTTATACACATTTCTCTTTATCTTAATTTCATCTTTTTCTATCCTCCTTATCCTCATAACCTTCACGTCCTACAATCTCCTTTACATTCATATAACACACACACACACACACACCATTCAGTAACTTTTGATTCAACTCAGTTGGCAGCAATTAACAAGATTTTACATTATCCCTTATCTTCTTTCCTAGCTATTGTAGAGCATAACAATTCTATTCGATCGGCAATTCAGATCATGCTGTAGTATCTATTGACATTCTTTTTGAAACATCTATTAGAAAGAAACCTCTTATTCACAAGATTTCTTTCTTTTACATGTATACTGATTAGGATTCATTTTGTGTTTTTATTTGAAATGCCCTATTCCCGACAAGGAGATTCATGGTTTGAAAAGCTTCAGTGTCACCCTGAATTTGTAGCAGATTGTTTGAATTTAAAAGTCATTCAAGGCCTTTGAGAAATGTTATCGTAGTGGCCGCAGTGAAAAAACACTGAGTATATGAAACTTAATTTTCATCACCAGCCTGGCAGTATCAGAATTGCATCAGTCGTCATTTGTACCAGTGCCTTTGCAAGGCACCGTGGTCCCCACGTTTTATTTGAGAAGAATTGATTCTGTGAAAAGAGTCTGGAGAACATTTTTGAAAAGAGTTATATATCTTCTGAGACGATTTAACAAGTTAACCATACACACTCTCCCTCTGTCTAGACTCCAGACATTTTTACTTTCTGTAACCATTTTTCTATTCTTTTCTAGTATATAAAAGACATTAACAAGACAGCCATCGAACAATTGTTTGTTCGGCTTTCTATGAACACTAATTTTTTCCTTTCTATTTCTGTTTGCTGTATTCTAAATGTTTAACACCAGCTTCCCCAGCTGTGTCTACATCTTCAGTCAACCGTGAACAAACAACACTTCTGCTTTCTGGATTTAATAATCACAATGTGGGCAGAAAGCAGATTTAAACTAGTGAGCCAATTAACTGACCTATGGATGCTCAGGGACCTACGGCCAACCCCTTGAGTTCAGTTAAGACAGAATAGACATCGCAACCCAAAGAGGAAGACACTGGAGGTTGAGGTGCCAGGTTTGGAAGAGTTAGGTCTGGTGCATGTTGGTCAGAATAGGCGCGTGGAGTTGAAGTGCTATATATACGATCCCGTGACCAGGATAACCACCCTGGGGACAAAAAGTGGTTAAATATATGATGCTGTGACAACCAGGATTTGACCGTGGAACCAGAGTACTACAGAGGGGCCATTGGATTGTCTATTTTCTACTGGGAGTGTTGGGTTAGGAGAGGAGGAGGAATACTAAAAATGTTTTGAAATGATGCTGAACCAGTAACCATCATAGCAAACACCTCTCCTAATGACTCAATGTGCCATTAATCCTTCCATAACTCAACCTATCTCACTTAGTTCATCACTCCAGTGGAGCATAGGTCATTGACAAGCCCTCACCACTGCACTTTGTTGTGGGCTGATACATTGTCCTCTTTGTCTGTGCTTTTATAACTTGTCTCTTTTACAGGTAGGGATGTGAATCCTACATAAACACCTTTATTCTCTTGATAACACAGTGAAATTGTAAAAAAGGTTGTGACACTGGCGAAATATTAGAACAGTTTTCTGTCAATTCTGTTGTGAAGCAAAGAGTGATCATGTAGCTCATACTCTATTTGTGATCTCCTTTACCATTGTAATCTTGTATTTGCTCATTGCAA
This sequence comes from Ascarosepion bandense, assembly GCA_037127315.1. Classification (NCBI taxonomy): domain Eukaryota; kingdom Metazoa; phylum Mollusca; class Cephalopoda; order Sepiida; family Sepiidae; genus Ascarosepion; species Ascarosepion bandense. The sequence continues at coordinate 428,295 of JBBBDQ010001586.1, read as the reverse complement.
TGCTAGTACCCCTGTAGCTGTTACTGTGCAAGAAGAATATTGTTGAACATCTGTTGTTTTACTGCAATAATGAAAAGCTTTGACTTATTTGTAATCTCTATTGTACTGATGATAGTGATTTTGAAACACACAGAGCTGGTACCGTGGCTTATATTGAACGGCTTCGCTGGTGTGGGTGATGAGTTCAGATAAACAATCAGTCTTAAAAGAAACTATTATCTAAATCTAAATCTAATCTAAACTTATTTATAAATGGAACTTTGTCTGTGTGTGCGTGTGTGTATGTGTGTGTGTGTATGTCCGTTACCTACAGACTCCGAAATGGCTGAACTGATTTTCTTGAAAATTTACACAGTTGTACTATAAGCGTCTGCGAGTGTTCTTCTTTTGTGTCAAGGTACCCCTGATAAATATCGAAAATCGATAATCGAAAAAATCGGGTTATAGAAGAAGTGGTCTGATTTTAATCAAATGTTCAGAAGTTTCAAGGTTGCAGTTCTTAAAACAGTGCAGAAAATCAATAACACACACATATATATATATAAAAGGCAAGATGTTTGTGTGTGTGTGTCTGTTTATCTGCCTGTATGTCTGTATTTTTTTGAGCCCTTTTATTTTAGTTTTTGCTTTGGGTTTGGCTCTAAGTAGGTATAGTTGTAGTTCTTAGTCTCAGCCATGCTACCATTTACTCAGAGGACTTACTTAGCCTTCAAAATTCAGTTTACAATGAAAAAACTTTGATATTGATACCAGGAAATCAAAATTTGACTTAAATCCATTCATTTTTCTTTCAGTCTACGGTTTCACTTTAAGTAGAAACAACTATTGCTTTTTAGTCTTTCGTGCCAACGTCCAGAGTCTGAGCTCCAGGACCATGGATTAGTTTTAAAGCTTTCATTACACCCGAGCAACGCCAGGTTATACTGCTAGTATATATATATATATATATATATATATATATATATATATAAGGTGCGATTGGTAAATTGTCGCATTTATTTTATTATTTAAAATATTCTTTAGGCTGAGTCTGAGCTCCAGAACCATGGATTAGTTTTAAAGCTTTCATTACACCCAAGCAATGCCGGGCTATACTGCTAGTTATACCATATTCAGCACCAGGTAGATCATACATTCTATCAATCTCAGTCAGTCAGTTAAGTGTCATACGTGATACATGCTTGGGCAATCATGTCTTGAAAGAGTCATGAGTGACTGGGCAGAAGGTTATCCCGCAGTAGGTTGCCATTGCTTTCTGTGGTAGACTGGTTGCCGACCAAGGCTATAGAACCCAATCTGTCCTATTATTTAACTCATAACTGGAGGGAAGGGACGGATTAATACCTTTCCCAAGGGTATTTATGTGTAAGTGAATGCAAGGAATACGACTGCGTTTCGAACTCGGCTTCCTGATTTCTCATTCCAAGTCAATATCCACTGCACCATGACACACATCCTCTATCAATCTACATCGAGTAAAAATTTTGTCAACTCTGGTAGCGTACTATCTTGACATAAGGCACTTGACAAAGTCAGTTTTTAGACTTTCTAAGGACAGTGATATACGTTGTGGTCCAGTGGATATCGACTCGGAATGAGAAATCGGAGAGCCGATTTCGAATTCCAGTTGAATTCGTTGCAATCATATATGCACAAACACCCTTGGGAAAGGTATTAATCTGTCTCTTCCCTACAGCTATGGGTCAAATAACAGGACGGATTGGGTTCTATAGCCTTGGTTGACAACCAGTCTACCACAGAAAGCAATGGCAACCTACTGCAGGATAATCTTCTGCCCAGTCAGTCATGTCTCGAAAGAGACTGATCGCCCAAGCGTGTATCACGTATGGCACTTAACTGACTGAAGGACAGTGATGCATTTCCTAAGCTCATATCAAGACTGGTTTTTTTAATTTGTTTTTTAAGACTTAATAACCCTTAACAACTTATTTAAAGCCAGAATATACTTTTATAGATAGTAATTTTTTTTATCAACATGTGCCAGACACAAGAGTGTTGCAGCTGACTAAACTGACAAGCATTGAGTTCCTGATCCCATGGCATGAACTTTGATTGCCTTGTGAGCTTAGAAGAAATGTGAAAAGAGCTACTGTATGGTACATTTGTGCAAGGCGTGCATCCTCTATGCTAATTGCACAAACTCTCCAAGGACAACCTATAAATACAAGAGTAGCCTTTCTAAGTTTGTCTTTAACACCTGAGAACATTTTGCCTCATATAGGGAAATGTAGAGAAATGAGATTGCTGTAGGTGTTGAAGAATTCAGGAGTTGCTTATGTTTCATGTATGCAAGTTAAATGTATCCATCAGTAACACACTCAGTCAATTAAGTGCCATATGTGATACATATTTGGGCAGTCATGTCTCTTTTGATCCATGACTGACTAAGCAGAAAATTTTCCCTGAGTAGGTTACCATTTCTTCCTATGGTAGAACCCAATCTGCCCTGCTATTCCATCCATAGCTGAAGGGAGAAAAGATGGATTAGTACCATTCCCAATGATATTTGCACACTATCTACAAATAATATATTCCAAAAGGAATGCAGTTATCATGATGTGTTTGGTAGGCTCATGTAGAAACTTTGTTTGAAAATTAATGATTGATTTTGTTCAGCAGCATATCAAGCTCTAAATATTTTGTAATTATATACTTTCAGGGAAAATGTACGTTTTTTTTAGAGATATTGTTTGTAGATGACAAAATGTATTGTTGGTAATTTTAAAAATGTATTCACTACAAAAATGTACAGTTGACAATTTTTTATAAAATGTATTTTTTTTATTAGTGTTACCTTGAAAATTTATTGTGGTTAAGTTTATTATAAAAATGTTCTGTTGATATTTGTTTTTAGGTTCACTATTTGGATGTGCTTTGTGGTGCAGTGGATATCGGCTTGGAACGAGAAATCGGGGTGCCAAGTTCAAATTCCAGTTGAATTCATTGCATTCACTTACGCGCAAATACCCTTGGGAAAGGTATTAATCCGTCTCTTCCCTCCAGTTATAGGTTAAATAACAGGACGGATTGGGTTCTATAGCCTTGTCTGGCAACCAATCTACTGCAAAAAGCAATGGCAACCTACTGCGGGATAATCTTCTGCCTAGTCAGTCATGTCTCTTTTGAGACATGATCACCCAAGCGTGTTTCACGTATGGCACTTAACTGACTTAACTGACTGATTTGCTATTGCTCTGGGTCAGGGTGGACTTAAGAACAACAGCATTTAAGAGGTGGTTCAACACTCCTCAAAACTTCCAATCTTCCAATCAAAGGCCTTACTGCTACTGCCGGATGTAGTTTATAACCATTCTCAAGTTTTCAATCAAACATTAAAATATCAACTAAAGTCAAGATCTATTAGGCATGTGTACTGTTATGAGGATGCATTTATATAAAAAAATAATATTAATAATGTCTAAAAAGTTATAATAAGGGATTCTGTTGCGTCCTACTTGCTATTACAAAAAAGTTTAATTTATGAAGTAGTCATGAAAATAGAGAAATTGTTTCCGACGAAAGTTAACTTTCAAATATATGAAAATATAGAATTTTTTTAAGAAAGTTAACTTTAAAATGTATGAAAATAAGTGATAAGTGTAGTTTTTTAACCTTCAAATATATTGTGTATTTGCATGCTTTTTCCCTTTTTTTTTAATTTCAGAAGAAAGTTAACTTTCAAATATGTGAAAATAAGTGATAAGTGTAGTTTAATTTTTAAAATATATTGTGTGTATTTTTCCTTTTTTTTTGTACTTAATTTCAGAAGAAAGTTAACTTTCAAATATATGAAAATAAGTGATAAGTGTAGTTTTACTTAACATTCAAGAAAATATATTTGCATGTTTTTTTTTCCTTTTTTTTGTTGTTGGTTTTTTGAAAGTTAACTTTCTTCTGAAATTAAGTACCAAAAAAAAAAAAAAACAAGAAAAAAATACGCAATGTATTTGAAGGTTAAGTAAACTACACTTATCACTTATTTTCATACATTTGAAAGTTAACTTTGTTCTGAAATTAAGTACATGCAACTTTCTTCTGATATAAATACCAAAAAAAAAAAGAAAAAAAAAGCGTAATAATTTACAGAAAGGAAGTAAAAAAGCCGAAATTAGCTTCCTACGCCGAAAGTGATTCTGCAGCGAATGTCTTCTGATGGAGATGGTTGTGGGTGACAAAAAGAGCGAGAAGATGTTTGATTTTTTTTGTCGTTAACATAAAAAAGGTAGGTTTCTAAAATATCTAATTGTTGATTGAAGTTCAGTATATACATTTGCAAGGAAATAAGGATATTTTGGAAAAATTTGATGGGATTGGGACCTAAAACCAAAATTTACCTTTGTTTCTAAAAATATTTTTATTTTATTTTTTCAACAAATCAATTTAAAAAAATTCGATATTAAAACTTTAGCAAACCGAAACGCTTTTGAGTTTTGAAACACAACAAAAAAATTAAGTATTTTTTTTAATTTATCACTCTGGAATATTTCACTTGATTTCGTTTTCTAGTCTCATAAATTTACATTTTTTTTAATATTATTACAAATCTTGGCTTCAAGTGTACACAGAAAATGTACCGTTTTTTTTTTATTTTAATTATTAATTGAAGCATTTAATTTTTCTTTTATGCTCATAATTTTTTTAGTTTTTTTAGCAAAATTTTTGTTCTCATTCAAGATATCCAGTGTTTAAAATAATAGTGTAAACACAAAAAATTAAAACAAAATGACGATTGCTTAGAAAAGTGGGTTTCTATTTATAGAGAGGTTATTTTTATTTGTTTATTTATTGAGAAAAAAAAAACTGATGATAAATTTATCGTTGAAACGTCCCACTCAGTATAAAACATTCTTTTGCATCTTGCCGTATATGAATGATCTCCCTTGAATGTTTGATTTTTCAGAAATGATTTTGTATGGATTGCCTAGAACCGTTGTTGTTTTTAATGAAATTTAACGAAAGAAACAGTCTATCTATTCAAAATAGAAATCTTTCGCTTATTTCTAATATTCGTTTGTTCGAAGAAAACCAAATCAGGTGAAAAGAAAAAACAGAAAGAAGTAAGTTTCAGGTTCTTCTATTTTCTTCTTTGTTTAGAAATTCAATCAATATTTTTTTTTTAATTTTAAAAGTACCTTTTGCTGCTTTGCAGATATTTTTCCACTCGAAATCAAACTTGTTTTCGGGTGGAAATGAACTCAGGTGACGTTATGCAGTCTCGTCTGGAGAAAAGTAGACAAAAAACAAAAAAAAACAAAAAAAAAACAAACTAAAAAACAATCGGATCCCACGTTTTTAATTAATTTTTATTAATATCTGTGAATTTAATTTAATTTTTTTATAACGAACAATTTTTTTTTAATTTTCTTTCTATCCATTTCGTTTTTTTTTATTAATCAAATTCAAATGTAGACTTGAAAATCTCAAATGACGAGATAATTTTCGATTGTCATAGGTTCATTTCGTTTTTTCTTTTTTTTTCTTTTTTAACGTTTCACATGACTCAACGCTCGTAAAATTTAATCAATTTTCACGGATAGTGTCGAAGCAAAAAAAAAAAAATGGCTACATTTTTTGTTGATATTCATAAATTCCACATAAAAATATCGAGTTGTGAATAGATATTAAGTATAAAAATTAAAAAAGTATACTTGATCATTTATTTTTTCAACAAAAATAATTTAGTTACCCCACTTCATTTTCGATATCTAACTTTTAAACTGAATTTTTAAAAATGGAACATTTTTCTTTATTAAACGTTAACTTTTTTAGTTTTAATTGAAAGCTAAATGATTTACACTATTTCCAGTGAACAAAATACTCTAGTCTCTGGTTTATTTCAAACGGAAATTATAATGAATTGATTGGAATAGAAAAGTTTGCGATTTTTTTTATTATAATTTTTTAATTTTGCCGCCATTTTTGAGTGATCGACACATTTGTAAACAACCTAATTCTAGGTTTTAAAAAATAAAATATACATCTGTGACACATTATTTTTAGAAAATTAGCAAATTTTATGTTAAATTATTCTGATTTTCGCAAGTATTAGTTATTTATAGCGTGAAATTTACAATAAAAAATATTTCTTAATAGCTTTTTGACATGTCTGCGTCGTAAATCAATAATTTGTTGACAGGTTATTAATCAGAGATAAAAAAATGTTTGGTGTTTATAAGTGACAAAATTGTCCCAATTTTCTTTTGGGTAAGGGAGGAATCTCTGACCGTTTCATTTTGCACATAGAAATTCAGTCAGTTAAGTGCCATACTTGATACACGCTTTGGAAGATCATGTCTCGAAAGAGATATGACTGACTGGGCAGAAGATTATTCCGCAGTAGGTTACCATTACTTTCTGCGGTAGACTGGTTGCCATCCAAGGCTATAGAACCCAATCTGTGCCATTATTTAACCCATAACTGGAGGGAAGAATACCTTTCTCAAGGGTATCTGTGGGTAAGTGAATGCTAGGGTGGAAAAATTAGATCTGGTGCAGGTTGACTGGAATAGGCCTGTGGAGTGGAAGTGCTAGATATACCGTCCTGAGACCAGGATAACCACCTGAGGATGGAAAGGGTTAAATATATGGAGCTATGATAACTATATTCAACCCGAGGAGCCAGAGTGTTAAATTTCTGACAAAATTTCAAAAATGTTAGAAGGAATTAAAAACTTGTAAAAAAAAAAAAAATTAAAAATTACTTTGATCTTTCATCTTAATAATAATATAAACATTTCTATGAAAAAGTTTGTTTTTATTAAGTTTGGAACCTTTTTTTATTCATACTATATACTCAAACTTTGTTTATTTTAAATATCAAACATATTATTTTGAATTAAAAGATGTAATCTCAGTATTATATATAACTACACCAACATTGCGATAACCAGAAATTTAAATTAAGCAATGGTCAATTTATATTCAGCATTGTGCATGAAACTTTTCCTTGTGTACATTCAGCACTGTTTTATTAACACCAGTACTACACACACACACACACACATATTACAGAAGGTTCTGAAGATTAAGAAAATGGATTAGCCCCCTACATATTTAATTTATTTGCTTGGACATTATATATAATTGTATTTGAGTAGATATTCTATTTTTAATTATGCAATATATATATATAAAGGAAAACTCAACACGTCATATTATAAAATTTCTGGCAGAAATTTTATGCCAGATGGAGGAAATATTGTAAACGGGTCTGATGAGATGAGCTGTTTAAGCTCATTGAAATGAACTATAGTTTATAACTAATATGACATGTTGAGTTTTCCTTTATAAACTTCATATTGCACTGGTTAATTCCCATTGAGCTCTCTATATGGATTTACCTATTAATAATTTATATTAAGGAAATCTTGTTGGATTATCCTCACTGTTTACGGACTGACAACTATATATATATATATATATATATATATATATAACTCTACTGGCCTCTATACTTTTGAGAAATTTTGTTAGGGAAATGTGTCATTTCAGAGCAGAGATTTGTATTTATGAGAACTCAAAAATTTATATATATAAGGTTTGATTCAGCTTCATTTAAACTGTGAAATCATTTGGGGTGAGCATTCAAAGATGCATCAGATAAATTGATGGCTTCCCTTATGTTGTTAGAGGTTGCAGGTTCAAATCCTCCCAAATGGCGCACATTTTCCTAACAAAATTTCTCAAAAATACTCAGGCCAGTAAGTTATATATCTAAATCTACTATTTAATTTATAAACAGAATATCTACTCAAATCTGAGTATTTATTAAAAATAATATCCAAACAAATAAAATATATACGCATGTGTGACTATAAGTTAAAAATCTAAGAGTGAAATCAAATTCTTTTAGGGTGTTTTTCATTTTCATATTTTTTCTCTTCAGATGGAATTCTTAATGGTTATTTATTGTGACATATTTTTTCATGAGAGCCACTCAACTCGTGTTACTAATTAATAAGCATTTGCTTATGCCACAAATGTTGCAGACTGTGCATCAACATGAGAAATTTATTCTCTTGTTAATTTTATGAGCCTATACTTCCATGCTGGCTCAATCCATCTTGAAAGGGCGTGTTCATAAGATTTTCCTGAAGTAGACTGTCATTTCTTTCTGAGGTAGACTGGTTGCCAACCAAGGCTGTTGATCCCAATCTGTTCTGCTATTCAAACCATAGCTAGAGGTAGAAGAGATGGATTCATTGTTTTCCCAAAAGCGTTTGCACTTGAGTGAATGCAATGAATTTAACTAATAACCTTCAAACTCAGCACTCTCATTTCTCATCTTAAGCCAATATCCATTGCACCACAAAACATATCCAAATTATATAATATGAAATGATTATTTTCACCAAATAGAAACAATAAAACTTGTTTTTTTTATTAAATATAATTATTATCATATTGTTTATTAAGAAGAAAAATATGCAAATACACATCTTGGATTTTAAGAAATCAAAACTTTATTATATTAGTTAATAGTTGAAGAATTATTATATAAATAGTTTTACATATTTTCCAGGATAATTATTGGCAAATAATGAATTCTATTAGAGAAGATATTTTTTGTGGAAAAGGCCATTTCACCACCAGGAAGGCAATAAAGCCACTAAGACACAAGCTGTTACAAGGTGTGAAAGAATATGAGACAATGAAAACATTTTTAAGGAGAGATAACAATAAAAGATCAGGAATTAAATAGGCAGGAGCTAACAATTGCCATGGCATTTAAATTTTAAAACTCAATGTTGACTGGAAAACAAGAAACCAAAACAGAGTTCCACCAGCAAAGAGAAAAAACTGTTAGCATAGAATTTATAGTTACATCTTGCTGTTTCAACTGTAAAAGGATAAGAACTTGCCACCAATCTAATGCACTTTAAGTTTGCATAATGTAGAAGAAAGTTCATTGGTACAATTACCATGAAAGTATTTATAGAAAAAGCACAAGAAAGTTTTGCTATGGTAGTAGGAAATGGTTTAAAGCTGAGATGCCAGGTCAGGACCAATAAAATTTCAGATTTATTTTTCATCAAGAATAACTAAATAAATAGCATTTCCATTAGAGTAACTCATTACATTTCAGTGTAACATATTCTGCTTATTTGAATTGACATGATTATATTGAGCAAATTATTAAGTCTTCTCCAAAGAATGTTGGTACTCAGTGTCATGCTTGACAGTTTTTCTCACCAAAATCTTTTTTTCCACATTTATAAATTTTCTATTCATCTGTGCGATGAATATTGCTGCTACATTTGGTCAGGTCTTTTTGATGTTTCTTGGTCTTCTAGACAAAATCCAAAGAAGAATCTGTAATATTATTGGCTATGACCTGGCAGCTATACTTCAATCACTTTCTCACCTACATAACATTGCTTTGCTATGGTTTTTCTATAAATACTTTCAAACTCTGATGAACTTTCTTTTTTTGAATCTCAACCTCATGAATTTAAGTGTAGTACTAGATTGCGGATGTGTGTAGTGGTGGAGGAGATATCAGCTCAGAACAAGAAATCAGAGAGCTGAGTTTGAATTCCAGTTGAAATCATTGCAGTCACTTATGTGCAAATATTCCTGGGAAATGTATTAATCCATAACTTTCCCTCTAACTATGGGTTAAATAGCAGAACAGATTGTGTTCTAGAGCCTTGGTTGGGAATTAGTCTTCAGCAGAAAGTAATGGCAACCTACTGTGAAAAAATTTTCTGCCGAACTAGTCATATCTCAAAAGAGACTGAGTAAATTGGTGGTAGCTTGGTTTGATCATTCTACTATTGCAATTTCTAAATGTAACCAATGTTCAATTTCATTTTGATATTTAAGCATCAGTGTGAATTAAAAATGTACGTTTTAATAAATCTTATCCAAAAGAAATATTTTCGAACAATTCATTTAAACAGTACCTTTTTAGAGAATTACAGTTTCTAATTGAAAATTTAAAATACAGCATTATAAAATTTATGTTTTATTTTTTTAAAATGGCATATTTGATGAAATTATAAATTACTGTGATAGATTTGTCATTTTGTATCAGGATAAGTGTTACTTGATGTTATGTAATTTTAAGATTTCAGATGTTCTACCAAATCAACACTTCCATGTAAACACATTTAATCAAAGCAAAAATTGTTAGATTTAAAGGAGTAACTTTTTATCTGCAGTAACAATTTGGTCACTTTGTCAGGAATTTTTAGTCAATCTACTCAATTTCTATATTGTATATCCAGTTCACTGATTGAAAAGAAAGCAAAGAAAATGTGTTGAATGTGAACAATTTTGCTATATTTTTATCATTAATTTTATGTGCATTTGTTCCTAATAAAGATTACTTTATTTAAATAAGGATTGAAAACATGCTGAATGGGAACATGTTTGTTATAATTTTATTTTGCAAATAATGCATGATGATCATACATGTTTCTTTAATAATATATCATCTTCATTTGCAGATATCAATTCCCAGGGAGACTGACAGTTTTCAAGTTTAAAGAAACATATACAAACTTATGTCAAGGAAGAGAAAGTTTTTTAAAAGTTGCAATCAAAGAGAAAAAGCAGTCCTATTCCTTGCAAATTTTGAACACCAGCAGGTATTATTAAATTCCCATTTTCAAGATTCCATGAAATCCACACCAGAGTGTCAAATCTCTTTTGTCAAGTGTGCAGCAGTAGTTAAATGCAAATGGCAACAAGGAAAGACACACTGGAGAGATAATATTCTTGTCAAGTGTATAGAACAGCATTTATAATAGATTGAAATTGAAGAGCACACAGAACTGTAAAGAAACGTCACTGAAGAAAATACTGTGGATGAGCATTTATATTTAAACTTAAAAAGCTACATGAAAAAATTCATATCAGACAATACTTTTGTAAAGTACATGAATTTGAATATACAGTTCATTTTTGAAAAGCTATATGCAGGAGATATACCATTTTCTCATCAAGTATAAGGATCATGAGTTTCATTGTGTTTTTTTTTTTAAGTCTGATGCAAAACTATTGTAAACAAAGCATATATTTGTGATTTGTGTGAATTTTTGTTTTGATAGAAATCATATTTAAAATTACATATGCAAACATATAAAGAAGAGAAACCTTATTCATGCACAGTGTGTGCTTCAGAATTTTCTGAGAATTCCAATTTAAAAGTCCACATGCAAATACACACAGAAGAAAAGCCATATACTTGTCAAGTGTGTGGAGCAGCATTTTCACTGAGTTACAATTTAGAAACACACATGCGAATTCACCCTGAAGAGAAACCATTTCCTTGTGAAGTATGTGGGTCAGCATTTTCGAACTATTCAGCTTTAAAAAAACACATGCGAATACACACAGGAGAAAAGCGATATACTTGCCAAGTGTGTGGATCAGCATTTTCAACAAGTTCTAATTTGAAAACTCACATGAGAATACACAGAGGAGAGAAACCATTTCCGTGTCAAATGTGCAGATCGGCATTCTCCCTGAGTTGTCAGTTAAAAAATCACATGAGAACACACACAGGAGAAAAACCATTTTCTTGTCAAGTGTGTGGAGTAACATTTTCACTGAGTTACAATTTAGAAACACACATGCAAATTCACACTGGAGAGAAACCGTTTTCTTCTGAAGTATGTGGGTCAGCATTTTCAAACTATTCTGATTTAAAAAAACACATGAGTATACACACTGGAGAAAAACCATATTCTTGTAATGTGTGTGGATCAGAATTTCAACACAATTCTCATTTAAAAAGACACATGAGGTCACATACAGGGGACAAACCATTTTCTTGTGAATTATGTAAATCAGCATTTTCGCAGAAATCAACTTTGAAAGTACACATGCGAACACACACTGGAGAGAAACCACATTCATGTACCATGTGTGGTTCATCATTTACTATTAGCTCCACATTGAGAAGACATATGCGGATCCATACAGAAGAGAAACCATTTTCTTGTGAAGTGTGTGGAACAGCATTTTCACAGCATTCCATTTTAAAAAAACATATGCTTACACATACAGGAGAGAAACCATTTCCTTGTCAGGTCTGTGAATCATCATTTTCACAGCTTTCCAGTTTAAAAGTACACATGAGAATTCACACAGGAGAAAAACCATTTTCTTGTGAAGTGTGTGGATTAGCATTTTCACGAATGTCAAATTTGAAAGTGCATGTACGAACTCATACTGGAGAGAGACCATATTCTTGTACAGCATGTAGCTCAACATTTTCTCATTATTCAACATTGAGAAGGCATATGCGAACACATACCAAGGATTAAACAGTTAATTGCCAAGTTTGTGGATCAGTATTTTCAAAGAATTCTAGTTTAAAAATACACATGTGAATTCACACAGGAGAAAAAACATTTTCTTGATAAGTGTGTGGCTCAACATTTTCTCATAGTTGAAATTTAACATTACATATGTAGAAACTTGATCTATAGTGTTTGCAGATGGCAGTATCAGAGAGCTTTACTTTGTGAACCTTATTATATGTAAGATATCATCTAACAGGTGAAGAAAATGAAAATAATCTAAACTTAATGATTGAATAAACAGTTCACTTTAAATTTGCCTGTCACCAACATCTGAAGAATGCTAGCTGAAATGTGAACATTTTCTCATTGGCTAAATTTACACATAAATGCTAATTTTGTATAAATGAGCAAGTTGAGTGCATATGAAACATGATAAACTATTGCGAATAAGACACAAAAGTAAAAATCACAGAATTTCTTTTTTTTCAAATCTCATTTTCTGATAAAACCTTAACAAAAGTGAAACATGTTAGATTGATAAATATTTCTTATTTGTTCTTATCTCATTCTTAATTGTAAACACATTTTTTGTATTAATGTTTGGATGATAACATGTCAATTTATGAACGTTTCAAAGAACTACGAGCATGCTTTTGATTTTTGTGCCTTTGAATTGATTTTTGCACATGGATTCACCATTTTATTTCTTCTATCATTATGCCAAGATTTTTTTCAAATATTAGACAAGAAAATGAGAATATACAAAAGAAAAATAATTCTTCTTAAAACATCAGAGGAAGATTTCCCAACATAGTATATTCAATAAATTTAAAGTGAATTTAAGTGTTCTAGTAGATTAGCCTCTAGGTGTCATATGTTTAGTATTGAAATATGTAAATGTAACTGCCACTTCTACTTAAACAGTTTCTTCTTTTGCCTGTGGTGCTCCTTGCCATTTACTTGCTTGCCTCATAGCTGCAGCCTCTAAAACTTAAAATGCAATGTCAGTTTCAATTTTCTATTTTTTGAATACAGTTCATCTTTTATCCTTTCTTCGATACCCCTTCTAGCCAATTTTTTAAAAAAAAAGGATGTATCAACTTTTGCATGTTGCCATTTTGGATTAATTTTTTATCAATAGATTTGCCATGTTTTTCTTTCCTCATGTTTTATTTGTTTTTGTTATATGAAAAACTTTTGTCCATCCAAAATGGCATCGAAGTGGTTATATTTATTTTGTTGTTATCTCGATTCTCACCTGATGAACATGCAGGTGGACCAAGCTTCCATGTTTCTACAATGTGATGACTGCTCTCCATGATCAAAACAATCACGTGGCTAGAAGGTGGCATCGAATTGATATTGGGAACCAGAGACTTGTGTCTAACCTGTAATACTGGACCAACTGTTGGTCTTGTGGGGTGCGGATATGTGTTACTTAAGCGAATTAGAAGAAATGACATTTGAAGAAATTGTTAAAATGATACAAAAGAATGTAAGATCAAAATAAAGAAAGAAAAAGATTGGTAATCACTGAAAAAACCAAGTTTTAAAAACAAGACAAGCACCAAATGAGTCATTATACAATATTTACAAGAGCGAGCCAGGTATAGTGAATTTGAAAAATTGTGAGCATGGGAAATGGATATAGAAGATGAATTAATTTTTCTTAGATTAATTGAGTATATAAGATGAATTAGTTCTTAGATTAAGTGGAGGCTTGCAAGACCAAAACCACAAATGAAAAATTCCAAAATATCTACAGAACAAGTTTGAAAGCTAGCATTGAATTTTTGCAATAGTTAGCATTGATCAAATAATTTAATCAACCAAAAGGAAAATTTGAGATGTACAAGACAAGCACGAGTATATCCGTAATTACATGTAGATGTGGAAAATTCATGAGAGAGACAAATATAAATGTAATGCTCTAGGAAAAATATGCACAAATTGCAAAAAGAGATCATTTTCAGAACATATGCAAATACAAAAAGTAAATAGAATGGGTGAAAACTATTGAAACCGCTTCCTACAAGACACCAGCATGGCAGTGTGGGAAGAATGGCACAAACGATGAAAATAGGATTGAAAACATTCTCACTATTAAAAATATAGAAGCATGTTTACCAAAAATGCTCTTCAGCTACAGACTCATTCCACATGTGGGCAGAAAAATGAACCCTACGGCATCAATGGAAAGACAAATCAGAGCCACATAACTATGTCTTTTCAACAAAAGAAAAGGTATGGTATAGAAAGAATAAAGAGACAAATCCAAAAGAAACAAATTTCCTGATACAAAAAGGACACAAAACTATATTTGAGCAAAAGGGACAACATATAATGGCGCATGCAAAACAGTTCAGGAGCAGAAACAAGCTGGATAATGTGGAAATGGAAGTTCAGGAACAAGAAGCGGTAGAAAATTACAAGTCAAACAGAGTAAGAAATAGAAGGTGAGAATGGAAAGACACACGAATATGAAGAAAATGAAGAGACTTGAAGGTCATTAAAAACAAGAAAGACAAGAACAACTCAATACGAGAATAATAAGAAAAATTAATGTGACAAACACATCCACATGTTTAAAGGGTTAAAAATTCCTAGCACCTGAAAAAGACCGAAATGTTATAAACTTGGCAATATTCAATTTTTTTTATTAAAATTATAGTAAATTAAACAGTGAAATTAAATGACCACGTTTTGTTTATATGTGGAAAAATCTGATCTGGGGCATAAGTTATGCCCATTGAATCTGGGTCATTAGAAGACAATGGAAAAATTGAAATAGAGCTGAGTAAGCTAGAAGGATTTTTAGAGTTCACATGACTTTGGCTGAAGCAGCCAGAACCCCATGATAATCACATGCATAATCAGCCGGATTTTCTATATAAACGCATAGTCATGCTCAAATAGTAAGACCACAACCGTGTTAGCGTATGTTGAGTAACATCAGGTCTTTGCTATGGTAGGAAGGTTGCTGACAACTCTGACCAAACAAACTCCTAACCAAAGATGTCTTTGTATGAAAAAGGAGAGTAAAATATATTTTATATGTTACTTGCATTTGGGTCTATTGTCTCAGATGAAGGCTTTTGTTGCGGATTGTATTTGTTGTGGCTGACAGTGACAAAAGAACAAAGAGGAAGAAGAGGATTATGAAAAGATTATGTGAAATTGACTTTTGGTGAAGAAGTCGGATTCAGTGGTTCCAGACAAAATGATTTGTAGTTTTAAAAGTTTAATCGTTGCTCCGAATTTGTTGTGGATTTTAAAATATAATAGTTGTCCAAGGATTTTGAGAAGTATCATCGTTGTAGTGGTTGCATTGAAAAACCGCTGAGTATATGAAAGTTAAGGTTCGTCACCAGCCCGAGAACATCGGAATTGCATCATCCGTCGTTTATACCAGCATCTTTAAAAGAGCTTTACTTAAGTAGAATTGTCTTCGTCAAAAGAGCTTGGAGAACATTTTTGAAGAGTTATATATCTTCTGAGACAATTTAACAACAAGTTAACACACACACACACATGCACTCTCTCTGTCTGTCTCTCTCTCTGTCTAGAATCCAGTGTGTGAGTTATGTTGAAAACTTTTACTTTCTGTAATCCCTTTTCTTTTTCTACTATTCTTATATATAAAAGCCATTAACAGTGCAACCATTGAACAGTTGTTTGTCCAGCTTTCTGCAGATATTATTTTTTTCTTTTTATTTCTTTTTGCTGTATTCTAAATTGTTAAACACAGGCTTCCCAGCTGTGTCTACATCTTGAGTTGATTGTGAACGAACAACACTTCTGCTTTCTGGATCAATAATCACAACGTGGGCAGGAAGCACAAGTAAACCACCAAACTGGTTGAATAATCTTGGATGCTCAAGAGATATACGGCCAACCCCTTAAGTTTGGTTAAGACCGAATAGACACCTCAACCCAAAGAGGAAGACACCAGAAGTTTAGAGGCCAGGGTAGAAGTGTTAGATCTGGTGCACGTTGACCAGAATATGATCGTGGAGAGGAAGTGTTAAAGTAAAAGTAAAAACAAGGGTGTATGACCTCTCCAATTCAGGGAAGTGTAGTATTGTATGCAAATTAGTAGACAAGTATCAACAGAGGATAACTAGAGAAGGGGAGCAGGAAAAAAACCCTGTTCTCAAGAAAGACATGGAGAGCTGTGCTACAACTACCAATATGCACAAAGTGCAAAGCATAACACCAAAAACAAGATAAAATATAAAAGTCCTTTAGTATTTGTTTATATTTCTGAGATTAGGTAGTATTTACAGTATTTACATTGCTTGGACTATTGTCTTCATCTTTCTTGCAATTTGTACTATGTTTATGCCCCGGCCTTCTTCAGATGCTAGGAATATTGTATTGTGATGTCAAAAGATATATAGAAAATAAGAGCGTAATTAATCAGCAGATAGAAGTGTCCGTCCAAACTATCAAGTTACACTGCGTTTCGACTGCATCTTAGGAAGTATCGCAGATTAGTACTTATGAAAGAGGAAGATTTCATTCCAATGTAGGTAGGACACCATAACAATATACCAAGTTTTGTATGTTGGGAGTTTGAACTCGTTTTTACTCGTTGATTTGCCACCTTTTACTTTCCTCATGTGTTATTAGTTATGAAAAAAATGTCCATTAAAAATATGGACATTCATAATCCTCAACTCAAATGCATTCTCATTCCTAATGCATTACTTGTTCCAAAATTATTTTTATTAATTAATAGCCAAGAAAATCATTTAGATATTTGTCTTGAGTAAAAATTGATTCAAACAATAGATATGAAAAATGAAAATAACTGACTGAATTAACCAATTTCATAAAAATAAGTTATCAGCTTTTTGACACTGGTATCTCCCATGTGTTGATCAAACCGCAAGAGAAAGAAAAAAGAGTCTAATAACTCTGGATGATAATTGGTGACATTCGTCAGGGATTATCATCACCTACTTGAAAGGTCAACAAATCAGATGTTTCTGAGTAAGAAATGATTTTAAATTTCATGCCACAGACAAGTAATATTTATTTCAAATCAGATTAATTTTAAATTTGCTAATTTTCCAAAAATAATGTATGAGAGATGTATATTGTATTTTTGCAAGATTATTAAAACCGAGAATTAACTTTTGCTTACAAATGTGTCGATCACTCAAAAAATAGCTGAAAAATTGAAGTTTTTAAAAAGAATTTCAATATCTTAGATTCCAATGAATATAGTTTCTTTTTAAAATACACTCGAGTATTTTACTTACTGAAGAAAATAGTAAATTTTATTACTTAGCTTTCAATTAAGCTAAAATGAAAGTTTCAAGAAAACGTTTGTTATTTTAAAAAATTCAATTTAAAATTTAAGTCTCGAAAATGAGTGAAGGTACTTAGTTGCACGCCGTTTTTAACATTGACTAACTGAATGCATTGAATATAAAATTAGATAAAGCAGCAAAACATTTTGTGTCTTTATTATGTTTACCTTTCATTAATTACTTTATTGTGTTTGTTGTGTGCCGTTTATTTTTTAATGTGAGAAATGTAAAAAATTAACAAAACAGGAAGCACTTCTCATACATTAAATCATTATAATCAAATCTATGCTAAGAAATAAGCTAATGAAAATGTTATTTACTAAAACAAAACAAAAGATTTAAAAAATTAAAAACTTTGAAGCGAATTCTAAATGTTTAACGGGTATTAGATTTTAAAAAAAGATCCAAGAAAAATATAAATTAATAATATATCATTTATTGCACGCATGTATGGATGATGTCCCCTCAAAAAAGATACTAAAAGAAAGAATAGATAAATTCAAGATTTACTTAATTAAATTATTAGTCTTTGTATTTTTAAGAATCTATCAAGTTTCAGGTTACAATTGATATATTGCAATCTCTCTCAGTCTCAGTGAAAAAGACAGCAATCGGCGAGCTAAAGGCTGACTGACTGCAGTTACAAAGGAAAATAAGAGAAATGTTCCACGGAAAGCAGAAACTACAAACGTAAAAAATTGGTTTTTGGTGATCATCATATGGAAACTGATTTTAACCGTTTTTATAAAATCGGTTTCGATTCCTAGTGTCATCTGCATTCAACCAATTTTTATACTACTTTTTTTGTACGCCTAATTTGAAACAGTAAACTTTCTACCGTCAATTTCATATTTTCTTGTTCAAAATCGCTTATTTTTAACACGAAATATATTTTTTATTTTCTTTTTTAACGAATCAATAATACAAATACTTTAATTTTATTTAATAAATGCCCAAAAACACTTGAGTACTTTACTTACCGCTGTAAAGTGTAAATATTTGACTTGATTCCGTTTTCTAATTTCATAAATTTACGTTTTTTTTTATTATTCTTACAAATCTTTACTACAACTGCATACAAAAAATGTACCGATTTTTAAAATCTGAATTCAAACATTTCATTTTTTATCATTTTTTTTTTTCATGCTGAATAAATAGCGAATATTTTTTGGAGTTTTTTTAGTTAGCAAAAAAATCATTTGTTGTTCTCATTCGAGATATCCAGTGTTTAAAAAGTAATAGTGTAAAGACATAAAATTGAAGAACTGATTATTTCTTGGAGAAGAGGGTTTATTAGGAAAGAGGGGCTATTGTTATTTGTTTATTTATTGAGAAAAAACCTGATGATTTATCGTTGAAACGTCCCATAATTATTTTGCATCATTGTTTCCTATGAATGAACTCCCTTGAATGTTTGTCCTTTAGAAAAGATTTTGCATAGATTGCCAGAGATGGTTGTTGTTTTTAATGAAATTTAATGAAAGAAACAGTCTATTTTAAATAGTAAACCCTTTTCCATTGTTGTAAGAACATCAAAAATCAGACGAAAAGAAAAAAAAAAAAAACAGAAAGAAGTAAGTTTTTTACGTTCTCCTACTTTCTTTGTTTTCACAACAAAAATATAATTTGCAGATTTTTTTTTTCACTCGAAATTAAATTTATTTGTCTTAACTCTGTTTTCGAGTGGAGAGGCAACCCAGACAAACAAGGCTATGCCAGACGACGGAGTTTCGTCTGGAGAAAAGCAGACAAGATTCGATCCTGCTTTAGGAAATCCCACGTTAAAAATGGCCTTGTGCCACATCCCGCCCAAGTCTGGAGGACTTTTTTGGTAAATATCAATTTTTTTTTATCAAGAAAGGATTTTAAAATTATCAGCAAGCATAGTATACGATTTCTGTTTTAAAAATTGATTACATTTTTTTAATTTTTAAAAATATATTTAAATTTAATTCATGTTCTTAAACATATTGGTGAATTCAATTTTTTTGTTTTAAAATTTTATAACGAACCATTTTTGTTGTTTTTAATCATCTATCCATTTCATTTCATTTGTTTTTTTTTTGTAAATCAAAAATGTAGGTTTCCAGAAATCAAACAACAAGGAAATTTTTAGTCATCGTAGGAGGTTCATTTTCGTTTCTTAAGTTTTTAAAATCACTTAGTGTTTCTGTTTACTGTTTAGTTACGTTTCACATGACTGAATGCTCTTTGTTAATGAAAAAAAGAAAAAAGTTAAATTTGATTGAGTATAAAAGGGAGCTTATTTGATTCTTTATTAAAATAAAAAGAATTTATTTTATCAAAACTTAATCTATATTAAAATAATTAATTCGTAATAATATATTTTTGGAAAAAAAAATCAAGTAATCTCCCTTTATACTTATAAAATTTTATTTACAACTCTCGTAAAAAAGTATTTTATATACGCAAAGCTCGTTTATTTTAAATACCAAATATATTATTTCGAATTAAAAGATGTAATCCCAGTATAATATATAACTACACCAACAGTGCAATAACCAGAAATTTAAATTATGTAATGGTCAATTTAAATTCAGCACCAGAAAATTGCATTGTGCATGAAACTGGTGAGAATTGTGTAAATCGCATGGGTTATGCATATTTATTAATATGTTTAAAAGTTTAATTGCTCTGTTGTATTACATTGAGCACTGTTTTAACACCAGTACTATATATATATATATATATATATATATATAATATATTTGAAAATTATTTTTTAATCGATACTCATAGATATTCTGTTTTTAATCAGACACTATATATTTATATTTACTGGCCTGATTATTTACAACAAAATTTTGCTATGAAAATGTATATCATTTGGCAGGATTTTTGAATCTGTGACTCCTAGCAACATAGGAGAAGCCACCAACTTATCGGGGGCGTATTAGACTGATCTGATCGATCACAAATGATTCCACAGTCTAAATGAAGTTAAATTAAGCCTTACACGTTAAATGCCGAATGACACACTTTTTTCTAACAAAATTTCTTTAAAATATTTAGGCCATTAATAGTTATATACATAAATATGGTGTTTAATTAAAAACAGAATATCTACTCAAATACGAATATCTTTTAAAAACAATGTTCAAATAAATATATCGGTTGTTAAATCCATTTCATTAATTTTCAGAACTTTCTGTTATTGATGAGCTGTGATACAGCAAATCAGGCTTTTATGTCAATGACTAATATATATATATATATATATATATATATATATATATATATATATATATATATATATATAAGCCATCAATTGATCTGTTGCATCTTTGACTGCTCGTAGAAAGTTTAGAAGATTTTCTTGCAGTAGGTTGCCATTTCTTTCTGAGGTAGACTGGTTGTACACAAAGGCTGTAGAAAACAGTCCTGCTATTCAACCCATAGCTGGAAGAAGAGGAGATGGATTCATACTTTTCCCAAGTATGCTCGTAATGAATTCAACTGGAATTCAAACTTAGCACTCTGATTTCTTATTTTGATGCAATATCCATTGCGCCACAATTCACATCCAAATTATAGTCGCTAATATTAAATGGTTATTTTGACCAAATGAAGTCAATAAAACTTGATTTTAATGATTAAATATGATTCTCTTTATATTGTTTCTTATAAAGAAAAATATAATGCAAATACACATCTTGGATTTTAAGAAATCAAAACTTAATTATGGTAGTTAATAATTGAGGAAATATGATGTAAATAGTTTTAAACACTTTCCAAGGTAATTATTGGCAAATAATGAATTCTATTATTGTAATGATCAGGAAAAGAATTCAGATGTCTAAAAGAAAAAACTTTTTTTTAAATATAACCATTTCACCCTAAGCAAGGCAATAAAACCACTAAGACACACGCTGTTACTGTGTGTGAAAGAAATATGAGAAAATGAAAATGTTTTTAAGGAGAGAACAATTAAAGAACATGAATTAAATAGGCAGGAGCTAACACTTGTCACTGCATTTAAACTTTTGAAGATCAAAGTTGACTGGAAAGCAAAAAACCAAAATTGAGTTCCTCCATCAAGAAATGTGAAAAAAAGAAATTGTTAGCATAAAATGTATGGCTACATCTTGCCATTTTAGCTGTAAAAGGATAAGAATTTGTCACCAATCTAATGCACTTTAAGTTTGCATAATGTAGAAGAAAGTTCATCAGCCCAAATACCATGAAAGTGTTAATAGAAAAAGCAGAAGAAAGTTCTGGTATGGTGTTGGAAAGGGACTGAAGCTGAGATGCCAGGTTAGAACACAATAAAATTTCAGATTCATTTTTCATCAAGTATCACTAATGTTTGGTGTTGGAGACAATCAATGCTTGCTAAACATCAACTACCCCCATTGTGGGTTAACATGATGGATGATGATTAATGAGAGAGCAAAAATAAACAACCGCTAGCATGCTCCGTTTCCCTTCTTCTTTTCTTTCCTTTTGGATCCGCAGGGATCATAACCCCTGTGATACCAGAGGTTATCTCCCCTTTATTGGTCAGGACATTACAATAGGTACCTCCACTAAATCGCTGAAAAAACAGCATAGTATGAAGGAAAAAAGCCCCAAACTAAATAAAAACAAAGTTTTATCGACAAAATGTTTATATTATCATTAAGAGGATAAATCAAAGAATTTTATAATTATTTTAAAAATTTTTTGTTTCTAACACATTCAAAATTTTTGTAGAAAGTCTTTTTTTCTTACGTCAGTGTGAGACCTAAATTGCCACAATGTTTATTAAGTAAAAAAAAACGTAATATTGCACAATGCACTTTTTTGATCATGAAAGACACATTAATTTTGAAATTCCTGCAAAAATCAAATAATGGTCGGATTTTGATGAAAATTTCAGGACTTATTCCTAATTGACCGAAATCAATTATGAATCAATTATCAATTATTTTGTATAAAATATTGGTAAAAATATTTTTTTACATATGTTACCCACCCCCTAATTAATTTCCAGAAATGCTTAAAAATTCAACTTTGACCAACAATAAGCCTAATATAATTAAATTTAGGAGTCATTGGGGAATGCTAATCAACAGTTGTTTTTTTTTTCTCCAATAGAGCCCCTTTTCTAAAAAATAGGTCTGAATTGCGAAAAATGTAATTACTATGCTAATTTTTATGTGGATAAACTTCTGATTGCTTTTATGAACAATATAAATTAAGCGTATCATAGTCTGACAAGAAAAAAATTTCAATGAATAGTTAATTTTTACAAGAATTATTTTCATTGTTTTAATTTTTTAATTATATATAAAAATTATATATAAAATGTTTCAAAATTATTGTTAAATTTCTTCCTCAATGGGGTTGGCTAGGGTATGTAATTAATGCATGAAGACTACAATTCCTAATCGAAAATTTAAAAGCTTAATACACATGATTGAGCCAGTGGATTTTTAAAATAATTAAAACATTTTAATTGTGTGCATTTTGATTGCCTGTATTTTTATTTTTACGGGTGGCCGAACGTGAAATTTATCATTAAAAGATCACGTGATTCAATGGTTGTCTTCCCTTACATAAAAAATTACATTCGTATATTTTTGTTGCCTTCGGCCTCCCTACTTTAGCCTTGTTAACAGCTTCTGGTTGTCATTATGTCTATCAACACTTGAGATAAGCAATCATTCTCAGACTACCATAATTGATAAAAAATTATAGTGAATATTTCAGAGAGTAAGCAAGTACATCATTTGAAATCAGATAAAGGTAAGTTTTAATTTAAAAAATTGACTTCAATAACGTGTCAGAGACATATATTTTATTTTTGCCTGATTTTTAAAACAGGAATGTGGCTACTATTTAAAAATGTGTTGATCAATCAAAAAAATGGCGGTACTTTTTTTTAATCTGAAAAATTTTAAATTCCAATCAATATAATTTCATTTAAAAATATGCCAGTGTATTTTGTTTACTGGAATGACTAAATTTAATCTCTTGACTTTCAATTAAAGCTAATTTTAAAGCTAAAATATAACTTATTTATTTGAAAAATTTTGTTTTAAAATCAGGTATCAAAAATTTATACTAAAAAGTGAAGGTACCTACATTACAACTAAATAGCATTTCCATGAGAATAACTCATTATATTTCAGTGTAAGATATTCTGCTTATTTGAATTGACATGATTATATTGAGCAAATTCATAAGACTTCTCCAAAAAATATTGGTACCCTGTGTCATGCTTGACAGCTTTTCTCACCAAAATCTTTTTTTTCTACTTGTATAAATCTTCTATTCCTCTGTGCGATGAATATTGCTACCACATTTGATCTGATCCTTTTGATGTTTCTTGAGCTTCTAGACAAAATCCAAAGAAGAATCTGTAATATTATTGGCTATGACCTGGCAGCTATATTTCAATCTGTAATATTACAGGCAAACTTATCCAAAAGGAATATTTTCTATTTATTTAAACAATACATTTTTAGAAAATTACAGTTTTCTAATTGAAAATTTAAAAAGCAATACTATAAAATTTAAGTTTTATTTTTAAGATAATGGCATGTTTGATGAAATTACAAATTACTGAGAAAGACTTGTGATTTTGTATCAGAACAAGTGTTACATGATGTTATATAATTTTAAAATTTCAGATGTTTTACCAAATCAACACTTCCATGTAAACACATTTAATCAAAGCAAAAATTGTTAGATTTAAAGAAGTAATTTTTCATCTACAGTAACAATTTGGTCACTTTGTTAGGAATTTTTAGTCAATCTACTCAATTTCTATATTGTATATCCAATTCACTGATTGAAAAGAAAGCAAAGAAAACATGTTGAATGTGAACAATTTTGCTATATTTTTATCATTAATTTTATGTGCATTTGTTCCTAATAAAGATTACTTTATTTAAATAAGGATTGAAAACATGCTGAATGGGAACATGTTTGTTATAATTTTATTTTGCAAATAATGCATGATGATCATACATGTTTCTTTAATAATATATCATCTTCATTTGCAGATATCAATTCCCAGGGAGACTGACAGTTTTCAAGTTTAAAGAAACAAAATTTTTTAAAAGTTGCAATCAAAGAGAGAAAACAGCCCTATTTCTTGCCAAGGTCGAACAACACTTATTACTAAATTCCCATTTCTAAGATTCCATGAAAATCACACCAGAGTCAAATCTCTTTTGTCCAGTGTGCAGCTGTAGTTAAATACAAATGGTAACAAGGAAAGACACACTGGAGAGATAATGTTCTTGTCAAGTGCATGGAACAGTATATATATATAGGATTGAAATTTAAGAGCACACAGAACTTTGAAGAAACATCACTGAAGAAAATACTGTGGATGAGCATTTATATTTAATCTTAAAAAGCTACATAAAAAAATTCATATCAGACAATACATTTGTCAACTACATGAATTACAATATAGAGTTCACTTTTGAAAAGCTATATGCAAGAGATGTACCATTTTCTCATCAAGTATATGAATCATGAGTTTCATTGTGTGTTTTTTAAGTCTGATGCAAAACTATTATAAAGAAAGTATATATTTGTGATTTGTGTGAATTTTTGTTTTGATAGAAATCATATTTAAAATTGCATATGCAAACACATAAAGAGAAACCTTATTCATGCACAGTGTGTGCTTCAGCGTTTTCTGAGAATTCCACTTTAAAAGTTCACATGCGAATACACACAGGGGAAAAGCCATATACTTGCCAAGTGTGTGGATCAGCATTTTCAGTAAGTTCTAGTTTGAAAACTCACATGAGAATACACACAGGAGAGAAACCATTTTCTTGTAAAATATGTGGATCAGCATTTTCACAAAATTCTAGTTTAAGAAAACACATGCAAATACATACTGGAGAGAAACCAATTTCTTGTCAAGTGTGTGGATCAGCTTTCTTGCTGAATTCTCATTTAAAAAGTCACATGAGGACACACACGGGAGAAAAGCCATTTTCTTGTCATGTATGTGGAGCAGCATTTTCACTGAGTTACAATTTAGAAACACACATGCGAATTCACACAGGAGAGAAACCATTTCCTTGTGAAGTGTGTGGGTCAGCATTTTCGGACAATTCTGCTTTAAAAAAACACATTAGAATACACACTGGAGAGAGACCGTATTCTTGTGATGTGTGTGGATCAAGATTTCTACAGAGTTCTCATGTAAAAAAACACATGAGGATACATACAGGTGAGAAACCATTTTCTTGTGAATTATGTAAATCGGCATTTTCACAGAAATCTACTTTGAAAGTACACATGCGAACACACACTGGAGAGAAACCACATTCATGTACAGTGTGTGGATCATCATTTACTGACAGATCCACCTTGAAAAGCCATATGCGAATCCATACAGAAGAGAAACCATTTTCTTGTCAAGTGTGTGGAACAGCATTTTCACAGCATTCCATTTTAAAAAAACACATGCTTACACATACAGGAGAGAAACCATTTCCTTGTCAGGTCTGTGGATCAGCATTTTCCCAGCTTTCAAGTTTAAAAAAACATGTAAGAATGCATACAGGAGAAAAACCATTTTCTTGTGAAGTGTGTGGATCAGCATTTTCACTAAGGTCAAATTTGAAAGCGCATATGCGAACTCATACTGGAGAGAGACCTTATAATTGTATAAAGTGTAGATCAACATTTGTTGATCATTCAACATTGAGAAAGCATATGCAAATACATGCTGAGGATAAAACAGTTAATTGCCAAGTTTGTGGATCAGCATTTTTAAAGAATTCAAGTTTAAAAATACACATGAGAATACACACAGGAGAAAAACCATTTTCTTGTGAAGTGTGTGGGTCAGCATTTTCAAGAAAGTCAAATTTGAAAGTGCATATGCGAACTCATACTGGAGAGAGACCTTATTCTTGCACAGCATGTAGCTCAACATTTTCTGATCATTCAACATTGAGAAAGCATATGCTAATACATACCAGGAATAAAACATTTAATTGCCAAGTTTGTGGATCTGCATTTTCAAACAATTCCAGTTTAAAAATACACATGAGAATTCACACAGGAGAAAAAACATTTTCTTGATAAATGTGTGGATTAACATTTTTACAGAGGTTAAGTTTAACATTATATAGGCAGAAACATGATCTACAGTGTGTGGGCATGGTAGTATCAGAGAGCTTTACTTTGTGAACCTTATTATATACAAGATATCATCTAACAGGAGTACTACAATGAAAATAATCTAAACTTAAAGATGGAATAAACATTTTACATTAAATTTGCCAGGTACTAACATCTGAAGAAGTGTAGAGCCTACAACAGGTGAAATGTGGCAATAATATGTAAGGTGTGTAAACGATTTCTCATTGAATAAATTTACATATAAATCTTAACTTTATATATATGAGCAAGTTGAGTGCATATGAAACATGATAAACTATTGCGAATAAGAAACAAAAGTAAAAATCACAGAATTTCTTTCTTTTTTCCATATCTCATTTTCTGATGAAACCTTAATAAAAGTGAAACATGTTAGATTGATAAATATTTCTCATTTGTTCTCATCTTATTTTAAAGTGTATGCAATTTTTTTTTGTATTTATGCTTGGATAATAACAGGTCACGTTATGAATGTTTCAAAGAAGTCCCAACAATTTTTTTTTTTTATAATCATATTGCTCACAGCAAGGCAATCTATTGCCACTGGTGTGCCAGGGATTACATAGGAGGAATGTTATGAGCAAGAGTGACAGGTTGCAGGGTGTGTCAGGAAGTCGGTAAAAGAACAGTTAAGATACTGAGAATGGAGTGGATGGAGAAAAGAGTATGAGAGGATGCAAGATAGGAGATGACTATTTTCAACTCTCTTTGAATGTAGTTGAACAGTTGAGAGACATTAGACATTTAATGGAATTGTCTGCTGTGTGTTGCTGATGGTGAAGAAGCAAAATACCACCACCAGCATTTAAATACCGCTTCTCCTACTACTAATAATAATTTTACTGGTATCGTATTCTTAATGACACATGGCCCAATATATAGTATATAGACGTTGGTTAGTTCCTGTGACTTGACCCAAATAGTTGTGATTTTAATACCAGGCTACAGCAGAGGTGAACAATTAACATACAGGGTTAGAGGGAGATAATTCATGACTACCAGAAGAGGCATTACTACGCAAGTAATGAATTTCATATACCCCAGTGATTGTAATAAAGGGTTTCGTTCGATATTCCTAGCACCTGAAGAAAGCCAGAGAGTGTACAATGGTCAAAACATCTTGCAAATGGCAACAATGATGAGGACAATAGTCCAAATGATATAAATACTATAAAAGTCCTGTTCATCTTTTATCCTTTCTTCAATACCCAATGTATTCAGTGTTTACTCTTATTGTAACCCTAACCCTACCCAAGTGGTTGTCCCGCATTTGCTTGGGGTGAAATCATTAAAATATATATATATATATTAAAATATATATATATTTATATATGTTGTGGCCTGTTAGGTTCAGGAAGAAAGACACGAAAAGAAGAAGATAGTTTTAACCAGTGTATTCAAATAATGGAACATATATACAAAATAAGAGTGTAATTAATCAACAGGTAGAAGTATCTGTCCGAACTGTCATGTTACACTGCATCTCGACTGCCTCTCAGGAAGTATCGCAGATTAATAAATATGAGGGAGGAAGACTTCATTCTAATGTAGATAAGGCACCATAACAATATACCAAGTTTTGTATGTTGGGAGTTTGAATTCGTTTTCACTTGTTGATTTGTCACCTTTTACTTTCCTCATGTGTTATTAGTTATGGAAAAAAATGTCATTAAAAATATGGACATTCTTACTCCTCAACTCAAATGTATTCTAATTCCTAGTGCAATACTTGTTCCAAAATTATTTTTATTAATTAATAACCAAGAAAATCATTTAGATATTTGTCTTGAGTAAAAATTGATTCAAACGATAGATATGAAAAATGAAAATAACTGACTGAATTAACTAATTTAAGAAAAATAAGTTATCAGCTTTTTGACACTGGGAACTCCTGTGTGTTGATCAAACTGAAAGAGAAAGAAGAGGAAAGAGTCTATTAACTGGGTGATAATTGTTGACATTTGCAGGAAGACAGACTGAAAAGTTGAGAACAAAATTAAAAATGAAATGCATTAAAAAACCATGTCAAAGTTGTGTACTCCAAAGCTTTTCCAATGAGAATTGAACCCAAATTTAGATGGAATTCAAGAAGATTGAGCAAAATCAAGACTACCCATCTTTCTTCACTTTTTGTTGATGAGAAAAGAGTCCATTGATATAACCTTGAATATAGATATTTTCTTTTCAATAAAGTAACCCAGGTGGTCACTGAAATAACTTTTAAAAAAGCCAAGAAAACCCATTTCCTGGTATGATTGTGATGACAGATGCAAGATAAGTGTATGGTAACCAAAATTGACAAAATTGTCCAATTTTTTTTCCTGTAATGACCTTTCTGCATGACCTTTTAATATTCATGCAGAAATTACTATACAAAAAAAAATAACTTCAAATACACAACACAACAAAAATTTAAATTATTTGTAGATTACGAAGGTTTGATAATTTGTATTAAACTTTTCAATTTTCGATTAGTAAATATAGCCTTCACTTAATAACTTAATAACTAACACCAACAATTCTTTGAAGTATTTTAATAATATTTTGATGCTATATAAATCATTACAATCAACAAAAAATAAAAAACAATTTTATAATTTCATTATTAACCGAACAAATATTTTTTCTTCAAACTATAATGACCTTGATATATATTATAATATTTATTGAAGCAATTAAAAGCTTTCCAAATTAAATAATGTTATAGTTTTATTGCTTTTTAAAAATTTTGCTATTGGGAATAAATTTTCAGATATAAAGACCAAATGTTTAAAAAAAATAAATGATTTATATTCCCCAGTGAGTCCTGCGTTTAACTAATAAAACCAATTTTCCCAACAAATTTAATTTCTTAAAATTTTAGATTTTATGTGTGGAGGTGGGTAACAGATGTAAAAAAGTATTTTATCAAGATTTTCTAACAATAACAATTTCAAATATAATTCCATTCATTTGTAATAAATTTTAAAGGTTTCATTAAAACCCTCAATTATTTGATTTTTGCAAGAATTTTCAAATTAATGTTTTGTTATTTCCTCTTAATAATAACATAAACAATCTAATGGAAAAACTGTTTTTTAGTAAATTTGGGGCTTTTTTTTCATCATGCTATACTGCTGTTTTCGTGATTTATTGGTGATATCTACTATACAACATTTACTAAATTGAAACAGAGAAGGAAATGGAAGAAAGTGAAGATGAAAAGACAAATGTTTATGAAGAGAAACAAAGGTCACCATTAAAGAGAAAACAAGAGGAAGGACAACACAATAAGAGAATAATCAGGAGGAATAAAAGGAAAAGAAAAGGGTGTATGACCTCTCCAATTCAGGAACGTGTAGTATCATATGCAAAATTATAGGAAAGTATAAAGAGAAAATAAATGGAGAAGTGAAAATAAAAACCTGTTGTTTCAAAGGACACGGGGAACTGTGCAACGACTACTCCTACGTACAAAGAAATACAAAACAACATAACTGTTAAAAGTATTAAATTAGGAATTATTGTCATTTTTCCGCCGTTTTTAACATAAATTAACGAGTCTGTGATATAGACATAATAGGCTACGACTTTTGACTTATTGTAGACCCTTTTTTCTTCAGTTTATATAATGTCCTTAATATATATTATTTATAGAAGCAATTAAAAGCTTCTCTACTTAAATAATGTCATAGTTTTGTTGCATTTTTTTAGTTTAATATTCGGAGCAGATTTTCAGAAAATTTTTGCAAATGTTTGAAAAATATAATAGATAATTTACATTCCCAAAGGAGTCCTGAGTTTAACTCATAAAACAAATTTTCATTACAAAATTTTATTTTTTGAATTCATATGTAGGTTTGATAGTCAGTCAGTAAAAAGTGCCATACATGATACACGCTTGGGCGATCATGTCTCTTTCGAGATATGACTTACTGGGCAGAAGATTGCCATTACTTTCTGCAGTAGACTGGTTGCCAGCTAAGGCAATAGAACCCAATCTATCCTGTTATTTAATCTATAACTGGAGGAAAAAACGGATTAAGGTATTTGCGCATAAGCGAATGCAATGAATTCAACTGGAACTTGAACTTGTTCCGAGCCGATATCCACTGCACCACAATGCACATCCTGGAGGTTGGATAACAGATGTAAAATATATATATATTTACCGTTATTTTGGTACACATATATATATGCACTGATATATGACAGGGATTATTATCGCCTACTTGAAAGGTCAACAAATCAGACTTTTCCGATTAAGAAATAATTTTATTCTAAATTTCATGCCATAGACAAGTAAAATGTGTTTCAAATCAGATTAACTTTAAATTTACTAATTTTCCAAAAATAATGTGTGAGAGATTTATATTCTGTTTTTGCAAGAATATTAAAACAGAATTAACTTTTGTTTACAAATGTGTCGATCGCTCAAAAATAGCCAAAAAATGGAAATTTTTAAAAACAATCTCAATATTTTACATCTCAATGTATATTTCTGTTTAAAATACACTCGCTTATTTTTGCTTATTGA
Source organism: Ascarosepion bandense (assembly GCA_037127315.1). Lineage (NCBI taxonomy): Eukaryota > Metazoa > Mollusca > Cephalopoda > Sepiida > Sepiidae > Ascarosepion > Ascarosepion bandense. Next base: position 397,045 of record JBBBDQ010001586.1, on the reverse strand, counting down.
AAATAGTACATTTAATCATTTAGCTTTCAATTAAGCTAAAATTAAAGTTAGAAGAAAACGCTTTTATTTTTAAAAGTCATTTTAAAATTTAAGTATCGAAAATGAGTGGTGGTATCTAGTTGTGCGCCGTTTTTAACATTGAGTAACTGAATGTGTGGAATAAGTAACTAAAACATTCGAATACATTTTTTTTTTTTTTTTAATCATCTCACCCCAAGCAAGGCATTCCACTGCCACTATTGCGCATGGGGCTACATAGGGGAAGGTAAAGAGAAGGAGTGGATAGACATAGGGAATGTCAGGAGAAAGGTGACAGATGAGTAAGGATAGCGAGGATGAGGGTCGGACAGATGGGAAGAGTGCTTGATAGAATGGGAGCAGGTTAGTGTGTTAGGAGGTGTGTATTGACCTTACATTTAAACTCCTGGAGATTGTAGCCGTCGGGGAAGCAATCGTTTGGAAGAGAATTCCACAGTCGGGAAGTGCGAGGAAAGAAACTGTTGGAGTAGAAGTTACGGCTGCATTTTATCGGTTTCACTGTAAAAAGGTGGGATCTAGTTGCTAATCTAGTATCTCGTGCAAATTCGTATTTAGGGGGCACCAGTGATCTTAGTTCATCGGTGCAGAATCCGTGAAAGTATTTATAGAAGAGACACAGGGAAGCCATTTAAAGCAGCGAAACATTTTATGTTTTTCTTTCTGTTTACCTTTTAAGGCTTTCTAATTAATTACTTATTTGTTGGGCGCCGTTTTTTAACGTAGAGTACGTGGATGTAAAAATGAACGAAACAGGAACCACTTCTCATACATTAACAAAATCTACGATAAGAAATAAGCGAATTAAAATGTTAGTTACTATAACAGAACAAAAGAAAAAATTAAAAAAATTAAAAATACTAAGCGACTTCTAAATGTTTAAAGTTTTTTTTCATTACAAAAAGATTCAAGAAAAACATATAATTAAATTAATATCATTTATTGCACGCATATACATGGATGATTTCCCTCACAAAACAGATACTAAAAGAAAGAAAAGATAAATTCAAGATTTACTTAATTAATTTAAAACATTAGTCCTTCTTGTATCAAGTTTTACGGTTAGAATTAAAGTGATTGCAGTCTCTTTCAATGAAACAGACAGCACTCAGCGAGTTCAGTTACAACGATATTTCTTCAAAGGAAAACAGAGAAATGTTTAAAGCAGAAACTACAAACGTAAAAAAATGATTTTGGTAAATCGGGTTCGGTTTTAGTGATCATCATATGGAAACTGATTTTAACCGTTTTTATAAAGTCAGTTTCGAGCTCTAATGTCATCTGCATTCAATCAACATTTACTGCTTCTGTACGCCTAATTTGGAACAGTAACCGTCGATTTTAGTTTTTCTTGTTCAAAAATCGTTTATTTTTAACACGAAAGATATTTTTTTTATTTTCTTTTTTAACGAATCAATAAAAAAAATCAATATGCCTAAAAAAACATGAGTATTTTTTTAGTTAACGCTGTCAGTATTTTATTTGATTTCGTTTTCTAATTTCATAAATTTACGTTTTTTTTTATCATTCTTACAAATCTTTGCTACAATTGCACACAAAAATGTACCAATTTTTTAAATGAAATCCGAATTGAAACATTACATTTTTTTTTTCAATTTTTCTTTCATGCTGAACAGCGAATATTTTTTTTTGGTTGGAGTTTTTATTTTTAGTTAGCAAAAAAATCATTTGTTGTTCTCATTCGAGATATCCAGTGTTTAAAAAATAATAGTGTAAAGACATAAAATTGAAGAACTGATTATTTCTTGGAGAAGAGGGTTTATTAGGAAAGAGAGGCCATTTTTATTTGTTTATTTATTGAGAAAAAACCTGATGATTTATCGTTGAAACGTCCCATAATTATTTTGCATCACTGTTTCTTATGAATTAACTCCCTTGAATATTTGTCCTTAAGAAAAGATTTTGCATAGATTGCCACTGACGGTTGTTGTTTTTTAATGAAATTTAACGAAAGAAACAGTCTAAATAGTAAAGCCTTTCACTTATTCCTTTGTTCTAAGAAGAACATCAAAAATCAGACGAAAAATAACAAAAAAAAAATCATAAAGAAGTAAGTTTTTTTACATTCTCCTACTTTCTTTGTTTTCACAAAAATATTTGCAGATTTTTTTTCACTCGAAATTAGATTTATTTGTCTAACTCTTCCTTCAAATGGAGAGGCAACCCAGACAAACAAGGCTATGCCAGACGACAGAGTTTCGTCTGGAGAAAAGCAGACAAAATTCGATCCTGCTTTAGGAAATCCCACGTTAAAAATGGCCTTGTGCCACATCCCGCCCCAATCGGGAAGACTGTTTTTTTTAAATATCCAGATTTTTTTTTATCAAGAAAGGATTAGCAAGCATAGTATACGATTTGTTTTAAAAATTGATTACATTTTTTTTTAAATTTTAAAACTGTAAAATTTAATTCATGTTTTTAAACATATCGGTGAATTCAATTTTTTGTTTTATTTAATTATTTTTATTTTATTTTATTTTATTTTTTTTGGTAAATCAAAAATCTATGCGCCCAGAACTCAAACGACAAGAAAATTTTTGGTCGTCGTAGGTTCATTTTCGTTTCTTTTTAAGTTTTAGTCACTACTAGTGTTTACGTTTCGCCTGACTGAATGCTCTTCGTTAATGAAAAAAGAAAAAAGTCAAATATTGATTGAGTATAAAAGGGAGCTTACTTGATTCTTTTTTAAAAGAAAAACAATTTATTTTATCAAAACTTTATAAAAAAATTAATTCGTAATATTTTTGAAAAAATCAAGTAATCTCCCTTTATACTTAATATAAAATTTTATTTACAACTCTAGTAAAAAAAAGTGTTTTATATACGCAAAGCTCGTTTATTTTAAATACCAAATATATTATTTTAAATTAAAAGATGTAATCCCAGTATAATATATATATAACTATACCAACATTGCGATAAACAGAAATTTAAATTCTGTAATGGTTTATTTATATTCAGCACCTGAAAATTGCATTGTGCATGAAACTTTGACTTGTGTAATCACAAATGTTAATATGCACATTTATTAATATGTTTAATTGCTCTGTTGTATTAATTACATTGAGCACTGTTTTAATAACACCAGAACTAAGTTATTATTATTGTTTTTAATCGATACTCAAATTTGAGTAGATATTCTGTTTTTAATCAAACAGTATATTTATTTCTACTGGCATGATTATTTATGACAAAATTTGTTATGAAAATGTGCGTCATTTGGCAGGATTCAAACCTGTGTCCCCTAACAACATAGGAGATGCCACCAACTGATTTCGTGCATCTTGATCTGATCGACCACAAATGATTCCACAGTCTAATTGAAGTTAAATCAAGCCTTATATACACAGTTTTCAATTTTTTGCAAATAATCATGTCTGCTCTCAGAGTGTATCATTATGTCAATAAATGTAAACAAACAATCTTACAGAAAGTTCCGAAGATTAACAGAATGGATTTAAGTTTATTTTAAACATATTTATTTGTTTAAACATCATTTTTAATCAGTACTCCTATTTGAGTAGATATTCTATTTTTAATCAAACAGTATATTTATATATTTATTTCTACTGGCCTGATTATTTACGAGATTTTGTTACGAAAATGTGTGTCATTTGACAGGATTTGAACCTCTGACCCCTAACAACATAGGAGAGGCCACAAACATATCTGAGGCATCTTAGACTGATCAACCACAAATGATTTCACAGTCTAGATGAAGTTTAATCAAGCCTTATATACACATTATATGCCAAATGACACACATTTTTCTAATTAATAATTTTCATTAAAACTGACTTTCCATTACTGATGATCTGTGATACAGTGAAACAGGCTTTTATGTGGGTGACTAATATATATGTGTGTGTGTGTGTATAAATATATGTAATGGAAAGTTCTGAAGATTAACAAAATGGATTTAACAACCGACATATTTAGTTAATACATATAGGAAGCCATCAATTGATCTGTTGCATCTTTAACCACTTGACCACGAATGATTTCACAGTCTAAATGAAACGTTTTTCATAAGAGTCTATCAACTGGTGTTATCCAAATTGATAAGCATTCTCTTACATTGCAATGTTGCAGACTGTGCATCAATATGAGATATTTATTCTCATTAATTTTATAAACGTACTCTTCTTTACTGGCTCAATGCATGTTAGAAAAGTGCATTTAGATGATTTTTCCCTCAGTAGGTTGACATTTCTTTCTGAGGTAGACTGGTTGTCAACCAATGCTGTAGAAAACAATCAGTCCGGCTATTCAACCCATAGCTGGAAGGAGAAGAGATGGATTCATACTTTTCCCAAGGGTGTTTGCTCAAAACGAATTCAACTGGAATTCAAACTTAGCACTTTGATTTCTTATCCTGATTTGATATCCATTGTGCCACAATGCACATCCAAATTATAGTCGCTCATATTAAATGGTTATTTTGACCAAATGAAATCAATTAAACTTGATTTTTTTTATTAAATATGATACTCTTTATATTGTTTATTATAAAGAAAAATATAATGCAAATGTACATCTTGGATTTTTAAAAAGTCGAGACTTAATTATGGTAGTTAATAATTGAGGAAATATGATGTAAATAGTTTTAAACACTTTCCAAGGTAATTATTGGCAAATAATGAATTCTATTAATTATTGTAATGATCAGGAAAAGACTTCAGATGTCTTAGAGAAGAAACTTTTTTTAAATATAACCATTTCAAGGCAATAAAACCACTAAGACACAAGCTGTTACTGTGAAGATCAAAGTTGACTGGAAAGAAAGAAACCAAAATAGTGTTCCCCCATCAAGAAATGTGAGAAAAGAAACTGTTAGCATAGAATTTACAGTTACATCTTGCGGATTCAAGAACTTGCCACCAATCTAATGCACTTTAAGTTTGCAGCACAATAACCATAAAAGTATTTATAGAAAAGGTGCAAGGAATTTGGAAAAGAGACTGAAGCTAAGATGCCAGGTCAGGACCAATCACATTTCAGATTCTTTTTTTGATTTCATCAAGGATCACTGAATAAGTAGCATTTCCACGAGAGTAACTCATTACATCTGGGTGTAACATATTTTGCTTATTTGAATTGACATGATTATATTGAGCCAATTAATAAGTCTTCTCCAAAGAATGTTGGCACTCTATGTCATGCTTGACAGTTTTTCTTACCAAAATCTTTTTTCCACATTTATAAATCTGTGCGATAAATATTGCTGCCACATTTGGTCAGGTCCTTTTGATGTTTCTTGTGATTCTAGACAAAATCCAAAGAAGAATCTGTAATATTATTGGCTCTGACCTGGCATCTATGCTTCAATCACTTTCCCACCTACATAACATTCATTTGCAATACTTTTTCTATAAATACTTTCAAGTTCTGATGAACTTCCTTTTTTGGAAACTCAACTTTATGAATTCAAGATTGCAGATGTGTGTAGTGGTGGGGTGGATATCAGCTCAGAACAAGAAATCAGAGAGCTGAGTTTGAATTCCAGTTGAAATCATTGCAGTCATTTATGTACAAATATCCCTTGGAAAAGTATCTATCTATTGTCTCTCACTCCAGTTATGGGTTAAATAGCAGAACAGATGGTGTTCTATAGCCTTGGTTGGCAATTAGTCTACTGCAGAAAGTAATGCCAACCTACTGGAAAAACATCTTCTGCCAAACCAGTCATGTTTCTTTCGAGACATGATCACCCAAGTGCATACCATGTATGGCACTTAACTGACTAAATAGATTGATGGTAGCTTGGTGTTATGTCGTGAGTAAGAATAAATAACTCCACAACAGGAATAGGTTAATTGTTGTATTCCATGAAAATAGTAGTTACAAAGGTTATTAGTATCCAATACAAGAATAAGGGTTAATTGTCTCAACCGTCGTAAGACGTAGTATGAGCAATGGGTACTTCCGGGTTGTCACCGGAAGTCTTTGACTGACTTGTCGATCGGCTGCTCGGCACACTCTCCTACGTAGATGCCACCATTACTTTACATAGTAATGGAATAGTCCATTATAGCCGAATAGGCACGGGCGTCCCAACACTTGGTTTGATCATTCTACTGTTGCAATTTCTGAATGTAAGCAAAGTTCTATTTCATTTTGATATTTAAGCATCAGTGTGAAATAATGTAACTTTTCAGAAAATTTTAACCAAAAGGAATATTTTCTAACAATTCATTTAAACAGTACATTTTTAGAGAATTACAGTTTTCTAATTGAAAATTTGAAATGTAACATTATAAAGATTTAATTTTTATTTAAAAAATGGCATGTTTGATGAAATTATAAATTACTGTGAAAGACTTGTCATTTTCGATCAGAACAAGTGTTACTGACTTGATGTTATGTCATTTTAAGATTTCAGATGTTCTACCAAATCAATACATTTAATCAAAGCAAAAATGGTTAGATTTAAAGGAGTAACTTTTTATCTGAAGTAACTCTGTAGTCACCTTGTTAGGAATTTTAAGTTAGTCAACTGAAATTCTATATTGTGTGTTCAATTCATTTATTGTTGATAAGAAAGCACTAAAGAAACCTGAATTAAAAGAAACAGGGAAATTACTCATTTCGAAAATGAGGATTGAAAACTTGTAGATTGCAAACAATCTTGTCACATTTCTATCAATATTGCTATGAGCTTTATTTTGTGAATAAGTAAAATGCTACCTAAAATATTTCCATAAATTATTGTTTACTGAACAGTAGTATAAAATTTAATTTATAACATGTTGCAGTTCATTGAAGCACAAACGTGCTTTTCTTGTTCCTTTTATGATATATCATCTTCATTTGCAGATATCAACATATGACAGTTTTCAAGTTTAAAGAGACACATATAAATGTATAACAAAGAAGAAGAACTTTTCAAAAGTTGCAATCAAAGAGAAAAAGCAGTCTTATTTTTTGCCAAGGTTGAACATTAGCAGTTATTACTAAATTCCCGTTTCAAAGACTCCATGAAAACTATACCAGAGAGTCAAATCTCTCTTATCAAGTGTGCAGCAGTAGTTAAATGCAAATGGTAACAAGGAAAGACACACTGGAGAGATAATATTTTTGTCAAGTGTATGGAAAAGCATTTATAAAGGATTGAAATTTAAGAGCACACAGAACTTTGAAAAACATCACTGAAGAAAATACTGTGGATGAGCATTTATATTTAAACTTAAAAAGCCACATGAAAAAACACATATCAGATTATGCTTTTGTAAAGTATATGAATTGGAATATAAAATTCACTTTTGAAAAGCAACACACAGAAGAAAAACATTTTCTCATCAATTTTATAGATCATGAGTTTCACTGTGTTTTTTAAAAAAATCTGATGCATAACTATTGTAGAGAAAGCATATATTTGTGGATCCTTATTTTCAAAGAAATCATATTTAAAATTACATATGCAAACACATAAAGAAGAGAAACCTTATTCATGCACAGTGTGTGCTTCAGCATTTTCTGAGAATTCCACTTTAAAAGTTCACATGCGAATTCACACAGGGGAAAAGCCATATACTTGCCAAGTATGTGGATCAGCATTTTCAGTAAGTTCTAGTTTGAAAACTCATATGAGAATACACACAGGAGAGAAACCATTTCCTTGTGAAGTATGTGGATCAGCATTTTCACAAAATTCCAGTTTAAAAAAACACATGCAAATACATACTGGAGAGAAACCAATTTCTTGTCAAGTGTGTGGATCGGCATTCTCCCAGAGTTCTCATTTAAAAAATCACATGAGAACACACACGGGAGAAAAACCATTTTCTTGTCACGTCTGTGGAGCAGCATTTTCACTGAGTTACAGTTTAGAAACGCACATGCGTATTCACACAGGAGAGAAACCATTTCCTTGTGAAGTATGTGGGTCAGCATTTTCAGACAATTCTGCTCTAAAAAAGCACATGAGAATTCACACTGGAGAGAGACCATATTCTTGTGATGTGTGTGGATCAACATTTTTACAGAGTTCTCATGTGAAAAAACACATGAGGATACATACAGGTGAGAAACCATTTTCTTGTGAACTATGTAAATCGGCATTTTCACAGAAATCAAATTTGAAAGTACACATACGAACACACACTGGTGAGAAACCACATTCATGTACAGTGTGTGGATCATCATTTACTGATAGATCCACTTTGAAAAGCCATATGCGAATTCATACAGAAGAGAAACCATTTTCTTGTCAAGTGTGTGGAACAGCATTTTCACAGCATTCCAGTTTAAAAAAACACATACGTACACACACAGGAGAGAAACCATTTCCTTGTCAGGTCTGTGGATCAGCATTTTCCCAGCTTTCCAGTTTAAAAAAACATGTGAGAATACATACCGGAGAAAAACCATTTCCTTGTAATGTGTGTGGATCAGCATTTTCACTAAGATCAAATTTGAAAGTGCATATGCGAACCCATACTGGAGAGAGACCTTATTCTTGTACATTGTGTAGATCAACATTTTCTGATCGTTCTACATTGAGAAAGCACATGCAAGTACATACTGGGGATAAAACATTTAATTGTCAAATGTGTGGATCAGCATTTTCAAGAAATTCTAGTTTAATAATACACATGAAAATTCACACAGGAGAGAAACCATTTTCTTGTGAAGTGTGTGGTTCAACTTTTTCACAGAGGTCTGATTTAACATTACATATGCAAAAACATGATGAACAGTGTGTGGGAGTGGCAGTATCAGAAATTTCTACTTTGCAAACCTTATAGTATACAAGATATCACCTAGCATGTGCTGTATAACAAGAATAATCTAAACTTAAGAATTGAATAAATGGTTCACTTTAACATTGCCAGAGTTCAACATCTGAAGAAGGCTAGAGCCTCCAACAGCTGAAATCTAATAATAAACAGCAATGTGTGGACAATTTTTTTTCTATAAATTGTTGACAAATATATATAATTTTAATGTTTGGATGATAACAGGTGAATATATAAATGTTTTAAAGACCACCCAGCAGGCTTTTCATTTTTATGTTTTCAAATTTGATTTTTCTCATTGATTTACCATTTTATTTTTTTTTTGTCATTTTTAATTAATTATACAAAAGTTTGGTTTCAAATAATTTTTTTTTTTTTTTTTTTTTTTAATCATCTCACCCCAAGCAAGGCATTCCACTGCCACTATTGCGCATGGGGCTACATAGGGGAAGGTAAAGAGAAGGAGTGGATAGACATAGGGAATGTCAGGAGAAAGGTGACAGATGAGTAAGGATAGCGAGGATGAGTGTCGGGCAGATGGGAAGAGTGTTTGATAGAATGGGAGCAGGTTAGTGTGTTAGGAGGTGTCTATTGACCTTACATTTAAACTCCTGGAGATTGTAGCCGTCGGGGAAGCAATCGTTTGGAAGAGAATTCCACAGTCGGGAAGTGCGAGGAAAGAAACTGTTGGAGTAGAAGTTACGGCTGCATTTTATCGATAAATAATAATAGAATAAATAGAGAAAAGGAAATAAATCCTTTCCTAAAAACTTCAGACTAAAATTTCCTGACATTGTATTCGTATATATTAACTTTTGCATGTTGGGAATTTAGATTTGTTTTTACTCATTGATTTGCCATCTTGTTCTTTTCTTATATGTTATTCAATATGACTGGTTATTTAAAAAATATGGACACTTATAATTACTAATTCATTTTAGTTCCTAATGCATTATTGCAAGATTTTCATCAATTAACAGCCAAGAAAATTCTTTAAATCCTTGTCTTGATTAAAAGTTGATAGATGACAGATAAATAATTAAAATAACTGATCAGATAAATCAATTTCATAAAAGTAAGTTATCACTTTAACAATAAAATTATTTAAATGCCATAATAAAAATGAAATGGAATCTTTAAGGAAATTTCAAGGAAAAATACAATTTTATATTTACATTTTAAAAACTTATGCAATGCAATATTTATCATTTACCAATTTAAAAAGAAATAAATATAAAAGACACGTTCGTCTTTTCTTTAATACCCCATGTATTCAGTCTCTACTTTTATTGTAAACCGCTTTACACAAGTGGTCATCCCACCTTACTTGAAGTGAAATAATTAAAAAAAATATTCATATATGTTGTGGCCTCTTAGGGCCAGGAAGAAGGACACAAAAAGAAGGTAGTTTGAACCAGTGTACTGGAATAACAAAACATATATATATCAAATAAGAGTGTTATTAGTTAGCAGATAAACGTGTCCGTCCAATGTCAAGTTATACTGTGTCTTGACAGTCACTCAGGAAGTCTCGCAGGTTAGTATTTATGAAGGAGGAAGAGACCACTACAATGTAGATAAGGCACCATGACAATATAGCAACTTTTGTATGTTGGGTGTTTGAATTCGCTTTTACTCATTGATTTGCACCTTTTACTTTTCTCGTGTGTTATTAGATATGACTGGTCATTTAAAAATATGGACATCATAATCCTCAACTCAAATGTATTCTAATTCCTAATGCATTACTTTTTCCAAGATTTTTCATCAATTAATAACCAAGAAAATCATTTAAATCTTTGTCTTGAGTTCAAAAATTAATTGCTATTTTGGAGTGACCCTGGGCAAAAAGGCAGTGAGGTCTTGTTGACCAAAAAATTGCATAAACAGAGGAAAGATAAACCTTTGATTTTATAATGAAAGAGATTGGGAATATTTTTCTTTCCTACCTATTCCAATTGTTGAGATTGGTTGGTGGAGGAGGGTATCTGGGTGGGCTCCAAACCAGTCCCTGGCATTTGGAAATTACAGTGTAAGACAAGCTGATAAAGATTAATAACTTAAAATCCCTTTTTGCCAATGCATTCTGAAAGTTTGGATTCATCACAACACAGTGTATCAGCCCTTGGTGTTGGCTGAGGTTAGATACTGAGAAAATAGAAGAAAAAATATAGATAGCTTAGCACTATGGAGTGGTGGTGCAAGATGAGACTTAAACTGAGTTAAATGGGTAGATTGATTCCTCTGACAACTTTCAAAAGGGTGGTGAACAACCTCAAATTTTGAAAACTATTTGAGTATACACATTTTTAGAATATTGAATTTGAGAAAAAAGATTGATGCTAAGCATAGAAGACAACTGAATCCAGAACCTGGATGGATGTAGGACTCTATATAAACTGGGGGTTTTGGCAATTGAGAGACCAGAACTTACAAATTTAAATTGTTACTAACACAAGCTGAAAACTCCAAAAGGGGATCATATATAAACCAAATTGTTATTACATTTTTAACCCGAGTTAATTCTGTATTCCAAAGAATTAATTTTTGCATAACTCCTCACAGTCAACCTGCTCTTTGCTTCAGTTTACTTCCTCAGTGATTTTCTCATCGTCTGAAATTAAAAACGTAGCAGAGTAGTGAAGGACACAAAGGCCAGCCTGATTATGTGAAACGATCTTTATCAACACGATATTAGCAATGTGTTATTGACTGAGAGATCAGCTAGATTGTAACTGTTTTGGCCTGAAGGAACCTGAACTCTAATGACGTGATTGACTTGGGGTTACATTATTGGTTGCCATTGACCTGGCTCAACACAGGGCAAAACTTTAACAAGAAAATAATTTAAATGCCAAATTCTAATAACAATGAGAATGACAATCATATAAAATGAAAAACGTATGATATTATATTAACAACATTATAAAAACTAATACAATGCAATATATATCATTTATGAATTTATAAAGAAATAAATATGAAAAGAGTTTTTTATTCACAAATTTGTAAATATTTATGAAATTATTAAAATCTGTGAACCAACTATGAGGAAATTATTATTTACCATTTTATAAAGTTTGAATCAATTGCTAATTATCTTATGTTCTTGCCAACCATTTTAATAAACTATTAAATAGTATAAATAAACAATCAAATAAATAAATATTATTTATTACTATTTTTGTCAACATCAAGGATGTAGTTTTATTCACAGAAATATTTCTAGAAAATTTGCCATATGTCCTTGAGGATGACTGTTAAGGTATTCATAGGTCTATACTAACATCAAAGGAAGGTTATTTAAGTCAGAAGGTAAATTGACTTCCTGTATTTGATCTCTTAATTAGATTTATAAATTATACACAGTTTAAGGTAGTAAATAAAATATAAAAATTTTGTGTATATGTACAGAATGTTCCTGTTGCAGAATAAGGTAGGGAGCCAACAGATTTGTAGTATCAAGTTAAACACTTGTAGCACCACTCTATCTCAATGAGTATCCTAGTTGCCAACTGACGAGTTAAGTCATGCCGACTGTTCATGATAAAGATTAACAGGATTTCTCTATTTTGTTTTCATCATTTTTACTGTTTTTATGTTTCCCAATCTTTACTTTACTAACAGTAACGTAAAGATTGGGAAACATAAAAACAGTAAAAACCTGAATGATTGAAAACATGATGGTAACACTTTTTAAAAAAATGCTTCTTCTTTGATCATCAATATTCAAAAACATTGGTCATAATCTTTTCAAATCTCAACTTGTTCATGCTAAGAGTGAGCTATAGGTTCAGAAGGCCCTGAATTAAAAATATTTTTATCATAGCATATGGAGGTAAAAAGTGATCCTTCACCATTGTAATGTTTTCTTTATTGTTTTACATTTAAGTAAAGCTTTGTTTTAATTTTAATTTTCATATATTCCACTCTATGACGTGAATGAATATTTTGTAGTTTATGCCTTATAGTTTTTGAGTTATGAGGGATGACATTTATGGAAACTTTATATACGTTCATGATCCATCATAGAACAATGAAAAAACATAGCAAAAACCACAGTTAATATGATATTTTATTTTGGTACATATAATAATCTGTCAGAAATTTAACAAATGGAAAGCATTTCACTGAAAATAGATATCACTGAAAATATGATAATACATATGAAACTTGTGGATCCCAGGAATGGAGTCCTCACAAATAAATGAACAATGACCAGTAATTGAGATTGAAAACAAGTGTATTAATGTAAGGATACAGACTTGAATGAAGTTTAGTAGTTCAGGAATACAGGTTAGTAAAAAGTATATGTACAAGTCTCTGGGGGTAAGCCGTAGTATATTAAGTATGTCTGCGTCGGAAACTGACGGGTACTGTGTAATAATCTTCTCGATGAGTAGAGCACAGAGCTACTATGAGCTACTGTGTTTGCCTGCTAATCTCTCTCTGGACTCTCATATTCTCCGGTTAACTCTCTGTGAAAATGTGGTATTCTCACATCTATAGCAGTAGTATAAGTATACTCTAGATGAGTTCATCTTTATGAAAAGGGAGAACCCCACAACAGAAACGAAAAACATTTTACAAAATACAGTTGTCTTCTGTTTTTTCTATAAATATATTCACATGCAATTTCGTCATATGAGAGCTTCCTTACAATGTCATTTTCTTGAGACAATATTCATAAGGAATTTAATCATTCATAGCAGACTGAAATTTATTCTTCCTAAAGAAAATGGAACAGATTCTCAGTGACTTTACTGAGTGAACAAGGAATGTGAATGTTATACATCTGTGCATTTCAGGAAATAAACAGAGGAAACACATTTACACAAATGCCGTTGAACCAATCTTCAGAACCTCCAAAATACAGATTGACTATTCTAGGTTTCGTTTAAAAGGCCAGAGAGTACAGCCAAATGTTGCAAATCTAAATCTAATCTAAACTTATTTATAAACAGAACTTTGTGTGTGTGTGTGTGTGTGTGTGTGTGTGTGTGTGTGTTACCTATAGACTCCAAAACGGCTGAACTGATTTTCTTGAAAATTTACACAGTTGTACTACAAGCATCTTCGAGTGTTCTTAGCTAGGTTTTGTGTCAAGGTACCCCCGATAAATATCGAAAATCAATAATCGAAAAAATCGGGCTATAGAAGGATTGGTCTGATTTCAATCAAATTTGATACATTCATAGACAGACATAAGAAACGATATTCAGAAGTTTCAAGGTTGCAGTTCTTACAATAGTGCAGAAAATCGATAATGTATATATATAAAAGGCAAGATGTTGGTGTGTGTGTCTGTTTATCTGCCTGTACGTTTGTATTTTTTTCAGCCCTTTTATTTTAGTTTTTTCTTCCGGTTTGGCTCTAAGTAGGTATAATTGTAGTTCTTAGTCTCAGCCATGATACCATTTACTCAGTGGACTTATTTAGCCTTCAAAATTCAGTTTACAATGAAAAAACTTATTTGATATCGATACCAGGAAATAAAAATTTGAATTACATACATTCATTTTTCTTTCAGTCTACGGTTTTGCTTTAACTGGAAACAACTATTGCTTTTTAGTCTTTCGTGTCAACATCCAAAGAGTCTGAGCTCCAGGACCATGGATTAGTTTTAAAGCTTTCATTACACCCGAGCAACGCTGGGCTATACTGCTAGTGTAACAATAAAGATGAGACCCACAGTTCAAATCAGATAAATAGTATAAATAAAAGAAATCCTTGAGAAATTCAATTCTGCTTCACAGCATGTGATAAGCAGATCCAGGGCAAAGGCCTCTTGGGCACATTCCACCTCCGAATCCATGATACAAGATACCCACTCTGTTATATTTCACTTTTCATAAGATAGTATTCATATAAAATAACAAATTCAATATAACCTAATTATGTACAATAATGGATCATATGCAATATAGGTGAACAATTCAGCTACAAAATTAAAAAATAAATACATTGCAACGTAAATAAAAATTAGACACATGCCATAATAGATCATTCCATCTTAAATAAATAATGTTTTGCAGCAGTTTTTAACATAGACATAAAATTTTATGCTCACAGTTCCTTTACTTGCAATTCTTGCTGGTAGACTTCTCTTCCAGCTTCTTGCTTTTTGGTCAACTTCAAAATATTAAATGCAATGTCAACCATTATCTTCTATCTTCTTAATCCCATTTTTTAAGTTTTCTCTCTCCCTAATGTTTTTTCTCATATTCTCACATATAACAAACACTATGCAGCTTCATTGCTTTGCCTGAGGTAAATAATTTTTAGAAAATGCTGTGGCATGCTTTCAAAATTCACTTTTCAAACTCTATTGACTCAAACAGAGTAAAAGAATTATTTTTTTACCAAAAAAAGCAACACGTTCAACTCTAGTAGAATAAGAGAATCAAACATTTAATCTTAGCGGATTAAAAATTTATTCTCATGGGAGGTATAATTTAAACCTCCTTAATAACATTCCCCCACATTCAAGGGGAGAAACTCTTCTCTCTTATAGTATTACCAAGTGTTCACAGTAGCAAAAACAAAATAAGATTAAAAATGCATGCGTCTCAATTACAGAACTATTTATTAAAACAAACAATATTAATATACATAAAAAGATTTTAAAAATTTACATGTACTGTTCAATAAATGATTAGTATTAGAGATATGAATTATAAAGACAAGAGAACTGTTAAAATTATAGGTATTTTAGCATCAAAACAGATCATGGAACATACAATTAAAATATTGTGACCAAGTCACAAATTAGCCTAGAGGGAAGAAGGAAGGTCTGCTTTACAAACACCGAAACAAAGTACTTATGAGAAGGTGGAAATATAAATAGCATTTTCTTACATTGGAATTAGAGGAAGGCAGACAAGTCAAGGTTTCCTGTAGAGCCAAAAGCTTCTTCCTTCAGGGTACTTGTTGGGTTGATGCTTTTTTTCCTTCTTCTTTTTCTTTAGGGTAGCAGCTCTGTTCAAACAGCACTTGCAGAGTTTCTCAAACGCAGCAATAATTCAATACAGAGTCGAATATTTAAGGGACTCTGGAAGCCACAATTAGGCTATTTGATTTAGCTAATATAAAAACCAACAAGTAGACAGGTGAGTGTAGGTTCTCAACACTACAAAAAATACTTCAATAATTATATCCCGTTAATATGAGGATAAAACACACACTTTGGCTGTATGAAGATGTGTGACAGCAAATGACCCCTCTAAATACAGGGGAAAACACAAAGCTAGCTTTGCATTACATGGCCACACTGCTGCGAAAAGTGTATAAGTATTTACTCCCTAAGCCCAGTTCAGCTGACTGCCACCCTCTGCCTGCCAGTGCCAGTCTTTGGGGAAAAATTTTCCTGTTATCTCACCAAGTTACATGTCCTGTGATTAGTCAGCAGTGAGAGTATGATGAAAGCGGCACCTTCATTGGCTCCAAGCACTTGATCCTTCCCAAAAGGGGACAACCAAATGAAATCAAGGGTCAGTGCAAGTTTAGAAAGTATCGCCTGAAATAAATCCCACTTCTAACCAAAATAATTCGTACAAATGAAAATTGGCACCAAATAACAATAATAAATATAATAACAACTATAATTAAATAAAAATAATAGTAAAAACAATAATAAGTAATGATAATAAAATAGCAATAGCACTATAACAATAAATGACAATAATAAAATACAATCAATAACGAATAACAATAATTATATGTAACAATAATAAAATAATAAGCATAACATAATAATAATAATAGCAATATCAAAATAGAAATAATCATAAATAACAATAAAATAATAAATAACAAGCATAATAAAATGCTACTAATAAAATACTAATAATAAAATAACTTTAATAATAATAAAATTAGTAACAACAATAATAAAAGTATAATATAATAATAATAAATGATAATAATAAATAAAATAATGACCATAAGGAAATAAAAATAATAAGTAAAAAAAATGAAATACAAAATAATAATATAAAATAAGGATAATAATTAACAATAACAAATTAAAAGCAATAACAATAAAAAAATCTAACAGAGAAACAAAAACTAGGATAACAATACTGTTTCATTGGGCATAATTCATTGGTGTAATGATTAGCAAGCTTGTCTCGCTAGAACCTGTTACAACTGAGTAGTTATTTCGATCCACACTGGGTATCCCATACTTTCGGCCTTGTGCCACATTTAAGCAATTTTGATACAATTTTCTCCTTTGTTGGCCTCTGTTCAGAATAACAAGTGAATTATCTCCCTTGATTTTTGTTTTCGTGGGCATTTGATTGACATCGACGGTGAACAAAAGTTGCTTAGCTGATTTTTTAATTGTAATTTCACCAAAAACATTTGTTAGTCTACAATTTTTCTTCAATTTGTCCCAAGGAAAACAGATCAGACGCAAAAAAGACAAAAAAGAGTAAGTTTAACGTTCACCTAATTTCTTTGTTTACAAATTAAAATTCGTATTTTTAAACAGATTTTTTTTCGTTACGACGAACAAAAGATGAAGTATTTTTTCATAAATATGAACGAAAATATTTTACCATTTCATTTGTTGGATCTTAAAATTACCGGCAAATACAAAACATAACTAGACCTACACATTTTTTAATATCCTTTAAGTTTTAATTTAATGATTTAAAGAAAAAATAATTTTCATAATTAACCCCTTTTTTGATTCTCAATTGTTATTGTTTTTTTTAATCATGCATAGTCCGATAATAATTCACAAGCTACACTCGTCAAACCCAACTGTTTCTTTTTTTCCCCTCTTTTTAGGTTTTTAACTTTTAGTTTAACTTTTTTATTTTTCTTGTAGGTGAAAATTTTCAAACGGAATGTTTGTTATTCATTAATGAATGAATGGCACATTTAATTTATTTTAAGTTTATTAGAAAACTTTGTGGAAATTTTTAGGGGGTCAGTTTCACCTCCCTTATTTCGATATATCGTGTATACTTATTAATTTGTGTCGGGGAATTCAAAATTTTCTAAGACCTTCAGTTGTATAAAGCAGGCCTTGGTACCTCAATGACCTCAACTAATTCGCTGACAAAAAAACAGCATATCATGAAGAAAAAAAGTTCTCAAAATTAAAACAAAGTTTTATGATGATCGTCAAAAATGTTTGTTGTTATTAAAAACCGGAAAGGTCAATTCAAAAGTATTTTAAATTGTTTTTTATTTTAATCTGTTTTAACATGTTCAAAATTTTGGTAAAAAACTATTGTTTTTTTTTTTTGTTTTTTTTTATCAGTGGGTTAACAAATTTTTACCAGAGTTTACAAAACCCGGATTTTTTCCGGTGAAAAACACATTAATTTGTAATTTTTTGCAAAAATCAACTAATTGTTGGATTTTAAATGAAAGTTTCAGGACTTTTTCACAAATGAATGAAAAAATTATTATTTTTAGAAAATATTGGTAATCACTAATTATTAATTACTAATACAGTCATCTGTTACTGCCCCACCTTCCATGTAATTTTATGAAATTTCAAGATAAATTCCGTTTCGAAAATTTGTTTTCAAACGTAGAATTCCTTGGGGAATGTAAATAATCTTCTTTTTTTTTTTCTTTTTTTTTTTTTTTACCGAAAATCTGCTCCGAATAAAAATAGAAAATACATTTATTTAACTATTTATAAGCTTTTAATTGTTAAAAAAGGGTCCCAAACTTAATAAAAACGAATCTTTTCCATCAAAAAAATGTTTAGAATGAAAGATCAACAAAGTATTTTCTAAATCTTTTAATTCCTTCTAACACGTTCGAAATTTTGGTAAAAAATCTTGTTTTGATTTTAATTATCGGGTAACCAGATCGTTACGAGAGTTTACAATGGAAAACGTAAAACTCGGTTTTTTTTCCGGTGACAAACATTAATTTGGAAATTCTTGCAAAAATTAAATGATTGTTTGATTTTAATGAAACTTTCAGGACTTATTCACAAATGAATGAAATTATTTTTGAAATTATAATTTTTAAAAAATCTCAGTGAAAATATTTCTTACATCTGTTAGTGTTACTCCACTCCACGTAAAATTCATGAAATTTTAAAAAATTAAATTTTGTTGCAAAAATTGGTTTTATTAGTTAAACGCAGGATTCATTGGAGAATGTAAATAATCAAATTTTTCTTAAATGTTGCCTTTCTTTCCAAAAAATTTTTTTCCCAATAATAGAATAAAAATACAATAACTTAACTATGATTATTTAATTTAATAAGCTTTTAATTGCTTGAATAAATAATATAAATTAAGGGCATTAGGATTATATAGTCTGAAGAAAATAAAAGTTTAATTAATAATAAAATATTAAAAAAGCCCTTTTTCATTTTTTTAAAAATTTTAATAATTTATAAAATTTCAAAAATGTTTTTAAAATACTTCAAAGATTTGTTGGGGTTAGTTTAAAAAATTATTAAGAGAAGATAATATGTAGTATGTACTAATCAAAAATTATAAAGTTTAATACAAATCATTGTGGCTTCCTATTTTTAAAATAATTTTAAATGTCTTCTCTGTGTGTATTTGAATTTTTTTGTATGGTTTTAATTAAGTAATTAATTATTAAGTAATAATTAGTTTAAAAAATTATTAAGAGAAGATAATATGTACTAATCAAAAATTATAAAGTTTAATACAAATCATTGTGGCTTCCTATTTTTAAAATAATTTTAAATGTCTTCTCTGTGTGCATTTGAATTTTTTTGTATGGTTTTAATTAAGTAATTAATTATTAAGTAATAATTAGTTTAAAAAATTATTAAGAGAAGATAATATGTACTAATCAAAAATTATAAAGTTTAATACAAATCATTGTGGCTTCCTATTTTTAAAATAATTTTAAATGTCTTCTCTGTGTGCATTTGAATTTTTTTGTATGGTTTTAATTAAGTAATTAATTATTAAGTAATAATTAGTTTAAAAAATTATTAAGAGAAGATAATATGTACTAATCAAAAATTATAAAGTTTAATACAAATCATTGTGGCTTCCTATTTTTAAAATAATTTTAAATGTCTTCTCTGTGTGCATTTGAATTTTTTTGTATGGTTTTAATTAAGTAATTAATTATTAAGTAATAATTAGTTTAAAAAATTATTAAGAGAAGATAATATGTACTAATCAAAAATTATAAAGTTTAATACAAATCATTGTGGCTTCCTATTTTTAAAATAATTTTAAATGTCTTCTCTGTGTGTATTTGAATTTTTTTGTATGGTAATTTCTATGTGTAAATTAAAAGGTCATGTGGTTCAGGGTTTCTTCCCCTTACAAGAAAAAATGTGTACAATTACGTCACTTGTGATCGCCATACACTTATCTTAACTCACGTCTGTCAAATCTGTTAACATATATGGTGGAAAGGTCAAAAAGTTGAACTCTATGATTAAGAAATAGTTTTATTTTAAATTTAATGCTATAAATAAGTAATACTTGTGTAAATCAGATTAATTTAACAATAAATTTGCTAATTTTTCAAAAATAATGTGTCATTATATAATGATGTATATTTTATTTTTGTAAGATTTTTAAACTGAGAATTAACTCTTGTTTACAAATGTGTCAATCACTCAAAAATTGAAAGATTAAAAAAGAAATTGAAAAATTTTAGATTTCAATCAATATAATTTCTGTTTGAAATACACAAAAATATTTTGCTTTCTGGAAATAGTAAATTTAATCATTTACCTTTCAGTTAAAACTAAGATAATAGTTACAAGAAAACATTTTTATTTTTAAAAATTCAATTTAAAATTTACATATAAAAAATGAGTGGAGGCACCTATAAGTTATTATGTGAAGACTATATTTATTAGTCAGCACTTGAAAAACTTAATACAAATCTTCAAGCCAGAAAATTATTAAAATAATTTTTATTTTGTTTTTTTTTTGTACAGGAAATTTCATTTTTAAGTATGATATTTCGCCTGTGACATTAGAAGGTCACGTGTTTCACCTGACCATTTCCCTTTACATATCTGAATTAAAAGATGTGATCTTCACATTGGAGGATATCATCTGTGACATGCAGAGAAATTGGCTCATCACTCTGGTCATGACACACTGGATAAATCCTTCACTTTGGTCAGTAACTGCAATATAGGAAGCACTCCATTCATCAATGCCATTCAATTACTTCTCTGTTGCATACATAGCTATAGAACCCAATATACTCTATTGTGCCAGATGGCCATTGACTCTCCCTGAATGTTCATCTGCCCCTTGTCAGGTATTGCTTTTAATCCAGCTGTGCATCTAGCCATCCTCCTCACCAGAAAAGCCTGGGGGGGAACTGCTTTAGTTGCCAATGACCTCACCATGCAGCAGGTAGTACTGAGTTACATGATACTACTGGTACATGTAGAGTGACCTGACATAAATATCATGGCAATATTTAATCTTTATGCCCGCAAAAAAACTGTATGTCAAAATTATTCTTTATTCCCTTAACACTGCTATTACTGTATTCACTTTTGACTCCCTCAGCAATTAGAGTTTTAATAAAACCCAAATGCACGAAAGTAAATTCATACATTTTCTTTATTTCTGAAACCTGTCATCAAAGATATTAAACACTATTATTACTTATTTAAAGAATAGTTTTGTATTTACAAAATTATAAAAAGATATGAACAAACTATCATGAGATATTTATTATTTATAATTTTCTAAAGAAATATGAAAAAAGAATTTTTATTCATAAATTTATAAAAATGTGGACAAGAAAATTTCAATAAATGCATAACATTGAGAAATTCAATGCTGTCACCACATAAATTCATTAAAATAGGCTAAGAGCATCAATTCCTTTCAACCAAACATTCCTAAAATGTTTGTCATATTTTTACTCAAATTTTTTTGTTATTAAAGGGTAACTAATAAATAGTGCATGGGTTTACATATTTTAATAATTTTGTCATTTTTTCATACATTCTTGAATGAAAGCATTTCTTTTCAAATTTATTTCTTCATAAAATGCAAAATAGATGTTTATAAAAAGTAAATGATAATTATCACACTGTGCTTGGTTTTGAATATGTTTATCATCTTGTAAATGAACATTGCTGAGCAAGTCAAAAGTGTATACAGTAATAAATGTATCAAAAGAATTTGTAATCATTCCACCCCAAGCGAGGTCACAAAGCCATTTCAATGAGTGTAAAATAATGAGGAAAAGAAAAATGTTATTAAGGAAAGAGAATAATAAACAAGAATAAAGAAAAAAGAAAATAACAATTGGCAAAAGGAAGAGGATAGAATAAATTTCCTTGAGCAGCAAGTGTGAGAGAAGAAATTGTTAACATAGAACTTACAGTTGCATCTAGCAATTTCAACTGTAAAAAGGATGAGCCCTAGCTGCCAATCTAGTACTGCTTTTAAATTCATTAAGCATAGGTGGCAAAGATGAAATCTCAGAACAATGAGCATGAAATTACCAAGGGTGTATGTTGTAATAGGAGTGTCAAAGGGAAAATGACCTTTTGTCACTTTTTTGTTTACTACTAAGTAAAATTTTGCCAATATTACAATGAAAGTAATGCATAAGTTTGCTGTTTTTCTTTCATAATGTATCCTTTTCTTTTACAGAATGTCATGGAGAATAACAATTTTCAAATTTAAAAACATATGCAACTTTATACAAAAGAGCAGAAAAGTGTGTGAACTTGTATTTTAATGATGTTCATCATTTAATAATTATATACAAATGCACAAAATTTTAGCATTTTAACTCAATTTACATTTCTAAGTATACATGCAAGCACACACTAAAAAGGAGCCATACTTTAGAATGCAGAAAGAAATATTGTTGTGATGGATACGTCTCAGCTTTTTCAATAAGTTTTTTTTTTTTTTTTTTAAAGCTCATGGAAGTACACACAAAAGAAAAACCATTTCCTTGTGAAGTTTGTGGATCAGCATTTTCAGTTAGATCCCATTTAAAAAGCCATATGCGAATACACACAGGGGAGAAACCATTTTCTTGTGATGTGTGTGGATCAGCATTTTCAAAAAATTACAATTTGACAAAACATATGAGAATACACACTGGAGAGAAACCATTTTCTTGTGAAGTGTGTGGATCAAGATTTTCAGAGAGTTCTGGTTTAAAACGTCACATGCGAATACACACCGGAGAAAAACCGTTTCCTTGTCAAGTTTGTGAATCAACTTTTTCAGTGAGGTCTTATTTAAAAATCCATATGCGAATGCATACAGGCACAAAACCATTTTCTTGTCAAGTATGTGGATCAGCATTTTCACAAAGGTCCAGTTTAAAATGCCACATGAGAATACATACAGGGGAGAAACCATATTCTTGTCAAGTATGTGAATCAGCTTTTTCACAAAAGTCCAGTTTAAAATACCATATGCGAATACATACAGGAGAGAAACCATATACTTGTCAAGTATGTGGATCAGCTTTTTCACAAAAATCCAGTTTAAAATACCATATGGGAATACATACAGGCGAAAAACCATTTTCTTGTGAATTGTGTGAGTCAGCATTTACACGAAAATCTCATTTAAAAAGTCACATACGACAAATACATACAGGTGAGAAACCGTTTTCTTGTCAAGTTTGTGATTCAGCATTTTCAGACAGATCAAATTTAGAAAAACACAACAGGATACACACAGGAGAGAAACCATTCTCTTGTCAAGTGTGTGGATCAGCATTTTCACAGAGATATCATTTAAAAAGTCACATGCGAATCCATACAGGTGAAAAGCCATTTTCTTGTCAAATTTGTGGTGCATCATTTTCAGTCAGCTGCAGTTTAAAAAAACACATGAGAATTCACACAGGTGAAAAACCCTTTCCTTGTCATGTATGTGGATCAGAATTTTCAGAAACATCTAATTTAAAAAGCCATATGCGAATACACACAGGTGAAAAACCATTTGTTTGTGAAGTATGTAGATCAGCATTTTCAGAGAATTCTAGTTTAAAAAAACATATGCGAATACACACAGGCACCAAACCATTTTCTTGTCAAATATGTGGAGCAGCATTTTCGCAAACATCTAACTTAAGAAGCCATATGCGAATACACACAGGTGAGAAACCCTTTGTTTGTGAAATGTGTAACACTGCATTTTCAGAGAATTCAAGTTTAAAAAAACACATGCGAATACACACAGGTGAGAAACCATTTGTTTGTGAACTGTGTAACACTGCATTTTCAGAGAATTCTAGTTTAAAAAAGCACATGCGAATACACACAGGAGAAAAACCATTTTCTTGTCAAGTATGTGGATCAGCATTTTCACAGAAATATATTTTACAAAACCATATGCGAGTACACACAGGTGAAAAACCATATGTTTGTGAAGTGTGTAGGTCAGCATTTTCAGAGAAGGTCAGTTTAAAAAGACACATGCAAGTACATGTATGAGCGAAATGATTTTCTTGTAAGCATATTGATCAATTATTTCAAAGAAATGTCTCATTTGAAAAGACATGCATGTTTTATGATTTATAACTTAAAAATGCACAGGCAGGCATATGCTGCATAGTTCCAGTCTAATAATATAAATAATCTGAGGGATCACCATACTTGTTAAATGCATGACTCAGTGTTTTTCATGAATTCCTATTTAAACAATTCTTGTAGATGTACATGAAAAAAATATATACTAAGTATGATAAACTGTATTTTTATTGGATTCAAATTGAAAACTCAAACACACCTCAAGAAACCATTCTTAAGTAAAATATATTGCAATATTTTAAAAATGTTCATATTTAAAATTGCATTAGCAACCATATATTTGTGCAATGCTTGCATCATTCTTCAAAAAATGTTAATTAAAATTAAGAAATAAAATAACTGACAAAATGAACCATAATTTATTGCTTTTGATTTAATTAATTTCTGTTGATTTCTATTGTAATATATATGTAGTAATTGTTCTTGCAATGGTTTATAATATCACTACACAAAAAATTCATGTTTCAGAACATTATTGTCTACTTCAGGTGTTATTTTAAAAGTAAATGATTGTTAGGGTGGCACCCCTGTGAGTTGATTGACTAATGGACTATTCCTGACGTCACGTTCGGTTACCAAGTTATGTATTTCAGGCAGTCAGAGGTAGAGAGTGAAGGAGTAAGGGTCGTAACCAGATTCATCCTGTAGCTGAGCGGAGACACAACTTGGCATTAACACCATTTGTATTTTTGTTAACACTTTATTGTTTTTCACAGTTCTCGATGTCTTCTCGTTAGTTATTTTGATAATAACTTCACAATAATTGGCGACGAAGAATTCATACCTCGCACAAGGAAAAACACGTGGAAATTTTTGTTGTGTCAACGGCTTGTCGAAAGGATTTATGATCGAAGTTTATTAAGCAACAATTGACTGGGAAAAACGAAGAAAACCAAAGGTAAACATGCTTTAATGTACATATTTGTTCCCCTCATTTTGGGAAGAACAGAAGTGAAGGCAATTTTGTTCAGAGAAAAAAAAGGGAACAATACAAGCTTTTTTTCTATTCGCTTCTATGGAACTGACCTATTATTTTTTTTCTCTCTCTCCAGTGAACCAAAAACCCAAGTCTAACTAAGTCTGTGTTTATTATTTTTTTTCTGATATTCTAAAAAGGGAAAAAAAAGAACGAATGAGAAAATTGGAAATAGAACATTTCTTATTGCAAATTGTTGTGAAAGTGGACTTTTGTTTGTTTTGCTTAATAAAAGACAAGAGAAAAGAGAATCTAGTTGTTTTTTTGCTTATGGGCTAGTAAATTTTCACGTATGCAAATATTCACATTTTTTTTTTTCCTTTTTCTTTGTTAAAGACTGGGAAGTCATTTTTGTTTGCAGTAAATAGTTGGAAAAAAAATTTTTTTCCCCCACTTGACTTGCGATAAAGTTTATACCTCAAAATACTAAGTGAAACAGTATAATTTTCATGCACACACACAGAAGAAGAAAAGGAAAAGGACATTTTTCTTTTTCTCCCCTTGTTGAATTTATTTTTTGCTTCCCTAGTTTCAGAAAATTGTTTTTTTTTTCTTCTGCGTTCGTATGGAGAAGATATCCAATATGGAGGAATTCAAGACAATTATTACAGTTACTGAAGGTTCAAATGGACCACCAGCAAAAATTGTAGAAGAAATTACTACAGCAACAGAGATAACAAGACGAGAAATTACTACTTCAACAGAAGAGACATGAGGAATTAATTTTAAAAGTGTTGAATAGGATGAAACACAGTGATGATAGCACCGCTTTTTCTCAAAATACCATATTTACTTACCGGAGCAGGATATGATGTTTGACGCGTTTTACAGGAGATATGAGGATTTATTCACTGTTGACTGGCAAGAGTGGAGCAATGCTAAAAAGGTCTGGCTGCTTTTGAGAAAATTAGGGACCACAGAACACAGTTCGTTGATTATATTTTTACCCAGAAAGACAAGCGAACTAGAATTCTCTGAAATGGTCAAGCTCTTATCTGAACTTTTTAGCCCAAACACCACATTTTTTCACAAGAGATGGAAGTGTTTCAACCTAGCTAAACGCGATGACAAAGATTATATCACTTTCGCGTCTAGTGTTAACACTGTGATGACTTTCATTTGGCTAAGCTATCTGTGGATGATTTTTAAATGTTTGATCTTTGCTCAGGGTCTTGTATCGGCAAAAAATGCAGAGATAAGACGGCGAGTCCTATCTAGACTCGAAAGCGAACAAGGGCTTACTCTCAAGAAGTTGGCCGAGGATTGCCAACGTGTAGTCAGTGTAAAGAATGATTCAAGAAACATCGAGGAATCTGGTGTGTCATACATATGAAGGACTAGTTACAGACCCAAGAAATACTCTCATGAGAAGAAAGTTAACGAGAAGAGAAACCAGACACAACCAAAGAATGGTCGTTCAATCCCCAAACCTCAAGTGCCCACAAGTCCATGCAACTGTTGTGGCAGACAACATTGGTCCATAAAATATTTTTATAGAAACAAAACCTGCAACGAGTGTGGCAGGAGAGGCCATAAAGCAACACGTTGCAGAAATAACAATAATAACAGGGTCTGACAAACGAGATTTGACACGGAATCAGAGAAGAATTGGCGGAAATATGTGACGGTTAACATCCTCAATAAGAAAGTGGATTTACAGCTGGATTCCGGTTCAGACCTGTCAATTATCAACTTACAGACATGGAAAAGGTTGAAGAAACCAACCATGCGTAAGACAAATAAATCAGCTCGTACAGTGACAGGCGATAAAATAAGTTTTGAAGGAGAGCTGACACTCCCTGTAACTTTAAATGGTACAACCAAAAAAGTAAGAGTGTTTGTCTATAAAACATCTGAAAACCTTTTCAGTACAGATTGGTTGGAGCGTTTTAAACTGTGGGACCGACCTATAGACGAGTTAAGGGAGAAGAATAGAATCATGTCCAACCAACTGAAAAATACCCAGTTCCAAATGAAGAGTTTACTTTCCAATTCTCACAGAATGCAAGCACTGCTTGAAGCCAAAGACTCCAGAATTTCTGCTTTAGAAAAAAAGGTGCAGCTTTTGGAAGATAAACTTTCTTCATTGCAAGAAGATATTTCGGTTGGGGACAAGCCATGGAAACTGAATTTGTCAACCAGCAAAGAAACCAAAGGTCCTACTGATGCACAAGCACTGAAGGTCAAGATTGGCCAATTAAATGAAAGCCTCGAGCACAAAGAGACAGAACTTTGTGGTCTTCGATTTCAGGTGGATACATTAGAGAAGCAATATTCAGAACAACAGGAATACATTTTGGTTCTGAAGGAACAGATTAGTGCACATGAAAAACAAATGAGCATCATTGAATCAGAAGTGGATGAATTAACAGCTTTTATGAAGAAAATGCTTGGGAGTGGGGGTGTTAGGGTGGTACCACTGTGTGTCGATTGACTAATGGACTATTCCTGACATCACGTTCGGTTACCAAGTTATGTATTCCGGGCAGAGGTAGAGAGTGAAGGAGTAAGGGTCGTAACCAGATTCGTCCTGTAGCTGAGCGGAGACACGACTTGGCATTAACACCATTTGTATTTTTGTTAATACATTATTGTTTTTCACAGTTCTCGATGTCTTCTCGTTAGTTATTTCAATAATAACTTCACAATATTGATGGAAATGATTTATTTTCTAAAATATAAAATGAATTCATTTTATATTTTCTATAATAAATCATTTTTACCTTTTTTAAAATATCACCACAAAAAGAACAACATTGCTCTGAAACATTAATTTTTTGTGTAGTGATATAATGTTTTTATAAACCATTGTAATCACAACATTACAATATTAAGCTCTATTCTGCATTGAGCACTTTTTATAAAAGTAAATGCTATGAACAATAGTTTTTTAATCTGTTCTTTCATTTTTATATATATATATATATATATATATATATATATATATAATTAGTTAGTTTTTGGTCACAATTAAATTAGATCAGTACACAGTTGTATTAAAAAATGTTCAATAGAATTATATTGTAAAACTTTTGAATATTTTTCATTTGGAAACAAGTTATTTCATGATCTAGGTTTTTACCTTTCAGTGTCTTCAGGCGATTTACAATAACAGATTTTACCATTTTTCAAACACACATGTGACAGGGATCTTTTATGAACACGCAATTTTCAAAATTAGGATAAGTTACTTAAGGGTCTGACAACATTTTCATCCATGATTGTATGATCCTAGAAGGTATTTATTGGTATGGTTACACTTGGACATATTATCTGAATAATATAAATAGTATAAATAAAGAAAAGTCTTGAGAAATTTTTATCTGCTTCAAAGCATGTGATAGGCAAGTCTAGTGCAAAGGTCTCATGAATCCAGCCTGAATTCATAATACAAAATACCCAACTGTACTATATCTCAATTTTCATAAGATAGTATTCATATAACAATTTCAATGTAACTTCATTATGTAATATAATGGATCATATGCAATATATTTGAACAATTTAACTACAAAATTTGAAAATAGATACAATGTATCTTAAACATTCATGCTAAAAATCACTATAAAACATTGTTATTACGGTATGTGTCTTTTATTTAAGATACATTGTATCAACTAAGAAAAATTTCACAAATCAGTGTGAAAAGCACAACCCAGGATCCTGATTGGATGGCAAATGGAGAATCGATATGTGACATTAGTCAAACATTTTTTATAATCATTATGAAAAGTAAACAATAATTATCACACTGTGCTTGGTTTTGAATATGTTTATCATCTTGTAAATGAACATTGCTAAGCTAAGTGTATACAGTAATAGGTGCATCAAGGAAATGTTTTTATCCTTCCAGCCCAAGCAAGGCAACAAAGCCATTTTTATGAAGGTAAAAGAATATGAGAAAAAGAAAAACATTATTTAAGGGAAGAGAATAATAAAAAAAATAGAATAAAAAAGACAGAAAATAATTTACATTGCATTTTGATTTTTGAAGATCAATATTGAGTAGAAAGCAAGAGGTTAGAATAAAGTTCTCTAAGTAGCTAGTGTGAGAGAAGAAATTGTTAGCATAGAACTTACAGTTGCATCTAGCAATTTCAACTATAAAAGGATGAGCCCTAGCTGCCAATCTAGTATCGCTCTTGTATTCATAAAGCTTAGGTGCCTAAAATGAAAACTTTTTTATAGCAATTAGTGTGAAAAACTATTTTTAAAACAATAAAAATTAGCATGAAAAACTATTTTTAAAACAATAAAAATTACCCAGGGCTTATGTTGTAATAATAGTATCAAAGTTATGGGTGCATGAATGAGTAGTTAGAACATTTGCTTTCTGACCAGAAAATCCATATCTCATCATGGTCAATTTGTCAGGAAGGTAATTTCTTAATGTTATTGGTCTAAAGGAGGTGATTCTAGCAAGTGGCACATTTGCAAAGTGCCTGAAAACCATACTACGGGCTGATTCAAGGCTTGTTAATGAAATTGGGTAGACGAGTACCTTTGGGAATCATCAATGATTGTGCTTGGACAAAATCACAAGTCATCATGACCGAGGGTTTGAGCTCCCTAGCCTTGTTCAGACTGTTGTTCACACAAGATAACACACTCTCTTCTAGAATTTGTGACTAAAGTCCACTCAGCATAGTTGCAGGATAAACCACAAGTGAGTTCTGTGGATATTGAATGTCTGTAATGGGGATTAGCTAGCTGCACTAGTAGAATATTAGTGGCCAGCTAAAATGAAAAATTTTCTTTTGTCACATATTTTTTGCCAATTTTACAATTGAAAATAATACATAAGTTTGCTAGTTTTTCTTTCATAATGTATCTTCTTCATTTACAGAATGTTATGGTAAATAAGAATTTTCAAATTTGAAGACATGCAAATTTATACCAAGAAGCAGAAATGTTTATAAACTTGAATTTTAACAATGTGCATGATTAAATAATTACATACAAATGCACAAACTATCAGCATTTTTAATTAATTTACATTTTTAAGTATACATGCAAGCACATTGGAGAATTGTAAATTGTTGAGATTTTATCACTAGCCTAATATTCCACTTAAATTCATTTAGTCTTTATACCAGAGTAAAGAGCTCATTGCTTTTTGATTTCATTCATTTTGGTTATATTTTATTGTAATATATATATATATATATATATATATAACATAGAATATTTGGTATTTAAGTCAGGTAAATTCCAATAGGGACAAACTCAAAAGAACTCACTGTTAAATTTATTTATTTAATTTACCAGAGTAATATAATCTAGAAAATTTTTAGATATTCTACAATTTCATGGGTAATATGTATTTCACAGGCAAATCTGCTCGTCAGACCCAAATGATACAACAGTTAATATTCAAAATAATCCAGAAAAGAATTTCATACGGACACTCACATGCCCATATCAAGAATAGACATTTGTAACAGTAATCTACAAAAACATTTCCTCGCTTATTCAAAACACACAAAAGAAAGAAAGAAAAAGAAGAATATAGAAAATTAATAAACGGAAAGAAGAGAAAGAAAAATACAAAGAAATGGAAAAGAGAATGAACAGTATAAAGAGAAAGGAAGTTAAAGTTAACGTCTCAGATCGACACCAGCGTCTACTGCAATTCATCTGCTTTCTTAGAAAAACATGACATGGAAATTTAACATCAAAATTTAGTTTTAAAGATAATGGGATGTATCTACAGTATAAAAATAAATTGTAAATCGTACTTTTTAATAAAATTAAAATATAACCACTAGTAGTATTATATTATATAGTTAAAATAATTTAAAAAATGATAAAAAATATTAAAAGACAATCTTAAATAAAAAAACAAAAAACCCTTAAATAATAGTAATAAATAATATTAATAATATATATATATATATATATATATATATATATAAATGTTAACATTAATAATAATAATATAATTAAAAAACCTTAAATAATAGTAATAATATTAATAATAATATTAAATTTATATATATATATATATAAATTTAACAGCAATAAAAATAATAGTATCATTATTAAAAAAAGATCTTAAATAATATTAATAAAAATATATAAAAAATTTTAACACTAATAATAATAATATTAAAAAATAAAATAA
The DNA here is from genome assembly GCA_037127315.1 of Ascarosepion bandense. NCBI lineage: Eukaryota > Metazoa > Mollusca > Cephalopoda > Sepiida > Sepiidae > Ascarosepion > Ascarosepion bandense. The sequence continues at coordinate 365,633 of JBBBDQ010001586.1, read as the reverse complement.
AATATACACATACATACCTGCATATTCATACACACATATACATGAAATATTACAATCTAAAATATTATAAAAACATTACAATAATATAATGCAACTATAAAAAAATATTTGGGGGTAAAACGTTTTCAATGGTAAATTCCATATTTTTCTCCCAAAGAAACCACCGTTTGAAGTTAAATTAATTTAAATTATAATTGTGATCTAGCGAAATTATTTTATACTTATTCTTATGCCTGCATTGAAATATCAATTCGTTATGTTGATTAAGGATATATATATATATCTTTTTTAGCAGAATTTTGATTTATTGATTTGTATTTTATGGCATATGAGATTTTTGCAGGTTATTTAAAGCCAGAAAGTATTTTTAGACTGTAAGCATTATTTGAAGATTATAATTGATGAGTACATGTCCTACTAATTAACACTACAGATAAGAAAGAAGAGGTAGATTCGTATCTTTCCCAAGATTATTTGCATTTATCGCTTCCTTTAGTGAGGATTCTAACAGTAAATGAATTTATATCAGTTGAATGGTAGAAGATTTGTAGTGGTTGTGATTTGCCATGTACAACAAATAAGTTGTCAGAGAACTTGTATAAATTACAGGTATGAATTTTAACAGCAACCAAATATATATCTGTGAGTTGGTTGACATGAGAATTGCTGTGGTTGTAATTTACAATATATAACAAATTAGTTGAAAAGGATAAAGTATAGAATTACATGCATAGATTTTAATAGCAACTGAATTTATGTCTGATTGAAGTTTGATATGAAAATTGCTTTGGTTTTAAATGGTAATTATTCAAAGTTGAAGATCATTATGGTTATGGCATCATCCTTGATAACTCCAGATGTTGGGAAGATAATTGCCAATGAACTTGTTAAACAACAAAAATGATTTCCAGCAGAAAGATTGGAGACAAAATCTGAAAAAAAAAATCATATGATAAATAAGCAAATCTATAAGTGGTGTTATTTGGAATTAAATTTCTATGGACAAATTGCAAATACATTGACAGATAGAAATTTATTAGTAAGGGTTTTAGCAGTAAATGAATTTATATCAATTGAATGAGAGAAGATTTGTGGTGGTTGGGATTTACCATGTACAACAAATAAGTTGTCAGAAAACTTGTATAAATTACAGGTATGAATTTTAACAGCAACTGAATTTATATCTATTAGTTGACATGAGAATTGCTGTGGTTGTAATTTACCATGTACAATATTCATTGAAAGAGAAATGGTATTGATAAACTATGTAAAAGAGATTATAAATGCCTAACAGATTAATGTAGCAAAGTTTCTTGTACAAATTTTTAAGTGTATGAATCTATCTCTGGTTGTATTTAGAATGGAAATTCAATTGAGAATTATAGGTTACAGGTTGAGATAATCAAGTTAGATAATTTGAATTTTACTAGCATACAAGAAGTTCCCTGTGCATTGTTTCTTGTTGTGGCCCTTTTGAGAAACAAAAAGCATTTAATTACAATAAATTAGTTTACCTGGAATTGTCTGGATTTGAACTCATGACTATTAAGTGTTAGAATCAGGTGAAATGAGAAGCCACCATCACTCCTACTCATGGCTGGCATGTACTATCTCTAATTGGTCAGCAGGGGATAGTGTTTTTTTTAACCTTATAAATAAATGGTATTTAATATTTTCATTGTAAATTCTAAAGAACAAAAACAATGTATAAATTCAGGTTCATCATATGATTGTTTTATTACAATTCTAATCATCATTTTTTAAAACAAATATTGCAAAAGAGTGAAGCTCTTAAGTAAAAGGAATGTCAGGGGAAAAACCGCTCCTTGGACACTGTCTTATCAAAGAGAGAAATGTCCATATTTGTCATTTAATGTTAGGCTTACTGAGGCTCTAACTACTGCTTAAATGCTATCATTTCACTAATTCAAGAAGACATTCCTTTTAACCTCTAAAGTAAATTCACAAGTACTTGTATTAGAGTAGCTGAAGCTAAAGCTTTCTTCTCAATTACTACACATTTCAGTTGTATTAGATTAGCTATAAAATATGAAGACTTGAAAATAGAAAAGATAATATCAAAATGGGAAAGAAATGAAACAAAAGACATGTTCTAAGGATAAATTTGAAAAATTTATTTACTATTCACACAAATTATGCATTTAAAAATATGAAAATATGTGAAAAGAGAATAATGCTCAATCCTTGAAATTGACTCTCTGTATTTTTTAAGAGTGAAAGAGATATTTTGCACAAAACATTTTCTGTGTTGGCTGGTTAGCAATGAAGATTTCTTGAACTGTTTATTTCTTTTTTCAGAACTATCTTCTGTAAAATCATATGTTCTGCTGTTCTTCTGGAAACTGCTTCTTGTGAATATGCTTCTTCTGACAGAAGAGTTTGCTTGAACAACATTGAATGGATAGTTGAAAAATTGTGCTCCTCTTCATGTTTTTTGTGAACACTGTTAAGAAGTAAACAGTCATTGTAGCATTGATAACCTGTCATTTAACAAAACAACTCCTTAAGATGGTTGACCTCTCATTGCTCTGAACAATCCTGCCTACTTGATATTCTCACATTGCTGCTGTTGGCTTTCATAATTTGAAATTTAAGAAAAACATGCTCCAGAAATTTTTATATAAATTTCACTAGAAGTTGTTTTCTTTGGGAATGTAAAGCAGTTATCAACCCGACCCGATGGATTTTTACAAAATGTAAACTGATTTTTAAAGATTGTCTGATTTTAACTATGTTTTGAGTTTGAGTTTTGTTTAATGGCCTATTAACTTTTGTGGGTTTTGATGCCAAAAAAGTGTGATTTTAGGGTATTGTTTTTATTTTGAAATGTTCAGTTATAGTGAGAAGGTTGATTTAGTCAGATTTTGATGAAAAAGTCATTTTCTTTTCAAAATCTCAAGATGTCATCTGGTTTAGGATTTTTGAAAAGCATTTTGTAGATCTGGTTTCAATTGGCATGTTTTTGTAAAGAGACATTTTTTTGAGAGTCAGTTATATTGCTGGTACATTTTTTTTTCTCCGAAAAATTTTGCAGGTAATATTTTTTGCTTTGATTTTCTTCTAAAATGTATTGTTGTTAATATTTTCTTCTCTAAAAAAGTATTGCTGGAATTTTTACTATAAAAGTATATTTTTATACTTTCATAGTGCTTTGACCCAATTTTGGTGGGGGGGGGGTAACTATTTGCCCATAGCTGGGGCCCTAATAGGTGCTACCAGCTCAGGTCAGGATGGACATGGGAACAACAACATTTAAGAGGTGGTTCCATGCTCCTCAAAACCTCTGGACCAGATGCCATTTATCGTCATACCCAGGGACATTATGTTTTGATGCTCCTTGCTAATTTTTCAGACATGTTTTAAGTGAATTCTTATATTACACAGGCTATTCAGAAAGTCACTATGCACTTATATTGTTATTAAGAGATGTCTCTCAATGCAGAATACATGAGAAATATATGAATGAAAGACACATTCTTCAGTTGTTGGCAGGAAATTTGACATAAAAATATGATTGGAAAAGTATACATAACTTTCCGAATACCTTAAGCTGAAAAGAATATAAATTAGTTGTATGAAAGTTTTAAAACCTATTTTGCTTTTAATAAATTCTGAAATTTCATTTATAAAAGTAAAGACATTGCATTTCATTATTATTTTGCAAAAATTCTCAAAACACTTCCATATGGTCATTACATAAATAGCGAATTTGATAGGATAAATACTGTTTTAAAAATTTTTCATTTCCTGTTTCTAAACAGATCTCCAAAGAAACTTAATAAACATGTTAGATTAAGACACATTTTCTGCTTTGTTTGTTTTTCATTCTATCATTTTTATGTATGTTTCAAAAAATTTTTTTTATTCTATACAATTTCGTTGAATGAATAATTTCAGTTTTAAATTAGAAGTCAGCTGCAAAGTTGAAAGATTTTCTGATTATTGCTTTTATTTTTTTATCATTTTTATCCCTATTTGACGTCACAAAATATCTAATTATCTTCAATATTTTTTTATTCTAAATTTAAGAGTTATAAAATGCTAAATTCAGATTTCACACTTGACCATCAAATGAATCAGTTGCATGGGTTCATATATTTTCTGTATTACTGCCTATGACTGCTTTTCCACATTTGAAGATGGTAATTCAGAATTTGACATTTACTCAAATGAAAAATAAAAATTAAGGTACTTTTATAAAGAGATTCATATTTGAAATTGATATTAACCTTCATAGTTTTCAAAATGGGCTGTTACTTGTATATCCAACTCTCCAATTTAATATTTAATGAAAATAAAAATTAAAATACTTTGATAAGTATATTCATGCTTGAAAATAATTTTAAACTATATAGTGTTATAGTGGGGAGGCGTTCTAGTGGAGAGTAGGTGTATGTTGTTGCAGATTAACGGAATTTGGCCTCGTTGTAGACAGCCTACTGTAAGTCATAAAGAAAGGTTATAAACCAAGAAAAGCAAATTTAGTTTAGAAACAATATTTTATATATACACATATCAGTTAAGGTTTTTACAATTAAAGTGATCCTTTAAAGATGAGTCCAACAGATGTTAAAATGTTCATGGCAATAAACTGCTGAAAAGAGAAATTGTGCATATGAATGTGGAGCCTTGTAAATTAGGAATGTCTTTGATGTATCTGCTCCTTTGGTCAGTCAGTAGTTTAGAGACAGAGAAGAAGGCGTTTTTTGGATCGCAGCATATCATTTGGGAATTCACATCTGTATTTGATTCTGGGCTTCCCACTGGCTGATAAATAAAGTTCACGTAGGTTCGCAAACTGGAATTAAATATTTAATTAATTTTTAATTTTCAACCGGAACATCTGCATGGAGCTGGGGTTCGCACAGACGAGTTTTGATCGTGAGAATGCAAACATCTGGTCCCTTGCTTTGCTCGGTCGGTATCACCACAATGTGAAAGAGTGGCTGCTATTTGTATATCCACCTCTCCAATTTGACATTTAATAAAATGAAAAACTTTGATAAAGGGATTCATACTTGAAAAAGATATTACACTTTATACTTGCATATCCACCTCTTCAATTTAATATACTCAATCAAAATAAAAATTAAAATACTGTTTGCAAATATGCAAAAGTTCTAAAAATAGAAGAATGCAAATAAATTTCAGAAACCAACACAAATATTGTTAATCTTTAACCTTTATGCTTACAAAAGAAAATGGTGTATCAAATGGATGGTCTTTCCCATAACCCCACTATTATTTAAACTACTTTCACTCTTTACCAATTGTTATTTTAAAAAGCAAGGGTTAGAATTTGAATCTAACTAAAATTAAAACCTATGCAAGCAAATTTATACTTGTTCTTTCCTTAGAGTTGTTTCACATATCAATAATTTAGTAAATGTTAATAAATTTAAAATTAAGAAATTATTTTCATACTTATTTCTTTATAAATTGGTAAATGATAAATATTGCATTGTATTAGTTTTTGGGATGTAAATATAAAATTATTCTTATAAATAAACAATATAATAAATAAATAGTATTTACTACTTTTGCTACAAATTCTCAAGAACAAAGAAAATATATAAATTCACTTACATCTTATATTTAGGTTTTATTACAATGTCAATCATTGCTTTTTAAAACAATAAACATTGTTGAGAAGTGAAAGTAGTTAAAATAATAGTGGCATCAAGAGGAAAATCCATGACTTTGACATACTATTTTTTCACGGGCATGGGGATTAAAGATTGACAAAATATCATTACAGTCATGATGATGCATGGAATCAAAGCCATAATGACAATGGAGATGAACCTGCTGAATCAGACCAGTTCAAACTTGGCTAAAATTCAGTGATTAAATGCTGTTATTTTTGTTCATAAATTCAACCAGTCTGGCTTGATTTTCTGTTGCGATCAAGAATTCAACTGACCTGACAAAATTAAATATAAAGCCTCATTTTTTTTATTTTTTAATAAAAAAATGTTTTTGCCGCGTTTGACACGTGTGATTTGATTTCTGTGCTGTAATTCAGCAACCATCTTAGATGTTTTACGGAAATAAAATGTCAGAATAAAAATTAAATATAAAGGCTCATTTTTTTAAATAAAAGAAAATTTTAGTCGCGTTTGACATGTGTGATTTGATTTCTGTGATGCAATCTGGCAACCATCTTAAATCTTTTACAGAGCAAATGTAAACAATCTGCACCACTGGCCAAAAAATGTGAGAAATGGAAAATTGCTGAACTTAAACTCAAAATGTATGTGTCGACCTGGCTTCCTTGTAGATATGGGTCTCTAGAAAGTTTGAATGGTGTAGCTTAAAAAATGTAGGCGTGCATAGGGAAGTCACACACAGACTCACAAATTGCCTTATATATATATATAGATTGTAATATTTTTATTATAAGCATAATATAAGCATTTTACATCACTACACCAAAGTTATCCTGTTTCAGTACTATTGATTGTACTTTGTCAGAAGATGGTTGGTCACTGGTGTTGGGTTCCCTACTAAGTACAATTAATAGTACTGAAACACGATAGCTTTTATGTAGTGATGTAGAATATTTTTATTATAACTACGTATAATAAAATTTACAATAATATTGCTCTTCTTTGTATCGAGCATTTTGAAAAAGTAAAGGCTACGAACTTCAGATCATTACTGCATCTGTTCATACTCTCAGGTATATATATATATATATATATTTTTTTTTTTCCTGTTGTTCTGATGAGCTTTGCTCTTTGGTACTTCACCAATCTCAGTGCAATATTAGTATGCAGCTAGGAATTATTATTTTATAGTTGAAATTTGCAACATTTAACCTTCAGTTCTATCGTAATATTTTCTTTTCTCACACTTCTTGCTTGTGGAACTCCCTTCTGGCTTTCCTGTCAACTAAGATCTTGAAAAATTTAAATGCAACTTCAATCCTCATCTTCTCTCTCCTTGAATACTGTTTTTTATTGTCCTCTTTCTGCAATAAAGCTTACTGCTTTATCACTTTCCTTGAAGTGAAATTATTTAAAAAAAGAAAAAAAACAAACTTAAACCCTTTATTCATTTCGAAATTTACACAGATTTACTTATGCTGTTCATATTAGAAGACATCTACTATATATAGTTTTCAAAGCTGTCCCAAATAGGCTTTGGTTGTTTTGTTTTATGGCATATCAACCTCGGCGAGTCATTTATTACCAACTAAACTTATTTTTTTTATTTATATATTGCTGGTAACACCTTTTTCTTTCAACAATTTGTTGTTTTTATACAAATTTTTGTGTCTGGAAATACTTTTTTCTTTTATCAAGATTCATTGGGATTTGTTTTTAAGGGCAAGGTCCCGAGTCCTAACCCTGTTATTTAACGCATTACTGGAGGGAAGGGACGGACTAATACCTTTTTCAAGGGTACTAGTACTTAAGTGAATGCAGAGTATTCAACTAGAATTCGAACTCGGCTCACCGATTTCAATTTCTCAGCCGATATCCACTGCACCACAACGCACATCTGTCACTAAATGCTTACAGCACCTGGTATTCCCAAGCAGTCACCCATCTAACTACCGACCAGGCTCAACGCTGCTTAACTTCGGTGATCAAGTGAGAACCGGTGTATTCAACGTGATATGGCCGTAAGCCCCAAATAGGTTTTTTCCAATGTGTTTGTATCTATGCTTTTACATGTGAATTCTGTGAAAAATGATGATCCATATATTTCACAAGAATATGGGCTGTCCCCTGTATGTAATCGCATGTGTATTTTTAAGCAGAAATTATCTGCAAATGCTGATCCACACACTTAACAAGAAACTGGTTTCTCTCCTGTATGTATTCGCATGTGATTTCTTAGTGAAGAATGAACTGAAAATGATGACTTACACAATGTACATGAATAAGGTTTCTCACCAGTATGTGTGCGCATGTGTCCTTTTAAATGCGAACTCTGTGCAAATGTTGATCCACAAACTTGACAAGAAAATGGTCGCTCTCCTGTATGTATTCGCATATGTTGTTTTAAACAAGATTTATCTGAAAATGAGGATCCACATACTTGACAAGAATAAGGTTTCTCTCCAGTGTGTGTTCGCATGTGTACTTTTAAATGTGAATTCTGTGAAAATGTTGATCCACATACTTGACAAGAATATCTTTTTTCTCCAGTGTGAATATGCATGTGGTTTTTTAAATGACAAGAAACTCCTCTATGTATTCGCATGTGTTTTCTCAGTGAAGAAGTAACTGAAAATGATGACCCACACAGTGTACATGAATAAGGTTTCTCACCAGTATGTGTGCGCATGTGTACTTTTAAATGTGACTTCCTAGAAAATGTTGATCCACATACTTGACAAGAAAATGGTCGCTCTCGTGTATGTATTCGCATATGCAGTTTTAAACAAAATTTATCTGATAATGATGATTCACACACAGTGCAAGAATAAGGTTTCTCTCCAGTGTGTTTTCGCATGTGTACTTTTAAATGCGAACTCTGTGAAAATGTTGATTCACAAACTTCACAAGAATATGGTTTTTCTCCAGTGTGAATACGCATGTGGTTCTTTAAATGACAAGTTTGTGAAAAAGCTGATCCACAAACTTCACAAGAATATTTTTTCTCTCCAGTATGTATTCGTACATGTTTTTTTAAATGTAATTTCTGTGAAAATGTTGATCCACATACTTGACAAAAAAATGGTTTCTCTCCAGTATGTGTATGCATGTGATTTTTTAAACTAGTATTCTCTGAGAATGCTGATCTGCACACATCACAAGAATATGGCTTTTCTCCTGTATGTATCTGCATGTTTTTTTTCAGTGTGGAACTGTCAGAAAATCTTGACCCACACACTGGACATAAATGTGTTTTCTCCTCTCTAGTATTTGTTTGCATGTGTAATGTGAAAATACTGATCCATACAACCGACAACAAAATGTCTTCTCTTGAGTGTGAACTTATACATCTCTTTTAAAACTTAAACTCTGTGAAAAAGAGGACTTGAGCACTTGACAAAAGGAGAGTCACTCTCCAGTGTGAATTTGCATTGGTGTTTGTAAATGTCAATTCAATGAAAATACTTGTGTACAATTTGGCAGGAAATATAATTCTCTTTTTAGTGATTGTGTCAAGTTAAACATGAAGGCTGTCAAAATATACATTCATATGTTGGTTAGAATATGTTTTCTCTTTTTAGCATGAGATTTTGGGTCTATTCAAATGTGAAAATTGTTAGTTTCCATAATTGTCAGTTAATGAAAACATATCATTAAAGAAACTAGAGACTGCTACATTATTTGAAAAATACAATTCAGTTGTGTTTCAATGAATTGTAATATATCACATAATTCCTGTTCGTGTGATAAAGAAACATTTTTTGCAAATGTTTTCATTCCAGTGTGTGCTTCCCTGTCTTTTTTCAAAATTAACTTCTTTAAAAAAAAAAATCATTTGTTTACTCGATGACAAGAGTTGTTTTTAAACTCCACTGTGCATGAGGATTTGCAAATGATTTTAAGTGTGATTAAAATGCAAAAACTGCTATTTTCACATGATTATGGACATCTGTATTTTTATTGTTTTATGTGGCTTTCAGTTTTTTAAAGCCAGAAATATCTTTACATTGCAAGAAACTCATTTTTTCTTTTTTATTTGTTGTTGAGATAATAATGGTTTAGTGATACAAGTCTTACTAATTAACTCATAGATAGAGGTGAAAAGGTGAATACATATCTTTTCCAAGAATATTTGCACATAAGTGAATATGAACCCAATGGGAATATGAACTTGGTTCTTCGATTAATAATACCAAGCCATTATCCATTATACCACTCACATTGTCAAGTTTACAACACCTGGTATTTCCAAGCAGTCATTCATCTAGGTATTGGCCAGACTTGATGTTGCTTAACTTCAGTTATCATAAAATATAGGTATCTGTGAATCAAGAAAATATATAATTAAAGAAACAAAAAACTTATTTATTATTTACAAAATATAATTATAACCATTCAGTACAAAATTCATGTTCATGTCACAATATATATCATACAATTCATGTCAGAAATAAAATCTAACGTTATTACTGTTCAGTCAACGTAAATAGAATATAATTTATATACAGAAAGTTTTCATTTTCTGTCAGAAAAAATGGCATTCAAGTATTGATAAACACATAGATACACGTACAAGACTGTGTCTTTTTGTTTAACACTCTGACTCCCATTAGTCAAATCCTGGTCAGGATGGCAACACCTTTAACACTCTCACCTCTTAGGCTATTCCTATTGGTCAACAGGCACCAGACATAACTCTTCCACTCTGGCCCCTCAACCTTCAGCGTCTTCCTGTTTGGGTTGAGGTGTCTATTCGGTCTTAACTCAAGGGGTTGGCTGTAAGTCCCTGAGCATCTGCAGGTCAATCAACTGGCTCACTGGTTTAAATCTGCTTCCTGCCCACATTGTGATTATTAGAACCAGAAAACAGACATGTTGTTCCTTCACGGTCGACTGAAGATGTAGACACAGCTGGGAGAGCTGGTGTTAAACATTTAGAATACAGTAAAAAGAAATAGAAAGAAGAAAAAAATGTCCCTAGAAAGCCAAAGAAACAACTGTTCGGTGGTTGCACTATTATTGTCTTTTATATACAAGAAAAGAATAGAAAAAGGTTACAGAAAATAAGATTTTAGCATAACTCACACACAGTATTCTAGACAGAGAGAGTGTGTGTGTGGTTTATTTGTTGTTAAATCGTCTGAGAAGACATAACTCTTTTCAACAATATTCTCCAGACTCTTTTATTTTACTGTTTGTATTCATTCAAACAAAATTTTTTCATATTAATGACTATAATTGAGTTAACACCAGTTGAATGATCACAAAGAAATATTTGACGGTAATATATAAACATTTAGTATTTTGCAATTTTTAATTGTTGTACCGAAAATCACTATTACTTTTTGTTTTAAAATCTAATTTTCTGTTTTTTTTTTAAATTTAAAATAGTCAGTTAAGTGCCATATGTAAAACATGCTTGGGCGATCATGTCTCGAAAGAGACATGACTGACGGGCAGAAGATTATCTCGCAGTAGGTTGCCATTGCTTTCTGCAGTAGACTGGTTGCCAGCCAAGGCTATAGAACCCAATCTGTCTCGTTATTTAACCCATAACTGGAAGGAAGAGACGGATTAATACCTTTCCCAAGGTTATTTGCGTGTAAGTGAATGCAATGAATTCAACTGGAATTCAAACTCGGCTCCCCAATTTCTCGTTCCGAGGCGATATCCACTGCACCACAACGCACATCCTAAATCAGCTAAAACTCCTCAAATAAAGTTTCAGAAAAGTATGTTTCATTTTTGGAACATTTTTAATAAAAGAAAATTACATTGAGATGAAAGACAACCAAAAAGGGCGCTAATCAGTTATTTTTGAAAAATATCGAAGTGTTAGGGCGCTCTCCACCTTTTAAGCATAATGAACTGTTCCAGGCACTATAAATGGTGATAGTGTCGGGAGTTTGACAGAGTTGGCGAATTACGAGTCAGACGTGTATTTCTGATTGTAAACCTGAAGTGATAATTGCACTCTACTACGTACAGAGACGTACACATTAATATCTTGTTTTCCTGTATTCTACTAACCATTTTTGTAAATACCATTTCTTCCTTAATACATTTTATTATTATTGTATTTCTGTTGTTCGTTGTTATTACCTGCACAACTCAACACAAAGTTAATCCCAATCAATATAATTTGTTTGAAAAATACACTACAAAGTAGATACCTCCACTTATTTTTGATAACTTTTCAATAAAATTTTTACAAATAAAAAAGTTTTCTTGAACCTTTTACTTTAGTTTTAATTGAAAGCTAAATGATTAAATTTACTATTTCCATTAATGAAATACACAAGAAATTATATTGATTGGAATCTAAAATTTTGAGATTTGTTTTTAATTTTTTGGCCATTTTTGAGTGATCCACAAATTTGTAAACAAAAGTTAATTCTCAGTTTTAAAAATCTTGCAAAAATAAAATATACCTCTCTGACAAATTATTTTTTAAAAAATAGCAAATTTAATGTTAAATTAATCTGATTTACACAAGTACATGAAATTTAGAATAAAACTATTTTGTAAACATAATGTTGAATATTCTGACCTTTTTTCCATAATTGACATCGACAGGTGTGATATAAGCAAAATGTATGGCAACTGGAATGGATAGACTTGTCCAAATTTTTTTCCTGTAAGGGGAAGGAACTGTGAAACATATGACTTTTTAATGTACATACAAAACTTACCATACAAAAAAAGTCAAATGCACAAAAAGAATTATTTTACAAATATGATGGCTCACTGATTTGTATTAAACTTTTCAAATTTTTGATTAGTAAATATAGTCTTCACTTAATAGCCTAACATTTACAAGTTTTTGAAATATTTTAAAAAATATTTTGAATTTTTATAAATTATTATAATAAAAAAATGAAAACAATTATTTTAAAATTTCATTACTAATCGCAAATTTTCTTTTTCTTCAGATTATAATGTCCTTAATTTATATCATTTATTAAAGCAATTAAAAACTTATGTAATTAAATAATGTCATAGTTTTATTGCATTTTTTTATTTTACTATTGGGAGCAGATTTTCAAAAAAAGGAGCCAAATGATTGAAAAAAAGTAGTAAAAAATTTACATTCTCCCATTGAGTCCTGTGTTTAACTAATAAAACCAGTTTTGTGTACAAAATTTAATTTCATGAATTTAGGAGGGGAGTGGGTAACAGATGTAAAAAGAAAATATTGTTACCAAAATTTTTTAAAAATTATTATTTCAAAAATAATTTCATTCATTTGCGAATAATTCCTGAAAATTTCATTAAAATCTAACAATTATTTGATTTTTGCAAGAATTTCCAAATTAATGTGTTTGTCACTGGAAAAAAAAAACAAAAAGAAACTGATGTTTACTTTTTCCATTGTAAAGTTTTGTAACGATTTGGTTCCCTGCTAATGAAAATAAAAACAAAATTTTTACCAAAATTTCAAATGTGTTAGAAAGAATTTAAAAATTTTGAAAAATAATTAAAAAATATTTTAATCTTTCCTCTTAATAATAACATAAACATTTTCATGGAAAAGATTCGTTTTTATTAAATTTGGGACCTTTTTTGTTCATACTATGCTGTTTTTTTTCAGCGATTAAGTGGCGGTACCTGTACCTCCATTCCATTACATAACAAAAAATCTAGCATAGTATGATTGAAAAAGGTTCAAAACTTAATAAAACGAACTTTTTCTATTAAAAAAAAATATTCATATTATGAAGAGGAAAGATCAAAGTAATTTTTAATTATTTTATAATAATTTTTTTTCATCCCTTTTAACATGTTCGAAATTTTTGCAGAAAATTTTGTTTTGATTTGAGTTAGTGTGGTCGAATATGTTACGACTGTTTTACAGTCGATTACGTAATTTTTTTACGTTTTCGGTGATAAACACATTAATTTGGAAATTCTCGCAAAAATCAAATATTTGTCGGGTTTTAATGAAACTTTCAGTACTCATTCACAAATGAATTACATTATTTTTGAAATTATTACTTTTTTAAAATATTGAGTAAAAAAAAAAAAGAAAAAAATTAACTCTGTTACCCCACTTCACGTAAAATTCATGAAATTGTAACAAATTTTAATTTTCTGCGATTTACTTTTTTATTAGTTAAACGCAGAACTCATCGGGAAATATAAAATCATATTGTTTTAATTTAAAATTATGATTCACTAGACGAAAATCTGCTCCGAAGAGAAATATACAAAAATGCAATAGAACTTTGATATATAATTTAATTTGGTAAGTTTTAAATTGCTGGAATAAATAATAAAAATTAAGGGCATTATAGTCTGAAGAAAAAAAGAATTTTCGAATTTTCGAATTTTCGATGACTAATAAAATTTTAAAAGAATTGTTTTCATTTTTTTATTATAATAATTCATAAAGTTTAAAAAAATATTTTTAAAATCTTCGAAAGAACTGTATGATTTTTTTAGTTAAGAATTGATGATTACTGCCTCTCAAAAAAAATAAAAATAATAAAAATCTTTCTCCATGTATATTTTTAAAAAGAAAAAAAAGTAATTTGTGCAAATATGTTCACTTTAAATTTCTAAAGTAACGATGTTCAAATTTATAAAGTACGGTGTTCCATATGGGTTAAATTGATTTGAAGTTAACAAGCGTTTTGGGTTGTTCCTCCTTTCATAGCAAAACAGAAGAATGCACCTTCATTCTTCTTACGATATTTTATTCTCGAAGTTTCTAAAATTTAACAGCCTGTTTTGTAACATTTAAAGTCAGTATTTTTTTTTTTTCAAATCCTCAATTTTTAAATTAATTCTGACCGTAGGTGCATTAACTAATTTATGATAATTAAAAAAAAATGTATTGTACAGTACAAGAAAATGTGAAAAAATTTTATATAAGTGCTGAAATTATGTTAAATATTTACTTTTACTATTTAGTTAAAAACCAAAAAAAAGGGGGGGGGGGGATTTTCGCACGATTGGTAGCATACATTGCGTTCTTGTCAACATCTCTTATCAGTCTTCTGTCATCGCTTCCATAACTGACATAAAAACAGGCTACCGTAATTAATTTTTTTTTCATTGTAAATTTCTGACAGTAAGCAATTATTAAATGATTGAAAACAGATAAAGGTAAGTTTTAAATATTAAAATTTAACTTAAATAACGTGCCAGCGCGGTATATTTTCATACAATGTTCCGAAAATAATTTAATAAATTTCAGAGTAAGTATTGAAATTTGAATTAAAAAATCTAACCATTATTTGGTTTTTGCAAAAATTTCAAAATCATAATGTTTTTTACAGCAAAAAAGGCGCACAGAAGCAAAATATTACTTACTCGTAATTTTAAGATTCAAAAGCAGATAATTTTAACTATTTTAATTTCCGTTTCTTATAAACATGCACGATTTGTAAAGAAAAAAACATTTAAGAGAACGTTAAACTTACTTTTTCTACCTTTTGTCGTCTGATTTGTTTTCATAGGACGAAAAAAATCAGAGAAAAGACGTAGAAATTTAAATGAAATCGACTAATTGCGGTTAAATTATAAAAATCACCTTTTTTTTGTTTGTACTCGATATCAAATGAAAGAGTGAATGTCAAGGGAAATAATTCATAGGAATAAAAATGTTGCTTTCTTTTTTTGTATAACCATTTCACCCCAAGCAAAACAGGACTGCCACTCGTGCACAGGTTGCCTTACAGGGAGAGAAAAAAATCTGGGTACAGGGAATGTTGAAAAAAGTATGAGAGATGGATGGGGATTAGGTAAATAGAAGATGGCAATTGATGTATTTAAACTTTTGAAGATAAGATTGTAGCTATCAGGGAAGCAAGTAAACAAAAGGGAGTTCCACAAACAAGAAGTGTGAGACAAGAAGAAACTATTAGAATAGAAGAGATGGTAACATTTAACTATTTCGATGATAAAAGTTTGGGACCTCAATGCTAATCTAGTAGCAGACATAAATACATGTAGTCGGGAATCAGAGGAAAAAGCTCGGTAGAGTAGATGCCATGAAAATACCCGTAGAAAAGGCATAAAATCATTATTCTGCAAAAACATAGACTCAATCAGATCTTCAAACTTTGTGAGAATTTATTTTTCTTCTGTTTTTCTTAATCAATAAGGAAATAAGAATTTTAAAGCTTGATATTTACAAATGCTAAACTGCAAAAAACTGATATTTTTGTTTTTGCAATAATTAAAAAAGGGGAAGTTGGGCTTAACTGTAGTGTACTTTCTCAAAAAAGCTAAATAAAATGAACTTTAAATAATTTAAAAGTCTTTCTTGAAGTTCAGTTGCTGTTTTAAAATATTCTATATCTTAAAATTTTTTTTTCAAATGTATTTTTAAAACAAAAAAAGAAATATGTGAAACAGTAAAAACATAAAACAGAAAGCTATTTACTGAATATTTTGTGGATTATTGGTTAAAATAGAGATCAAGAAACAACAAGCCACACCATAAAAAATTGATGGTGTCACAGATACTGGGTATTCTCTAACGATATTTATATCTGTGATTCGACACGGCATATGATTGATCAGACATATGACATAGGAAATAAGAAACAACAAAGATGCCATTGCAGCCGGAATAACAAAAGTTACAAAGATGGTTGAATATGCATGGAAATAATAATAAGAAGAAGTTCTCTCTCTTGTACCGTAAAATGTTCAATGAAAAACTGATTGGAATAAAAGTCAGTGATGAGATCTCGGGCCTAACTGGTGTGGAACATGTGTGAGTGAATTGGTGTGATGCCAGCCGGTAGGCTGTGGTCCAACTGCAGTCACTGAAGGAAAAACATGTGAGTGAAACAACATAGCTGCAGACCCTGTGATGGCTGGGCTCCCACTGAGGAAAACACATGTGAATGCACTGCTTATATGGACAAGCAGAATACATGGGAAAATAGGATTTAAGCACGTGAACACTGGATGACTAGTAAAGATTAACCAATCATTGCCTGCTAACATAGCGTGTCTTGCAGATGAAAACATGTTAAAATGCATAGGAGTGAAATTGTGTGAGCAAAATATATTAGCCCTTTGTTGCATATTGGTTACAATTGTAACCAATATGCAACAAAGAGTTAAACAAATATATGTTGAAATATGGATGTGTAAAGGTGTGTGTGAGTGGCACAATGGCACACTCAGTGAGATATAAAACTAATCAATTTTATTAAAATAAAATAAAATTTTATTAAACCTGAACCCTACAATTCTCTCCTCTGATTTCTTGATTCTTGAATAACTTCCTCTCTTTAGAAAGGACCCCAATGTCGACATGCTTGGCCTGGGTGTTTATGTCAGCAAACATCTCCCTTTGGCTAGGGAGATCTCTCTTGAATCTCTTATTCACTCCTACGTGTCTCTGTCTCTCATTGCTAAACTCAGTAAGCTATCTCTTCATTCTCTACAGCTCCCCTCCTGACTGCTGCATGCTATATAGTATTTCAGACAATATAGACAAGGCGATTTCCTTTCATCTCTTCGTTAATGTATTTGTGCTTGTTGACTTCAATGCCTATCATGCCATGTGGCTAGAAAACTCTGTCACAGATTTTGCTGGAGTGGAAATGCTGAGCTTCTTCTCACACAAGTGGTGGATTTCTCCACATGTTTCCCCAGTAACCACAATGGACACACTTCTCTTCTAGATCTCTTCCTTACTTTTATCCCGGACTCTTGCCATGTTATACATCTCTGCCCTCTTGGCAACTCTGATCATGCAGTGGAGTCAGTAAATGTCTCTTTTTACTCCGACTCTATCCAGAAATCTCTTACCAGCAGAATATCTTACTGCTATCACTGAGTTGACTGGGACCCATTCTGTGATTTCCTTTGCAATGTCCCATGTAACAAAGTTTTTAATCTCCCTGTTCAAGAGTATGCCTCTGAAGTCTCCTCTTAGGTTAAAGCTGGCATTGATGCTTTCATCCCAGCTAGGAAATTCAAACTTTAACTTCATTCATCTCCTTGATTCTCTCCTGCTTGCTCAGCTGCCATTGCCCACAGGAATCACTTCTGGTTTCACCAGAGTGACACATCTGATCACAGTAGGTAGCACTTTGTCTCAGCTCATAATGAATGTAAGCATGTCCTAAATGATGCTAAGCTGTTGTTTGCTGACAGAATTGAGTGCTTTGTTCACAAATTTTCATCCTACTCGACACTTGACTCATCTGGAATACTCACACCCAATTTCCAACCTAGAACTGAGCCACAACTCAGTAATATATATATATATATATATATATATATATATATATATAATCTCTGGTCTCTAACATTTTTTCTAAGCTTCACTCGCATAAGGCAAACAAAAGTGATGGAATTCATCATCCTAAAGAAATGTGTCCCTGAGCTGGCTCCAGTCACCTCCAAACTCTATAACTATTGCTTCACTGCTTTTTAATTTCCTACTTGTTGGGAGTCCTTCTCTGTAGTTCCTGTTTTTAAGAACTCAGGGGTGAGGGTAGGGTGGGGTCTTTAACCCCTCTAATTTTTGCCCTATTAGCCTCTTACCCCTTTTTGGCAGGGTATTTGAGTCTATTAATAATGCAGAAATAGGCATCTATCATCTCACAATCTTCTCTCTGAGAAACTATATGGCTTTAGTTTCACCAGGCATTAAACTGATCTGCCATCATCGAATATATATACTACGCTCTTGATAAGATATCTCAAAAGCATTTAACAGCGTTTGGCATTCTACCCTTCTGTGCAAGCTTCAGAGCTACAGTATTTTTGGACAATTGTTGGATTTAGTCCTATCATTCTGATAAAATTATGAAATGAAAGTTGTTTTGAACAGGCAAGCTTCCAGATCCTTTTATATGAATGCAGGTGTCTCCCAAGACTCTATCATAGGTCTTACACTTTTTCTGATCTTTATCAATGATCTTCCTGATGTAATCAGTTCCAAAGTAGGCATTTATACAGAAGATACCACCATTAATTCCTGTCACAATAAGAAATCTACCATGGCTGATAAAGTAAACCTGGCTACTGCTCTTCAAAAGGACCTCCAGTCTGTGTTTGAATGGGGTAGGAAATGGCTCAGAAATTTTAATGCCTCTAAAATGAAGCCACTCTCCATTAACCACCATAGAAGAACTTTCCTGCCTATACTCAGAATGGATGACACTAGTCTCCTAGAGAGCAACACACAACATCACCTTGTCCTCACTCTCTCATAAAAGACCTCAAATAGAATGACTACATCGAATCCATAGCTGCATCTACTGCTAGAAAGGTTGTATCAATGTGTTGGACCAGGAAGTTTTTCTCATCAGAATCTATTTTGCACATTTATAGATCTACCATTCGTTCATTCATTGAATACTGTTGTCATGTCTGGCTGAGAGTTCCTGCTATTCATCTTGAGGTTCTCGACAAAATCCAAAGGAAGATCTGCAATATAATTGTTCCTGACTTGGCAGTCCACCTTCAGTTGCTTTCTCACAGACATGATGTGGCTTCCCTCTGTCTTTTCTACAAGTATTTTCAACTGCTCTGACAAGCTTTTTGCCCTGGTTCTCAAGCACATGTATTGACGCATGTTACTAGATTGACTGTCAACATAGTTAAATGTAACCATCTCTTTTAGCTCTAATAGATTCTTTTCTCACACTTCCCATTTGTGAAACTCCCTTTCATTTGCTTGCATCCCTGATAGCTAAAATCTCTAAAGTTTAAATGCAATGTCAATTGCCATCTTCTATCTACTTGATTTCTATCCATCTCTTATCCTTTCTTTGACATCCCCAGTTCCTTGTTTTTGTCTCTCACTGTAACTCCCTATGCACCAATGGCAGTACTGTCTTGCTGGGAGTGAAATGAGTACCACAAAAAAAAAAAAATAATAAGTAACAATAAGAAATTATAAAATAACAAAAAAGCATAGCAGAATAATATTAATAAGTAACAATATTAAAATGGAAATAATAATAATAAAACTCTAAGTAATAACAATAATAAAATAATAACCATGATGAAATTAAAAATTCTTGAAAGTCCAGTTACCCTGTACCATCATTTATCTCTCTTTAACTGTTACCTTTATTTTACCCATAATTCCTTTTTGTGTGCACAAATAAAATTCTCCTCTTAACCAGTACATGTGTGTTCTTCCTTTTTTTCTCTGTACAAATCCACTCCTTTCCAAACTTCTTTTCTACTGCATGATGCAAAATACAACAAAAATAAGAAACAATAATAAAATGCAAGGTAATAATGTACAATAAAGATAATAAATAACAGTAACAATATTAAAATAATAACAACTATAAAAAAAATAGAAACAAACTAAGATGACAACAATGATTAATTTTATTCCACTTCATTCTAGGCCAATGTTCAAAAAGACACTTGAATTATCTCCCTTCATTTTTGTTCTTGAATTCATTTGGCATCAATGGCAAATAAAATGAGGGTTTGCTTGACAAAATTTAAATGTAATCTCACCAAAAAACATTCATTAGTCTAGAAGTTCACCTACAACTTTCTCTCATTTGTTCCAAGGAAAACAGATCAGATGCAAAGATGACAGAAAGAAGTAAGTTTAACGTTTCCCTAATTTACAAGTTAAAAATCATATTTTGTTCACTCAAAGACTTTCTGTTTTTTTTTTATTTTTGTTGTTTTTGTCACGTCGAACAAAAAAATGAAATATATTGTTTTAGTTATACGAACGAAAATATTTTATCATTTGTTAGATCTTAAAATTATCAGCCAACAGAAATAGACAAATCCTCTATCAAAAACAGATTACACATTTTTTGAATCTGTATTTTTTTTATTATCCTTATTTAAAAAAATTTTTTTTTAAATATATTCACAATTTTTATTTTGACTTTTGTTAATCATACATAGGCCAATAATAATTCCCAAACTTCAATCAAACCCACACTTTTTTGTTTTTGTAGTTTCTTTGTTTTTCTTTGTCTTTGGAAAGCTAGAGACAATTCATCTGCATGTTACAGATGATATCCCCTAATGTGAAGGTCACCATGAACGAATCCTTCAGTCTGGTCGGTAACTGCAGTATAGGAAGCTCTCCATCCAGCAATGTCATTCCATCACTGCCCTGGCTACATACATAGCCTAGAACCCAATCTACTACATGATGCCAAATAGCCATTGATTCTTCTAGATTCATTGACAGGTATCATTTTTGATCCAGTTGGGTGTCTAGACATTCTTCTCACCAGAAAAGCATGGTTGGGCAACTGGTTTAATTGTCAATGACCTGACCATGCAGCAGGTAGAGCTGTGTTACATGATACCAGTAGCACATGTAGAGTGACCTGACATAAATATCACGGCAATGTTTAATCTTTGTGCCTGCAAGAAAACCATATATCAAAAGGACAGTTATTCCCTTGAAATCGCTGTTACTGTATCCACTTTTGATTCCCTCGATAATGACTATAGTTTTAATAAAACCCTAACATATGAAAGTGAATACATACATTTTCATAAGCTTAGAATTCTGAAGCAAATGAAAAGTAAGAATATAAAATAATCAAAGGTTACAAATTTAGTTGTTGTGACACATTAATGTTTTTGTCTATGAACTGAATGAATCATTTTCACTCTGTTAAGCTGCCTGACAAGATGCAACACATTTGGAAAGAATCGATTTTGTGTTCAGTCTTTCTGAACCGCCTGAAATTTTCATTAGTTTTGGTCATTCTTCAAATGTTGCTCATTGTTAGACATTTATTTAAATTTTTTGTTCCTTTGATTATAACACTTTTATAAATCTATGAATAAAATAATTTGCCTTGAAGAACCAAGAGGTTAAGTTTTTCATCAGCAAATGTGGGGAACGTATATGTATATTGCATAAGCTTCTTGCATGACCATGTTCCATAAGCTACTTACATAAAAATTGGATGATGATGATGAGTAAAAATTTTTATTTATATTTCATTTTCCAATGTTGGATCCAAACATTGGAAAATGAAATATAAATAAAAATTTTCTATTCTTGAATAATCTGAGGTTAGAGGGTCAAACTTCAAAAATTGATATTTTAAAAGTATATTTAAATATCTACAAAAAAAGCCCTACCCATTATTAATCCTCTTTCTTCACAGGCAATCAAAGATGAAATATATGTGCATAACCACTGAAAAAAAAACTGAAGGAATGAAAAGAAAAGAATAACTCCTGGGAAACAAGAGACTAATTACATTTAGACCCAGCAGATGTTCCTTTTACTTATAGAGAGAAGGATGCATAGACTTAATATTAAATGTTTCTATAATTCTCAGATTGTAAACTGAATGCACTTTGATGAACATGGTGAAATAAATTCTCAGGAGAAAGATGAGGCACAGATTGGATTATTTATTAAGTGTTCTGCAATAGCAGATCCAGAAAAATTCACAAGCATATGCAAATTTTCACACTGCCCTCAAAAGATTTGTTGTGCACATGCAGATGAATCCTAAATTTATTTGCTTTGTATTTATCTATTGCAGGATATGTGAAGCCAGAAAATACTATTAGATTCTAAAAAGTTTTGTAGATCATCATGATATATGTTTAAAAAATTAACCCATAGCTGGGAGAGGAGAGTTGGATTCACACCTTTTCCAAATGTGTTGGAAAAAAGTGAATATAATGAACATGACTGGAATTGAAACTCTGCTCTGATTTCCAAATCCAAGTTGTTATCCATTACACCTTCTGTATACCAAAGCTTAGTATTACCAAGTGGTCACCCGTTAATTTCAGTCATTGCAAGAAATAATGTTTCACTATGATAGAACTGCAAGCTCAAAATCTTCTAGAATTTTCACTTCTAAATATTTGATCATCATCATCATATTTTTAATATCTTTTTATAAATTCTGGTGAATTTGTATTAAAATGAAAAAACAAGGACCATGGTATACAACAAAGTCTGATTCGTACAAAATGTGTATCATGTAAAATTAAAAAACATTATCATTTATATTTAAGGATGATTTTTTCAGAAAACAAACTTAGCAATAAAATGTAGCAAATGTTATAAGAGATTTGTTATTTGGAATTCATTACAAAGATGAATCACTTAGGGGTCAGTTTGTCACAAAGAAATGGAAGACAGTAAATATCAGAATGTAATTCTTGGAATTTCTAAATAATGATTGTCATGGCATGAGTTGCCTTCCCTTGGGATAGGGGTTACTTCCTTTAATAAAGAGGTTGCTTCTGTATTCATTACAGAGATCTCCCTTGTAAGCTTAACTTGTCTCCTCGTTGTCTCTACTCTCTAATAATATTTATACTAACAAATACCATAACATGGTGGCAGCGGTGAAAAACAAACGAAGAACATTACAGTGAATATTACAGTGAACACAAACAGGAAAGCGGCTGTAAAGTCTAGCAAGATCTCATTCATACCGGCTTTTACGAATCAAGAAGCAGACACGTGTGTTATTAAAAAAAACAAAGGAAAAAGACGCCATACTGGAAGTTTGTAACCGCAACTATAAGTTATCTCATCCCTTCTTTTCAAGTCCTTGTTTTATTCCAAATAATAATAATAATGTCTAGCCATTCAAGTGAATCACTTATGTGCTGGGAAACATCAAATTTGGTGGAATCCCTGAAATTTTTCAAACAACAATGTGAATTATTCTTTTTCGTGAAAGGCATTCCAGAGAACAAACAAGTCGACCACATTCTTTTGTTATCGGGAAAAGAAGGTTTAAGACGCTACAACTCCTGGTCGTTCGAAAATTAAGCCGACAGACGTAACCCTGCGGCAATTTGGGGAAGGTTCTTAGAGCAAATAGAGCCACAAACTAACTTTCGGATTGCATGCTTCTGCTTGCAAAATTACTCACAATGTGAAGCAGAGAAAATTGATGATTTTCTGGCAAGATGTAGGCTTCAGGCACAAAAATGCAAGTTCAGGGACGAGCGTGAAATGGAAGAATGAGTAATCAACCAGATCATTGCTGGAACAAAATTCCCTGAATTACAAAAGCAGCTACTTAGCAAAAATGAGACAATGTCCATGTCAGAAGTACTCAACATGTGTAGGAGTTACAAGGCTTCAATTAATTACATGAGGCAAATGGGCGAGCTACAAGGGAAAGGCAACAGCCAAATAAGTGCAATAAAGCACAGATCTGAGGACACAGACAACTGTGGCAAATGTGGACTTAGCCATCAAAATGGAAATTGCCTTGCTTGAGGCAGTACTTGCTCAGCATGTGGACGGAAGAACCACTGGGCTAGAATGTGCCACAACAGGAGAGTCAAGGAAAAAACTGGCAGACAGCCAGACAAACAGGTCTACCAAACACAGAAGATTCACACCAGTACAGCACGCGTATAAAAACCGTCAGAACTCCATTAATGTTCAGGATCAGGTAGTGGACGACTTCGAGAGGATGTCTTTCTATTCAGTGAAAGCATACGATAAAAAATACCCACAGACAGAGGCATTCGCCACATTGGACATAGTGTGACCAAACAGGAAAGGCGTCAGTCAATTAAATGCTATACGTGATACACGCTTGGGCGATCATGTCTTGAAAGAGACATGACTGACTGGGCAGAAGATTATCCTGCAGTAGGTTGCCCTACACACTTCCATTCTGAGAACAAAGTGTGCCCCAGTCATTCATGTGTCGGGTACCCCAGCTACTACATCAGACAATGCACCAATCAACTCCACGAAAGATCTGATTGAAGCATATCCTGATTAATTTGATTGAATTGGTAACTTCGCCGTATAATAAAATTATTACAATAATATTGCTCTTCTTTGTATCAAGCATTTTCAAAAAGTAAAGGCTACGAACTTAAGATCATTACTGCATCTGTTCATACTCTAAGGTATATATATATATATATATATATATATATATATATATATATATATATTTTTTTTTACTGTTGTTCTGATGAGCTTTGTTCTTTGGTACTTCACCAATCTCAGTGCAATATTAGTATGCAGCTAGGTATCATTATTTTATAGTTGAAATTTGCAACATTTAACCTCTCAGTTCTATCGTAATATTTTCTTTTCTCACACTTCTTGCTTGTGGAACTCCCTTCTGGCTTTCCTGTCAACTAAGATCTTGAAAAATTTAAATGCAACTTCAATCCTCATCTTCTCTCTCCTTGAATACTGTTTTTTATTGTCCTCTTTCTGCAATAAAGCTTACTGCTTTATCACTTTCCTTGGAGTGAAATTATTTAAAAAAAGAAAAAAAAACAAAATTAAACCCTTTATTCATTTCGAAATTTACACAGATTTACTTATGCTGTTCATATTAGAAGATATCTATTATATATGGTTTTCAAAGCTGTCCCAAATAGGCTTTGGTTGTTTTGTTTTATGGCATATCAACCTCGGCGAGTCATTTATTACCAACTAAACTTTTTTTTTTATTTATATATTGCTGGTAACACCTTTTTCTTTCAACAATTTGTTGTTTTTATACAAATTTTTGTGTCTGGAAATACTTTTTTCTTTTATCAAGATTCATTGGGATTTGTTTTTAAGGGCAAGGTCCCGAGTCCTACCCTATTATTTAACCCATTACTGGAGGGAAGGGACGGATTAATACCTTTCCCAAGGGTAGCAGTGCTTAAGTAAATGCAGGGTATTCAACTGGAATTTGAACTCGGCTCACTGATTTCTCTTTCCGAGCTGATATCCACTGCACCACAACGCACATCCGTCACTAAATACTTACAGCACCTGGTATTCCCAAGCAGTCACCCATCTAAGTACTGACCAGGCTCAATGCTGCTTAACTTCGGTGATCAAGAGAGAACCGGTGTGTTCAACATGATATGGCCATGAGCCCCAAATAGGGTTTTTCCAATGTGTTTGCATTTATGCTTTTACATGTGAATTCTGTGAAAATGATGATCCACATATTTCACAATATGGGCTGTCCCCTGTATGTAATCACATGTGCATTTTTAAGCAGAAATTATCTGCAAATGCTGATCCACACACTTAACAAGAAACTGGTTTCTCTTGTGTATGTATGTGCATGTGATTTCTTAGTTTAGAATGAACTGAAAATGATGACTCACACAATGCACATGAATAAGGTTTCTCACCAGTATGTGTGCGCATGTGTCCTTTTAAACTCGAACTCTGTGCAAATGTTGATCCACAAACTTGACAAAAAAATGGTCGCTCTCCTGTATGTATTCGCATATGTTGTTTTAAACAAGATTTATCTGAAAATGAGGATCCACATACTTGACAAGAATAAGGTTTCTCTCCAGTGTGTGTTCGCATGTGTACTTTTAAATATGAATTCTGTGAAAATGTTGATCCACATACTTGACAAGAATATCTTTTTTCTCCAGTGTGAATACGCATGTGGTTTTTTAAATCACAAGAAACTCCTGTATGTATTTGCATGTGTTTTTTCAGTGAACAAGTAACTGAAAATGATGACCCACACAGTGAACATGAATAAGGTTTCTCACCAGTATGTGTGCGCATGTGTACTTTTAAATGTGACTTCCGAGAAAATGTTGATCCACATACTTGACAAGAAAATGGTCGCTCTCCTGTATGTATTCCCATATGCCGTTTTAAACAAAATTTATCTGATAATGATGATTCACACACAGTGCAAGAATAAGGTTTCTCTCCAGTGTGTTTTCGCATGTGTACTTTTAAACGCGAATTCTGTGTAAAAGTTGATTCACAAACTTCACAAGAATATGGTTTTTCTCCAGTGTGAATACGCATGTGGTTCTTTAAATGACAAGTTTGTGAAAAAGCTGATCCACAAACTTCACAAGAATATTTTTTCTCTCCAGTATGTATTCGTACATGTTTTTTTAAATGTAATTTCTGTGAAAATGTTGATCCACATACTTGACAAAAAAATGGTTTCTTTCCAGTATGTGTATGCATGTGATTTTTTAGACTAGTATTCTCTGAGAATGCTGATCTGCACACATCACAAGAATATGGTTTTTCTCCAGTATGTATCTGCATGTGTTTTTTCAGTGTGGAACTATCAGAAAATCTTGACCCACACACTGGACATAAATGTGTTTTCTCTTCTCTAGTATTTGTTTCCATGTGTAATGTTAAATGTGAAAATACTGATCCATACAACTGACAACAAAATGTCTTCCCTTGAGTGTGAACTTATACATCTCTTTTAAAACTTAAACTCTGTGAAAAAGAGGACTTGAGCACTTGACAAAAGGAGAGTCACTCTCCAGTGTGAATTTGCATTGGTGTTTGTAAATGTCAATTCAATGAAAATACTTGTGTACAATTTGGCAGGAAATATAATTCTCTTTTTAGTGATTGTGTC
Source organism: Ascarosepion bandense (assembly GCA_037127315.1). Classification (NCBI taxonomy): domain Eukaryota; kingdom Metazoa; phylum Mollusca; class Cephalopoda; order Sepiida; family Sepiidae; genus Ascarosepion; species Ascarosepion bandense. The sequence goes on along the minus strand of JBBBDQ010001586.1, from coordinate 338,698 downwards.
AAGTTAAACATGAAGGCTGTCAAAATATACATTCATATGTTGGTTAGAATATGTTTTCTCTTTTTAGCATGAGATTTTGTGTCTATTCAAATGTGAAAATTGTTAGTTTCCTTAATTGTCAGTTAATGAAAACATATTAAAGAAACTAGAGACTACTAGATTATTTGAAAAATACAATTCAGTTGTGTTTTAATGAATTGTAATATATGACATAATTCCTGTTCATGTGATAAAGAAACATTTTTGCAAATGTTTTCATTCCAGTGTGTGCTTCCCTGTCTTTTTTCAAAATTAACTTCTTTAAAAAAAAATCATTTGTTTACTCGATGAGAAGAGTTGTTTTTACACTCCACTGTGTATTTGCATGAGGATTGGCAAATGATTTTAAGTGTGATTAAAATGCAAAAACTGCGATTTTCACATGATTATGGATATCTGTATTTTTATTGTTTTCTGTGGCTTTCAGTTTTTTAAGGCCAGAAATATCTTTAGATTGCAAGAAACTCATTTTTTCTTGAGATAATAATGGTTTAGTGATACAAGTCTTACTAATTAACTCATAGCTAGAGGTGAAAAGGTGGATACATATCTTTTCCAAGAATATTTGCACATAAGTGAATATGAACCCAATGGGAATATGAACTTGGTTCTTCGATTAATAATACCAAGCCATTATCCATTATACCACTCACATTGTCAAGTTTACAACACCTGGTATTTCCAAGCAGTCATTCATCTAGGTATTGGCCAGACTTGATGTTGCTTAACTTCAGTTATCATAAAATATAGGTATCTGTGAATCAAGAAAATATATAATTAAAGAAACAAAAAACTTGCTTATTATTTACAAAATATAATTATAACCATTCAGTACAAAATTCATGTTCATGTCACAAGATATATCATATCATTCATGTCAGAAATAAAATCTTATGCTATTACTGTTCAGCAAATATAAATAGAATATAATTTATATACAGAAAGTTTTCATTTTCTATCAGAAAAAATGGCATTCAAGTATTGATAAACATACTATTCATAAACACATATATACACGTACAAGACTGTGTCTTTTAGTTTAAATGCTCTATGATAATGTACGGCCACATGTTGCAAGAATGACTTGCAAAAACTCAGACTTAGAATGCAAGAGTTTATCATATCCTCCATATTTTCCTGATTATCATTTCTTAAGCACATTTTTAAATAGGAAAAACTTTTAGGTCCAAACCAGAAGAGGAATCAGCTTTTAAAGATTTTGTTGCATCACAACCAAAAACTTTATTACCAAGAAATAAATAATCTTGTCAATTGATGACAGCAGTTCATAGATGCACAAAGCTTATATTTTTACTAATTTCAACACTTCTACAGTTAGTTTTTCAACAATAAAATTGTTTCTGAAATAAGCCACTATTTTTGTAACAACCTAATATAAATGTATGGTTCAGAATGAATAGCCGGTATTTGTTTTAGATAGAAATGTATTTAATGTATATTTTACCATAAAAATGCATTGCTTGTATTTTTTTTTATCATAAAAATGTATCTTTATCTTTTTGTGGTGTTAGTTTTGTTTAGGGGTTCACTATTTGCCCATAGCTTGGACCCTTAAAGGTGCTACCACTGAGGGTCAGGGCGAACCTAGGAACACCAGCCATTAAGAGATGGTGCCACACATGTCAAAACCTCCAATCTCCCAATCAGAGGCCTTGCTGCTGGATGTAGTTTATCATCATACTCAGGACTAACCTGTCAAATCATTAGTTTTTTTCTGCAGCTCAATTGTGCATTGTTTTTTTTACTTTCTTTTCAATAATCTATAAATTGAACATACAATTTGGAAACCGGATAGATTGATAGAAAAATCATAATTTATTGTGGACAAAATGTTACTCCATTATTTAAACTTAATATTTTCCATTTAGATGATAGACATTTACAGAAGGTGGATAAAATAATGGAAACACCCTAAAATTTCCAGCAAATTTATTTCAATTACAGATTGAATTCTGCATGGGATGGATTTGTACAAAGTTTGAATTATTTCCAGACAAATTATTATTCTTTCTCCAACTAAAAATCTTCATTTCTTTCAATGATGATGGTAGAGGATATCAACTCCTTAATTTTTGTTTTTAAAAATGAACCATAAATGTTTATGATGTTGAGATCTGGGGACTGTGGTGGCCAGATAAGATGTTCTGCTTAACTAGAATGTTCCTAATGCAATTCAGCTACTACTTTAGCAGAATGAACAGGTGCATTATCATCCTGAAAGATAGCATTTCCCTCTGGAGACAGTTCCTAAACCTTAGGATGAAGTTGATCACTTAAAATTCTTAAATAGTCCTGACGGATGATTTTAATAAACCTATTTAAAAATAATGTCGGTAAAAACAAAAAGAAAACAATTTTAGAAAAAAAATGAAGTACTACTAATATTAAATCAACAAACATAAAAATAAACTTTTGACAGTTTATTAAAATTTTCCAAATTATGCTATTATAGTACTAGTGTTTTCATTATTTTGTCCACATCCCTTTGTATATAAAGGGTTTGTGGAACATTTGAAATGTTAAAATTATTAAATTTTAGGTCAGTATTACCATCACTCCTGAAACAAAATAACAAATAGTCCTAAATAATTTAAATAGTAATAATCATGATGAGTCAAAAAAAAATCAAAATTTAATTTTTCTATTGAGTCAAACAAAATTTTTTCATATTAATGATTATAATGGAGTTAACACCAGTTGAATGATCACAAAGAAATATTTGACGGTAATATATAAACATTTAGTATTTTGCAATTTTTAATTTTTGCGCGTTGTGGTGCAGTGGATATCAGCTCGGAACGAGAGATCGGTGAGCCAAGTTCGAATTCCAGTTGAATTCATTGCATTCACTTACACGCAAATACCCTTGGGAAAGGTATTAATCCATCTCTTCCTTCCTGTTATGAGTTAAATAACAGGACAGATTGGGTTCTATAGCCTTGGCTGGCAACCAGTCTACCGCAGAAAGCAATGGCAACCTACTGCGGGATAATCTTCTGCCCAGTTAGTCATGTCTCTTTCAAGACATGATCGCCCAAGTGTGTTTCACGTATAGCACTTAAGTGACTGACCTAAAATCACTATTACTTCTTGTTTTAAAATCCAATTTTCTAGGTATTTTTTTAATTTAAAGTAAATAATACTTGTTTCAAATCAGATTCATTATACTTTAAATCAGCTAAAATTCCTGAAATAAAGTTTCAGAAAAGTGTTTCAGTTTTGGAACATTTTTAATAAAAGAAAATTACATTGAGATGAAAGCCAAGCAAAAAGGGCGCTAATCAGTTATTTTTGAAAAATATCAAATTAGTCCCAATCAATATAATTTGTTTGAAAAATACACTACAAAGTAGATACCTCCACTTATTTTCGATAACTTTTAAATTAAATTTTTACAAATAAAAAAGTTTTCTTGAAACCTTTTACTTTAGTTTTAATTGAAAGCTAAATGATTAAATTTACTATTTCCATTAATGAAATACACAAGAAATTATATTGATTGGAATCTAAAATTTTGAGATTTGTTTTTAATTTTTTGGCCATTTTTGAGTGATCCACAAATTTGTAAACAAAAGTTAATTCTCAGTTTTAAAAATCTTGCAAAAATAAAATATACCTCTCTGACAAATTATTTTTAAAAAATTAGCAAATTTAATGTTAAATTAATCTGATTTACACAAGTACATGAAATTTAGAATAAAACTATTTTGTAAACATAATGTTGAATATTCTGACCTTTTTTCCGTAATTGACATCTGATGACAGCTCGAAAGGTGTGAAATAAAGCTAAGTGTATGGCAACTGGAATGGATAGACTTTTCCAAATTTTTTTCCTCTACGGGGAAAAAAAGTGTGAAACATATGACTTTTTAATGTACATACAAAACTTACCATATGTAAAAAAAAAAGAAAAAAAAGTCAAATGCACAAAAAGAATTATTTTAAAAATATGATGGCTCATTGATTTGTGTTAAACTTTTTAATTTTTGATTAGCAAATATAGTCTTCACTTAATAGCCTAACATTTACAAGTTTTTGAAATATTTAAAAAATATTTTTGAATTTTTATAGATCATTATAATAAAAAATGAAAACAATTATTTTAAAATTTCATTACTAATCGAAAATTTTCTTTTTCTTTAGATTATAATGTCCTTAATTTATATAATTTATTAAAGCAATTAAAAACTTATGTAATTAAATTATGTCATAGTTTTATTGCATTTTTTTTTATTTTACTATTGGGAACCAAATGATTGAAAAAAAGTAGTAGAAGATATACATTCTCCCAATGAGTCCTGTGTTTAACTAATAAAACCAGTTTTGTGTACAAAATTTAATTTCTTGAAATTTCATGAATTTAGGTGGAGAGTGGGTAACAGATGTAAAAAGAAAATATTTTTACCAAAAGTTTTTAAAAATTGTGATTTCAAAAATAATTTCATTCATTTGTGAATAATTCCTGAAAATTTCATTAAAATCCAACACTTATTTGATTTTTGCAAGAATTTCCAAATCAATGTATTTGTCACTGGAAAAAAAACAAAAAAAAAACTGATGTTTACTTTTTCCTTTGTAAAGTCTCGTAACGATTTGGCTCCCTGCTAATGAAAATAAAAACAAGATTTTTACCAAAATTTCAAATGTGTTAGAAAGGATTAAAAAATTTTGAAAAATAATTAAGAAATACTTTAATCTTTCCTCCTAATAATAACAAATATTTTTATGGAAAAGATTAGTTTTTATTAAATTTGGGACCTTTTTTATTCATACTATGCTGTTTTTTTCAGCGATTAAGTGCTGGTACCTAAATTTCATGCCATAAACAAGTAATATGTTTCAAATCAATTTAACTTTAAAGTTGCTAATTTTTCAAAAATAACGTGTGAGTGATGTACATTTATTTTTGCAAGATTTTTAAAACCTAGAATTAACTTTTGTTTACAAATGAGTTGATTGCTAAAAAAAAAGATACTGAAAAATTGAAATTCAAAAAAAAAATCTCAAAAATTTTAGATTCTAATGAATAACATTTCAGTTTGAAATATAACCCAGTTTTTTTTTACTGGCAATAGTAAATCTTTTAGGTACTCATTTTAAAAATAAATAAGTTATCTTCAAGCTTTAAAATTAGCTTTGACTGAAAGCCAAGAGATTAAATTTAATAATTCTAGTAAGCAAAATATACTGGTGTATTTTTAACTGAAATTATATTGATTGAAATCTAAAATTTTAAAATTTTCCCAACTTTTTAAAAAAATATACTGCCATTTTTGATTGATTGACACATTACGTAAACAGTAGCCAAATTTCTGTTTTTAAAAATCTTGCAAAAATAAAATATACCGTGCTGACATGTTATTTAAGTCAAATTTTAATATTAAAACTTAGCTGTATCTGTTTTCAATCAATAATTGCTTCCTGCCAGAAATTTACAATAAAAAAAAAAAATTAACAACGGTAGCCCTGTTTTTATGTCAGTCATGGAAGCGATGACAGATGACTGATCCAGATGTTGACAAGAATGCAATGTGTGCAACCAATGGTGCTAAAATTCCCGTTTTTTTTTGGTTTTTAACTAAATAGTAAGATTAAAAATTTAACAATTTCAGCACTTAAATAAATTTTTTTCACCTTTTCTTGTACTGTACAATACTTTTTTTTTTAATTATCATAAATTAGTTAATGCACCTATGGTTAGAATTAATTTAAAAACTGAGGAATTGAAAAAAAAAATACTTACTTTAAATGTTGAAGGAATTACTTGCAAAGCAGGCTGTTGAATTTTAGAAACAGAGAATAAAATATCATCAGAAGAATGAAAGTGCGTTCTTCTGTTTTGCTATGTAAGGAGGAACAAACTAGAACACTTGTTAACTTATAAAATCAATTTTTAATCCACATGGAACACCGCACTTTATAAATTTGAACATATTTGCACAAACTTTTATTAATTTTTTTTTTCAGAGGCAGTATAATCATCAATTCTTAGCTAATAAAAAAAAATCAGACAGTTCTTTAAAAGGTTAAAATATTTTAAAAACTTTATGAATTATTATAATAAAAAAAATGAAAACAATTCTTTTAAAATTTTATTAGTAATTGAAAAGCGCTGACAAGAAGAGGGCTACTATTATTAAAGAGTGATTTATTTCGTAAATTTCCCGACAGTAAGCACTTAATTCTTCTTTGAAATCAGATAAAAGGTAAGTTTCAATTATAAAAATCAACTTAAATAACGTGTCAAAGAGGTATATTTTTTGTGCAAGATTTTTAAAACAGAAATTTAGCTACTGTTTACATGATGTGTTGATTACTCAATAATGGCGGTAAATTAAAAAAAAAATTTTCAGCAGTTAAATTTGTGATTCCGAGCAATATAATTTCGGTTTGAACTAAACCAGGGTATTTTGCTTACTGTAAATAGTAAATTTAATCTCTTGGCTTCCAATTAAAGCTAAAATTAAAGCTTCAAGAAAACATTTTTATTTTTAAAAATTAAATTTAAATTGAGGTATCGAAAATGAGCAGTGATTTTTTTGTAGGTACCTACTTTAAGAAAACGTTTTTTTTTTTATATATTTTCAAAAATTCAGTTTAAAGATTAGGTAAAGAAAATGAGTGGAGGCACCTATCATAATTTAACCAATATACCTTTCGCAAGGATATTTGCGCGTAAGTGAATGCAATGAATTCAACAGGAATTCGAACTAGGTTCTAGTTCGGAGCCTATACTGCACCACATAAACTATTAAATTTATTCCTTTACCTTTGAATTAAAGCTAAAAAAACTTTCAAAAAGATTTTTCAATTTTCATTTTTTAAATCTTAGCTATCGCTTATTAACTATACAATGTTCCGAAAATAATTTAATAAATTTCAGCAGATTAAGTATTGAAATTTTTATTAAAAATCCAACCATTATTTGCTTTTGCAAAAATTTCAAAATCATGTTTTTTTTTTTACAGCAAAAAAGACGCACAGAAGCAAAATATTCGTCTACGTACTCGTAATTTTAAGATTCAAAAACAGATAAATTAATTTTAACTAAAAAAAATAAAAGAATATTTCTTCTACTGAATTCTCGTTCCGTTTCTTATAAACATGCACGATTTGTAAATAAAAAACATTTAAGAGAACGTTAAACTTGCTTTTTCTACCTTTTGTCGTCTGATTTGTTTTCATAGGACAAAGAAAAATCAGAGAAAAGATGTAGAAATGTAAATGAAATCGACTAATTGCGGTTAAATTATAAAAAATCACCGTTTTTTTGTTTGTTCTCGATATCAAATGAAAGAGTGAATGTCAAGGGAAATAATTCATAGGAATAAAAATGTTGCTTTCTTTTTTTGTATAACCATTTCACCCCAAGCAAAACAGGACTGCCACTCGTGCACAGGTTGCCTTACATGGAGAGAAAAAAATCTGGATACAGGGAATGTTGAAGAAAGTATGAGAGATGGATGGGGATTAGGTAAATTATAGAAGATGGCAATTGATGTATTTAAACTTTTGAAGATAAGATTGTAGCTATCAGGGAAGCAAGTAAACAAAAGGGAGTTCCACAAACAAGAAGTGTGAGACAAGAAGAAACTATTAGAATAGAAGAGATGGTAACATTTAACTATTTCGATGATAAAAGTTTGGGACCTCAATGCTAATCTAGTAGCAGACATAAATACATGTAGTCGGGAATCAGAGGAAAAAGCTCGGTAGAGTAGATGCCATGAAAATACCCATAGAAAAGACATAAAATCATTATTCTGCAAAAATATAGACTCAATCAGATCTTCAAACTTTGTGATAATTTATTTTTCTTCTGTTTTTCTTAATCAATAAGGAAATAAGAATTTTAAAGCTTGATATTTACAAATGCTAAACTGCAAAAAACTGATATTTTTGTTTTTGCAATAATTAAAAAAGGGGAAGTTGGGCTTAACTGTAGTGTACTTTCTCAAAAAAGCTAAATAAAATGAACTTTAAATAATTTAAAAGTCTTTCTTGAAGTTCAGTTGTTGTTTTAAAATATTCTATATCTTAAAATTTTTTTTTCAAATGTATTTTTAAAACAAAAAAAGAAATATGTGAAACAGTAAAAACAGAAAGCTATTTACTGAATATTTTGTGGATTATTGGTTAAAATAGAGATCAAGAAACAACAAGCCACACCATAAAAAATTGATGGTGTCACGGATAGAGGGTATTTGCTAACGATATTTATATCTGTGATTCGACACGGCATATGATTGATCAGACATATGACACAGGAAATAAGAAACAACAAAGATGCCATTGTAGCCGGAATAACAAAAGTTACAAAGATGGTTGAATATGCATGGAAATAATAATAATAAGAAGTTCTCTCTCTTGTACCGTAAAATGTTCAATGAAAAACTGATTGGAATAAAAGTCAGTGATGAGATCTCGGGCCTAACTGGTGTGGAACATGTGTGAGTGAATTGGTGTGATGCCAGCTGGTAGGCTGGGGTCCAACTGCAGTCACTGAAGGAAAAACATGTGAGTGAAACAACATAGCTGCAGACCCTGTGATGGCTGGGCTCCCACTGAGGAAAACACATGTGAATGCACTGCTTATATAGACAAGCAGAATACATGGGAAAATAGGATTTAAGCACGTGAACACTGGATGACTAGTAAAGATTAACCAATCATTGCCTGCTAACATAGCGTGTCTTGCAGATGAAAACATGTTAAAATGCATAGGAGTGAAATTGTGTGAGCAAAATATATTAACCCTTTGTTGCATATTGGTTACAATTTTAACCTTTCTCTAACCTTTGTTGCATATTGGTTACAATTGTAACCAATATGCAACAAAGAGTTAAACAAATATATGTTGAAATATGGATGTGTAAAGGTGTGTGTGAGTGGCACAATGGCACACTCAGTGAGATATAAAACTAATCAATTTTATTAAAATAAAATAAAATTTTATTAAACCTCAACCCTACAATTCTCTCCTCTGATTTCTTGATTCTTGAATAACTTCCTCTCTTTAGAAAGGACTCCAATGTCGACATGCTTGGCCTGGGTGTTTATGTCAGCAAACATCTCCCTTTGGCTAGGGAGATTTCTCTTGAATCTCTTATTCACTCCTACATGTGTCTCTGTCTCTCTCTGCTAAACTCAGTAAGCTATCTCTTCATTCTCTACAGCTCCCCTCCTGACTGCTGCATGCTATATAGTATTTCAGACAATATAGACAAGGCGATTTCCTTTCATCTATTCGCTAATGTATTTGTGCTTGTTGACTTCAATGCCTATCATGCCATGTGGCTAGAAAACTGTCACAGATTTTGCTGGAGTGGAAATGCTGAACTTCTTCCCACACAAGTGGTGGATTTCTCCACATGTTTCCCCAGTAACCACAATGGACACACTTCTCTTCTAGATCTCTTCCTTACTTTTATCCCGGACTCTTGCCATGTTATACATCTCTGCCCTCTTGGCAACACTGATCATGCAGTGGAGTCAGTAAATGTCTCTTTTTACTCCCACTCTATCCAGAAATCTCTTACCAGCAGAATATCTTACTGCTATCACTGAGTTGACTGGGACCCATTCTGTGATTTCCTTTGCAATGTCCCATGTAACAAAGTTTTTAATCTCCCTGTTCAAGAGTATGCCTCTGAAGTCTCCTCTTAGGTTAAAGCTGGCATTGATGCTTTCATCCCAGCTAGGAAATTCAAACTTAAACTTCATTCATCTCCTTGATTCTCTCCTGGTTGCTCAGCTGCCATTACCCACAGGAATCACTTCTGGCTTCACCAGAGTGACACATCTGATCACAGTAGGTAGCACTTTGTCTCAGCTCATAATGAATGTAAGCATGTCCTAAATGATGCTAAGCTGTTGTTTGCTGACAGAATGAAGCAGACAGGATTGAGTGCTTTGTTCACAAATTTTCATCCTACTCCACACTTGACTCATCTGGAGTACTCACACCCAATTTCCAACCTAGAACTGAGCCTCAACTCAGTAATATATATATATATATATATATATATATATATATAATCTCTGGTCTCTAACATTTTTTCTAAGCTTCACTCGCATAAGGCAAACAAAAGTGATGGAATTCATCATCCTCAAGAAATGTGTCCCTGAGCTGGCTCCAGTCACCTCCAAACTCTATAACCTATTGCTTCACTGCTTTTTAATTTCCTACTTGTTGGGAGTCCTTCTCTGTAGTTCCTGTTTTTAAGAACTCAGGGGTGAGGGTAGGGTGGGGTTTTTAACCCCTCTAATTTTTGCCCTATTAGCCTCTTACCCCTTTTTGGCAGGGTATTTGAGTCTATTAATAATGCAGAAATAGGCATCTATCATCTCACAATCTTCTCTCTGAGAAACTATATGGCTTTAGTTTCACCAGGCCTTAAACTGATCTGCCATCATCGAATATATATACTACGCTCTTGATAAGATATCTCAAAAGCATTTAACAGGGTTTGGCATTCTACCCTTCTGTGCAAGCTTCAGAGCTACAGTATTTTTGGACAATTGTTTGATTTAGTCCTATCATTCTGATAAAATTATGAAATGAAAGTTGTTTTGAACAGGCAAGCTTCCAGATCCTTTTATATGAATGCAGGTGTTTCCCAAGACTCTATCATAGGTCTTACACTTTTTCTGATTTTCATCAATGATCTTCCTCATGTAATCAGTTCCAAAGTAGGCATTTATACAGAAGATACCACCATTAATTCCTGTCACAATAAGAAATCTACCATGGCTGATAAAGTAAACCTGGCTACTGCTCTTCAAAAGGACCTCCAGTCTGTGTTTGAATGGGGTAGGAAATGGCTCAGAAATTTTAATGCCTCTAAAATGAAGCCACTCTCCATTAACCACCATAGAAGAACTTTCCTGCCTATACTCAGAATGGATGACACTAGTCTCCTAGAGAGCAACACACAACATCACCTTGTCCTCACTCCCTGGTTCTCAATCACATGTATTGACGCATGTTACTAGATTGACTGTCAAAATAGTTAAATGTAACCATCTCTTTTAGCTCTAATAGATTCTTTTCTCACACTTCCCATTTGTGAAACTCCCTTTCATTTGCTTGCATCCCTGATAGCTAAAATCTCTAAAGTTTAAATGAGTACCAAAAAAAAAAAAAAAATAAGTAACAATAAGAAATTAAAAAATAACAAAAAAGCATAGCAGAATAATATTAATAAGTAACAATATTAAAATGGAAATATTAATAATAAAACTCTAAGTAATAACAATAATAAAATAATAACCATGATGAAATTAAAAATTCTTGAAAGTCCAGTTACCCTGTACCATCATTTATCTCTCTTTAACTGTTACCTTTTTTTTTTACCCATAATTCCTTTTTGTGTGCACAAATAAAATTCTCCTCTTAACCAGTACATGTGTGTTCTTCCTTTTTTTCTCTGTACGAATCCACTCCTTTCCAAACTTCTTTTCTACTGCATGATGCAAAATCCAACAAAAATAAGAAACAATAATAAAATGCAAGGTAATAATGTACAATAAAGATAATAAATAACAGTAACAATATTAAAATAATAACAACTATAAAAAAAATAGAAACAAACTAAGATGACAACAATGATTAATTTTATTCCACTTCATTCTCGGCCAATGTTCAAAAAGACACTTGAATTATCTCCCTTCATTTTTGTTCTTGAATTCATTTGGCATCAATGGCAAATAAAATGAGGGTTTGCTTGACAAAATTTAAATGTAATGTCACCAAAAAACATTCATTAGTCTAGAAGTTCACCTACAACTTTCTCTCATTTTTTCCAAGGAAAACAGATCAGATGCAAAGATGACAGAAAGAAGTAAGTTTAACGTTTCCCTAATTTACAAGTTAAAAATCATATTTTGCTCACTCAAAGACTTTCTGTTTTTTTTATTTTTGTTGTTTTTGTCACATCGAACAAAAAAATGAAATATAGTTTTAGTTATAGGAACGAAAATATTTTATCATTTGTTAGATCTTAAAATTATCAGCCAACAGAAATAGACAAATCCTCTATCGAAAACAGATTACACATTTTTTGAATCTGTATTTTTTTATTATCCTTATTTTAAAAAAATTTTAAAAAAAAATATATTCACAATTTTTATTTTGACTTTTGTTAATCATACATAGGCCGATAATAATTCCCAAACTTCAATCAAACCCAAACAGTTTTCTGTTTTTGTAGTTTCTTTATTTTTCTTTGTCTTTGGAAAGCTAGAGACAATTCATCTGCATGTTACAGATGATATCCCCTAATGTGAAGGTCACCATGAACGAATCCTTCAGTCTGGTCGGTAACTGCAGTATAGGAAGCTCTCCATCACTGCCCTAGCTACATACATAGCCTAGAACCCAATCTACTACATTATGCCAAATAGCCATTGATTCTTCTAGATTCATTGACAGGTATCATTTTTGATCCAGTTGGGTGTCTAGACATTCTTCTCACCAGAAAAGCATGGTAGGGCAACTGGTTTAATTGTCAATGACCTGACCATGCAGCAGGTAGAGCTGTGTTACATGATACCAGTAGCACATGTAGAGTGAGCTGACATAAATATCACGGCAATGTTTAATCTTTGTGCCTGCAAGAAAACCATATATCAAAAGGACAGTTATTCCCTTGAAATCGCTGTTACTGTATCCACTTTTGATTCCCTCGATAATGACTATAGTTTTAATAAAACCCTAACATATGAAAGTGAATACATACATTTTCATAAGCTTAGAATTCTGAAGCAAATGAAAAGTAAGAATATAAAATAATCAAAGGTTACAAATTTAGTTGTTGTGACACGTTAAGGTTTTTGCCTATGAACTGAATGAATCATTTTCACTCTGTTAAGCTGCCTGACAAGATGCAACGCATTTGGAAAGAATCAATTTTGTGTTCAGTCTTTCTGAACCGCTTGAAGTTTTCATTAGTTTTGGTCATTCTTCAAATGTTGCTCATTGTTAGACATTTATTTAAATTTTTTGTTCCTTTGATTATAACACTTTTATAAATCTATGAATAAAATAATTTGCCTTGAAGAACCAAGAGGTTAAGTTTTTCATCAGCAAATGTGGAGAACGTATATGTATATTGCATAAGCTTCTTGCATGACCATGTTCCATAAGCTACTTACATAAAAATTGGATGATGATGATGATGAGTAAAAATTTTTATTTATATTTCATTTTCCAATGTTTGATTGGAAAATGAAAACATTAGAAAATGAAATATAAATAAAAATGTTCTATTCTTGAATAATCTGAGGTTAGAGGGTCAAACTTCAAAAATTGATATTTTAAAAGTATATTTAAATATCTACAAAAAAAGCCCTACCCATTATTAATCCTCTTTCTTCACAGGCAATCAAAGATGAAATATATGTGCATAACCACTGAAAAAAAAAAAAACTGAAGGAATGAAAAGAAAAGAATAACTCCTGGGAAGCAAGAGACTAGTTATATTTAGACCCAGCAGATGTTCCTTTTACTTATAGAGAGAAGGATGCATAGACTTAATATTAAATGTTTCAATAATTCTCAGATTGTAAACTGAATGCACTTTGATGAACATGGTGAAATAAATTCTCAGGAGAATGATGAGGCACAGATTGGATTATTTATTAAGTGTTCTGCAATAGCAGATCCAGAAAAATTCACAAGCATATGCAAATTTTCACACTGCCCTCAAAAGATTTGTTGTGCACATGCAGATGAATCCTAAATTTATTTGCTTTGTATTTATCTATTGCAGGATATGTGAAGCCAGAAAATACTATTAGATTCTAAAAAGTTTTGTAGATCATCATGATATATGTTTAAAAAATTAACCCATAGCTGGGAGAGGAGAGTTGGATTCATACCTTTTCCAAATGTGTTGGAAAAAAGTGAATATAATGAACATGACTGGAATTGAAACTCTGCTCTGATTTCTAAATCCAAGTTGTTATCCATTACACCATCTGTATACCAAAGCTTAGTATTACCAAGTGGTCACCCGTTAATTTCAGTCATTGCAAGAAATAATGTTTCACTATGATAGAACTGCAGGCTCAAAATCTTGTGAATTTGTATTAAAATGAAAAAACAAGGACCATGGTATACAACAAAATCTGATTCATACAAAATGTGTATCATGTAAAATTAAAGAACATTATCATTTATATTTAAGGATGATTTCTTCAGAAAACAAACTTAGCAATAAAATGTAGCAAATGTTATAAGAGATTTGTTATTTGGAATTCATTACAAAGATGAATGAGTTAGGGGTCAGTTTGTCACAAAGAAATGGAAGACAGTAAATATCAGAATGTAATTCTTGGAATTTCTAAATAATGATTGTCATGGCATGAGTTGCCTTCCCTTGGGATAGGGGTTACTTCTCTTAATAAAGAGGTTGCTTCTGTATTCATTACAGAGATCTCCCTTGTAAGCTTAACTTGTCTCCTCGCTGTCTCTACTCTCTAATAATATTTATACTAACAAATACCATAACATGGTGGCAGCGGTGAAAAACAAACGAAGAACATTACAGTGAACACAAACAGGAAAGCGGCTGTAAAGTCTAGCAAGATCTCATTCATACCGGCTTTTACGAATCAAGAAGCAGACACGTGTGTTATTAAAAAAAACAAAGGAAAAAGACACCATATTGGAAGTTTGTAACAGCAACTGTTAGTTATCTCATCCCTTCTTTTCAAGTCCTTGTTTTATTCCAAATCATAATAATAATAATGTCTAGCCATTCAAGTGAACCACTTATGTGCTGGGAAACATCAAATTTGGTGGAATCCCTGAAATTTTTCAAACAACAATGTGAATTATTCTTCTCCATGAAAGGCATTCCAGAGAACAAACAAGTCGACGACATTCTTTTGTTATCGGGAAAAGAAGGTTTAAGACACTACAACTCCTGGTCGTTCGAAAATTAAGCCGACAGACGTAACCCTGCAGCAATTTGGGGAAGGTTCTTAGAGCAAATAGAGCCACAAACTAACTTTCGGATTGCACGCTTCTGCTTGTAAAATTACTCACAAAATGAAGCAGAGAACATTGATGATTTTCTGGCAAGATGTAGGCTTCAGGCACAAAAATGCAAGTTCAGGGATGAGCATGAAATGGAAGAATGAGTAATCAACCAGATCATTGCTGAAACAAAATTCCCTGAATTACAAAAGCAGCTACTTAGCAAAAATGAGACAATGTCCATGTCAGAAATACTCAACATGTGTAGGAGTTACAGGGCTTCAATTAATTACATGAGGCAAATGGGCGAGCTACAAGGGAAAGGCAACAGCCAAATAAGTGCAATAAAGCACAGATCTGAGGACACAGACAACTGTGGCAAATGTGGACTTAGCCATCAAAATGGAAATTGCCTTGCTTGAGGCAGTACGTGCTCAGCATGTGGACGGAAGAACCACTGGGCTAGAATGTGCCACAACAGGAGAGTCAAGGAAAAAACTGGCAGACAGCCAGACAAACAGGTCTACCAAACACAGAAGATTCACACCAGTACAGCACGCGTATAAAAACCGTCAGAACTCCATTAATGTTCAGGATCAGGTAGTGGACGACTTCGAGAGGATGTCTTTCTATTCAGTGAAAGCATACGATAAAAAATACCCACAGAGGCATTCGCCACATTGGACATAGTGTGACCAAACAGGAAAGGCGTCAGTCAATTAAATGCTATACGTGATACACGCTTGGGCGATCATGTCTCGAAAGAGACATGACTGACTGGGCAGAAGATTATCCTGCAGTAGGTTGCCCTACACACTTCCATTCTGAGAACAAAGTGTGCCCCAGTCATTCATGTGTCGGGTACCCCAGCTACTACATCAGACAATGCACCAATCAACTCCACGAAAGATCTGATTGAAGCATATCCTGATTAATTTGATTGAATTGGTAACTTCGCCGTATAATAAAATTATTACAATAATATTGCTCTTCTTTGTATCAAGCATTTTGAAAAAGTAAAGGCTACGAACTTAAGATCATTACTGCATCTGTTCATACTCTAAGGTATATATATATATATATTTTTTTTTACTGTTGTTCTGATGAGCTTTGTTCTTTGGTACTTCACCAATCTCAGTGCAATATTAGTATGCAGCTAGGTATCATTATTTTATAGTTGAAATTTGCAACATTTAACCTCTCAGTTCTATCGTAATATTTTCTTTTCTCACACTTCTTGCTTGTGGAACTCCCTTCTGGCTTTCCTGTCAACTAAGATCTTGAAAAATTTAAATGCAACTTCAATCCTCATTTTCTCTCTCCTTGAATACTGTTTTTTATTGTCCTCTTTCTGCAATAAAGCTTACTGCTTTATCACTTTCCTTGGAGTGAAATTATTTAAAAAAAGAAAAAAAACAAAATTAAACCCTTTATTCATTTCGAAATTTACACAGATTTACTTATGCTGTTCATATTAGAAGATATCTATTATATATGGTTTTCAAAGCTGTCCCAAATAGGCTTTGGTTGTTTTGTTTTATGGCATATCAACCTCGGTGAGTCATTTATTACCAACTAAACTTTTTTTTTTATTTATTTATTGCTGGTAACACCTTTTTCTTTCAACAATTTGTTGTTTTTATACAAATTTTTGTGTCTGGAAATACTTTTTTCTTTTATCAAGATTCATTGGGATTTGTTTTTAAGGGCAAGGTCCCGAGTCCTACCCTGTTATTTAACCCATTACTGGAGGGAAGGGACGGATTAATACCTTTCCCAAGGGTAGCAGTGCTTAAGTAAATGCAGGGTATTCAACTGGAATTTGAACTCGGCTCACTGATTTCTCTTTCCGAGCTGATATCCACTGCACCACAACGCACATCCGTCACTAAATACTTACAGCACCTGGTATTCCCAAGCAGTCACCCATCTAAGTACTGACCAGGCTCAATGCTGCTTAACTTCGGTGATCAAGAGAGAACCGGTGTGTTCAACATGATATGGCCATGAGCCCCAAATAGGGTTTTTCCAATGTGTTTGCATTTATGCTTTTACATGTGAATTCTGCGAAAATGATGATCCACATATTTCACAATATGGGCTGTCCCCTGTATGTAATCACATGTGCATTTTTAAGCAGAAATTATCTGCAAATGCTGATCCACACACTTAACAAGAAACTGGTTTCTCTTGTGTATGTATTTGCATGTGATTTCTTAGTTTAGAATGAACTGAAAATGATGACTCACACAATGCACATGAATAAGGTTTCTCACCAGTATGTGTGCGCATGTGTCCTTTTAAACTCGAACTCTGTGCAAATGTTGATCCACAAACTTGACAAAAAAATGGTCGCTCTCCTGTATGTATTCGCATATGTTGTTTTAAACAAGATTTATCTGAAAATGAGGATCCACATACTTGACAAGAATAAGGTTTCTCTCCAGTGTGTGTTCGCATGTGTACTTTTAAATATGAATTCTGTGAAAATGTTGATCCACATACTTGACAAGAATATCTTTTTTCTCCAGTGTGAATACGCATGTGGTTTTTTAAATCACAAGAAACTCCTGTATGTATTTGCATGTGTTTTTTCAGTGAACAAGTAACTGAAAATGATGACCCACACAGTGAACATGAATAAGGTTTCTCACCAGTATGTGTGCGCATGTGTACTTTTAAATGTGACTTCCGAGAAAATGTTGATCCACATACTTGACAAGAAAATGGTCGCTCTCCTGTATGTATTCCCATATGCCGTTTTAAACAAAATTTATCTGATAATGATGATTCACACACAGTGCAAGAATAAGGTTTCTCTCCAGTGTGTTTTCGCATGTGTACTTTTAAACGCGAATTCTGTGTAAAAGTTGATTCACAAACTTCACAAGAATATGGTTTTTCTCCAGTGTGAATACGCATGTGGTTCTTTAAATGACAAGTTTGTGAAAAAGCTGATCCACAAACTTCACAAGAATATTTTTTCTCTCCAGTATGTATTCGTACATGTTTTTTTAAATGTAATTTCTGTGAAAATGTTGATCCACATACTTGACAAAAAAATGGTTTTTTTCCAGTATGTGTATGCATGTGATTTTTTAAACTAGTATTCTCTGAGAATGCTGATCTGCACACATCACAAGAATATGGTTTTTCTCCTGTATGTATCTGCATGTGTTTTTTCAGTGTGGAACTATCAGAAAATCTTGACCCACACACTGGACATAAATGTGTTTTCTCTTCTCTAGTATTTGTTTCCATGTGTAATGTTAAATGTGAAAATACTGATCCATACAACTGACAACAAAATGTCTTCCCTTGAGTGTGAACTTATACATCTCTTTTAAAACTTAAACTCTGTGAAAAAGAGGACTTGAGCACTTGACAAAAGGAGAGTCACTCTCCAGTGTGAATTTGCATTGGTGTTTGTAAATGTCAATTCAATGAAAATACTTGTGTACAATTTCGCAGGAAATATAATTCTCTTTTTAGTGATTGTGTCAAGTTAAACATGAAGGCTGTCAAAATATACATTCATATGTTGGTTAGAATATGTTTTCTCTTTTTAGCATGAGATTTTGTGTCTATTCAAATGTGAAAATTGTTAGTTTCCTTAATTGTCAGTTAATGAAAACATATTAAAGAAACTAGAGACTACTAGATTATTTGAAAAATACAATTCAGTTGTGTTTTAATGAATTGTAATATATGACATAATTCCTGTTCATGTGATAAAGAAACATTTTTGCAAATGTTTTTATTCCAGTGTGTGCTTCCCTGTCTTTTTTCAAAATTAACTTCTTTAAAAAAAAATCATTTGTTTACTCGATGAGAAGAGTTGTTTTTACACTCCACTGTGTATTTGCATGAGGATTTGCAAATGATTTTAAGTGTGATTAAAATGCAAAAACTGCGATTTTCACATGATTATGGATATCTGTATTTTTATTGTTTTCTGTGGCTTTCAGTTTTTTAAGGCCAGAAATATCTTTAGATTGCAAGAAACTCATTTTTTCTTGAGATAATAATGGTTTAGTGATACAAGTCTTACTAATTAACTCATAGATAGAGGTGAAAAGGTGGATACATATCTTTTCCAAGAATATTTGCACATAAGTGAATATGAACCCAATGGGAATATGAACTTGGTTCTTCGATTAATAATACCAAGCCATTATCCATTATACCACTCACATTGTCAAGTTTACAACACCTGGTATTTCCAAGCAGTCATTCATCTAGGTATTGGCCAGACTTGATGTTTAACTTCAGTTATCATAAAGTATAGGTATCTGTGAATCAAGAAAATATATAATTAAAGAAACAAAAAACTTGCTTATTATTTACAAAATATAATTATAAACATTCAGTACAAAATTCATGTTCATGTCACAAGATATATCATATCATTCATGTCAGAAATAAAATCTTATGCTATTACTGTTCAGCAAATATAAATAGAATATAATTTATATACAGAAAGTTTTCATTTTCTATCAGAAAAAATGGCATTCAAGTATTGATAAATATACTATTCATAAACACATATATACACGTACAAGACTGTGTCTTTTAGTTTAAATGCTCTATGATAATGTACGGCCACATGTTGCAAGAATGACTTGCAAAAACTCAGACTTAGAATGCAAGAGTTTATCATATCCTCCATATTTTCCTGATTATCATTTCTTAAGGACATTTTTAAATAGGAAAAACTTTTAGGTCCAAACCAGAAGAGGAATCAGCTTTTAAAGATTTTGTTGCATCAC
This sequence comes from Ascarosepion bandense, assembly GCA_037127315.1. Lineage (NCBI taxonomy): Eukaryota > Metazoa > Mollusca > Cephalopoda > Sepiida > Sepiidae > Ascarosepion > Ascarosepion bandense. The sequence goes on along the minus strand of JBBBDQ010001586.1, from coordinate 318,886 downwards.
AACCAAAAACTTTATTACCAAGAAATAAATAATCTTGTCAATTGATGACAGCAGTTCATAGATGCACAAAGCTTATATTTTTACTAATTTCAACACTTCTACAGTTAGTTTTTCAACAATAAAATTGTTTCTGAAATAAGCCACTATTTTTGTAACAACCTAATATAAATGTATGGTTCAGAATGAATAGCTGGTATTTGTTTTAGATAGAAATGTATTTAATATATATTTTACCATAAAAATGCATTGCTTGTATTTTTTTTTTATCATAAAAATGTATCTTTATCTTTTCGTGGTGTTAGTTTTGTTTAGGGGTTCACTATTTGCCCATAGCTTGGACCCTTAAAGGTGCTACCACCGAGGGTCAGGGCGAACCTAGGAACACCAGCCATTAAGAGATGGTGCCACACATGTCAAAACCTCCAATCTCCCAATCAGAGGCCTTGCTGCTGGATGTAGTTTATCATCATACTCAGGACTAACCTGTCAAATCATTAGTTTTTTTCTGCAGCTCAATTGTGCATTGTTTTTTTTACTTTCTTTTCAATAATCTATAAATTGAACATACAATTTGGAAACCGGATAGATTGATAGAAAAATCATAATTTATTGTGGACAAAATGTTACTCCATTATTTAAACTTAATATTTTCCATTTAGATGATAGACATTTACAGAAGGTGGATAAAATAATGGAAACACCCTAAAATTTCCAAGCAAATTTATTTCAATTACAGATTGAATTCTGCATGGGATGGATTTGTACAAAGTTTGAATTATTTCCAGACAAATTATTATTCTTTCTCCAACTAAAAATCTTCATTTCTTTCAATGATGATGGTAGAGGATATCAACTCCTTAATTTTTGTTTTTAAAAATGAACCATAAATGTTTATGATGTTGAGATCTGGGGACTGTGGTGGCCAGATAAGATGTTCTGCTTAACTAGAACGTTCCTAATGCAATTCAGCTACTACTTTAGCAGAATGAACAGGTGCATTATCATCCTGAAAGATAGCATTTCCCTCTGGAGACAGTTCCTAAACCTTAGGATGAAGTTGATCACTTAAAATTCTTAAATAGTCCTGACGGATGATTTTAATAAACCTATTTAAAAATAATGTCGGTAAAAACAAAAAGAAAACAATTTTAGAAAAAAAATGAAGTACTACTAATATTAAATCAACAAACATAAAAATAAGTTTTTGACAGTTTATTAAAATTTTCCAAATTATGCTATTATAGTACTAGTGTTTTCATTATTTTGTCCACACCCCTTTGTATATAAAGGGTTTGTGGAACATTTGAAATGTTAAAATTATTAAATTTTAGGTCAGTATTACCATCACTCCTGAAACAAAATAACAAAGTCCTAAACAATTTAAATAGTAATAATCATGATGAGTCAAAAAAAAATCAAAATTTAATTTTTCTATTGAGTCAAACAAAATTTTTTCATATTAATGACTATAATTGAGTTAACACTAGTTGAATGATCACAAAGAAATATTTGACGGTAATATATAAACATTTAGTATTTTGCAATTTTTAATTTTTGCGCGTTGTGGTGCAGTGGATAACAGCTCGGAACGAGAGATCGGTGAGCCAAGTTCGAATTCCAGTTGAATTCATTGCATTCACTTACACGCAAATACCCTTGGGAAAGGTATTAATCCATCTCTTCCTTCCTGTTATGAGTTAAATAACAGGACAGATTGGGTTCTATAGCCTTGGCTGGCAACCAGTCTACCGCAGAAAGCAATGGCAACCTACTGCGGGATAATCTTCGGCCCAGTTAGTCATGTCTCTTTCAAGACATGATCGCCCAAGTGTGTTTCACGTATAGCACTTAAGTGACTGACCTAAAATCACTATTACTTCTTGTTTTAAAATCCAATTTTCTAGGTTTTTTTTTAATTTAAAGTACATAATACTTGTTTCAAATCAGATTAATTATACTTTAAATCAGCTAAAATTCCTGAAATAAAGTTTCAGAAAAGTGTTTCAGTTTTGGAACATTTTTAATAAAAGAAAATTACATTGAGATGAAAGCCAAGCAAAAAGGGCGCTAATCAGTTATTTTTGAAAAATATCAAATTAGTCCCAATCAATATAATTTGTTTGAAAAATACACCACAAAGTAGATACCTCCACTTATTTTCGATAACTTTTAAATTAAATTTTTACAAATAAAAAAGTTTTCTTGAACCTTTTACTTTAGTTTTAATTGAAAGCTAAATGATTAAATTTACTATTTCCATTAATGAAATACACAAGAAATTATATTGATTGGAATCTAAAATTTTGAGATTTGTTTTTAATTTTTTGGCCATTTTTGAGTGATCCACAAATTTGTAAACAAAAGTTAATTCTCAGTTTTAAAAATCTTGCAAAAATAAAATATACCTCTCTGACAAATTATTTTTAAAAAATTAGCAAATTTAATGTTAAATTAATCTGATTTACACAAGTACATGAAATTTAGAATAAAACTATTTTGTAAACATAATGTTGAATATTCTGACCTTTTTTCCGTAATTGACATCTGATGACAGCTCGAAAGGTGTGAAATAAAGCTAAGTGTATGGCAACTGGAATGGATAGACTTTTCCAAATTTTTTCCCTCTACGGGGAAAAAAAGTGTGAAACATATGACTTTTTAATGTACATACAAAACTTACCATACGTAAAAAAAAAAAGAAAAAAATGTCAAATGCACAAAAAGAATTATTTTAAAAATATGATGGCTCATTGATTTGTGTTAAACTTTTTAATTTTTGATTAGCAAATATAGTCTTCACTTAATAGCCTAACATTTACAAGTTTTTGAAATATTTTAAAAATATTTTTGAATTTTTATAGATTATTATAATAAAAACTGAAAACAATTATTTTAAAATTTCATTACTAATCGAAAATTTTCTTTTTCTTTAGATTATAATGTCCTTAATTTATATAATTTATTAAAGCAATTAAAAACTTATGTAATTAAATTATGTCATAGTTTTATTGCATTTTTTTTATTTTACTATTGGGAACCAAATGATTGAAAAAAAGTAGTAGAAGATATACATTCTCCCAATGAGTCCTGTGTTTAACTAATAAAACCAGTTTTGTGTACAAAATTTAATTTCTTGAAATTTCATGAATTTAGGTGGAGAGTGGGTAACAGATGTAAAAAGAAAATACTTTTACCAAAAGTTTTTAAAAATTGTGATTTCAAAAATAATTTCATTCATTTGTGAATAATTCCTGAAAATTTCATTAAAATCCAACACTTATTTGATTTTTGCAAGAATTTCCAAATTAATGTGTTTGTCACTGGAAAAAAAAACAACAAAAAAACTGATGTTTACTTTTTCCTTTGTAAAGTCTCGTAACGATTTGGCTCCCTGCTAATGAAAATAAAAACAAGATTTTTACCAAAATTTCAAATGTGTTAGAAAGGATTAAAAACTTTTGAAAAATAATTAAAAAATACTTTAATCTTTCCTCCTAATAATAACAAATATTTTGATGGAAAAGATTAGTTTTTATTAAATTTGGGACCTTTTTTATTCATACTATGCTGTTTTTTTCAGCGATTAAGTGCTGGTACCTAAATTTCATGCCATAAACAAGTAATATGTTTTAAATCAATTTAACTTTAAAGTTGCTAATTTTTCAAAAATAACGTGTGAGTGATGTACATTTATTTTTGCAAGATTTTTAAAACCTAGAATTAACTTTTGTTTACAAATGAGTTGATTGCTAAAAAAAAAAAAGATACTGAAAAATTGAAATTCAAAACAAAAATCTCAAAAATTTTAGATTCTAATGAATAACATTTCAGTTTGAAATATAACCCAGTTTTTTTTTTACTGGCAATAGTAAATCTTTTAGGTACTCATTTTAAAAATAAATAAGTTATCTTCAAGCTTTAAAATTAGCTTTGACTGAAAGCCAAGAGATTAAATTTAATAATTCTAGTAAGCAAAATATACTGGTGTATTTTTAATTGAAATTATATTAATTGAAATCTAAAATTTTAAAATTTTCCCAACTTTTAAAAAAAATATACTGCCATTTTTGATTGATTGACACATTACGTAAACAGTAGCCAAATTTCTGTTTTTAAAAATCTTGCAAAAATAAAATATACCGTGCTGACATGTTATTTAAGTCAAATTTTAATATTAAAACTTAGCTGTATCTGTTTTCAATCAATAATTGCTTCCTGCCAGAAATTTACAATAAAAAAATAAAAATTAACAAAGGTAGCCCTGTTTTTATGCAAGTCATGGAAGCGATGACAGATGACTGATCCAGATGTTGACAAGAATGCAATGTATGCAACCAATGGTGCTAAAATTCCCGTTTTTTTTTTGGTTTTTAACTAAATAGCAAGATTAAAAATTTAACAATTTCAGCACTTAAATAAATTTTTTTCACCTTTTCTTGTACTGTACAATACTTTTTTTTTTTAATTATCATAAATTAGTTAATGCACCTATGGTTAGAATTAATTTAAAAACTGAGGAATTGAAAAAAAAAATACTTACTTTAAATGTTGAAGGAATTACTTGCAAAGCAGGCAGTTGAATTTTAGAAACAGAGAATAAAATATCATAAGAAGAATGAAAGTGCGTTCTTCTGTTTTGCTATGTAAGGAGGAACAAACTAGAACACTTGTTAACTTATAAAATCAATTTTTAACCCACATTTATAAATTTGAACATATTTGCACAAACTTTTATTAATTTTTTTTTTTTGAGAGGCAGTATAATCATCAATTCTTAGCTAATAAAAAAAAATCAGACAGTTCTTTAAAAGGTTAAAATATTTTAAAAACTTTATGAATTATTATAATAAAAAAAATGAAAACAATTCTTTTAAAATTTTATTAGTAATTGAAAAGCGCTGACAAGAAGAGGGCTACTATTATTAAAGAGTGATTTATTTCGTAAATTTCCCGATAGTAAGCACTTAATTCTTGTTTGAAATCAGATAAAGGTAAGTTTCAATTATAAAAATCAACTTAAATAACGTGTCAAAGAGGTATATTTTTTTGTGCAAGAGTTTTAAAACAGAAATTTAGCTACTGTTTACATGATGTGTTGATTACTCAATAATGGCGGTAAATTAAAAAAAAATTTTTCAGCAGTTAAATTTGTGATTCCGAGCAATATAATTTCGGTTTGAACTAAACCAGGGTATTTTGCTTACTGTAAATAGTAAATTTAATCTCTTGGCTTCCAATTAAAGCTAAAATTAAAGCTTCAAGAAAACATTTTTATTTTTAAAAATTAAATTTAAATTGAGGTATCGAAAATGAGCAGTGATTTTTTTGTAGGTACCTACTTTAAGAAAACGTTTTTTTTTTATATATTTTCAAAAATTCGGTTTAAAGATTAGGTAAAGAAAATGAGTGGAGGCACCTATCATAATTTAACCAATATACCTTTCGCAAGGATATTTGCGCGTAAGTGAATGCAATGAATTCAACAGGAATTCGAACTAGGTTCTAGTTCGGAGCCTATACTGCACCACATAAACTATTAAATTTATTCCTTTACCTTTGAATTAAAGCTAAAAAAAATTTCAAAAAGATTTTTCAATTTTCATTTTTTAAACCTTAGCTATCGCGAATTAACTATACAATGTTCCGAAAATAATTTAATAAATTTCAGCAGATTAAGTATTGAAATTTTTATTAAAAATCCAAACATTATTTGCTTTTGCAAAAATTTCAAAATCATAATTTTTTTTTTTTTACAGCAAAAAAGACGCACAGAAGCAAAATATTCGTCTACGTACTCGTAATTTTAAGATTCAAAAACAGATAAATTAATTTTAACTAAAAAAAATAAAAGAATATTTCTTCTACTGAATTCTCGTTCCGTTTCTTATAAACATGCACGATTTGTAAATAAAAAACATTTAAGAGAACGTTAAACTTACTTTTTCTACCTTTTGTCGTCTGATTTGTTTTCATAGGACAAAGAAAAATCAGAGAAAAGATGTAGAAATGTAAATGAAATCGACTAATTGCGGTTAAATTATAAAAATCACCGTTTTTTTGTTTGTTCTCGATATCAAATGAAAGAGTGAATGTCAAGGGAAATAATTCATAGGAATAAAAATGTTGCTTTCTTTTTTTATATAACCATTTCACCCCAAGCAAAACAGGACTGCCACTCGTGCACAGGTTGCCTTACAGGGAGAGAAAAAAATCAGGGTACAGGGAATGTTGAAGAAAGTATGAGAGATGGATGGGGATTAGGTAGATATAGAAGATGGCAATTGATGTATTTAAACTTTTGAAGATAAGATTGTAGCTATCAGGGAAGCAAGTAAACAAAAGGGAGTTCCACAAACAAGAAGTGTGAGACAAGAAGAAACTATTAGAATAGAAGAGATGGTAACATTTAACTATTTCGATGATAAAAGTTTGGGACCTCAATGCTAATCTAGTAGCAGACATAAATACATGTAGTCGGGAATCAGAGGAAAAAGCTCGGTAGAGTAGATGCCATGAAAATACCCGTAGAAAAGACATAAAATCATTATTCTGCAAAAATATAGACTCAATCAGATCTTCAAACTTTGTGATAATTTATTTTTCTTCTGTTTTTCTTAATCAATAAGGAAATAAGAATTTTAAAGCTTGATATTTACAAATGCTAAACTGCAAAAAACTGATATTTTTGTTTTTGCAATAATTAAAAAAGGGGAAGTTGGGCTTAACTGTAGTGTACTTTCTCAAAAAAGCTAAATAAAATGAACTTTAAATAATTTAAAAGTCTTTCTTGAAGTTCAGTTGTTGTTTTAAAATATTCTATATCTTAAAATTTTTTTTTTCAAATGTATTTTTAAAACAAAAAAAGAAATATGTGAAACAGTAAAAACAGAAAGCTATTTACTGAATATTTTGTGGATTATTGGTTAAAATAGAGATCAAGAAACAACAAGCCATACCATAAAAAATTGATGGTGTCGCGGATAGAGGGTATTCGCTAACGATATTTATATCTGTGATTCGACACGGCATATGATTGATCAGACATATGACACAGGAAATAAGAAACAACAAAGATGCCATTGTAGCCGGAATAACAAAAGTTACAAAGATGGTTGAATATGCATGGAAATAATAATAAGAAGAAGTTCTCTCTCTTGTACCGTAAAATGTTCAATGAAAAACTGATTGGAATAAAAGTCAGTGATGAGATCTCGGGCCTAACTGGTGTGGAACATGTGTGAGTGAATTGGTGTGATGCCAGCTGGTAGGCTGGGGTCCAACTGCAGTCACTGAAGGAAAAACATGTGAGTGAAACAACATAGCTGCAGACCCTGTGATGGCTGGGCTCCCACTGAGGAAAACACATGTGAATGCACTGCTTATATAGACAAGCAGAATACATGGGAAAATAGGATTTAAGCACGTGAACACTGGATGACTAGTAAAGATTAACCAATCATTGCCTGCTAACATAGCGTGTCTTGCAGATGAAAACATGTTAAAATGCATAGGAGTGAAATTGTGTGAGCAAAATATATTAACCCTTTGTTGCATATTGGTTACAATTTTAACCTTTCTCTAACCTTTGTTGCATATTGGTTACAATTGTAACCAATATGCAACAAAGAGTTAAACAAATATATGTTGAAATATGGATGTGTAAAGGTGTGTGTGAGTGGCACAATGGCACACTCAGTGAGATATAAAACTAATCAATTTTATTAAAATAAAATAAAATTTTATTAAACCTGAACCCTACAATTCTCTCCTCTGATTTCTTGATTCTTGAATAACTTCCTCTCTTTAGAAAGGACCCTAATGTCGACATGCTTGGCCTGGGTGTTTATGTCAGCAAACATCTCCCTTTGGCTAGGGAGATTTCTCTTGAATCTCTTATTCACTCCTACATGTGTCTCTGTCTCTCTCTGCTAAACTCAGTAAGCTATCTCTTCATTCTCTACAGCTCCCCTCCTGACTGCTGCATGCTATATAGTATTTCAGACAATATAGACAAGGCGATTTCCTTTCATTTATTTGCTAATGTATTTGTGCTTGTTGACTTCAATGCCTATCATGCCATGTGGCTAGAAAACTCTGTCACAGATTTTGCTGGAGTGGAAATGCTGAGCTTCTTCTCACACAAGTGGTGGATTTCTCCACATGTTTCCCCAGTAACCACAATGGACACACTTCTCTTCTAGATCTCTTCCTTACTTTTATCCCAGACTCTTGCCATGTTATACATCTCTGCCCTCTTGGCAACTCTGATCATGCAGTGGAGTCAGTAAATGTCTCTTTTTACTCCGACTCTATCCAGAAATCTCTTACCAGCAGAATATCTTACTGCTATCAATGAGTTGACTGGGACCCGTTCTGTGATTTCCTTTGCAATGTCCCATGGAACAAAGTTTTTAATCTCCCTGTTCAAGAGTATGCCTCCGAAGTCTCCTCTTAGGTTAAAGCTGGAATTGATGCTTTCATCCCAGCTAGGGAATTCAAACTTAAACTTCATTCATCTCCTTGATTCTCTCCTGCTTGCTCAGCTGCCATTGCCCACAGGAATCACTTCTGGTTTCACCAGAGTGACACATCTGATCACAGTAGGTAGCACTTTGTCTCAGCTCATAATGAATGTAAGCATGTCCTAAATGATGCTAAGCTGTTGTTTGCTGACAGAATTGAGTGCTTTGTTCACAAATTTTCATCCTACTCCACACTTGACTCATCTGGAATACTCACACCCAATTTCCTACCTATGAGATTATATATATATATATATATATATATATATATATAATCTCTGGTCTCTAAGATTTTTTCTAAGCTTCACTCGCACAAGGCAAACAAAGGTGATGGAATTCCAGTTATCATCCTAAAGAAATGTGTCCCTGAGCTGGCTCCAGTCACCTCCAAACTCTATAACTATTGCTTCACTGCTTTTTAATTTCCTACTTGTTGGGAGTCCTTCTCTGTAGTTCCTGTTTTCAAGAACTCAGGGGTGAGGGTAGGGTGGGGTTTTTAACCCCTCTAATTTTTGCCCTATTAGCCTCTTACCCCTTTTTGGCAGGGTATTTGAGTCTATTAATAATGCAGAAATAGGCATCTATCATCTCACAATCTTCTCTCTGAGAAACTATATGGCTTTAGCTTCACCAGGCCTTACACTGATCTGCCATCATCGAACATATATACTATGCTCTTGATAAGATATCTCAAAAGCATTTAACAGGGTTTGGCATTCTACCCTTCTGTGCAAGCTTCAGAGCTACAGTATTTTTGGACAATTGTTTGATTTAGTCCTATCATTCTGATAAAATTATGAAATGAAACTTGTTTTGAACAGGCAAGCTTCCAGATCCTTTTATATGAATGCAGGTGTTTCCCAAGGCTCTATCATAGGTCTTACACTTTTTCTGATCTTCATCAATGATCTTCCTGATGTAATCAGTTCCAAAGTAGGCATTTATACAGAAGATACCACCATTAATTCCTGTCACAATAAGAAATCTACCAAGGCTGATAAAGTAAACCTGGCTACTGCTCTTCAGAAGGACCTCCAGTCTGTGTTTGAATGGGGTAGGAAATGGCTCAGAAATTTTAATGCCTCTAAAATGAAGCCACTCTCCATTAACCACCATAGAAGAACTTTCCTGCCTATACTCAGAATGGATGACACTAGTCTCCTAGAGAGCAACACACAACATCACCTTGTCCTCACTCTCTCATAAAAGACCTCAAATAGAATGACTACATCGAATCCATAGCTGCATCTACTGCTAGAAAGGTTGTATCAATGTGTTGGACCAGGAAGTTTTTCTCATCAGAATCTATTTTGCACATTTATAAATCTACCATTCGTCCATTCATTGAATACTGTTGTCATGTCTGGCTGAGAGTTCCTGCTATTCATCTTGAGGTTCTCGACAAAATCCAAAGGAAGATCTGCAATATAATTGTTCCTGACTTGGCAGTCCACCTTCAGTTACTTTCTCACAGACATGATGTGGCTTCCCTCTGTCTTTTCTACAAGTATTTTCAACTGCTCTGACAAGCTTTTTGCCCTGGTTCTCAAGCACATGTATTGACGCATGTTACTAGATTGACTGTCAAAATAGTTAAATGTAACCATCTCTTTTAGCTCTAATAGATTCTTTTCTCACACTTCCCATTTGTGAAACTCCCTTTCATTTGCTTGCATCCCTGATAGCTAAAATCTCTAAAGTTTAAATGCAATGTCAATTGCCATCTTCTATCTACTTGATTTCTATCCATCTCTTATCCTTTCTTTGACATCCCCAGTTCCTTGTTTTTGTCTCTCACTGTAACTCCCTATGCACCAATGGCAGTACTGTCTTGCTTGGAGTGAAATGAGTACCAAAAAAAAAAAAAAAAAATAATAAGTAACAATAAGAAATTAAAAAATAACAAAAAAGCATAGCAGAATAATATTAATAAGTAACAATATTAAAATGGAAATAATAATAATAAAACTCTAAGTAATAACAATAATAAAATAATAACCATGATGAAATTAAAAATTCTTGAAAGTCCAATTACCCTGTACCATCATTTATCTCTCTTTAACTGTTACCTTTTTTTTACCCATAATTCCTTTTTGTGTGCACAAATAAAATTCTCCTCTGAACCAGTACATGTGTGTTCTTCCTTTTTTTCTCTGTACGAATCCACTCCTTTCCAAACTTCTTTTCTACTGCATGATGCAAAATCCAACAAAAATAAGAAACAATAATAAAATGCAAGGTAATAATGTACAATAAGGATAATAAATAACAGTAACAATATTAAAATAATAACAACTATAAAAAAAAATAGAAACAAACTAAGATGACAACAATGATTAATTTTATTCCACTTCATTCTAGGCCAATGCTCAAAAAGACACTTGAATTATCTCCCTTCATTTTTGTTCTTGAATTCATTTGGCATCAATGGCAAATAAAATGAGGGTTTTCTTGACAAAATTTAAATGTAATTTCACCAAAAAACATTCATTAGTCTAGAAGTCTGCCTACAACTTTCTCTCATTTGTTCCAAGGAAAACAGATCAGATGCAAAGATGACAGAAAGAAGTAAGTTTAACGTTTCCCTAATTTACAAGTTAAAAATCATATTTTGTTCACTCAAAGACTTTGTTTTTTTTATTTTTGTTGTTTTTGTCACGTCGAACAAAAAAATGAAATATATTGTTTTAGTTATATGAACGAAAATATTTTATCATTTGTTAGATCTTAAAATTATCAGCCAACAGAAATAGACAAATCCTCTATCGAAAACAGATTACACATTTTTTTAATCTGTATTTTTTTATTATCCTTATTTAAAAAAATTTTTTTAAAAATATATTCACAATTTTTATTTTGACTTTTGTTAATCATACATAGGCCGATAATAATTCCCAAACTTCAATCAAACCCAAACAGTTTTCTGTTTTTGTAGTTTCTTTGTTTTTCTTTGTCTTTGGAAAGCTAGAGACAATTCATCTGCATGTTACAGATGATATCCCCTAATGTGAAGGTCACCATGAACGAATCCTTCAGTCTGGTCGGTAACTGCAGTATAGGAAGCTCTCCACCCAGTATAGGAAGCTCTCCATCACTGCCCTAGCTACATACATAGCCTAGAACCCAATCTACTACATGATGCCAAATAGCCATTGATTCTTCTAGATTCATTGACAGGTATCATTTTTGATCCAGTTGGGTGTCTAGACATTCTTCTCACCAGAAAAGCATGGTAGAGCAACTGGTTTAATTGTCAATGACCTGACCATGCAGCAGGTAGAGCTGTGTTACATGATACCAGTAGCACATGTAGAGTGACCTGACATAAATATCACGGCAATGTTTAATCTTTGTGCCTGCAAGAAAACCATATATCAAAAGGACAGTTATTCCCTTGAAACCGCTATTATTATATCCACTTTTGATTCCCTCGATAATGACTATAGTTTTAATAAAACCCTAACATATGAAAGTGAATACATACATTTTCATAAGCTTAGAATTCTGAAGCAAATGAAAAGTAAGAATATAAAATAATCAAAGGTTACAAATTTAGTTGTTGTGACACATTAATGTTTTTGTCTATGAACTGAATGAATCATTTTCACTCTGTTAAGCTGCCTGACAAGATGCAACACATTTGGAAAGAATCGATTTTGTGTTCAGTCTTTCTGAACCGCCTGAAATTTTCATTAGTTTTGGTCATTCTTCAAATGTTGCTCATTGTTAGACATTTATTTAAATTTTTTGTTCCTTTGATTATAACACTTTTATAAATCTATGAATAAAATAATTTGCCTTGAAGAACCAAGAGGTTAAGTTTTTCATCAGCAAATGTGGGGAACGTATATGTATATTGCATAAGCTTCTTGCATGACCATGTTCCATAAGCTACTTACATAAAAATTGGATGATGATGATGAGTAAAAATTTTTATTTATATTTCATTTTCCAATGTTGGATCCAAACATTGGAAAATGAAATATAAATAAAAATTTTCTATTCTTGAATAATCTGAGGTTAGAGGGTCAAACTTCAAAAATTGATATTTTAAAAGTATATTAAAATATCTACAAAAAAAGCCCTCCCCATTATTAATCCTCTTTCTTCACAGGCAATCAAAGATGAAATATATGTGCATAACCACTGAAAAAAAAAACTGAAGGAATGAAAAGAAAGAATAACTCCTGGGAAACAAGAGACTAATTACATTTAGACCCAGCAGATGTTCCTTTTACTTATAGAGAGAAGGATGCATAGACTTAATATTAAATGTTTCAATAATTCTCAGATTGTAAACTGAATGCACTTTGATGAACATGGTGAAATAAATTCTCAGGAGAAAGATGAGGCACAGATTGGATTATTTATTAAGTGGTCTGCAATAGCAGATCCAGAAAAATTCACAAGCATATGCAAATTTTCACACTGCCCTCAAAAGATTTGTTGTGCACATGCAGATGAATCCTAAATTTATTTGCTTTGTATTTATCTATTGCAGGATATGTGAAGCCAGAAAATACTATTAGATTCTAAAAAGTTTTGTAGATCATCAGGATATATGTTTAAAAAATTAACCCATAGCTGGGAGAGGAGAGTTGGACTCATACCTTTTCCAAATGTGTTGGAAAAAAGTGAATATAATGAACATGACTGGAATTGAAACTCTGCTCTGATTTCCAAATCCAAGTTGTTATCCATTACACCTTCTGTATACCAAAGCTTAGTATTACCAAGTGGTCACCCGTTAATTTCAGTCATTGCAAGAAATAATGTTTCACTATGATAGAACTGCAAGCTCAAAATCTTGTGAATTTGTATTAAAATGAAAAAACAAGGACCATGGTATACAACAAAATCTGATTCATACAAAATGTGTATTATGTAAAATTAAAGAACATTATCATTTATATTTAAGGATGATTTCTTCAGAAAACAAACTTAGCAATAAAATGTAGCAAATGTTATAAGAGATTTGTTATTTGGAATTCACTACAAAGATGAATGAGTTAGGGGTCAGTTTGTCACAAAGAAATGGAAGACAGTAAATATCAGAATGTAATTCTTGGAATTTCTAAATAATGATTTTCATGGCATGAGTTGCCTTCCCTTGGGATAGGGGTTACTTCCCTTAATAAAGAGGTTGCTTCTGTATTCATTACAGAGATCTCCCTTGTAAGCTTAACTTGTCTCCTCGTTGTCTCTACTCTCTAATAATATTTATACTAACAAATACCATAACATGGTGGCAGCGGTGAAAAACAAACGAAGAACATTACAGTGAATATTACAGTAAACACAAACAGGAAAGCGGCTGTAAAGTCTAGCAAGATCTCATTCATACCGGCTTTTATGAATCAAGAAGCAGACACGTGTGTTATTAAAAAAAACAAAGGAAAAAGACACCATATTGGAAGTTTGTAACAGCAACTGTAAGTTATCTCATCCCTTCTTTTCAAGTCCTTGTTTTATTCCAAATAATAATAATAATAATAATGTCTAGCCATTCAAGTGAACCACTTATGTGCTGGGAAACATCAAATTTGGTGGAATCCCTGAAATTTTTCAAACAACAATGTGAATTATTCTTTTTCGTGAAAGGCATACCAGAGAACAAACAAGTCGACCACATTCTTTTGTTATCGGGAAAAGAAGGTTTAAGACACTACAACTCCTGGTCGTTCGAAAATTAAGCCGACAGACGTAACCCTGCGGCAATTTGGGGAAGGTTCTTAGAGCAAATAGAGCCACAAACTAACTTTCGGATTGCATGCTTCTGCTTGCAAAATTACTCACAATGTGAAGCAGAGAAAATTGATGATTTTCTGGCAAGATGTAGGCTTCAGGCACAAAAATGCAAGTTCAGGGACGAGCGTGAAATGGAAGAATGAGTAATCAACCAGATCATTGCTGGAACAAAATTCCCTGAATTACAAAAGCAGCTACTTAGCAAAAATGAGACAATGTCCATGTCAGAAGTACTCAACATGTGTAGGAGTTACAAGGCTTCAATTAATTACATGAGGCAAATGGGCGAGCTACAAGGGAAAGGCAACAGCCAAATAAGTGCAATAAAGCACAGATCTGAGGACACAGACAACTGTGGCAAATGTGGACTTAGCCATCAAAATGGAAATTGCCTTGCTCGAGGCAGTACTTGCTCAGCATGTGGACAGAAGAACCACTGGGCTAGAATGTGCCACAACAGGAGAGTCAAGAAAAAAACTGGCAGACAGCCACAGACAAACAGGTCTACCAAACACAGAAGATTCACACCAGTACAGCACGCGTATAAAAACCGTCAGAACTCCATTAATGTTCAGGATCAGGTAGTGGACGACTTCGAGAGGATGTCTTTCTATTCAGTGAAAGCACACGATAAAAAATGCCCGCAGACAGAGGCATTCGCCACATTGGACATAGTGTTACCAAACAGGAAAGACGTCAGTCAATTAAATGCCATACGTGATATACGCTTGGGCGATCATGTCTCGAAAGAGACATGACTGACTGGGCAGAAGATTATCCTGCAGTAGGTTGCCATTGCTTTCTGCGGTAGACTGGTTGCTGACCAAGGCTATAGAACCCAATCTGTCCTGTTATTTATCCCATAACTGGAAGGAATAGATGGATTAATACCTTTCCCAAGGGTATTTGCGCGTAAGTGAATACAATGAATTCGGCTCCCCGATTTCTCGTTCCGAGCTGATATCCAATGCATCACAACGCACATCCAGGAAAGGTGTACACAAGTTAAAAATCAAGGTAGACACAGGTGCGGAGGGAAATACACTCCCTGTACACACATTCCAGCAAATGTTTCCAGAGTGTGTAGACGGGAATGGACAACCACTCCCTGGCACAACATAGACAGAAGCTGCAGTACTTACGGCGTACAACGGATCTAGTATCCCACAACATGGATCCATACAGATTCAATGTGCATACAAAGGTGAACTGAGTATGTGAAATTCTACATAGTGACCTCCAAGGGACCTACCATACTAGGATTACCCTCCCTTCAGGACTTAAAACTGGTTACCCTACACACTTCCATTCTGAGAACAAAGTGTGCCCCAGTCATTCATGTGTCGGGTACCTCAGCTACTACATCAGACAATGCACCAATCAACTCCACGGAAGATCTGATTGAAGCATATCCTGATTAATTTGATTGAATTGGTAACTTCGCCGTATAATAAAATTATTACAATAATATTGCTCTTCTTTGTATCAAGCATTTTGAAAAAGTAAAGGCTACGAACTTAAGATCATTACTGCATCTGTTCATACTGTAAGGTATATATATATATATATATATTTTTTTTTTCCTGTTGTTCTGATGAGCTTTGTTCTTTGGTACTTCACCAATCTCAGTGCAATATTAGTATGCAGCTAGGTATCATTATTTTATAGTTGAAATTTGCAACATTTAACCTCTCAGTTCTATCGTAATATTTTCTTTTCTCACACTTCTTGCTTGTGGAACTCCCTTCTGGCTTTCCTGTCAACTAAGATCTTGAAAAATTTAAATGCAACTTCAATCCTCATCTTCTCTCTCCTTGAATACTGTTTTTTATTGTCCTCTTTCTGCAATTAAGCTTACTGCTTTATCACTTTCCTTGGAGTGAAATTATTTAAAAAAAGAAAAAAAACAAAAATCAAAATTAAACCCTTTATTCATTTCGAAATGTACACAGATTTACTTATGCTGTTCATATTAGAAGATATCTATTATATATGGTTTTCAAAGCTGTCCCAAATAGGGTTTGGTTGTTTTGTTTTATGGCATATCAACCTCGGCGAGTCATTTATTACCAACTAAACTTTTTTTTTTATTTATATATTGCTGGTAACACCTTTTTCTTTCAACAATTTGTTGTTTTTATACAAATTTTTGTGTCTGGAAATACTTTTTTCTTTTATCAAGATTCATTGGGATTTGTTTTTAAGGGCAAGGTCCCGAGTCCTACCCTGTTATTTAACCCATTACTGGAGGGAAGGGACGGATTAATACCTTTCCCAAGGGTACCAGTGCTTAAGTGAATGCAGGGTATTCAACTGAAATTTGAACTCGGCTCACTGATTTCTCTTTCCGAGCTGATATCCACTGCACTACAACGCACATCCGTCACTAAATATTTACAGCACCTGGTATTCCCAAGCAGTCACCCATCTAAGTACTGACCAGGCTCAATGCTGCTTAACTTCGGTGATCAAGCGAGAACCGGTGTATTCAACATATGGCCATGAGCCCCAAATAGGGTTTTTCCAATGTGTTTGCATTTATGCTTTTACATGTGAATTCTGTGAAAATGATGATCCACATATTTCACAATATGGGCTGTCCCCTGTATGTAATCACATGTGCATTTTTAAGCAGAAATTATCTGCAAATGCTGATCCACACACTTAACAAGTAACTGGTTTCTCTTGTGTATGTATGTGCATGTGATTTCTTAGTTTAGAATGAACTGAAAATGATGACTCACACAATGCACATGAATAAGGTTTCTCACCAGTATGTGTGCGCATGTGTCCTTTTAAACTCGAACTCTGTGCAAATGTTGATCCACAAACTTGACAAAAAAATGGTCGCTCTCCTGTATGTATTCGCATATGTTGTTTTAAACAAGATTTATCTGAAAATGAGGATCCACATATTTGACAAGAATATCTTTTTTCTCCAGTGTGAATACGCATGTGGTTTTTTAAATCACAAGAAACTCCTGTATGTATTTGCATGTGTTTTTTCAGTGAACAAGCAACTGAAAATGATGACCCACACAGTGTACATGAATAAGGTTTCTTACCAATATGTGTGCGCATGTGTACTTTTAAATGTGACTTCCGAGAAAATGTTGATCCACATACTTGACAAGAAAATGGTCGCTCTCCTGTATGTATTTGCATATGCCGTTTTAAACAAAATTTATCTGATAATGCCGATATCCACTGCACCATAACGCACATCCGTCACTAAATGCTTACAGCACCTGGTATTCCCAAGCAGTCACCCATCTAAGTACTGACCAGGCTCAACGCTGCTTAACTTCAAGCGAGTACCGGTGTATTCAACGTGATATGGCCGTAAGCCCCAAATGTGTTTGCATCTATGCTTTTACATGTGAATTCTGTGAAAAATGATGATCCACATATTTCACAAGCATATGGGCTGTCCCCTGTATGTAATCGCATGTGTATTTTTAAGCAGAAATTATATGCAAATGCTGATCCACACACTTAACAAGAAACTGGTTTCTCTCCTGTATGTATTTGCATGTGATTTCTTAGTGAAGAATTAACTGAAAATGATGACTTACACAATGTACATGAATAAGGTTTCTCACCAGTATGTGTGCGCATGTGTCCTTTTAAATGCGAACTCTGTGAAAATGTTGATCCACAAACTTGACAAGAAAATGGTCGCTCTCCTGTATGTATTCGCATATGTTGTTTTAAACAAGATTTATCTGAAAATGAGGATCCACATACTTGACAAGAATAAGGTTTCTCTCCAGTGTGTGTTCGCACGTGTACTTTTAAATGTGACTTCCTAGAAAATGTTGATCCACATACTTGACAAGAAAATGGTCGCTCTCCTGTATGTATTCGCATATGCATTTTTAAACAAAATTTATCTGATAATGATGATTCACACACAGTGCAAGAATAAGGTTTCTCTCCAGTGTGTTTTCGCATGTGTACTTTTAAATGCGAACTCTGTGAAAATGTTGATTCACAAACTTCACAAGAATATGGTTTTTCTCCAGTATGTATCTGCATGTGTTTTTTCAGTGTGGAACTATCAGAAAATCTTGACCCACACACTGGACATAAATGTGTTTTCTCTTCTCTAGTATTTGTTTCCATGTGTAATGTTAAATGTGAAAATACTGATCCATACAACTGACAACAAAATGTCTTCCCTTGAGTGTTAACTTATACATCTCTTTTAAAACTTAAACTCTGTGAAAAAGATGACTTGAGCACTTGACAAAAGGAGTGTCACTCTCCAGTGTGAATTTGCATTGGTGTTTGTAAATGTCAATTCAATGAAAATATTTGTGTACAATTTGGCAGAAAATATAATTCTCTTTTTAGTGATTGTGTCAAGTTAAACATGAAGGCTGTCAAAATGTACATTCATATGTTGGTTAGAATATGTTTTCTCTTTTTAGCATGAGATTTTGGGTCTATTCAAATGTGAAAATTGTTAGTTTCCATAATTGTCAGTTAATGAAAACATATTAAAGAAACTAGAGACTTCTAGATTATTTGAAAAGTACAATTCAGTTGTGTTTCAATGAATTGTAATATATCACATAATTCCTGTTCGTGTGATAAAGAAACATTTTTTGCAAATGTTTTCATTCCAGTGTGTGCTTCCCTGTCTTTTTTCAAAATTAACTTCTTTAAAAAAAAAAATCATTTGTTTACTCGATGACAAGAGTTGTTTTTAAACTCCACTGTGTATTTGCATGAGGATTTGCAAATGATTTTAAGTGTGATTAAAATGCAAAAACTGCTATTTTCACATGATTATGGACATCTGTATTTTTATTGTTTTATGTGGCTTTCAGTTTTTTAAAGCCAGAAAAATCTTTAGATCACAAGAAACTCATTTTTTTCTTTTTTATTTGTTGTTGAGATAATAATGGTTTAGTGATACAAGTTTTACTAATTAACTCATAGCTAGAGGTGAAAAGGTGAATACATATCTTTTCCAAGAATATTTGCACATAAGTGAATATGAACCCAATGGGAATATGAACTTGGTTCTTTGATTAATAATACCAAGCCATTATCCATTATACCACTCACATTGTCAAGTTTACAGCACCTGGTATTTCCAAGCAGTCATTCATCTAGGTATTGGCCAGACTTGATGTTGCTTAACTTCAGTTATCATAAAATATAGGTATCTGTGAATCAAGAAAATATATAATTAAAGAAACAAAAAACTTGCTTATTATTTACAAAATATAATTATAACCATTCAGTACAAAATTCATGTTCATGTCACAAGATATATCATATCATTCATGTCAGAAATAAAATCTTATGCTATTACTGTTCAGCAAATATAAATAGAATATAATTTATATACAGAAAGTTTTTATTTTCTATCAGAAAAAATGGCATTTAAGTATTCATAAACATACTATTCATAAACACATATATACATGTACAAGACTGTGTCATTTAGTTTAACACTGACCCCCAAAATTCAAATCCTGGTCAGGATAGCAACACCTTTAACACTCTCACCTATTAGGCTATTCCTATTGGTCAACGGGCACCAGACCCAACTCTTCCACTCTGGCTCCTCAACCTTCAGCGTCTTCCTGTTTGGGTTGAGGTGTCTATTTGGTCTTAACTCAAGGGGTTGGCTGTAGGTCCCTGAGCATCTGCAGGTCAGTCAACCGGCTTACTGGTTTAAATCTGCTTCCTGCCCACATTGTGATTATTAGATCCAGAAAACAGACATGTTTTTCCTTCACGATCGACTGAAGATGTAGACACGGCTGGGAGAGCTGGTGTTAAACATTTAGAATACAGTAAAAAGAAATAGAAAGAAGAAAAAAAATGTCCCTAGAAAGCCAAACAAACAACTGTTTGGTGGTTGCACTATGATTGTCTTTTATATACAAGAAAAGAATAGAAAAATGTTACAGAAAGTAAAAATTTTAGCATAACAACTCACACAAGATTCTAGACAGAGAGAGTGTGTGTATGGCTTATTTGTTGTTAAATCATCTCAGAAGATATAACTCTTTTCAACAATGTTCTCCCGACTCTTTTGACAGAGTCAATTCTTTTCAAAACGCTGGGACTATGATCTTGCAAATGTGCTGGTACAAATGACAAATGATGCAATTCCGATGTTGTCAGGTTAGTGATGACATTTAGCTTCATATACTCAGTGGTTTTCAATGTGACTGCTTCTCATAGTCTTTTGGCAACTATTAAATTTCAACAAGAAATTATATAAGAAGAAGATAAAAAAAAGAATCCTTTCAAAAATTACTGTTTTCTACAAGCAGTCTTCAGCTGTGGTAGGCAACCCATTTAGTGATGGTGTCATGATAAAAACACCCTTGGTAGCTCTGGCGAAGCATCAAGTATTCAGCTACTGACAAGATTTTGAATCTCGGCCGAGGCCGTAAAATGATGACGATGAAATTTCAACAATTCGCAACAAATTCGGGCAACACTTAACTTTTCACATCATAAATCTCCTTGTCAGGAACTACTCAATCCGACCTCTTCACAAAACGTCAGTTTCACATCATCATTTCATAATCTTCTTCTTAATCGTCTTTTTGTCGTCACTGCACCACAAATACAATCTGCGTCAAGACTTCGTCTGATACAATAGGACCAATTGCAAGTAAAATTTAAAATATATTTTACTCTGCTTTTTCAGACAAAGATGTCTTTGGTGAGGTGGTTGATTGGTCCAAATTGTCAGCAACCTTATTCCAACAGTGGGGGTGACCCGTATGCACACACAGATCTGGTCTCTCTTGTCAGCACCACCATCATCAGGAAGACCTGATATCACATGACCGTATACTTCCACGGTTGTCGTTCGAATCTCTTTCCTTCAGCATTATGATGTGCTTATATAAAAAACAGAGGGTTATAAGCCAGGCCATTCACATGCCTAACACAAGTGATCACGAGTATTTGCTGCTACAGCCAAAAATAATGTGATCTCCAAAGGTCCTTTTGCTTACTAAGCACTATTTCGATTCCACTTGCAAAAATTTATTTTCGTACATTTCCACTGTTCTCCGATGACCCAAATATAAAGGTCATAGCTTATGCGTAGATCAAATACATTTTGATGTTCAATCTACTCCAAAATCCTCTTATCAAATATTATTTCATTTACCTCCATTTTTTTCTGATGACCCAAATATAATGACCTAACTACTATTTAGATCAAATTTCTCTCCCAGTAAACAATTACACTGTTTTATTTCAATGTTCAATTCAATCCAAATTTTCGAGCAAAAGAAAAATAATTAATATTGCCACATTTTCTGGAAGTCGAACATCTGCTCAAAAAAATTCCTTATAGAAATTAAAAAGAAAGAATACGAATGACGTTTCGGCCTTCTTCAGGTGCTAGGAATTTCAAACCTTTCAAATGTATGTGTTAATCTCTCTCTCTCTCTCTGTCACATTAGTTGAGACAGGACTGGGATTAATCTTGCATAACACAAGATGTGTTGAGCCTAACAGAAGATCTCGTCATTTTTTACTCTCTTGAGACATTTTTTAGAAGGCCCGATGCTCTTACTGATGCTCAACTTGTTTGACTAAACTAATCATTTTTATTGATATATCATCTCTAGGAATGTTCATATCCAGTTGTTGAGAATCCATCTCATCCTATCCTTTATATGTATATACAATGAACAATTGCAAGTAGTTGTTGAGCAAAACCCACATCAAAGTGTCAAGGAAATAAATGTCTCAGACACTTGGTGTCAGCACTGCAACAATCTCATGTTATTTGCAGTGCATTGTCAGGGTGAAAAAGATCTAATAGGTTCATTGTGATCTCAATAAAAATAAAAAACTTGAGCATTTCGAAGTGTGCTCAACACTCTTTCTGTGTAACACTAATGACCACTTTCTTGACCAAATAGTCACTTGTGATGAAGTGGATCTGTTAGGATAACTGTAAATGATCAGGTCAATGGCTTCATCGTGATGAATCCCCCAGATATTTTCTGAAGCCAAAGTTGCATCAGCAAAAGATTATGATGACTTTCTAGTGGTCTGCAATTAGTGTTATCCCTTATGGCTTTCTGAAAACCAACCAGAGCATTAATGCAGAGCTTTACTGCAATCAACTTGCTGAACTGCATGCATGCCAGGAAAAAAATGAGAGCTGCATCAGTGAATCGAAGTGGTACAATTCTGCTCTATGATAATGTACGGCCACATGTTGCAAGAATGACTTGCAAAAACTCAGACTTAGAATACAAGAGTTTACCATATCCTCCATATTTTCCTGATTATCATTTCTTAAGCACATTTTTAAATAGTAAAACTTTCAGGTCCAAACCAGAAGAGGAATTGGCTTTTAAAGATTTTGTTGCATCACAACCAAAAACTTTATTAACAAGAAATAAATAATCTTGTCAATTGATGACAGCAGTTCATAGATGCACAAAGCTTATATTTTTACTAATTTCAACACTTCTACAGTTAGTTTTTCATCAATAAAATTGTTTCTGAAATCAGCCACTATTTTTGTAACAACCTAATATAAATGTATTGTTCAGAATGAATAGCTGGTATTTGTTTTAGATAGAAATGTATTTAATGCATATTTTACCATAAAAATGCATTGCTTGTATTTTTTTTATCATAAAAATGTATCTTTATCTTTTCATAGTGTTAGTTTTGTTTAGGGGTTCACTATTTGCCCATAGCTTGGACCCTTAAAGGTGCTACCACCAAGGGTTAGGTTGAACCTAGGAACAACAGCCATTAAGAGGTGATGCCACACATGTCAAAACCTCCAATCTCCCAATCAGAGGCCTTGCTGCTGGATGTAGTTTATCATCATACTCAGGACTAACCTGTCCAATCATTAGTTTTTTCTGCAGCTCAATTGTGCATTGTTTTTTTTACTTTCTTTTCAATAATCTATAAATTGAACATACAATTTGGAAACCAGATAGATTGATAGAAAAATCATAACTTATTGTGGACAAAATGTTACTCCATTATTTAAACTTAATATTTTCCATTTAGATGATAGACATTTACAGAGGGTGGATAAAATAATGGAAACACCCTAAAATTTCAAGCAAATTCATTTCAATTACAGATTGAATTCTGCATGGGATGGATTTGTACAAAGTTTGAATTATTTCCAGACAAATAATTATTCTTTCTCCAACTAAAAGTCTTCATTTCTTTCAATGATGATGGTAGAGGATATCAACTCCTTAATTTTTGTTTTTAAAAATGAACCATAAATATTTTTAAAACTTTATGAATTATTATAATAAAAAAAATGAAAACAATTCTTTTAAAATTTTATTAGTAATTGAAAAAATTTTTTTCTTCAGACTATAATGTCCTTAATTTTTATCATTTATTCCAGCAATTTAAAGCTGATCAAATTAAATTACATCAAAGTTCTATTGCATTTTTCATATTCCTCTTCGGAGCAGATTTTCATATAGTGAATCATAATTTTAAATAAAAAAAAACATGATTTATATTTCCTGATGAATTCTGCGTTTAACTAATAAAAAAGTAAATCGCAGAAAATGAAAATTTATTAAAATTTCATGAATTTATGTGAAAGGAAAAAAAATTTTTTTTTCATCAATATTTAAAAAAAAAAATAATTTTGTTCAATAGTGAATGAGTACTGAAAGTTTCATTAAAATCCGACAAATATTTGATTTTTGCGAGAATTTCCAAATTAATGTGTTTATCACTGAAAGAGTGAGTTACGTAAAAAATTACGTAATCGATTGTAAAACAGTCATAACATTTTCGACCACGATAAGTCAAATCAAAATAAAATTTTCTGCAAAAATTTCAAACATGTTAAAAGGGATTAAAAAAATGTTTAAATGATTGAAAATTACTTTGATCTTTCCTCTTCATATGAATATTTTGATAGAAAAAGTTTGTTTTATTAAGTTTTGAACCTTTTTAAATCATACTGTGCTGGATTTTTTGTTTTGTAATGGAGGTACCTAAATCATTTAGCATTCAATTAGGTACCTCCAATTAATTGCAAAGAAAAAAAAACACCATGAAACAGCATAGTATGAATAAAAAAGTTCATAAACTTAATAATACAAACTTTTTCCATCAAAATATTTATATTATTATTAAAAGGAAAGATCAAAGCATTTTTACTTATTTTTAAAAAATTTTTAATCCCTGCTAACATTTTCGAAATTTTGATAGAAAATGTTTTTATCTGAGTTAGCAGCTAAAAAAAAGTTTATGACTGTTTTACAATGGGTAACGTAATGATTACTCAACCCACATTTTTTCCTGGTGACAAACACATTAATTTGGAAATTCTCGCAAAAATCAAATAATAGTCAGATTTGAATGAAACTTTCAGTACTCATTCACAAATGAATGAAATTATTTTTGAAATTATTATTTTTTTAAATATCTTGGTGAAAAAAATTTTTTTAACTGTTACCCTCCTCTATGTAAATCCATGAAATTTTAATAAATTTTAATTAGCTGTAAATTTTTTTTTTATTAGTTAAATGCAGGACTCATTGGGGCATATAAATCATCTATGTTTTTTTATTTTAAAGTGGACAACCTGACCAAAAATTTGCTCTGAAGAGTAAGATAAAACTCTGATATAATTTAATTTGATAAACTTTTAATTACTGGAATAAATAATAATTATTAAGGACATTATAGTCTGAAGAAAAAAAAATTTGTTTACTCATAAAATTTTGAAATAATTGTTTTTATTTTTTGTTATAATAATTCATAAAAGTGTTACAAATATTTTAAAAACCTTTTATAAAAACATTGTTGAATTTCTTTTTTACTTAAGAATTGATTATCACATTGCCTATCGAAAATTGAAAAGTTTAATAAAAATCATTCACCCATTTTACTTTTAAAATAATTAAAAAAGAAAAAGTTTTGGAAATTTTTTATTAAGTACGGTGTTCCATAGGGGTCATAACAAGTTTCCATAGAGGTTGTATTGTTTTTAGAAGTTAACAAGTGTTTGGATGAATTCCCCTTACATCGAAAACTACACAAACCAAACTTTGATTCTAATTTCATTCTTTTTTATTAAATTAAAATTATTCTAAAAGAAATTTAATTTTTTCAGAAAGCATATTAATAATTTAAGATAAATATGTAATATCTAAACATAAAAATATTAATAAATAACATAACTTAGTTTGGTTATTTTAATTTAATTTATTTATTTTAATTCTTTCTTTTAAAAGAAATTTAAATTTTTATTCATTCAGAAAGCATATTTTATTTTTATTTATTCAGAAAGCATAGTCTGGCTATAAATCTAAACTAAAATTCTATAAAATATTATACTTGCTGAAAATATTATGTTAAATTTTTAATTTTACTATTTAGTTAAAAAACAACAAAAAATATTTAAATTTCCAAATATTACGTTTTAAGCTACATGAATTTTTTGTCACTTTCGGTCGCCATCCAAACGTCATTCACACCTGCTACTTGTCAGCATGTAATTTATCGCATAGATAAGCGCTGACAAGAGGGCTACTATTATTAAAGAGTGGTTTATTTCGTAAATTTCCCGACAGTAAGCACTTAATTCTTGTTTGAAATCAGATAAAGGTAAGTTTCAATTATAAAATCAACTTAAATAACGTGTGAAAGAGGTATATTTTTTTGTGCAAGAGTTTTAAAACAGAAATTTAGCTACTGTTTACATGATGTGTTGATATATCAATAATGGCGGTAAATTTAAAAAAAAAATTCAGCAGTTAAATTTGTGATTCCGAGCAATATAATTTTGGTTTGAACTAAACCAGGGTATTTTGCTTACTGTAATTAGTAAATTTAATCTCTTGGCTTTCAGTTAAAGCTTCAAGAAAACATTATTATTTTTAAAAATTAAATTTAAATTGAGGTATTGAAAATGAGCAGTGATTTTTTTTGTAGGTACCTACTTTAAGAAAACGTTTTTTTTTTATATTTTCTAAAATTCAGTTTAAAGTAGGTACCTCCATTACGTCACAAAAATCCATCATAAAAAAAAGTTTAAAAAGGTTAAAAACTTAATAAAGGAAATTTTTCTATCCAAAACGTTTATAATATTATGAAGAGGAAAGATCAAAGTAAATTTTAATTATTTTATAAAATTTTTTAATCCCTTTTAACATTTTCGAAATTTTGTCAGAAAATTTTGTTTTTGATTTGGAGTTAGCGTGGTTAAAAATATTACGTCTATTTTATAATTGATTACGTAATTTTTTTTTCTTGACTCACTTTTTCGTTTCCGAACACATTAATTAGGAAATTCTCGCAAAAATCAAGTATTTGTCGGATTTTAATGAAACTTTCAGTACTCATTAACAAATGAATAAAATTATTTTTGAAATTATTACCTTCTTAAAATTTTGATGAAAACAATTTTTTTTTTAAGTCTGTTACCCCCTCCCCTTCAAGTAAATTCATGAAATTTTAATGAATTTTAATTTTCTGGAATTTTTTGTATTATTAGTTAAACGCAGAACTCATCGGGAAATATAAATCATGTATTTTTTTTATTTAAAATTATGATACACGATACCAAAATCTGCTCCGAAGAGAAATATAAAAAATGCAATAAAACTTTGATATAATTTAATTTGATAAGCTTTTAATTGCTGGAATAAATAATAAAAATTAAGGACATCATAGTCTGAAAAAAAAAATTTTTTTGATTACTAATAAAATTATAAAAGAATTGTTTTCATTTTTTTATTTTTTATTATAAATAATGTATAAAGTTTTAAAAATATTTTTAAAATCTTTTAAAGAACTGTATCTGTTTTTCCTTTTAGTTAAGAATTGATGATTATACTCTCTATAAAAAAAAAAAATTAATAAAAAATTTTCACCAAAAATATTTTTCAACAGAAAAAAAATGAATTAATTATTTGTGCAAATATGTTCAAAGTTATAAAGTACGATGTTCAAATCTTATAAAGTACGGTGTTCCATATGGGTCAAAATGATTCTATAAGTTAGCAAGCGTTCTGGGTTCCTTGGCAAAACATACTGCAATTTCAATCTTACGTTTCTAAAATTTAACAGCCTGTTTGCAAGTAATTCCATCAACATTTAAAAGTATCTTTTTATTTTAAAATCTTTAATTTTTGAATTAATTGTGACCGTAGGTGCATTAAGTAATTCATGATAATTAAAAAAAAGATATGTATTGAACACTACAGTACAGTTCAAGAAAATAAAAATATTTTCATAACTGAACTTCCAAAAAATATTCACGATAAAAGTTTGTTTTAATTAAATTTGAAGAATTATCATAAATGGTAACTTTTTATACGTTTGGGAATTACCTAACTAACCATTATAAAAATTTCTACTTGAATTTTTTTTTTTTGAGATTTTTAGACAAACTTGTCAAACATTTGTTCGCACTTTGGTCTAAAATACCCCCTCACAAAAAAAATAATTAACAAGTAAGTCTTCTGATTTTGTTATACCTAAATTTTTAAAAAAATGAAAAGGCATTCATTTCAAAATTCAGAATAATTTATCATTGTGACAATTTTTTTTATTAAATTTGGGGAATTTTCTTTCTTTTTCCCCCCACTTACATGTTCTTTCAATTTTTTTTTTTAATGGACAAACCAAACGACAATGAAAAGTCTGGTTACATTTTATTTACACTTACCAAAATAAATTTGTTTTTATCTCATTGTTTCTTATTAAATTACAATTATTTTAAAAGAAATTTAAATTTTTAAAATTTTTATTTATTCAGAAAGCATATTCAAATGTCTGGCTATAAATCTAAACTAAAATTCTATAAAATATATAAGTGCTGAAATTGTTAAATTTTTAATTTCACTATTTGTTAAAAACCAAAAAAAAAAAAAATTAAAATTTTTTAGCATGATTGGTCACCATACACAGCGTATCTGTCAACATCCGGTAGCTCTCATCTTTCGACACCTCTATGAGTTACATAACAAAAAAAAAGGACTACCGTAATTAATTTTGTTTTTTTTTTTGTAAATTTCTGGCAGTAAGCAATTATTAATTGATTGAAAATAGATAAAGGTTAGTTTTAATATTAAAATTTGACTTTAATAACCTGTCAGTGCGGTTTTTTTTATTTTTTCAAGATTTTTAAAAACAGAAATTAGGCTACTGTTTAATTAATGAGTCATTCAATCAGAAATGGAGGTATATTTTTAAAAAAAATTAAAATTTTAGATTTAAATAAATATAATTTAGGTTAAAAATTACACCAGTATGTTTTGCTTACTAGAATTATTAAATTTAATCTCTTGGCTGTCAATTTAAAGCTAATTTTAAAGCTTGAAGATAACTTATTTATTTTTAAAATTTCAATTTAATTTTAGGTATAGGTAAAAAAATGAACTCCAGTGGAGGTACCTAGTTTAAAGATTAGGTAAAGAAAATGAGTGGAGGCACCTATATTATAATTTTAACCAATATACCTTTCGCAAGGATATTTGCGCGTAAGTGAATGCAATGAATTCAACAGGAATTCGAACTAGGTTCTAGTTCGGAGCCGATACTGCACCACATAAACTATTAAATTTATTCCTTTACATTTGAATTAAAGCTAAAAAAAAAATTTCAAAAAGATTTTTCAATTTTCATTTTTTAAACCTTAGGTATCGCGAATTGACTACAACTACATCATACAATGTTCCGAAAATAATTTAATAAATTTCAGCAGATTAAGTATTGAAATTTTTATTAAAAATCCAACCATTATTTGCCTTTGCAAAAATTTCAAAATCATAATGTTTTTTTTTTTTACAGCAAAAAAGACGCACAGAAGCAAAATATTCGTCTACGTACTCGTAATTTTAAGATTCAAAAACAGATAAATTAATTTTAACTAAAAAAAAATAAAATATTTCTTCTACTGAATTCTCGTTCCGTTTCTTATAAACATGCACGATTTGTAAATAAAAAACATTTAAGAGAACGTTAAACTTACTTTTTCTACCTTTTGTCGTCTGATTCGTTTTCATAGGACAAAGAAAAACCAGAGAAAAGATGTAGAAATGTAAATGAAATTGACTATGGTTAAATTATAAAATAAGTTATAACCGTTTTATTTACAATCGATACGAAATGAAAGAGCGAAAGTCAAGGGAGATAACTTTAGAAAAAGAAAAAATTTCATTTGATTATTGTTATTATTCTGCAAAAAATGCCCACTGAGTCAGATCTTTAAACTTTACGATAATTTATTTTTCCTCTGTTTTTTTAAATCAATAAATGAATGATAATTTCTAAAACTTGACATTTATAAATGCCGAACTACAAAAATTAGTATTTTTGTGTTTTGCAGTAATCAAAAAAAGAGAAGTTTGTAAGTGTAAGTGTATGTTAAAAGCTAAGTAAAATGTATTTAATTTAAAAATGTCTTCCTTGAAGATCAGTTGTCCTTTTATATTATTTTATGTTCTTAAGTAAAAAGTTCATTGACATTTTTAAAATAAAAAAAGTAAGATAAAAAAAAAAAACCTCACTTCTATCCAGTTTGATTAGCATTATGGATACTGACAAAAGAAAAATTAATTAAAGAATTTTCTAATACACCAATATCTGTTCCAGATATTTATGTTAAAAAATGAAAATTTAATTAGATTAAATGAAATTATTGAAAAAATAATGCCAACTCATGCTTATTGAATTTAGCCCAGGTCCTCAGCAGTTAACCTATGGTGGGGGTACCGGTATGAGTTTGGGTAATTGTCGTTCAGTATCAGAAGGAATAGAAGTCACTTATGAATTCTCGTTCCGTTTCTTATAAACATGCACTATTTGTAAAGAAAAAACATTTAAGAGAACGTTAAACTTACTTTTTCTACCTTTTGTCGTCTGATTCGTTTTCATAGGACAAAGAAAAATCAGAGAAAAGATTTAGAAATGTAAATGAAATAGACTAATTGCGGTTAAATTATAAAAATCACCGTTTTTTTGTTTGTACTCGATATCAAATGAAAGAGTGAATGTCAAGGGAAATAATTCATAGGAATAAAAATGTTGCTTTCTTTTTTTATATAACCATTTCACCCCAAGCAAAACAGGACTGCCACTCGTGCACAGGTTGCCTTACAGGGAGAGAAAAAAATCAGGGTACAGGGAATGTTGAAGAAAGTATGAGAGATGGATGGGAATTAGGTAGATATAGAAGATGGCAATTGATGTATTTAAACTTTTGAAGATAAGATTGTAGCTATCAGGGAAGCAAGTAAACAAAAGGGAGTTCCACAAACAAGAAGTGTGAGACAAGAAGAAACTATTAGAATAGAAGAGATGGTAACATTTAACTATTTCGATGATAAAAGTTTGGGACCTCAATGCTAATCTAGTAGCAGACATAAATACATGTAGTCGGGAATCAGAGGAAAAAGCTCGGTAGAGTAGATGCCATGAAAATACCCGTAGAAAAGGCATAAAATCATTATTCTGCAAAAACATAGACTCAATCAGATCTTCAAACTTTGTGATAATTTATTTTTCTTCTGTTTTTCTTAATCAATAAGGAAATAAGAATTTTAAAGCTTGATATTTACAAATGCTAAACTGCAAAAAACTGATATTTTTGTTTTTGCAATAATTAAAGAAGGGGAAGTTGGGCTTAACTGTAGTGTACTTTCTCAAAAAAGCTAAATAAAATGAACTTTAAATAATTTAAAAGTCTTTCTTGAAGTTCAGTTGCTGTTATAAAATATTCTATATCTTAAAATTTTTTTCAAAAGTATTTTTAAAACAAAAAAAGAAATATGTAAAACAGTAAAAACATAAAACAGAAAGCTATTTACTGAATATTTTGTGGATTATTGGTTAAAATGGAGATCAAGGGACAACAAGCCATGCCATAAAAAATTGATGGTGCAGCAGATACTGGGTATTCTCTAACGATATTTATATTTGTGATTCAACACGACATATGATTGATCAAACATATGATACAGGAAATAAGAAACAACAAAGATGCCATTGTAGCCGGAATAACAAAGGTTACAAAGATGGTTGAATATGCATGCAAATAAGAAGAAGTTCTCTCTCTTGTACCGTAAAATGTTCAATGAAAGACTGATTGGAATAAAGTTCTGGAAAGTAGAATAATGTACATAATGTCCTTGAGTTGAGTTCAGTTTCCGTTGGAGTTTGTAATGGGAAATGTGTGTGCACATGCACGTCTGTGTAAGAAATAAATTCACGCCACTAATTGCTACCTGCAATTTATGTCAGGTGTATAAGAACAAGAATTATACAGATGTCCCTCTGCCAGCCTTGATAGCAGGGGTCTTGCTTGAGTTAGGAAACACATGTGCCGACAGTCATTGACGAGATCTCAGGCCTAACTGGTGTGGAACATGTGAGTGAATAGGTGTGATTCCAGCCAGTAGGCTGGGGTCCAACTGCAGTCACTGAAGGAAAAACATGTGAGTGAAACAACATAGCTGCAGATCCTGTGATGGCTGGGCTCCCACTGAGGAAAACACGTGTGAATGCACTGCTTATATGGACAAGCAGAATACACAGGAAAATAGGATTTAATTATGTGAACACTGGATGACCAGTCAAGATTAACCAATCATTGCCTGCTAACATAGCGTGTCTTGCAGATGAAAACAAGTATGTTAAAATGCATAGGAGTGAAATTGTGTGAGCAAAATATATTAACCCTTTGTTGCATATTGGTTACAATTTTAACCTTTCTCTAACCTTTGTTGCATATTGGTTTTTTTCTCACACTTCCCGCCTGTGGAATTCCCTTCCATTTAGTTGCTTTCCCGACAACTACAATCTCCAAGAATTTAAATATAAAGTCAATAGTCATCTCCTATCTCACTAACCTGCATCCTCTCTCTCTCTCTCATGCTCCTTTCTCCGTCCACTCCATTCTTATCAGTATTCTCATGCTTCTCTTACTCACTTTCTGACATACCCTATAACCTATCACTCTTTCTTATAACTTTCCTCCAATGTAAACCCCCGCAAAACAGTGGCAGTAAAATGCCTTGCTTGGGGTGATATGATTATAAAAAACAATTTATTGTAATAGAAAAACCCCTCTGTTTTTCTTTCACCTTAAATTAACTAATTCCATTCATCATTCAAGGAGCTTTGCACACAAACTGGCATGGTTCCAGTTTCAGTAAATTACTTTATTACCTTAGACCCTTCCTCCAAAATTAACTGAAAAAATAATTCTTAACAATAAAACAAATTTGCTTCCACCCAGTTCAGTTAGCATTCTTGATGGATACTGACTAAAAAAGAAAATAATTTAAAGCTTTTTGGAAAACTCTGTCTGTTCCAAATATTTGTGTTAAAAAAAAAAAATTAATTCAATTGAATGAAATTAAAATAAAATCTTGAGTAAATTTTTTGCCTCATGTTAGCCATACGTCAGCAGTTAATCTAGAGAATCAAAAGCCATATTGCTTATCTGAGAAAAACCCTGCTCTTCAAGGTGAGAGGCTTAACCAATTTAGAGTTGATTATAGCTTTCAGTCAGTCAGTCAGTCAGTCAGTCAGTCAGTCAGTCAGTCAATCTTTTGTCTAGTCAGTCATAGTTTGAAAGAGACATGATTGCCCAAACAGGTATCATGTATGGCACTTAACTCATACAGGATACATGTTTGGGCAATCATGTCTCTTTCAATCCATGACAGATTAGATAGATTTTCTCGCAGTAGTTGGCCATTCTTTCTGTAGTAGACTGGTTGCCAGCCAAGGCTGTAGAATTCAATAGCTGGAGGGAGACGAGGGAATTAAAACTTTTCTTAACGGTATTTGCTCGTAAGTGACTGAAACAAATTCAAATTCAAACTTGGCTCCAATTTCTCATTTCGAGCTGATATGGATTGCACCACAATACACATAGCCTTTAGTACTTTTCCAAAAAGAGGTAGAAAGCTAGTAGTCCATGAGAAGGATCAGACAATTTGCCTGAGTTCTTGAACATTGAAAAAGTATTTCTGACAATGGAACAAGGAAGAAGCAGCAAATCCTTTATTGTATAGTTTAGTGAACAAAGAAGCTAATTCAGGAGTACATTCTAGAAGGACTATTGCAAGTATTGTAATAAATCGGTCAATTGACTTGACATCCCCAAAGCAAATGGTGGTATGCAGGCATGGAAACTGTGATTGGGAGCTGGCTTGTCTATACAAATGCCTGGTGTTTTGCATAGGCGAGTTACCAAGCTCTATGTAAAGAGCTGGAATGAGAGAGGGCATCAGACATCCTGAGAAGTGTAGACTGAGTGCATCGCTACGGCAGTAGGAGAAAGATGGAATTTGTTTTGTTTCGTGACACATTTCAACACACCATCATCATGTGAGGACACATGGCTGTATCTGACTGCCGGGCACACTGGGCCGATCCGTGCAATCATTGTGAAAATCCGTGCAAGGAAAAATGTCTTCATCAGAAATCAAACTAAACAATTCATGAAGAAAGAAAGAAAGAAAAACGAAGAAAACATCCGAATGAAAAAAATTCTGGTTATTAATTTTGAGAGAAAAGACTGATTATACTCAGAAAGTCCAAACCCGATCTCCTGCTTTCGTTCATGTTCTATGCCTAATTTCCATTGGAATAGCCGAAAAAATCCACAAAAATCATCTCACGTCTATTGAACAGGTGAAGAGGCTCATCCCTTGTTTCCTGTTTAGGATGTGGTTTCTGGCTTTCTCTTTTCCAATCTTTTATGTAATCCCCTACACATAGTGGTGTTACTGCCTTGCTCAGGGTGACATGATTAAAAAAAAAAAGAAAAGAAGTTTCTGGAAACGAATGACACTGATGACGTCATCACATTGTCAACTAATAAATCTGGGCAATTTTCTCTGTGCCCTGTGCTTTTTTAGCATCAGCTACGGCCCTGTGAGGAGATGGCGGGTTTCTATAGGTCAGAGAAAAGTCTGGGGAAAATATCAGGAATCAATGAAAATCAGAAAAAGTCAGAGAGTTCTTTCATGATGTAAATCTTTTCTTTCATTTTTAAAAATCACCCATTATCTTGAACACATCTTTTGGTGGTCGATATGTTTGATTTTCATCTGTATCGCTACTGATAGTCATTTATTGTCTTTGCAATGAATAAATTGAACCTCTAACCGAGGATGTGTGTTGTAGTGCAGTGGATATCGACTTGAAACGACAAATCGGGGAGCCAAGCTCAAATTCCAGTTGAATTTCTAGCGTTCACTTATGCACAAATACCCTTGGGAAAGGTATTAATCTGTCCCTTCCCCCCAGTTATGGGTTAAATCATAGAACAGATTGGGTTCTATAGCATTGGCTGGCAATCAGTCTACTGCAGAAAGCAATGGCAACCTACTGTGGGATAATCTTCTGCCCAGTCAGTCATGTCTCTTTCGAGACATGATCGCCCAAAGCATGTATCACGTATGGCACTTAACTGACTGACTAAATTGTAATGTCCTGACCAATAAAAGGGAAATAACCTCTGGGTCACAGGGGTTATGGCCCCTGCAGATCTGGAGGAAAAGGATAATAAGAAGGGACACAAAGCATGCTAGCAGGGTTCGTCTTCACTCTCTCATTAATCCTCATTTTTTATTTTAATCGTATCACTCCGAGCAAGGCGGTAACACCACTGATGTGCAGGGGGCTACATAATAGTGAAAAGATTGGAAAAGAGAAAGCCGGAAACCACATCCTAAACAGGAAACAAGGGATGAGCCTCTTAAACTGTTCAATAGATGTGGGTGGAGTGTGAATTGGGTGATAGATAGATCTATCTACTCCAATTGAAAAGCCATCCTGTTAATCCACAATGATAGTCGTCGATGTTTAGCAAGCATCAATCGTCTCCAACACCAAACATTACATAAATAACCATTGTTTTTCTTTACAGCCAATTGTTCGTATCATGACCAAACAACTTTCTTTTAAGAAAAATGGCTATCTCATCCTAAATAATCAGTCTGATTGTGATCTGCTGAAGATAAAACATCTTCTGCCCAGTCAGTCATGTCTCTTTCGAGACATGATCTGCTGAAGATGAAACATTGGCATGCTGTACAAAATGCATAAAATCATGGTGTCCTTCAATTTGTTATATTTATAACTAACAGAACCAATTTGTATTACACTTTGCATTTTTAAGTATATTTTTCTTATGCAATCTAAGTAGTCCAAATACAGTCTGTGACATTTTCTTTTCTATTTTTTATGAAATGCCCAATACTTTTTCAATCCCACCTTCAATGTCCTTTGCCTTGACATTTCTTCACTTGTTTAGGCACTGAAGAGAAATGCTGGATGCTTGAACTAAGCATTCAGTGGTTTTTTCTCACAATGTCAGCAACTGAACATACTCAGAAAATACATTAAATTCAGTGGAAACTCAAAGAAAAAGTATACAAGTCAGCTTAAATAGTTATGGAAACTTAGGGAAAACTATTGATTTTGTAGCTACCCTGTCTGATTTCTTTTAGGAGAAAAAATTTAGCAGACATTTATCCACGCATTTGGTTTCTACACCTCTATTGTCAGCACAATGAGTTTTTAAGATAAAATGCAGAATAGATTTGTGTTTGTACTGTCATATGCTAAAGCATGTGTTATAAAACAAAAATCAGATAAAAATTCCAAATATTTACAGTGTGCATATCAAGAGGACATGACTGAATTTTGAAGCACTTTAGCTTTTTTTAGTTGCAAGCTTAAATGAACATAAACAAAAAGCTTAGAAAGAATTGTGTTTTTTCAAATATTTCAATGGTGGTGAAAATATGCTTGTAAAAACATTGATTTTGGAATATTAATAAGTTCATTCGCAGTGTTTTGTATCCACAATTAATTGCTTTGGAATATCAAATATACATTATGATTATCACTTCGAAAGAAAATTCAGGAAAAGTTGTCAAATTAGGCTTTAAGTCAAAGGAACATTGATCAATTTTGCTTAAAATCTCAAGGAAAAGTCATCAAATTATGCTTAAAAGTCAGAGAAAAAGGATCAAATTAAGCTTAAGAATCAGGTAAAAGTGGTTAAATTATGCTTAAAAGTCAGGGAAAAGTGGTCAAATTATGCCTAAAAGTTATAAAAAATTGTCCAATATTGCTTGAAAGTCAGGGAAAAGTTGTCAAATTTTGCTTAAATTCTGGAAAAGTGGTCAAATTATGCATAAAAGTCGAGGAAAAGTTGTTCAATTTTACTTAAAATCAGAGAAATTTTTCCAGAAAATTCTGTAAAAACTATGATATAGTTTACAGATGATTGCAGAAAAAAAGGATGGAGTTATATGCATATCACACCATAGATACTTAGTTCTAAGTGGTAAGTCAGGCAAAGATACTTCAGATGAGTCAAGACTAGAATTTATGAACAAACCATTCTGCTTAATAAGCAGATTCTCTTTTATATTTTGTTATGTTTTATGGTGACCTTAATTGCTTGCTTACACCCCATTGTTAGAGGCTATCTGATGCTGCAAAGGCTTAGACTCTTTGATTGAAGGATTTTGTATAAATTTGTAACAGCTTGTAATACCTTGAAAATGATAAAATACCACTGAACTCTTCAATAAATGAGTTGCTGCTTCTTCCTTCCCTCATTGTTAGAAATCCTTTTCTGCAGTTCCAGTTTTCAAGAACTCAGGTGAATTGTTTGATCCTAATCATATCCTATTATCCTTCTACTTCTCTTTGGAAAAGTTATAAAGGACATAATCAACTCTGAATTAGATAAGCATTTCACCTTGCAGGGTAGGGTTTTCTTTCAGCTAAGCCATATGGCTTTCACTTCTTTAGGTTTGTGGTGATACTGAGCAAGTGAGAGGCCAGATGTTTGCCCTCAGAAGTTCAGATAGCAAATAACCAAAACTAGTCTTTGCATGCCTAGGCTCAATGCATAAGTTCTGGTGAAAAACCAAAAAATAAAAAGACTATAAAAAGCAATTTCCACCAATCAAAAGGCCTCATGCCATATCCAACAAATCCTTTCAGCACACTCATTCAGAGCCCCTTGGGGATAGTTAAAAGAACAAAGAATTCTTGACTTCTCGCCAGAAAGTGTTGAAGTATACCTGTAGCTGCCGCCAGGCACCATTTGCTACTAAACCCAATGTAAAAATCAGCAGGTTCATTTTTCTCGCCGAAGCCAGCCCTGTATTCTTGACCGGCAGCCTTGTCACCCCTTTGGACAATGTGCCCAAAAATATAGTTCCTTATTTTTTAGGATAACGTAAAACAATAATAAAGTCTAAATGAGAAGTATGAGATAAAACAGTAAAAGTTAGACTAAGTAAATAAAAATATAACAAATAAGCTGTCTTACGGCAACCTTTTCTAAAATATAGGATTTTTGATCTCTGCGTAAGAAATAGAAACACCCTTAACAGTCATTTGGATTGAGACCTTCTAAGAGGTCAGACGTAGATTTGTTATCTCCAGTGGCAGCACATTCGTTCGGTACTGTTTAGGGAATAATTCAATTGCCATAGTCCACGAAGTGCCAACGAGGTAATTAACATTTTTTCCATTCAATTTTCAGCAAACCCTATACAAATTTTATAGTTAATGAATTTAATTCTTCTAGAGTTTTTATTGCTTTTTAGACTCTCCCTTAATTTGTAAAAATGTATTGCTTTGGCGATTCAAACGATTCTTGCTGATTTAAACACTTGTTATAATTTCCCTGTTTTGTTACAACTATTTATGTAAATTTCGTTATTTTTTTTATTTCTTTGAATTTTGTAGTTATCTATGCTTGTGTATATTCTTCCTCCATACACTCATGTTATTTGTTTTAATTGCAGTTTTCAGAGCTGCACAAGTACTGTAATGAAATAAAACCTTTTACAATATATACCCGTAGTTTGTCAGTTCTCTCACACACGTTTCATGTGGCAATGGCATTTACAATACCGACAGTCAATGTCGCTATGTCTTTCTCATCAACTCCTTTGCACCACCAATCCTTAATAACTGTCAGTGTTTCATTTACCAAAGAAGATATCAAATTATACCTACTAACCCATTGATCTCCTTTTCATCTTCTGGGACCAGCACGGCAAAAATTTAAGTATTCACAAAAGAGACACTTTAATTCCTTTTGTAAAATTATTTCTTTCCTTTCTTTCAAATGAACATTTTTAAATGGACTTTGTGCATGTAAAATCAAGACATTATATTTGTTATTTTTGTGCCTTTATGTATAAAAGTATTTCAGCTAAACCCTCCCCTTTTATATTTTGTTATGTTTTATGGGGACCATAATTGATTGCTTACAGAACTTTATTTCCTTCTCCAAGAGGCCTAAGTTGTAGCTGTCCATAAGTGACTGCTTCTACTATTCCTTCTGATACTGAACGACAATTACCCAAACTCATACCGGTATCCCCACCATAGGTTAACTGCTGAGGACCTGGGCTAAATTCAATAAGTATGAGTTGGCATTATTTTTTCAATAATTTCATTTAATCTAATTAAATTTTCATTTTTTTTTTTTAACATAAATATCTGGGACAAATATTGGTGTATTAGAAAATTCTTAAATTAATTTTTCTTTTGTCAGTATCCATAATGCTAAATCAAACTGGATAGAAGTGAGTTTTTTTTTTATCTTATTTTTTTATTTTAAAAATGTTAATGAACTTTTTACTTAAGAACATAAAATAATATAAAAGGACAAGGAAGACATTTTTAAATTATTCAAAATACATTTTACTTAGCTTTTTTAGAAAGTACACTAGTGTGTCTAACTTCTCTTTTTTTTGATTACTGCAAAACACAAAAATACTAATTTTTGTAGTTCGGCATTTATAAATGTCAAGTTTTAGAAATTATCATTCATTTATTGATTAAAAAAAAAAACAGAGGAAAAATAAATTATCGTAAAGTTTAAAGATCTGACTCAGTGGGCATTTTTTGCAGAATAATAATAATCAAATGAAATTTTTTCTTTTTCTAAAGTTATCTCCCTTGACTTTCGCTCTTTCATTTAATATCGATTGTAAATAAAACGGTTATTTTTAAGTTATTTTATAATTTAACCATAATTAGTTGATTTCATTTACATTTCTACATCTTTTCCCTGATTTTATTGGCCTATGAAAACGAATCAGACGACAAAAAGTAGAAAAAGTAAGTTTAACGTTCTCTTAAATGTTTTTTCTTTACAAATCGTGCATGTTTATAAGAAACGGAAAAAAGAATTTCAGAAGAAATATCATTTTATTTTTTTTACAAAATTAATTTATCTGCTTAAATCTTCAAATTACGAGCAAGTAGACGAATCCTGTTTTGAAAATTGTTTAGAAATAATTCAAATTTGGAAAAATAAATTGCCAACGAAACTTTACCTTTTCATTTTACCCAAAAAATTCATTATGCCTCCAACGGAAAATTCGCTAAAAAAAATTGCGCAAACATGATTAAAAAATGCCAAAAACCAAAGAAAAAAAATTATCGTCAAAATCTTTGCGTTATTAAAAGGAAACATAATGAATCTTTGATTATAAAAAAAAGGTAAATATTCGAATTCGTTTTAGGTCTCGAAGGCTTTTCACCACTTCAAATTTATCCAAAATAGCATTATTTCTGTGCAAATGTAATATGCTGAACTCAAATCAACAAGTAGTTATTGAAGAAACCTACCTTTTTTTTTATTTGAAAGTCCATAAAAAAAACGAACTATATCTCGCACTTTTTCCCTCCCGTAACTCTCACTTTTAGAACATTGTATGATAGAATTGAATTCCCTTAGATGCTTCCACTGATTCATTAAAAAAACATACCATGTAAAAAAAATTGTCCCAAAACAAGATTTTATTGTGAGAACTTCCTTTCTTTTTATTAAGAGAAAAGGTTTAAAGATTTTTTATTATAAAATTATATTTTTATAACCTTTAGAGAATGCATGAAATTTTGGTGAAAAATCTTGTTTTTTTTTTGTCAGCAGGCAGTGTGAGTGGCTAAAGATTAATTTAGGAAATTTTTTTGTGCTTGCGACCTTTGCTATGTTATTAATGTTTTCTTTTTTCTACACGCATTTATATATTTTAGAAATTAATATATTGATATGATGAACACTATTGCGATTGCCCTAAGAAAAAAAAAAGGTTTCTTAACTTGCTTGGATTCCATGAGGATCCGATAAAAATAAACTTTTATATTTGCTACACAGCCCTTGTCCCAATCAACAGTTTTTCCATTAAAATAAATAAAAGAATATACATTCAGCCACTACTTGAGTGCTGACTGCTAGGCATCTCTTGGCTTGATGTTGGGTCTATGTTTACCATTTAAATGTGTCATCATTTTCTGCACGACAGCCATCTTTTGATGCTCCATAAGAGCAAGGGATAATTCTCATTTTCTATGGTTTATCATGGCTTGATTATCTTCTCATGAACTGGTGATGAATAATAATTTTTTTCAAGAGTGGGTGGCTGAAAATATTTGCACTTATTTTAACCAGTGTGATGTGTGTGCAGTATCAATAAATTAATATACAAGTGTTGGGAAAAAACAAATCAGACTAACCACT
Source organism: Ascarosepion bandense (assembly GCA_037127315.1). Classification (NCBI taxonomy): domain Eukaryota; kingdom Metazoa; phylum Mollusca; class Cephalopoda; order Sepiida; family Sepiidae; genus Ascarosepion; species Ascarosepion bandense. The sequence goes on along the minus strand of JBBBDQ010001586.1, from coordinate 278,080 downwards.
GCACTCCGGCATTACTAAATGGAGTTCAGATCACCAGCTAAAGACTAATATGAGAAATAAGGAATATAAGTTATTTCATTTATGATGTGTATCAGGAAAGTGGCTACTAATCAGAAAAGACGTGTGTGAACAGATACACTTAGTCAGGGTTACTCATTCAGCCATAAGAAACTAGTTGATGAGACAAAAAAAATCACATGACCCAAATATTTGACTCCCTGCAATTTATAACTCCTGTAGTTCGTAACTCACCCCAGATGTTGCTAAAATAGACTTCCCACTCATTATGAAGATTTCAGTCATTTTTGCTGATGTTTAAGAATTTTAATATTTCAGTTGTTTTAAAAAATATATTTTGGTGACCAGAATGGAGTAACTTTTTGTTCAACTCATGTCTTTGAAACACAGTAACATTTTGCAGGGTCAAAATGTTAATGCCCCCCAAACCCATCGCATACTAACCCCAAACCCTTTGGCTGAGAGGAAAAGCCTGATTGAGGTCCCTAGGCAGTACTCATGACACTTGCTATGTTATTAACATTTTCTTTTTTTCTACCCACATTTATATATGCAAAGACTCAATCTGAGCACAACGATTGAAGGATGAAAGTGTCTTGTAGATGTTGTTGTCATTCTGGAGCCTTCACTTCTTTTGTTTTTTTATTCAAATTTGTGAATATTTTCCCCTCAAGCTAATTTTTGAAAAAAAACACGACATAAAATGAACTATTTTTTATTGATAATTTTGAATGTGTTAAAATTATTCAACTTGTAACAAGAAAAAAATCTTGTGTTGATGTTAAAAATTGTTGTAAAACATTGTTGATTTATAATGGAGTGATCCATTATGACTGGCCTCTAATTTCTAATTTAGATATATTGTATTTATTTACAATTTTTTCTAGTTGAATTGTTCACCTATATGATTCATTATTGTACATGATTATGTTACAATAAAATTTTTATTTTATGAATACTACCTTATAAAAACTGGGATGTAATAGAGTGGGAGGCCCCATATTATAGATTGTGGGGTGGCACGAGACCTTTGCACCTGCCCTGACACTTTGGTTATCTTGTTAGGATTGTATATTCAATTTATAATTCTCAATTAAAATGAAAGTTACAAAAATGTGACTGAAAAGCAGTAGTTATTTAGAGCTGGAAATATTTTTTCTGAACTGAATATGATAATGTAAACAATTTTGTCACATGTTTACATCCGGCCAGGCTTTGGCCTGTTACTGGTCATATATAATCCAGTACAACTGGATACATAGATGGATGGTTGTTATCTAAACCAGCTAATCCATTTGCTTTTCCGCAGTTGAGGAGAGGCATTTCAACCCATAGGACAAAAAAAAAACAGACTTGTGAAAGAGGTTTTGTAGGAGCTAATTGCCAATATTTATATCACATCACTCAATAAGTCCCAGGCCTGACAAATAGATGTCACCACTAATAAAAAATCCATATGAGTTTTATGAAATACTAACCTTCAAATGGCATGTTACAAAATTTTGGCCTAATTGGATTATAAGTTTACAAGTTACAGTTATTTCAGTCAAACTACTCTTGCAAATTTTTAAAACAATGGAAAAATCTGAATTTCCTGTGTTGATAAAGAATTGCTTTCTGATGGGAAAAAATACTGTTCAAACAAAGCAGTGGCTTGATAAGTGTTCGAACTCTGCTCCATCAGAAACAATGGTTAAGAGGTGATGTGCTTACTTTAAATGCAGTTGTACAGGCACAAATGATGCTGAATGCTCAAGTCGCCCAAAATCAACAGTTGTCTCAGAAAACAACAAAATTCACAAACTCATTTAGGTCGATCATAAATTGAAGTTGCATGAGATAGCAGAGGAGTTGAACATATCAGAAGGAAATGTATTCACTATTTTGTCAATGAGAAAGCTGTGTTCAAAAAGGGTGCTGCGTTTTCTCACAGTTGATCAAAAACAGCTATGTGTCGATGATTCAGAGCATTGTTTCAATGCAACAAGAAGGAATTTTTGCACAAATATGTGATAATGGATGAAACATGGACCCACCACTTCACTCTGGAGTTAAATCAGCAGTCAGCTGAGTGGACAGTAGCAGGTGAAAGCCATCCAAAGTCACTAAAGATGTAAACATCAGCAGGCAAGATTTTGACCTCCCTATTTTGGGATGCGCAAGATATTTTGTTCATCAATTACCTTGAAAAATGAAGAACCATCAATAGCAAATACTATAGACCATTATTGGTGGGTTTGAAGGAAAAAATCACCAAAAAATGGCCACAAATGAAGAAGGAAAAAGTGATCTTTCACCAAGACAACATACCATGTCACAAGACAATCACAATGATGGCAAAGCTACATGAATTGCACTTTGAATTGCATCTGTATCCTCTCTATTCTCCCAGTCTATCCCCCCAGAAACTACTTGTTGATTGCAGATCTCAAAAGAATGTTTCAGGGAAAGAGATTTGGCTCTAATGAAGAAGTGATATTGGAAACTGAGGCATATTTTGAGGCCAAATACAAATCATTCCACAAAAAAGGCATCAAATTGTTAGGGAAGTGTTGGAATCAGTGTATCATCCTAGAAGGAGACTATATTGATGAATAAAGTCAAATTTTGCCGAAAAGTTGGTGTTTTATTAGTTATGCCCGAGATTTATTGAGTGATGTGTTTTATATATATATATATATATATATATATATATATATATATAGTCTTAAAAATGGTACCAAACTGGCTAACCACTTGTGGAAATTGAAAGAAAAAACAGAAAGACCCTTATATAACATGGAGTATAATAATAAAAAAAAAAACCTTACAACGGTGGTGATGTCTGCAGACTGTGCCAACAAGAAAAGTTAGCCATAATATTATTTCCAGAATAAAAAAAAAACATTTGAAGTGATGTCTGAATTTAATCAGACCCAAAAATATATTTTACGATCATACAGTCCCAGATGAAAGTTTTTAAGATCCTTAAAATAACTCTTCTGTAATTTTGAAAGTTTCAGTTATTTTAAACTTCCAGTTGTGAGTCCATAAAATCACTGTTGTATAATCAAAAACATTGAAAAATCAATTATTATATATCGGCTGAAGATACCAAGGTTGCGTAAATAACTGGTTTCCAAATAAAAATGAATATATATATATAAATTCCACTTTGGAATTTACCTTCCTACTCTTCCACTTTGGATTAAAGAAAAATAATATATATATATATATATATATATATATATCATTCATTGGTAATGAATTAGAACACTCTCACTACTAGCATATGAATACATGGTATATCACATGCTAAAAGACTGCCTCCTTCTACCGAGCGCCCTTAGCTCAGAGATAGATTTGCCAACTGATGCTAATTCAGCTGGGTTTCAATCCTAGGTGAAAAGCAATCAGATGTCTAACCATACTGATGAGCAGTCATACAACAAAACAGATCTGTCTGTGGATGACTATATATAGACAATTAGACTGATGAAGTCCAAAAGAACAAAATCTCTCACATGAAAATCTTTCCACTTTGTCATATCTCTCCTTTTAGGACTTTGTTGGCTTAAGTTTCTGTTTACTTCAATGTGACTACACATGCACAAAATGGAGTCTGGAAGGATGAAATATATCATATGAAAACTTTTTCTATTGTGTCATAATTATTTGTTTTAAAATTGTTCTTGATATATAAAAATTCATTGAATACTATTGCTATATCTGGTTAGATGCTCCTGCTATTCATCTCAATGTTCTTGACAAAACCCAAAAAAGGATTTGCAATGTAATTGGCCCTGACTTGGCATCTCATTTTTAGTCATTTTCTCACCAACATGATGTGGCTTCACTCTGTCTTTTCTACAAATATTTTCATGAGCAACTGCTCTGGTGAGCTTTTTTCTCTGGCACCCCAACCACATGAATTTAAGTGGGTTATTAGATTGGCATCTAGGTTCCACACATTTTCTGTTGAAATAGTTAAATGTAACTGCCATTTGTACTCCAACAGTTTTTCTTGCACTTCTCACCTGTGAAACTCCCTTCTGTTTATTTGCTTCCCTGATAGCTATAATCTCCAAAAATTTAAATGCAATATCAATTGCCATATTCTATCTTCTTGAATACCATTCATCTTTTATCCTTTCTTTAATATCCTTGTATCCAGTTTTTTCTTTTACTGTAACCCCCTGCACATTAGTGGCAGTCCTGCATTGCTTGGGGGAAATGATTAAAAATAAATTGTATTATTATATATAATTTTCACACACAAATATATATATATATATATGTATCATTGTAATTATTAAACAGTTATTGGTCCAAGCCAAGTTAGACCAGTAAACAGTTGTATTAAAAAAGCTCAATACACATTTAAAGAAGAAAATAAAACAAGATTTAACATGCAGAGATTTTAAATATTAAAATTAGGAAGCTCAGTTAATGTATAATTCATGATGATGCTAAAAGGTTGAAATCATAGTAGCATAATCGACTGATCTTCCTAATTTTAATATATATAAAAATTATATTTTAGAACATGTATATAATTATCCTATATATATCCGCTACAAAGGTACATTTGTTTCGACATTGAAACTTCAATGTCTCATCAGGTGGTGTGTAAAGTAATGGAAATCCTCTTTCCTTATATTTATTTAGTTTTGTTAGAGGTGTTGGTGGGGGTTAGTGATAGGGGAATAAGTCTCTGATCGTTGGAATTTTTTGAGAGGGTGTTTTTTAAGTGGTTGATTAATGAGAGTCTTTGATTTCTAGACACTGTTTTAAATTAATGTTTTGGACATTGTAAGAATTCTTTCTTCATTCTGTATTCACTCGGATATGTGTGTGTGTGTGTGTGAAGTGAACAATTTGTTTAAAGTGTAGATTTATTGTTATTATTATCATTAATATTATTTATCTTTTGTATAATACATTAAGTGTCCATAATCATATTTGTGTTGCTACACAAAAGACAAATGGATCTTGATATGTAAAGTCAGAAATTTATTTGCCTGAAGAGAATCAACTTAAGATTCTAAAGTTGATTCTCTTCAGATGATTTAAGATGATTTTTTATTAAGCTGGTTTTAGAACCAACTAAATAAAAAATTAGCCAAATGTTGGAGAAATTTTGTCTTTATTTTCACCTGAAATTAAAGCCAAAATACGATGTTTAAATATAATAGACATTCATTGTCTCTTATATTTAACAGTATATGTTTAGAAAATTATCTGCTGCCTTGATACACTATATATATATATATATATATATATATATATATATATATAAGGTGAGGATAGAGTCTCAACTCTTGGACGGCAACATTTCTAGAGATGGTATCTCAATAAAAACACTCAGTGTACTTGGACAAGCATGAGTTTCTAAGTTGGGCATCATTAAGAGCATCAGGCCTTGTAAAACCTTGTCTAAATTTATTATGATAGAAGATCTTCTGTTAGACACAACACACCTTATGTTATGCAAGATTAATCCCAGTCCTGCCTCAACTAAAAGACATGGTCATATATATATATATATATATATATATATATATATATATATATATGTGTGTGTTTATCAATAGTATATATGATTGTATATGTTTATCAATACTTGAATGCCATTTTTTCTGACAGAAAATGAAAACTTTCTGAATATAAATTATATTCTATTTATGTTGACTGAACAGTAATAGTGTAAGATTTTATTTCTGACATGTATTATATGATATATATTGTGACATGAACATGAATTTTGTACTAAATGGTTATAATTATATTTTGTAAATAATAAGTTTTTGTTTCTTTAATTATATATTTTCTTGATTCACAGATACCCATGGTTACGTCCACATCACATTGAAACACTGGTTCACTTATGCTCACCAAAGTTAAGCCACATCAAACCTGGCCAATATCTAGATGGATGACTGCTTGGAAATACCAGGTGCTGTAAGCTTGGCTGTGTGAGTGGCGTAATGGACAATGGCTTGGTATTGTTAACTGGAGAAACAAATTCATATTCCTGTTCAGTTCATAATGTTGACTTATGTGCAAATATTCTTGAGAAAGTTATGAATCTGCTTCTCCATCAGCTATGGGTTAATTAGTAAGACTTGTATTACTAATCATTATTAACAAGAAAGGAAAAGAAAAGAGATTCTTAGAATCAAAAAATGTTTCTGACTTTAAATAACCAGAAAGGTTAACCACACAAAACAATAAAAATACAGATATAGTCATGCGAAAAAAGTAGTTTTCACATTTGAATTGACACATAAAATCAGTTGTAAATCCTCATGCAAATACAGTAGAAAGTAAAAACATCTCTTGTCGTCAAGTTAGCAAATGATTTTTTTAAAAGTTAATTTTGAAAATTCACATGAAGCACACACTGGAAAGAAAACATTTGCATGAAAAACTGAATTGTATTTTTCAAATAATGTAGAAGTTTCTAGTTTCTTTAATAATATATCTTCATTCACAGATATTGACAATAATGGAGGCTAACAATTTTCACATTTGAATAGATATGCAAAATGTACATTTTGACAGCCTTCATGTTTAAATCGACACAATCACAAAAGAGGGAATTATATTCTCTGCCAAGTTGTACACAAGTATTTTTATTGAATTGACATTCACAAGCACCAATGCAAATTCACACTGGAGAGTGACTCTCCTTTTGTCAAGTGTTTAAGTCATCTTTTTCACAGAGTTTAAGTTTTAAAAGAGATGTATAAGTTCACACTCAAGGGAAGACATTTTGTTGTCAGTTGTATGGATCAGTATTTTCACATTTAACAGTACACATGCAAACACATACCAGAGAGAAACCATATTTATGTCCAGTGTGTGGGTCAAGATTTTATGATAGTTTCACACTGAAAAAACACATGGGGATACATACAGGAGAAAAACCAAATTCTTGTGAGGTGTTTGAACAAGCATTTTCAGAAAATATCAGTTTAAAAAATCATATACTTATAGATACAGGAGATAAACCATTTTCTTGTCAAGTGTGTGGATCAACATTTTCACAGAAATCAGATTTAGAAAAACACACACGAACACACACGGGAGAGAAACCATTTTCTTGTGAAGTATGTGGATCAGCATTTACAAAGACTTGTCATTTAAAAAGCCACATACGAATTCACACTGGAGAAAAACCATATGCTTGTCAAGTGTGTGGATCAATGTTTTCACAGAATTCACATTTAAAGGGACACATGCGAACACACACTGGAGAGAAACCTTATTCTTGCGCTGTCTGTGGATCAGCATTTTCAGAGAATTCCAGTTTAAAAAACCATATGCAAATCCATACAGGAGAAAAACCATATTCTTGTCAAGTGTGTGGATCAACATTTTCACAAAGTTCTCATTTAAAAAAACACATGCGAACACACACAGGTGAAAAACCATTTTCATGTCAAGTTTGCAGCTCGACATTTTCAGACAGTTCGAATTTAAAAAGACACATGCGAATACATACAGGGGAGAAACCATTTGCTTGTCAAGTGTGTGGATCAACATTTTCTCAAAACTCATATTTAAAAGTACACATGCGAACACATACTGGCGAGAAACCTTATTCATGTACAGTGTGTGATTCAACATTTTCAGTTAGTTCTACATTGAAAAAGCATATGCGAATACATACAGGAGAGAAACCAGTTTCTTGTCAGGTTTGTGGCTCTGCATTTGCAGATAATTCCTATTTAAAAATACACATGAGATTACATACAGGAGACAAACCATTTTCTTGTCAAGTGTGTGGATCAACATTTTCACAGAATTCACATGTAAAAAAGCACATGCGAACACATTGGAAAAAATCTATTCATGAGCACAGTATGGGACAGCATTTTTAGATTTGAATTTTGAAAACCATAAATAGATATCCTCTGATATGGATAGCTTAATAAAAAATCATGTAAAACTTTGAATTGAATAAAGGGTTTAATTAATTTTCTTTTTAAATAAATTCACTCCAAGGAAGGCAATAAAGCAGTAAGGTGCAAGAGGTGTTACTGCAAGTGAAAAAATCTGAGGGAAACTTTATTCAAGGAGACAGTAGACAGTATTCAAGAACTGAAGTTGTATTTAAATTTTTAAAGATCTTAGTTGACAGGAAAGCCAGAAGGGAGTTTCACAAGCAAGAAGTGTGTAAAAAAAAATATTAGAATAGAACTGAAGGTTAAATGTAGCTGCATACTAGTATTGCACTGAGATTAGTATAGTACCAAAGAGCAAAGCTCATCAGAACATGAATGTATATATATCTTAGTAAGAGTAAGAACAAATGAAGTAACGATCCACAGTTCATAGTATTTACATTTTAAAAATGCTCAATGCAAAATAGAGAAATATCATTATTGCAATATTTTTATTATAAGTAGTTATAATAAAAATATTTTACATTGCTACACCAAAGCTTAAGTATTTCAGTCCTATTAATTGTACTTTGTCAGGTGATGGTTGGACACTGCTGTTGGATTCCCTACACCAGTACAATTAATAGTACTGAAACTTTTGTGTAGTGATGTAAAATGTTTTTATTATAATTATAACAAAATATATTACAATATGATTAGTATGGATGGAATAAAATTACGATATCCAAAAAAACACTATTCTTAAATAGTGCTCAATACAGAATAGAGCAAATAATATTTATTTAAAATTTGAAACATAAGTATGTTATAGCATCACTACAAAATAGCTATTTTGTTTCAACACTTGTGTCTTGTCAAGTGATGGTACTCATTGTGAGATGAAGAATTTTAAAAGGTTCAAAACTAACCAAAACCCCTCAATAAGGAAGACATTGTTATATAGTCTATGATGACTAATCAAAATACAAGAAAATGCTTATTTAAAAAACATGACAACATAGCCTAAAAACAATTTATTTGTGCATTACTCTTAATATTTGATTAAAATAAAAATCAGTATTATTAATTGACTATTAATTTCACTTTAAAATAAAAATAAAAATTCATTTAAAAAAATTATTACGAATTAATGTTAGAAATTATAAATTTCAAATTCTAAATTTAACTTAGCAGCTTGTTTAAACAAGTATTATAAAGTTATTCAAAGATGAGACAAAGAAGAGAAAAAGATACACATATATAAATATATACATACACATGCACATACTTACACATATATGTACACATATATACATACATTTTTAGCTACTGTTTTTAGTCAGTTTATCTGTTAAATTCAATGTTGTTGTAAGAAGTGTCTATAGTCACTACATATATTAGATTCATGTAAGTCTGAATTTGGATAAGGTGGGCATGAGTGAAAGTTATATATATTTCAAGACAAACACAGTGATATTCCAATGCATAAACATATAAATATAATTAAAATATATATATTTAAGTAAATTCACTTGCCTGAACCAAAATATGTACGCACTCAAAAAAACTCACCAAGCAGCATATACAAAATAGTCACATACACAGATCCATTTATACAAAACTATATGTATAAATACACACAAATATACACAAAAATACAGAAATACCCACACACTTATACACAGATATACAGAAACAGAAACAAAAGTAAGTATATATATACATACACACACATATATACATAAACTTATATCCACATATATGTAAATCAATATATTTCTATGTACACAAGTACATAAACCCACATGCACACCTACATGTATTTATGCATAGACAAACTCATGTACTCAGATATATATATTCATAAACACAAGTAGAAACAAACATATTAAAATACATATATACACATGAGTTAACATAGTTATTAATGAATATTTTAATGAACTTGCAATAAACTGTTGGTTTTAACATTTTTTGACTCATTGATTTGCCATTTTCTCTCATATTTGGGTCATGACTTGTCATTTTCAAAATACAGAAATTCATATTGCTCAGTCGAGTACTCCTACCATGAATAGAAATTATTTTCCTGAATGCTTGTTAAAACTTGAATATTTCAATGGAGGTTTAAAGTACATCCCTGCTTTGAGGGATGTTTATAAATGATATAAATTATCAGTATTGTTTTTTTTTTGATTATCTTCTTTTAACTTGGTGTTTGGTTTGCAAAGAAGTAAGTTGGGATGAGAATTTATCTTTAAAGGTTTTAACTATTGCTGTATTGCATTAAATATTGAAATATTAAAAGAGATTGGTGGATTAAAATTCAAGACTTCAAAAGAGAAAGTGTAGAATGTTGAAAGGACAAGAATTCAAAATATTTTGACTGCAAAACTGATAAAAAAAGAAAAAAATTCACTGCATTTTAAAATAAATGTGACCAGTTAAAATTCATATCAGCATGAAAACACTACTTCATATAACTTATACACGGTTTGTACACAATATTTACTTTCTGGTAAAAATAAATCCAAATTTGCGTTCATGATTTGCGCCCTCACAATTAAAAAGCAAATGACCAAAAGTCGTCCAGGTGCCGCTGGCTCCACACAGATGTTCTGGTTGAAAACTAAGTAAATATTAAATGTCCAGTTTGTGAGCCTACGCAAATTTTATTTATCAGCCAATGGGAAGCCAAGAATCAAATACAAGTGTCAAAATCCCAAATGATCTGCTGTGATCCAAAAAGAAGATATAAAAAGCGGATACAGAAAGCATCGACAGACAGACCGACGAAGACAGAGTAATTAGTATCTCCCTTGACCAAGTCAAGTGGCTTACTATGCTCGTCCCTTCACCTCTCCTTCCTTCTTCCCTGTCTCAAAACTACTTACTGACCTAAGGAGCGAAAACATCAAAGACATTCCTTACTTCCCACGCTCCCACATTCCTATGCATTAATTATCTTTTCAGCATTCTATTGCCATGAACATTTTAACATCTGTTGGAGCTATACTTCAAGTATTACTTCAACTGTAAAAACTTAATTGATCTGTGTATATATAAAATGTTATTTTTCAACTCAATTTGCTTTCTTGATTTTTTATGACTTATAGTGGGCTATCTACAATGAGGCCAAATTTCGTTAATCTTCAACAATATACAACTACCCTTCACTAGTACGGACACCTACTATAAACAGGAAAAGAATAGATACCCCACTATAACATCACCGCAACCATTATTTAAGGTCTTAATTTCTTTTCCTTTAAAACCCTGATAATTTTCATTTTGGCGCCATGGTATTTAACAAGAAATCAAATTCTATGTGTATGAATTTTGTTTAATAAAACTTAAATCAACGAATAGGTTATCGTCGTAATTTACCACAATTTGTTAAACATAATTCAGTTGAGGATGGATAACGTTTTGAAGATTGAAAGAATTTTACAAGACCCAAATTCACCTGTAGATACAAGAGAGTGGAGATTTTGGCATAGAATGTTTAACAACTATTTGGACCTGATTTGGGAATTGACCCTGGACAACTTAAACATAATGACTAACTTATTAGCTAGAACAGCAGTTTCAGCAAATAATTTATCATCATTATGCAGCACATAATTTAACATCAACTTTCATACAAAGTAAATAAATATACTTTCCATTTCTGTCACAAAATGATTGAATTGATAAATGGGAATATTGTTTCTATCAAATAGAGCTGAAGTGAAAATAGTGCTTTTCTTTCATGGTATTGATTCCATATACATACATCCTGCAGCAACATCATCAATGAATAGAAATATTGCCAAAAATCAACTAATCTGGTATATTTTGTGACAACTGCTTATGTGTGATTGCCTTATCTTTACAGTTTGGCATTCCCCTATTTTTTTTTTTTAAATCGTATCACCCCAAGCAAGGCGGTAATGCCACTGATGTGCAGGGGGCTACATAAGAGTAAAAAGATTAAGTAGAAGAGAGTGAAGGGGAAGACGAACCAGTTAGAAAGGAGCAAGAGAAGGATGGGAATACAGGTATGATGAAAGTTGCAAAGGTGGAGAGAAAGGAAAGGATATACGGGGTGGTGAAAGAACTAGAGTCAAGTGGTTAATAGATGAGTATTGCATTTAAATTCCTGGAGGTTGTAGCCGTCAGGAAAGTAAGAATATGGAAGCGAGTTCCACAGGCGGGAAGTGTGAGAGAAGAAGCTGCAGGAGTAGAATTGTCATCTGCATTTGGTTAATCTAATTGTGAATGGGTGGGACCCAGTTACCAATCTGGTTGCACGAGTAAACACCTGTTGCAGAGGCACCAGTGACTTAAGTTCGTTGGAGCAGAAGCCATGAAAGTATTTATAGAACAGACAAAGGGAGGCCACATCTCGTCGGTGGGGAAGTGGCTGTAGTCGAGTCGCCATCTTGAAAACCAGAACAGTTACCCCATCATTCATGGTGTATCACTGTAATCATGGCCGTATCTGACTACCGGGTACACAGGGCACGGGTCCGGGCCAATCTGTGCAAACATAGTGAAAATCCGGGCAAGGAAAAATGTCTTCATCAAACTAAACAATTCATGAAGAAAGAAAGAAAGAAAGAAAAACGAAGAAAACATCCGAATGAATGCAGTAAAAATCTGTTTGTTTATTAATTTTGGGAGAAAAGACTGGTTATACTCAGAAAGTCTGAACCTGATTTCCTGCTTTCATTCACGTTCTGTACCTAATTTCCATTGGAATAGCAGAAAAAATCCGCAAAAAATCAGTTTTTGGAACAGATGACACTGATGATGTCATCACATTGTCAACTAATAAATCCGGGCAATTTTCTCTGTACCTGGTGTTTTTTTAGTATCAGCTACGGCCCTGACTGTAATGATGTGGAATAATCAGGGGTGGGCTTTAATGAATTCATTTCTTAAATTTTCATTTGTGGTTTCAGCAGAATTCTTAACCTCAACAGACAATCCAGATTTGTTACATTTATGAATAGAAATAACATTATTCTCTTACTGAATTTTAGCCAGGATTATTTTATTATTAGCAGTATAACCCAGTGTTGCTCAGGTGTAATGAAAGCTTTAAAACTAATCTATGGTCCTGGATATTGGCACGAAAAATGTAGGTTGTTAAGACTAAGAACTACAATTATACCTACTTAGAGCAAAACCCAAAGCGAAAACCAAAATGAAAGGGCTGAAAATCTGATTTTGATCAGACTCAATAGGATATCAGAGTATTGATTTCCAATATTGGAATCAAATAAGTCATCCAAGGATAAACTAACCTAAGTAAGTCCATGAAAACTTAACGTACCCATCAGGAGTAAAACTGGAGAAAATGAGGCATATTAATGTCTGAATATTGGTTTTTGATCAGATTCAATAGAATATCAGGGGTATCAATTTTCGATATCGAGGAAAATGAGTTGTCTGAGAAGATCTACAAATGTTTGAGACTAAAAACTATAATTGTACCAAGTTAGAACAAATTCTGCAGCAAGAACCATGATAAAAGGGCTGAAATCCTGATCTTGATCAGACCTGATTGGATATTGGGATATCAACTTCCGAGATGGGGGTGGGGGATTGGATAAGTAGTCCATGACCTGACTGGAAGCTTAAAGAATATTTGTGTGAAGTTTGGTGAGAATAGGATAAAAATTCTGGATTTGTATAAAGGACATACACACAGACACACACAAACATCTTGCCTTTTATATATATATAGATGAGTTGGCAGGTTTATCTCAGTTGTTATTTAACTTATGGCTATAGCCTTCAGCAGCATCATGTGAAATTATTTTCATATTTATAGTTTCATAAACTGGTAAATGATAAATCTTGCATTGTATTAGGTTTTTAATGTAAATATAAAATTATTAATATATATTTGATATTTTGTCAATCTTTAATCTTTGGCTTGCAAAAAAAAAATTATCAAAGGCATGCTTTTTCTTTGACACCACTATTATTTTAACTACCTTCAATCCTTAGCAATGTTTATTGCTTTAAAAGGCGATGTTTAGAATTGTAATAAATCCTAAACACATGATGAAAGTGAATTTATATATTTTCTTTGTTCTTGAGAATTCCAAATAAAAATATCAAATACAATTTATTTAGATTGTTTATTTGTTAGAATAATTGTATATATACAACATTCTAAAAAATTATACAAGGCAACATATATCATTCACAAAGACATAAATATAAAAATAATTTTATTCATAATTTGAGTAGATGGACTAAACTATCGCCCGGTTGACACTCCTCCCACGTTTATTGAACAACAGGTGAAGAGGCTCATCCCTTGTTCCCTGTTTAGGATGTGGTTTCCAGCTTTCTCTTTTCCAATCTTTTCACTCTTTTCTTTTTTTTTCAATTGGAGTAGATAGACTAAACTATCGTCCGGTTCACACTCCACCCACGTCTATTGAACAGGTGAAGAGGCTCATCCCTTGTTCCTTGTTTAGGATGTGGTTTCCGGCTTTCTCTTTTCCAATCTTTTCACTCTTTTCTTTTTTTTTCAATTGGAGTAGATAGACTAAACTATCACCTGGTTCATACTCCACCCACGTCTATTGAACAGGTGAAGAGGCTCATCCCTTGTTCCCTGTTTTTTCTTTTCAAATCTCTTCACTCTTACGTAGCCCCCTGCACATCAGTGGCATTATCGCCTTGCTCGGGGTGATATGATTAAAAAAAAAAAAATTATAAATGTTCACTAAATTCATAAAATATGTGAACCAACTATAAGAAAATAATTATTTACCATTTTATAAAGTTCAAATAGATTAGCAATCAACAGACATTTTACCAACCATTCCAATAAACAATATAACGAAGTAAATCAGCAATCTAATAGTATTGTGGTGCAGTAGATATTGGCTTAGAATGAGAAATCAGAGCCGAATTGAAATTCCAGTTTAATTTTTTGCATTCACATTCACATGCAAATAAATCATTATTTACCATTGTATAAAGTTCAAATAGATTAGCAATCAACAGACATTTTACCAACCATTCCAATTAACAATATAATGAAGTAAATCAGCAATCTAATAGTATTGTGGTGCAGTAGATATTGGCTTAGAATGAGAAATCAGAGAGTCGAGTTGAAATTCCAGCTTAATTTTTTGCATTCACATGCGTGCAAATAACATGGAGAAAAGTATGAATCCATCGCTTCTCTTTCTAGTTTTGGGTTACATAGCAGGACAAATTGGGTTCCATAGAAAGTAATGGGAATCTTCTGCCCAGTCATTCATATCTATTTCAAGACATGGCAGCCCAACTATGTATCACATTTGGCACTTAACGGACTGAATAGTATTTAATGTTTTTGCTTTCAATTCTCAAGAAAAAATGTATAAATTCACTATATTTTTTATTTATTTTTAATTTCTAGTGATTGCTTTTTAAAACAAACATTGCTTGGGAGTGACTATAATTAGGGGTGTCATAGGAAAGCCTATCTGTTTGTTTTTGTTTTTTTGCATGCATGCATGACATTTAAAGATTGCCAATAATTTTTTGTTTTATGAAATTTATTTGTATTCTTCGCATATTTAAAACTGTTTTTTTTTTTGTGACTTTGCAAACAGCATTTATCTTATTAAATTGGCTACTTAGGTAATGATCATATAGAAGTGTTTTAAGAAACTTTTTGCAAAACAAAAATTTAAATACAATAAGTCTTTATTCATAAAAAAAATATCAAAATTTATTAAAAGTGAAATTTGTTTGAAAAATAAAAATAAAAATTTCATGCTACTTTATGAAATTTTTATTTTGGTTATTCAAACTTATATTCCTGGGTTAGGGTGTTTGGAAAGTTACTGTGTACTTTTCTAATAATATTATTCATATCTCAAATTTCACCCTAATTACTGAAGAATGTGTCTTTCATTTATATATTTCTCCTGTATTCTATATTGAGAGACATCTATTAATCAAAATATAAGTGCATCATGACTTTCTAAATGCCCTGTATAATTAAAAATTTATTTAAAACATTTTTTAAAAAAAATTAGCAAGGTGCATCAAAACATTTTTAAAACCAGCCAATCTTTAAAATTGAGTTTACATTTTGTAACAAACCAATCAGGTAGGGTTGATAATTACTTTGCATGCCCAAAGAAAAAAAAACTTCTGGTGAAATCCATGTTAAAACTTATGGCATGTTTTCCCTTAAATTTCATGTTGCGAAAGCTGTAATATGAGAATATCAACTAGTCAGGATGATTCGGAGTGATTAGAGGTCAACCACCTTAAGGAGTAGTTTTGTTAAATGACACTTCATGCATACTGCAACTGTTATTTACTTCTTAATAGTGCCTGTTCACAAACATATATGAAGAGGAGCACATATTTCAACTATCAGTTCAACATTGTTCAAACAATTCCATCAGTCAGAAGAAGCATATTCACAAGAAGCAGTTTTGAGAAGAGCAGCAGAATAGATTTTTATTTTACAGAAGATAGTGCTGGAAAAAAACTTCAAGAAATTTTCATTGCTGGCCAGTCCACACAGAAAATGTTTTGTGCAAAATATCTCTTTCACTCTTAAAAAAAAGCAGAGAGTCCATTTCAAAGATTGAGCATTATTCTCTTTTCACATCTTTTCATATTATTTTTAAATGCATAATTTGTATGAATAGTAAATAAGTTTTTCAAATTTATCCTGAGAACATGTTGCCTTTCGTTTCATCATTTCTTTCCCATTTTGATATTATATTTTCTATTCTTCAAGTCTTCATATTTTATTGCTCCTCTAATACAAGTGAAATGAGTAGTACTTGAAGAAAGCTTTAGCCTCAGCTACTCCAATACAACTGAAATGAGTAGTAATTGAGAAGAAAGCTTTAGCTTCAGCTACTCTAATACAAGTACTTGTGAATTTACTTGAGAGGTTAAAAGAAATGTCTTCTAGAATTAGTAAAATGATAACAATTAAGCCTTGGTAAGCCTAACATTAAATGACAAATATGAACATTTCTCTCTTTGTTAAGACAGTATCCAAGGAATGGTTTTTCCTATGACATTCCTTTTACTTTTACTTAAGAGCTTCACTCTTTTGCAATATTTGTTTAAAAAAAATGATGAGTAGAATTGTAATAAAACAATCATATGATGAACCTGAATTTATACATTTTTGTTGTAAATTCTAAAGAACAAAAACAATATTAAATACCATTTATTTATAAGGTTAAAAAAACACTATCCCCTGCTGACCAATTAGAGATAGTACATGCCAGCCATGAGTAGGAGTGATGGTGGCTTCTCATTTCACCTGATTCTAACACTTAATAGTCATGAGTTCAAATCCAGACAATTCCAGGTAAACTAATTTATTGTAATTAAATGCTTTTTGTTTTGCAAAAGGGCCACAAGAAACAAAGCATAGGAAACGTCTTCTATGCTAGTAAAATTCAAATTATCTAACTTGATTATCTCAGCCTGTAACACACAATTATCAATTAAATTTCCATTCTAAATGCAACCAGAGATAGATTCATATACTTAAAAAATTTGCACAAGAAACTTTGCTACATTAATCCGTTAGGCATTTATAATCTCTTTTACATAGTTTATCAGTACCATTTCTCTGTCAATGAATATTGTACATGGTAAATTACAACCACAGCAATTCTCATGTCAACTAATAGATATAAATTCAGTTGCTGTTAAAATTCATACCTGTAATTTATACAAGTTTTCTGACAACTTATTTGTTGTACATGGTAAATCCCAACCACCACAAATCTTCTCTCATTCAATTGATATAAATTCATTTACTGCTAAAATCCTTACTAATAAATTTCTATCTGTCAATGTATTTGCAATTTGTCCATAGAAATTTAATTCCAAATAACACCACTTATAGATTTGCTTATTTATCATATGATTTTTTTTTTCAGATTTTGTCTCCAATCTTTCTGCTGGAAATCATTTTTGTTGTTTAACAAATTCATTGGCAATTATCTTCCCAACATCTGGAGTTATCAAGGATGATGCCATAACCATAATGATCTTCAGCTTTGAATAATTACCATTTAAAACCAAAGCAATTTTCATATCAAACTTCAATCAGACATAAATTCAGTTGCTATTAAAATCTATGCATGTAATTCTATACTTTATCCTTTTCAACTAATTTGTTATATATTGTAAATTACGACTACAGCAATTCTCATATCAATCAACAACCAGATATGAATTCATTTACTATTAAAACCTATACCAGTAATCTGTATCGTTTCTTCCTGACTGCATTTGTAATTTGTCCAACAAGATAAAATACAACCACAGGAATTTTCATTCTAATAAGCCACCATTTACAGATTTACTTATTTTTTATGTATAATGTTTGTTCCAGATTTCCAGTCAAAGTCTCTGCCAGAAATCAATAATTGTCATTGGTTACCCTGCTTTAATTTCCTTAGCAATGATCTTCCTGAGATTTGGAGATTAAAAGGATGCCATTATGATTTTCAGCTTCAAAGAATTTCCATTTTTGTAGGAATATGTTGTTTAGTTATACAGAGTAGCATTTACTTTGATAAGACTGAACTGACCGCCATGCTAGAGAATATTAAACCTATACATTATTCACTTTGAATCAATCTTGAAGCAATGTCATTACCTTTATTATTAATTCAGTGTTTATTATTTAGATTAAAAAAGTTTTGGCCTCCTGACAATCTGTATCAATTCATACAAAAAAATCTGTTTTGTCTGAAGACATTTTTAATCCATTAAATGTTATCTGAACAGTGAATTGAGCGTTAAATACAAATGTATCCACTTGTTAAAACATTTTGTTAAATAGAAATGTAACCACTTGTTACTTCAAACATTTTACACTCATAATTTTGAAAATTACATTTACAAAAAATAAAATATGAATGTACTAATTGCCATCACTACCTAGTTTATGATTAATTTTCAGTTGCAGAAAGAAATATATTAGTTAAATATTAAATTAATTTAATGTCATTATTTAGTATCGACCAACAACAAATTCCATTTACTAAGTCATAACTGTTATAAAATTTTGTACAACGTATCACTTTTCATGGGAAATTTTAATTGCATCCCTGGGACACACAGATAGGAAATTTACTGTGTCCTTTAAGATTTTCATATATCAGGGACATAGGACACACATTTATTAGCATTTCTTGAATTGGAGAATACCTATTGAGTGTCAAGACACACTTGAGTTGGTGATAATCACAATAAAACTTCAACTCTTCAGCTAAATACTGCAGGGCATTTTTATTATATTTTTTATTATTTTACCCCAAGCAGAGCGAAAGGGCCACTAGAGTGAGTTGAATTCAGGAAAGGACACAAAAGAAATGGTTTGTGAAGAGGAAAGATAGTGATTGTAGTTTTCAGGGAAGCAAAAAATCAGTAGGGAGTTCCACAAGCATAAATCACAATAAAAGAAAGTCTTAGAATAGAAGTGGTTATTGCATCTACCAAGTTCAACAGTAAAATAGTAAGATCTAATTCCAATCAATGTAATAATGAAGATTAGGGATTTTTTGGAAGAATCTTGCAGAAGTTTGGAATCAATCTTAGAGCAATCACCCTTCCTTCATGACATAGAGCATTACCAAAGAATGGGCTTTCCTAATTTTCATCAGTTGCCATTCAGTAGCAATGATTAGTCTGCCATCTTGGTTCTTCTTGTAGAGAGAAAATTGTTGGTAGGAGAATGTGCACAATGGCTTTGCTTCACGTGAATGAAGTAACATCGTCTAACAAGACAATTATCATGTTGATCAAAATTAAAGAAAAATGAATTATACTGTCACAAATAATTATAATTCAATAATTATAAATATGATTATTAATACGATTTCTGTTTTTTAAACCAATGATAATCAATAACACGCTTCTCCTCTACAAACACATGATACCTTCATAATTGAATAGGCAATAAACATGTGGGTCAACAAAGTTCAGACCACAATGGTAACTTTTGTCTTTTCACACTAAAAACAAATACAATGAACAAATCGGAAAAGGACATTCAAAATGTGAGAAATTGTGAGATGTTAGAAAGAATGTCAATGAAAAGAAAATTAATAGTGAGCATCAGGAAGAGACAACTGAAATTCTTGGGACATGCAATGAGGAAGGAGGGCTTTGGTAACCTGACAGGGCCAGATAGAAGGGAAAAGAGACAGAGGAAAGCAGCGGGTAACATATTTGAAGGGCCTGAGCAGGTGGATGACAGAACAGGGGTTGCATGGTGTAACAGGAGAAAGTGTGCTAAGAGCCAACAGAGATAGGGAGACATGGAAAGCCATGATCGCCTATGTCCTGAAAGAACAGGGAACATAGAAGAAGAATCAAAACTTGAGGTAAGAAAATGATAGATGCTTCCTTTTTTTCCTCCTTCAACTGAATTTTCTGAACATGCAATATATAAAAAATATACAAAAATATACAAGAAAGACTGTATTAAATTTACTCATTCTTTATGTTATCATTCTGTCGGATTCCAATCCATACTTGACCTTTTGTCTCTAAAATCACATAACAACCAATCAACCAGATAATAAATAATTACTCATGCTTTGTTGCTTACAACTCTTGCTGTTTCTCATTTTCTACAAGCATTTTTATGTATAAATCTTAGGGAGTTTATAATTATTTTATGCAGTGTTATAATTCACTCACAGCATTTTCATGCTATCTGGTCTATAATATCCATTATATCTACAATGGACTATTATTGAATGATCTAATTCCGCCAAATAGTTTTATGGGGTTGCTTTAGGGTTTTAGGTGACAGAAAAGTAGCTAGTATCATTATTTAGAAATTGCAAGAATTACATTCTGTTATTTACAGTCTTCCATTTCTTTGTGACAAACTGACCCCTAAGTGATTCATCTTTGTAATGACTTCCAAATAACAAATCTCTTATAACGTTTGCTACATTTCATTGCAAACTTTGTTTTCTGAAGAAATCATCTTTAAATATAAATGATAATGTTCTTTAATTTTAGATGATACACATTTTGTATGAATCAGATTTTGGTGTACACCTTAATTAAATAAAAATGAATTATACTGTTTTGTCTTTAACATCACAGGTTAGGATCTAATGATATTTTTTTGGCTTTAAATATCCTGTAAAAGATAGATAAGAAGCAAATCTAAAGATCCATTGACGGAAGCATGAAAATTTGCATATGCTTGTGAATACTTCTTGTTCTGCTAATTTTCATTTCAACTTATCACCTGATGAGATGTGCACATAGCAACTTCGAAATGCAAAAGTTTTTGTGTAGTAATACTATGAATTTATAAACCATTGTAACTACCATTAC
This sequence comes from Ascarosepion bandense, assembly GCA_037127315.1. NCBI lineage: Eukaryota > Metazoa > Mollusca > Cephalopoda > Sepiida > Sepiidae > Ascarosepion > Ascarosepion bandense. Next base: position 256,838 of record JBBBDQ010001586.1, on the reverse strand, counting down.
AATATATATATATATATATATATATATATATATATATATATAATAATAATAACAATAATAACAATAATTATTAAACCGACTCTGCGTGTATTCTAATCTCAAAACTATGAATGACCAGCAGAATCTAAACTTACTTATCCCATTGGTAATGTTTAACGTTATGTCTAAATAATTGACTATTTTCACGTTATGCTCTATTTCTATTTCAAGCTTATGGGACTTAAAAAACTTTTGTACTTCTTTTCTCATTTTGTCTCCTAATTTAGGCGTGCAGTTTTCTATCACTATCAATTCTGAAATGGGAAATAATAAAAAAGTGCCCCATTAGTAATAAGAATAATAAATTTTGCAAACTTTGTGCGTTATCTACATATGTATGGGAAATAAAAGCCAAAAGTAAAAAGGACCCAATTCTGAAATGGGAAATAATAAAAAAGTGCCCCATTAGTAATAAGAATAATAAATTTTGCAAACTTTGTGAGAAATACTATTAAGTTGAGTTACTCCTGTATGCCTAATATAGGTAAAATCATTAATAACACCAACAAAAGTAAATTAAAAGAGAATACAGCAGCCTCCGGCAATAATAAAGTTAAGGAGAATAAGTGTAATTGTAGAGCTAAAAAGGACTGCCCGATTGAGGGTAATTGTAATCAGACAAGTGTAGTCTACAAAGTTAAGGTCTATGTTAGCGAAAACGACAAAAATCCCAAGACATACATAGGATCTACACACGATAATTTTAAAAGTAGGTTTTATAATCATAAAACTTCTTTCAAAAACGCTAGATATAAACATAGTACGGCGTTATCTACATATGTATGGGAAATAAAAGCCAAAAGTAAAAAGGACCCAATTCTGAAATGGGAAATAATAAAAAAGTGCCCCATTAGTAATAAGAATAATAAATTTTGCAAACTTTGTGATGAGGAGAAGCTAGCTATAGCTAAGTTTGAACCCGCTAATAGGCTTATTAATTCTAGAACTGAGATATTAAATAAGTGTAGAATGCATAAAATGAAGTTTCTTATTTAGAATATCGAAAGTTATAGAAAACCCCCCTCCCAGGTTTTTTTTTTTTTTTTTTTCCCTTCCATCCAACCTCTTCTGCAAATGGGTTAGTCTTAGTAGTGTGTATTTATTTGGTTAGTAATGATCTGCCTTTGCCCTGACGAGCCGTTGTGCGAAACCGCGGTCGGTCTTGGCGATCTTGCTATTTTGTTAGTGTGTTTGCTCTGCGTTACTGCCTTCTAGTTAAATACTTTTCGGTTGTGTGTATCGAGCACTTTTCTTTTCTGGTTGTTTGTTCCGTTGAGGGTTTTTTTTCTTTTTACTGGGAGGAACCGTATGTATTGTCGGTCCCAAGCAGTTTTCTTTTTTTCCCCCTCTTTGCCCAAAGCTTTATAGCCGAGGGCAATAACGGATTTAGATTCTGCTGGTCATTCATAGTTTTGAGATTAGAATACACGCAGAGTCGGTTTAATAATTATTGTTATTATTGTTATTATTATTATTATAGGCTCTGGATTTATCCATTGAGCACTTTATACCAACTAGTGATGGAACAAATAGATATAGAATGTTCACTCAAAGATATCCCGATCCCTTCTAAGGATTTTTATGAAAAGCAATTACTCCATAAGATCGAGAGTTTTATTAGCAGGTTAAGATGGAGGGCATTTTTCTTCCTAAACAATTTAAATGATAAGGATGACAATAGTTACGGATTTAAAACTTATAGGCACCCGCCATACTCAAAAGAGTTAGAGGCGTTTGAGAAGGATCTAATTAGCATCATTAGAAAAATTAAGTACAGAAAGTTAGGGCAAAATCCCTTTCAAAAACAATTAAAGGACACTGTAAAAGAATGTAAAAATACCACTAAAGTTTACGTTAAAGGAGATAAAAATACTAATATGTACGCTTTGCCTAAGGAGCAATTCAATAGAGAAGTTAAAAATTCGGTGATTAGGCACTATAGGAAAATAGCACCAGGTGTTATGGATAGTATAAATAGTGAGGCTACATCATTAGTAGGCAAGTTTGGCTTGCATAATAAGGTGGAAAAGATAGGATTGAAGAGCTGCTTTCTAACAGTTAAGGATCACAAAGATTCATTTCCAAACCATCCTGAGTTTAGACTTATAAATCCTACAAAAACAGAACTTGGTAGAATAAGTAAGGTTATAATTCAAAACATTTGTAGCAATCTACGTATGTATCTTAATATTAACCAGTGGAAATCCACTGGAGATTGTATCAATTGGTTTAAAGATATAAATCCCGATAAAAGATCTGCATTCATTAAATACGATATTAAGGAGTTCTACCCATCAATAACGGCTAAGTTACTCTCAGAAGCGTTAGAATTAGCGAAAGAGTATAACGAAATAAAAAAGGAGGAACTAGAAATAATCTGGCACTGCCGTAAAACGTTATTATGGTTCAATGATGAAATTTGGATAAAAAAGACTGATGCCCAAGGGTTTGATAACCCAATAGGGGCATATGATGGTGCGGAAGTGGCTGAACTGATAGGGTGCCTATTACTACACAAATTAAATCAAATAATAGATTTCCATAACCACGGCCTGTACCGGGATGATGGATTGATAGTGATAGAAAACTGCACGCCTAAATTAGGAGACAAAATGAGAAAAGAAGTACAAAAGTTTTTTAAGTCCCATAAGCTTGAAATAGAAATAGAGCATAACGTGAAAATAGTCAATTATTTAGACATAACGTTAAACATTACCAATGGGATAATAACGCCATACATCAAAAGGAACTATGCCCCTATTTACGTTAATAAAAAGTCTAACCACCCTAGACATATTCTGCAAAGTATTCCTAGAGGTATAGAGGTTAGATTGTCTACAAACTCGTCAAATAAGGAAGTTTTTGAAAAACATAAAAAAATTTTTCAAATGGCCTTAAAAAGAAGTGGGCACCAAGAAAAGTTAGAATTTTCGAACCAAGGTTTAAATAAAAAAGCCAGTAAGAATAGATCAAGAAAAATTATATGGTTCAACCCCCCATATAATAAGGAAGTCAGATCCAAGATAGGAAAAATGTTTTTTGATTTAATTGATAGACATTTCAACTCAAATAATAGACTTAAGCAGATATTTAACAGAAATACTATTAAGTTGAGTTACTCCTGTATGCCTAATATAGGTAAAATCATTAATAACACCAACAAAAGTAAATTAAAAGAGAATACAGCAGCCTCCGGCAATAATAAAGTTAAGGAGAATAAGTGTAATTGTAGAGCTAAAAAGGACTGCCCGATTGAGGGTAATTGTAATCAGACAAGTGTAGTCTACAAAGTTAAGGTCTATGTTAGCGAAAACGACAAAAATCCCAAGACATACATAGGATCTACACACGATAATTTTAAAAGTAGGTTTTATAATCATAAAACTTCTTTCAAAAACGCTAGATATAAACATAGTACGGCGTTATCTACATATGTATGGGAAATAAAAGCCAAAAGTAAAAAGGACCCAATTCTGAAATGGGAAATAATAAAAAAGTGCCCCATTAGTAATAAGAATAATAAATTTTGCAAACTTTGTGATGAGGAGAAGCTAGCTATAGCTAAGTTTGAACCCGCTAATAGGCTTATTAATTCTAGAACTGAGATATTAAATAAGTGTAGAATGCATAAAATGAAGTTTCTTATTTAGAATATCGAAAGTTATAGAAAACCCCCTCCCAGGTTTTTTTTTTTTTTTTTTCCCTTCCATCCAACCTCTTCTGCAAATGGGTTAGTCTTAGTAGTGTGTATTTATTTGGTTAGTAATGATCTGCCTTTGCCCTGACGAGCCGTTGTGCGAAACCGCGGTCGGTCTTGGCGATCTTGCTATTTTGTTAGTATATATATATATATATATATCCAAGTGATAATTTGAAACAGTGCTCAATATAGAAATAGAGCTATGAATATTTATTGTAAGTTATAGTTTAGAACATGTACAAAATATAATTTACTACAAAGTGTACATGTTCTAAACTATAACTTATAATAAATATATATATTTATATATATAATTACAATAAAAATAAACAAAAGTAAGTGAAATCAAAAGCGATGTGCTCTTCACTCTGATACCTAGACTTCATAAATTTAAACCCAATACTAAGCTAGTGTCGAGATCTCAATAATTTACAGTTGAGCTGTTCAGATGTAGCCATAAATTCTATGCCAACAGTTCCCGCACTTCTCACTTTTGGAAGTTATTTTCCAGTTCCATGCTTTCAAGTCAACTTCAACCTGCAAAAATTTATGTGCAATGTTAATTGCAATCTACTATCCTCCTGATTACTCTTTTCTCTTCCCACTCATTATTAATGTTTTAGTTCCTAATTCTTCCACACCCTGTAACCCTTTGCATTTTAGTGATTTTAATGCCTTGTTGGGGTGATACTGAGTAAAAAAAATAAAAGAAATTTTAATAAAAGAAACTATGGTCCCTTTTTATTCATTATTTTTACTTTTTAATTTTTTATAACATTTTTTCAAAGAATACTATATGCATTGCACAAACAAGGTTGTTGATAAATTTTTAAACAAGAACATTTGCAAAATATTGCAATATATTTTACTTAAGAATGGTTTCTTTAGGTGTGTTTATGTTCTTAATTTGAATCTGATAAAAATCCGATTCACTATACTTAGTAAATTCTCTCTTTCATGCACATCTACAAATATTGTTTAAATTTGAAACCATGAAAAATGTTGAAGCATAAATATGACAAGTATAGAGATCCCTCTAGTATGATATAAATACTGATCCACATATATGACAAGAAAAGGGTTTTTCACCTGTGTGAATTCTCATGTGTGTTTTTAAATTGCAACTGACTGAAAATGATGCACCACAAATTTGACAAGAAAATGGTTTTTCACCTGTATGTATTCGCATGTGACACTTTAAATGATATCTCTCTGTAAATGCTGATACACACTTCACAAGAAAATGCTTTCTCTCCTGTGTGTACTCTCATATGTTTATTTAGTCTGAAATTCCATGTAAATGCTAATCCACACACTTGACAAGAGAATGGTTTCTCTTCTGCATGTATCTTCTTGTGTTTTTCTAAACTTGAACTCTCTGAAAATGCTGAGCCACAAACTTGACAAGAAAATGGCTTCTCACGTGTATGTATTTGTCGTATGTGACTTTTTAATTGATATTTTTGTGAAAACACTGATCCACACACTTGACAAGAAAATGGTTTCTCCCCTGTATGTATTTGCATATGGCATTTTAAATTACTACTATCAGTAAAAGCTGATCCACAAACTTGACAAGAAAATGGCTTCTCACATGTATGTATTCGTCGCATGTGGCTTTTTAAATGTGATATCTGTGAAAATGCTGATCCACACACTTGGCAAGAAAATGGTTTCTCTGCTGTATGTTTTCGCATATGGTATTTTAAACTTGAACTTTGTGAAAAAGCTGACCCACATAAAGGACAAGAAAATGGTTTTGCTCCTGTGTGTATTCGCATATGGATTTTTAAACAAGACCTCTCTGAAAAAGTTGATTCACAAACTTGACAAGGAAATGGTTTTTCTCCAGTGTGTATTCACATGTGACGTTTTAAACAGAACTTTCTGTAAATGATGATTCACAAATTTGACAAGAAAATGGTTTCTCTCCAGTATTTATTCTCATATGTTTTTTCAAATTGTAATTTTTTGAAAATGCTGATCCACACACTTGACAAGAAAATGGCTTTTCCCCTGTGTGTATTCGCATATGGCTTTTTAAATTGGATCTCACTGAAAATGCTGATCCACAAACTTGACAAGGAAATGGCTTTTCTTTTGTGTGTATATCCATGTGCCTTTTTGTTTAAATAGAACTTAATGAAGATTATGATGCATATAGATCAAAACAATGTTTTTCTGCATTCTAAACCCGAGTATGGCTCTTCTTCACTGTGTGCTTGTATGTCTACTTAAAATTGTAAATTGAGTTTTAAAAAATGCTGACATTTTGTGCATTTTTATGTAATTATTTAATCAAGAACTTGGTCAAAATGCAAGTTCACACGCTTTATGCTCTTTGGTATAAATTTGCATGTGTCTTCAAATTTGAAAATTGTTATTCTCCATGACATTCTGTAAATGAAAAAGATACATTATGAAAGAAAACCCGCAAACTTACACATTCTTTTCAATTCTAATATTGGTCAAATTTAACTTAGTAGGAAGCAAAAAAAAAAAAGTGACAAAGGGACATTTTCCCTTTGACACTACGATTGCAACATATATCTTTGGTAATTATTTATTATTTCATGCTAATTGTTCTGAGTTTTCATCTTTGGCATCTAGGCTTTACAAATTTAAGAGCAGTACTAGATTGGCAGCTTTTACAGTTGAAATTGCTAGATGCAACTGTAAGTTTTATGCTAACAACTTCTTCTCTCACACATGCTGCTCATGGAAATTTATCCTATCTTGCTTTTGCCAATTGTTATTTTCTGTCTTCTTTATTCTTATTTTTTATTCTCTTTCCTTAATAATGTTTTTCTTTTCCTCATATTCTTTTACACCCATTAAAATGGCTTTCTTGCAATTGTTTGGGATAGAATGATTAAAAAATTCCCTTGACACAACTGTTACTGTATACACTTTAAACATTCTCAGTAATGCTCATTTACAAGATCATGAAAATATCTGAACCATGTAAAATGTCATTATTTAACTTTTCTAAAGAAATAAATTTGAAAAGAAATTTTTTTTATTCAAAAATTTATAAAAAATTACAAAATTATTAAAATATGTAAATGAATACAATATTTACTATTTACCATTTTATGAATAACTACAGGACAAGAAAATTTGAATAAATATATGACAAACATATATTCAAAGAAATCTGAAAGGAAATGGATGCATTTTTCCTAAAATGAAAGTGAAAAAGCATTACATTCTTTTAAAATATTTATGGAATTATCCAATTCAATGAAATTTTCAGCCCATTCATTAATGAATGAATTTTATCCTGAATGTTATTTTATTAGAAAAACACATGCAAATATTTTTATAGGGACACTTTCATGATATATTGAAATCAATATATCATGTGTACTTTTCAAAATTTGTAAAATTTTCTTTGAATTATTCTTGTTTTTTGGCGAAGATCAAAGTGTAGTATCTGTTTTTATCAGCTGATATCGGACTTCAATATTAAACTGATTTTTGAAACATGGTGAAGAGTCAGGAGCTTGAACTGCCTTGCCATGGGTTGGCCTGGTATTGCAGTACCTTCAGGAGTCAGCACAGTCTCTCCATGCAGGGGACTAATTAATGGAATGTGGGTTGTGGTACAGTGTACATTGTCTCAGAATGAAAAATCAGAGAGTTGACTTCAAATTCCAGTCAAATTCACTACATACACTTATGTGCAAATAACCTTGGGAAAGGTATTAATCTAGGTACCTCCACTAAATTGCTGAAAAAAACAGCATAGTATGAAGAAAAAAATGGCTCCAAACTTAATAAAAACAAAATGTTTATGCTATTTTAAGAAGAAAGATATAAGTATTTTTTAATTATTTAAAAAGAATTTTTAATCCTTTCTAACATATTCAAAATTTTGGTAAAAAATTTTGGTTTGATCTTTGTGCGTATCCAAAACATTACCAGAGTTTACAATGGATAATGTAATATTACATAACTCAGTTTTTTCCAGTGAAAAACAGATTAATTCAGAAATTGTCAAGCCTTTTGTGTTTTTGAAATAATTAAAAATATTTTTTTTGTCTATCTGAAGATTTTTTTTAATGGTAATTTTTGTGTGTACATTAAAAGGTCATGTGTTTCAGTTTCTTCCCCTTATAGGAAAAAATTTGGACAATTTTGTCAATTCTGATTGCCATACACTTACCTTATCTCATATCTGTCTGGCTGTCATCACATATCAAATTAAACGGGAGGGGGGAAGGTCAGAAACTATTTATGTTTAAGAAATAGTTTATTCTAAATTTCATGCTATAAGTAATACTCGTGTAAATCAGCTTAATTTAACTTTAAATTTGATAATTTCCCAGAAATAACGTGTAACAGATATATACTTTATTTTTGTAAGATTTTTAAAACTGATAATTAACTTTTGTTTACAAATGTGTCGATTGCTCAAAAATGGCTGAAAAATCTTAAAATTAAAAAAAAAAAAATCAAAATTTTAGATTGCAATCAATATAATAATTTCTGTTTGAAATGCACCAGAGTATTTTGCTTACTGGAAATAGTAAACTTAATCATTTAGCTTTCAATTAAGCTGAAATAAAAGTTTCAAGAAAACTTATTTATTTTTAAAAATGCAGTGTAAAAGTCGGGTATCGAAAATGAGTGGAGGTACCTATCAGTCTCTTCCCTCCAGTTATGGGTTAAATAACAAGACAGCTTCAGTTCTATAACCTTGGTTAGCAAACAGTCTACTGCAGAAAGTAATGGTAACCTACTGCAGGAAAATCTTTCTAGACATGATTGCTTAAGTGTGTATCAGGGATGACACTTAACTGACTAGATGATATAAAGATAAATCCCTGAACATTTTATTTCATTAAAAAAATTATGGGAAGAATTTTCAGAATGTTATTGTTCACACTTGATATTGCATAATTATTTTTTCTTACTGAACTTAAGTTTACAAAATGAAAAAAAAAAAATTTAAACTGAAACAAAAAAATCTTCAAGAAAAATATTTCATTTTTATAAATTTATTTAAAACCTTAAAAAGATCATGAATCTGTGGAAGTATGTTAAAAAAAAAAAAGAAGATTTTTCTTCATAAAAGTAAAACTGAAACTCTTAGAAAATTTCGCGAATTCCTTGACCTCAAAAAATGTACATAATGAGGGGAGATGAAACTGACTCGTTAAAAAGTTAATAAAATCAATTAAGTGTACAATTTTTATTCATTAAAGACTAATTACTGAAATTTAAATCGGATAATTTCCTGGATTTGGGGATTTTTTAAAAAACAGAGTACGATTTTTATTTTTTTTTAAACCCTTACCCAAACAAAAAAAACGCATTCATTTTGGTTCAAGGTGGTACCAATTACATTTCTTTTTTACTCATGTATCAAATTTCTCACCAAGAAAATTAGAGATACCAAAAAAAAAAAAAAAAAAAAAAAACACACAACTATTAAAAAAAAAACAAAAAACAGAAAACTGCTTGGGTTTGATGATTAGATCGTGGGAATTATTATCGTCCTACGATTGACAAAAAGGCAAAAAAAAACAGAATAAAAATTGTGAAATTTAAAGAGGTTCATTAGCAAAATAAGGTTTGTTTTTTTAATAGAAAATTTAAAAAAAATTATTAGATTAAAAAAATAGGTGAATAAGTTTTCGATACAGGAATCGCCTGTTTCTAGTATTTGCTGATAATTTTAAGATCCATAAAGGATAAAATAATATTTTCATTCGTATAATCTATAAAAAACTAAAAAAAAGTGTGTAAAAATATACGGATTTTAATTCGTAGACGAAGAAATTAGGTGAACGTTAAACTTACTTATTTCTGTCTTCTTTGCGTCTGTTCTATTTTCCTTGGGACAAATTCAAGAAAAATTGTAGGCAGACTAAAAGACTAACGAATGTTTTTGGTGAAATTAAAATCAGTTAACTTAACTGATTTTAAGCAACGAACGTTGCTTAACTGAGTTAAGCAACGTTCGTTCACCATCGTTGATAAATGATCCCGAAAATAAAAATCAAGGAAGATAATTCCCTTGTGATTCTGAAAAGTCGCCAAGAATAAAAAAAAATGAATGAGATTTTTATTCTAGTTTGTTTCTATTATTTTTATTTTTAATTTTAATATTAATATTATTTTTATATTTTTATTCTTTATTTTTTATTATGGTTGTTATTATTTTACACTGTTTACATTATTTGGACTATATTCGTTATACGCTCCGGCCTTCATCATGTGCTAGGAACTTCGAACCGAACCTTTTTTTTTTACAATCACTGGGGTATATCATTTTCATTTCTTGCGTGAAGCCACTTTTTTTGGTATATCATGAGTTATCTCCCTTTAACCATTTAAGTTACTTGTTCACCACTGCTGTAGCCTGGTATTGAACTCACAACTCTTTAGGTCAAGTCACTGGAACTAACCAACGTCTATATTATTTTATTGTTATTTTATTATTTTTATTTTGCTATTGCCTTTTATTATCCTTATTTCATATTATTATTTTGTATTTTATTATTGCTACTTATTATTTTTATTTTATTATTGTCATCCATTATTATTATATTTGTTACTTATTTTGTTTTTATTATTTTATTATAGTTACTTATTTTATTATTAGTATTTAATTATTAGTATTTTTTTTTAAGGCTAAATAAGTCCTTTGAGTAAATGGTATCATGGCTGAGACTAAGAACTACAATTATACCTACTTAGAGCCAAACCCGAAGCAAAAACTAAAATAAAAGGAAATAAAATAAAGACATACAGGCAGACATACAGGCAGATAAACAGACACACACAAACATCTTGCCTTTTATATATATATATATATATATATATATATATATATATATATATATATATTATCGATTTTCTGCACTATTGTAAGAACTGCAACCTTGAAACTTCTGAATATCGTTTCTTATGTCTTTGCATATGAGTATATCAAATTTGATTAAAATCGGACCACTCCTTCTATAACTCGATTTTTTTGATTATCGATATTTATCAGGGATACCTCGACATAAAACCAAGCTAAGAACACTTGCAGACGCTTATAGTACAACTGTGTAAATTTTCAAGAAAATCGGTTCAGCCGTTTCAGAGTCTATAGGTAATGGACACACACACACACAGACAAAATTCCATTTATAAATAAGTTTAGATTGTTTGTGTTATGTCTGATATATCTCGCAGTTTCAGTGCTTGGTATGTTGTACACCATTACCTGTGACATAATGAAGCCTTGATAGTGGCTTAGCACTTAAATACAACTCAGCTAATTTGCATAGGATACCACAAACCTCCCTGAATCAGAGTGGTTGTATACCTTGTTTCTTCTTTTGCTATGTCTAACTACTCTTGATTTATACAGTTTTGGTTTTTTATGGCATGTATTTGTATTCATTTTTAAATTTTGTAGTTGAATTGTTTACCTATATTGCATATAATCTATTATTGTACATAATTAGTACATTATTATCTATCATTGAACATAATTAAGTTACTTAGGTTAGAATGAAATTGTTATTTTAAATGAATATTATCTTATGAAAATTGAGATATACAGTAAGCCCCATCCAATATTTCCAGGGGTTAGGGACCAGAACTGGCTGCAAATAGTTAGAATCCACGAATACTTGTATGCCCCAAAGAAGTTCTTATAAGTACCAGTTTTAATTGTTATGCCCCCATATTGTTATTGTTATTTAATTGTTATTTAATTGTTATTTAATTGTTAATCCCCCCCCATATGCCTTAAACTTTAATCTTAAACACTTTAGATAAATTTCATACTCTTTTTTATACATCTTTAAAAAACAGTACTGTATTGGTGGCCATGCTTTTTTTTTTATTGGAGTCCATAATGCTTCTAAATTTTGTAGCTCTTTTTTCTTATCACCTGATTCTCAATTATGCAGAAGGATTTGTGTCATGTTGTGCGTTTGTGGTGCAGTTTGTGGATATTGGCTCAGAATGAGAAATTGGAGAGCCAAGTTTGAATTCCTGTTGAATTACTTGCATTCACTTACATGCAAATACTCTTGGAAAAGACATTAATCCGTCTATTCCCTCTAGCTTAAATAACAAGACAGATTGTGTTCTACATCCTTGGCTGGCAACCAGTCTACCACAAAAAGTAATAACAATCTACTACGGAATAATCTTCTGTGGGTATTTGCAGACATAATTTGTGAATTCTATGAAAAGGAGATGTGAATTCTATGAAAAGGAGATGTGAATTCTATGAAAAGGAGATGTGAATTCTATGAAAAGGAGATGTGAATTCTATGAAAAGGAGATGTGAATTCTATGAAAAGGAGATGTGAATTCTATGAAAAGGAGATGTGAATTCTATGAAAAGGAGATGTGAATTCTATGAAAAGGAGATGTGAATTCTATGAAAAGGAGATGTGAATTCTATGAAAAGGAGAATTCATAAATATTATAAGAATATGCTTTCTCAACAATTTGTATGAAAATACTGTTTTTCTCAAATGCACATTCACATGTACAGTTTCAACTTTAAAGTAAATGTAAATGCTGATCAACAGTATTTGCTTCAGTAAGGTTTCTTTACAAAGTGTGACTGCATGTGTGCTCTGAAATTTGCATTCTTCTGACCCATACAAAAAAAATTACTATCCACTGTGTGCTTTTGTGTCTCATGGAAATGTCTCATTCCATGTGAACGTAGAAATAAGAATTTAGTAAAAATGTTGATGTACAAACTTAACAAGAAATAAGTGATTTTCTATTTGGACATGAACATTATGCAAATGCATACATTTGTCAATAGGTTTTTTTTCTTTTTGGCACAAGATTCTATGTGTATATTCAAATGAGAAAACTGTTATTTTCTATGATGATTGATATCTGTTAACAAAAAGGTATAATTTGTTAAAAATAATCAAGAAAAGTATATTTTATTTGCTCTAGAGTAATTGGCAAAGTTTTCAATAAACATTCAGAAAAAAAGAAGATAAAGAACAGGACAAAATAATACAAAACACGCAATATATATATATTCAAGACTAGGCAAAGTAACCGTAATAAGGGAAAAACTTTACAAAGTAAGAATGATGTTAACACATATAAAGGATACAGTCAGGTGATTAAAAGATACTTGATACTCATGAGTTTCTATACATGCCCAATTATTTAATTCATTACAAATAATAAAAATATAAATGAACAAATTAACAAACTGAATACAGGCATGAACCCAAGTAAATATGATAATAATGAACAAATAAAGTTATCAATAATAAATGAGAAAAATGTTAATAAAAAAGATAGTTACAAATAATTGCATTTGTATAGACAATTATTTCTATTCAATAACCTTTAGAATAATTTGAAACAACTTTTCCCATCCATCCAGTGACTGCTGGGATAATACAATAGACCTACCCATAATGCACCATTGACCAGCATATCTAGTCAAGCCAAAATGCAACACACGTGGCCTGAAAATTTCATTTAAGCATGAAACACTGCCACTGCTGGGTGATAACCTCAGTGTCAACAGACACATACACACAGGAGAGAGATAGAGAGAAAGGAGGAATTTAAAGAATTATCTTATCTATTGAACAGGTGAAGAGGTTCATCCCTTGTTTCCTGCTTAGGATGCAGTTTCCAGTTTTCTCTCTTCCAATCTTTTCACTCTTTTCTTTATTTTTCTTTATTTTTTTATTTTCTTTTTCTTCTTTTTTTATACACACGCACACACACACACAATTTTACTACATTACTTACAAATTTGAAAACTGAAAACAAAGACCTTGTAAAATACAACCCTGAAAAATGCAAATGTATGCAATACAGATAATAAAATATACTTTGTATAAGCTAATACTTTAAATTAATAAAACAACCAACCTAAGAAAATAAAATAATAAAAATATAAATGAACAAATTAACAAACTGAATACAGGCATGAACCCAAGTAAATATGATAATAATGAACAAATAAAGTTATCAATAATAAATGAGAAAAATGTTAATAAAAAAGATAGTTACAAATAATTGCATTTGTATAGACAATTATTTCTATTCAATAACCTTTAGAATAATTTGAAACAACTTTTCCCATCCATCCAGTGACTGCTGGGATAATACAATAGACCTACCCATAATGCACCATTGACCAGTATATCTAGTCAAGCCAAAACGCAACACACATGACCTGAAAATTGCATTTAAGCATGAAACACTGCCACTGCTGGGTGTTAACCTAAGTGTCCACACACATACATACACGAGAGAGATAGATGGGGAGAATGTAAAGAATTATCTTATATATTGAACAGGTGAAGAGGTTCATCCCTTGTTTCCTACTTAGGATGCGGTTTCCGGTTTTCTCTCTTCCAATCTTTTCACTCTTTTATTTATTTATTTTTTTTTTCAATTTTTTTCAATTTCAAATTTTAAACTATCGCCCGGTTCACACTCCACCCACGTCTATTGAACAGGTGAAGAGGCTCATCCTTTGTTTCCTGTTTAGGATGCGGTTTCCGGCTTTCTCTTTTCCAATCTTTTTACTCTTACAAAGCCCCCTGCGTTATCGCCTTGCTTGGGGTGATATGATTAAAAAAAAATATTTCAAATTAATTTTATGTAAAAAAACACAAAAAAAGTTTCATATCTTAAAATATAGTTAAGACTATACAAAAGTTTTTAAACAAAGCAACCATGTAGTTATTTACACTTCATAAATCTTCTAAATAAGATAGCTGAACTCCTTCTTTCTTATTATCATAACTGAGTTTATTTTTATTAAGAATTATCTTGGAAAATATGTAAAACTTCAACCAATAGAATTTATTTTTTACATCATTCTTAAATAAATAATATCTATGTGTTTCTGAACTTCATAAATTTACTGAAAACATCTGAACTCTTTCTTTGATGATTACCATGATAGAGTTTATTTTTACCGAGAATTATAAAAATATCCACAGCACTTTTTCATTTGATTTCATAAAATTTTAGGTATACATTTGGAAAATAAATAATATGGTGATAGCCATAAGTAAAACAAATTTCATTATTTGCATTCAATCAAAAGAATGTTCAATTGGGATAATGATTGTGCTAACACCAGTTTAGAGACCCCAAAAAATCTTATGACAGTAAATAAGCATTAAAAACTTGCTGTAAGGTGAAAAATCAAAGGGAGAAATTATTATAAAGGAATTCAATTTGACTATACAATTTGCAGCTTACAGCCTTTTCTTGTGTATAACATGGCCCACTGTTTTTGAAGCTAAAAAACAAATAATAGAATATATTCTAGAATATAATATCTATATGCATATTTTTTTAAAAGTTGTATCATATTAAAATCTCAATATTGTACATATATTTCACTAAAATATTTCAATTTGATGCACATACAGGACATTATCAAAAAATAAAGTGGTACCTATCAATCTATACATATATATATATATTTATATATATATATATAAACTATCAATTGAAAAATTATTAGTAATTTTCAGAAATCTCCTCAAGAAACATCTTCATAGTAAGATTATAAAAAATGTACCTAAAATTCAATTAAATATTAGATTGCTTTTTCATAAACTTTTAAGATTACTGGGTAAGTAAAAAAAAATTATTAAAAGATTTTCACATAATTTTTACAGTTATGAACCCCTGACTTAAATTTCCTAAATATTAGATTGTCAAATTGCTCAATACTTCATAAAAACACCCATCACCATGTTTTAAAAAATGAATAATTTTTGAAAGATTTTTTTATTAAAGTCAATTATGTTGTGCTGACAGATATGTCAATATGAATGAATTTATAGTTTTACTGGTAAGTAGAGGAAAAAAATCCAATCAATTTAAATTCAGTTTGGAATACACCAAACTAGTTTGCTTATTGAGAATATTAAATCTATTAGCATGGAATTAAAACTAAAATTAAAACTTCAAGAAAGAATTTCCATTTTGTCAAAATGCATTTTAAACTTAGGTATCACTTTTTAGGAGATGTGCATTTGTGGTGCAGTGGATATTGGCTCGAAATGAGAAATCTGGGAGCCGAATTTGAATTCCAGTTGAATTCCTTGCATTCACTTACACACAAATACTCTTGGGAAAGATATTAATCTGTTATGGTTCATAAAATGGCGAGTGTTCTCAACACAGAAAAAGGTAGACATACTGACGCCAAGAATTCAAAATTGGGCAGCAAAATAAGGAACCATTTCTTTAGGAGTAAGAGTAGGAGTAAGAAGTAGGAGTTAAGGACAGTAGTTTTGTGTAGGAGATTTGAAAAGCGGAAGACGCTAGTCAGTTGACCACTAGAGTCCAGAAGGGATAGGCTCGTTTACTACTAGCATCCCACAGTGAAGAGAATTTAGCTAGTCTGCTCTTGTCTCCATTTTAAAATTTAAATGTTGTAACTTGATGTAAAACCCTAAAGTTTTATACCAAAAATAAACATCATTAATTCAAGTTTGTGTTATCTTCTAATTATACCAAAATGAAGCAACACAACAGTATCATTCCACTATTCTTGCACTCCAACCTGTGGAACCTCCTTGCATACGCGTCCATATACTCACATACATACTTTGTCAACTAATGATTGGTTAATATATCACAAGTACATTTATTATGAGACAATTTACAAATTGCAGCTATGCGGCAATTTACAAATCGCATTATTTTCAAGTAATTGTTTTTGTTCACTTTCTGTAGGAGATTGGATCAAATAGGCTTTTTCCAGTCTCCCAAGAACACGCTCGCTGATTGGTTAATTTTTTACCAATCAAATTATTTGTATGTGAAAACCTAGTTTTCCTGTACAGTCATTTTGAGCCTCCTAGAAGCAATAAGGATTGGGCCTTTCTCAGCTCCTTAGAGAGAATTCAGCTGCCAAAAAAATCCCTGTCAGTTGAAGACGCGCCCTCACTCACATGTACACATACATGTCAAACATCACATACATTTTCAGTTGGTCCCCAACGGCAGAAGGCAGTTGCGGAAACATGTGACAACCTCCAAATACACACTTTCAAACTGTCTTCTAGTACCTTTCACAACGACATACTAAGTCAACATATGTTACAAGAACCTTTTACAAGAACAGTTTCTAAGACCATTTAAAAATTTCTTAAAGGCATTTCCAGAATTATTCATTTTTGATTGAACTTAATCTTAGCAGTCAAAGAGAGGCAACTCTTGACTATTTTCCATGGTTCACTTAACTGCATGCCTTTCTCTAATGAATGTAAACTTATTAATACATATGTTGTTAGAAATTCTCGTTGGATTTTTCTCTGCACGAGTCTTGTTTGTTGCTTCTAATCTTGAATTTAAATAAAATGTGGTTTACTGCTTGTTAGCACGCTACAAACATTTCTTCTGAACTACTTTCAACTATAAACCAGCAGAACTTTGTCGAATGGTCTTCCATACTTATGCATGACTCAGTCATGGTAAACCTTTTATCCAAAAATAATGTGTCACAGATCTATATTATATTTTTGCAAGATTTTTAAAACCGAGAAGTAACTTTTGTTTACAAATGTGTCGATCGCTCAAAAATGGCCGAAATATCTTTTTAAATCTCAAAAATATTCCACTCGATGATTTCTGTTTGAAATACACCAAAGTAATTTGCTTACTGGAAATTGTAGTAAATTTAATAATCATTTGGCTTTCAATTAAAACTAAAATAAAAGTTTCAAGAAAACTTTTTTTTCTTATTTTAAAAAATTCAATTTAAAAGTTAAGTATCGAAAATGAGTGGAGGTGACTTCACTCCGGTGTTCGTCTTGCTAACATACGCTTGTCCTCCGCTCAAAAACTGATGTAAGGCGTAGGTTGAAAATCATCAAAAACGTCAGCTACAAGCGAAGTCTGGTTGGAGGCATTAAAATCATTATTTCAATTAAAAACTCATGATGAGTATGACTATATGAAACTCTCAGGATTAAAAAGAGTTTTCAACGGCGTTGCACGTTAAGCTCAGCTTCTTGGAAGGGTACATAGAAAAAATTCAAGATATAATATTTTCTTAATTTTAGGAGAAAAACAAACGATCATTTCTTAGATTTATTGTTGATAAAAATCTAAAAAGAATGCACTGAGTGTATATCGTGTATCGTTAATTTCCTAGACAATGAAGTAAAAAAAAAAAAAACTAAGTTATCTCCCTTGACTTCCGCTCTTAGGAAAACATTTGACATCAATCGTAAATGTAATAATTTAATTTAACCAGAAAACATTTAGTTTGTTGTAATCTTTTACAGTGTTTCCCCTTTCTTTAATGTTAGATTGTCCTAAAGAAAACAAAGTAGACAAAAGAAAACCAATACAAGTAAGTATAGCATTCATTTTAATTTTGTTTACAAATAAAGAAAATAATATACATTATTGTGTAGAAAGAAAAATGCTTTTTTGTCTTTTTATTTTTAAGGCTTTTTTTTACTCAGAAAGCAGAAGATTTAAGATGGAATATTTTTTTTATTTAAATATGCGAAAATATTTTATCTTCTGTTAAATGTAAAAACTCTTTTTTTAGATAAAAATTAATCATATTTAAAATCTTAAAATTGGATTATTTTTTCGTAATCGCTCTCTTGAATTTCATCTTCCAATAACGATTTTTGAGTTTTTACATTTTTATTTACCTTATTTTTTATTTAATTTTTAATATCATATGCAAATCTATTGTGATAAATTCTAGTTGTTCGATTAATAAGAATATAATTAAATATTTTTTTTGCAGTGATTTTTGTTTATATTTTCCTCTTATAGCCTTTTTCTTGTGTTCCGAATTGTCAAGTAATTATTTGTTGCGGTACTGGAAACGGTGTTAGCTCACTTATAGTTCCTGAATTTTTTATTTTCTTTGAATGCAAACGATATTTATTTGTTAACTAAAATATTCTTATCATTAGATTATATATACATTATTTATATACAATATATAAAGTTATACGTAGAAAAATTTGTCTGCACTCTGTATATTTTCTAAAGAATAATGTCACAAAGTAATTGCAAAAATTTAAATGATTAAATGTCTCCACATTGGTTGTGGCTTTAAATGAATAGAATAAAATGAAAAAACTACCCATATCCACCAGCAAGACTGGTGCAATGTGTACTATACTTATCTGCCCTTGACATTTTGTTTGTGTAATTACGTCCCTTACTTGCATTCGTCAGTTGACGATTTGCTTAGTCAGGAATTGTTTTGTTGATTAAATCCTTGTTAAGGAAAACCAGTCTTGTCAACTCATTTCAATTTAATCAACAAAACAATTCCTGACTAAGCAAATCGTCAACTGACGAATGCAAGTAAGGGACGTAATTACACAAACAAAATGTCAAGGGCAGATAAGTATAGTACATTCTCCCCCTCCCTTATTTTTTATTTTTACAGTTCATCATACCTCTTTGGCTTACGAATTTCCCGTTGGGATCGTCTGGGTATATCAGGAGTTCTTGACATTACTTGAGGAGGAATAATATTTAAATCACTTGGAGAAGATACAATTTCTGAGTTAACGATAGTTTGTGAATCGTTACTATCTACTTTTTCCTTGGGAGATTCATTAGTGGGTGTAGAATCATTTAGGTCTTTCTGGATATCATCTACAACATTCTCGCTTTGTAATGAGATCCTTGCTGGTGCTAGGTCGCTTACAGAGACTGTAGATTCGCGACCATTGGTGAATCTAATGTGTGCATATTGAGGATTTGCTTCGAGTAACTCTACTTCGTCAACCAATGGTTCGTACTTACTCGCTCGGACATGGCGACGCAAAAGAACAGTGGCTCTAAGAAAGATCTTGAAATCTCTCATCCTATCTCCTGTAGTGTGCCCTCGGCATTAGTGGACACACCATCTTTATTTTCCAACATTGATCCAGACTGTAAACCTATTACAACTAAATCTAAAAGGTGGGGAGAGGGTGACAGACGTTTCATACAGACTGAGATTGAGAAAATGATCAGAGAGGGTGTAATTCAGGAAAGTACTTCCCCTTGGAGGGCTCAGGTTTTAATAGTAACAAATGAACGTCAAAGAAAGAGACTAGTAGTCGATTATAGTAGAACAATCAACAGATTTACTAGATTGGATGCTTATCCATTACCAAGAATGGATGACTTAGCCCAGGAAATATCAAAATTTAAAGTTTATAGCTCATTGGATCTGAAGAGTGCATATCACCAGATACCAATAAAAGAAGAAGATAAGCCTTATACAGCATTTGAAGCTAACGGTAAACTTTACCAATTTTGTAGAATTCCTTTTGGAGTGACCAATGGTGTTGCATGTTTCCAAAGGATAATAGACAAGATTATTAAGGAAAATAATCTAACAGGAGTGTATGCCTATGTAGACAACATTGTCGTAGTCGGGAAAAATCAGCAAGACCATGATGAGAACTTAGAAAAATTAAAAAAGATTATTACCCAGTATAACCTCACTCTCAATGAAGAGAAGTCCGTGTTCTCTAAAACATCCATTGATTTTCTCGGCTATAGTATATCACAGGGCTTACTTAGACCTGATGCAGAACGTCTACGGCCATTAAGAGAGTTACCTATTCCTCAGAACAAAACCTCTCTGCGTCGAGTGCTTGGATTATTCTCTTACTACTCCCAGTGGATACCCAAATTCTCTGATAAGATTAGACCCTTGATAACAGCTAATTCATTCCCCCTTGATCCAGAATCGATAAAAACATTTGAAATCTTCAAAGAGGAAATTGAAAAGGCCTTATTGCACTCAGTCGACGAAAAGATACCTCTTGTAGTAGAAACCGATGCCTCTGATACTGCTATTGCAGCCACTCTCAATCAAGCAAACCGTCCAGTAGCATTCTTTTCACGCACACTTACGACTACAGAACGAAAACACTCTTCCGTAGAAAAGGAGGCTTGTGCAATAGTAGAGGCAGTTAAAAAGTGGTCACATTATCTATCAGCACGACGTTTTGTGATAGTCACAGATCAACAAGCTGTGAATTTCATGTTTGATGCAAGAAGGCATGGAAAGATCAAGAACAGCAAGATCGAAAGATGGAGAATGGAATTGGGGTGTTACGAGTACGATATCATGTACCGGCCAGGGAAAAACAATATTCCAGCCGATACGCTCTCGCGTGTCCAGTGCAATGCACTCGACAACATGGGAAGATTGCATGAAATACACGAACATCTTTGTCATCCGGGTATAACCAGGTTAGCTCATTTTGTTAAAGTAAGGAATCTTCCGTACTCTATTGAAGAGGTTAAGAGAGTGTGTGCAGCATGTGCAGTGTGTGCCAGATGGAAACCACGCTTCTATACACCAGAAACTGGACGCCTAGTCAAAGCTACACAACCAATGGAACGACTCAGCATTGACTTTAAGGGGCCCCTTCCTTCAACTTCGAAAAACCGTTACCTATTAACGGTTATAGATGAGTACTCACGTTTCCCTTTTGCTTTCGCATGTACAAGCACTAATTCAGACTCTGTAATACAGAGTCTAAGTCAAATATTCATAGTATTTGGCATGCCATCCTACATCCATTCGGATAAGGGTGCATCCTTCTTATCAAAGGAAGTACGTGAATATCTCACCAATCTCGGGATTGCTACTAGCCGGACAACGCCTTATCACCCCCAAGGAAACGGTCAGTGTGAAAGGTATAACGGGATTATATGGAAACACACATTATTAGCCCTAGCCTCAAGAAATCTCAAGGAATCGCAGTGGGAAACGGTTTTGCCTGAAGTGCTACACTCCATAAGATCTCTTCTTTGTACCGCTACTAATGCCACTCCACATGAAAGACTCTTTTCATATCAACGGCGAACTCCCAGCGGCCATTCCTTACCCACTTGGCTATCTAAGCCAGGGCCTGTTCTTTTGCGTCGCCATGTCCGAGCGAGTAAGTACGAACCATTGGTTGACGAAGTAGAGTTACTCGAAGCAAATCCTCAATATGCACACATTAGATTCACCAATGGTCGCGAATCTACAGTCTCTGTAAGCGACCTAGCACCAGCAAGGATCTCATTACAAAGCGAGAATGTTGTAGATGATATCCAGAAAGACCTAAATGATTCTACACCCACTAATGAATCTCCCAAGGAAAAAGTAGATAGTAACGATTCACAAACTATCGTTAACTCAGAAATTGTATCTTCTCCAAGTGATTTAAATATTATTCCTCCTCAAGTAATGTCAAGAACTCCTGATATACCCAGACGATCCCAACGGGAAATTCGTAAGCCAAAGAGGTATGATGAACTGTAAAAATAAAAAATAAAAATTAAAAAAAAAAAATTTAAAAAAAAAAAAAAAGGGAGGGGGAGAATGTACTATACTTATCTGCCCTTGACATTTTGTTTGTGTAATTACGTCCCTTACTTGCATTCGTCAGTTGACGATTTGCTTAGTCAGGAATTGTTTTGTTGATTAAATCCTTGTTAAGGAAAACCAGTCTTGTCAACTCATTTCACAATGGTTTCACTTCCCTATCCCCCATTTACCAAATCCATAATAGGGAGCCCTCTCACTCCACTAAGTTTCAATATGAATACAAATTTTATTATAACCTAATTCTGTTCAATAACGGATTATATGAAATATAGTTAAGCAATTCAACTAGAGAAATTGAAAAAAATACAGTGTATCTAAATACAAGTCATAATAGATCAGTCAGTCAAGTGCCATACGTTATACACACTTTGGGCGATCATCTTGAAAGAGACATGACTGGCTGGGCAGAAGATTATCCCGCAGTAGGTTACCATTGCTTTTTGCTGTAGACTGGTTGCCAGCCAAGGCTATAGAACCCAATCTGTCCTATTAATTAACTCATAACTGGGGGGAAGAGACGGATTTATTTGTGCATAAGTGAATGCAAGGAATTCAACTGGAATTCAAATTTGGCTCCCTGATTTGTCATTAACAAACGATATCCACTACACCACAATCATTTTATCTTAAGTCAACAACATTTTGCAGCAATTTGTCAGATCAACTTGAGATTTTTCTTGTAAAAAAAGTGAATAATTTTAGCACATTCAACGTTATGAATAAAAAGCAGTGAATTTGATATAACGCTTTTTTTTAATGACATCAAAATCTACTTGAATAGTTGTGCTTAGTTTAATTTGTAACATATAAATGCAGGTAGAAAACAAAAACAATATTGATAAGATAGCAAGGGTCAAAAAGTACTCCCCAGGTCATGTGCACCAGTTCCTGCAACAGAGAAGTGTTGAAAGTGGGAACAGAACAGAAAGTGGGAAACACTATCTGGACCTGCAAGGTTTGGTTATCTCACTGTTACCAATTTATTACCGTCTTCTTAATTTCTGTGATAGAAAAAATAGTATCTTGACTCTTTGTTACCAATTCTTGCTTGTTCTTAGCCTCTCTTTCTTTTTCTTCTCTTCTTAACAACTCTGGCAGTCAAACTTCTCATTCTTAGTATTTCCTCTCTTTTTCTAATCAACTTTGACAGTCACAATGGTTTAAATACTGAATTACCTCCCCTGTTTCATTTTAATTGTGCATTTGAGAGCTGTCAAGTTCATTTTTTGTAGTTTCACTTTTGAGAGTGGTCAAGTTCTTTGCAGTTATTCATTCTCATTTTAATAATCATCTCTTGCTAATTGCTGAGATTATGTTTGTATTGCTTTGGCAAAGGTTTACAGTTTTTGTTCTTTCTAGTTATTATTATTATATGTCTTTCCTGCTCAGATGAGTATCCTTTTGTTTGTTATAGTTACAATATTTCAGCTGCTGACTAGTGTCTGATATACTCAGTCACTTTCTTAGAATTTTGAAACAAACACTTGATTCAATCAACTGGGTGGGGAAATAAGTTTCTCATTCTGCTTTACATTAAATACACCTAAACACATGTAAACAATTTTCCTGTTGGTAAGAAAATGTAAACATAAAAAGTTATTCTGATATTTTTTATTCCGGTTGCATTTTAAGGTTATAACACAGTTAAACATTATTATTGAAAATTACTCATCTCAGAAATAAACACAAAGTATGACAAGTGGCACGAACCCACTAACATAATCCAGTTGTCAAAATCTGACACTGAATATAAAAGGCTCCAAAAATACACCACTAAAGATCTTCATAGTGGCATAGTGGATGTAGTAATTATACATGTGTTAGTATCATTTAGTGGTCATAAGTTCAATCCTTGGACTGGGTAGTAGTGAACCAAATTACAACATGAAAGAACAATAAATGATTTCACAGGATAATTCGCAATAATCAACAAGATAATCCACATCAGCCAATCTATGGACACCTGATGATGACCAGAGGGTACTTGGTCAAAGCGTTGTGTCTATTATAACACCTATATTAACCAAGATGAGAACAAAAGTTATTGAAAATTACTAATCTCAGAAATAAATACAAATTATGACAAGTGGCACGAACCCACTAACGTAAACCAGTTGCCAAAATCCATCTGACACTGAGTATAAAAGACACTAAAAATACACCACTAAAGTCCTTTGGGACGGTGACATAGTGGATATAGTAGTTGGTTATCCATTTGTTAGTATCATCTAGTGGTCATGAGTTTGATCCTTGGACTTGTTAGTAGTGAACCAAATTCCAACATGAAAGTACAATAATTGATTTCGCAGGATATTTTGCAATAATCGACAAGATGATCCACATCAGCCAATCTATGGACACCTGATGATGACCAGAGGGTACTTGGTCAAAACATATCTATTATAATGCCTGTATTAACCAAGATGAGAACAAAAGTTCAAAATAATTCCAAGATTACAGTTAAACATCTCGTTAAATGTTATGGTCATGACATGGTTGAACATGTTCTGTTAAATATTAAGGTCAAAACACAGTTAAACATGTTCTGTTAAATTATTAACAATTTTCTCTCTTTTATCAATAATGAACTTTCAGTTTAATTCTGAAAAATGTTACTTAGTCAAAAGCAAATATTCTGTATTCTATTTTAATTTTAAACTTTTGTCTCTAACTGAACAGGAATTACATATGTTGCCATATAAAATGAGTTATTACAGTTTTATAATTATAAATAATCCATGTGTCTCCTGTTTTTTAAATAATCCTTTTTGTTTGTTTACAGGTAACAAATATAGTGGCAATCAACAATTAACAAATTTGAAAACTTATAAAAATGCATATCAAAGATAAGAAAATGTTTTCTTGCAAAGTGTGTGAATTTACATACTGACAGTGTCAATGTTTAAATATTCACATATAAATAGGAAAGAGATGCGTCTTCTTATTATAAACTCAGTATTTTAACAGAATTCACATTTTTAAGTACACATGCAAGCACACACTGGAGAGCAACCATACTCTAATCAAGAGTGTAGAAAATTATTTTCTTGTCAAGTATGTGAATTAACATTTTCAGAAAATTCAAATTTAAAAAGCCACATAAAAATACACACAAAAGAGAAACCATTTTCTTGTGAAATGTGCCCATCAACATTTTCAGAAAATTCTAGTTTAAAAACCCACTTGCAAATACACACAGGAGAAAAACCATATTCTTGTCAAGTGTGTGGATCAGCATTTTCAGCACGTTCTAGTTTAAAAAAACATATTAAAATACACACTGGAGAGAGACCCTTTTCTTGTCAAGTATGTGGATCAACATTTTCAGAGAGGTCCAATTTAAAAAGTCACATGAGAATACATACTGGCGAAAAACCCTTTTCTTGCGACATATGTAGATCTGCATTTTCAGAGAAATCTAGTTTAAAAAGTCACATGCGAACACACACAGGAGAGAAACCATTTTCCTGTCAAGTGTGTGGATCAGCCTTTTCAGTTGGCTCCAGTTTAAAAAAACACATGAGAATACATACAGGAGAGAAACCATTTTCTTGCCAAGTATGTGGCTCAGCATTTTCACAGAGTTGTAGTTTAAAAAATCACATGCGAATACATACAGGAGAGAAACCATTTTCTTGTCAAGTATGTGGATCAGCCTTTTCACAAAAGTCTCATTTAAAAAGTCACATGCGAATACACACAGGAGAAAAACCATTTTCATGTCAAGTGTGTGGATCAGCTTTTTCAGAGAGTTCCAGTTTAGAAAGTCACAAGCGAGTACACACAGGAGAGAAACCATTTTCTTGTCAAGTGTGTGGATTATCATTTTCCCAAAATTTCAGTGTTACAAAACACATGCGAGTACATACAGGAGAGAAGCCATTTTCTTGTCAAGTCTGTGCATCAACTTTTTCAGTAAGATCACGATTAAATAGTCACATGCGAATACACACAGGTGAGAAACCATATTCTTGTCAGGTGTGTGGATCTGCATTTTCAGAGAAGTCCAGCTTAAAAAGCCACATGCGAATACACACAGGAGAGAAACCATTTGCTTGTCAAGTATGTGATGCAGCATTTTCAGTAAGTTGTAGTTTAACAAAACATATGCGAGTACACACAGGAGAGAAACCATTTTCTTGTCAAGTATGTGGATCAGCATTTTCACAGAGGTCAAATTTAAAATGCCACCTGCGAATACACAGGTGACATACCATATTTTTGTCAATTTTGTTAACCAGCATGTTTTGTGAGTTATGATTTAGAAATACTCATGCAAACAAACACTGGACAGTTCCTGTCAAAAAGTCCACATGAAATTCATTCTTGAAGAATGCTTTTCACGTGTCATATATAGAGATCAACATTTTAAATTTAATTTTCAAATTTAAAGCAATAATTGTTCATCTTTTCTTTTTTAAAAAATCAATTCACTCATCTACTTGTCAAAATTAAGCAACTTCTCCCTATGTTCTAGTGTCAATTAGTACCTTTATTATTATGGATACACCCTAGAGAGAAATCTTTTAAGTATGTTTCTTGGGAAGGTTATAGCACTCAAATAAAAAATAGACACACATTCAACAATAATGTTTTACAAATATATCTTAATATTCTGAAATCAATCATCTTTTATGTAACAGGTAGATCTTTATTAACAAAAAGTTACTATTTTTACCAGTCAATCAGTTAAGTGCCATACGTGAAACACGCTTGGGTGATCAGGTTTCGAAAGAGACATGACTGACTGGGCAGAAGATTATCACGCAGTGGGTTGCCATTGTTTCTAAGGTAGACTGGTTGCCAGCCAAGGCTATAGAAGTCAATCTGTCCTAGCTGGAGAGAAAAGAGATGGATTAAACTTTGTGCATAAGTGAATGCAACAAATTCAACTGGAATTTTAACTTGGCACTCCAATTTCTCATTCTGAGCTGATATCTATTTCACCACCATGCACATATGTATAAATATAATAATTTCATATAACATATACAAACATTGTTTTCTGAAAAGAAACAATGTTTACAGCATAGATATTTGATAGAAAGTTTACTATTGATAAAGTTTTCCAGGTTGATTTCCATCTTATTTTATTCCTTGGACAACAAAATATTAAAAATATTTTCGTATTCAGTTTTTAATTCAGAAATATTTTTCTTTTCAAAGAGAACTCTCAGCTCAATTTAAAGTGACTTTTTGTTGATTTATTTTTCCTGTGATTAAGGAGTTTATCATTTTTTAGAAACAGAATTTAGAATACATATGCATATGCTGCACGTCAAAAAACCTAAAAGATATCTTCCCACACACAGCTGGATGTAGCCAAGGTTAAAGCATTAGTTAACTTAGACATTTAGATGTCGTAATGTAAACAACACACTGTAAAATAAATTAATCCAACAAATAAGAATTAAGGATTCAATGTCAACCTAAGAAATAGAAGATCAAGCATCTAAAATTGTGTTCAAGTTGAGCCTATCTCTACCGATATAAGCAAAGGAGAATCAGCACTTAGACAGCAGTATAGTGACAAAGAAGAAGCAACCACATTGACAGACAAGAAACAGCAACATCTGTTTATCTCACTGGCACTAAAATTCCACTCACTACTTCTTAACATGGAATTTAACATGAGAACTAACACTCCAAATGATAATTGGATTTATTTGTAAGTACAAACTTTGTATACTAAAACCAAATACACTCCGAAAAAGCTTACATCTGTGATTTATGACTGGTGCTTGGCATTTCCACATTGAAAAAATTGCTCTGACTGAGACTCATCCTTTTTCTTTTCTACAGCAACAGTGGTCTACCTAATAAATAGTTGTTATTTTTTATTCTATAAATCCATGTTTGTGTTTATTCACATTTTTGTAGTTAGGGATGTTGCTACCCTAGGGCTGACAAAACAAATTGTAGGTATCACACCATCTATACATATGTCCACTGAATTTCTTGTGTGATAATCCTATGATGTTGTGGATTTTTGATGCTGGTGAAGATTCAGTAAAGTAAAAGAACTAAATTATTTTCTTTTTTTTAAGGTAAGTGAATTGTATAAAATTTGTCTTAGTCACACAGTGAAAGAATAAGCATATATGTGACTATTGAGTTTTAATGACATAATGAGAAACAGGATATCCCTGTGTCACATTCTAGTTTTAGCCAATAGTAGGAACTGATTTTTTTTCAGTCAGATTGAATTGCCTAAGTGTGGAGTTAAGGATGCCCCTTTTTGAGCCATATGACTAGATAAGCCAATCAGATTTAATTTTTTTTTTTTTTTAATCATCTCACCCCAAGCAAGGCATTCCACTACCACTATTGCGCATGGGGCTACATAGGGGAAGGTAAAGAGAAGGAGTGATTAGACATAGGGAATGTCAGGAGGAAGGTGACAGATGAGTAAGGATAGCGAGGATGAGGGTTAGGCAGATGGGAAGAGTGCTTGATAGAATGGGAGCAGGTTAGTGTGTTAGGAGGTGTCTATTGACCTTACATTTAAACTCCTGGAGATTGTAGCCGTCGGGGAAGCAATTGTTTGGAAGAGAATTCCACAATCGGGAAGTGCGAGTAAAGAAACTGTTGGAGTAGAAGTTACGGCTGCATTTTATCGGTTTCACTGTAAAAGGGTGGGATCTAGTTGCTAATCTAGTATCTCGTGCAAATTCGTATTTAGGGGGCACCAGTGATCTAAGTTCATCGGAGCAGAAGTGAATTGCCTAAGTGTGGAGTTAAATTTGTTTAAGTGATGTAATGAAATGACAAGCATATGTTTTTTTTATAATCATTTCACCCCAAGCAAGGTAGGACCATCACTGGTGCAGAGGAGTTACAGTGAGAGAAAAAACAAGGTACAGGGGATGTCAAAGAAAGTATAAGAGAAGGATGTGAATCAAGGAGATAGAAAATAGTAAGCCACATGACCATGCATTTAACTTTTTGGAGGTTTTAGCTATCGGAGAATCAAGCAAATGGAACAGAGTTCCACCAATGAGAAGTATGGGAAAACAAGAAGTATGAAAGTAGAAGAAGCAGTTACATTTAACTATTTTGGTAAAAGAGTGTAATCTTGATGCCAACCTAGTAGCATGCATAAATACATGTCGGAGAACCAGGAATAAAAGCTTGTCAGAGCAGTTGCCATGAAGATACTTGTAGAAAAGACAGAGGGGAGCCACATCACATCAATGAAAAAGTGACTGAATGTGAGCTGCCAATTCAGGATCAATTGTATTGCAGATCCTCTTTGGATTTTGTTGATGTAACTATTAGATTTTAATGACATAATGAGAAACTGGACATCCCCTTGTCACATTCTAGTTTTAACTAGTAGGATGAACTGATAGTAGATAACAGAGTTGGACCATATGCCTAGGTAAGCCAATCAGATTGAATTGCCTAAGAGTGGAGTTAATTCTGAAAATCTCTGTATAATCTGGTATATAAGGATGGTAAAATTAGTTGTGAGGAATTTGTCCATCTTTGTGTGCAGGAAATGTCATTTACAGAGAGTAGTTGTCAAGTTGCAGAATTCAAAGTCATTGCTGTGAAAAAGCATCCGAGAATCCCCCAAAGACAAATCCTATAGTTCCTGAAAGAAATCACCTAAATTGAATCCTGAATCTTGATACTGACAAAAATTGCCCAGACAAGTATTGTTGCTCAAGTTGTTCAATGCAAGAAAGAATCAGATATGAAAATCTGCAATCTCTATTGTCACTTGAGATTCATGGCACCAACAGTATTGCATTTCTCATGATAAAATTAAAATCTTGTTAATTGATGCCAAGTGATTCTATTCCATCATTTTGGTGAAATGATGACTGGGTAATACTAACACAGGCTTTTATTTTATGATTCTGTGAACTGTCAGTTGTGAGACTGGCTTTGGCCTGAGATTTTATGACTGAGACAAAGTGATACCATTTCATACGTAAATGATCATGATTTTGTATGTAGAGTGCCACAGTTTGAATTAGCTGTCATGATAAGACCAGATCTAAATGATCATTTTACAGATTGGATTTGGTGGTAATTACCAAGAATCGGTGAAATCAGTACCTCAAGATGTTATCTCTGCTTCATTAATAATATTTTGACATTAAAACTAACATATTTTTGAATTTGAAAATGACAGAAATAGAACTAAAAAAAGATTTATTTAATTTACAGAGATGGTAGTGTGAATTGTCAAACTTGTCAAAAGTTGTTTGCAAAGTATTTTTCTTACCAGTTGAAAATGATCAAATCAAAACACGTCCTGAGAATAGTTAAAAGAAACTTGCAAGATAATCAGTCAGTTAAGTGCCATATGTGATACATGCTTTGGGTGATCATGTCTCTTTAGAAGCATGACAGACTGGGCACATTATCTCACAGTAGGTTGCCATTGATTTCTGTGGTAGACTGGTTGCCAGCCAAGGCTATAGAACCCAGTCTGTCCTATTATTTAACCCATAACTGGAGGGAAGATACGGACTAATATCTTTCCCAAGAGTATTTGTGTGTAAGTGAATGCAAGGAATTCAAACTCGACACCCCGATTTTTCATTTTGAGTCAATATCCAGTGCACCACAACGCACATAGTCAATGAATGTAAAATATTGAAAATATTGAAAATCATTTGCACTAGTTTTTTTATACTAAAGTTCACCCAATATAAGTTTCAAAAGTCAGAAAGAGAGAGTTACTGAATGAGATGATATGAATGTAAGAAGAGATTGTTGGAAATGAGAATAAGGAGGATAGATAAAGATGGAATTAAAATAAAGAGAAGTGTGCATAATAAAGGAATGAAAAAGATATTTTCCAAAAGTAACACATTTATTATTTCCCTTATATGTAGACTATTGTTCTTATCTTTGTTGTTGGTATCCCAACATTTTGGCCTTTGTGCTGTCTGGTGTACATGAATCAGGGTAAGCTACAAAGAATTTTTAACTGAACCTGTTATTTATGGGGCTAGATTGTTCTTGTTCTACTGCTCATGTCTAGGGGTATCTCATCTAGTACAGTTCAGTTTAGTCAATTAAGTACCATACCTGATACACACTTGGGCGATAATGTCTCGAAAAAGCCATGACTGACTGGGCAAAAGATTTTCCCACTGTAGGTTGCCATTACTTTCATGCAGTAGAATGATTGTCAACTAAGACTATAGAACCCATTCTGTCCTGCTATTTAACCCATAGCTTGAGGGAAGACATGGATTAATACCTTTCCCAAGTGTATTTGCCCATAAGTGAATGCAATGAATTCAACTGGAATTCAAATTTGTCTCACTGATTTCTCATTCTCAGTTGATATACACTGCTCTACAAGAGATAGATTAATACCTTATGTACAAATACCCTTGGAAAAGGTATTAATCTGTCTTCTCTCTTTCTCCAGATAATGGTTAAATAGTAGGACAGATTGCACTCTATAGCCTTAGTTGGCAACCAGTCTACCACAGAAAGTAATGGCAACCTACTACAGGAAAATCTTCTGCCCAGTCAGTCATGTCTCTTTTGAGACATGATTGCCCAAGCATGTATTACGTATGATACTTAAGTGAATGATCAGTTATTTCCCACCTTTTTCTACTGAGTCCAAGTACACACTGCCTGACCCAGGTATTGAACTCACAATTATTATGTCCCCAGATTTACCATGGAACAATGACATTGTGCATTAAAGTATTGGTTTGTAATAAGTTGAGTAGAAATGGAACTAAAAAATGATTTATTTATTTTATGGTGATGATGCTGTGAATTGTCAAGTAGTTTTTTTTTTCTTACCAGACACTTTGAAAATGATCGAATCAAAACATGTTCTGAGAATAGTCAACATTATAAAACATGCAGGAGAGCCAACAAACACAAAATATTTAAAATATTAAAAATCATTTGCATCATTTTTTAATACTAAAGTTCATCCAGTCCCTGGGCCTAAAAGTTAAAATATTTTCTTCAACCACCGGCAGAACAATGGAATCATCTCTTAAAATATTAATATTATTAAAATGTAAGCCATTTTTTTCTTTTAAATTTTGCTTAAATTTAAAAGTGTTCATGCTTAATTGAAGGATTGATTTTGTTTTTCTAGCCAAAATTTCACTGCCTGGACTTAACTAAGTTAAAAAATAGCAAGTCACCATCATTTTCTTTCTATTGGAGTGGATGGACTGGACGATCGCCTGGTTCAGACTCCACCCACATCTATTGAACAGGTGAAGAGGCTTATCCCTTGTTTCCTGTTCACGTTGTGGTTTCCGGTTTTTCTCTTCTCCAATCTTTTCACTCGTTTTTGTTATTTTTATTTTTTTTTTCAATTGGAGTAGATAGTCTAAACTATCGTCCGGTTCACACTCCACCCATGTCTATTGAACAGGTGAAGAGGCTCATCCCTTGTTTCCTGTTCAGGTTGTGGTTTCCGGTTTTTCTCTTCTCCAATCTTTTTACTCTGTTTTTTTTAATTTTTTTTTCAATTCGAGTAGATAGTCTAAACTATTGCTTGGTTCACACTCCACCCACGTCTATTGAACAGGTGAAGAGGCTCATCCCTTGTTTCCTGTTTAGGTTGTGGTTTCCGGTTTTCTCTTTTCCAATCTTTTCTCTCTTACGTAGCCCCCTGCGCATCAGTGGCGTTTTCGCCTTGCTTGGGGTGATATGATTAAAAAAAAAGGCTCAAAATGTAAAGAATTACTGAATGAGGTGCATGACACGAATGTAAGAGAAGATTGCAAGAAGTGATGACTATGAGGATAAGGAAGATAGATAAAGATTGACCCTTGATGTGAAGAGATTGAGATGATCAGTCACTTAAGTGCCATATGTGATACATACTTATACCTACCATGTCTCAGGAGAGACATGACTGACTGGGAAGATTTTCCTGTGTTGAGTTGCTATTACTTTCTGCAGCAGACTGGTTGCCAACCAAGGCTATAGAACCCAATCTGTCTTGCTATTTAACCCATAGCTAGGAAAGAAGAGATGGATTAATACCTTTCCTAAGAATATTTGTGCATAAGTGAATGCAACAAATTCAACTGGAATTCAAACTTAGCTCTCTGATTTCTCATTTTGAGGTTGGAGAAGGTCTTTCAGAGAATAGTTAAATATATAAAAATTGGGGTGACTCTTACTCAAAATCACATGAGGAATGGAATTAAAATAAATATCAGTGTGCATCAAAAAGCAAAGAAGAAAAAGCTATATAATATTTTTCAAATGTAACCCATTTATTATTTGCATTATTTATATTCAAACTATTGTCCTCATCTTTGTTGTTTTTATCACAATATTTCGTCCATTGGACCTTCTGTTTATAAATATCAATCTGAGTAAAATACCTGGGATTCATTTCACCGAGGTCCTTATTTAATCTAAGTGGGTAGACTGTTTTTGTTCCATTGCCCATGTCTAAGGATATCTTGTCTAGTTTTTATTTTTAGCACTGTTCAGTTTTTGCCTGCCAGTTTCCATGGAGCCCAAGTCCACATTTCCTGGTCCAGCAATTGAATTCACAATTACTAATGTTTTAATCCACTGTCCTGTATGACAATCTTCTGTCATGAAATGGTTGAAACTTTGTGATAACAACAATAGTCTGAAGATAGTGTAAATAATGATAATTTCGCAACTCAGAAATTAACACTTTTATCATTAAAAGATTCATCATTCATTGACAATTTCACATTTGTTATTAGCGGCCTAAAAGAAGAGCTTATGTACAGTAGGGGGACAAAATAATGGCAACAACTTGAAATTTCAAGCAAATTTATTTCAATATGGGGAAGGTCTGCCTTTGGCAGTAATTACAGCTTGAATTCTGTGTGAGATCAGCTTGTACAAAGTTTGAATTGTTTCCAGAGTAATTCTTACCTTATCAACAAAAACAGACTACACTTCTTTCAATACTTGTTTTTCTAAAATGAACCATAAATGTTCAATGGTGTTGAGACCTGGGGACTCTGGTGGCCAGATAAGATGTTCTACTTCACTAGAATGTTTCTTGTGCCATTCAGCTACAACTTTAGTAGTATGAATGGGTGCATTATCTTTCTGAAAGATGGCATTTTTCTCCAGAACCATAGGATGAAATTGATTACTTAAAATTCTTAAATAGTACTGACTGTTGATTTTAATAAACTTATCTAAATAATATCTGTAAAAAAAAATTTTAACAAAAGAAATGAAGTACTACTAGTATTAAATCAACAAACATTAAAATAAACAAACTTTTGACAGTTTAATCACATTTTTCAAATGATGCTATTATGGTACTGGGCATTTCCAGTATTTTGTCCACCTCCTATACTTTTATCTGTCAAATATTCAGTCTTGTAGGTAATTTATTGCATGTCATTTTTCTTATACTATAGTACACCCAATATATGGCTCAAGAGCCACATATGGTAGAGAGATGCTGAAGGAGGTGTGCATTTTGAATTAAATAGGATGTTGTAGAAAGTGAAGATTATGATGATGACCCTTGACTTGATAGGGGTTAAGATTGTAGTATTCAGGAAAGCATCTATGCAGGAGTTTGTTTGACAAAGTAGCAATTGAACAAAAGCTGAGTGGAACTTCCTCTTTAAAGTTGGAATATGGAGGGAATATGGATGATTTAACTTGGTGAGCATCTTATGTTAGTCATTTTGATATATTGTATACACAAACCATTCTTATGTGAAATTTCCTCTTTAAACTTCCTCTTTACAATTGGAATATGGGAGAAATAAGGGTAATTTGACACAGTGGGCATCAGATAACATTTCCTAGCTGTAAAAGTCTGAACTGATGAAAGTAAAGAATGAAGTGACACTAACTGTAGTGGTGTTTTTTAAAAGAGCTCTTTTGCATCTAGTGGGAGTACGAAATCAACGACTGTGTACAGGGCAATATCAAAAGTCTTGTGGGTTGACAGGAATTTCTTTATGCCACTATAAAGTGTTGGTAGACGACATGGTTTAGCCAGGAGTGTCAAGTTTCTCACCTGTAAATGAGAAGGGATACAACCAGCAGAGCTTGAATTTAGTCTGGAAGCTGATGTTTCTCTTTCATATCCTTTTGAGTCTGGCCACTGCCACTGTGGCAATCCATGTGTGGATTTCTATGTTACAGGTGCCATCTTTTGACAAGTTGCTCTTAAGATGACATGGTTTGATCATATCACATGATAAGGCATTGTTCAACATGGGCACGGGCATGGACAACAATGCAAGAGCTGATTAGACAACATCAAAGAGTAGATAGGCATTACAATTTAAATCCTTAAAGCCACCAATCAACATGGCCACTTGGAGGAGGTTGTTTGTTTCTACTGCCTTCATGTTCCCACTGATGATTGAAGCAGTCAAGAAATTTATATTGATTACTTCTAGTAGCCATTTTTGTTATCATTTTGACTGATAAACATATATGAAAATTTATGCTAAAATAATACTATCATGTATCCCTTTCAACTACCAGTAAGTACACACTGCCCAACCCAGAACAATGGCTTAGTTGAGTAAAGCATTTGTTTGTGAATTTAGGACATAGTTATTGAGAGTTTATGCCTGGGGTCAGACAGTGTGGAAACAGGCGAGCAAAAACTGAGCAGTACTAAATATTGGGTTGCCTGGAAAGTTCATGCTGATTTTTAAGGATAATTAAAACAAAATAAAATTATACCATTAAATATTTATTCAACTAATGATGAACCATTTTGTTGCACAACCTTTCTCCATTTTTCACAGAATTTCAGTGGTTTCTTGGTAAAGAATCGGATAAACTGGTTGTATATGTCATCCAAAAATTAAGATTTTTACCATTGAGATTATTTTGTAAGGACCTGAATAAATGAAAACCTGAAAGAGCATTGTCTTGTAAATATGACTAGTGGGGTAACACATCCCAATCAAGCTGCAACAATTTTTACCAGGTTGACAAAATCATGAGGTCTGGCATTATCCTGATGGAAAACAACACTTTTCCTGTTCTCCAATTTTGGGCATTTTTCTTAAATTGCTCCTTTAATTTATCTAGTTGCAAAAAGTATTTTTAGTATCAATTGACTGGTAACTTGTCAGAAGATTCCTTTCCAATCCCACCAGATGGCATTTGGTATGCAAATCGTTAAGTGCTCATGGATGGTGGATTTTTGGTTTTTGCATCCAGTGTCTAAAATGCACCTTATAATCTTCTATTTTCTATAGGGATGCAAAATGACACGAATTAAGTAATATGAAACTTTTTCTCAAGAGATAGTTCGAAGTGTGCTCTAATTAGAAATGTAAGCATATTATATCTGTAGAAAAACTTGATGTGTTCTCATGTGCTGGAACATGAATGACTAAAAATCAGCATGAACTTTCCCACAATTCAATATTTACTTGAAGGAGTAAGGACTATGTTTATTGTCTGTTTATTAAATATATAAAAAAAATTTAAGCATTGTATTATGATGTGCGGATGTGCGTTGTGATGCATTGGATATCGGCTTGGAACGAGAAATCGGGGAGCCGAGTTTGAATTCCAACCGAATTCATTGCATTCACTTACACGCAAAGACCCTTAGGAAAGGTATTAAGCTGTCTATTCCTTCCAGTTATGGGTTAAATAACAGGACAGACTGGGTTCTATAGTCTTGGTCGGCAACCAGTCTACCACAGAAAGCAATGGCAACCTACTGCGGGATAATCTTCTACCCAGTCAGTCATGTCTCTTTTGAGACATGATCGCCCAAGCGTGTATCACGTACAGCACTTAACTGACTGATTATAATTGTGCTTTTTCCTCTTTTTGTTAGTTTGCATGATGGTTAATTCTTGCCAATACTTTATAAATAATGAACTATTCCACATTCTGATTACATGGAAAGAAGAAAAACTTATTTGGTTTGAGAAAATGAATGGAAGGAAGTGAAAATAGAAGTGAAGAGAGACGCAATTTTTCAGATATACATCATCGAACAACAGAAACCAAGTAAGATAATCACAAAAAGGCCAGTTACCATTAATAACATTATCTGCTGAATTATTTTAAAATTATTATTAAGAGAAATGTTTGTCAGACAGGGATTTGACAAGAAAGAAGGGAAGGTAGACATGTTTAACATATGCCAATTCCTCATAAATAATAGACTATTCTGTTTTGGTTGTGTAGAAGAGACATATGAATCAAATAAAAGAAGATAGCAGTGTTTAAAGTCTGTTTTAATGAAATTAAAAAGTTGTCAATTTCAAATCATTTTATTTGTACCCACTTTTTAAAATAACAGCCATCATTCATAATTTTGTTATTGCAAAATTTTGTTAAGCTCAAATAATTAATGATGTGATAGTGGAATTTCTACAGATATCTTATTGTTGTAAAACATATGATGAGCTTATTCAAAATCCTTAACTGAAGAGTTAAGATTCATCAGAAAATTCAAATGTAACTATTTGCAGATGTCTTGTATTAATTTTAAAAACAAGAGATTTCTCTAAAATAGGAGAATACAATTATATTTGTTGGGAAAAATAACTGAAGAGATAAAATTGGAGAATAGTTATTTCTGTTGCGAAGAGTAATTGAATTGATTAAATCCAGAAAAAATGATTAATCATAACATTGTCATCCTGTTTTGGCAGATTGTGACCCTAGGTCAAAATTGGACTGTGAGAATTTCTTTACTTTGAGCTACTGGACTGTTGGAAATGGACAGGCAAGTGATAACAGAGAGAGTTCACTCCCTCTCATTAGTGAAGGGCCTGGAGACTCAGTCAAAATGGATAACTGATATCGTTTTCATTTTGAGCTGGTAAGAGTTATACAGTAAGAGAAATTAAATACCTTGTGACTACTTCAGTTTGTGCTTGCTTAATAAAACTAAAATGGAAGACAAAATTAGTTAGTTGGGGCAGGTGATTTGAATGAGGCAGTTGTACTAAAAGCAGCTTGCTGCTAGAAAGAATTGGTGATTGGAATGTGATGGTAGTTGTCATTAGTTGCGGCCAGTGATTTGAATGAGACACTCAGACTGACGTGCTGCTAAAAGACAATTGAGTAAACCTCAATTCAGAGAACATTATTACTGAATGTATTTTTGAAATACCAGCCAACTGTTGAGTGTCACCTGCTTTGGCTTGCTTATTATATATATATATATATATATATATATATATAAAAACTATACCTGTGTCGTTGCAGTGTCTACTGATTATGCTCTGTATCACATAAATCCGGTCTTAACACTATACTCAACCCTTCACGTGTCAGGACTAATCTAGGCAGGCGATAATGGGCAATCCTACTTTGGCTGGTTCGAGATCAAAACAAACATGGTTGGACTGGTTAAGGGTCAGGAAGGATTGGTCAAGCCATGCCCTGAGTTGTTGGGTTACACAAATACAAAAACTATGAAATTTTTATGGGATGTTTTGGGTATTAGAAATTTAAGATTGATGGTTTGATTTGCTTTTTTTTATAGCTTATCAACTTTTTGCATTCAACTTGCCCAAATACACTGACAAAAATCAGCTCACAAAGTTGCACTGTTAGCATGACTTCCTGTTGTTTATAATGATGACTTCATATATTATAGCGGATTATACATGGGAATATGTGTTGTGATGCAGTGGATATCAGCTTGAAACAAGAAATCAATGAGCCAAGATTGAATTCCAGTTGAATTCATTGCGCAAATACCCTTGAAAAAGGTATAAATTGTCTCTTCCCTTCAGCTAGGGGTTGAATGGCAGTACAGATTGGATTCTATAGCCTTGGTTGGCAACCAGTCTACTACAGAAAGTAATGGTAACCTATGGTGGGAAATTCTTTTGCCTAGTCAGTCATGTCTCTTAAGACATGATCGCCCAAGCATGTATCATACATGGCACTTAACTGACTGATACATGAGGTGATTTATGGCTAAACATTGAGAGCTGATATTTATGGGACAGTTTCAATGCAAAATGGTTAAAGCCAGAAAATTCTTTTGGATTACAACAATTTTGGGGGTGATAATAACAGTTAAGTGATACAAGTCTTACTAATTAACCCATAGCTGGTGGGAGAAGAGGGTGCATACCTTTCCCAAAGTAATTGTGTAAGTGAATATAATGAACCCAACTGAGATTGGAACTCAGCTCTCCAGTTAACAATATCAAGAATAAGATGTAGGGCTTGTTAAAAAGAAATTCCATTTCAATACCAAAAGAAAAAAAAATGAAGCTAAGTAGAAAAAAGGTGACTTACATTAGTTGCTAAGGCTTCAAATAGGAAGGTTTCGAACAGAATATGTTTTGTAGTTCAAGACAACTAATAATGAAAGTATTTGGACCAAAGGATAAATCTTAAAATAGAAAATGAATACAAAGTTAAATTAATACCTCTAACAAACATACACACTGAATAATGGCATTAAAAAAAAACTATCAGTAAAATTCCATTATTCCCTTTAAAATTTGAAGAGGTTGGAAGATCTACAGCAATTATGTGATTCAGCACGAGATAGAAAGTTTGAAGAAGACTGAGAAAACCCATTTACAAGATTGGCAAAGGTGAGAAATCGCACTGATTTGCAATTTGTATTCAAGTTGAAACAGCCGTGATAATTATAGTGTTTTTTTTCATGTTACTTCTGTTTAGAAATACAGGTTACTTAATAACATTTTTATCCTGATAAAGTTGCTCAGGTAGAAAACACAGACTTTTCTCATTAGTACTTGAAAGAGTAGACAGTAGTATTTTTTAGCATAAATTTTTATATTTGTCACATACGAAAAGATGTTAACAAAAATGGCTACACAGAAATCACTAATATAAGTCGCTTGATTGCTTCAATCATCAGTGGGGATTTGAGGGCAATAGCAACAGACAACCTCCTCCAAGCTGATCAGTTGGCAGTGGCTTTCAGTTCTAGTATTGTTACGTCCATCCACACTTTGATATTGCCTAACCAGATCTAGCATTGCCATCCCTATGTATATCCACCTTCAACAGTGCCTTGCATGATAGTCTTGTAAAGGATGTCATGCCACCTTTTTATGCTTAATA
This sequence comes from Ascarosepion bandense, assembly GCA_037127315.1. Classification (NCBI taxonomy): domain Eukaryota; kingdom Metazoa; phylum Mollusca; class Cephalopoda; order Sepiida; family Sepiidae; genus Ascarosepion; species Ascarosepion bandense. Next base: position 216,735 of record JBBBDQ010001586.1, on the reverse strand, counting down.
ATAGTGAGGAGAGATTCCTGTCAACTCAAAAGACTTTTGACCTCTTTGTATACAATAAGTTATGTAATTGAACAATATTTGTCCATAATCAGTCAGTCATTTAAGTACCATATACGATACATGCTAAAGCAATCATGTCTCGAAAGAGATAAAACTGACTGGGCAGAAGATTTTCTTGCAGTAGGTTGCCATTACTTTCTATGGTAGACTGGTTGCCAACTAAGGCTATAGTACCTGATCTGTCCTGTTATTTAATCCATAGCTGGTGGAAGAGATGGATTAATACCTTACCCAAGGGTATTTACACTTAAGTGAATGCAACAAATTCAACTGGAATTTGAACTTGGCTCTTATTACTAGTCACTGAAGTGTTTGATGAAAAATTACTTTTAAATAAATGAGCTATGAAAAAAAGAATTACAATTTTTTTGTTTAAAAAGAGAAAAAATTTCTAGATGATTGTTTTTCTGATTGTCAGCTGTGTTGACAAATTTTTTAAAAGAGGAGATTATTATCCTCTTTATCAAAACAAAATATAAGGAAGAAACCAGGGCCATAGCTGACGCTAAAAAACACCAGGCACTGAGAAAATTGCCCAGATTTATTAGTTGACAATGTGATGACATCATCGGTGTCATCCGTTTCCAGAAACTATGATTTTTGAAGAATTTTTTCAGCTATTCCAATGGAAATTAGGTACAGAACGTGAACGAAAGCAGGAAATCAAGTTCGGACTTTCTGAATATAATCAGTCTTTTCTCCCCAAACTAATAAATAAACAGATTTTTACTGCGTTCATTCAGATGTTTTCTTTGTTTTTCTTTCTTTCTTCGTGGATTGTTTAGTTTGATTTCTGACGAAGATATTTTTCCTTGCCTGGATTTTCACTATGACTGCACAGATCGGCCTGGACCCGTGCCTGGTAGTCAGATACGACCATGGGAAGAAATATCTTCTCAATTTTGAGAAGATTGAAGCATTTGACAGACATATCTAATGACTATATTATATTTATCTTTGAGAAGAAGTATCATCATTTTCTTTGTTTGAATTTTTGGGATGAGAAATTATCATTATTTACATTATTTATATTTGGAGTATTGTAATCATCTTTGATTTTATCATGTTTCAGCCATTGTGTTTTCTGGTTTACTCAGGTGTATATCAATCTGAGTAACCTACAGGGAATTCTAAACTGAACCCTTTTAATCTATAGAGTAGACTGTTCTCGTTCCACTGCCCATGTCTAGGGATATCTTCTACTTCATGTTTTATTTAGTTTCATGGGTTAAAGTGTTGGTTTATGCATTTAGTGACATAATAGTTGTGAGTTTAATCACTAGGTTAGGCAGTGTGCACTTGCATCTATAGGAAACAGGCACACAATAACTGATCAGTACTATAAAAACGAACCAGATGATATCCTTAGATATGTGGGCAGTGGAATGAGAACAGTCTACGCCTGTAGATAGAATAAAGGTTTCAGTTTGGAATTTACTGTACACAAGAGAACAAATGTGATAAAAACAAAGTATGAGGAAAATAGTACAAATATAAATACTATAAATGAAGTATCATCAGATAAGTTAGCAAATACATTGCATATAATGGTGGATATATCACCCATGACAGTACTAGTAAAACCTTTTCGTTATTTAACTGTAATGATTCAAATTTTAAGATTTTCAGCCAAAGAAATAATACAGAAGTTAACAAATCACTCAATAAAACAAATTTTAGGCAAAATTCAACTTTATTCATCAACATAGTCTCCTTCTAGGGTATTAAACTGATTCCAGTACTTCTCTAACAATTTGATGCCTTTTTTGTGGAACACTTTGTCTTTAACCTCAAAATAGGCCTCAGTTTCTGATATCAATTCTTCATTGGAGCCAAATCTCTTTCCCTGGAGCATTCTTTTGAGGTCTACAAACAGCCAGTAGTCACTGGGGGTGAGATCTAGAGAATAGAGTGGATGTAGAAGCAATTTAAAATGCAATTCATAAAAGTGAATTTATACATTTTGTTTTTGAGAATTTACAACAAAAATATTGAATACTATTTATTACACTGATTCTTTACAAGAATAATTTTATATTTACAATATTCTAAAAACTAATATAATTAGAACTAAAGCAATGCAATATTTATCATTTACTAATTTATGAAGAAATTAATTTTTTATTCATAAATTCATAAACATAGATTATTGAAATATGTGACTATAAAATGGTAAATAAGGAATTCTTTTATAAAGTTTGAATCAACTGGCAATTCACAGTTGTTTTACTAACCATTCCAATAAACAATATAACAGTGTAAATAATTTTTGTCAATTCAAAATCCACTCATCTAACATGGATTATTTGAAAATTTAATTTTAAACTTTTTAAGATAGTGATGTTCATAGCATAGAGTTTATTTTTAGAGAAACTCAAATTTTTTTAGAAATTTGATTAAATCAATTTTATAAAAAAATTTATTTAAACTAAAAGATTTTGAAATAAAACAATTTCTTTTAAGTTCATTAAGGAAGAAAAGTGTTAAATGCATTGAACAAAATGATATTTATTGGAATTTTTAACTGAACCCTTTAATTAGTTGAAGAAAATTTGTTCAATACTACAAATTTGATTCTACAGAAAGACTTCTTGCCTCACAGCCAAAAGTATTACATTTCTCTATAAAACTGCATCCTCAGTATTAATATCTTGAAAATAATATTTTATTTAAAATCTTGTCTTTCAAGGGAATGCTTAATAATTTTTAAATTCTATGAAATTTCTAACTCACATTCTGTAGAGAGAGAATTTAGCATCTGCCCATATATCTGTTCAAGTTTTAAGTTATGCAAAATCCTGAGCCATATACATGACAAATGTAGTTGAACCTTATAGAGTGCCTATGTAGATTTTTAAACTGAAACTCTTGAAATATATCATCCACACAAAGGGGTTTTCCTCCTGCCTATGCTTGCATGTATATTTTTAAATCTAATATAATTTAACCATATTCTTCAAAAATCATCTTTCATCCTTCATGTGTGTTCATGTGTCTTTTTAAACTGGATTTCAATGAAAGGATCAACCCACATACTTGACAAGAAAAAGGTTTCTTGCCTGTGTGTATTTGCAAATGACTTTTTGAATTACACATTTGAGAAAATGCTGACCCACAAACATAACAACAAAATGGTTTCTCACCTGTGTGTATTCTCATATGTTTATTTAAAGTGGAACTCTGGGAAAATGCTAATCTACACACTTTACAAGAAAATAGTTTTTCTCCTGTGTGTATTCAAATGTTTTTTTAAAAATAGAACTTTGCAAAAATGCTGATCCACAAACTTGACAAGAAAATGGTTTCTCTCCGGTGTGTGTACACATGCGGGATTTTAAACTAGATATCACAAGAAAATGGTTTCTCTCCAGTATGTAATTGCATGTGAATTCTTAATTTGGAATTCTCAGAAAATGCTGATTCACAAACTTGACAACAAAATGGTTTCTCACCTGTGTGTATTCTCATGTGGGTTTTTAAGGTGGATCTCTGGGCAAATGCTGATCCACAAACTTGACAAGAAAATGGTTTCTCTCCGGTGTGTATTCTCATATGCTTTTTTTAAAATTGGATTTCTCTGAAAATGCTGATCCACATACTTGACAAGAAAATGGTCTTTCACTTGTATGTGTTCTCATGTGGGCTTTTAAACTGGATTTCATGGAAAATACTGAGGCACACATGTCACAAGAAAATGGTTTCTCTCCTGTGTGTATTCTCATGTGTATTTTTAAAATGGAATTCTCTGAAAATGATAATCCACACTCTTCACAAAAATATGATATTTCACCTATGTGTATTTGACAAGAAAAAGGTTTCTCAACTAGTGTGGATTCTCGTGTGCTTTTTTTAAATTAGACTTCTTTGAAAAAGTAGATCCACATACCTGACAAGAAAAATGTTTCTCTCCTGTGTGTGTTTGTGTGTGGGTTTTAAAATTGGCTCTCATAGAAAATGCTGATGTGCACGTCACAAGAAATGGTTTCTTTCATATGTGTATTCGCATGTTTTTTCAAATTGTTTTTTTTTCTAAAAATGTTCCTCTACATACTTGACAGGAAAATGGTTTCTTTTCTGTATTTTCATGTGCTTTATTACATCTGCTACCAAAAGAAATCCTGATCCACACATTGTGCAAATATACAGTTTCTATCACGTGTGTATCTTTACTTTTAAATGTGAATACCATGAAAATGCTGATCCACACACTTGCCAAGAAAATGGTTTCCTTCCTATGCTTGCATGCATGTCAGAAAAATGATGATCTACTCACTTGAATATGGCTTCTTTCACACTTACATTTCACTGTATACTTTCAGTTTTTAATTGTTTTCAAAAAAAAAATCTGCAACCTCAATGTTTTTATTTTTAATATCTATTTTTCATATTCTTTTTAGGTACCACCACAAATGGTGAATTTCACAATTACTTCTTTTTAACAAAATTAGGAAACTAGGAATTAAAATAAAAAACTTGCTGTAACTTTTGAAGAGATGGTTTGTAAAGCCCGTTGAATGTTGAAACTTAGGGTATAGGAAACACGGAAGAAAGATAAAAGAATTGTACCCTGCCAAAAATGTTTATATAATTTTTTTTGTTCTTGTAAGGGGTGCAACCTTTGAAACACATGACCTTTTCATGATATATATCACGTATGGCCATCCACAAAAAGCAAATATGGATCATCATATGCACACAATTAAAATATTTTAATTATTTCCAAAAATTGAATAGCTCAATTATTTGCATTAAGCTTTTCAATTTTCCATTAGTAAATATAGTCTTTCTGTATTAACTTAACAACCTAGCATGTAGGGGGAAATTTTAAAAGATTTGAGACTTTATAAATTATTAGAAAAAAAATAAAACAATTCTTGTAAGAATTCATTATTTGCTGAATTTTCTTTTTCTTTTCAGACTATGATATCCTTAATATATATTGTTTACAAAAAGCATGGTTTTATTGCATTATTGTTTTCACAATTTGGAGCTATAGAACCCAATCTGTCCTGTTATTTAACCCATAACTGGAAGGAATAGATGGATTAATACCTTTCCTAAGGATATTTGCGCATAAGTGAATGCAACGAATTCAACTAGAATTTGAACTCGGCTCCTCATGTTGTCATTTCAAGCAGATATCCACTACACCACAAATACACATCCTGGTCTTGCGAGGCTGGTTGTGTACTTCTGCTATTCATCTCAAGGTTGTCAACAAAATCCAAAGAAGTTTCTGTAACGTAATCGATCCTGACTTGGCAGCTCAACTTCAGTCACATGAAATGATATGAAATATTTATGTGGCAACTGCTCTGCCAAGCTTTTTTCCCTAGTGCTCTGACCACATGAATTTAACCGAGCTTCTATTTTCCATCCTTTTACCACTGAAATAGTTAAATGTGACTGTCACCTCTACTCCAACATTTTCTTTTCTTGCACTTTCTACCAGTGGAACTCCCTTACATTTACTTACTTCGCTGATAGCTACAATCTCCAAAAGTTTAAATGCAACACCAATTGCCATCTTCTATCATCCTGAATCAATGGCTGCATTCATCAACTGTCTAAAAATGTTGCAGAAGATTCTGAAGTTATCTGTAGGCCATGGTTATTTTATTGAATAAATTTACTGTTTAATGTTTGAAGCTATTTCTGTGTAATATCGAATTTATCCATCATACCCTGTGTATCTTTTAATATGAGATATCAGTGTTATTTTAATTTTGTGTAATTTAGACGGCAATTTACCCATCGCACTCTGTATATATTTTACAAAAAAATGTCATTGATTTTAGTAAACAACACTGAATAAATAGAAACCAACAAGTAAATGAATAACATACTTAAATTTGAAAATATCAGAGAACAAATGTAGAGTAACAAACAATATGCAGAATAATTACAAAAATAGATCTAAAAATTTATTAACCAAAACCTATTTTAGATACTGACATACATGATGAACATTTTTTGAGGATCTTTTTAAGTTTATTACATAATCTTTCAGAAACTTGATATTTGCAAAGAGAGCCACATATACATACTTAGAGAGTAAACAAATTCTTGTTAAATACAAATATACTTGTTTCAAAGTTCTTGAACTGTCTAGAATCGATTTCTCTAAATATGTTTATGACTGAAAGTAACATAATTTTGATTAATTTAATCATGCAAAATCATTCAACAGCATCTGCAAACAACTTGCTACACTGCTTTTTAAATGCTGACAGACATATGTGCTCATTGCTAAAGGTATCATATTTATAATATAATACTATAATAAACTTTTAAGACTTTCTCTGTAAAACTGTATCTTCTGAGAATTAAACTTGAAAATAATCCTTCTTAAATTAAGAAAACAAAATAGTTTCTTTTCAGGGTGTGTTTAATATTTTAAAATCTTGTAAGGGTTGAAGGGGATGGTGGTACCTTTGCAGCAATCAACCCTACTTTACTCAGTGGAATAGGGATGCAGAACTACACTTGTCGAAGGTGCATCCAACTCTCACATATGGATCCAAGTTGCATGGACACTGCAATGACCCCACAATAAACAATGGCATTGACCTGCTGGTTAAACATTATGAGGGCAATTGGAAGGATTTCCTGACCTGACTGGTGCAGAGTAATGCCTCTTCCAAACCCACTTGTGCCAAGCAGCCATCAGCCAGTCAGTGCATAGGTGCTACACTTCAGGTCAGTGGAATTACCTGCAGGCCGAGGAACTTCTGAGAGGAAGAACAAGGTAACCCCAACATCCACAGTGCTGAAGGAACTGGCAAACCATTGCACTATTTTGTCTTGAATATCACTACCAGCCACAATGATAAAGGGTAAGCAGTGGTGCAAAATGTGCTGAATGATGAAAACCTATAAAAATTCCAGTTTGCATCCACAAGTATATTAACTTATTCAAAATACATGACAAATGTAGCGGATACTTATAGTAGATATGTATGAATTTTTAAACTAGGACTCATATAGTATATCGATTATAAAAAGTTTTTTAAAATTTGTTTGCATGTGATTTTAAATTATGACAAAATAAAACTGCTGAAATATATTCTACACAAAATTATTATTTATCACTTGTGTGTTTTTGCATGTGTTTTTTCAAATTTGATCTCACTGAAAATGCTGATCCACACACATGACATGAAAATGGTTTCTCTCCTGTGTGTATTCGCATGTGGGTTTTTAAAGTAGACATCTGAGAAAATGATGAACCACAAACTTGACAAGAAAATGGTTTCTCTCCTGTGTGTATATTCATGTGACTTTTTAAATGAGACATTTGAGAAAATGCTCTTCCACAAACTTGACAACAAAACCCTTTTTCACCTGTATGTATTCTCATGTGATTTTTCAAAATGTAACTCTGAAAAAATGCTGAGCCACAAATTTGACAAGAAAAAGGTTTCTCACCTTTGTGTTTTAACATATGGATTTTTAAGTGAGATCTTACAGAAAATGCCGATGCACATATATCACAAGTAAATGGTTTCTCTCCTGTGTGTATTCGCATATGCCTTTCCAAATGAGACTTTTGTGAAAATGCTGATTTACACACTTCACAAGGAAATGGTTTCTCTTCTGTGTGTATTCGCATGTGAGTTTTTAAATTAGAGTTTTTTGAAAATGCTGATCCACATACTGTGCAAGAATATGGTTTTTCTCCTGTGTGTATTCGCATGTGGCTTTTTAAACTAGAATTCTCTGAAAATGCTGCACCACACACTTGACAAGAGAATGGTTTTTCTCCTGTATGTATTCTTATGTGGTTTTGTAAACTGGAGCTATCTGAAAATGCTGATCCACACACTTGACAAGAAAATGGTTTCTCTCCTGTGTGTATTCGCATGTGCTTTTTTAAGCGGGAATTCACTGAAAATGCTGATCCACACACTGTGCAAGAATAAGGTCTCTCTCCATTGTGTGTTCGCATGTGTACTTTTAAATCTGAATTCTGCGAAAAGGCTGATCCACACACTTCACAGCAATATGGCTTTTCTCCTGTGTGTATTCGTATATGATGTTTCAAATTAGTTCTCATTGAAAATGCTGCACCACACACTTGACAAGAAAATGGTTTCTCTCCTGTGTGTATTCTCATATGATTTTTTAAAGTGGAATTATCTGCAAACGCTGATCCACAGACTTGACATGAAAATGGTTTTTCTCCTGTATGTATTTTCATATGCCTTTTTAGATCTGATGTCACTGCAAAAGCTGATCCACACACTGTACAAGGATATGGTTTCTCTCCCTTGTGTCTTTGTATGTGTACTTTTAAATCAGAATTCCGTGAAAATGCTGATCCACAGACTTTACAACAAAATGGTTTCTTTTCCATGTGTTCTTACTATGGAATTATGTAAAACTGTTGATCCTCTTAACAAGAATATGGTTTCTTTTCACAAGTATGTTTGAACATATCTGTTCAATCCTGAACTATTTAAAAATGCTGATCTGCACCCTTGATACAAGTGTGGTTGCATTCCAATTGTGTTTGAATATATATGTTGAAAAGTGAAGTCAGTAAAAGTCGCAATGAAATGTGGTTTCTGTACAAATGCTTGTGTACAGATGTTGCAAGAATGTCTCCTTTGTGTGTCAGTATTTGACAATTTACAGATCAACTTTGAACATACATCCAGATATTTTGAATGGTTTCCACTTCAATATGGACCTTTTCATGTATAAAAACTACTCATCTCCTGCTATCTGTAAATAAAGAAGTATTATTATTAAAGAAAAGAGATCTATGCATTATTAGCAATTATAAAATTATAACTTTGTAGTTCAATAATTTGCAAAATGTTACATAATTCATGTTCAGGGTGAAGTAAAACATTTTATGCTATGTTTGACAAACAATTTAATATAATTAGAATACAGAAGTGTTTCATTTTATGCAAGTTTTATTTATCAGAAAAAGGTTATTTTATTATTAAAAGATGATAGAAAATTGTTTACACTAATATTTAACCAACAAAAGTAAGTATGGATGTTAAAAAATGAACTGATCAGATAAAGAAAAATAACTTGCCAACTTTACATTGTCATCGTTTAAAATGCCATAGGTGATATACCCATGAGTGAATGGTCTAAACTTAGTGAGGTCCATAGCACAATGCTGTCTCCCAGTCTTGTGTTTATTCAAACTGTGACTCCATTATTTTCTGTCATGGATTGAAGTATGGGGAAGCAGTTCCTTTCTTCAAAATGATATGGGAGGTTGATTCGTTTTTGAATTTACTTTCTAGTCTTTTCATAAAAATGCAGGACCTACAAAGCAGCAGGTAGTTTGAATTCAGATTTTGTTTCTCCTGGACTGATTACTAACCAAGGCTATAAAGTCCAGTGTGTCCTGTTATTTATCCAAGATGCTGCCTAATAATGACAATTCTTGTAATTCATATTGATAATCCAATTTTGGCTGATTGTTGAAATGCTGAGGCACTAGAGATATCCATGGAATGCATTGGGTTTATAATTTATAAGAAGTTGAATCTGTCAAAACTGTCAAGTAGGTGCTAAAATATTTAAATTCTGACTAAACATATTAGGTCAGTCAGTCAGTTAAGTGCCATACGTGATACACGCTTGGGCGATCATGTCTCACAAGAGACATAACTGACTTGGCAGAAGATTATCCCGCAGTAGGTTGCCATTGATTTCTGCGGTAGACTGGTTGCCGACCAAAGCTATAGAACCCAACCTGTCCTGCTATTTAACCCATAACTGGAAGGAAGAGATGGATTAATGCCTTTCCCAAGGGTATTTGCACATAAGTGAATACAATGGATTTAACTGGAATTCGAACTCGGCTCCCTGGTTTCTCGTTCTGAGCCGATATCCACTGTACCACAACGCACATCCATAAACATATTAGGTAGACATCTTTAAATTGATTCTTATGCATTTTCAGCAATCTAGAGCTAATTTTGTTTTTACTGTTATGTCACTATGATTGAAGGAAACAACTGCCCACCCATGGTGGCACTTGGGACCTCTATGAACATGGTTTTGAAGATATTTTCATGAGTATCTTCCAAAGGGCCAAAAATGTTAATTTAAAATACTATTCTAACTTGCTGTGTTGATTAAAGGTAGAATTTTAAAAAATATCAATTTGAAGATCTTTTTTGTTCAAAATAAGGCTGGGATGGAAAGACCATGGATGTTTTGAAGAATTAAAGATTTGAAAGTGCTATGGGCATAAGATTGACAATGTTTAAAAAATGATAGGACATTAGTTTGGGAAAGCTTGTTAGGCTTTTAGAAGGATATTGGACTGATAAAAAATATTCAAATTTAATATATTTTAAAATCAACTAATATCTTATTTAATAACTAATAATGTTATTTCTTTTTAAAGATAGTCTTTTGATAACTAGATCATGCCTACAAAGTAATCAAAACTTTAAACACTTCTTTTTAAACTGGTAAATAAACTGAAATGGAAAATAAAGTTTGAAAAACTTAAACTTAGATATTTGCATTATTTGTAGCTAAATGTGGAAAATATTAGTTTATCATTGAATGAACTAATCTTGTTTTAATGAGTAAGGCCCTAATATTTTATATTTTGTCAATTTTTGGTTAAAATATTTCAATGAAGCATCAACACAGATCATTTATGTTTTTTGTTTTACTGCTCTTATTTTATGATAATGCTGTGTACAAGTAAATGTATTTACAAAAATTGACACATTTATATAAATAAATTCAAAATTCTTTTTAAAATCAGGTGGGAAAATGAATTGTAGTAAGTTTTTTTATTTATGATTAGTAAATGAATTTTTTAATTAATAATATCACCTAACCAGTACAAATTAATACAGAATTTTTTTAGATTTAAAACTTCATAAATTTTCTAATTTAAAATAAAAAAGAAAAAAAATTGGGAATTTTTAAAAATTCACAAATACAAAATATATTATTGCATTAATATTCCTGATAAAAAAATGAGTGCATAGAGCACATTTTTTAAAGTAAAAGTTATCCTGAGTCTGAAAATCAATAAAAACTTTCCCATGTGAAATTATTCAAGGGTATTGAAATGAATGTTCAAATAAATTTGTCACTTTTTAAAAATTACAACAGAATTTGATTTTTCATTTTTTAGCTTTGAATATTTTTAAAGCTTTTGCCTTGAAAGTGAATATTTTTCTTAAAATATTAATATTAACCCTCTAGGGCCATTCGTATGATACAGTACTTCCCTATAAGGAAACATTTGGTATTTCCCTATAAGGAAACATTTGGTATTCATTGACTGAGCAGTCAGTACTGCTTTCATTTGAAATTTATAAAATATTTCTCTTAAAAAAATTTTCAGGAAAATATTTCTTTCAAGGCTTGTTTTCATACTGTATCAAATATGATACGAATGGCCCTAGAGGGTTAAATAATAGTAATTGTGACTAATCACTTAATTAAAACTATAATATGGCTATGAGAATAATTGGTGGAATAAACAAATTTCATTGTTTGTATTCAGTGGAAAGTGGAATCTTTAATATTAGGAACAAAAATGTAGTTCAAATATTGGCCCAACCTTTGCTATGAGATAATTTTTAGAATAAAAATATGCAATCTCAGATTTATCAGAAAACATTGAAATATAATTTTGTGAGCTACTAATACAGGTACCAGTACAAAAGACATGATACCTACAGTTGAAAATGAATTTCTATAAATGAAAAATCTTTCTTAAAACTTTTAGTTTTAATTTTTAGCTAATAGATAAAATCTAATATTTTCAAATAAGCAATAACTTTTGACTGTATTTCAAAAAATAATTTAAATTGATTGTAAGACCTTTTTTGCTAAAATAACTGATTAGTGCCCTCTTTTTAATTCTTTCATTGCAGCGTAATTTTATTTATAAAAAATTCTTCAAAAAATAAAGTATATTCTTCTGAAACATTATTTGAGGAATATTAACTAATTTAAAGTATAATTAATCTGATTTGAAATAAATATTACTTACATTAAAATAAAATAAACAGAAAAATCAATTTCAAAAACAGACATTAGCAGTGATTTATGTTTTTCTCAATGCCCAACAAGCACTTAACAAGCTCTGATAAAGTGTTCACATGTTCATTGTTGTCCTATGGAGACCTTATCTTTGAGAAAATGAGTAAATGCTTTTTTTGATTTTAGATAATTTTTAAGTACTCAGTAATCTTAAAAATGTTGGAAATAGTCTCCGTAATTTAATTTTAGGAATATTGACTTTAAATTTACTATAGTGATTGATCTTATTTTCTGATAATGTCATGTATGGTTACCAACACTTTCAAAATGGGCATAAAAAACAAACATGAAAAACAAACTTTAAATTATTTTTAAAAACTTGAGTGTGATGATTTGTATTAAGCTTTACAATGTTTGCTTAGTAAATATAGTATTCACTTAATATCTTAATGCAGACAAAGTTTTGAAGAATTTTTCAGAGATTTTTAAAATTTTATAATTAAACTTTAATTAAAAAATGAAAAATGAAAACAATTCTTATAAAAATTCATTATTGAAAACTTTTTTCTTCAGACCATAATGTCATTAATAGATATATATTTTAAAAGCAAGTAAAAGCTTATCTAACTAATATCATAGTTTTATTGCCTATTTTTATTTTACTATTTGGAGCAGATTTTCAGAAAAAAGGCTGTTTGAGAAAAAAATTGATGATTTATATTCTTCAAGGAGTCCAGTGTTTAACTAATAAACTAAATTTTCAAACAAAATTTGGATTCTAGAAACATCATGAAATTCAGTTGGATGTATGTGAGTGGGGAATCAGTCAATTAAGTTCTCTATGTGGTTCATGCTAGGGTGATCATGTCTTGGAAAAGACATGACTAAGATTTCATGGATTTACATGGAGAGGAGTGTAACAGGTAAAAAAATATACTTTTTATCAAGATTTTTAAAAAATAATAATTTTAAAAATAATTTAATTCATTTGTGAATGAGTACTGAAAGTTTTATTAAAATCCAACAATTATTTGATTTTTGCGAGAATTACCAAATTAATGTGTTTATCACCGAAAAAAGTGGGTAATGCAATCATTAGGTTTCCATTGTAAAACAGTCATAACGTTTCTTAGCCATTAACTCAAATCAAAACAAAACTTTCTGACAAAATTTTGAAAATGTTAGAAGGGATTAAAAGTTTTTTTTAAAATAATTAAAAATTACTTTGATCTTTCCTCTTAAAAATAATATAAACATTTTGAAGGAAAAAGTTTGTTCTATTAAGTTTAAGACCTTTTTTATTCAGACTATGCTGTTTTATTATTGATTTGACTGGAGGTACCTATTTTAGTTTGAGGCCTTTTCCTTCAGACTATGCTGTTTTTCAGTGATTTTTTTGGATGTACCTAAATGGTTTTAAAAAATAAGACGTGATTTTTAGGTACCTCCACTCATTTTTCTATACCTAAATTTAAATTTAAATTTTAAAAATAAATAAGTTATCTTCAAGCTTTAAAATCAGCTTTAACTGAAAGCCAAAGGGATTAAATTTAGTAATTCCAGTAAGCAAAATACCCTGGTGTATTTTAAACAGAAATTATATTGATCAGAATCAAAAATTTTCTATATTTAAAAAATAATTTTTTAAATTTCAAATTTTCTGCCATTTTTCATCAATTGTAAACAGAAGCCAATTCTTGGTTTTAAAAAATCTTACAAAAATAAAATACAACTCGCTGACACATTATTTTCTTCAAATTACCAAATTTAAACTTACTTTAATTGGACTTGAAACAAGAATTACTTGCTTACTACTTGAAAAATATTTCAAAAAGCATTTCTCAATTACAGTAGTCTTGTTATCACAGCTGTCAGCACCTTATCAGCAGCCAACAACTGATGATTTACATTATCCAGCCAAAAGTATGGAAGACGAATTTGGTATAAATCTTATTCCTACAAATTGTTTTTTTATTTTTAACTATGTTAGAATTAAAAAATTAACAGTTTTTAGCAATTATCCAATATTTGATGGAATTTTAGTTAGTTTAGCTTTGTAGGCTTATGTTTGAAGATGTTTTATGAAAAATAAATTAAAATTACAATTTAATAACAAAATGAAAATAACGGCAGATGTAACTCAATAATTTATGAAATATTATAGCATTAATTAATTTTTATTTTTAATATCTATTTTTCTAGGTACCTCCACAAATTGTGAATTTCACAATTATGATATATATTTTTTTTAACAAAATTAGAAATTAAAATGTAAAAGTTGCTTTTAAATGTTTAAGGAATGACAGGTTGTTGAATTTTATAAACGTCTTGAAGAAACTTGAATCAGAATCAAGGGTGCAGTTTCTGTTGTTTTCCATGTAAGGGGAATAATCCAAAACACTTGTTAACTGCTAAAATAAATAAGACCCCTATGGTAACTTGTTATGATGCCTATGGAACACCATACTTAAATGAACATATTTATTTACACACAAAAATTATTTTAAAAATGTAAGGGGTGAAAATTTTTATTAATTTTTTTATTTTTTGAGAGGCAATATAATCATCAATTCTTAACTAAAAAAAAGGACAACAGTTCTTTAAAAGATTTTTAAATATTCTTAAAACTTTATGAATTATTATAATAATAATAAAAAATGCAAACAATTATTTAAAAATTTTATTAGTAATCGAAAAAAATGTTTTTCTTCAGACTATAATGTCCTTAATTATTATTATTTATTCCAGCAATTAAAAGCTTATCAAATTAAATTATATCAGAGTTTTATTGCATTTTTTATTTTACTCTTTGGAACAGATTTTCGGATAGTGCTGAATAATTTTAAATAAAAAAAAATACATGATTTATATTCCCCAATGAGTTCTGTGTTTAACTAATAAAGAAGTAAATTGCAGAAAATTAAAGTTTCTTAAAATTTCATGAATTTATGTGGAGTGGGGTAACAGAGTTAAAAAATTTTTTTTTCATCAATATTTTAAAAAATAATAATTTCAAAAATAATTTAATTCATTTGTGAATGAGTACTGAAAATTTCATTAAAATCTGACAATTGTTTGTTTTTGTGAGAATTTCCAAAGTAATGTGTTTGTCATCGAAAAAGTGAGTTACGTAAAAAATTACGTGTTCGATTGTAAACAGCCGTAAGATTTTCTGCAATGCTAATTCAAATCAAAACAAAATTTTCAGCCAAAATTTTGAACATGTTAAAAAGAATTAAGAAATTTTATAAAATAAATTACTTTGATCTTTTCTCTCTTAATAATATTTGAAACATTTTATTTTGATAGAAAATGTTTGTTTTTATTAAGTTTTGGACCTTTTTAATTCATACTATGCTGGTTTTTTTGTGATGTAATGGAGATACCTATTTCCCAAATGAGTCCTGCGTTTAACTTATTAAAACCAAGTTTGCCTATTGAATTTAATTTCTTGAAATTTCATGAACTTATGTGAAGTGAAAGTAACAGATGTAAAAAAAAATATATATTTTTACCAAGATTTCTTAAAAAATAACAATTCAAAAAATAATTTTATTCATTTATGAATAAGTTCTGGAAGTTTTATTAAATAATAATAACTAACTTTTTGATGGGAAAAATTCGTTTTTGTTAAGTTTGGGACCTCTTTTATTCATACTATGCTGCTTTTTCAGCAATTTAGTCGATGTACCTAAATCATCAATTTGCTTTTGTCAAACAGAAACACAATTTGCCAAATCTAGTCTAAATTGTGCAATAAATAAGCAGGTAAATGTTTGTTTTAATTCCCTTTGCTTTTCCCCTTCAAATTTATCCAAAATAGCATTATCTCTGTGCAAATGTATATGCTGAACTCAAATCAAGTGTTAGTTATTGAAGAAACTTACCTTTTTTATCTAAATGTCCATAAAAAAAACGAACTATATCTTGCACTTTTTCTCTCCCGTAACTCTCACGAAGTCATGTAATTAACTGCAGAATGACATACTGCGCATGTAAACAAATTTTCGCAGAATTTTTGGCAATTTTTCATTTACTGATACTTCCGGCGATGAAAGCAATGCGCTATTGTATTTCTACGCTTATTACTTTCATTAGCAGAAGAACATCGCCAGAAGTTTTAGTAAAGGAAGAAAATCGACCAAAATTCCAAACAAAATTTCTGCCTACGTAGAACGTCATTCTGCAGTTAATTACTTGATTTCGTGAGAGTTACGGGAGAGAAAAAGTGCGAGATATATTTCGTTTTTTATAGACTTTCAAAGCAAAAAAGGTAAATTTTTTTCAATAACTATTTGTTCATTTGAGTTCAACATATACATTTGCACGGAAATAATGCTATTTTGAATAAATTTGAAGTGGGGAAAAGCGAAGGGAATAAAACAAAACATTTACCTATAAGCATACCTCTGAGATTATTTGATTAGATAGGGCTAAGCTTTTTAATAAAAATAATATTGCGATTATAAATATTGTAAACACAAACAACAAAAATCCAAAATTACGATTTTTTATTGGTAAATAAAGAAATTAAATTGAACGTTAAAACTTACTCCTTTTGTCCGGTATGTTTTCCTTACGAGATTTTAACATTACTGAAAGCGAGAAACTGAAGTTTTACATAAATAAAATTCAAACGAGGAACAAACGCCATTTGCAATTGAACCAAACAGTTTTTGAAGAGCAAAAGTCAAGGGAGCTAAATCAGAGGAACTATGAAGAAGACCAAACAATTTAAAAATAACTGTCAAAAGTGCTTTAAATTCATTATTATTAATTTTGGCAGTTAAATATTGTCAACTACTTATTTAAAACTTTGTAAATACTTCCAACTGCATACCACAGGATATTAGAAGATTTGTTAAAAAGGAAAAGCAGGAATTATTGGCTCAGGACTTTGAAGTTTAAAAACAAACAGTAACACTGGTGTGTGTGGTGTATCCAAGTAACCAAACCAAAGGACATGATATTAATATCGGGGTTAGACTGCAAAAAAAAAAAAACAGTAGGGAAATAGTTTAATCATCAATATCAAATGGAAGAATAACAACTCTGACATCGGCCGAACAACCATATCATAAGTTAAGTATGTGCATCGCACAAAAAAATGACTATTAGTATTATTAAAATTCCACCATTCCCCCGCAAAAAAACATGATGAAGAGCTTGGAAGGCTGCAACACTTTTAGGAAGTTAGTAAAGAACAGTGCAGGGAAGATCGATTAAGAAATATTTACCAAGTTGCTGAAGATGAGAAATCATAATGATTAGCCATGTATCGTCAAGTCGAAACATGATCATGATAATTATTCTGAAAATAAATTTTTTATCTGAATGCTTACAATACATTATCATTGTTTGATCTTTTTTCTTGATTCTTCCATTTTTATTGGCTTTTCGAACTCGAGAAGAGATAATTTGTCTCTATTTCTGAAATGAGGTATTGTATTTTTAATTGCACTATTTTACATTGTTCGGACTATTGTCTTCATCTTTATTGCCATATTCATGACGTTTTGGCTGTTGTACACTCTGGCCTTCTTCAGGTAATTAGAATTTTGAATTGAACTCTTTATTTTGGTGAATGAAATTTCAGTTAAAAATTTAAGTCACCTGAAGAAGGCTGGAGCGTACAACTGCCGAAATGTAATAAATGGCAACAAAAATGAGGACGACAGTCTGAACAATGTAAATAAAGGTGTTATTGTAGAAAATTCACTTGCTCATGTTTTATTTCTTTATTAAAGATATCAACGTCTGAATTCCAAATAATTATAAAATAAAAAATAAATAAAACATACTTATGCCTGTTCAACAAAATAATGTATTTATGTGACACTAGAGATAGTGGTCAAAAAAAAAAAAAAAAGAAAGAAAAGAAGAAAAATAGAAGAAGGAAGAGGAAAGAGTCTACTTACTGGACGATAATTATTGAAATTGCAGGAATATAGATTGAAATGTTCAGAAAAAAATTAAAAATGAAATGAGTTGAAAAAACAGTAATGTTTTAAAATAATTCCAAGGAGAATCAAACTCAGAGTTAACTAGACAAAATTAAGTAAAATTGAGCAAAACCAAGACTACCATACTTCTCCACTTCCCTCTGATAAGGAGACCATTAACAGTATCCTCATAGAAGAAGACATGTGTTATCAATGACTTTATAAATAAAACCCAAAATAAAAAAATTATGATTTCTCTGGACAAAAAGGACATAGAAAAAAAAACATCTGTTTTGAATTAGCCACCCAGAAGAGAAGAACCTGCTATGGAGACAGAAGCCAGTCTGATACATTCATTCCTCATAATTTGTGTAAAAAAATCTATATTCAAACATTAATTTAGATTTTCTCAAGCACAAGTAATAAGGAAAATTTAATTACTATTTTGAAATGACTATGGACAAACAGACAAAAAAGATAAATCATTGTTTTTGCTATTAGTGGGAATAGTCTTTCCTTTTCCTCTCATGTCTTGAGTGGTCTGGCTGATGAAGAAATCACAGTGTGAGAATGAAGAGAGATTACCCTCATCCATGTGAAGCAGTAGTGTGAGATAAGACATAAAGAGAGTCAGAGTAAAAAGGGGTGGCTTGATTCCTCTGACCACTCTCAGAAAGAGGCTGGACAACATCAAATTTGGAAAACCACTTCAGTAAACATACTTAGAGAATATAGATTTTAGGATGTGGGGGATGCAAGAGTAGAATACAACCAAGCCCGAACCCTGGTCAATCCTCACCCTTACATGTACCCCACAGAGAGAAACTATAACACATATGTAACAAGAAGAATGAATTAAAAAATAGGGTTTTAATATAATTCCCAAAGGAAATTAGAGTTACTAGAGACTCTTCTGGAGAAGCCCTATCTAGAATTCCAGATTCAAGCAGGCTAGACTTATCTGCTATGTCACTAGCTAGCACAAATTCCTCTCAAACATGAAACAGCAAGCCATGGGTTGTTTCCAACATTAGTGTAACACTATTTCTGGTACACAGAAAGGGAGAAGAGAAGAAAAGTTAATAATTGGATTTTTTTTTTCTTTATTCTTTGTCCACTAGAAGCTAGGTGAAAGATGAAAACCACCCCAAAAATAAATAAATGAAATTACAGCCACCAAAAACAAATAACCATTCGAGATAAAAATTTTATGACTCTTGAGTGCTGGATACAAATTCAGTCAGAAGGATAAAGATTCTTGTCACAAAATTTGGAATAGCCATTATCGCAAATTATTGTGAAAATTTAACAATCACTGATAGAATGACAGCTGTCTAAAGTTTTGATTTGAAACATAATCTCTTCTTACCTTACATGTAAATTGTTTTTTTTGTTAAGTTTATATTTTTTAGTATAAACCCACTTTTTGAGAAATGATATATCCTTGCTTTTTCCTTTATGTTTATACTGAAGTATGCTAGGATGTATCAAATAAAGTGTCTTCAATGCAAAAACATGCATGCAGGGAAGACATCATGTGATTTCGAAACCAGGAACCCTGAACACAAAAAAGATTTACAGTCTCTTGTATCAAAACAATGTGGGACATAACTTTGATTTCTCTAATGCCATTTTCATTGAAAAAAATGGCATAACCTTTTAAGGAGAAAGTATTTTGAAAACATTAATAGCATTACTACCACCTGGAAACACTAGCTTAAAACATTACATCACTTCACCATCTTTGTACAAATCTGTACTTCATGAATCCAAATTATATCCACTAATAGATATAGTATAATAACACTTACATATTTTAATCTAAATAATTCATAACATTATAATAATATTCTCTATATTGAAGTACATTTTCCTAGATGTAGCAAGAGCTGTACACTCAGTCAAAATCATTGGAAATTAGATGTTAAAAGTTTTTAAAAAAGGCAGATATATCACATTAATATTTTTTTACTTCATACCCAAGTCACGCAAATGATTCAAACTCTTCAACCAAAATCATACAAAATGAACTAAAATTGATTTTATTCTTTGAAGACATAAGAAATAAACAACTGATTAAAATGGATTTTGCATATGTGACATTAAATAAGACTTTTGTGAACTTGGACATCTATACTTCTTTAAAGAAAATTATTTTTCTCCAGTGTGTATTCATACATGACTTGTGGAAAATGGAAGAGTATTTTGCTATTTGCTTTTGATAATGAATAACAACAACAGATTTGGTAAAATGTTTATTTGAAGTCAAAGAACATTCATTTAAATAACATTGATAAAGCTTTCAACAACTTTATAAGGACAATACTGAAAATTGTGCTTTGTCCCCACAGCAGAAGAAACATATTTTATTACTCATGTTACCAGTTTGTAAATAATTCATTCACTTGGTGAAAGATCAAATAGCTTTTGGTGTGCCAGAACTTTTAATATGATAGATTTGAATTAACAAAAATAACTCATCAAACATTTGCTGGTAAATATTATATTGACATTTCATTGTCTAGATGTTCCAAAATGATGATAACTTGAAATAATTTAAAAATCACAAATCTGTTTACTTTTAATTGCTCAAACTAAATTTTTGCTGTTAAGCAAATTTTTACACGAAAACTCAATTGAGAATTATCAGCAAAAAAAAAAAAAAGAAAAAATCAATAAATTAGGATTTGTTTATCTGAGATTCCAAATTTTTTTTCAAGACAACTGCCCATAGCACAAATGTATGGTTGCTAATGATCCCTTAAACAAGAATCTATTAAAAATAATAAGACATACTTCACTCAAAAACAGTTTTTCCTTTGGTGTATAAATTTTTTTAAGTTGGAAGAACATTCCAATCCAATTTTCTCTGAAGAGAGACTTAAGTGTTCCAATAATTATCATTTCAACATATTCAAAATGCTGAAACATAGACAGTATAAATGTAGTCTATGTTTACAGTGTTACTATATGGATTTTAAAACCAGAAATACAAAAATATTCACAATGTTTTCTCTTTAGAGAGTGTTTGCATATGCCTTTATATATTATAAACCTTCTAAACCATATTCTTCACAAAGTAATGCTTTATGGTTTATCACTTGTATGTGTTAGCATATGGCTTTTCAAATTCGAACTATCTGAAAATGCAGATCCACACAGTTGACAAGACAATGGTTTCTCGCCTATGTGTATTTGCATGTGATTTTTTAAATCAGTCATTTGAGAAAATACTGATCCACAAACTTGACAACAAAATGCTTCCTCTTCTATGTGTTTGCTCATGTGATTTTTTAAGTGAGACATTTGCGAAAATGCTGACCCACACATTTCACAAGGAAATGGTTTCTCTCCTGTGTGTATTCTCATATGGTTTTTTAAACTGGCAATCTGGGAAAATGCTGATCCACAAATTTGACAAGAAAAAGGTTTCTCTCCTGTATGTATTCGCATGTGAATTTTTAAGTTAGACCTCAAAGAAAATGCTGAGCCACATGTATCACAAGAAAATGGTTTTATTCCCGTGTGTACTTGTGTGTGTCTTTTTAAATAAGATTTTTGGGAAAATGCTGAACCACAAACTTGACAACAAAATGGTTTCTCACCAGTGTGTATTCTCATATGGTTTTTCAAATTGGACCTCTGGTAAAATGCTGATGCACACACTGTGCAAGAATATGGTTTCTCTCGCCAGTGTCTTCGTATGTGTTCTTTCAAATCTGAATTCTGTGAAAATGATGACCCACATACTTCACAACAATAGGGTTTTTCTCCAGTGTGTATTCGTATATGGGTTTTTAAACTGGAACTGTCTGAAAAAGCTGATCCACACACTTGACAAGAAAATGGTTTCTCTCCTGTGTGTATTCTCATGTGATATTTTAAGCCATAACTCTGTGAAAATGCTGAGCCACATACTTGGCAAGAAAACGGTTTTTCTCCTGTGTGTATTCTCATGTGGTGTTTTAAACCAGCACTTTGTGAAAATGTTGCTCCACACACTTGACAAGAAAATGGTTTTTCTCCTGTGTGTATTCTTATGTGTTTATTTAAACTTGAATTCTCTGAAAATGCTGCCCCACATGCTTGACATGAAAATGGTTTCTCTCCTGTATGTATTTTGACATGCCTTTTTAAATCTGATTTCACAGGAAATGCTGATCCACACACTGTGCAAGAATATGGCTTGTCTCCCTTGTGCCTCTGCATGTGTACTTTTAAATTTGAATTCCTTGTAAATGCTGATCCACATACATGGCAATGATATGGTTTTTCTCCTGTGTGCATTCGCATGTGGCTTTTCAACTTCGAATTATCAAAAAATGCTGAGCCACACACTTGACAAGAAAAGGGCTTTTCTCCTATGTGTATTCTCATGTGACGTTTTAAACCAGAACTTTTTGAAAATGCTGATTTACAGACTTGACAAGAAAATGGTTTGTCTCCCATCTGTGTTTGTATTTGTGCTCTTAAACTGGTACTCTGCAAAAAGGCTGATTCATTCACTTAAGGAAAAAAAAATTCACATGTATATTTGAATGTATATTTTCAGTCCTGAACTATTTACAAATGCAGTTTGCACTTTTGACACAAGTTGCTTTCCTATGTTTGAATGCATACATTGAAAAGTGAATCCAGTGGAAATAACAAAGAAACATCTATTCAGTAGAAATGATAATGTATAGATTGTGCAAGAATATCACTCCTTTGTGTCCCAATTTAAATATGAAATACAGATCCAGGCATATTGAAATAAGGTTTTCATTTCAGTCAGTGCTTTTACATGTTTAAAAATTGCTCTTCTCCTCTTCAAGAATTGATATCTGAAAATAAAAAATATTATTTAAAAAAACAGAAACTTTATACATTATACATTATTTGCAGTTATATAATTATAACTGTGTTTGAATGACCTGCAACATATGTTAAGTGTGAAGTACAAATTATTATGTTTGACAAACACAATCTGAATACAGAAATGTTTATTTTGTCCAAATTTTATTATCATAAAAATGGAAGGCATTAAAATACAAAAATACAGCAAAAAATTGTTTATATTATTATTTAGTTAACAAGTGTGTTGTGAAAAATTTCATCTTAGAAAACTAATTGATTTAATAAAGGAAAAACTCATCTTTACACACAATGCAATCTCAGTGGTATTTTTACTGCAGTCAATGAGGGCTCAAGAGTTATCAAAAGTCTTGACCATAAGAAAGCCACTGGCTCAGACAAAACACTAGTGATTGTCATTAAGAATATCAACCTGGAACAATCCTAGTAAAATGATTTAACTACTGCTTGAAGGAGAAATCCTTCCAAAGTCTGTGAAAGGCATCAAGCATGGACCTGGTTTTCAAGAATGTGGATGAGTGCTCATCTCCCTTGCAGTATAGACCCATCACTCTCTTCAGTGTCTCTACCCGGTTCTTTTGAGGCTATAATCAACAAGAAGGTTGTTGATCACCTAAATAGAAACAGCCTCATGAGTGACAAGCAGTATGGGTTTTGATTGGCTTGACTGACTGCTGATGTTCTACTACCATTATTCAGAGAATCAGTGAGGCACTAGATAACAAAGACATCTCAAAGATCATAGCATTAGATATTTCAAAAGCTTTGGCATGGCACAAAGGCTTGCTGCTTTCTAGCTATAGAATCACTGAAAGGGAAAAATGGTTGATACACATTCAATGCCTAGAAAACCAAACTAATTACATCCCATCATCAGCAACTGGACTTTTAACTACTATCATTCATGATGTATGGATGATCCCTCAGAGAGGCTCCATTTCTTGAGTGACTACTAGGCCTTAAATCAATTGGATTCCGATTTCCACCATTCATGATAAATAAATTTTCCCTCAGAGAGGCCCCATTTCTTGAGTGACTACTAGGCTTTAAATCGATCAAACTTTTAACTACTACTATTCATGAGGTATGGATGTTTTTTCAGAGAGGCCCCATTCCTTGAGTGACTCAGTCATTTAAGTGTCATATGTGATACATGCTTGGGTGATCATGTCTAGAAAGAGATACATGACTGAAGATTATCCCGCAGTAGGTTGCCATTATTTTCTGTGGTAGACTGGTTGCCAGCCAAGGATATAGAACCCAATCTGTACAGTTATTTAACTCATACCTAGAGGGAAGAGGTAGATTAATACCTTTCCTAAAAGTATTTGTGCATAAGCAAATGCAAGAAATTCAACTGGAACTTGAACTTGGCTACTTGATTTGTCGTTCTGAGCCAATATCTACTGTGCTACAACACACAGGGCCTTAAATTGATCGAGCTTTTAACTACTATCATTCATGATGTATGGGTATTCCTTTAGAGAGGCCCTATTCCTTGAGTAACTACTAGGCCTTAAATCGATTAACTACCACCATTCATGATATATGAATGTTTCCTCAGAGAGGCACCATTCTTTGAGTGACTGGGCCTCAAATTGATCAGAATTTAACTACCACCATTCATGATGAATGAATCTTCCCTCAGAGAGCCCCCATTCCTTGAGTAAATACTTGGCCTTAAATTCACACCAGACATCAAATAGAATTCCTACATATGATCCATAGTTAAAGATGCCAGAAAAATAGTCAGTTCACTGTACCACTCCAGTAAGTACCTGACTCATGTTATCCTCTTTCTTTACAAGAGTCAAATCAGGCCCCAAATGAAGTACTGCCCAGTCCTCACTTTCTAATCTCAAAGTAAAAAGGTCTTCACATCATTGTGGGGGATAAATTATTTTCCATCCTGTAAACTCCTCTCTCACAGATGAAATGTTGCAAGCCTCTCACTGTTCTATCATTACTTACATGGAAATTGCTCGGATGAACTACATTTCTTAGTTTCAATAGTCTTAACCTTCATGGCTAGGACCAGCCATGCTACACAGATTGTAGTAACCCCCCTCATTCCCTCTGTATTCCATTGGTGAGAAGTTTCACTCAAGCAGCTTTTTTCTACCAACTACTGCACTGTAGCACTGATTCTTAACAGAATGTTTTCCCTGATCACTACAATTTTAACCAGTTCAAGTCTAGGATTAACCATTATGTTTCCCACATATCCACATAAACTATGTCTCTTACTCTGTAACCTTCTATCTTGAGAGGCACCCAAGCCTTATTCAGTGAACCTGACTAGAAAAAATGTCTATCATATACAAATGAGAGGAAATGATGTGCCAACTTCCAATACAGAGATCTCGAGTTCCAAGATGGTAGAATGTTATTTTGGGATGAGTGGTTAGTTGTGTGGGGAAGGAGGGGGGAAATACTAGGATAATACAAATCTTCTAATTAAAATTCTATTACATTCATTCAATAAGCAATAAATTTCTAAAATAAGAAAAATTCTAATTTATGTCAGTAGCAGCAAGCTTTTTAATTGAGGACACAGACACACACACAATAGAACAGGTCATCAGCAGTTTCCTTCTTAAATTATTTTTTCTGAAATTTCTCCGTATACAGAGTTATTGCTGTGTTTTCTTGACTAACATGGTGACATTGACAGCCCTGAAGAGATTCTCTACAATGCATGTGCCTAGAAACTTAATTTTACCCACCCACTCCACACAAACTTCACTACAACCAAAGGGTCAGATGCTGGTTCACTTCTCTGAAAGTCAGTCTGTGATTTTTTTATTAAAAATTTAACGTTTTCATAAATAAATATACAAATGGTTCTGTTAAAATTTGATTTACAAGTGTTTTTAATTTTTTCTTTTTAAACAGTTTCTACAGCAACTAAAACATGATCAAATTCTATGTTTCAGATTTTTTATAATCATTTCACCCCAAACAATGCAGCACTGCCACTAGTGCACTAGTTACAGTGAGAGAAAAACCAAAGTACAAGGAATGTCAAAGAATGAATAAGAGATGGATGGGTATCAAAGAGATAGAAGATGGCAATTGACATTGTATTGAAACTTTTGGAGATTGTAGCTATCAGGGAAGCAAGCAAATGTAAAAGAATTTCACAGGTGGGAAGTGTAAGAAAAGAAACTGTTAGACTAGAAGAGATGTTACATTTAACTATTTTGATGGTAAAAAGTGGGATCTTGATGTCTAGTCAGTCAGTTAAGTGCCATACGTGTTACACGCTTTGGGTGATCATGTGTTGAAAGAGACATGACTGATTAGGCAGAAGATTATCCCGCAGTAAGTTGCCATTGCTATCTGTGATAGACTGGTTGCTGACCAAGGCTATAGAACCCAATCTGTCCTATTATTTAACACTGAACTAGAGGGAAGAGACGGATTAATACTTTTCCCAAGGGTATTTGTGTGTAAGTGAATGCAAGGAATTCAACTGGAATCGGCTTCCTGATTTGTCGTTCTGTGTTGATATCCACTGCACCACAATACACATCCTAGTAGCAAGTGTAAATACGTGTGGTCGGGGAATCAGAGAAAAAAGCTTATCAGCGCAGTTGCCATAAAAATACTTGTAAAAAAGATAGAAGGAAGCCACATCACATTGATAAGAAAGCGACTCAAGGCAGGCTGCCAAATCAGTATCAATTCTTCTTCATGTGTTGTGTCTCTTCAGAATGTAGGCAATCATATTGTTGAGAAAAAACTTGAAACGACTACAATGGAAAGACATTAACCAAATCTTCATAAAAGTTTCAACACAGCACCAACATTACCATAACAAGAAGCTTTCATCATTATATCCCAACTTCAGAGTTGTTGATTTGGATGAAATATAAAAGTGAAAATCAAAACTGGCAGATCATTAACCTTTTGACTTGTACCAATATTTCTCACAGATGGCATTTATTAAACTACATCAATTACAAGTGTGATCAGTTCTGTCAGATTGGGATGGTAGTTGAAGTTAAACACTAAAGCAACGATGTTCTTGTGAAGTTAAAGTAGCATCAAAACAATTTTCATGGCCCTGAAGAGATGATATTTGCTGGGTACTGGGATGTTATTGTTAGGGCGCCGCTCCTATTTGACTACAAATGGACTGTTCCCATTGCTATATATAGCAATGGTGGATTCTCTACAGTGAGTAGAGAGTCACTTGAGAGTCTCTAATGAGTTACTGAAGAGTCAGTGCGAGTCAGTGAAGAGTTAGTCACACTTCCGGTGGCGTACTGGAAGTAATCATGTATACACACGTCTTATGACAGATTGGACTCTTGTATCTTTCTATTGTAAATATTACTAATCACTTCTGTACATACTAACCGTCTTTCCACGGAATACAACTTATATTCTGATTCTGTTGTTGAGTTATTCATTTATACTTGGCGACATAATAGTTATAATTAAGACAAAACTATGAACAACTAGATCAGAATGTTCAATGACATTAAAGAAAATTACAATATCATTGTGAAGCATACCTGTACTTGCTGCGACATTTGCCTGGTCCGTTGAGATGGTTTTGTCTAACAAACTTGCCACATTCAAACAAAAGTTGACCAATTGTAGCAGAGATCATATTTATTTGGATGTGCAAATCCATAGTTTCAGTGGGAATTAGATTCACAAGCTCTCCCCAGCTGTATATACACACACTTTAAGCAAGTGCGATGTGGCCTGAATTCAGAATTTCTTCCTCCTAGACCCAAAAATATAGGAGCCAGTCTGTCCTGTTATTTTACCCATAACTGGGGGAGAAAAATGGATTCATACTTTTCCCAAGGGTATTAGCATGTAAGTGAATGTAATGAACTTGACTGGAATTTGAACTCTGCCTCTTCGAGTTCTAAATCTATGCTGCTAATCATTACTCCACTGTGTCTCCACACTAATATAACAGAATATAATTAACTTTTGTCCAGCATAATTAATATTTTCTGTTTAACTTTCCCATTTAAATATTTAATAAGCAAAATAAACATATTTATTTCATGTTAGCAAGACTATTCTTAAGTACAATATCCAAAACTTAGATCATAGCCATTTTCGCAAGCCCTATTTTTGAGAGTGTCTTCATGGATGGATAGACAAAAACATTCTCATCCACTGAAAGAGTCAGACTAGAATGTCACTCACACAAGTAACACATGATCAATCAAGTAATGGAATATCAAAACTTAAGATTTCTTTAAAAACTATGCTTGCCCTCATATAAAAGAAATCAACCATTGGAGTCATGAACAAGAAATATTATTTCCTGTTGCTGGTTGGTTGATTTATTTTTTATGGCTTATAAACCCTTTTGCAACCAGAAAATATTTTTAGATTGTAAGAATGTTCTTTTTTATGAGAAAAGTCTGAATTAACCCATATCTGGGAGAAGAAGAGGTGGGTTCATACCATTTCCTAAGGCTATTTGTGAATATAATGAACCCAATGGGACTTTGAACGCACCTGTTGTAGAGTAACTGACACAACTGCAGCACTCTTAATGATGAAATGGTCTATTTAAGAATAATAGGATTCAAGGAGTAATATTCAGACTGATTACTTTGGTGCTTACTGCAATCTAACCCCCTCCTCTATGTGTTGCAAGTTATGTCATGTCTGTCATTGTAACTATTGTACTGTTCTGTGTATATCCATTTAGCACCAGATATTGTGTTGAATAATACTGCAGCACACTTTCTCTGTTTATTGTATTCACCTCAATATGAGATCAGATATTTAGTTGTAATCATTATAATCAGAATATGTTTCATTCATGAATTGTTACATGTAATATGTTTCTTAGTCTCAGCCTTTTTTTGACATGGAATTTAGATATTCTCTTTTGTCTAACCTTAAATTTAACACAACGTGGAGACATACATGCGATTAATAATTCTGAGCCATTATCCATTACACTACCTGCACATACAAGCTTACAACACCTGGTATTTCCAAGTAATCATCCATCTAGGCTTGACATTGCTTAAGTATGGTGATCATACAGGAAAGCCTTATTTCCTGTTATATTCCCAAGAAAAGTAGACAGTGTTGTAAGAGAGGAATATTTGGCTTTTTTATCACTAATGACCTCTAACATAACATAGCTTTTGTTGAAGCAGGCAATATGATCCACAAATGATATTCAGAAAAAGGAATTACATTGAATTCAGAGATAGCCATGCTTAATTAGTTAAACATATTACTGCTTTTGAAAGTTTTCCTAGTCCCTCTGTGATGACTAGAACAGCTTATTTTGAAACAAATCATCGTAAATCCAAGTGATGTTTATGCAAAAGAAGTTATTATTCATAAAGCACAGGAATTACACGAATACTGTGATGAAAACTTGACTGAAAATAGTGAGGAAAAGAAAAACAATATTAATTTTTTTTCTTTAGTTATGTTCCAGATACAGAGTTGGATAACTTTATAGTGGGTTATCCGTTCTAGTGAAACGTAATTGTGTGTTGAGACAGATTAACTGAATTTGGCCTCATTAGTAGATAGCCCACTATAAGTGGGGTACAAACAAGAAACTCAAATTGAGTATAGAAACAACATTTATATATACACAGGTATCAATTAAGGTTTTTTTTACAAATAAAGCAATTTCTTTGGGATGGGTTCAAAGGACGTTAAAATGTTTATAGCAGTAAATGCCGAAAAGAGAGTTTGTGCATATGTATGTGTGAGCGTTTGTCAGTTAGGAATGTCTTTGATGTCTCCGCTCCATTAGTCGGGTAAGTTGCTCAGGGGACAGCGAAGAAGAAGGTGAGAGAGAAAAGGAGGCAAGCATAGTGTATCGCTTGACAAGGTCAAGGGATATGCTAATTATGCTCGTACTTTCTCAACTGGCGATGCTTTCTGTGTCGGCTTTTTATTTCATCTTTGTGGGTTCCAGCAAGTCATCTGAGAATTCACACCCATATTTAATTCTGGGCTTCCCATTGGGCGATAAACAAAATTCGCGTAGGTTCGTGAAAAGGAATTTGATATTTATTAATTTTTGGTTTTCTGCTGGAACATCTGCTTAGAGCTGGGTGCGCAAAGACCAGTTTTGGTCATTTGCTTTCTGGATCTCTGAGGGCAAACATCTGGTCTCTCACTTTGCTCGGTATCACCACACATACTGTTTGCAGATTTCTGTTAACAACTGCAGAAGCATCAGAAGTACTAAGAAAATTGGTTCACTTTGTCATTCTAGGTAATTTTTTCCTTCTGAATCTATCTTATATATTTATAAATTGACCATTCATCTATGCTTTAAATATTGCTGCTACATATAGTCTGGTGCTTTATCTGTGTATTTAGAGATTCTTGATAAAATCCAAAGAAGAATCAGCAATATTATTGGTCCTGACATGGTGTCTTAGCTTCAATCATTTTCTCACCACCATAAGGTAGCTTCCCTGTGCCTTTTCTATAAAGACTTTTATAATAATTGTTCAGATTAACTCTTTACAATGGTACTTACATTTTATGCATTTAATCACAGTACTAGATTGATAACAAGGTCTTAATACTTCACAGTTGTATTGGCTAGATGTAAGCATAAGTTCTATGCTAACAGTTTCTTTTTTTACACTTCTTCCTTGTGGAACTCTCTTCTGGTTCCATGCTTTCCAGTTAACTCTCATCTTTGGAAATTTAAATGCAGTGTCAATCATTATCTACTGTCTTCTTGTTTATTGTTCAATTGTTCTTGCAACTTAGGGTTTCTCTTTGTTCTTATCTTCCCACACACAATAACATCTTGTGTTTTAGTAGCTTTACTGTCTTGCATGGAGCGACATATTTAAAAAAGAAAAAGAAGAAAAGAAAGTCATTCACTGATCTAACTACAGATTCTGGTATATACTGGCATAAATTTTCTTGCTAATGTGAAAAATGTCTAATAGGAAATTACAAATATTACACATATTTATGTAGTAACAGAGATGCCTTATTTAGTGGTTGTAGATGTCTGGTAGTTCCCAAATGACAATTTCTACAGTAGTAATGATCAATCTAAAGATAGCAGTGATAACAATTGTTATAGTGGAACATCCTGCCATACCTCGAGAACAGAATGCTCTATTTTATAAAAGACAGTAACAAGCGGTACGAACATGGAAAAAGGTCTTAGGTGAAGGCATTCACTATTCGATAGTCGATTCCGCTTCAACCCGTGGTTTGCCTATATGTGTATTATTGTTAATTATACCTTAGTACAATAAACCTGCATTTCTTATTCCTGGTGTGGAGTTCCATTCTTCAGCTGATCATTTTATACTGTATTCCTTTTCGGAATATATCAACAATGATATTACAGAAGTAGAGAGTCACCAGAAATGTATCCCACATTTTAAACTATCACCTGTGTGGTACTAAATAACTTAAGCAAGTAGTAATACTCTTTTTCTAGCTAATGCCTTATCATTTTTTTTTTTTCAGATACTGTCATTGTTTTGACTGGTGCACACTCTACATTTACTGTTGAAAATTTTCTTAAAACTGCTGAATCTGTTATTGCAACAAAGAGAACTTTTTGTGTTTTTTATATATCGGAATGTTGCTGTTCTAGATAGAAAACCAATAGTGCTATGGGTTTAAATTGCCAAGGTCACAGGTTCAGAATTTAAAAGAAGTGCTTAAACTTCTGGATAATGAAAAACTTTAGAAATCATCTACAACAGAATAGCAGCCACCATTTGGAGGATGCCATTTTTAAAACCAAATGAATGAAAACTACAGCCCCATGTCTAAACAATAATGAAATACATTTTAATAACAATTATCTTGGTCTTTGGTCAACCTTTAAAATGTGGGAAGTATTTCTACTGCATCCTGCATAATGAAACAAAAGAATCATCATTGGTCAAATTAAAATGACATAGCTGTTGTGAAACATGGTGATGGCTACCCATACTATGTGCTCAAACATATTTGTGATAACTATGATACTGATCATGCAGAGAAATATATCTGTTATCACACTTTTCTCATCATAAATTAGTCAAGGGACATTATCTAAAACTTTAAAAAAAGAAAGAAAACTATAGTGATCTTTACTATTTTGATCACACAAAAACTCATATATCATGCTTCAATGGGGTTTACATAGACTTAAATTTGATTTTAATCAAATGACATGAAAAAAATTGACATCATGAACTTTGTTAGTAATGAATTTCATCAAGCTTTATGTTGGCTAACAGAGAATTTTAAACAATTTGTAATTCATAGATGAAAACCTTACACATGGTCACACTAGCAGTCTATTAGCAAGATCTTAGCTTAACATCCTTTCACCTACTTTTGTGGTTGTATTACTCTGTTTAAAAGGTTTTCATTTGGTGAAAAAGTCTAAAACTAGTTCTTACCTTGTTTTTAAACCTTACACTATCATGTTCTATTAGTGTATTTCTGATGTTTTGTCACACAATGATGAACAAACTTAATACACATGCATCTGTGAAAAGAGTGCCTTTCACCTTAAATGTTTTACATATTTTATTTATGATTAGTATACATTAAAAAAATAGCAATGATTCAGATTATGCATTGTTCAATAAAAAATGCACAGAATTTTTGTCATAACAAAAGTTCATTTGCACATAAGTGAATATAATGAACTCAATGGGAATTGAAACTCAGCTCTGTGATTAACAATCTCGAGCCAATATTCATATCAGCATCTGTACATCTAAAGATGTTACACATCTCGTTACTGATTGGGTCGGCAGGTCAGAGGGATGTTGTTACAAATCTGCTTGATTTAGGTCTTGGCTTGACGGCCTCTGCTTGTTCTTCCTTGTGTAGGACCCTACAAAAGAAATTCACTAACAATTTTTCTCTTTAGTTCTCCAGCAACATCCTGCAGATCTAACTGTATACTCTTTGATGGTGTCAAATACTGGATGAAGTTTAGTTGTACTCCTTGGAGTCAGAATATAAGTTTCATTCATGAATTATTATATGTAATACTTTCATTAGTCACAGTTTTTTTGTTTGACATGGAATTTAGATATTCTCCTTCGTGTAACCTTAAATTTAACTTAATGCATCAGAACCATCGTAAACCTCATCAATTCCAGTGGAGCATCGACCATCAACGACCACTCACCATTGACAAGGGGGTTGTTGATGCTTCTGTAACTTGTCTTTTTTACAGGTAATTAAGTGATTATCATAATTACAGTATTATTTCATATAAAATGGTATTTGTCTATTGTAATTATTTACATTGTTTGGTCACTTGTCCTCATTTTGTTGCTATATTTATGACATTTCAGCTGTTACATGCTGTGACCTTCTTCGAAAGGATACAGTTCAAAATTTCAATCACCTGAAGAAGGTTAGAGAGTACAATGGTTGAAATGTTTTGAATAGAGCAACAAAGAGAACAACTGTTTAAACAATGTAAATAATTACAATACCTGATCTGTGAAATATAAACAGATCCTGAAGAAGGTCAGTGTAAAACAGTCAAAACATTGCTAATATGGCAACAAAGATAAGGACAACAGTCCAGACAGTGTAAATAACGTAAATAATTACAATACCCGATCTCAGAAATATAGAAAGGTCCTGAAGAAGGTCAAAGTGTACAACGGACAAAACATTGTGAAAATGGCAACAAAGTTGAGGACAGTGGTCCAGACAATGAAAATATTTACAATTCCGGATTTCAGAAATATAGACAAATACTGTTTTATATTAAATAATACAGTAATTATGATAATCACTTAATTGCACCATAAAAAATTAATCCAGGTAAAAAAAAAAAATCACAGGTAAAACGAAACAGGACAAGGTTAACACACAGTAGAGAAAATACCAGTCTCATAAATAAATTCAAATAACTTTTAAACTTCAAATTTTTGTGTCAAAGTGAGACTTTCTTTACATAAAGCCGGGTCTTATGTGATACTAGGACTCCCTAACTATGGAATATATCAAATATAATTATAACATTGATAGAAAACGTTTTCTGAAGTTGGATTGATTTGCTATGAATTTCTGTTACAAACCTAGGTAACTCCACTTTTAAAGTGAATTTTGATAAATGAATTTTTGTAGTTTTCATTTTAGCTTTAATTGAAAATTAAAGAATTAAATTTACAATTTTCATTAAACAAAATAATCTGTGGTGTATTTTTCAAACCGAAATTATATTGATTTCAATCAATTTTTTCAAATTTTCTAAAATAGGTGATTAGTGCCCATTTTTTAGCCATCTTTCATCACAATGTAAGCTTTTTTATTAAAAATTCTTCCAAAAATAAAATATACTTTCCTGAAACTTTATTTGAAGAATATTGACTGATGTAAAGTATAATTAATCCCATTTGAAACAAGTATTATTTACTTTAACATTCAAAAAGCAGAAAAATGGATTTTAAAACAAACAGTAATAGTGATTTACATATCTTTCAACCCCTGAGATGCTACTTACGTGTTTATTGCTACCTACAGATAATTTATCCGTGAAAACATAATTTAAGAAAATGATGGGTGAACACACTTTTATATAATTTTTAAGCATGCAGTAATCTTACAAATGTTGGAAATATTCTCCATAATATAATTTCAGGAATGCTGACTTTAAATTTACTAGAGTAATCAATCTTATTTTCTGATAATGTTGTGTATGGTCATCTATACTTTCAGAAAGGGCATGTTTTATATACCTGAAAAAAAAATTAAAATTATTTTAAAAGAATTTTAGAGCATGATGATTTGTATTAAGATTTACAATTTCTGTTAAGTAAATATAGTCTTAACTTAACAAACTAATGCAGACAATATTTTGAAGGATTTTTAAAACATTTTTGAAACTATGAATTATTATAATTTAAAAAATAAAAACATTCTTGTAAAAATTTATTATTCATTGCAAAATTAGTTTTCTTTAGACAATAATGTCCTTAATATACGTTATTTATAAAAGCAATTAAAAGCTAACCTAAGTAAATAATGTCATAGTTTTATTGCATTTTGTATTTTAATACCCTGAGCAAATTTTCAGAGTTTGAAAAAGAAAAAAATGATATATATAGATAGATAGATAATTTACATTCTCCAAGGAGCCCTGTGTTTAACTAATGAAACAATGCTTGCAGACAGAATTTAATTTCTAGAAATTCAAGGGAAGAGTAATATAAGTATATATATAAAAAAAATTTCAAGACTTTATAAAAATAATGATTTTAAAAATAATTTCAGTCATTTGTGAAATAAGTCCTGAAAGTTTCATTAAACCTGACTATTATTTGATTTTTGAAAGAATTTTCAAATTAATATGTTTTGCACCAGAAACAATGGACAACCAAAAAGTTTTTAACCTAAATTTCAAATGTGTTAGAAATGATTAAATATTTTTTTTAAAAATAATTAAAAATACTTTGATCTTTCTGCTTAATAATAACAGACATATTTTGAAGTAGGTGCCTCCACTCGTTTTCAATAACTAAAAGATAAAAAAGTTTTCTTAAAACTTTTATTTTATTGAAAGCTAATTTATTACATTTACTATTTCCAGCAAGCAAAATACTATGGTGTATTTCAAACAGAAGTTATATTGATTGTAATATATAATTTTGAGATTTGAAAACTTTTTTCAATTTTTCAGACATTTTTGAGCAGTCGACACATTTGCAAACAAAAGTTAATTCTTGGTTTTAAAAATCTTGTAAATAATAAAATATACATCTGTAACACATTATTTTTGGAAAATTTGCAAATCTAATGTTAAATTAATCTTATTTACACAAGTATTACTTATTTATAGCATGAAATTTAGAATAAAACTATTTCCTAATCAGAGTTGAACTTTTTGACCATATTCGAAATGTGTTGACAACTTATCAGATGCAAGTCTATGGTGATCACAAGTAACATTGTACAGATTTTTTTCCAATAGGGAGAAGAAACCCTGAAACACATGACCTTTTAGTGTACACATGGAAGTTTCCATACAAAAAAAAATTGAAAATTACTTAAAAAATATGATGGCTACATGATTAAATTTTTCAATTTTCAATTACTAAATATAGCCTCCATTTTATAACCTATCAACCTAACATCTACAAGTCTTGTAAATATTTTAAAAATATTTTTGAAACTATAAACTATTATAATAACGAAAAAATGGAAACAATTCTTTTAAAATTTAACTATTAATAAAAAAAGATATTTTTTCAGATAAAATGTCTGAAATTTATATTATTTATTAAAGCAATGTAAAGTTTATCTAATTGAATAATTTCATAGGTTTATTGCATGTTTTATTTTACTATTTCAAGCAAATTTTTGGTAAAAGGGGTTAAATGGTTTAAAAAGATAATACATGATTTACATTTCCTAATGAGTCCTGCATTTAACTAGGTACTTCCACTAAATCACAGAAAAAAAAAAAACAAAAAAAAAAACAAAACAGCACACTATGAACAAAAAAGGCCTAAAACTTAATAAAAACAAACTTTTTACATTAAAAAAAATTATGATATTATTAAGAGGAAAGATCAAATTACTTTTTAATTATTTTTTAAAAAATTGTTGAATCCCTTTTAACATGTTTGAAATTTTGCTATAAAATTTTGTTTTGATTTGAGTTAGCGGGTAACTAAAGCATTATGAGAATTTACAATGGAAAACATAATATTACATAACTCAGTTTTTTTCCAGACAAACTTATTAAATTGGAAATTCTTGCAAAAATCAAAAAATTGTCAGATTTTAATGAAACTTTCAGGACTTATTCGCAAATGAATGAAATTATTTTTGAAATTATTATTACATTATTTATATCTGTTATCCCACTACATGTAAATTCATGAAATTTTAAGAAATCAAATTTTGTTAGGAAAATTTGTTTTATTACTTAAATGCAGGACTCATTGAGGAATGTAAATCTGCTATTATTTTTAAAAAAATTTTGCCTTTATTTCTAAAAATCGACTCCCAATAATGAAATAAAAAACGCAATATAACTATGACATTATGTAATTTGTTAAGCTTTTAACTGCTTGAATAAATAATAAGAACATTATAGTCTGAAGAAAAATTTTCTTTTTGGATTAATAATAAAATTTTAAAAAATTTGTAGTAATTTATAAAGTTTCAAAATATTTTAAAAATATTTCAAAGTTTTGTTGGGGTTAGTTTAAAAACTTATTCAGCAAAGATTATATTTACTAATAAAAAACTTAAAAATTTAGTACAAATCATCATGCCTTCCTATTTTTAAAATAATTTTCAATTTTATATTTTTGTGTGTATAAAAAGTTGATTTTGTTGTAGACAATTTCTATGTGTATATGAAAAAATCATGTGTTTCGGGCTTTCTTCCCCTTACCGGAAATTTTTTTTTTTTTTACAATTAGGTCACATGTGATCGCCATACACTTATCATATCTCGGATCTGTCAACACATTTCAATTACGGTGGAAAGGTTAGAAAGGTCAGCTCCATTTTAAAATAGTTTTATTCTAAATTTCATGGTATAAATAATTAATACTTGTGTAAATCTGATTAATTCAACATTTACTTTGCTAATTTTTCAAAAAATAAATGTGTCACATACTTTTGCAAGATTTTTAAAACCGAAAAAAATGAACTTTTGTTTACAAATCTGTCGATCACTAAATAATAGCCGAAAAATTGAAAAATTACAAAAACAGCTCACAAAAAAATCTTATGTTCCAATCAATATAATATCTGTTTGAAAGACACCAGAGTATTTTGGTTACTAGAAATAAGAAAATTTAATCATTTTACTTTCAATTAAACCTAAAATAAAAATTAAAGAAAACTTTTTTTTATTTTTAAAAATTCAATTTAAAAGTTAGTTATCGAAAATGAGTGGAGGTAGATACATAAATCCAATGTTGCCTGCGGAATTTAATTTTTTGCAATTTCATTAATGAAACTTTCAGGACTTACTCACAAAAATGAATTAAATTATTTCTGAAATCATTATTTTTAAAAAATATTGGTAATTTTTTTTTTTACATCTGTTATCCTCCTCCACGTAAAAATATGAAATTTTTAAAAAATTAAATTTTGTAGGCAAATTTCAATTTATCGTTCTGTGAACTTACACAAAAAAAAGAACAGCATTTTCAAACGCATATATTTCTGATTCTAAAAATCTAGAAATAAAATTAATAACAGATTTTTTACATTCTTCCAACAAAGAATCCATAAAAAACTATAAATTAAGTTTTAAAAATGTTTCTTTTTATTTTATTTTTTTCCGAAGTTGTCAAATTTTCCGCCATGAAAATCGGAAGAACAAAAAAACAGTTTTTGATAGCAAACTTAGAACATTAAAAAAAAATAGAATTCGAAATATTTGACATGATGAAAGTGATTAAAAGTAAAAAAACATTTCTTTTAAAAAAAGAGTTCGTAAAATTATCTATGACAGAAGAGAAGATAATATATTTGGCAAAAGAACATTTTTCATTACAATTTTCACTTGATTTGAGAAATCTATTTCCGGAAAATTCCATATATTTATTTATAAATAAAGAAAATAAAAGAACGTTAAACTTACTGTTTTTGTCCGATTTATTTTCAGTGAGACAATAAATCTTTAGAAAAAAAAAGGAGAAACAGTGAATTTTAAATAAATCGATGTTTCGTTCTCGAATTATAATCGAAAACATCCACCATTTGCAAGAGATTCAAAAGATATTGACAGCTTACGTTACGAGAAGTTATTGGACGGATGAACAGAAGCGACATAAATTTTACGAACTTTACCCAGTAGTTTTTACAAATTATTAGCAAATATTTTAAGTAATCTATTTATTCATTTAGGTATTTTAACTTTATAGCCTTATGTTTGAAAATGATTTATGGAATAAAATGTAAAATAGTTTAACAATAAAATAATAATTTAAAATTTTTTAACCGAGATAATATAAAAATTTTAAAAGATATAAAATTTAATTTAGAGATACCTAACCTAATTCTGACGTTATAACTTATGAAATTTACCGCATTTTATTTATTAATAATAAATAATTAGTAACTTTGTTATTATCTCAGTTACAAATTTAAAATAAAAAAATACTTAAAAAAAAAAACACGCAATTTTTCAATGGTAATGTAAAGTGGTGATTCTATGATGGATTTTGCTTAATTTGTAAATTCAATTGTAAGTACCTTCGAATTTAGTTTACTGTCTTTTGTTTGATTATTGTAAACGTCCTTTGTTTGGACTTTATTTGCGTGTTTTAATTGTTTGTGATTGAGGGGAGGCGAAAAGCCATTTTGGCAGAGTGTCCCCAGCAGTCTATCTCATCCCATGCACCGACGGTTACATCTTTGCCGTCGCTGTGTACGACCAGACTACAATTTAAAATAACCCTAAATGACACGTGAACGTGAAGCGAATACAAAGAGTATATTAATGAAAACGAGCTGTTGGCTGTTTCAGAATTAGTAAATGTAATAGCAAGGACAATCTCCCTGCTGACATCCGATGTTAAAACCAGGAAATTTATCGGTGTTAGCAGGGAGAGCATGGAGGAAGCTCTCAAGAGCCTCAACATTTAGACCCAAGATTTTTGGCAAGACGATCCAGGTCAATGTGGGAGCTACTAGGATCGGCGGAAGAAGCAAAAGTGTTGGCGGGAAGAGCCATATCAACAAAAAATATCAGGCTCCAGACGGAGTATATAGGAACTCGCCGGACCCAAATTACTGTACACGGAGAAACAGTAGAGAGTCTGTTGAGTGATGAGTAAGGCGGGTGTCCCTACTGATAACATTTGCCTAAACATAACTCTGGACACTCCCAATTTTTATAAAGTAACGGATATTTTGATGTGCCAGCAAAAAAAGTTGTTCGTAGCGGTGGAGGACTGAAGACCACATTGCTGGACTTGTGGTGTGGCAGGAGACCTGTTGAAAATGTACCCCGGAAGAAATCCAGTGGCGGAGCAGGTGCCATCAGCTTCACCGGTAGCACTGCTGGTGCAAAAATAAAATACAGAAGTGGCAGAGAAGTCCAGCCAGGCCGCAAGTCCAGGTAAATGGGCAGAAGTTGTGAGGAGAAAAAAGGCTGCTTCACCTCTCTCACCGGGACGTCTCTAACAGGAAGACGTCGTCTCCCGCAAAGAGGTCACCCCGACAGGAGAAGGAAGTATATCTGCATCTGCAGCAAAAAAAAAAAAAAAAAAAAAAAAAAAAAAAAAAATCAGCAGATAACTAAAACGAGATGGAATATGGAATGTAAAGAAATACCTCCACCTCGTTCGTCGTCTTTGAAAAGAGGGAGGGAAAAAAAAACAAGAAAAAGGATATGAAAATATAAAAAAGAGAATCCAAAGCAGATCGAGGTAGGGTGGAATGGGTCCTGGTTGCCGCCAAGGCCCAATCCGCTCCTGCATCGCCAGTGAAAGTTGAACATTTCAAGAAGTGTCATTCCTCCTCATCAGTAAGAATGATTTCATCTCACTCCCACAAACACTCTTCCCAACCAGATAAATCCTCCCCAAAAGTAGATAAACCCTCCCCTCAAAACATCACCCACATCATCTCCTAAACCATCTCGCAGCCCTGCACAAAAGGTATGGAGGAAAAAAGAATTCTATAAGAGGAAAAAACCTGCGAGGTGAACAGAGAAGCCCTTAAGAGGGGCCTTCCCACAAAAGAAGGCCCTTTTAAGGCCTCTCTTTAAGCTAACAAAGGTGGGCGGGAAGTCGGTGGAAAACCCTTGTACCATCCCCGACGTTCCCGGTCTAATAATTGTAATCAGAAACACCGGGGAAAACCTCAAAGTTTGGGAAAACCTAGCGTGGGCCAGGGATACATTTCCGAAAATACGGATGGCCTAGACGAGTACTAATGAACTAAAAAAATTAGCCTATCAGTGTGCAGGAAGGACCCCCATGATACTCCACCCAACATTATATAGGGCCCTAAAACAAACATACCCGACGGACGTGGGCAGTATTGTCCTGGACGGACGAATTACGTCAGAGATTGGTACAGTGAGTCTTGGACAAACCGTCTGGATCACGATTCCTGTGGATTTCCGACTAGTCTGTGTGTAACGGAACCAACTTAAGAAATGTCTATCAAGCTATCCAGCATGAATGTGAGATGCCTGAGAGACCAGGGTAAGGCTTCTCGCCTGCTTCATGATCTCTTGTCTCTAGGAGTGGATGTAGCTGCGATACAGGAGAAACACTTTGCGATGTTAATTCTTGTATGCTGTCTAACGACTTTTTTTTTATGGGCCTGTAATTATTTAAGCCCTCTCGGCATACGGAAACCAGCAGGCCAGAAGCGTTTCCTTGTTGGTTAAACGTAACCTGGGTGGACCTTGTCCATGTTGGCGCGGGGGTCAGGGCGTTAATCGTGGCTGATATTGCTGTGAAAATTAGGTCGTTTCGGATCGTTGCGGTTTCTGCGCCCAGACCGAGAGGAGCACGTCTCATTTTTGCGTCAGCTGGGGCCGTTCCTGGTGTATTCTTCGCGCCTAGTCTTAGT
Source organism: Ascarosepion bandense (assembly GCA_037127315.1). Lineage (NCBI taxonomy): Eukaryota > Metazoa > Mollusca > Cephalopoda > Sepiida > Sepiidae > Ascarosepion > Ascarosepion bandense. The sequence goes on along the minus strand of JBBBDQ010001586.1, from coordinate 175,366 downwards.
AGATGACTGGAATGCCATCCTGAATCCCAACCAGGCTACGATCACGTGCCCTCCTGCTAGCTCTCCGCCTTTTATCTAAGGCGGAGAGCTAGCAGGAGGGCACGTGATCGTAGCCTGGTTGATCTGATCGACGAATTTGGTCTCATTTGGGGCGAAGATGTGGACGTGGGCTCATAGTTGACCGTCTACCCAGATATTTAGCTATCTGGATAGAATGTTAGAGAGAAGGGTCGATCTAGATTTGCTATATTGTCCAACGTTCCATTAGTTAGGCTACACGGACCACAAACTCGTTTGTACCCGGGTGTCATTAGATGATAGGTCGAGTGGTTGGACACTGAAAGTTCAACGTATCTTTAATGGACAAGCTTTACTTCCGGCAATAACTAAATAGATTAGTTAGTGGAGGTGGTTATCGGGAATAGGTGGTGGAAGAGGCTTAAGGATAGCATTAGGTCTTTCAGCGCTGAATATAGCCATCGACTTGCCCTAGCTAAGGCTAACAAGGTGAAGACAGATAGTCTATCCCGGCAGAGGCTGGGGGATCCCCTAGAGATAGCGTTAGCTAGGCAGGCCTTGGACCGTTTGGCTAGCAAACAGCACCAGTGTCAGGAAATTAAGCATAGGTTAAGCAAGATGTCTGGTGAAGCCGTGAACACAGGCTTTGGACAGCGCAAGGAAGAGATCCGTCAAAGTGGCGATCAATATTTTCGAGAGGTCAAGACGCTGGAGAGGCGTACACTGAGGTCAATGATATGTGTAAGGCGTTTTGGCAGCATTTCGAGAGCCGCTTTAACAAAGAGCCTGGTCTCCACAATGAGTAGTTTCACAGCTATTTAGTTAACTTTCCTCGGCTTGAGCCGTCTGAAACAGCTGGCTGTAAGGGACAGATCACTTGGCATTGAAGAGGGTAGGCAGTGGCAAGTCTCCAGGACTTGATAGTCTACTCTATGAATTGTACCTGAGGCAGCCGGACATCTTTGTACTGATTTTGACGGTGATGTTCAACAACTGGTTTCAGTAGGGTTCCATGCCCAACCGGATTTCTAGGGGTGTAATCATGCTGTTGATAAAGGTCAAGGGTGTTGGTGGGGACTTTGATGATTACATAATCCCGGGACGACACGAAAAGGGATATTTCATCGGCATATGCAGAAACCCTTACTCGAGCCCCACCAGAGTAGGGCAGGACTGCAGACCCTGTTCCTTAGCCAGCGGAGGGATTCCAACGCCAGAGTTAACTAGGAATGACACCGGGCAACCCTGATGAACCGACAGAGCCAGCACAAAATTGCCCAACAGCTTTTCATTCACCTGTACGACAGCACTGATCCACTTGCCGAATTCGGCTTTGAATCTGGCGTCCTGCAAGACAGCTGCCAGCTACTGATGGTCAACCCTATCAAATACCTTGGACTAATCCAAATGGATCATGCGGATCCAGTGCAGGTTGTTCTGAATTGTTTGGCTCTTCACAGCACAAGTCTTCTCGGGATCCCAACAGAATCTCGGCAACTGACTGCAAGTGCTCCGTCTGGATCTTTGCCAAAATCTTTAACTCTGTGTTTAGCAGAGGTATGTAATTACATTTTATTGGTCGCCGAGATGGGAGATTAAACACCCAGCGACCGTCGGCCCCACACCATGGCATGGGCAGAAATCCAGGGTCCCGAGGGACCAAAATCAGTTGGATTCGAGTTGGATCAGAGAAAGTCGCAAAGATGTCATGACAAAGATAGGTATCATGTTGTTGGGCGCCAACCGCAGAGCCTGCCAGCCAGCCAAAATTACAAAAGGAAGGGAAGAGATTTTGCAGACAAAGTTTTGAGTTGGATTGTAGGAGAGTCCAGAGATGAGACCAGTTGGATCCAATGGTGGTTTGAGGCAGTTCAGTTTCAGTTCCAGTTACTGGCCTAAAAATGTAACAATGAAGATAGGCGCCATGTTGTTGGGTGCCAACTACAGCACCTGCTGGCTAACCAGAGTTAAAGACAGAAGAGAATTTGCAGACAAAGTTTTGAGTGAAGTTGCAGAGATTGACAGAAGAGGCCTGATGCCAGCTAACCAAAGTAGTTGCAGCTCGAGTGGCAGAGAGTTTGATTTCCCAGTCCAGAGACATAATGTTGGGTGCCGACCATAGAGAATCCTGTCGCCAATCAACCAACCAGAGTTAAGAGACAGACAAGAAGAGAATTTGCAGACAAGTCTGAAATTGCTAACTGAAAGAGAGTAACCCAGCATTTCGGCAATTTCCGTAATATTCTGGAAAACAAGCAACAAGTTGACTAGACTTATAACGAACTTAGACTTCTGTTCGGAGCAGCGAGCTGCGGTCAGCCAGATTTCTCGTTATTGCTTAGGAGAATAATTCGATTTACCTAAGAAATGTCCGTTCCGCTACCAGTTGATAGAAGCAGGGATGGGGAATTGTTCAAGAGACTACTGTGTATAATCTGTATATAAAAACGTTATTTTACAACACTTTTCAGTCATTGGTCCACTTATTTTCTTTGATGCTACATTTCTTTCTTTTATTACTCAATTGTGTGCACACGTCCTGATTTGGTTTAGTTCGGCAGAGAAACAGATAGTGGAGAACTCACGTGACTACCTTGTGATTAATCAACACAATGTGGGACAAGGAAGAAAACCATGACAGAGTCAATCTACGACCAGCTGACTGGATCGAAATCAACAGTGACCAGCTGGGTAGTGGCATAATAGAGCATTAATAGTTTCAGTGCAATAGGCCTTTGTCAATTTAACTGAGCAGAGTCATGCCTACTTTGAAGTTTTGTGAAGACACAGATATAAAGCCCTAACTCATCGAGGCTGGTTTTCTTGCACCGATGAGTGAGGGCATCATAATGTAAGATTAATTTATGAGGAAGATTTGAACCTACAATAAACCAACTCTATCTAGCAGACTGACATAGAAAGCTTATCAAAGTGTCTGCTCTTAAGTATTTTAGAAGCATGGGCCACATGCAACACAAATGGGAAGTTCTTTAACAAAAAAGGACTTTGTGTAGGTGCATAATTTGTCCTCATTCAGACCTTTATCCTTAAAATCATGAATACAGGCCACTTTCCTCAGTTTGTTAGGCAGTCACGACCACAGTCAGGATCAATTATCATTGCAATTCTAGTATTAATGAGTTGGCAACACAAACACATTGTAACTATTACATATTTCTCAATGCCTCAAAGGAAGAAACAGAATTTACTGAAGTCAAACTGCATTAGTGTGATTGTTGAAACTTTTATATTTTCTCATCATTAGTAAATTGTTGATAGCTTTATCAACAGAATTGGTTCTTTAGGCTAGGAATTCCTCACATTTCAGGAAGGTTAACCAAATTAAGTCACGAGGATCAAAACATTACCTTGATCAAGACTAAAAACCTGTGCCCTGATGGACTGAACAAAAAGACACCTTATAATTTATCCCAGCAAATACACAATACAAACACTACATGATACAAGTCTGGGAACAATGGAAATAGCCACACCTGATTTATTCATCCTTCATCAAACTGTAATATTGAGAATCATGATGACTGACTAAAGTTTACATTAGATATATGGTGACAGGAATAGCTAATTATTTCACATTTATATGAAGTTAGCTCGATGACGACAAAAAAAGCATGATATTTATTACTTTTGGTATAATGATGATCCTACCTAACATGTTACAATTTTTTATAGAGAACACGAATGGTTATTGTTGCACTTAAACTATGCACAAAGTTACTTTATATTTTGTAAAATTTCAAATGTTATAGTTTATCTTCCTATACTTTCTTGTTTATTGATTGTAGAGTTACCAAGATGTTCAATTACGTCATGTCCAAAGAGACCAACAAATGAAATTGCCATAAACTTTTGTCTTAATTCTGGCTAATGGTAACATTATTTTGAATGCAAATACCATTGAGTTAAATTATGTCGCATTATATCTGCAAGGAAACTGATTATATAGCTGAATAGTATCATGCAAAAAGAATGGCAAGAAATTTTAGACCATAGTCACATGAAAGAGATAATCATATATATTAAAAAATTATCAAGAAATATAATTCTGCTTATCTCTCCCTTATTGAGTGTGACTGTTATGCTCTGCCCATACCACAGAAATAACAGACTATTCTGTTTTGATTGTGTAGAGTGATGAAAAGTCATATCAGAGATGCTACTAGGTTTCAGTGAGAAAATGAAAGAAAGTGGGGTGGGGGAGATAGAAGTGTTTAACATCTGCCAATTCCCCATAAATAATGAACTACTTAATTTTGACTGTGTAGAAAAGCAAAAAAAATTATATCAATGAAAGGAAGATAAAAGTGTTTAACATCAGTTTTAGGAAAATAAGAGTTGTTAATTACAAATCTCTTTGTTTGTACACCCATACATCTTTGAATAATGTTCAGCATTCATATTTGTTATTGCAATATTCTGTTAAAATTATTACACTCAAATATTTAATGATGTCATACAGAAAATTCTGTCATAGAAATCACCATAGAAATGTTCACAGGTATTTCTGGTTATTTTAAGTGTAAAATCTATAATAAAGGAATGATGATGATGATATATATATATATATATATATATATAAATTTATATATAAAAACTGCATAAGTATCATTGATCTGAATACATTTTCTTTTGCATTCTTTTATTCATTCTTTTTTTATACATGCTTTTATTCAGCAATCATTTTCTTCCAGATTCACATACATTTCAGTAAAAGTACAATGACATATTACAAGAATTTGAAATATCACATTTTATCAAATATCAATGCATTTCTCTTTACCATTTTTGTTTTGATTGTAATTTTATTACTTTTATGAATAAAAAATTGACATAAATTGTTTTACTCTGTTGTATTTACTTATTTAATTTTTAATTTTTTTTTGAGACATTTGAAAAATTGCTGATCCACACATTTAACAAAGAAATGATTTCTGTACTGTGTCTTTTTCTCATGCATTTATTTGAAATGTAAGTCTAGAAAAGGCTAACCTGCAATTTTAACAAGAAAATGTTTCTACCACATGTGTTCCCATATGGATCTTTAAGTCAGAGCTTAAACAAAACACGGATGTGCACATGTTACAAGAAAATGATTCATTTCCTGCATGTATTCGCATGTGTCTTTAAATGAGACTTTCGAGAAAATGCTGATCCACAAACTAAACAACAAAATGCTTTTTCTCCTGTGTGTATTCTCATATGATCTTTTAAAGTGGACCTCTGAGAAAAAGTTGATGAACACATGAGACAAGAAAATGGTTTCTCTCCTGTGTGTACAATCATGTGAGATTTTAAACCTGAACTTTGTGAAAATGCAGATCCACAGACTTCACAAGAAAATGGTTTCTCTCCTGTGTGTATTCTCATGTGATGTTTTAAACCTGAACTTTGTGAAAATGCTGATCCACAAATCTCACAAGAAAATGGTTTCTCGCCTGTATGTATTCTCATGTGTTTTTTTAAATTGGAATTCTGTGAAAATGCTGCTCCACATGCTTGACAAGAAAATGGTTTCTCTCCAGTATGTATTCTCATGTGTTGTTTTAAACCAGAACTCTGTGAAAATGCTGATGCACAGACTTCACAAGAAAATGGTTTTTCTCCAGTGTGCATTCCTATGTGATGCTTTAAACTTGAGCTCCGTGAAAATGCTGATCCACAGATTTCACAAGAAAATGGTTTCTCTCCTGTGTGTATTCGCATGTGTTTTTGTAAATTGGAATTCTCTGAAAATGCCACTCCACATGCTTGACATGAAAATGGTTTCTCTCCTGTATGTATTCTCATATGCTTTTTTAAATCTGATATCACAGGAAATGCTGATCCACACACTTTGCAAGAATATGGTTTCTCTCCAGTATGTCTACGTATGTGCACTTGTAAAACTGAATTTTGTGAAAATGCTGATCCACAGACCTCACAAGAAAATGGTTTCTCACCTGTATGTATTCTCATATGTTTTTTTAAATTGGAATTATGTGAAAATGCTGCTCCACATGCTTGACAAGAAAATGGTTTCTCTCCTGTGTGTATTCTCATGTGTAGTTTCAAACAAGAACTTTGTGAAAATGCCGATCCACAGACTTCACAAGAAAATGGTTTATCTGACATCTGTGCACTTAAACTGGAACTAAAAATACTGAGTTACTCACTTCAAAAAATATAGCTGCTTTTACATCTATATTTGAATGTATCAATTCAGTTTTTAATTATCGCAGAATCTTGATCTGCAATCTTGACATTAGTACAACTGTGCCCAATGTGGGTTTCAATGTGTATATTGAAAAGTGAACTCAGTCAAAATATTGAAATGTGAATTCTTTACTAATCCATATGTACAGACTTTGCATTGTCTTTTTTGTGTGCAAGTATGTGACAATTTTAAAAATAAACTCTTTGAAATACAGATCCAGACACTTGGTATGAATTTTTCTCTTCAATATATGTCTTTTGATGCTTTACACCTCAAAAACCATTACCTGTAAATAAAGAATTAGTATTATTAAAGTTTTTCCATTCTTTGCTATTCAACAGTTATATGTTTGAATGACCTGCAACAATGTGTAATTCAGGTTCAGAAATTAAATAATATGATAGTTTAATATATTACATGTATATGGAGAAGAACTAATAGGAATGATACTTTAGAATGATGCATGGATGATATAAAATAATTATTTTAAAGTCTGTTAGTAAATTTTTACACAATAAATCAAAAATAATTGACTACTGTTGCATGGTTGGGTGCTCATTATTTATCTCAAGGTTCTCAACAAATTCTGAAGGATCTGTAATGTAATCAATCCTGACTTGGCATTTTGACTTTAGTCACTTTCTCATCAATATGATATGGCTTTCTCTGTCTTTTCTGCAAATATTTTCATGGCAACTTCTTTGACAACTGTTTTTTTCCTGGTCCTCTAATCACATCATTTTTAAGAGTGCTACTACATTGGCATCTATGTCTCACCCTATCACTGTTGAAATTGTTAAATATAACCACCTCCTATAAGTTTCTTTTGCATATCTTACCTGTGGAATTCCCTTCCATTTACTTGCTTCCCTGATAGCTACAATCTCTAAAAATCTAAATGTAATGTCAATTGCCATCATGTATCTCCTTGAATCCTATTCACCTTTTAACTTTTCTTCAACACCTCCTGTACCCAATCTTTTCTCCCACTGTTATCCAATGCACACTAGTTGCGGTCTCATTTTACTTGGAGTGAAATGATTAATAAACAAAAATAAAATATTGTGTACACATACACTTATAAATATAAACAAAAATTAACAATGGTGAATCAATCCCAATATGCAGCTTGATAAATGAACACAGTAAAGTGAATGTTTATTTGGAATAACTGGTTAAATTCTTATGGAGATGATCCCAGGATGATACAAATTTTTAAATTAATGTTTTTTTTACTGAACCCTTTATTTCAATTATTAGGGTAGATTGTTCCATGAGTCATGCCACTTCCAGATATTTTAGTTATTTCCATTTAAAACAAATCTTGAAGCTTTTGTTCACCATTGCTTTCTCCAGTTGAACTCACAACTTTTTTTAGTAAAGTCACTGGATCCAACCAAAGCCTTTATGCACTGGGCCATCTCTTTGCGGACATCAGTGTATGAATTGTTGACACTTATAAACCTAATGTCTCAGCGACTATTTTTTCTAAATTAAAAGCATCTAATTTTTTACAGAAAAATTTCTGACCTCTTATCAACAGTGATAGGCTTTTAATAACTAGAACATACAAAAATTAAGTACTTCTTTTGAAGCTCAGAAAATAAACCCAAATACAAAATGAAAGAATTAAGTTATGTTTTTTTTTCTGAAAATGTGAAACTCTTTAAGACTAAATTTTGAGAACTCTGCTTTAAGAAACAAAAATAGTTATATTGTGACACTAGGGATTGATCAAACAAGAAAGAAAGAAAGAAAGAAAATGAAAGAGAGAAAATCAAAGAAAGAAAGAAAGAAAGAAAATGAAAGAATTAAGTTATGTTTTTTTTTCTGAAAATGTGAAACTCTTTAAGACTGAATTTTGAGAACTCTGCTTTAAGAAACAAAAATAGTTATATTGTGACACTGGGATCACCAGAGACTGATCAAACTAAAAAAAAAAAAGAAAAAAAAGAGTGAAAGAAAGATAAAATAGGAAAGTGTCTGACTGATAGTTGTTGAAACTGCAGGAAGATTGATTGAAAAGTTAGAAAAAAATTAAAACTGAAATGCATTGAAAAATCATGTTTTAAAATATTTCCAAGAATTGAACCCAGAGCTAACTAGATGGAATTCAGTAAGAATGCTGATAAGAATGAGATCATTAATAGTATTCTCAAGATGTCAAATAGAAGAAGACATGTTTTCAATGAAGAAAACCAACAATAATTATGATTTTTCTGGATAAAAAAATAACAAAATTATTTGAATCAACCACCCAGAAAAGAAGTACCTCCTTTGGGGTTAGAAACCAGTCTGACACATTCATTTCTCATAATTTGTTGCAAGAATTTTTTTTCAAACATTGATTTGGATTCTTCTACACACAAGTGATAAAGAAAATTTAATTATTATTTTGAAGCTACTATTGACACATAGGCTACCACAAGAAAATGCATAGACAGAGAAACAAAATAACCTTTTTTTTCAAGGAGAGTGGAAACAATTTTCTTTCTTTTCCCCTCCCAATTTTTTAGTGGTTTGGTTGATGGCAAAATCACAGCATGTGACAAGCTAATGAAGAAAAATTAATGACTGAAAAATCCCAATTGCTACACCATTTTGAAAGTTTGAATAATCACAGGAAGCGGCTGAGATTAGCTGTTGAGAATGTGAGAGATGGAAGTGAGAGATCAGCACTGACCAGGTGGATGGTATTATGAGATGAAATGTGAAGGGAGTCAGAGTATAAAGGGCAGCTTGATTCCTCTGACCACTCTGAAAAATTGGTCAGATAACTCTAAATTTACAAAACCACTTCAGTAAATATATTTTTAGAATATGAAAGTGTAGTTAGAGGTTGATGCTGATGATAGAAGACAACCAAACACAAAATCTGGTCAACCCCCACTCCACCAGATGCAGAACTCCATATACACTGAAGATTTTAGGACAACTGACAGCAGAGCTCAGATTAGAAGAAGAGAGAATACCAGATTAGCAGAAGACCAGAGAGACTTACTAACCAAAACCTTGTCCAGGCCCTAGAGAAGAAGCTAGACAAAACTTTAGAAGTAAAAAAGATCAAGAAAGCTTAGAGAAGATCAAAAGACCAGATTGGAGGAAAACAAGAGACACCTGACCAAGACTTTGTGCCAGCTATAAAGACCAGAATTTAGAAAGTCAAGTTACTACCAACACGAGCTAGAGACTCCAAGGGAAATTCCAGTGTCATTAAGAGAGTAATTAGTAAGCAGTAATTAGCCAGACATCAGAATTCTTTTTCAAAAGCTCAATGAAACTTAATGAATTATGTTTTATATGCATTGAACTATGGGGAATGGAGTGTATGTTTCATGGCTCAATGTGTTTTCCTTTTTGATTGGGTTGAGAACTTTTCAGTCCAGTCTAGCAATTATTTTTACATAACTCAGAAATTCCTAATGGAATCAATATTGTATTTATCTTACAGTTTTAATGCTTCATGTTTTACCATGGCTACCTATTTATATAAAATTAGAGACATTTGTATAGATAGATAGATAGATAGATAGATAGATAGATATAAAGAACATTTTTTGTTGTAGAAGTGGAAAAAATGGTACAGAACAAAACTAGCATCTATTATTTTATATTAAGGATACAAATTTGTGTTCAGTAAAAACTCACCCTTTAATTGGAGTTATTGTTCATGTAGAAAAAAAGTCTTGTTCCATTTTATGATTGTAAAACAGTTTAAAATGGAAGAGTTAAAAAAGACTAATGACTATTAATTTATATTCAGGATACAAAAAAAGTTGACTATTTTTTCTTTCTCATAAGTAAACCAGATTTCTTCTCAAGTGAAATTGGCTATTAAAAATAAAATTCCCCATATCATATAATACAAGGATTATGATAGTTACTTAATTACACTATATATAATATAGAAATGATGATAATTGATGTTTCATTCTCTGTATTGTACCAGAACTCACAATTCTAGAATAATTTAATTCATTCATGACCAAGTCCTAAAAGTCTCATTAAGATCAGAAAATCCTTTAATTTTTACAAATTAATGTCATTCACCACAAAATAAATGCTAAAATTGTCTGCACAAATTTATAGTATTTTTGATGATGCAAAAAAATAATCTTAATCAGTTTTGAATGTTCTAAAAAAGGTTAAAAATTTAATTAAATGTTCAAAAATACTTTGTTCTTCCTCAAAACAAAGACTTTGATGAGAAAACTTGGTTTTCTTTAAGTTTGGAAAACTTTTCATCAACTTGTGCTAATTTTTTTAGCAATTTTGTGGAGGTATCTACCCACATGCATACATAAACTCATGAAGCACTTCATAGAAATTAGGTACCTCTACTCATATTCAATAACTAACTTTTAAATTGAATTATTAAAAATAAAAACATTTTCTTGAAACTTTCATTTTAGTTTTACTTGAAAGCTAAATGATTAAATTTACTGTTTCTATTTGGGTGCCATTTTTGAACAATCAGCCCATTTGTAAACAAAAGTTCATTCTCAGTTTTAAAATCTTGTAAAAATAAAATATACATCTGTGACACATTCTTTTTGAAAAATTAGCAAATTCAAGACTAAATTAATCTAATTTACACAAGTACTACTTATTTATAGCATGAAATTTAGACTGAAACTCCTTCTTAATCATGGAATGTTGACTTTTCTGACTTTCCCCACCTCCTGTATGATGTGATATGTGATGACAGCTAAATGCAAGATAAGCTAAGTATCTATGGTCATCACAAGTGACATGATTGTCCAAATTTTTTGCCTGTAAAGAGAAGAAACCGTGAAACATATGACCTTTCAATGCAAACAGGAATTACTATCCCCCCAAAAATTAAAATTATCAGAAGGTTTTCATCATTATCAGAAGGTTGGTTGTCAGCAGCTTGGAATGTGTGGAATAGTGTAAGAATAAAAATATACATTTTGTATTTTACCATAGAAATTTATTAAAAGTAAAGAATAACATAAATTGTAAGAGTTAATGTGCAATTAGAAACATTATTAAGAAGTTGAGAGTTGAGTTTGTGTTCAATGATAAAGTTATGGGCATCAAGACTTGAAGAAAATGTTCGTAGTAGTAATTGTTTAAAAAGTATATGCGTATGTACGCATGTATGTGTTTGTTTGGTAAGAATGTCTTTGAATGGAGAAGAAGTAAATGGAATCAGTAGATGGGAAGGAAAGAGAAAGAGGACAATGTCACCTAAAGTTACATTTTATATGTTTCATTTCGTGGCTTGCATCTGACTCTCTGTTGACTGGTCACAGAACGTTCTTAAGTTATTAAATCTGGTCATGTAACCAGCTCCAGCGAGCATTCTCGCTTTTAGATACAAAATAAAGTCATGATGAATTTTCTGTTTTTAATCCAATCAGGATTTAGGATTTGCTTTTCGCACTGACTTGTGAATAGTTGTTTGAATCCAATTTTGCGGGTGTGCAATTTTACTTTAGGTTTTCCCCCCAAATGCTTTTAGTCCTTAATTTCTTATCCCTACATACACACACAAAAAACTTATTTGAAAAATGATGGCTTGATAATTTGTATTAAACTATTCAATTTTCGATTAGTAAATATAGTCTTCACTTTATAACTTAACAACCTAATATCTACAAGTCTTTGAACTATTTTCAAAATATTTTTGAAACTTTATAAATTATTACAGTTTTAAAAAAGTGAAAACAGTTCTTATAAAATTTCATAATTGATAAGAAAATTTTTTCAGACTATAATGTCCTTAATTTATACTATTTATTAATGCAGTTAAAAGCTCATCTAATTAAATAATGTCATAGTTTTATTGCAATTTTTTATTTTACTATTTGTAGCAGATTTTCAGAAAAGGGGCCAAATGGTTGAAAAAATAATAGATGACTTACAATCGGAATTTAATGACACTTTCAGGACTTATTCACAAATGAATGAATGAAATTATTTTTCAAATTAATTTTTTTTTAAATGTTGATAAAATTTAGGAGAGTTTTGTAATTTGCTTGAAGCATTGTGTATATTAGGTGTATGGGTAGGTCTTGAAAGCTATCACAATGCATTTAGTAAAATAAAGGAAGGTAAAAAAGGTGTTGGGTAATACCTATTGATTAAGTGTCATTAAATTTCGATTGATTTTTGCAAGAATTTCAAAATTAATATGTTTTTCACAAAAAAAAAGTTATGTATACATTTTCCTTTGTAAACTCTCGTAATGATTTGGTTACTCACTAACTAAAATCAAAACAAGTTTTTTGCCAATATTTCGAACGTGTTACAAAGGATTTAGAAATTAAAATAAAAAAAAATTTGATCTTTCCTCTTAAAAAGTTCGTTTTTAATTAGTAAATTTTTTTTTTTTTTTGGTAAATTTTTGTTTTGTTCCCCAAAGGCCTTTAATTCATCAAAACTTTCTAAAACATCCTTAATTCCGTGCAAAAGTATATGCTGAACTCAAATCAATAATTGTTTATTGAAGAAACCTACCTTTTTCTCATGTTATCGACCAGAAATAAATCGGACTATATCTCATCCCTTACCACCGTTCTCATATCTGATTCACCGCTGAATGAATTGAGGCGTAGGATACTTATTTTGGCCTTTTTACTCCCTTTGAGCAATTACTCCACAGTTCGTTTGGTTTCGGAACTCGTAATAGCAAAAGGAAGTAAAAAGGCCGAAAAAAGCGGAAAACTACGCGTTCAGTCAGTCTGCAGTGAATAACATTTTTGAACCGTGGTTAGCGGGTGAGATAAACAGCGACAAGAAGTTCCATATTTTTCTGCTCGATAACATGAAAAAAGGTAGGTTTCTCCAATTAACAATTATCGATTTGAGTTCAGCAAATACATTTGCACGGAATTAAGGATGTTTAAGAAAGTTTTGACGGGGTAAAGGCCTTCGGGGAACAAAACAAAAATTTACCGTTTTTTTTCTTCATATTATTATGCAGTTTTTTTTTCTTTAAGCGATTTAGTGGAGGTACCTAAAATAGACTTTTTTTAACACTCACCATAAATTGTGACGTTTGCGAGGCATTTTACGACCTCGTATAACTCGCTGAACTTACACAATAATGGAAACAGTATTTTCAAACGTACATATTTCTTTCGACTTAAAATCCAGAAATAATATTTATTAATATCAGCTTTTTTCCCTTCTTTCAGCATTGAATTTATAAAAAAAATATTTGAAAATTAAGTTTCAAAAATGTTTCGTTTTATTTGTCAAATTTTCCGCCATGAAAATCGGAAGAAAAAAAAGTTTTTGATAGTAAGTAAACTTAGAACATTTAAAAAAAGAATTCGAAGTATTTTACATGATGAAAGTGATTCATTTTAAAAGTAAAACTTTTTTTTATAAAAAGAGTTCGCATAATTTTCTGAAATATGAAACAACAGAAGATAAAATATTTTGACAAAGAAACATTTTTCATTTCAATAATTTTTCACCTGATTTTGGGAAATATCTATTTCCACAAAAATCCATGCATTTATTTGTAAATAAAAAAAAATAAAAGAACGTTAAACTTACTGTTTTTGTCCGATTTGTTTTCAGTGGAACAACAAAACATTATTAGAAAAAAAAAGGAGAAAGTGAATTTTAAATAAATTGATGTTTCGTTCTGGAATTATAATCGAAAGCATCCGCCATTTGCAAGAGATTCAAAAAATGATATTGACAGCTTACGTTAAAAGAAGTTATCGGACGGATGAACAGAAGCGACATAAATTTGACGTACTTTACCCAGTAGATTTTACAAATTAGCAAATGTTTTAAGTAATGTGATATTTTATTGATTTAGGTATTTTAACTTTATAACCTTACGTTTGAAGATGTTTTATGGGAAAAAAATAAATAAAATTTAACATAGTATAACAATAATTTACAATTTCATAACTGAGATAATATAAAAATTCTAAAAAATATAATTTCATAAATAAGAGAGTTAACTAATTCTGACGTGTACTTTATGTAATTTTACTGCATTTTATTTATTAATAATAAATAATTATTAATTCTGAGATTATTTCAGTCATGAATTTAAAAATAAAAAACAATCTCTTAAAACTTGTGACTTTTCAATGATAATGTCTAGTGGAGGAGGCTGAAAGAGTCAAGCACCCACCGCCCGAATTTGGATGGCCCTTCAGTTGGCCACACTCCACTTTTATAAGCTTCAAAAATTTATGAAACTGAAACTTCTGCAATCTTTTTTCATTTAGCTTCTTAAGGACATACAGAGACCAGTTTGAAAGAAAAACAAACAAACAAAACAAAAGATAGATAAAAGCAGATGTTTGATTTTGTTTTGAAATTAATCTCTCTTGTGTTCAAACAGCTTGAGAGTGGAAAAGAAGGCAAGAATAGATTAAAACTCCATTACTATGAATGAAAAGATGTGCGTTGTGGGGCAATGGAAATATGGGAGCTGAGTTCAAATTCCAGTTGAATTTGTTGTATTAACTTATGCGCAGATTGGGCTAAATTAGACAGATTGGGTTCTAAAACCTTGGCTAGCAACCAGTCTACAGCAGAAAGTAATGGCAATCTACTGCAGGATAATCTTCTGCCCAATCAGTTATATCTCTTTCGAGACATGATCACCCAAGTATGTACCACATATGGTACTTAACTGACAGACTGAATATACTTATACACAAACTCATTCTTAAGTTGTGTATACATTAATGTAAGTATGATAATGAAGACACTACTAGAGTTTGCCCCGCCTCCTCCTCAAAAAATCTCTTTCAGAGTTGCCCAATCGCCTCTGATAATGTCATGGCAATTATTGTCATCTATATATACATGTATATAAGAAAGGCATGTTTTTTATACACATACAAAAAACGATTTACAATTCTTTTTTAAATTGCAAATTGTAATAATAGGATTTTAGATTTGATTAGTAAAAATAGTTTTACTTAATAACAATATTCCCTCAAAATGACACCTGCTGAATTTAACAACTTTTCAAATGGAATATATATATATATATATATATATATATATATATATATATATATATAAAATAATAATAATTCTTGTGAAAATTCATTTTGCATCAGAAAATGTTTTTGTTTCAGACAATATTGTCCTTACCTTAACATATATTATTCATCAAAGCAATTAAAACCTTTGTGGTGAATACAAAATGAAAATGACTTTCTTTTCTTCATGGTTTACAATTTCCCCAAGTGTGAAAATTTTGATCAATAAAAAATGGAGTAGATAGATCTAATTGGAGTAGATTGATCTATCTATCGCCCGGTTCACACTCCACCCACATCTATTGAACAGGTAAAGAGGCTCATCCCTTGTTCCCTGTTTAGGAAGTGGTTTTTGGCTTTCTCTTTTCCAATTTTTTCACTATTACGTAGCCCCCTGCACATCAGTGTTGTTACTGCCTTGCTCGGGGTGATATGATTAAAAAAAAATAATAAATAAAAAAAATAAAGATTGGCTTCGTGCTGAGAAAAGATCAAGAAAAATTTTGAGAGTGAGTGTGAATTAATTTTCTAACCAATGAAAAAGACAATCATTGACAAAAATAACAAATTAAACTTTCAATGATCTGTGTCATGTTTCTTCTCATCCAAGAGGGAGTTTGTGCTTGATCTGATCACATGACTGAACTGCTCTATTTATTAATGTGCCCAGTCAGTCAGTGACAATTGCGGTCAGAGAAAAATAGGAGAGAGAGAAAAGCAGAGACCAGGTACCTGAATAATGCTGGTGTCCAAGTACAAGCTAATACATTATTGGCCTATAATGACAACTCTAAATTTCAAGGACTCTATTCAACGGTTAAAACTAAGTACTTAAAAATACATCTTTTACATTGAATTCAACTGTAATATTTTTGTGTGAAAAAGGAACTCTCTCAATTTGTTTTAATCATTTTGGAAACCTTTGTTTATATTAAATTCAAATGTCATACTTTTGTGTGAAAAATGAATTTTGGAAATTTACTTCATGTCTTATAATTTGATATGAACATTTTCTCTTTTGATTATTCATTGAATCTAAAAACTTTTAATGAGTAACTGACAATTACAACTGTAAATTTGTAAATGAATTCCTTATCTTGTGTCCTTCAAATATACACACATGTTTGCTTGTCATTATACACTACCTCATCTTTTTTCAGTTTTTCTAATTATATAACTTTTTAGCTATATTAGACTTCTGTATTTTAAAATTCAGAGCAGAATTTTGGTAACTGGGAATCTTATTTTACAAATATAAAATGACGAGTTAAACTATTCAAACATTTCTGCTTTTAATTTATATAAGCAATACAAATTGCATCTTTGAAGTTTTCGAGTTTTCATAAAATGAAGCAAGAGGTGTGTGTAAGAGATGATCTAAAAATTTTGTTTACCAAGACTTTCTAAAATAACATTTCTAAAATAACTTCATTCATTTGTGAATAAGCACAGAAAGTTTCATTAAAATCTGAGAATCATTTGATTTTTCAAAGAATTTTCAAATCAATATGTTTTCACATGCAAAAAGGAAGTAAAATTTCCTATACTAATTTATGGCCATGTGCTGATGCAAGAAAAACAAATTAACTAAAATTTTTAATGTTCTAAATAGGATTTTAAAAAATTATTTAATAAAAAAAGCTTTGGTGTTTCCTCTTAATAATTACAGAAAGATTTTGACAATAATATTTTTCATTTATATTTTTTTTTATTAACTTTATCCTCATATGTGGTGCAGTGGATATCAACTCGGAAAGCAAAATCAGAGAATTCCAATTCCAGTTGAAATTGTTACATTCACTTATGCACAAATACCTTTTTAATTTGTCATTTCTCCATCCATTATGTGTTTAATACCAGGACAGATTGGGTTCTATAGCCTTGGTTGGCAACCAATCTACTACAGAAACTAATGGCAACCTACTGTGGGGAAAATTTTCTGCCCAGTCTTTTGAGACATGATCCCATAAGCGTGCATCACATATGGCAATTAAGTGATCCCCATATGATATAATCATTGTTTCACTGAATATGAAGTAATATTTTTTTTAAAGATATTCAGTTTCAGGAGAAATGTATTTTAGTCATATGACAAAAAGTTAAATTATTTTGTATGGTATATATAAAAAATAAAATAAGTAGGTATTGTTGGGACCCTGATTATGTTTATCAAATTGGCCTTGTGCCAAACATAACTGAAGATCCTACAATTTGAAATTATCAGAAGGTTGAAAAGATAAAACTGTCTCATTTATATAAATAAGCAAAAATGTATTTATCATGCAGAGTAACATCCTGTTTGCAATGTATTAAATTATTAAACTGTAAAAATGTTCTAAGAGAAAGTTAAAGTAGTAAAGAGTTTAAAGAATTCAGAGTTCATTTGTTGTAGTGAAATGTGATTTATGCTGAAAAAGATAAGTCTATATTTCATTGTATGTATCAACTGTAGTTGTGACATCTTTGTTCCTGTCTATAACCCAATTTTTAGATGGCTGGTATTAATTTTATGCGATTTTCATGATAAGAAGATACTTTTCTAATAATTGGAGAATACAATTATTTTTTACTGGAAAAGTAGCCAAGGTGATAAAAAGTGGAAAATACAGATTCCAAAATACAATGAGTGCAAAATTATTTTTTGTTGGAAAAAGTAGCTGAAGAGATAAAAAGTAGAAAATACAGATTCAGCGTGCAAAGACTGCAAATTGCTTTTGTTGGGAGAATTAAGCAAATTTATCAAAGCTAGTTACCTATGTGTAGTCAAAATATTGTCATATCTAATTTCGCCATTGGATATTTCAACTAGTATATCTATGATGCTTTAGAAATATTAGTATATCTTTATAATGGAGCCTCACATCAGTGAGAGGGGCCGGCATGCAAGCAAAAACTTTGTGAAGAGGGCCCAAAATGGTGCACATTCTCTCCTGATGACCCCAAATTAATTTAAATGTAAATTCGAGAGGAAGACATTAAAAAGAATTCAATGAAATCATATGCCGTAGAGAGGCTCAGTGGAGATATCATTGGCATGAGAAGTATAACGCATTCAGCATGCTCCGGGTGAGTTTCAATTATTTTTCAGTAATTTCCTTCTTCTTATTGTATCTATTGAACAAGAATTTTATGTTAATTAAACATCGCATGGTCAAAAAGTTATGTGGGTGGACGATTCGACTCTCCAAATAAGTTATTCTGAATGTACATTCGAAGAAATTAACTCAAAGTGAAACCTATGGCTGTTTTGAAAGATTTTTTCAAAGCTAGGTCATTGTCAATTTTATTTTTTTTGATGAATTTGTAATGGATATCTTGACTTTAACGAAGTTAAACTTATTAAATTTCATTTTTTTAATAGGAGTAGATAGGCTTTATGGTCATACTCTTCTACTTTATCTTGAACAGGAGTAGAGGTTCATCCCTTGATTCTTGTTTAAGAAGCAGTTCCCACTTCCTTTACTCTTCTCAAGCCTTAATAGTAGTGCTGTCATTATTTTTTTGTGATATATATTGATGATGGCAACATCTCTCCAAACTGAGGGTACCGGGTTGGCAGTTTTCTGGTTGCTGCTTCCCGACTGGTACTTAGGAGCACAAACTCTTACATAGATGTGCAACATGGTACAGCAAGAACCTTGATATTATGTGACAAGAGCAGCCTCTCTAGAAGCTATCCCTTCAAGAGAAGTTGTTCCTTCAAGAGCCTCCATTGAGAAACCGCAAAGCCACACTAGGTTGTAGTCTACACCAGTTCCCTTCCTGCACATTACATTTGAAGACTGAATTCAGCTACTACCTTAGACCTTTTCCTTACAAAAGGAATATTCTATGGCTATGAGTAACCAAAGATATAAAACTAAACGAGCCCAACAAAAAACACCTAGACTCCTCAACCTTTCTCCACAATTGGTGGTACTCGTACTAACTTCTGCAGTGTGGAATCATTCCACATTGAAAAGTCCCTGGACAGCCTAGTTGTGCTGTAAAAATAATGTTAACTCTGCAACCCTCTCCTCTGATTTCACAATTCATGACCAATCTTTCTTTAGGAAGGACTCTAATGCCCACACTTGATTCATCTGGAGTACCCATACACCAACTCCTCCGACCCTAGAAAAGAGGCTCTACTGAGTGATATGAGCATAACCCTATTTCTGGTCTTGGACATAATTTTCTAAACTTTCAGAAAACAAGTGGAGGTGGGGTTCAGCTGTCATTCAAAAGAAATGAGCTTTCGAGCTAGCTCCAGTTCTCTTCAAACTCTACAGCTATAGCCTCGCTGCCTCCTGATTTCCAGTTTATTGAAAGCCCTTCTCTGTAGTTCCTGTTTTAAGAACTCTAAAGAACCTTTTGACTTCTATAAGTATCGTCCTATAATTTTTTTATCATTTCACCCCAAGCAAGGCAGGATTGCTACTGGTGTGCAGGGGATTACAATGAAAGAAAAACACAAGGTACAGGGGATGTTGAAGAAATGATAAGAGATGGATGGGAATCAAGTAGATAGAAGATGGCAATTGGCATTGCATTTAAACTTTTGGAGATTGTAGCAATCAAGGAATCAAGCAAATGGAAGGGAGTCCCACAAATGTGAAGTGCGTGAAAAGAAACCATTAGAGTAGAATAGGTGGATACATTAAACTATTTCGACGATAAAAGGGTGGTACCTAGATGCCAATCTAGTACCATGAGTAAATACATGTGGTCAGAGAACCAGGGAAACATGTTTGTCAGAGCAGTTGCCATGAAAATATTTGTAGAAAAAACAGAAGGAAGCCACATCAGTTTGATGAGTAAGTGACCAAAGGTGAGCTGCTAAGTCTCCTACCATTTTTCACCAAAGTATTCAAGGCCCTAATCAATGCTAAAGTGGTTAAGCATCTTATCACTCACAACTTCGTGACAAACAATATGGTTGCCATTTCTCCAAATCTACCGATGATATGACTGAATGTGTATATCAAAATTTTGATAATAACAGCAAAGCTTGAGCTGTTGTTTGAGATATTTTGAGGGTGTTTGAC
Organism: Ascarosepion bandense; assembly: GCA_037127315.1. Classification (NCBI taxonomy): domain Eukaryota; kingdom Metazoa; phylum Mollusca; class Cephalopoda; order Sepiida; family Sepiidae; genus Ascarosepion; species Ascarosepion bandense. Next base: position 155,114 of record JBBBDQ010001586.1, on the reverse strand, counting down.
AGGTTTTGTTACACTGAACTTCGATGCAAAACTCCAGGGCTATGGTATTACAGTTTGATTTAATCCAGTTGTTCCAATCAAATCGTGAAATGAAGGTCGTTTTGAACGGGTTTGCTTCCAGATCCATTCACACAAATGCACGTCCTCCAATGCACTGTTCTGAGTCCTTCACTCTTTCTGATCTTTATAAATGGTTATCCTGATGAATTTAAGCATACTACTAGATTGGCTTTCAGGTCCCACTCTTTTACTATTGAAATAGTTGAATGTAACCACCACTTCTACTCAGACAGTTTATTTCCTCATACTTTCCATTTACTTGCCTTCCTGATAACTACAATCTTCAAAAATTTAAATGCAACATCAATCGAAATATTTTTATCTTCTTGAATCCTGTTCATCTTTAATCTTTTCCTCAATCCCCACTATACCCAGTCTGTCTCTCTCACTTTCACTTTCTGTAACTCCCTGCGTACTAGTGGTACTATTGACTTGCTTGGGGTGAAATGATTAAAAACTATATTTTGCCTGTATTAATTAATAATATTCAAATACTTCCACAGTAAAAGATTTTTCTATATTGTCTGTATTTAATAAAAAATCTTGTAATGATTCCGATTCTACAGATTTTTTGCTTATTTATGTGATGACTGCATTAAATAAATATTTTCAAATGATGCTACAGAATTTCTTTTTCTTAGCTTGAAGTAAATAATTTTTAAATGATTTGACTTTTAGTTTCCTCATACCCCATTAAAATCATTGCTTTATGCTTTTAATTTATGTATTTCCTTTTATATAATATATTTGTCTAGGTATATATTAATATATATATATATATTTTTTATTATCTATCTAAATCTAAATCTATCTATCTAATCTAAATTTAAATCTAAACTTATTTATAAATGGAACTTTGTCTGTGTGTGTGTGTGTCTGTGTCTGTGTATCCGTTACCTATAGACTCTGAAACAGCCAAACCAATTTTCTTGAAAATTTACACAGTTGTACTATAAGCATCTGCGAGTGTTCATAGCTAGGTTTTGTGTCGAGGTATCTCCGATAAATATCAAAAATTGATAATCGAAAAAATCGGGTTATAGAAGGAGTGGTCCGATTTTAATCAAATTTGATACACTCATAGACAAAGATATAAAAAACGATATTCAGAAGTTTCAAGATTGCAGTTCTTACAGTAGTGCAGAAAATTTGATATCTATACCAGGAAATCAAAATTTGACTTACATCCATTCATTTTTCTTTCAGCCTACGGTTACGCTTTAACTGGAAACAACTATTGCTTTTTAGTCTTTCGTGCCAACGTCCAAAGAGTCTGAGCTCCAGGACCATGGATTAGTTCTAAAGCTTTCATTACACCCAAGCAATGCCGGGCTATACTGCTAGCAAGTTACAGTTTAGAATGTGGACAAATTATAATTTACTACAAAAGTTTATATTTTGTTTTGACATCAAAAAGCAATGTCTTATTAGGTAGTTAATAATGATGGTATGACTGAGTAGTTGTGATAAACTATAATGAAACAATGAACAAGATATAATTTCTTGTATTCACATGTTTAAGTATACATGCTGTGCACATCAAGCTATTGCAGGACATGTGTGTGCCTTTGTGAGACTACCTATATATATATATGGTATACTTCCACACTTGTATAGTGATAATGCTAAGTCATTTATCGCAAGTGGTAAACTTCTCCATGAAACGTTTACTTCTGAAGAGTGCAACAGCAACTTCAGCATATTTTCCATTGAACATCTCACTATTCTTTGTATTCAATGCGGTTTAGTATTGCATAAGAGCACCTAATAAGAATAATAAAGTCTTGTCTGCATAAGATAATTGGACATTCCAAAGTGAATTATTTTAATTTTCTAACTCTGCTCTCAGCTGTGCACAATGCAATTAATAACAGTCCATTAACATACAGGTATTCCTCAGACCATGATTTGGAGGCAGTAACACGAAATAATTTTAAGACCTAACATCAACCCTAGTTTTATGTTAAGGTCTTCCCAGCCATGCATAGCACTGACCCCCTCCTTGGAAGCAAGAACTTCTGGAATCTATTAATGCTTGGGATAAACTATTGCAGAAGTTTAGAAACACCTGGTAAACTGAATATATGCTCAATCTTAGAGAACAAAATAGAAACAAAGTGTGACATTGTACTGATTAAAAGCCCCTATAGGTCTAGACATCACTGGATGCTTGGCAGAATTTTAAGCCTAGTTTATAGTGACAACCAGGAGATCAGAACAGTAAAAATTAAGAGAGAAGGTACAGTGAATACCTACCCCAAGAAATATTTGTATCCAATGGAGCTGTCGCTCACCTTGGGTTACAGAATTGAGCCAGTTAATATAGTGGACAAATATTCTCCATTTAATGGAGATGTAAGAATTGTGGATATGTCCGACTTGTACTGAGCCCCCAAATTTTAGACCGATGAAATGTTGTGACACTTATGATCTACAGTATCATTGGGAATGTGTAGGAATAAATACTGCCCCCCACCCCCCACTATAAAGGAACAGTTGTTATGTCAAACATGCCAGAATTAACAATAGGGTTTATCCCCAAACTGTGTCTAAGTTGCCTTTCTGTTAAAACAACAAATAACAATTTGGTTTCCTCTTGATTTGGTAGAGTATAAGAGTTTATTGTAAGAGTTCAGGTCATTTGTTGCATTGAGGGATGATTGTAGTCCTTTGTGATCTTGAAAAATCCAAGTAAGGTTTCTTCCAGCTTTTTAAATGTTACATAAACCAATCACTCTCATTTGTTGCATTGAGGGATGATTGTAGTCCTTTGTGATCTTGAAAAATCCAAGTAAGGTTTCTTCCAGCTTTTTAAATGTTACATAAACCAATCACTCTCATTTGTTGCATTGAGGGATGATTGTAGTCCTTTGTGATCTTGAAAAATCCAAGTAAGGTTTCTTCCAGCTTTTTAAATGTTACATAAACCAATCACTCTCTTTCATTAGCATGTAACTAGCAGTTGGGTCTATATTAAGTTGTAAATGTTCTATAGTTTTTTGCTTTCTCTCTGCTTTTTGCCTCCCTATTCATTTTGTTGTTTCTTGCTGAAAAGGATTTCATCTCTACAGGAACATTTAAAATTGTGAAAAGGATTACAATGCAAAAGCCACAGCTTGTGAGGCAACAAGTTGCAACCTTTGGAAGACTAAGAAAAACTAAGATTGAAATTTTCTTTTCTGTATAGCATTGGTGACCTGTTTTGTAAGTCTAGTTTATTTTTTCATTTCATGTTATCAATGGTAATAGGAATATCATCACAATTCTTCTTATTTCCAGTCTTCTCTTTCACTTTCACTCCCTGTAACCCCCTACTGGTGACATTGCTGCCTTGGGGTGAAATGATTTTTTAAAAAAAGTAAGCCAGAAGACAATGTTTGACATTAAATTAAAATTTTTGAAAATCAACAAAAGAAAAGTGCAGTAGTAGAATCTGTTAGAACTTATGGATACATCTAGCCATTTCTATTTCATTAACTTGCAAAATTCTTCATAATAATTTTTTTTTGGATTGAACTTATCTGTATAGGTTGCTAAAATCTCTTTTAATGTAAAGCTCATATTAGTAGTTTTGGCAGCTTCCTAGAACTGAGGCCACACTGCCTGGACCTTCTACCTAACCCTAACCCATAGACAACCACTTGCCTTTGACCTTCTTAATTTTTGTTGCAGGCAAAGGATTATTGAGAGAGAGGCCTAAAATTGGCCTCAATGGGAGGTTACCCCAACCCAGGTAATGTCCATTACATGGGTGGTATTTTGATTGCCCTTTCTTAGGTGAGTCATATCAGATAAGTACGTTTTTTTTTGTTATTCTGATTTTTAATACCTTCAGCACATATGCTATCTTTACCAAATTGAGTTCCGAGAGTTAATGATACCACAGCATCAGACTTCTCTCCTTCTTAATAAATATCCCACTGCATGTTTTTCATGTTCAATATAAAATTGTTGGTTTTCATATGTTTTTATTTATGTTTCCTTTAATTTATATCTGAATTTCTGAAATGAGGAATTACTGGAGACAGTGTTTATAATCATCATCAGACTCTTGACTGTGCCAATTGTTATAGTGAGAGACAGAAGAAACTAACCCTGATTCTTCTTCCTTATGATCCTTTCAGTGGGATTTCAGATAGCTTTGCAGTGCCAATCTCCTTTCCAAACTCTTTATCGATTACGGTATATAGTGTGGGCCACCCACGGTTTGTTCACTAAGTCTTCAGGTTTTGAATTCAGAGTTGTCCTTCTTCTGGAACATCAAAGGTTATAGAATGCAGTCTGTCCTGCTGTTTACATATAGCTGGAGGGAAGAGATAGATTTATACTTTTCCAAAGGATATTGGCAGATAACTGAATGTAATGAACATGACTGGAATTTGAACTCAGCTCTCAGATTCCTCAATATGAGCTGCTCCACCATGCCTACAAAATGTCTCTTCTGCATTCAGGCCAAAATTTGGTTATACAAAACTGCATTGGCACTGTAGATTTCACCTTATTATTTACAGTTCTGTTGGTGTAGTTGGTATTCACTTTTAGTGGTTTTGTTGCAGCAGTCTGGATAGGTGCAGGGTCTCTTTGGACATATAGAATTGCCACAACCAGAGTTGGAATAAAGGCATTGCGTAAAAGGGTAGTGGCCCTGACTGAGTCATATAGGTGCTGAAATATTGTTGGGTAACTTGAGGTACAGAGAGATTTATAATCCTGAGTAGAGGTGCAGAGAGAATCAGTCAGTTAATTACTGTACGTGATACACACTTATGTGAAAATGTTCTGCCTAGTCAGTCATGTCTCTCTAGAAACATGACTGACTAGGCAGAACATTTTTCCATAGTAAGCTGCTATTACTTTCTGCAATAGACTGGTTGCCAACCAAGGCTATAGAACCCAATCTGTTCTGCTATTCAACCCATAACTGGATGGAGAAGAGATGCATTAATACTTTTCTCAAGGGTGTTTGTGCATAAATGAATGAATTCAAATAGAATTTGAACTCAGCTCTCTGATTTGTCATTCCAAGCCAACATTCATTACGCTACAATACACATCCACGACTGTAAAGATATTAGATGGAGAAAATATGGAAAATTAATCATGCTGGAATCTGATGGAAAAAGTTTGGTGGAAAAATACTAATTTGGATCTATAAAATACTTATGACAAAGATTTTAACCTATAATAAACCAAGTAAAATTTACTAAAATCCAGTATAATGAAAGTTCCCTGCTTAGCCCAACAACCCTGAGGAAGTTGTAATGATGTAATTAATGTGTCTCCAAAATTTTTTTCAGACCCAATTCAGAAATGTTATTTATCTAGCAGATTGACATAGAAAGCTTGTAGAGGACGAAGCGTCCATTACTAATTTATATTTACGAGTCGACTCGGCGTAACTTGGATGATGGAATAACACCAGAAATAAGGAAACATGAAAAGGCGAAAGTAACCTGAACAACAATATATTAACAAAGGTTACACAGGGTTGAAAGTATGCAAATCAAATAAGGAAAGAAAAGTTCTTTCCCTTTGTCTGGAGAGAAACGTTAATGTTTGATAGAAGATAGATTAGATTGAATCAAGTTCAGTTTGAATAAAGTTAATGTACATACTGTTAATGTTTGTTTCCAATTAGAGCTTTTTAGCGTTATATGTGCATGCTGGTGAGAAATAAAAATTTGCGCCACTAATTGCGGGTAGCAATTAGTGCGTGTGTGTATGTGTGAGTTAGGTAATAAACATGTCTGCTCTTGCCTGGGACGGAACCCCTAACTGGTGTAACACGTGATGCTCCCGGCTTATATTGGCATGTCGTTAGCGCGAGAAAACTAGGGTTATCATGTGAACGCTGAATGACCATGTGTGTGTGGGTGTGAATGTATCAAACCCTACAAGCTTATCAAAGTTTCTGCTCTAGAGTATTTTAGAAGCATGGGCCACATGCAACACAAATGGGAAGTTCTTTGTTTAACAAAGACGGTCTTTGTGTAAGTGCTTAATTTGTCCTCATTCAGACCTTTGTCCTTATAATTATGTATGCAGGCCACTTTCATTAGGACCACAGTCAGGATCCATTATCATTGCTATTCTAGCAGCAGTGAAATTGGCAACACAAACAGATTGTAATTATTACATATTTCTCAATACCTCAAGAGAAGAAAAGAATTTACTGAAACCAAACTGCATTAGTGTGATTGTTGAAACTTTTATATTTTCTCATCATTAGTAAATTGTTGATAGCTTTATCAACAGAGTTGGTTCTTTAGGCTAGCAATTCCTCACATTTCAGGAAGGTTAATCAAATTAAGAAAATCATGAGGATCAAAACATCAACTTGACCAAAACAAAAAAACCACTGCTTGATGGACTGAATAAAAAGACACCACATAATTTATCCCAGCAAGAACACAATACAAAAATTAGATGATGCAAGTCTGAGGACAATAAAAATAGCCACACCTGATTTATGCATTCTTCACCAAACTGTAATATTGAGAATCATGATGACTGACTAACGTCTACATTAGGTATATGGTGACAAAAATGAATAATTATATCATGTTTATATGATGACAAAAAAGCATGATCATATTTATTACTTATGGTATGATGATCCTATTGAACATATTGAAATTTATGTAGAGAACACCAATGGCTACTGTTGCACTTAAACTATGCACAGTTACTTTAAATTTTAAAAAATTTTAAATGTTATATTTATCTTCCTATACTTTCTTGTTTATTGATTGTAGAGTTACCAAGATGTTTCATCAGGTCATGTCCAAAGAGTTCAACAAAGAAAACTGCCATAAACTTTGGCCTAAATTCTGGCTAATTGTAACATTATTTTCAATGCAAGTTGAATCTAGTTGAATAGTATCATGCAAAAGAATGGTAAGAAATTTTAGACTACAGTCGCATGAAAGATATAATCATATGTTGTATATCGACAAACAACAAACACGCATATATATAAAAATATGAAGTTATATTTTTATTAATGACGATGGACCGTGTAGAATAGGGAACAGAGAATTGAGAGAGCGCGCTTCTAATGGGCTGACGGGAGTGTAGTCTTATCTGTTGTCTCTCTTCACCGGCCGATCTCTGTTGCTCCTCTACTACTGTCGAATCCGTGTGCCGAGGTCTTTTTATAATCTTCCAGAACCGGGACTTTTTCTTCCGGTTTTGCCTCGCCCACGCACGCCCACGTAATTCTCAGAGACACCTGTTCTGTTTGCCTCTGTAGTTATTTCCGCTGCTGCCGGAAATAAGGTCAAACGACATCCGTTCCTTTCAACGACCGGAAACACCCTCGCTTGCATCAGCCTTCCTCGGGTGGGGCCAGATTGTTATATTACACATATATTCAAAGATATGAAGAAATATAATTCTGCTTGTCTCTTCCTTATTTAGTGTGACTATTATGCCTTGCCCATACCATAGAAATAATAGACTATTCCATTTGGATTGTGTGGAGTAATGAAAAGTCATACCAGAGATGCTACTAGGTTTCAGTGAGAAAATGAAAAAAGTTAGGTGGGGTAGATAGAAGTGTTTAACATCTGCCAATTACCCATAAATAATGAACTAGTTAATTTTGACTGTGTAAAAAATCAAAAACTTATATCAATGAAAGAAAGAAGTGTTTAACATGTTTCAATAAAATCAAAAAGTTGTTAATTACAAATCTCTTCATTTGTACCCCCATACGTCTTTGAATTATGTTCAGCATTCATATTTATAATTGTTATTGCAATATTCTGTTAAAGATATGAAGCTGAAGTATTTAATGATGTGATACACAAATTTCTAGATATTTTATTGTCATAGAAATTGCCATCTGCTAATCAGTCATTAACTTAAGATTTATCAAAAAATTCCAGTAGGAAAATTATGAATTTTCACAGGTATTGCAAGTAATTTTAAGTGTAAAATCTATAATAAAAGCATGATATATATATATATATATATATATATATATATATATATAAACAGCATGCGTATGACTAATCTGAATATTCATTTTTACATTCTTTTATTCTTTCTTTATTATATTTATTTTATTCAGCAATCGTTTTCTTTCAGATTCACATACATTTCAGCCAAAGTAAAATGACATATTACCAGAAATTTGAAATATCACATTTTACCAAATATCAATCCATTTCCCTTTACCATTTTTGTTTTCATTATAATTTTGTTACTTTTATAAAAAGAAAATACTTTTAAAACATCAATTCCATAAGATCCACATTCAAATTGACATGTTGTTCAATAAATTAGTTTATATTTCTAGAATTTGAAATGTTGTTGGTTACCAATCTTAACACCTCACTTTCCTTTTTTCTTATTTACTAATTGTAGAGTTATCAGAATGTGGAGTTAGCCAAGTTGTAAGAGATTAACAGTGAAAATTACTAGGTGTTATGGTTTAAATTGTGGCTAACAGTGATATCATTATTTCTAGTAAAAATACCAGAGTTAAATTATGGACTATTTTTTTCTGAAAACAGATTGATTATCTACTTGAATAGTATCATGCAAAAGATTGGCAAGACATTTAGACCATAGTCACATGAAATATATAATCAAGCTCAAAGACATAGATGAATGTCAGAAATTTACAGAAATATAATTTTAAGTTCAATCTAAACTGAAGAACAAAAGTTAGTCTGCATACAGTTATGTTGAAATAATTTATTTTACAGAATCACAGATTTCACCAAAATCAAAATGACATATTACCAGAAGTTAAAATCTTGCAGTTTACCAAATGTTCATCCACATTTTCCTTTGATCTTTTCATTTATTTTTTGTAGTATAATTTTGAAAGCTTGTTATTTGCCTGATGCCCATTAACAATGATGAATCATATGCATTACAAATGGTTTTTCTTCACTCTATACATGCATGAGGCTTTTAAATTGCTAAAAGCACTGATCTTCATAAAATTATAGTTTATCAATCTTGCATCTCTTATCATATTGGATTTACTGAAAAGGCTGATCCATACATGTAACAGTAAAATGTATATTTTCATGTTTTTTGAGGCACCTAAAAATGCTGATCCAAAAACTTGACTAAATTGTTTCACTCTGTTGTTTTTACTCATATAAATTTTTCAATGAAACATTTGAAAAATTACTATTCCACACACTTAACAGAGAAATGATTTCTCTACTGTGTGTATTCTTATGCAGTAATTTAAAATGAAATTCTAGAAAATTTTAACAGGAAAATGTTTCTACCTCATGTGTTCGCATATGGATTTTTAAGTCAGAGCTTAAGCAAAACACTGAAGTGCAAATGTTACAAGAAAATGATTCATCTCCTGCATGTATTCGCATGTGTCTTTTTAAATGAGACTTTCGTGAAAATGCTGATCCACAAACTAGACAAAAAAATGGTTTTTCTCCTGTGTGTATTCTCATATGATTTTTTAAAGTGGACCGCTGAGAAAAAGTTGATGAACACATGAGACAAGAAAATGGTTTCTCTCCTGTGTGTATACTCATGTGATATTTTAAACTGGAACTCTGTGAAAATGCAGATCCACAGACTTCACAAGTAAATGGTTTCTCCCCCGTGTGTATTCTCATGTGATGTTTTAAACCTGAACTTTGTGAAAATGCTGATCCACAGACGTCACAAGAAAATGGTTTCTCACCTGTATGTATTCTCATGTGTTTTTTTAAGCTGGAATTCTGTGAAAATGCTGCACCACATGCTTGACAAGAAAATGGTTTCTCGCCTGTATGTATTTTCATATGCCTTTTCAAATCTGCTATCACAGGAAATGCTGATTCACACATTGTGCAAGAAAATGTTTTCTCTCCCTTGTGTCTCTGCATGTGTTCTTTTAAATTTGAATTCCATGAAAATGCTGATCCACACACTTCACAACAATATGGTTTTTCTCCTGTGTGTATTTGCATATGACTTTTCAATTTGGAGCTATCTGAAAATGGCATAGCACACATTTGACAAGAAAATGGTTTCTCTCCTGTGTGTATTCTCATGTGTTGTTTTAAACCAGAACTCTGTGAAAATGTTGAACCACAGACTTCACATGAAAATGGCTTCTCTCCTGTGTGTATTCTCCTGTGATGCTTTAAACTTGAACTCTGTGAAAATGCTGTTCCACAGACTTCACAAGAAAATGGTTTCTCTCCTGTGTGTATTCGCATGTGTTTTTGTAAATTGGAATTCTCTGAGAATGCTGCTCCACATGCTTGACATGAAAATGGTTTCTCTCCTGTATGTATTTTCATATGCCTTTTTAAATCTGATATGACAGGAAATGCTGATCCACACACTTTGCAAGAATATGGTTTCTCTCCTGTATGTCTCCGTATGTGCACTTTCAAAACAGAATTCCGTGTAAATGTGGATCCACACACTTCACAAGAAAATGGTTTATCTGACATCTGTGATCTTAAACAAGAACTCTGTAAAAAAACAAGTAAAAACAGTATCCCTCTTACATTTGTATTGAAACGTATCTGTTTAGTTTTTATCTATTTGAGAATTTTTTTCTGTAACCTTGACATTAGTATGACTGTGCCCCAATGTGTGTTTCAGCCTGTATATTGAAAAGAGAATTCAGTAGAAATTTTGAAATATGAATTCATTAGTAATCCTTATTTCCGGATTTTGCATTGTCTTTTTTTATTTGCAAGTATGAAACAATTTTCAATATAAACTCTTTGAATTACAGATCCAGACACTTGGCATGAATTTTTCTCTTCAGTATTTCTTTTGATGCTTAACAATTGCTTTTCATCTCAAAAACCATCATCTGTAAATAAAGAATTAATATTATTAAAGTTTTTCTATTCTTTGCTATTAAACAGTTAAGATATATTTGAATGACCTGCAACTTTGCATAATTCAGGTTTAGAAATTAAATATGATAGTTTAATATATTGCATGTACATGGAGAAGATAGGAGTGATACTTTAGAGTGATGCATGGATGATAGAAAAAATTTTTCCTCACCACATAGCTGGCAAAACCTACTACCTACTTTATACTTAGGGCATTTTTTTATTATTTCCCATTTAAGAATGGGGTCCTTTTTAGTAATATTTTTGAGGTACCATACATAAGTAGCTAACTCCATATTATGGCTATACTTTTGGTATTTAAACAAACTTTTATGGTTGTAAAATCTTCGTTTAAAAGTATCATGAGTAGCCCCAATGTAAGACTTAGGATTAGTACCATTTTCATTAGCATAAACTCTAACGCCATACACAACACAAGATTGTCAACAGTGACCATTAATGGGGCAGTCATTCCTCTGCCTACAGTTACACTTAGGTTTGGAACTAGACTTTTCGGGTGTTTTTAATTTACTTTTATTAATACCATTAATAACTTTACCTACATTAGGTGAACATGAATAACTCAATTTAATGGTATTTCTATTTCTTTATATATATATATATATATATATAAAGAACACTTTCTTGTAGAAGTGTTGGAAATGGCACAGACAAAAACTAACATCTGTTATTTTATTTTAAGTATACAAATTTGCATTCAGCCAAAACTCACCCTTCAAGTGGAGTTCATTGTTCATTTACAAAGAAAAAACATTTTCCTTCCATTTTTATGATTGTAGAACTGTTTGAAATGGAAGAATTAAATAGACTAACAATTATTATTTTATATAATCAGGATACAAAAAATGTTGCCTATTTTTTCTTTCTCGTGAGTAAACTAGATTTCTCTCAGGTGAAATAGAATATTAAAAAAATGTTCCTTATTAAATAAGACAGTGATTATGATAATTATTTAATTACATTATAAATAATATAGAAATGAGAATAACTGATGTTTTATTGTTTGTATTGCACCAAAATTTAAATTTCTAAAATAATTTCATTTATTTATGACTAAGTCCTAAAAGTTTCATTAAGATCAGACAATTCACTGATCTTTACATATTAATGTGTTTCATCACAAAAAACACTAAAATTTTCTGTGCAAATTTATAGTATTTTTGATGATGCAGGAAAAACAATATTCTTACTCAAAATTTTTAATGTTCTAAAAAGAGTTAAAAATCTAATTAAATATTCAAAAATACTTTGCAGTTTCTCTTAACAAAGATTTTGATGATAAAAAATTTCATCACCTTATGATGATTTTTTAGTGATTTTATACATACATAAACTTATTAAGTACTTTTAGGTACCTCTGCTTATTTGTGGTAACTAACTTTTAAATTGAATTTTTAAAAATAAAATTTTTTTTTCAACTTTTATTTTAGTTTTACTTGAAAGCTAAATGATTAAATTTACAATTTCCAGTAAGTAAAATACTCTGGTGTCTTTCAAACAGAAATCATATTGACAGGAATCTAAAATTTTGAGATTTAAAAAATTTTTTTGGTCCTTTTTGAGTGATGAACACATTTTCAAACTAAAGTTAATTCTCAGTTTTAAAAATGAAATATACATCTGTGAGACATTATTTTTGGAAAATTAGCAAATTTAATGTTAAATTAATCTGATTTACACAAGTATTACTTATTTATAGTATGAAATTTAAACTAAAACTATTTCTTAATCACTGAATGTTGATCTTTCTGACCTTCCCCACTTCCCATATGATTTGACATGTCATGACAGCTAGATGCAAGATAAGCTAAGTGTCTATGGTCATCACAAGTGACACAATTGTCCAAATATTTTCCTGTAAGGAGAAGAAACCGTGAAACATATGACCTTTTAATGTCAATAGAAATTACCATACCAAAAAATTTCAAATACACAAAAAAACAATTGTTTTAAAAATATGATAACTCGATGATTTGTATTAAAATTTTCAATTTTCAATTAGTAAATATAGTCTTCACTTTATAACTTAACAACATAATGTTTACAAGTGTTTGAACTATTTTTAAAATATTTTTGAAACTATAAATTATTATCATTTAAAAAAATGAAAACAATTCATTTAAAATTTTATTATTAATCAAAAAAAACTTTTTTTTCTTTAGAATATAATGTCCTTAAAACATTTAAAAGCTTATCAAATTAAATAATGTCAGATTGCATTTTTAATTTTACTATTGGGAGCAGATGTTCAGAAAATGGGCCAAATGGTTGAAAAAAAAATAACAGATGATTAACAGTCTGCAGTAAGTCGCATTGGTTTATGAAAATTTAAAAACTTTTATTAGTTAAATGATTTAACTAATAAAAGTTTTTAAATTTTCATAAACCAATTTTACCTACAAAATTTAATTTCTTGAAATTTCATGAATTTGTAACGTGGATGGCGGTGGGTAACAGATGTAAAAAAATTGTCAGGTTTTTTTAAAAAAATTTTTAAAAAATGTAATTAATTTGTGAATAAATCTTAAAAGTTTTGTTAAAATCCGAAAATTACTTGATTTTTGCAAGAATTTAATGTGTTTTTCACTGGAAAAGAAAAACTGAGTTACGTATATACATTTTAAAACTCTCGTAACGATTTGGTTAGCAGGTAAATAAATAAAATCAAAACAAGATGTTTTACCAAAATTTTGAACGTGTTAGAAGGGATTGAAGAACTTTAAAAAAATAATTTTAAAATATTTTGCTCTCCTCTGCACAACATCAATATTTTGATTGAAAAAATTCGTTTTTATAAAGTTTAGGGTCTTTTTTTCTTCATGCTATGCTGTTTTCTAATTAAAATCTAAAAATAATATTGATATCAGATGTTTTCCATTCTTTCACCATTCAATTTGTAGAAAAAAAAATCTGTCATAAAATTAAGTTTTAAAAATGTTTCGTATTTTTTTTGTTACTTAGTTGTCAAATTTTCCGTCATGAAAATCGGAAAAACTAACAGTTTTTGATAGCAAACAAAAGATTTTAGAAGATTAAAAAAAAGAATTCGAAGTATTTTACTACACGAAAGGGATTAAAAGTAAAACATTTCTTTTTTAAAAAAAAGTTCGCATAACTCCGTGAAATATGACAGGAGAAAAGATAACATATTTTGGGAAAGGAACATTTTTCAATTTTCACCTGATTTAGGAAAAATCTCTTTCCGCAAAAAATGCAAGTATTTATTTGTAAATAAAGGAAATAAAAAAAAGTTAAACTTACTCTTTTCGTCCGATTTGTTTCCAGTGGGATAATAAACATTAGAAAAAAGGAGAAACTGTGAATTTTAAATAAATCGATGTTTTGTTCTCGAATTATAATCGAAAACATCCGCCATTTGCAAGAGATTCAAAATGATATTGACAACTTACGTTAAGAGAAGCTATCGGACGGATGAACAGAAGCGACATAAATTTTACGAACTTTCTCCAGTAGTCTTTACTTGCTAATTTGTAATCTAATATTTGATTGATTTTTGGTATTTTAACTTTATAGTCTTACGTTTGAAAACGCTTTATGGAATAAAATTAATCAAATTTAAAATAGTATAACAATAAAATAATTTAAAATTTCATAACTGAGATAATGAAAATATTCAAAAACATAATTACAATTTAATTAATATTTTATAAATAAGAGAGGTACCTAATTCTGACGTATACCTTATGAAACTTTACTGCATTTTATTTAATAAATAAATGATTATTAATTTTGATTTTTGATATTATCTCAGTTATGAATTTTGAATTTAAAACAAAAAACATTTCTTAAAACTTGTAACTTTTCAATGATAATGTCCAGTGGCGATTCTATGGAGGAGTCTGAAGCAAGAGGTGTGTGTAACCGTGACCCTCGCTTGTTATTTTTCCGGGGGTCGTGGTGTAACAGACGATATAAAATATTTGTTTTACAAAGACTTTTTGAAATAACATTTCTAAAATAATTTCATTCGTTTGGGAATAAGTCCTAAAAGTTTCATTAGAATCTGATAATTTTTGGAAGAATTTTCAAATCAATGTGTTTTCAAATGCAAAAAGGAAGTCAAATTTTCCATACTAATTTATGTCCACGCATTGATGCAAGAAAAAAAAATCCAAAATTTTTAATGTTCCAATGTTCGTTGTTATTCAAGCCGTCATTCGCGTGAGAATAGCGTTTCGGAGATTAAGACAAGACGTGTGAATTTGGTTTGCCTGTTTGAAATACTTTCCTGTGGTTGCTTCCTACCAATACATTATTTTTTCTCTTTGCAACAGTTTGACAATTTAATACATATATATGGGCATAAAGAAAATAAAAAAAATAAAAAATATTATCGTCAAAATCTTTGTTATTATTAAGAAAAAAAAACAAAAACAAAGAATTTTTTTATTAAATAATTTTTTAAAAATTTATATACGTATTAAATTGTAGAACCACTTCTACATGCATGTGCGTACTTATATACTTATCGCCATGTACGCACGTACACATACATATACACACATACTCTGACATTAGTACCGCCCGTGAAACCTCTTTTTCCCGCGCTTCATTCAGAAATATATAAGCTGATGTTCACACATGTCTAGACCAGTTGGAATCTGTTATTCGGAACTAACAGTCCGAATGCCGTTAGTTCCTTTCCAACTCACATACTGCGCTAATTGCGTTTAGCAATTAGTTACACCAAAAATATTTCTCTCTCTCTCTCTCTCTCTCTCTCTCTCTCTCTCTCTCTCTCTCTCTCAAGCATACTTCACTACATATATAGTTATATTTAACTACTTATTAATACGAACATAATATTTCCTTTTTTCAGGAACTCTTCCAGTATGAACATTGATACATTTTCTTCAACATCCTAGAGAGAACTTTCTCTACTAAATCTTGCATGCACAAAATAATCAATCCTGTAACTATGTTTAATACATTGTTATTATTCTTGTTATATTGTTCTCTGAGTTATTTTCATTATTAATGTGGTGGATTGGACAACTAGTCTACTTTATAATGGTAACTCCGCTTTCAAATTACTACCACGTTGTCTAGTCTACAACAAAATTATCAAACTGTTGCAAAAAGAACAAAAATATGTATTGATTGGTAGAAAGCAACCACAGGAAAGTATTTCAAACAGGCAAACCAAATTCACACATCTCGTCTTAATCTCCGAAACGCTATTCTCATGCGAACGATGGCTCAAATAACAACGACGACCCTACTCAAAATGAGCATACCGCGTTTTATGCACTCGACCTGGCTATCACTTAGCTAATGCACGCTCAGCACAATAAATATAAACGGCTACAAGCGACACCAATTCTGTTTACCACGAAGTGCTGTCCGATTCTCCATCTGACCAACGCTTGCCAATTCGCCATTGCCACACTCCCTGACAAAACATGCACCCGACTCTGGCCTGTTTAGTTCGCCGAGGCAAGTCACTGCTACACAAACTGTGATAATGTCTTAAGAAAAATTTACAGTAGTAAAAAGTTTAAAGAATTCAAACAAAATTTGTTTTGTAGCGAAATGTGATTTATGCAGATAAAGATAAGTCTATATTTCGCAGTGTTTGTCAACAGCAGTAGTGACGTTTTCGTTTTTCGCTTTCTTTTTATGGACGGTTAGTAGATGATGAGGAGAAAGAAGAGATGAAGAAAGCAGCACAAGAGAGAAAGTAAGAAGGTACGAATGCAGGTTGCTGGGACAGTTGTGTCTGATCGGCGGTTGAAAATTCTCTTGCTACATTGCGACAGGTGTCTTTTCTGTTTTTCGCTCCCTTGTCTCTGTTTAATTCAACTTTCTTTTTCTGTGTATATCGAAAAACGATTTGACATCGGAGCTCTCCTTTTTTTCACTTTGTCAATCGCTTTCTTTTCTATTCGTCAGAAAACATTTCATACAGGCTCGATAAATTTTGCCTTGCTATTTTTTTTCAGCACTGAGCCAACCCTTTTTACTCTTCGTCAAAAAATAGATTTCACACTGGCTCGTGAATTTGAAAACAGTTAAGAGATTCGTTGTTATTCTGTATTCATCACATTATTACCACGTACGTATGAAAAAAACAAAAACAAAACTAAACTATATAGCATTTCTGAATTTCTGTAACTGGGCTTATCATTATTTAAATGCATGTTGTTGCCATCACAGCTTTCATCAAAATTTTGTTGATCCATGCAAATCTCAATTGATTTTGAACTTAAATCTTTTTAATTAACTTATTGAAGTACATTACTCTCCTTCCATTAGCCATTTCTAGGAATATCTTGTCTGCTTCTTATTTAATACTGCACAGTTTTTACTGTTTGCACAGTACATAGATTGAGCTCACAATTGCAATGTCATTAAATTCACATCCCACTGCTTTAATCAATTAGGTCAGGAGTCGGTAACCCTCGACCCACATGTGGCTCACAAAGAAGTTTTATCCAGCCTGTCAACTTAACATCTGAACACTAATTATCGAATTCCTATCTATTACATTTATTTGTTCACTTTAATGCTTTGAATAATATCTTATTCTTGCAAAAAAAAAAAAAAAAAAAAGTGTTGCATAATATTACGTTTGCCGTAGTAAACTCTTTTAAAAACTGGTCACTCGCTGACGAAAAAAAAAAACAAACTCTTCAATAGAATTTTGAACGTGTTAGAAAGGATTAAAAAAAAGTAATAAAATAATTAAAAAATACTTTGATCTTTCCTCTCCATAATAGCATAAACATTTTGATGATAAAACTTTGTTTTTAAGTTTGAGACATAACATAATGCTATGCTGTTGTTTTAATGAATGAGTGGAGGTATCTGCATTAATTCCAAATCCTATCACTGTGCATCAACTTAGATCTCAAAATCAGTTTCGATCACTCAAAAAATGGCTGAAAAGTGAAAATTTAAAAGAAAAACCTTAAAATTTTAGATTCCAGCCCAGTGAATATAACTTTTGTTTGACCCGAGAATTTTGATGAGTGGAAATAGTAAATTTAATAATTTTTCAAATTTTAGCTTTTAATCTAAAATTAAAGTTTCAAGAAAATGTTTTTATTTTAAAAAATTCAATTTAAAACTGAGGTATCGAAAATGAAGTGGAGGTACCTATTTCAAGGATAAATATTGAATTTTAAAAAGATTTTTTAATTATTTTTCTACACATTAATCAATGGCGGTTCGATGAGTGACGAGTGAAAAAAGTATCAATGTTTTAAAAATATCTAAAAAATATTTTCTGAACAAAAATTAATTTAACTTTTAATTCGGATTAGTTATACTATTAACATTTTCTTTTAAATAAAACTGCCAGATAAGTTCAAAGAAGGTATTAAGTGATTTAAAATACGTTTTTTCTAAGCCGGTGGCAGTACCTAAAAATTTGCTGCCTGAATTTTGCCTTTAGACACCGCTGCTGAGTAGATAACCTTTCAATTTCGATTAATTTTGCTTTATAGCACTTCCTTATAGATGCGTTACCACCTGAAACTACAATTATATGCGATAAACATGAAGTAATTAAGAATAAGTTGATTATTAACAAAAATAATAAACATTCAAATCTTACTTCACAATATTTTCTATGAGTTACCTCTCTTGGGTTTTGCTCTTCAGAAACCATGTTTCAATCGATTGCAAATGGCGGCTGTTTTTAAGTAATTCAAGCAGAAACATCGGTTCATTTGAAGAAATTACCGTTTCTCCTTCTCTTCTTCCTTTTTTCTTACTAATGTTTCATTGTTCTTATGAAAACAATTTGGATGAAAGCAGTAAGTTTAACGTCCTTTTTATTCACAAATAAATGTACATATTTGCAGGTCTTTTTTATTGAATATTAACTTTTTCAGGAATGATGTATATAACTTTTGTTTTGTTTTTGAAAGCAAATGGATTAATTATTTTTCATCTAAAAGATTATAAATGTTTATTTTCATACTTTTTAATCAATGTGATTTTCATTTTGTGAAAAACTGAATTATAATTTTTTAAAACCTGCCATTTGAAGTTTCTCACAAAATTATATATAAAATCATGTTATCTCAATTATATATATATATATATATATATATATATATATATATATATAAGGCTAGGTTGTGGTTTCAAACTTTCTATGCCAACATTACTAAAAATGGTGTCTTTATAATAATACTTGTTTTACTTGGACTACCAGGAGTGTGTAAGTTTAACATCAAGAACAACATCCAACTTTGTAAAACCTGTCAGGCAGGACTGCTTGCTTTGTTAGAGATTAATTGCAAATGTGATATGAAGTCAAGATTTAGATTGGGTTCAATGGCATTTCTTTCAGGGAGCCCTCAAGCAATAAGCAAAGCCATCTCTTGAAGAAGAGGTACTGCCTTGAGAGTGGGGAATCTCCCTGGGACTTAGGCTTAATATTTTTACAACTATCCAGCGTGTCCGAGGTGCTGTATTATCAAATGAAGCAGTATTGTTTTGAAAAAATATTCATTTTCAGTTTAGAAGTAATTTTTAGTTACGTGACAGAAAAAAAATAAAACTGTTTTCATCCTGTGTATAAAATAACAGAAACTGATTTTTGTCTGTGACATTTTATAAAGTTCTTGAATGCAAACAACCAATTCTAATTAATTTTATATAAAGAAAATTTATATAAAATTAACAAACAGTAATACATGAAGCATAAAAGTGTAAGATAAATAGGAACTTCTGAATTATGTCAAGACGAATATGCCCATGCCATAAAAAATGACAGCAAAATATATATCTCGATATACTGTCTAAAATGACAGTAACATATATATTGATGTACCCACTATTGAGTATGTATGTATGTATGTATGCCGCATTCACCCTAGTCGGGTTGAGCGGGCTTCCTCCCTGACGGAGCAAGTCTCATTGGGATTTGTTTAAGGGCAGGGTCCCAAGTCCTACCCCGTTATTTAACCCATAACTGGAGGGAACGGACGGATTAATACCTTTCCCAAGGGTACTAGTGCGCAAGTGAGTGCAGTGTGCTCAACTGAAATTGGAACTCGGCTCACCGATTTCCCCCTCCAAGCCGACATCCACCGCACCACAACGCACATCCGTGAACGCTAACAGCACCTGGTATTCCCAAGTGGTCACCCACGTAAGTACTGACCAGGCTCAACGTTGCTTAACTTCGGTGATCGAGCGGGAACCGGTGTATTCAACGTGACATGACCGTTATCGTGACATGACCGTTACATGACCACTATTGAGTATCTTATATTAAGTCATAAGAGAAAAAAAAAACAGAATAATCCTAACTCCTGTGTATGAGAAGAAGAAATATATATATATATATATTTATATATATATATATATATATATATATATACAACAGCCTTTTGTTATAATAGAGAGGATAATTACAACAGAGTGCTGAAATGTTTTCAACTTGACCAAGAAGGAAATAAACACAGTCACAAAAATATACACTCTGATCTACATATCCATCCCATAGTTCAACACACATAGCACATCATTCCTCAAGTTTTGTTAATCTTCCAAAAGAAATTCTGATATTCAGTTAGTGAGATGTGATAAAGAATTATAATGGAAACAGAGTTATCTTCACTTACTTTATACCCACACATTCTACCAGCCAATCAGAAGCCATTCCTCTTTTCTCTTTTCATCTTGATGCCTTCCTGTAGAGAGGTTTTGATTGACATGATGTTGAACGGGGAGGGTGTTTGATGTGTCTTCCATTTTGTGGTTGCATTCAAGTTCTGTAAATCGATTGTTCTATGTGGATTTCAATCCTTTTTGGAAACAGTAATCATTCCGGAGCATTATGTTGTCGATGTCCCAGCGAGGACTGGTTTAATGATGTTAAGTGCAACATCTGCATCTAGCTGTAATTTGACAACTTCTTTCCAGTGTTGAGGCATAGGGATGAGTTTGTGTATGGGGTGATAGGTTGGCAATCATCCAAGAATGAAATGGAGAGTGGTTTGTTTGTCATGGTCTGAAGCTTTTGGTGAGTGTATATGTTGAATGCACTGTTGGCAAAATAATATTCAATCTAGTTTTCCAGCTCTTCATGATATTCAGGCATAGCGGTAAGTGGTATTGTGTCTGGTACTGGTGGGCAAGGTGATCGGGTGAGACAGCCACACGGTGCTAATGTGGCATTAGTTGCATTTTGGCCGTTCGTTGTGGTGGCTATTTCACTTCTGAGTTGTGCTGGAAAGTTCTCGTGGACAAGTTGCAACTTCTTTTAGGCTGTCCGTGAAATGTATAAACCTTTAACCTTTGTGCAAATGTAGACCGTCTCCAAACAAGTTTCATCATCAAGCAATATAGTGGTAATTAACACTCCTTTTATTGGCAAATTATTGTCATTTACGGCACACAAACAGTGTTTAGTATGCAATAAGGAGTTGCAGTTGCATCCCAGTTTCACTAAAAGGTCATCTCCTGCTATGGTTGTCTGAGCCCCTGTATCTGCTACAACTGTAATTTGAACAGTTCTAAGTTCTAGGTCCATTTGACTTGACTGTCCTAATTTCCTGTGGGCACTCGCATTTAAAGCAACCTTTACATCAATAAATGATGGTGGTTCTATTTTTTTGGGGTGTAAATTTGTTGTTGGTCCAGGTACTATGTAGTATTCCAGCTCCTTTATCTAGTCATAATGGGGGTTGTGTTCTCATGGTTGTTATGAAAGATATACTTTCATCGTGGTTGTTGCTGGCAGTGTCATACATTATACAGTTTGATGAGGCTGTACCACAGCATACTGCAAAAAAGTGGTTTTATACACTACAACTGTGGCACAACCTTCCCCATGCAGGACATTGCTTGCAGCCTTTGGGGTGCACACTCTACCCACAACCCTTGCACTTTTCAGCATGAATTTCATGGCTCCAGTTATTAGGTGGTGTAGGTGTCCGAGATGACCTGTTTTGTTGGTGTGCAGACTTAATTGGGGCAATTTGATCAAGACTGCACGTCTCTTGGTTGGAAGTGGTTTGTGGCTCTGTTAGTGGATTCTAAAGTCATTAGATGTTTGATTACATCATTCTAGGTTGGCAACGGTCAAAATTATGCTCTGGTGAGATATGTCATGCAGGCCAGCAATAACTTGCAATTTAATCATATCTTCTTGCAAATGAATCATATACAAGATATAACACAATAAGGATAAACAAAATAAAGGTGCATATATAGATGTTGGTTAGTTCCAGTGACTTGACCCAAAGAATTGTGAGTTCAATACCAGGCTACAGCAGTGGTGAACAAGTAACTTACAGGGATAGAGAGAGATAACTCATAATTAGCAAAAGAGGCTTCACACAAGGAATGAAAATGATATACCCCAGGCTGGAGCATACAATGGCCAAAACATCATACAAATGGCAACAAATATAAGGACAATAGTTCAAATAATTTAAATAGTGAAAATAAAACGCTTTCATATACATTTCAGAAAAATGTTTGTACATTTCAAAGTAGATATATATATATATATATATATATATACAGAGACAAAAAGGGTTTTGCTTATCTGGTAGAAACCACATGATCTGTCAAACCACTATTGCTGGACTTCAGCTTTGTTTGGTTGTCAAAGGTGAAGAGAGAAAAGATTTAATTTTTGTTTCAATTGGCAACAACAATGCCAGTTCTGGTGCATGATAAAAGTTTTTGTATTTAACTATTTTTTATAATCTAAATTTTTTCTTTATTTTTAATTATCATTCTTATTTATAAAGTAATTTCATTACCTAACTTTTGATTTTTTTATTATTATTTATTTTGGTTTCATAGTATATTACTAAGTTTAGAGGTTATTTTGTGATTCATTTGTTGTTATTTTTATCCTGTATTGAAGCTACTGTTTCCTGAACAGTAGTATAAAAGAAAAATATTTTTATTTTAAGAAATTGTTTTTAGAAGTATAATAAAATATATTTCTGAATTATATATTGCCCTGACATTCTATCCTAAAATCTCAAATCAATCTGACATTCTATCATCATACTGCATCTTGAGTCTCAAAATCTACATCCTTGAGTTAGGCCCACTTCTTCCTCACAGTCTTTTCTGACAGACTTTTGCTTTACATATAAAGATAAATTAATTTTCTTTATCCTTCCAGCCTGTTTTTTAAGATTACAAAATATTTAATAAAAGCATATTGGTTTGTTCACTATATATGACTAAACAATTTCTTTTTTTTATAACACTATTTCTTTATTTACAGATAAATTGTTGTGGAGAAGAGCAACTTTTAAATACAAAGGAGACCTATTCTTACAAAATCTGTGCACCACCATTTCTACTAAATTCATATTCCTGTGTGATTTCTACTAAATTTGCTTTTTAGTATACACATTGAAACACACACTAGAAAGCAACCATACTCATGTCAACATTTTCCAATGGTTTGAAGCTGAAAAAATCACATTCAAACATACTTGACAAGTGGTTCCATAAAGATTTTTTAAACTTCCATTTTAAGAACATTGATGTAAATAGAGATAGCAGATAAACTTTATTCATGTCAAGTGAATGGATCAGCATTATTACTGAATCAGAGCTTAATACAAATGAAAACACAGATGGGAGATAAACCATTTTATTGTCAAGTGTGTGGGTCAGCATTTCCTTGGAGATCACATTTAAAAAAGCACATGAGAAGACATACGGGGGAGAAACCATTTTCCTGTCAAGCATGTGGAGCTGCATTTTCAGAGAATTCAAGCTTAAAGAATCATGTCAGAATACACACAGGAGAGAAACCATTTTCTTGTCAAGTTTGTAGATCAGCATTTTCACAGAGTTCAAGTTTAAAACATCACATGAGAATACACACAGGAGAGAAACCATTTTCTTGTCAACTGTGTGGATCAGCATTTTCACAGAATTCCCGTTTAAAAAGTCACATGAGAATACACACAGGAGAGAAACCATTTTCTTGTCAAGTGTGTGAATCTACATTTTCAGATAGTTCCAGTTTGAAAAGCCACATGCAAATACACACAGGAAAAAAGCCATATGATTGTGAAATCTGTGGTTCAGCATTTTTACGAAATTCAGATTTAAAAGTACACATACGGCGACACAGGGGAGAGAAGCCATATTCTTGTCAGGTCTGTGGATCTGCATTTTCACAGAGTTCTGGTTTGAATGACCACATGCGAATACACACAGGAGAGAAACCATTTTCATGTCAAGTGTGTGGATCAGCATTTTCAGATAGGTCTAATTTGAAAAACCATAAACGAATACACACAGGTGAAAAACCATACTGTTGTGAAGTGTGTGGGTCAGTATTTACTCAAAAGTCGCATTTAAAAAGACACATGCGAATACACACAGAAGAGAAACCATTTTCTTGTGACATATGTCAATCTGCATTTTCATTGAGATCTAACTTAAAAACCCACATGCGAACACACACAGGAGAGAAACCTTTTTCTTGTCAAATTTGTGGATCTGCATTTGTCCATAGTTCCATTTTAAAAAATCACATGCGAATACACACAGGAGAGAAACCATTTCCTTGTGAAGTGTGTGGATCAGCGTTTTCCCAGTGTTCCACTTTAAAAACCCACATGAGAATACACACAGGTGAGAAACCATTTTCTTGTCAAGTTTGTGAATCAGCATTTTCTCAAATGTCTCATTTAAAAAGTCACATGAGTAAACATACTGGCGAGAAACCATTTTCATGTCAAATTTGTGGATCTGCCTTTTCTCAGGTATCTCAAATGAAAAGTCACATGAGAATACACACTGGAGAAAAACCATTTTCCTGTCATGTGTGTGGATCAGCATTTTCAATACGATCTAATTTGAAAAGACATATGCAAACGCACATGGATGATAAATTATAATTTTGTAAAGAATATGCAGCGGTGTTTTTAGCTTTTCATGACGTGAAAAACACATGCAAGCATACACTGAAGAAAATTACTATGTCTTAATATATTTCTAAAGTTACTGTTTAAAAATCAGTATAAACACACTGTAAAGATTGTCAACATTTGCAATGTGTATAGCTCAGCATTTTGAATTTGCTTAAAATTCAGCCTATGTCATTATGTCATATAATTTGTTTTGTCAAAGAATTGCAACATTTATCTTTGATCAAATGGGGGACAATATTTGTTTTGTTTGTTTACAAAATCAAAATAAAACCATTACTGAATGCATTTGTTATTATTTTAAAATTTACCTTCAATCAACTGAGAGCTAAGCCTGCACATGTACATTTTTCATGTAATTTGTTTAGTTTGTAAAGGAAGTAAATTAAACCCATTACTGGATTAATTTGATATTATTTTCCCATTTAGTTTAGAGCAAATGAGAGACAAAGGTGTATAATTGCATTTCTCATATATTTTTTAAAGGAAAGAAAGATAATGATTTAGTTTGAATATAAGACAATTGTATATATTTGTTTTGTTAACAAAAACTCATTAAACAAATTTATTACAGGAGACTTGAAAAAATATTTACAGTTAAGCCTTGTTTAAAGAATGCAGATTGAAATTTTTATAAGAGGTAAAAACTTTGAACAGACAAACAAAAACAGTTTTTTAAATAATATGTATCTCATTATTTTCCAATTTATACATACACATAATGTAATGGGGATTTATATTTATATACTATCCCATTTGAAAGAACAATATATTGTTCTGGAAATAAGTCGATTTAACCAAAGTAAACTGACTTTTCTAAAAACAAAAATTGAAATGCCATAACAAATGTAATAAAAATAACGTTATTTAAACTTGGAATTTTTTTAATTTAAAATTGTTTATTATAAAAATCAATTTTATTCATATTTGAAATCTACCATAATTTTATTCCATTTGTTGAGTATCCTACATAGAAAGTTATCTTGAAAAATATAGAATCTTGGATAAGAAACAAATAACTTAGCAAATTTCTTACCTTAATTTTTGTTCCTTTTATTGCATTATTTTTGGGGGCACTTCAACATGGTGTAATTGTTAACATCCTTGTCTGATTAGATCAATAATGACTAAAATGTGAGTTTGATTCTCACTGGGTGCCCCATACTTTTGGTCGTGTGCCACATCTAAGCTATGCATAAAAACCACTTTAATATTTTACAGCTAATAATACCAAATTAGATTTATGTTAAAATTACTTTTCTTAATAATATATAAGTAGCTTGATCAATTAACAGTAAATGTATTCATAATTTTTCAATTATATTATTAAAAATGATTGTTTTAAAACTTCCAGACAATAACTGCAATGTTAATATTATATTTACCACAAAATGTTTGATGGATTGTTTTTGTCATTTCAAATCTATCATAATAAAATTTATGGCACACTGAAAGCTTCTATTCTATTTTTTACTAAATGAATGAATTATTTGCAGACTGGCAACATGAGTAATAAAGTCTCCATTTCTTCTGCTGTGGAAATGAAGCGCAATTTTTAGTATCGTCTGTATAAAGTTCTTGAAAGACTGATCAATGTTATGTTCATTTCAGTGAAATTTCTGCTCCAATGAACTTAGCTTACTGGTACCCCTATATATGAATTTACTCAAGCCACAAGATTAGCAACTAGGTCCCACCCGTTTACTGTGAAACCAATAAAGTGTAAATGCAAATTCTACTCCATCAGCTTCTTTTTTCACACTTCCCGCCTGTGGAATTCCCTTTTATTTACTTGCTTCCCTGACAGCTACAATCTCCAAGAATTTAAATGTAAAATCAATTGTCATCTCCTATCTCACTAATCTGCATCCTCTCTCTCATACTCCTTTCTTCATCCACTCCACTCTCATCAGTATTCTTATCTATCTCTTACTCACTTCCTGACACCCCCCTATAACCTGTCATTCTTTTTCATAACTTTCCTCCTATGTAATCCCATGCAGTGGCAATTTTGGGGTGATATGATTATAAAGAATTTTTTTTTAAAGTTCTTTGACTTCAAATAAATATTTTCCTCAAATCTGTCATTATTTGTATGCAGAAGTAAATAGCAAAATATTCTTCCATTTTCCAGAAGTCATGTATAAATGCACATTGCAGAGGATTTGTTTTCTTTAAACAAGTTTCATTGTTGATTTCCCAAAAGTCTCATTTTATGTGATATACGTGCAACACATTTTAATCAGCTTTTCCTGTATATTTTTTGTCTTCAAAGAAAAAAACATAATTTTAATTCATTTTGTGCATTTTTTGGTAAAGAATATTTAGATTCAGTTTTGTGACTTGGGTTTGAGGTAAAAAAAAAATATTAACCTAATATGCTTAAGTTTTGCATCTTTTATCTTCACCTGTGATTTGTATCTTCTGCTTTCACTCGTCATGTTTGCAATCTTAGGTAGATTTTTATTTTTTCTTTACTATTAATATGTTTTTACTAAATACATGAGAGCATCTGAATAGTTAACTAGAAAGACCCATAAAAAATTTCATGGTTTTCCTATTTGAATTTCTTGATGAATCTTAATTCTTAAGTTAATGATTGAATAAGATCATGGCAAGTTCTATGATGATAAGATATCAGTAGAAGTGCATCTTTATTTGTGAGTTGTGGGAGTTCTTTTTTTTTTTATTGTATCACCCCGAGCAAGGCGGTAACGCCACTTATGTGCAGGGGGCTATGTAATAGTAGAAAGATTGGAAAAGAGAAAGCCGGAAACCACATCCTAAACAGGGAACAAGGGATGAGCCTCTTAACCTGTTCAATAGACATGGGTGGAGTGTGAACCGGGCGATAGATCTATCTACTCCAATTAGTTTTCTCAGTTTTGTTTCTTGTTTGAAGTCTATTTTGACCTATATAAGAACCAATCAAAAGACACTCATGACAACTCACAGCAAGTATACACAGTAGCACTCATAAGAGTTCCCACAGCAATCACAAGCAGTGTATTCACTAAGACATTGCCTTTTTCATTCAGGTACACACACCATACTGATAGAGTGACCTAATCAAGTTAAATACTTCCTAGAACACCCAACTACATCAACTACAGTGAATTACTTTTATCCCTAGATATATACTCACACGCACATGCACACATACACACACATATTTCAGTCAGTCAGTTAAGTGCCATATGTGAAACACACTTGGGCGATCATGTCTCGAAAGAGACATGACTGACTGGGCAGAAGATTATCCCGCAGTAGGTTGCCATTGCTTTCTGTGGTAGACTGGTTGCCAGCCAAGGGTATAGAATCCAATCTGTCCTATTATTTAACCCATAACTGGAAGGAAGAGACAGATTAATACCTTTCCCAAGGGTATTTACATCTTCATATATTACTCACACTTCCATACATACATGGACATTTGTTTTCCCAACTTCATTTCTTTCGACATTCTGCAGTCTCTCATTAACCCTTCTGAGAATATGTTTCCTCTTTTCCTTAATAGTTATAATTGTTATTCTATTCAAATTTGCTCAATGATTTTATTTCATCCTTCATTTCAGACATATGAAGGGTTGTTTGCTCTTTCTTTCTTTCATTTACTGTTGGTTGAAACATCACCTCCCCTTTGATCTAAAGTTGATTAGCAGTAAACACCTTTATTCAACTGTTGAAACATGACAAGCAACAATCAGCACTAGTCCCACACAATACTTCCTTGGTGACAGCATGCTTGTTAAGCAACATAAACCCAACAGTCATACTCAGTCATTCAAAAACTGGGTAATATACAGATTGTAATGACCACCAAATCACAAGTTACTCTAGTTCTTCAAACTTGTAAAAACTGAAATCATTCTAACTGGATTGAGGATATTGGGGTGGTGAAGTGATATGTTTGAAGTTATAATTTTGGGAGAAGTTAGCAAACTGTGCATTGTGGTACAGTGGATATCAGCTCGGAACGAGAAATCGGGGAGCCGAGTTCGAATTGCAGCTGAATCCATTATATTCACTTACGTGCAAATACCCTTGGGAAAGGTATTAATCCGTCTCTTCCTTCCAGTTATGGGTTAAATAGCAGGACAGATTGGGTTATATAGCCTTGGTCGGCAACCAGTCTACCGCAGAAAGCAATGGCAACCTACTGCGGGATAATCTTGTGCCCAGTCAGTCATGTTTCTTTCGAGACATGATCGCCCAAGCATGTATCACATATGGCACTTAACTGACTGAGCAAACTGATCACTGGTGTATTGGGTTCCTTTGTCACTGTAGACTATTTCTGGGATGCCTCTTCTCTCAAACTGTTGCTTCAGTTGTTTTATTACTGCTGCAGATGTGGTGGAATGGAGGCATCTTGTGCTAAATTGATCAGCTGTTCTTGCTCTTAGCTTTGTTTTTTTATCTCCTTGTGGGATGCATGTAGTTGCTCTAGTATGTCTTGCTGGAGTGATGCTGGAATTATAATCTTGTTCCTGTTCAACAGTACACCATTTTGTATTCCCATTTCTTCTCTGAAGTTCCAGTAGGCCAAGATGTTAAATATTTGTTGCTATGATATTTCGATTGATTTTTAACATGAAGTCTATTTGTGCTGAACAATGCAGATGTCTTAAGATTTGAAAAAATGGTTATGGTTGAAAATGTTAAACAGGTGCATAAAAGAATACACATTGGATTTGGATTTTTGTTATGACAAGCAAAGTCACAGAGGTTAACTCCTTTAGAGACAAAAATTGCACTGGAAGACAGCTGTCGGTAGAGCAGAAGTGACATCAAGCTGACAGAAAATATCAGTAGTAATTGTTAAAATTTTGAATTGACAGTTTAATTTCAACAGTCAAAGAGAACAGTTGGCCCTAAGTCAGGCTTAGCCATTGGGTTTCCCTGATAATTCAGACCAAAGAAACCTACTCTCACTCCACTGCAAGTCACCAGCTTATTTAAAAAAATAAAAATAAATATGTATATATTTTATTTACATTTGATTCAGTTTATTGTTTTTGCTGATATTTTGTGAAAAAGAAGACGATGAAGAAGCCAGAGAAGAAGTTAAATTTAGTTTTCATGAAAGTCAAGTTAGTGTGTTCCACAATCAAATAAATTGAGCTGTGAAGTGGTTGAATTATTGTCATTGCAATTTTAGTGAGAGACTCCAAATTTGCAGCAGCATTGGTTTTGTTCCAGATTTAACATTCATCATTGTTATCATTGGTTCCCTGTTGAAGAAATATATACCCAACAATAGGGCTATATAACAAAGAGAGTGGCTGCTTCTGTTTGTGGGCCTTGTTGCTGTGATAACTGTTGTTAGCTCATTTAGAGTTGGATCTTTCATATTTTCCTCTTTTACAGCCTGTAACTATGTTGATGCAATGGATATCAGCTAAAAATGAGAAATCAGAGAACTGAGTTTGAATTCTAGTTGAATTCATTGCAATCACTTACATGCAAATACCTTTGGGAAAGATATGAATCCATCACTTTTCTCTCCAGCTATGGGTTGAAAAGCAGGGCAGATTGGGTTCTATAGCCCTGGTTGTCAACCAGTCTACTTCAGAAAGAAATGGCAACCTACAACAGGAAAATCTTCTGCCTAGTCAGTCATGGATTAAAAGAGACATGATCACCCAAGTGTGTATTACATATGTCACTTAACTGATTGAACTATGTTGGAGATGGATTGAGGTATTGATTCAGCATATATTGAGATCAATACCCTTCACTAGCATTCCAGCTCTGGGAGATACGTTTGATAAGTAATCTGCAACAGGGGACTGTCTTGCCTGGGCAACACTTTATAGTGAAGTTGTACCCTTCCATTTTAGTAGCATTCTTGCTACTTTTGGTGGCACTTGTGTCAAGTTCTTCAATGTTATTGACTGCAGTGCTTTGGGGTCGTTGTGTACTGTCATTCTGTAGCCCCATATATAGTGATGGAATCTTTCTAATTCAAACACAATGGCTAACATTTCTGGCTAACATTGGAGTATCAGGTTTCTGGTCTTGTTTGCGTCTCACTAGCGAATGCTATGAGTATTTGGTACTGTAGCAGTGCTGCTCCCAGCTCTGCGATTGAGGCATTGAGTCTGTTGTGTTATGGATGTCTTTGGATTGAAGTTCCTTAACACTGGTTTTGCTAATCTCCTTTTTGATGCTCTGAAATGCTTATTCCTGTTCTTGAATTCAAATGAACTTGTTGTCTTTGGACATCAGGTCCAATAGTTGTATATGTTTATCATGTATCCTATCCCATCAAATACATTATGGAATTCTTTTAGGACCTGTTCTCATGTTTTAATTTGTTCTGTGCACTGAGAATGAGAAATCAGCGAGCCGAGTTTGAATTCCATTTGAATTTGTTGCATTCACTTACATGCAAATATCCTTGGGAAATGTATTAATCCATCTATTCACCCTCCAGCTATGGGTTAAATAGCAGGACAGATTGGGTTCTATAGCCTTGGTTGGCAACCAGTCTATCACAGAACAAAATGGCAAACTACTGCAGGAAATTATTCTGTCTAGTCAGTCATGGATCAAAAGAGGCATGATCACCCAAGCGTGTGTCATTGATGGCATTTAACTGACTGTCCTGTGTTTTGAGATTTCATTTGGACAGTAGTTATGATGCTTTATTACTGTTTGGTCTTTTCCAATCTTTCCAGGATTCTACTATGTGAGGGTTGTTCGTTTGTACTACTAAGTTGAATGTCACCAAGCCTAGCTGATTAAAGGTAGGATTGAGGGCTTGCTGTTGTTTAATACATTTTTACAGAGTCGCCAGTAGTCTTTGGAGCCAAACTTGCTGAATGCTGTATACTACTTCATTCTGTCAGCAAACAACAACTTAGCATCAGACGAGCAGAGGTAAAAAGGCGATTATTATAGTCAGATGTATGGCTCTGATAAAACCGGAAGAAAAGGTTCCTGTTGGCAACAGCGGTCGAGCAAGCAGGGGAGAACCAAGGGAAGGAATGGGGTTTAAGTTGGCAACTTCCTGGCTGAGATAAAAGCACTGGTTCCAGCTTTAACCCAAGATGAGACCTAGGACGCACAGTCTTAAACAGGAAGACTAAAAACTTTGTTACAAGGGACGTTATACAGAAAATCACGGAACGACTCCCAGTCTGCTCTTTAGTAGCAGTAAGATATTCTGCTGGGGGAGGAGGAGTGGAAGGATAATAACGGAAACCACATCATGATCAGAGTTGCCAAGGGGCAAAGATGTATGACATGGTAAGAGTCAAGGATAAAAGTGAAACAGGTATCTAGCAGTGAGTCAGGTCCATTAGGGTTATTGGAGAAACGCGCGAGGAAATCCACCACTTGCGTAAGAGATTGAGTGATTGAAAAGTTAATCGTATGGACACTAGCAAGATCTGTGACAGAGTTTTTTCAGCCACTTGGCGTGGTAGGCATTAAAATCTCCAAACGAAAATATATGAGCGACCGGATGAGAGGAAATAGCATTATCTATATTGTTAGAGATGTAGTATGGTGCGGAACAGCCAGGAAAGAAAGACTGAAAAGATAGCTAATCGAGCTAAGTAGAGAAACACGGAGACACATGTAGAAATGATCTGGAGATTGAAGAGAAATCACCCTAGCTAGAGGTCGTTGACATAAACGCCAAATCCATTCATATGGACATTGGAGTCCTTCCTAAAGAGGCGAAGGTAACCAGGGATATAAAAATCAGAGGAAGAGATAGAAGAGTAAAGGTTAGTTTCACAGAGTGCTAAGATGTCAGTTGAGATTATGTGGAGGAAGAATTCAACGCTACAACATTTGGTACGGATACCAGGTTGTGGTGCATTGGATATCGGCTCGGAACGAGAAATTGTGGAGCCGAGTTCGAATTCTAGCCGAATTCATTGCATTCACTTACGCGCAAATACCCTTGGGAAAGGTATTTATCCGTTTATTCCTTCCAGTTATGGGTTAAATAACAGGAGAGATTGGGTTCTATAGCCTTGGTCGGCAACCAGTCTACCGCAGAAAGCAATGGCAACCTACTGCGGGATAATCTTCTGCCCAGTCAGTCATGTCTCTTTCGAGACATGATCGCCCAAGCGTGTATCACGTATGGCACTTAACTGACTGAGACGTTCGAGAAAGATGTTAACAGATTTAGGTGATTTTTGTTTAGCCGGTTTAGTTTTATTTCTTACTTTGTGTGTTTTCAAAATTAGAGAATTTTTTGGTAAGAAGACGCCTAGTATAGTGGTAACAGTGGGTCGTTAAATGCCACATGAGTAGGAAGGAAACTGGCGCAGACTACAGCATAATATGGCCTCACTTTTGCTTACTGGATGCACTTGCAGGGACACCCATCCATGCGCGACATGACACTACAAGAAACCCCGATATTATTCAAATGTTGATCAGAGCAGCCTCAAAACGCTACGCAAAAGTTTAGGCTCCTAATTACCAGTCGGGAACAGCAACTAGGACACTGCCAACGCGGTACCCTCAGAATGAAGAGATGTTGCCACAATCTACATACATAAAAAAAAAAAGCTTACGACTGTTCTACTATTAAGACCTGAAGAGAGAAAAGAGACCGGGAAACCTTTCCTAAACAGAAAACAAGTGATGGGCTTCTAATCCTGTTCAAAAGAAGAGGGAGTGTATCAATCGAGTGATAGTATGAGCTATCTATTCCAATTTAAAAAGAAATCCACTAAGTTTTAACTTAAAGTCAGGAGATCCCTTGATAGTCACTACAAAAGAATTTTAAGATACTTTTCCTTAGAAATTCAATGGAAAACAAAAAAAGAAGTTTTTGCTGCCAGAACGACTAGAAACAATTAGAGCTAAAGGAAATCTCAACTGACACAACTATAATTTACAATTATTTAACGCTTTGTGTATGAATAAAAATTGAATGTTTGAAAATTAAACGTTCAGAAAAACAGAGTCAAACAAGCTTACCAGAGATGAAATCTGCTACCATCAGTATATTAACCGAAATGAATGTAACTTAAAATTCATCATGGTGAGTTCCATTTCAATTATTAATCAGTTGTTATTAATTCAGTCGGCGAGTAGCTTCATTGACCATAAGATATTATATCCAATAATTATACACGTGAGAGAAAGAGAGAGAGAGAGAGGTGGAGATGCGGGGCAACAAATCGAAAACTACTTTGAACCGGATTAGGTCCCTACAACTTTAAAGGAAAAATAAAATTAGCCTTTGATGCCAGACTGACTACAAACAATATATATAAAAAGCAATTTTAAGCTTATCTAATGAAATTATGTCATAGTTTTATTGCATCTCTTATTTTACTATTCGGAGCAGATTTTGGGGAAAAAGGCTGTTTAGAAACAAATGAAAAGATTACTTAGAATACATTCCCCAAGAAGTTCTAAGTTTAACTAATAAAACAAATTTTCAAAACGGAATTTAATTTCTTAAAATTTCTTAAAATTACGTGAAGAGGAAGTAACAGATGTAACAAAAAAAAAACAACATAAGAACGTATTTTTACCAATATTTTTTAAATGAAAATCTCAAAAATAATTAATTTGTGAATCAGCTGTGAAAGTTTAATTAAAATCCGATGATTATTTGATTTTTGCAAAAATTTCCAAATTAATGTTTTTCACCTGAAAAAAAAGAAATCTGTTTCTTACATTATCCATAGTAAACTCTGGTAAAACTTTGTTTACTCGCTGACGAAAAAAGCTTTTCTCGCACTTTTGTTTTTAATCGCGTGTATTTTCATAATCATTTTTTACGCACATACTTGCTCATCAGTATTTTGAAATCAGTCTCTGACTTTTTATAGTTATCTGCACGTAATTGTGGTTTTATTTATTTATTTATTTTTTTGCAAACGTCAAGTTTGAAACTGTACTCGCGTCCTTAATATGTTCATCAGTGATTGTGTTTTTCAATATTTATTTGACTTTTTAAAAACTTTATTTGAGAGTTTTTTTGTTTTTTTTTCCACGGGCACTTACACAAATCATCAGGTAATAGACTGTAAGTTAAATGAAAAAAGTAAATAAATGCATTATTATTAATTTATTTAATTTTTTTTACCGTATCGGATATCAAGGGCAACGAAAAAGCTGAGTCGACAGCCAAAAGAGCACCAAACTCTCAAAGTTAGTGTAGTCTTTCTGTAGGTTGAGGTCATTCACGAGCGTGTTACTGTTGTATTTCCATTTTGGTGCTGCACTAGGCCTTTTCAATCTCCGGAGTTTCACCTTTAGTTTGCAGATGACTGAGACTTGGTCGCTTCCACAGTCGGCGCCTGGATACGCTTTGTTTTGAACCACTGCGTTTCTGAATCTCCTATTTATGGTTATGTAGTCTGTCTGGTTCTTCGTGTCGCCTCCTGGGCTTCTCCATGTCCATAGACGTCGTGAGTGTTCTTGAAACCAGGTGTTAGTTATTACCTGATCATTTGCTGTGCACCATTGATCCCATTTTTCTCTTCGTTCGTTGCAGATTCCTAATCCAAAGTTCCCAGTTGTCATACCTTCCCTCTCCTTGCCTACTTTGGCATTCAAATTTTCCATGATGATTCTAATTTCTTGGACACACCTTTACCAACCCTAAATTAAAATTTCAGACAGCCCTTTCACGAAAATACTGGGAACTGAAGGAAGAAGGTCTAATCCCACAGATGGATGGACATAAACAGGCTCTGCACGTACTCCCAAGAGTCTAAGTGCTAAATGTAATCTGTGCTTAGTACAAAAGACTAGAATATTACAGTGTCAGAATTTACTTAACCAACGTAACGAATTAATTAGCAAGTGTCATCATCGAACTAGATTTAAATTCATTTAATTGTTCCCTTCTTTCCTTTCATTTGTTATATTTGTAGCTTTTTATATCGATTAGAATTTAAATTTGGAGAACCTGAAGTTTTTTCCTATCCGCTACCCTTGACCTCACGGGCAAATTTCCACCTCCCACTCTCAAATGAGACGCACTACTATTTCCCCACCTCTCCTCTTCTTGACTAACTTTCCTCAGTTACTAACCTTTACTTCATGTATACGAGAGTTTTCTTTATTTTACGTTTGACTGGGATTGAACAATGTATGTCTCTAATAGGCATGTTGAAATCGCTTTTCTCTAAATGTAATCTGAATTCACAGATTATATATATATGTGTGGAGGGACATACTACGAACTCGCTCTCGCGTAGGCTTACATTACACTTACATGACAATTCTAACATATTCCGACATTTAAAACACCACGGCTATCAACGCACACTTCTTAGAAAAACGCTTGTTGAAAATACATGTACACTTAGACAAGAAAATAATAAACGAAAACTTAAAATTCTAGAAGCTATCTACATCAAACAGTTTAAACCTAGCTTAAATAAAATAAATTTCGACATCTCTACTAACATACTCCAATGCCTGTAATCGACGGGAGAGGGCATAGTTACTATGCTTACCCCCTCTACCCATAGTAGTAGCAGTTCGCAGACCAATCCCCTCATGCCACCAGTTTGTCACCGCCTGCGGCCATATGCCACGCAAAAAAATGGACCTGTCTCCGTGGTTTAATTTTCTCTGTTTAATTCCACTCTGTTAATTTTAAATGTTCTATGTTCACTTTATATTAAATGTTCATTCTTTGATAATTGCTTATGTAAGCCGAAAACTCAGACCCGATAAAAAAATCAACAATTACTGCGATTTCTTGTCGTCTTTTAATGACAGCACTATCAAGCTAATCGGATCATTTGAAAGAATCTTACACAAAATAAATAGACAGAACTTGTCTATATTATTCAACGAAACCTGTAGTAATGAAAAAATGCTGCCAAAATACACACACAATATATATATATATATATATATATATATATATATATATATATATATATATATAAGAAAGTGAAAGAACAGAACTATGTTAAAAAAACTACCGTTCGCTGCATTTACTTCTATAAAAAGTGCTTAATACTAAGTAGAGCTCAATATTGTAATATTTTTATTGTAATGATTTATCAAACATTTTTCATCACTGCACACTTTCTTTGAGTGAACAAAAATGAAAAACTTTGCTTGTCTAGGTTCTGATGCTCAAACTTTGTATCTTTGTTTCGTTCACTATTCTTTCATAAATTGTTAACGTATACATTCGATTAAGTCTTATTTTGTCTTGGGTTTTTCATAAGGATTATTACTTATTTTTATGCAACACTTTCATCTGTATTATCTATCTCTGAATGCTCAATCAAATTGTTAGAAAATAGGAAGTTTATCAATTCTATACCAAAATCATAAAACATCAAATATTTTAAATTAGAAAACTAGGATTCTTGGCGTCAGGTAATAGATCCAAAGAAAATGAATTATTTCTAGATCAGAAAATAGAGACTGCAACTGTGGACAATACACTTAGGAGGATATCAGAATGCTTTTCCTTGTATGATAAAATTACTTGAACCTAAAACGAAACGTTTCAAAAGTTTTAACTTAAAGTCAGGAGATCCCTTGATAGTCACTACAAAAGAATTTTAAGATACTTTTCCTTAGAAATTCAAAGGAAAATATTTGGCTTATTTTGAGCAAAAAGGCATTATCTGTACAGAGAAAACCTGTTGTGATGTGATAAAACGGACTTGATTTTCAGAATCTGCGTTTAAAAATAACCCAGAAACATGCACTCATTTGGGTAAAAAAAAAAAATAACAAACAAAACCTGTCGATCTGTGTAATCACAAGGTCCTCCATAATTTCGGCCTTGTGCCACATCTAAGCTATACTGAGTAAATATTCATTGTTTGCTTATTATGACATTTTTTGCTTTTCTTTTCTTAGGGGTTGGTAGCTACGATTTCCATGAAACACTAAGGAATTTTGTGACTGTTTTACAAAGTCTAGGCTTACGTTTGAAAGATTTCATTTATTCCATGATGTAGTGACGTCATTAATTCTCGGAACGGGATTTTGCGAATAAAATTTGACGCATGCGCAGGATAGAGGAAACGGATTTTAGGTGTCTCCACGTGCTCGTCGTAAGTAACCGCCAGCTCCTACTCCATGTTCACAATTCAGCTTAACTCCAACAAACCATACGGAGAATAACGACATTGTTAAATGTTATGTTATCTGCTACTATTATTGTGGTGACTCAAACCACGAACGCTTCTCGCGTAGATTAAAAGATTGCGAGAATAACAACTGTCATAAATTTAAACAATTTCTGCTCGCGTTTCTTTATCGTTCAAGCTTAAAAAAGGTAAGACAGATTTATTTTTATATTGCCTTGAAATAGCACAGAGAGAAACGAAAAATAATGCAGCTTAGACGATCTTCTCAATACACACAGTTTGAGTTACAACACGCGTATCGAAATCTTCCTTTTTTATCGCCTACATAAATGAAATAAATGTTTTTTTTTTGTTTTTGTTTTTTTACTCCAACAGTGTCTCACTTTCGTGACCGGTAGTTAAAAAAGTCACTATATAAAAATTTATACTACTGGTCGGTAAATAAAGTAATCTGTTTTTTAGTCAGTATTTATTTATTTATTTTATTGTGTACTTCACGAGATTCTATGTCCGATTTGTTTGCAACATTGTTTTTTTAATTAAAAAAAAAGTTAATCGAACTTCTAAAAACCTTACCTTTTTTTTCTTTCTAACAATATGGTCAAAGAAAGCTTTTAATGAATTGTTTTTTTTTATTTACGACAAAAAAGTAACATTTTAAATGCTACGATACGATCGCATATGATATTATGAAGTTCTAGCATCCCATAAAATTAAAAATTCTGGCTGAATTAAGGGTTCCTTGAATTTTCAGTTAATTTTATTTATGAGACTGGAATTTTATCCGCTTTTTTAAAAACCCTACGAAGAAGCTTGGATTTTCTCTGAAAAATCATTGTCTTCTTGTTTCTTTTCATTTCATTTGACATTTTTTATTAGCTGGTTTCACACGGTGGAGCTGGTCTTAGTTGAAGTTAACTAACTATGACCATGATAGAAATTATTAAAAAAAAAAAAAAAAATTCAAAGCTAAAAAATCACTTCTTGTGTGTTAAGTTAGATCTCAGTTTGTTGAATTCAACCCTCAAACCAAGCTTTGCTTAAGGGGCGTTGGATCATAAACATTCAGTTTTTTTTATTGTTACACCAAATAGAAAATGAAAGCTGTACTGTTTAAGTCTTGCAAATTAGGTTTTTGTGTGTATGTGGGGGGGGGGGGGTCTATTTCATTTTGCGATCCAGATGTGATGATTTCAATTTCTTTTTTTTTTTTTTGCAGACTACAGCAAAAAGAAAACATCTAAAATGTACTATTTCTTTTATTTTCGAATAAATTTAATAAAAACGTAAATATATCTTGAAGTTTTATAATTCTGTTGAGTGAATATCTCAATTTTGCTGAAAAAAGTAAAAGATGCAAAGAAAAATTTACGCTAGATCTTTCTTGTTTCTATGATTTATCACCCTTGATTTTTAGCTCTTTAGTCTTAGAAACCATTTTGCATCAACGCAGATATCAGCTATGTTTATATTGTAAATTCAAGCGCAAATGGTTGATAAATTTTTTTTTCTTTTTCTTCTCATTTTGTCCGGAAAAAATAGAATCAGACGAAAAAAGAAGCTAATAAAAATAATTGTTTCTTTATTTCATAACTTCCACTAAATCGCTGAAAAAATAGCATATGAAGTTAAAAAAAAAAAGGCCCCAAACTTAAAAACGAACTTTACCATCAAAATGGTTGTTAATATTATTAAGAGGAAAGATCAAAGTATTTTATTAGTGTTTTTAAAAAATTTCAAATCCTTTTAATACGTTTGAAATTTCGTTAAAAAATCTTGTTTTGATTTTAGTTAGTGGGTCACCAAATCGTTAATACGTTTAAAATTTCGTTAAAAAATCTTGTTTTGATTTTAGTTAGTGGGTCACCAAATCGTTAATACGTTTAAAATTTCGTTAAAAAATCTTGTTTTGATTTTAGTTAGTGGGTCACCAAATCGTTAATACGTTTAAAATTTCGTTAAAAAATCTTGTTTTGATTTTAGTTAGTGGGTCACCAAATCGTTAATACGTTTAAAATTTCGTTAAAAAATCTTGTTTTGATTTTAGTTAGCGGGTCACCAAATCGTTAATACGTTTAAAATTTCGTTAAAAAATCTTGTTTTGATTTTAGTTAGCCGGTCGCCAAATCGTTAATACGTTTAAAATTTCGTTAAAAAATCTTGTTTTGATTTTAGTTAGCCAGTCGCCAAATCGTTACGAGAGTTTACAATGAAAAATATATTGTACATAACTCACTTTTCTTCCGGTGACAAACACATTTAATTTAGAAATTCTTGCAAAAATCAAATAATTGTCTGATTCTAATGAAATTTTTAGGACTTATTTAAAAATGAATTAAATTATTCTTGGAATTATTATTTTTTAAAAAAATCTTGGTAAATTTATTTTTACATCTGTTACTCTTCACCACCACGTAAGTCTATGAAATTCAAGAAATTATATTTTGTTTAGAAAATTGGTTTTTAAACACGGGATTCATTAGAGAATGTATTGTGAATCATATTTTTTTTTTTTTTAATTTTGCCGTTATTTCCGAAAATCTGCTCCCAATAGTAAAATAAATAATGTTATAAAATTGACATTATTTAATTTAAGCTTTTAATCGCTTTAATAATGTATATTAAGGATATTATAGTCAAAATAATTTTTTTCCAATTAATGATGAAATTTTAAAAGAAGTTTTTTTCATTTTTATCTTTTTTTTTAATTATAAAAATTTATAAAATTTAAAAAATATTTTTAAATACTTCAAAGATTTTTTGGGGTTCGGTTATTAACTCATTGTGAAGATTATATTTACTAATCAAAAATTGAAAAGTTTTATTCATATTGTCATGTCTTCATATTGTCATAATAATTTTCAATTTTTTTGTGTATTTGAAGTTTTTTTTCTTTCATATGGTAATTTCTGTGTGTACATTAAAAGGTCATGTGTTTCACGGTTTCTTCCCCTTACAGGAAAAAAAAATTTGTACACTTATATCACTTGTGATCACCATACACTTATCTTATCTCGCATCTGCCAAGCTGTCATCACATTTCATATATGGGGGAAAGGTCAGAAAGTTCAACTCTGTGTTTAAGAAATAGTTTTATTCTAAATTTCATGCTATAAATAATACTTGTGTCAGATTAATTTAACATTAAATTTGTTAATGTTCCAAGAATAATGTGTTACAGATGTATAATTTATTTCTGCAAAATTGTTAAAACTGAGAATTAACTTTTGTTTACAAATGTGTCTATCGTTCAAAAATAGCTGAAAAATTTAAAAAAAACAGCTAAAATATTTAGATTCCAATCAATATGATTTCTCTTTGAAATACACCAGAGTATTTTGCTTACTGGAAATAGTAAATTTAATCATTTAGCTTCAGATTAAAACTAAAATAAAAGTTTCAAGGAAACTTTTATTTTTAAAAAATCAATTTAAAATTAGTTATTGAAAATGAGTGGAGGTACCTATCATAATGCATAAGATTTAAAATGAATTTTTAAAAATTAAAAGTCTTTTTTTAAGCTTTTATTTTAGTTTTAATATCCAACTAATAGATTAAATTTAATATTTCAAATAAGCAAAATACTTTGCTCTATTTTAAAACTTGAAATGACTGGAACGAATTTTGATTTTGGAAATTATTGATTTTTAGCACCATTTTTATCCATCCATTATCAGATTGTAAATCTTGATTAAAAATCTTCCAAAAATAAAATGTGATTTTCTGAAGCTTTATTTCAGGAATATTCAATCAGTAAAGTAGCACACATGATACACACTTGGTTGATGATGTCTCTTTTGAGACATCTGTGTGGGCAGCAGATTTTCCCACAGTAAGTTGTTATTATTTTCTGCAGTAGGCTGGTTGCCAACCAAAGCTGTAGAACTCAGTCCTGCTATTTAACCCATAACTGGAGGGAGAAGAGATGGGTTAATATCTTTTCCAATGGTATTTGCACATAAGCGAATGCAATGAATTAAATTGAAATTCAAACTCGGTTGAGTTGAATTTGTTGCATTCTTGCGCATA
Organism: Ascarosepion bandense; assembly: GCA_037127315.1. Taxonomy (NCBI): domain Eukaryota; kingdom Metazoa; phylum Mollusca; class Cephalopoda; order Sepiida; family Sepiidae; genus Ascarosepion; species Ascarosepion bandense. Next base: position 113,213 of record JBBBDQ010001586.1, on the reverse strand, counting down.
AGTGAATGCAATGAATTCAACTGCAATAATTTGCAGATTTAAAGTTTAATTAATCTGATTTGAAACATTGTTTTAAGTTTAAAATATAGCAGAAATGTATTTTTTTATTCAGTGGTATCTGTTTAAGGTGTTTACATATTGAAAAAAAATTTTTTTAATTCTTAAGTAATTTTATTATTTGTGAATAAGTCCTGAAAGGACATATTTATATTAAATATTTATATTAGAAGATTTCAAGACAAATTTTGAACATGTTCTGACTTGACATTGCATAAATATTTTACTAAAATAGCATCTTCAGGAATTTCTCTTTTGTAAAACTATAAGGATTTTTTTTTTTTCAATGTCCAATTTTAAATGTTCAAACTATACTGAAAGTGAGTGATAGGGTTAAACTAGCCAAAAATATTTCCCCTAAGTTTTTTAATAAACTAATTCGGTATAACACGTATTCATTAATAAATAGGAGCTGAAAATTTCATTTAAATCATAAATTTGTTAAAACAGTAGAATTTTCATTTTTGTAGTCCATACTGATTTGTCTATTCTCCTGTGTCTGCTTTTGCAATACCTGCCTTGTATCTTGAAAATTTCAAATATTTTTCAATGTAGATATATGTAAGACTAGCAATTTTTTCTTAAACTGGGAACCCTGTTTATTTTTAAAATGGAGTAAATGGCTTTTTTCTTGTCTTTTAATGCCCACTATGCCAAATGGCTGAAAAACTCTGTCACAGATTTTGCTAGTGTCTATACCATGAATTTTTTAATCACTCAGTCCCTTACGCAAGTGATGAATTTCCTCACACATTTCTCTAATAACCCAAATGGACCTGACTCACTGCTATATCTGTTTCACTTCCATCCCTGACTTTTGCAATGTCAAGCAGCTCTGCCCTCTTGAAAACTCTGACCATGTGGTGATTTCCATTAACATCAGACCAGCAGAATATCTTAGTGCTACCAAAGAGCAGACTGGGACTCATTCCACAATTTCCTGTGTGACATCCCTTGGAACAAAGTTTTTTGTTTTCCCTTGGGTTAAGGCTGGCATCGATGATTTCATCCTAGCCAGGAAGTTGTGACTTAGATCTCATTTGTCCCCTGGTTCTCCCCTGCTTGTTCGGCCACTATCATCCAACGGAATCATTTCTTCCATCTTTATAGGAGCCATGCGTCAAACCATAACAGGCGCCTTTTTGCCTTTGCTCATAATGAGTGCAAGAAGATACTTAACGAAGCTATGCTGCTGTTTTCTGCCAGAATGAAGCAGCGCATAGGATCTCATAAGTTCAGCTCCAAAGACTACTGGCGACACTGCAAAAGTGTACTAAATAACAGTAAGCCCTCAATCCTCATATCTTCACCAGACAAGGCTGAGTGCTTTGCTTGCAGATTCTCCTACCATCTTTTGACCAAGTGTTCGAAGCCATTATCAGCACCGAGGGGGTGGTTCAACATCTCACAACCCACAGTTCCTTCTCTGACAAACAGTATGGTTTCTGCTTCACTAGGTCTACTTCTGATATGCTAATGACCATCACTGGGTATATATACCAGGCTCTCAATAAGAACAGCGATGCTCGAGCTGTTGCCCTGGATATCTCCAAAGTGTCTGACAGTCTGGCATGCTGGCCTTCTATGCAAGCTATGAGGCTATGGTATAACTGGACGATTGTTTGATCTAATCCAATCATTCCTTTCAAATTACGTAATGAAGGCAGTAGTGAATGGACATGCCTACTGATACTTACGCGGATGTCCCTCAAGGCTCTATTCTAGGCCCTATGCTTTTTCTGATCTTCATCAATGATCTCCATGATGCAATCAGATCCCAAGTAGACATCTATGCTGACAATACCACTGTTTACTCCTGCCTAGATCAAAATTTCACTGAGGCTAACAAGGCAAACCTCACTGATAAGCTTGAAAAGGACCTCCAATCTGTGGTGGACTGGGGTAAGAAATGGCTCATGAATTTTAATGCTTTCAAAACAAAGCTGCTACCTGTTAACCATCACAGACAATCACTCCTACCCCAAATTTGCATGGATCAGGCTAGTCTCCCTGAAAGCAGAACACTGCTTAACTCTCTCAGCAGACCTGAAGTAGAAAGACTACATCGAATCCATAGCTAAATCTGCTGCTAGGAAGGTTGGTTCACTGTCTAGGGCCAAAAAGTTTTTCCCATCTGAATCTATTCAACATATATATAAATATACCATCTGCCCATGTATTGAAAATTCCTGCCACAACTGGTCTGGTGCCCCTGCTATGCATCTTGGTATTCTTGACAAAATCCAACGGAGAATCTTTAATGTGATTGATCCCAATTTGGTAGCTCAGCTACAGTCTTCTCACTGGTATAATCTGGCTTCCCTATCTACAAATACTTTCACGGCTTCTGCTTTGAGCTTAGCTCACTGGTGCCTCCTCTGCATGAATTTACTCGAGCTACTAGCAATTAAGTCCCATCCTTTTACAGTGAAATGAATAAAATGTAACTGCAACATCTACTCCACCAGCTTCTTTTCTTGTACTTCCCACCTGTGGAATTCCCTTCCGTATACTTGCTTCCCTGACAGCTACAATCTCCAAGAATTTAAATGTAAGGTCAATTGTCTTCTGTCTCTCTGACTTGCATTCTTTCCCTCATGTTCTTTTCTCTGTCCATTCTACTCTCATCACACTAGTATTCTCATCCTTCTCTTACTCACTTCCTGACACCCCCTACAACTTGTCCCTATTTCTCATCACTTTCCTCCTTTGTAACTCCCTGCACACCAGTGACAGTAAAACTGCCTTTCTTGGGGTGAAATGATTAAAAAAACAAGTTTGATGTAACATTGTTTATTTAGTAAAAATGTGTTAAATTTTTAATAAGAAAATGGCAAACAAAATTAAAGTTTTTAAAGAATAACTAAAATTAATTTGCAAGAATACATGATTATTTCATAATCTATTATATAAATTTACTTATGTGAAAAAAAGATTCTGCTTCAAACCTTTCATTTCACAAAATTGGCCACCTGAACATTTTTTCTTTTTAAATTTATGCAAAGGAATAACTTGTATACCACTTCTTCTGGTATATTCTTGAATCATAATGGATGAAAATAAACTTCTGGTTTGATGAAAATAATCTTCAACCTCTTTGATATCTCTCATACATGACAGATCATAAAATGCTATTCATTTGGTGAGAATCTACTTGAACTGAATGTTGATTATCTTTTCGCATTATTCAGTCCAGTTTTTAAGAATGTAAAATATTTGACACTTTTTATTGGCAAAATATTAAAGCAAAAATCTTTTCTGTCATGTTTTAATCAATAACAAAGTGTCATTATTTCTGACAAAGCAAACATTTCTATATTCAAATTAATATATTTGAACAGTAGCATAAAATTTTACTTCACACTGAAAGTGAATTATGTAATATGTTGGAGATCATTAAAATGCAGTTATATTATAATTATAAGTTATTGTAAATCTGTTTTCTTTGTTAATACTACTTCTTTATTTACAGATATAAATTGTTGGAGAGAAAAGCAATTTCTACAGAGGAAAAGACATGTTGAAAAGACAACTTTCTTACAAAGTGCCTGGATATCTCTTTCAGAGATCTCGTATTTAAATTTTTACATACTAGCACACAAAGGAGACATATTCTTATAAAATCTATATTAAATTCATATTCCAATGTGATTTTTGCTGAATTCATATTTCAGTGTACACATACAAACATATAATGGAAAGCATCCATAGAAGTGACAAGAGTACAGATCATCATTTAAAAACTGTACAAAACTGATGATACATTCAAACATACATGTGAAACCATATTCTTGTCAAGTGGATGAATCTGCATTTTTATAGAGTTTCAGTTTAAGAACATAAATGCAATCACAGATGGGAGAGAAAACCCTTTTCTTCTCAAGTATGTGGATCAGCATTTTCAAAGAATTCAAATTTAAAAAAGCGTATGAGTATACACACAGGGGAAAAACCATTTTCTTGTCACGTGTGTGGATCTGCATTCTCACAGAATTCTAGTTTAAAAATACACATGCGAATACACACAGGAGAAAAACCATATACTTGTGAAGTGTGTGGCTCAGCATTTTCAGAGAATTCCAGTTTAAAAAAACACATGCGAACCCACACAGGAGAGAAACCATTTACTTGTCAAGTCTGTGGATCAGGATTTTCCCAGAGTTCAGGTTTAAAGAGCCATATAAGAATACACACTGGGGAGAAACCATTCCATTGTGAAGTCTGTGGATCAGCATTTTCTCGAATGTTTCATTTAAAAAGGCACACACGAGTACATACTGGGGAGAAACCATATTCTTGTCAAGTGTGTGGATCAGTATTTTCAGCAAATTCCAGTTTGAAAAGACACAAGCAAAAACACTAATCTTAAAGCAAGATTTTGTGAAAGATATGGTTCAGAAATTTGTTTGCTAGGATTTTAAAAAAGAAGCAAATGCACGTATATACTAGAGAAAAAAATAGTGAATGTGGATTGATATATTAGCAGAGGTGCAGTTTATAAATCCACGCAGAAACACTATAAAGTCTACAACATTTGTAAAGCATAAGGATCAGCATTCTAAATAGATTAAAATAGGAACAGATGCCAATAAGTCTTTCAAATATGTTGGATTTTCTACTGTGTGTGAGTAATCGATAAGCAGTGAAGCAAGTTCTCTATAAATGTTGTTGAGATTATTTCTGGGACTGAATTAAGCAAAACAAATTCTGTTACTGTACTTCAACAGTATTTTATAATTTATTTCAGAAAACCATAGCAAACTAGACTGTCAGTAATTTATAATTGGTACATTAACTTTGAAATGAGTGAGTTTGTATTTGGCAAGAATTTGTCTGTGATTCAGGGTGCAAACATCAAGCTTCTGTAAGATATGTAATAAATTTCATAAGGTTCTAAAAATAAAAATGGTGGCATGTCTTATTTGATTGATCTAAAAATCATTGAGTGATTGTTATTGCAATTTTGAAATTTTATCTCCCAACACAGATTTGTACAAGTGCCATCTAGAATTTTTTGGTTTTTAAAGTACAAAAATTTTTTAAAATTATTTTTATTTGAAAATAAAAAAGCTGTATATTAATTACTTATATGAATGGGGATTCATATGCCAACAGCATAATGTGTAATTATTCAAAACAAATTTTGAAATTATAAAAGTCAGCAGTGTAATAATTAGAATGACATTTTTTTTCATTTGTAAATATTTGTAAATATATTGTTTCAAAAGATTGGACGATCCTGTTTCTTTTGATTGATGACTGACTAAGGTTTTCCTGTAGTTGTTTGCCATTTTTTTCTGTGGTAGACTATTTGCCAACCAAGGTTATGGAATTTACCCTGACCTATTCAACTAATAGCCTGAGAGTGAAAAGATGGATTCATATCTTTTCCAAGGGTATTTGCACATAAGTGAATGCAACAAATTCAACTGGAATTCGACTTCCACTCTCTGATTTATCATTCTGAGCTGATACTCATTATACCCCCAGGCACATCTAAAGTCTAAAATTTTTTTTTTTTCATTCATTTGACTTTTTCTTTTATGGCAATAATTTCTATAATAAGCATTACTGCTCATTTTTGTCCCTAAGCATAATATATTTTAATTCACTACATTTTGACATATAATTAAGTTTAAGAAAGCAAAATAAAATCATTACTGAATGATTTTATCACTGCAACATTTATCTTAGATCAAGTGAAAAATAAGGCTATACATATACAATTGTCATTTGTTTAATTTAAGCAAGTAAATTAAAACTATTGCCAAATCTTTTGTTACAACTATAGCATTTACCTTAGAACAAATGGTGCTTTATATTTACATTTGTTATTTAATGCATTTTGTCTTGAAATTTATTTAATTTGTTAAAGTATTATAAATTTGTTACTGAATAATTTGCTTAGTATCATTTATCTATTCTGGGGACCTGAAACTTTTTACACCATCAACCTCTTCCTGGATCTCTCTTGATCCACAAACATATGTCAGTACAAATTTTATTTAAGAGTAGAAATTCACTTGCATTTCTTTTTCTTTATTATTTAATGATGAGCTTTATTACCTCTGCCTTAAGGTAGCGGTATTGCATTTGGTCATGTTTATCCATGGTCAAGATATCTCGAGACCTGTTGGATGGATTTGGATGAAACTTTCAGGGATGATTGGTCTCATGACTGGCACAAACTGATTAGATTTGGGGTTTGATCCGGTATGGATAAAGTTTCTTTTTTTTTTGTTTTTCTAACTGATGTTTTATTTGAACGTTTCACATGCCAAACACTGAATTACCTCCTCTTGATTGTTTTACGGCATTACATTTTCTGTATGTACTATTTTTTTTTTTGTATTTTCACTCTTGAGAATGGTCAAGTTTATTGCAGTTATTCTTTCTCATTTTATTCGCTGAGGTAATGTGGATATTGCCTTGGCAGAAGTTTGCAGTCTTTGAATGCTCTTGTTATAACTTTTTGTTATTCCTTTTTCTGTTTCTCATAATCAGTGTGTTTGTTTGAATCACAATGAGAAACTTATGTAATACAGGAAATAAGAAATATGGTAATAAATTAAACTATTTTTTTAAAATTTAAACTGCAGAAATATTTTTTTTAAACCTGTTGTTGCATTCAAATTTTGGAGAGGATGAAAACTGGGAAATTTTTAAAAAATTTTGAATTAAGACAAATATAAAAATTCAGTCATTTTGCTAATTAAAAAGAGCTTACTGTTTGTCTTGAAGAAAGTAAAGGAGAAAGTGGACAATTTTCTTATTCATAACCTCTTTGTATTTAAACTGAATGCAACAGGCCACTATCGTGTTTAAACGTTTAATTACATGAAAATGCAGGATGTTGATTTGGAGGGACTGCAAATTATTAAAATTATCAGGAGAATAACTTGAATGATTCAGGAAGTAAAAGAAAAAAGTTTTAAAAGAATAAAATAAATTTAAGAACAGTTCCAAGGAGAATCAAACCCAGAATTTGGCAAGATTTCGTAAAGTTGAGACTTCACTGATTGAGATGATCAATGGAGAAATTAGATATATCAATGTCAAATTTGGGTGGGTGTTTTTTGGCTACCAGGCACTGACACATATGGAGACAGGCTCAAGAGGTAGTCAGCTTGGAGTTGCCTGAATTGTGTTGTAAGACATTCACCACTAGAGAACACACCTTCAATTTTCATGGATGGAGCAATGCATAACAAAAAGAATTGAGTATGATTATTGCTTTAGCATTTGCTACTAGAATTCTCAAATCACCATTTGGCTCTAGAAAACTTGTTTTTGTGGTAAATAAGAAATTTTATTCACTAAACCTGTTGTTAGAGTTATCAACAGTGTTGTGCATTTTATTGAAGGAATTCTTATTCCAGCCCTGATTCCCAAAGTTGTCCTTCGACGCATAGATAAAAGTTAACATGGCCACAGACAGGCATTACACAGTCTTGTCTGTGGTACACAATGTACATAGATAGGTCTATACTAGACTTCAAAATCAGTACTCAATATTGTAAGATTTTGGGCAACCCAAATCAACCTGTCAAGACAATACACCAGCCCCAATTGAGAAGGGAAAAGAAAAATAGATGACTTGTCAGTATTATTCAACAAAACTAGCAACTTAGAGGAACATAGAGAAGAGTGTCAATAGAAGTTTAAGTAATGGGTATGTATTTTAAATTCAAGTTATTAGTTTAAATGGATGAACAATTTGAAATCTGATTTTCCTGTAAGTGAAATGATGAGGACTGAACTAGTTATATATAAACCAGAAACATCATTCAAATTGTATTTTATTGTATTATCAATTTTTATATCTTGGCTCCAAGAGTAATCAATCTCTAAGCATTTACAACCCTTTTCAATATCTAGCTATTTATCCACTGTTCAACCTCACCCAAACACCAATATTGTATATTTGTCCATTCTAAAAGTAAAATCTTTTATTCTTCTTATAAAAGAACTTAACTGAAATGGTCACTATTTCAATGTGATTCAAAATGGGTACATAACTTTAAAGACATTTTTTATTAAACGCTTTGTATATTTTTCATTAATTTTTTATACATTGCATGCGATATCATTAGTTCTATGATTGAGTGGTTGTAAGGTCATGCACAGCTGAGTGCTTGACCAGTTGAAAGTTGGAGAGGTATTCTTTCATAACACATTTTAATGGAGCCCATCCCAATTAGTCTACATCATTCCGCTGTGGAACTGATAAGAATGTTCATCTGCACTTTGGTAAGTTTTGTTTTTAGCACTGCTGAGTGGCTAACTACCGTTCATATTTGGTGTGGAGGGTGACTAGACGCAAACCTGGTGGGATCCAGTTTAGTCACCAATGACCCAACCAAGCAGCAGCTCATACTGGGTTAAATGGTACCAGTAGAAATTGTAGATTGATCTAGTACAAAAACATAACTTATTTATAAATACTATATTTATTCAGCTATCATTGAATTTAAAATCTTGTATTGTCACATTTAAAAAACTTAAGTGTTTAGTTGTAAATGTAATTTTCATTCATGAAGTATTCGTATACAATATTAGATTTGTTTTTCTAGGTTTTTCCTTTGTTTTATTTTTTGTGATAATTTCACCTCAAGCAAGACACTAAAGCCACTAGGATGCAAAGGGCTGCTGAGTGTTAGAGAATAAGAGAAAAACTACTATTAAGGAAAGAGGACAATAAAAGAATTAGCACAGAAGATAACTGAAAACTTCATTTAAAATTTTGAAGATCAAAGTTGACTTTTGAGGAGGAAGCTGGAAAAGAGTTCCACAAGTCAGAAGTGTGATAAAAGAACTTATAGAACATGACGATGTCTAGACATTTCATTGAACATATGATTGCATTTAGCCATTTCAACTGTAAAATGATGAAACTTTGCCACCAATTTAGTACTGCATTTACATTCATAAAGTTTAGGTAATGTAGATGGAAAGTTATCAGGATAATTACCACCAAAGTATTTATAAAAAAAAGTAACATGGAAGCTGTGTTACAGTGGTGGGAAAAGGACTGAAGTCAAGATGCCAGGTCAAGACCAAAAACATTACAGATTCTTTGGATTTCATCAAGAATCTCAAAATCTATAGCTGGAGCACTAGATTAGATGTGGCAGCAATATTGAAAGCAAAGATGAATGGTAGACTTAGAAATATGAGAGATTCTGGCAAGAAATATTGTCTAGAGCAGCATAGACACCAAATTGAGAACTGATGACATCAGGAGGGTCATTTATAAAAATTAGAAACAACTTAGGTCCAAGGATAGAACCTGGGGAACATCTGCAAAAAAAGTGAACATTCAAGAAAAATTTCATTTTCAGATTTGATAAGACAGTCCGAATCAGTTGAAACTTTCATTCATAAATTCCATAACCTTGTCATTTTGTCATGAAGTTTTTCAAATTATTTGCACGGCAATACAGATTTAAAAATGGTCTCATTTTTAAAAATAAAAGAAAAAAGACGCTTGTCGATTTGGTTGGCTCACCATATGGTTTGAAGTTGTCGCTCACAAAAAATTTCTAAGGTAGATGAATTTTTATGGATGAAATACCAGAGAAAATCCAACTCTAAAAAAAAAAAATAGGAAAATGACACTGACTTGTCAAGTGATGTCTTGTCATTATTAATCACATGGTTTCATATCTCTGCAGTCATGACAACTCCAGAGGCATGCAAATCAGAAAGATTATACTTCATTCATATCATGAAAAACAACTGAGTCCAAGGCTACAAAATTGTTGACTGAATGAACATAAACTAAACTCCATTTTAAATCACTTGTTTCATTGATGGATATTAGAGTTTAAGTACTTATTGTATTTTGTCCGAACTTTCATGCTCAAATGATTTTTGCCTCATCTGTTAATATTCATTTTATGCATTTTCATAAGAAACATTAAACAGTATTAATATTATAAAATAGCAAAGAAAATATATATAATCTGGATTATAATCTTGCATTTAATATTTAATAATTGCATTTAATTAGGTGATGGAATAATGGATATCAGCTCAGATTGAGGAATCAGTCAAATTTATTATATACATTTATTATATACAATATATATATATTTATGTGCTAATGCCCTTGAGAAAAGTATGAATCCATCTCTTCTCCCCCAAGTTCTGGGTAAAATAGCAGGATAGGATAGGTTCTATAGACTTGGGTGGCAACCATCTATGAGAAGGAAAACTCTGAATTCAAACCAGCCTGAAGAGGGTTGGGTCCATCAGGCTGTCATGCCCAAAGAAATATCGCTTCTACTGTAATTGCAGTACATGTGATGCTCCTACGACTCTGAGTCAGGATATATCTGGATTTGGAATAACTTTTAATTTTTTAAAAATTATAGTTGGCTAGGAAGCAAGAAGCCAAAAAAAGTGAAAGAGAAAAAACTAGCATAGAAGTTATGGTTACATCTCAATATTTCAATTGTAAACTTGTGGGACCCTTCTGCCAATCTAGTACTGCACTTTACAAAACTTTAAAGTTGGCACAAAAGCAAAAAGTTCGTGGTTCAATGAAGATGAAACAATCACATCAGCCAAAGGCTTTTCCTTGATGTGGGAGTGACTTTGATGTTTCTTTCAATTCTTGTCTGGTGGTTGTCAAATTTTTTTTTGTTTTTTTCTTTCTGGACAGGAGTAAGCTGAGTTGTAGCAACAGATGTTCGTTGACTTTTTAAATGAACTCTAAGCTGCCCCCACTTCCCGCTTTATTACTTCCAGTTAGGATCCAAATTCACTTTTCAGAATTTTGTAAGAAACCCTTTTATTGGCTCTGGATGTAAAACAAACACAGCTCTTTGTTCACAAATCAAAATCAAACTCTATAAAAATTATTTTTGAAATTCAAAAATTATGCAAGAGTCCAACACACCATCAGCTTTCTTTCAGAAAAGCAGATGGTATATGCTTAAGCAGCTTAAATTTGGGATTTTATTTTAGAAAGTTCATAGCTGTTAGTATACTGTAGTGTGTACAGTAAAAAGTACCTTTCATTTACTTGTTTTTCTAAGTGAACTCCTTACTATACATCCTTCCCTGACTTCTACCCTGAACCTAATGTGCATTGTGGTGCAGTGGATATCAGCATGAGAATTTGTTGCATTCACTTACATGCAAACACCTTTGGGAAAGGTATTAATTCATCGCTTCTCCCTCTACCTATGGGTTAAATAGCATGACAGATTGGATTCTATAGCTTTGGTTGGCAACCATTCTACTGCAGAAGAAAGTAATGGTAACCTACTGTGGAAAAATCCTCTGTCTAGTCATTTCTTTTTTGAGACATGATCGCCCAAGCATCTACACTTAAGTTAACTGACTGACTGACTGACTGACTTAAAAACTACACCTAATACAAATTTAAACATGTACTTTTTCTGGGCTTTCAAATTAGGGTTCGTCTAAGTTTTTCACAATGCAGATGCGTTTTTATTTTTATTTTTAACTTTTTGGCAGACAACGACTGAAAAAAGAAAAAGATATACATTTTATTTCTTCCATTTCTTAAAAGTAATTTTTTTCTTGTACTTTCTATTGAATGGATCTTATTTCAATTTTGCTGAACATAAACATAATTTTCTGTTAAATCTTCGTCATAAATCTTATGGCTTCTCTCCCTTGACTTTTATTTTTCAGAAACCATTTTGCAACGATTGCAAATGGCGGCTATTTTAACTCTTAAATAATTCAAACAAAAACAATCGTGTTATTTAAAGCTTAACAATTTCTCTTTTTATAATGTGACATTATCGTAAGCAAAACAAATCGGACGAAAGCAGTAAGCTTTTTAATATTTTCTGAAATCGTGCAAATAGTCATTTTTTCGCGTAATGATTTGATTTTGAATTTTGAATTTTTAAAAAACGTCATAACTAACCATTTAATTTTGTTGAGAATAATATTGAATCGTCTTTCTATTTACTCTGCATTTTTAATTGGACATTTAAAGGAATTCACAAAATCATGTAAACGCAGTTTGTTTATGTTTTTCTGTACTTGACATTGTTTTGTCAAAATATTTTAGCACCGTTGCTGATTGACTTGTGTTTGCGTTATGTACATTAACTATTTCGCGAGTAAAACAACATAGCGTAATGAAAAAATCCACAAACTTAACGCTTGTTTTCCGTTGAAAACTCATTTATTTGGAAATTCTTGTAAAAATCAAATAATTGTCCGATTTTCATCAAATTTTCAGGACTTATTCACAAATGAATGAAATTATTTTTGATGTTTTTTTTTTAGAAAATTATGGTAAAACAATTTTCTTAAAATATGTTATCCCCTACTTACTTAATTTCATGAAATTTCGCACAGAACCTTCTTAGTTATTGAAATAATTTTTTTTGTTAAAACTAGAAGTCATTTGAGATTGTAAATCACCTTTTTCTTTTCTTTTAAAATTTGAAAAATAATGAATCCAATAAAACTACGACATTACTTAATTAGAAAATCTTTTAATTGTTTTTGTAAATAAATTATTAAGGACATTATTGTTTGAAGAAATAAAATTTTTCTGATGATGAATTTTTACAAGAATTTTTTTTTTACATTTTAATTATAATAATTTATAATAGTTTAAAATAGTGTAAAATTCTGTATTGGGCTATTTATTGGATGTGGTATAGTAATTAAGTGGAAACGAAATTTACGAGCCCAAAATTACAGAAGAGAAATAAGCATACTTATGCTATCTATTTTTAAAATAATTTTTTATTTTGTATTTTATTACCTTATTTCCCTGTATGGTAGACTGAAATTGCCATTATTATGAAAACGTTATGTAATTTTAGAGTTTTGTCCTTTCCTTTAGATTTATGAAAATTGTTATTATAGTCATGCATAGCAGTTGTCATTGCTTCGTCACACAACAGTCTGTCAAATGTTTGATCAGATGAACACGACCAATCATTAATAATTTGTTATATATTATTTTTTATGCTATAAATAATATTTGTTTAAAATCAGATTAATTTAACTTTCAGTTTTCTAATTTTACTAAAATAAAGTGGCAAAAATCTTTTGAAATATTTTTAAAATCGATGAATTTTTGTTTGTTTACAAATTTCTTAAAATTAAGAAAATGGCCACTTTTAAGAAAATTATAAACCAAAGTTAAATGTGACATTCCAATCTATATAATTTATATCTGAAATACACCAGAAATGTTTATTTGATGGAAATAATAAGTTTAATCATTAAGCTTTTAATTAAATCTAAAATCAAATCTTCAATGTTCTTTATTTTAAAAATAGGTATTGAAATTTTATGCCGAAATAGCGAAGGTACCTAGTTATATAGTTCCTTAATGTACCTCCACTCATTTTCGATAACTAATGTTTAAATTGAATTTTTAAAAAGAAAAATTTTAGTTTTTGGTTTAATTGAAAACTAAACGATTAAATTTTCTATTTCCAGTAAGCAAAATACTCTGGTGACCAGAGTATTTTGCTTACTGGAAATAGGAAAACTATTTCTTAATCACAGATTTGAACTTTTTAACCTGTCCGCGCCATAAAATCAAGAACTTATTCACAAGTTCTTGATTAGAGATAAAGTGCATGGTGTTTATAAGTGACAAAATTGTACAAATTTTTTTCATACAAGGGAGAAAACTCTGATCTTTTAATTTGCAGATAGAAATTACCATACAAAAAAAAAATTAAATTTTTAAAATATGGAGGCAGAATGATTTTTATTCACCTTTTCAATTTTCGATAACCAATATAATCATCAATTCATAACTAAAAAATCAAATCACAATAGCTCTTTGAAGATTATACAAATATTTTTGAAACTTTATAAATTATTATAATAACAAAAAAAAAAATGACAACAATTCTTTTGAAATTTCATTAGTAAACGAAAAATTATTTTCTTCAGACTATAATGCCTTGTTTTGGGTGAGATGATTAAAAAAAAAATAATGTCCTTAATTTTTATTTATTTATTCAAGCAATTAAAAAGCAATTAAAAGCTTATCAAATTAAATAATATCAAAGGTTTATTGCCTTTTTTATTTTACTCTTCGGAGCAGATGTTTGGATACAGAGACAAAATCTAAAAAAAAGACAGATAATTTATATTCCCCAATGAGTCCTGTGTTTAACTAATAATACCATAGACTGCAACAGTGTAAAATTTATTAAAATTTCATGGATTTAAGTGAAGGGGTAAAAACAGGTAAAAAAAAATTTTTTACCAATATTTTAAAAAAATAACAATTTCAAAAATAATTTAATTCACCTGTGAATGAGTACTGAAAATTTCATTAAAATCCGACAATTATTTAAATTTTTTCAAGAATTTCCGAATTAATGTTTTACATACCGAGGGGGGGAGGGGGTGATGTCATCATTATGTTGCATTGAAAATAGTTGTAAAGTTTTGGTTACCCATTAACTCAAATCAAAACAAAATTTTCTGCGAAAATTTTGAACATGTTAGGGATTAAAAAATTTTAAAAATAATTAAAAATTACTTGGATCTTTCTTCTTAATAATAATATAAAAATTTTGATGGAAAAGGTTTGTGTTTATTAAATTTGGGACCTTTTTTATTCATACTATGATGTTTTTTTTTAGCAATTTATTAGAGTTACCTATGTAGGTACCGTCACAAAATAGCTAAAAAAATTAGCATAAGGTGATAAAAAGTTTTCCAAACTTAATGAAAACCAAATTTTCTCATCAAAATCTTTAAAGAGCAAAGTATTTATGGATATTAAATTAAATTTTTAACCCTTTTTAGAACATTAAATTTTAATTAAGGATATTGTTTGTCCTGTGTCATCAAAAATATTATAAATTTGTGCAGAAAGACATAAATTTGTAAAGCTCAAAGAATTGTCTCATCTTAATGAAACTTTAAGGACTTAAATTATTTAAAATTATTTTAGAAATGTGAGTTCTGCTTCAATGAAGACAGTTAAACAGCAGTTATCTTCATTTCTATATTATTTATAGTGTAATTAAGTAATTATAATAATCACTGTATTATTTAATATGGAACATTTTATTTTTAATCTTTAATTTCACTTGAGAAGAAATCTGGTTTACTCATGAGAAAGAAAAAGCTAGTCAACTTTTTTGTATCCTGAATATAAATTAATAGTTGTTGGTCTTTTTAACTCTTCCCTTTTAATAGTTCTACAAGCATAAAATTGAATAAAAATGTTTTTCCTTTGCAACTGAATAATCAACTCAACTTGAAGTGTGAGTTTTGGCTGAATGCAAATTTGTATCCTTAAGATCTAAACTTATTTATAAATGGAACTTTGTGTGTGTCTGTTACCTATAGACTCCGAAACGGCTGAACCGATTTCATTGAAAATTTACACATTTGTACTATAAGTGTCTGCGAGTGTTCTTAGCTAGGTTTTGTGTCGAGGTACCCCTGATAAATATCGATAATCGAAAAAATCAGGTTATAGAAGGAGTGGTCTGATTTTAATCAAATTTGATATACTCATAGACAGACATAAAAAACGATATTCAGAAGTTTCAAGGTCGCAGTTCTATCCTTGGATGACTTATTTGACTCTGATATTGAAAATCTTACAGGATCTGATCAAAATCAGTTTTCAGCCCTTTTATTTTAGTTTTTGCTTCAGGTTTGGCTCTAAGTAGGTATAATTGTAGTTCTTAGTCTCAGCCATGATATCATTTACTCAGAGGACTTATTTAGCCTTCAAAATTCAGTTCACGACGAAAAAAACTTATTTGATATCTATACCAGGAAATCAAAATTTGACATACATCCATTCATTTTTCTTTCAGTCTGCGGTTTCGCTTTAACTAGAAACAACTATTGCTTTTTATTCTTTCATGTTAACATCCAGTCTGAGCTCCAGGACCATGGATTAGTTTTAAAGCTTTCATTACACCCGGGCTATACTGCTAGTAAAATAATAGATACAAGTTTTGGTCTGTGCCATTTCTTACATTTCTACAAAAACAAAAAAGTTCTTTTTATATATATATATATATATATATATATATAATTTTTTATAAAGAAATAGCCATTATAAGACATGAAGCATTAAAACTATAAGATAAACACAATATTGCTTTCATTATTATTACAAATAATTGCTACATGAGGCGGAAAAGTACTCAACCCAACCAAGAAGGGAATCACATTGAACCATGAAATATACACTCTGTTCCCCATTGTTCAATGCATATAGGACATCATTCATCAAGTTTCATTGAGCTTTACAAAAAGAATTCTGATGTCTGGATAATTACTGCTTACTAATTACTCTCTTACTGCAATCACCTTTGAATATAAAAAAAATTATTTTGTTCAATCTCTTTTTTCCTGTTTAAGAACAGGAAATAAAGGGAGCCAAATCTGGCAAGTAGGATGGATAATGTTTGCTTCATGGCTCCAGAAAAACATTTTTTTGCAATCATTCCAAAACTGTCTTGAGAAACCATCTTGAGAAATTAGAAACTCCAACCAAATCAATTTTTATAACATTCTCATTGATTTTGTTATCATTTCACCCCAACCCAGATAATAAAACCAGGAAAACAAAAGGAGCTACTAAGCGTGAGATAATATAAAGAAAAACATTCAGAGAGAACAATAAAAATCAGGAATTAAGAAAATTGAAGATAATGATTGACATTGCATTTAAATTTTTGAAGATGAAAGTTAACTGGAAAGCAAGAAGCTGAAACAGAATTCCACAACATGAAGTTTGTAAGAAGAAAATGTTAGTATAGAACTTATGATGACATGAAGTCATTTAAACTGTAAAATGTTGAGATACTGCCACCAATCTAGTCATGTCCTTATATTTATAAAGTCCAGGTCTCATATATAATCATGTCGCCTAAAATAAGGCATTTTGCTGCCACTGTTGAGCAGAGGGTTACATAGGAGGTAAGTTATGAGAAAGAGTGACAGGTTACAGGGGGTTGTCAGGAAGAGGGTAAGAGAAGGATGAGAATACTGATGAGAAAGAGGATGCAAGTTAGTGAAATAGGAGATGCCTATTGACTTTACATTTGAATTCTTGAAGATTGTAGCCATCAGGAAAGCAAGTAAACGAAGTGAATTTCACAGGCGGGAAATGTGAGAAAAGAAGCTGCTGGAGTAGAATTTGCATTTACAATTTATTGGTTCCACAGTAAACGGGTGGGACCTAGTTGCTAATCTCGTGGCTCAAGCAAATTCATGTATGGGGTACCAGTGAGCTCTGTTCATCTGAGCAGAAGCCATGAAAGTATTTGTAGAAGAGACACAGGGAAGCCACATTGTGCTGGTGTGAATGTAGTCGTATCCGAGTTGCCAAATTGAGATCGATCACATTACAGATTTTGTCAAGGACCACTAGGTGGATAGCAGGAGCACCTGACCAGATATGATAGCAGTACTTAATGCATGGATGGTAGATTAGTATATGTGCAGGATTGTTTAGAGGAAAGTAATATTTGGAAAATACAAAAATGTGGCATAAGGTCCAAAGGTGGATAGGGGAAAGCTGGTCTTCAGTCTGTTTTATGATAAACTTGGCTTGCCAAAATTATTGATCCAAACATACCACAATACTCCTTAACTTAAAACAAAACATTCTTACTTGCCGTTCTTACTACGACCATTAGGATACTTAAACTCTCCATGGAGTATCTCCTAACTGCTTCCCATATGTACAATTTGCTTCAACCCATTTCTCAGAGTGATCAATCAGCTTTTTACACTCTGACTCCCTTCATGTCTTATTTCATACTACCACCCCATATGGTCAGAGCTAATCTCTCATTTCACTCTCCCACATTCTCAGCAGCTCATATCAGCCTGCTTCCTGTGATTATTCAAACTTTTGAAGTGGTGTAGCAAATGGGATTTTTCTGTCATTAGTTTTTCTTCATTAGCTTGTCCCAGGCTGTAATTTTGCCATCAACCAAACCACTCAAAAATTGCGAGGATAAAAGGCAAGAAAATTGTTTCCACTCTCCTTAAAAACTAAAGGTTATCTTTTTTCTCTGTCGATGTATTTTTTATGATAGCCTGTTTGTCAACAGTAACTTCAAAATAGTAATTCAATTTTCTTTATCACTTGTGTGCAGAAAAATGTGAATCAATGTCTGGATATAAAATTCTTGTGGCAAATTATAAGGAATGAATGTCAGACTGGCTTCTAATTTCATAAAAGGTACTTCTTTTCAGGGTGGTTGATTCAAAAGATTCTTTGTTTTTTTTAATATCCAGAGAAATCATAATTATTATTTCTGCTTTTCTTTGACAACATTTCTTCTTTTATTTGACATCTTAACAATGAAAACTGATGGTCTCCTTATCAGCAGGAAGTGGAGAGAGACATGTTCTCTTGGTTTTGCTCAATCTTACTGAATTCCATCTAGTTAGCTCTGGGTTCAATTCTTGGAAATATTTTAAAAAAATGATTTTTCAGTTCATTTCAGTTTTAATTTTTTTTAACTTTACAATCAATCTTCCTGCAATTTCAACAACTATTATCCAGTTAGACTCTTTCATTTTCTTTCTTTTAGTTTGATTAGTTTCTGGTGATCTCCAGTGTCACACTATAATGGTTTTTTGTTTCTTAAAGCAGAGTTCTCAAAATTTAGTCTTAATGAATTTCAGATTTGCAGAAAAAAAATACCTTAATTCTTTCATTTTCTGTTTGGGTTTATTTCATGAGCTTCAAAAGAATTACTTGATTTAATGTGTTCAAAGTGTATGTTCTAGTTCAGTCTATCACTGAAGTCATAATTTTTTCTGTAAAGGAATTAGTTGTTTTTAATTTTAAAAAATGGTTACTGAAACATTAAATTTATAAGTGCCAACAATTCATACACTGATGTCTTCAAGGACACATGGCCCAGTGGATGAAAGCTTTGGTTGGATCCAGTGACTTGACCAAAAGAGTTGTGAGAAAATCTGTATAATATTATTTAATTTCTAAACATAAATTATGCAGTACTGCAAGTCATTCAAGCATATCATAACTGTTTAATAGCAAAGAATGGAAAAACTTTAATAATATTAATTCTTTATTTACAGATAATGGTTTTTGAGGTGAAAAGCAATTGTAAAGCATCAAGATATATATTGAAAAGAACATTCATGCCAAGTGACTGGATCTGTATTTCAAAGAGTTTGTTTTTGAAAATTGTTGCTTACTTGCACACAAAAAAGACAATAGAAAATCTGTACATTTGGATTAGTAATGAATTCACATTTCAATATTTTCCTGAATTCACTTTTCATTGGGGCACTGTAATACTAATGTCAATATTGCAGATCAAGATTCTCAAATAGTTACAAACTGAACAGATACATTGAAATATAAATGAATAAGCAACTATATTCTTTTCATGTGAGTAATTCAGCATTTTACAGAGTTCCAGTTTAAGTGCACAGATGGCAGATAAACCGTTTTCTTGTCAAGCATGTGGAGCAGCATTTTCAGTGAATTCAAGTTTACTAAAACACATGAGAATACATACAGGTGAGAAACCATATTCTTGTGAGATCTGTGGATCAGCATTTTCAAAAAGTTCATTTTTAAAAACTCACATGAGAATACACACAGGAGAAAAACCGTTTTCGTGTGAAGTTTGTGGATCCACGTTTTCACAAAGAGCAAATTTAAAATCTCACATGAGTATACACACAGGAGAGAAACCATTTTCTTGTCCCATGTGTTCATCAACTTTTTCTCGGAGGTTCAGTTTAAAAGATCACATGAAAATACACACAGGAGAGAAACCATTTTCTTGTCAAGCATGTGGAGCAGTATTTTCAGTGAATTCAAGTTTGCGAAAACACTTGAGAATACATACAGGTGAGAGACCATTTTCTTGTGAGATCTGTGGATCAGCATTTTCACAAAGTTCATCTTTAAAACTTCACATGAGAATACACACAGGAGAAAAACCGTTTTCTTGTGAAATCTGTGGATCCACATTTTCGCAAAGAGCAAATTTAAAATCTCACATGAGTATGCACACAGGAGATAAACCATTTTCTTGTCCCATGTGTTCATCAACTTTTTCTCAGGGGTCCACTTTAAAAGGTCACATGAAAATACACACAAGAGAAAAAGTGTTTACTTGCAGATGAATCATTTTCTTGTAACGTGCACATCAGTATTTTGTTTAAACACTTACTTAAAAATCCATATGCAAATACACATGGTAGAACCATTTTCTTGTTAAAATTGCAGGTCAGCATTTTCTAGAATTTCATTTTAAATAACTGCATGAGAATACACACAGTAGAGAAATCATATCCTCATTAAATGTATGGTTAGCAATTTTTTAAAATAGGGCACACATATCTTCCGATGGGGTCCAGCCCATCAGGACTACTTGCCATCGCATACATGAACTAACTTGAACATCGTGCCCTAAGCACCTGCCATTCATATACCTTATTTATGAAATACATTGATGATATACTCATTCTCACTTTTTCATGTGATGAGGCAAAGAGAATGGCAGCAAAGTTCAACAGTATGGACCGCAAAATAAAATTCACAATTGAACACCCTGATGGTAATGGATGCTTATCACTGCTAGATTTCAGGCTAAAGTTTTCAGAAAGTGGCAACTTTCACACTGATTTCTACAAAAAGCCTGCCAGCAGGGATATGTTTGTCCATTACCAATCAGCCCTCCCTCTCAGCACTAAGACTGGGTACTTTAAAAATGAGCTCACATGTATCCAGAATAAGTACAACAAAGAAGAATACAGTAACACCTACACTGCTAATTTCAAGGAAATACTGAAGACAAACAGCTACCCCCAGTCCTTTGTGGGTCACCTGGAACAGCAAGTTAGTAAAGGCCCAAGGCAACACACTCTCCAACACCTGCTTCCTGAGACTACCACACTTCAGCGAAAACATCAGAAATACATAGAGCTATCCACAGAGGGATTGGACATACAGCTGGCCCATTCTTCGCAGACACCTCAACTCCAACCAGAAACAACACTACATGCACACTAGCCAACTGCGCTATTACGGACATTGGCATATGCCACCAGGTATATGTTGTGTACCACATAGAATTCCTCGCATTTGGCGTATTGTATGTTGGCAGCACCACCAGACTGTTACACATTAGAATAAAAGAACACCTACACACACAAGCGTCATCTTTCTATAAGCACTTAAAAACATGCAAAAATAAGACAAAAACATAATCGCCAATAATGAGGCTAGAGAGCAGAACCTAGCAAACTTACGCATAAGAGTCCTTAATAATAACTAAACTGCATCCACAGATCAACAAGAGCTCAACCTAGACTACATAACAGAATAGTCAACACTATCACACACATGACACACCAACCACAATAAGGCGCATACACAAATACACACGTACAATAAACATGCATGCACACACACACACACAGCACACTTACCCATAACTCAACACACCCCAACACACTTCATGCCAGAATGTGTACACGCATATATATGCATGTGTATATATGTGTGTACACTAAACACATGCGCACATTCAGGTACCTCCAATATTTCGGCATAGAAACCTACACTGAAAATCAAAAGTTTTTAAAATGAAAAAACATTCTTGAAGATTTCATTTTAGATTTATGTAAAAGCCTAATGATTAAATTTATTATTTACACTAAACGAAAAAGGAAAAAAACAAAAGAAGGGAGAAAGAAGAAGAGAAAAAAGTTAACGTCAAATGTTTTCATTAAATTTGTGGCCTTTTTCATTATGCTATGCTATTTGTTAGAAAGGTTTTAAGGGAAGAGAAAGAAAAGGAGAAAAAATTTCAAGAAGTAATTAAAGAAAAATAAAAAAATTAAAAAGATACTTTGATCTTTCATCTTGAAAATAAAATCAACGTGTTGGGGATTAAACTTCATTTCCATTAAGTTTGTGGCCTTTTTCATTATGCTATGCTGTTTATTAGAAAAGATTAAAAAAAGAAAAGAGTAAACTTAAAAAACAAAATAATAATTCGATAAAAAAATAATCAATTTTCATTAAGTTTGTGGCCTTTTTCATTACGCTATACTGTTAGGATTTAAGAAATTAGTAAAGAAACAAAATAATAACAATTCAATAGAAAAAATGAACAAACAAAGTGTTTCATCTTAATAATGCCATCAACGATGGACCTTTGTTTTCATTAAGTTTGTGGCCATTTTCATCGCTCTATGCTGCCCCCACCACCCGCAAAGTCATGGAGGTGTCTATAACACACTTGGACACAAACACACATACAATATAAAGTAGAATAAATTGCTAAAACTACATGCACATGAACATGCACACATGACACAGTCACAGACACGCACACCACCAGATAAAGCAGATAGATAAAACAACAGTAATAAAATAAATCCTCTTCAACCTGATATCATCAGACCAGAAAAAGGTCCCAACTGTAAATCACCCATATGCCATAAAGAGACACACACACACACACGTATACATGCTCTAACACACACACACACAAGCACACAGTAAAATTAATGTCAGCAGCAGCAGCAGTCAGCCAGGAATGACCATTCCTTGAAAGGCACAGACTCACTCGGACAGACAGTTTTAAAAGTATTTTCTATTTATAAAAGTAACAAAATTATAATGAAAACAATTCTAAAGATGAGATTTTGATCTCAAAATATTAATGTATAATAAATAGGTAATACCCAAAAACTTCTTTCCTTTCCTTTATTTTACTAAACACATGGTGCCAGCCTTCAAGACTGAACCATATACCTAATATACATAATGCTTCAAGTAAATTACAAAACTTTACTATTTTTTGAATATGCCATTTGAAAAATCACATGAGTAAATACACCAAAGTGAAACAATTTTGGATCATCATTTTTTAGGTGACTCAAAAAATCATGAAAATATACATTTTACTGTTACATGTATAGATCAGCATTTTCAGTAAATCCAATATGATATATATAGAGTAAAGAAAAAACATTTTTAATGCATATGATTCATCATTGTCAATGTGTATCAGGCAAATAACATACTTTCAAAATTATACGGCAAAGAATAAAAGAAAAGATTAAAGAAAAAGTTGGGGGAACAATTGATAAACTGTGACAGTTTAACTTCTGGTAATATGTCACTTTGGTTTTGGCGAAATTTGTGATTCTGTAAAATGAATTTATTTCAACGTTAATGTATTCAGAACACCTATTTGATATAATTCCTTCAGTATAGATTGCACTTAAAATGATATTTCTCTGTAAATTTCTGACATTAATCTATGTCTTTCATGTTGCTATGGTCTAAAATGCTTTGATGATTCTTTTGCATGATACTATTCAATTAGATGCTCTATCAGCTTTCTGAAAAAATAGTATATTATTTAACTCTAGTAATGTTACTGAAAATAATGATGTCACTATTAGCCACAATTTAAACCATAGTACCTAGTAATTTTCACTGTTAATCCTTTACAACATGGCCTAACTTCACATTCTGATAACTCTACAATGAATAATTAAGAAAAAAGGAAAGATGGTTATTAAAACTGGTAACCACAACATTTCAAATTCTAGAAACAAAGTAATTTATTGAACAACATACCAATTTGCACTGGATCTTATGAAATTGATGTTTTAAAAGTATTTTTTATTTATAAAAGTAACAAAATTATAATGAAAACAAAAATGGTAAAGGGAAATGGATTGATATTTGGTAAAATGTGATATTTCAAATTTCTGGTAATATGTCATTTTACTTTGGCTGAAATGTATGTGAATCTGAAAGAAAATGATTATCGAATAAAAGCATGTATAAAATAAAGATGACAAAGAATGAATGAAAGAATGTATAAATGAATGTATTCAAATCAGTGATACTTATGCTGTTTTTATATATATATATATGTGTGTGTGTGTATATATATATATATATATATATATATATATATATAATCATTCCTTTTTAATAGATTTTATGCTAAAAATTACCAGAAACACCTGTGAAAATTTCATAATTTCTATTTGAAATTTTCTGATAATCTTAATTTTTAAGTCAATGATTGATTAGCAGATGGTGATTTCTATGACCAAAAATTATCTGTAGAAATTTGTGTATCACATCATTAAATACTTGAGCTTCATATCTTTATTGGAATATTTCAATAACAATTATAAATATGAATGCTGAACATTTTTCAAAGAAGTATGGGGGTACAAATGAAGAGATTTTAAATAAACAACTTTTTAATTTTACTCAAATAGAACTGTTTAACATCTGTTTTTCTTTCATTGATATAAATTTATGCTTTTCTATACAGTCAAAATTAAGTATTTCATTATTTATGGGTAATTGGCAGATGTTAAACACTTTTATCTACCTCACCCAACTTTTTCATTTTCACAATGAAACCTAGTAGCATCTCTGATACAAACTTTTCATCACTCTACACAATCAAATTGGAATAGTCTATTATTTCTGTGGCATGGGCAGGGCATAAGAGGCATGCTATATAAGAGAGAGACAAGCAGAATTACATTTCTTGATAATTTTCTAATATATCATATCATAACTTTCATGTGACTAGGTCTAAAATTTCTTGCCAGTCTTTTTTGCATACTACTATTCAATTAGATGATCAGTTTCCATGTGGATATAATGCTACATAATTTAATTCACTGGTATTTGCAGTGAAAATAATGTTACAATAAGCCAGGATTTAGATCAAAGTTTATGGCAATTTCCTTGGTTGGTCTTTTTGGACATGATTTAATTGAACATCTTGGTAACTCTACAATCAATAAACAAGGAAATACAGGAAAATAAACTATAACATTTCAAATTTTTAAAAATATAAAAATAATTGTGCATTGTTTAAGTGCAAAAATAGCCTTTGGATATCTCTACAAAAAATTGTAACATGTTAGGTAGGATTATCATCACACCAAAAGTAATAAATATGATCATGCTTTTTTGTTATCATGGAGCTAACGTCATATAAACGTGATATAATTATTCATTTTTGTCACCATATACCGAATGTAGACTTTAGTCAGTCATCATGATTCTCAATATTACAGTTTGGTGAAGAATGCATAAATCAGATGTTGCTATTTCCATTGTTCCCAGACTTGCATAATCTAACCTTTGTATTGTGTACTTGCTGGGATAAATTATGTGGTGTCATCTTTTTTTTCAGTCCACCAGGGCACAGGTTTTTAGTCTTGGTAAAGGTGATATTTTGATCTTCATAACTTTCTTAATTTGGGTAACCTTCCTGAAACCTGAGCAATTGCTAGCAGAAAGAACCAACTCTGTTGATAAAGCTATTAACAATTTAATGATGAAAAAATATAAAAGTTGCAACAATCACACTAATGCAGTTTGATTTCAGTAAATTCTTTTCTTCCTTTGAGGCATTGAAGAATATGTTATAGTTACAATGTTGGTGTGTTGCCAACTTCACTGCTGCTGGAATTGCAATCATAATTGATCCTGACAGTGGTCATGACTGCCTAGCACAAACTGAGGAAAGTGGCCTGCATACATACTTTTAAGGATAAAAGTCTGAATGAGGACTAACTAAGCATTTACACAAAGACCTTCCTTGTTAAACAAAGAACCTCCCATTAGTGTTGCATGTGTCCCATGCTTTTAAAATACTCAAGAGCAGAAACTTTGATAAGATTTTATGTCAGTCTGCTAGATATATTTTTAAAATAGCATTTCTTAATTTGGTCTGAAAGAATTTTATCAAACACATTGTCATAACAACTTCCTCAGGGTTGTGTAGCTAAGCAGGGAACTTTCATTAAACTATTTTATTGAATTTTACTTGGTTCATTGTAGTTCAAATCTTCTTCATAAATTAATCTTAAATTATGATGCCCACACTCATCGATGCAAGAAAAGGGCATTGTAACGGTGTCTTCATAAATCTTCAAAATAGGCATGACCCTGCTCAGTTAAAGTGACAATTGCCTTTTGCACGGAAACATATATATATATATATATATATATATATATATATAATGGTATTGAAGACAAGAAATTTTTTACTATAATAGGCCATGATTAATTTTAAAAGAAACACACCAGTCAACCAGTTTCATCCCCTCTCATCAGAAGTGTAAATAGGGGAAAAAAAAATAATGAAAAATAAATCTGTCATGGATGACATGAATGAACAGAAAAGGAAAAAAATAAGATATTGCATCAAAAGTTTCTAGACACACAGCAGAACAAAGCCAAGCAAACAGTCCCATTGTTTACAAAGAGAGGGTTGCCTGGACCTGATAAACAGTGTCTACAACACCTTCAGATGGAACGAGTGTGCTTTGGCTAAAACAGAAAACCTGTTCACACTATATTACTGGAAATACAGTAATTGTGGCATAAGGCCTAAAGGTGAGTAAAGGTTGGTACTCATTTACTATTTTATACCTAACTAATTACATTCTTGACCCAATCACTCATTAACAATTTGCTCATTTACCACAAGAACCCATCTATCATGTCACAATCCTCCATGCGCAGGGGGAAAACCTAAATAAACGGGGGAGAAAACCTATAACATAAAATTTCATTTATATACAATATAACACAAAAATAACATTAAAAATTTAAAGATATGAATATGAGAGAGGGGATCAACAAAATCATCAATGTAAAATATGTTAGTAAGACCTGTCGACCCAACAAAAAATCAGAGTGGCTAATCAAGTAACATGTTTGCTAAGGCAGTGGGAAAGAATAAGATAAATGATGGAATGGGAAACTTAAAGACTGAACCAGTCAAGATGAAAAATGGTACCAAAAACAAACTGGGGAGGTTGGGAACCTTGACTTGGATCATAACAAAAAGGAAAGCCGGGAACAGGCTAGAGACACATTCACATTAAATAAGTACACAAATGAAGTCTCGCAGGTGACCACCCCTTTGTACTATAAGGGACATAAAAAGAAAATCACCTCTGGGCACATTCACGGGAACCAGATTCTACTTTTACTCACCTTTCGCTGAAATCTGTCAATATCAATTGCTTTATATTAGAGCTGATCTTCGTCGTGAGATAATGCTTAAAGAATCGTCAACTCACCAACACAAAAGGGTGTACCAGAAGACAATGGTAGAAATTGTGGACAGATGTTTCTTCGAAATCAAAGTCACACTGATGACAGTCGAGCAAATCCCAAATCCCCATTTGAGAGATAGCACATTCCAAATCAATCACCAGCTAAGCGAAAACTCAGGGTTGCTGAGGTAACTCGTCGCTGGCACCCAAGACCAAAACGAGCATGAATCGGTCTCAGAAGAATCAATCCAATCACATATAAGGTTTTTCGTTGCAAGCCCTCCACTAATAAACGATACGAGTGTCTTCAAGACTAAGAAAGATCAGTGGACCGAGAAATGTCCTGCAAGGCATCACGACACTCGAGTAAAAATTTCGATTGATTTCGAGGCTTATGTCAGTGCTCAGCCCGCGAAAGGGGAGGATAGTAAGGCAGGGGAAGGCGCCCCTGACACTCCTCTCTAAAATCGAATTCTCTGTCATCACGCGACATAGAAAAGCCAACCTCAAGGAGTGTCTATGACTCGCCATGTCTGGCATACCAAGACCCACCCGCTGACACGGACGTTTGATGCAGACTTCTCTGTTGACCAGATGCTTGCGTCCACCCGACAAGAGGGTGAACAACAGGTGCTCGATCGCATTCCTCTTGTCATTATAGAGAGGGCGTACCAACAACCGGTAAAGGATGACTGGAAAGACGTATGTAACACGCCTCAGCCCTTTACTTCACGGAGAACCGCCGTAGAAGACAAGTCTGGACCAACGCTCCGACATTTTCCTGTACCTCGGACCAATTCTTCAGCTAGAGATCCGGCCCGAACCACACTCCAAGAATGCGGACAGGTCCGTCAGTCCAACTGAAAAGCCCCGGGACACCAACGTTCTTCCAGGCACCTAACCACAAGCCGGAAGACTTGTCGAGGTTAATTTTGTTCCCTATCACCTTCTCATACTCCCAAGTGCCTTCTGTAGCACTTGAATGTCATTCCGGGAAGACACAAAAATGAATACGACATCGGCGTACACAAAAACCCTGGCTCGAGCTCCACCAGGGACAGTAATTCTGCGTAGGGCCGGATGGAGGCCCTGTCCCTTAGCCGGTGAAGGAGGGGTTCTAAAGTCAAAATGTAAAGTAGGGGCGACAGCGGACAAAGCTGACGATATCACCGAGACAGCGCAAAAGCGGCAGACCACTTTCCGTTAACCTATACGACATCATTGGAGGAGAGATACAGCAGGCTGATCCACTTACAGAAGTCTGCTTTAAATCCGGCGACCTACAGGACAGCTGCCAGATACTGATGGTCAACACTTTCAAATGCCTTGGACTGATCCAAATTGATCAGCGTGGCTTGCTTGTCGTCTTTTACACCCTCTAGGATCGTGCGAATCAAGTGCAGGTTGCTCTAAATTATTCGGTCCTTCACAGCACAATTCTGCTCTGGTCCCAACAGAATCGAGCCAACTGCCTGCAAGCGCTCCGTTGGGATCTTGGCCAAAATCTTTAACCATGTGTTTAGCAGAGTTATGGGCCTTTAATCATCAAGGCCCTCTCCAACACACTTGACTTTTTCTACAATGTGAACTCAACCCTAGACATCCTTCAGGCATGGAATTCTGCCGGAACCAGTTGTTGAACACCAGCGTTAAAACTGGTACAAATATGTGCGATAGCCTCAAGTATAATTCATAGATTCCGGTGACTTACCACTGCCAACCCTCTTTAATGCCAAGTGAACTTCGCCCTCTGTGATCTCACCTTCGCAGCTAGATGCTTCAGTCGGCCCAAGCCGTGGAAAGTCAGTTAAATAGCTGCGAAACTCCTCATCGACTATATCGGTCGCCACCTCGAGGGATCTCTTCCATGTTCGGCAGACATCTTTTTTAACCTATGCCTAATTAACTGACACTGGTACCTATTGCTTATCAAAATGGTCCAAGGCCTGTCTAGCTACCGCGATCTTCACGAAATTCCCCCAACCTCTGCCCAGGATAGACTATCTTTAAGTATCTTCTTGTTAGCCTTATCTAGGGCGAATCAATGGATATAGTCAGTACTGAAAGACCTAATGCTATCCTTAAGCCTCTTTCACCACCTATTTCCGATAACCACCTCCACTAACTCCCACTGCGCTAATCTGGGTAGTTGTTGCTGGAAGTCCAGCTTATCCAGTAAAGTTGAACTTCCAGTGTCCAGCCAATCTAGGCTTACCATCTAACGCCACCCGGGCACAAACTAGTCTGTGGTCCGTGTAGGCTAATCAGTGTGATATTGGACAATCTAGCAAATCTACATTGATCCTTCTCACTAACATTCTATCCAGATAGCTAAATATCTGGGTAGACGACCATTATAAGCCCACGTCCACATCTTCCTCTCAGGGTGATCGACCCGGTATCTATTGACAAGACCAAACTCGTCGATCAGATCAGCCAGGCTACGATGCACGCCCTACCGCTATCTAACTTGGGTTCCAGGATGGCATTCCAGTCCCCAGCTAAGACTAGGCATGAAGAATCCACCAGGAACGGCACCGACTGACGGAAAAACAAGAAGCGCTCCTCTCGGTCGTTGTACGCAGAAACTGTAACGAACCGAAACGACTCCTTTTTCACGGCAATTTCACCCACGATCAACCGCACCCCCTGCCTTACTCGCCACTCGACAGACCTCTTCCACCCCTCCATACTGTGCAAAATACCCTCGCCCCCGAACTAGATGTTTACTGGTACTCCGTGTACAACAATTTGGGTCCAGCGCGTTCCCATATACTCCGTCTGGAGCCTGATATTTTTTTGTTGATATGGCGCTTCCCGCCAACGCTTTTGCCTCTTCGGTCCTAGCAGCACATCCTACCCTGACCTGGACCGTCTTGCCAAAATCTTCGGTGTAATGTTGAAGCTGTTGTTGGCCACACCCATGCTCTACAGCTGACACAGTTAAATTTCCTGGTTTTAACATCGGATGTCAGCAGGGAGATTGTCCTCGCTGAGATGAAATTCACTAACTCCGGAACAACCAACAGTCCGTTTCTATTAATATACTCTTTGTATTTGTTTGCGTGTCATTTTAATATTTAGGGTTCTTTTTAACTGCAGTCTGGTTCCACACCGACGGCGAAGGTGTAACCGTCGGTGCATCGGATAGACGGCTGGGAAGACTCTGCCAAAATGGTTTTTCGCCTCCCCTCAATCACAAAAAATAAAAACACGCAAATAAATTTCAAACAAAGGACGCTTACAATAATCAAACAAAAAGACAGTATCAAAATTCAAAACTAAGTTCGAAGTTACTCACAATTTGCAAATTAAACAAAATCCGACAATAGGAGAAGCGTACCCACTTGGGGTTGACAGTGAAAATCAGAGACTAATGAGTTTCATAAATTTTTGAAGCTCATAAAACTGGAGTGGGGATGCATTCAAAATTCGGGTGGGGGTTTTGACCCCTCTGGCTCCCCCATAGAATCGCCACTGGACATTATCATTGTGAAAGTCACGTGTTTCAAAAAGTGTTTTTTTTTTTTAATTCATAACTGAGATAATCAAGGTAATAATTGTTTATTAGTAAATAAAAAGCAGTAATATTTCATGTGTGATATGTCAAAATTAGGTACCTTTCCTACTTATGAAATTTTGTATTATATTTTTTTAAATTTTTATATAATCTCAGTTACGAAATTTTAAATTATTTTATTGTTATACCCTTAAATTTATTATTTTTTATTCCATGAAACATCTTCAAACGTAAGGCTAGAAAGTTAAAGTAACTATAAATCAATAGGCTATTAGATTACTTAAAATATTTGCTAATAGGTAAAAACTGCTGGGTAAATTCGTAAAATTTATGTCGCTTCTGTTCATCCGTCCGATAACTTCTCTTAACGGAAGCTGTCAATATCATTTTGAATCTCTTGCAAATGGCGGATGCATTCGATTATAAATCCAGAACGAAACATCGATTTATTTAAAATTCACTGTTTCTCCTTTTTTTCTAATGTTTTATTGTCCCCCTGAAAACAGATCGGACAAAAACAGTAAGTTTAACGTTCTTTTATTTTCTTTATTTACAAATGACATGAATGTTTGCGGAAATAGATTTTTTCTCAAATCAAGTGAAAATTGTAATGAAAAATGTTCTTTTGGCAAAATATATCTTCTCTTCTGTCATATTTCAGAGAATTTTACGAACTCTTTTTTTAAAAGAAATGTTTTTTTTACTTTTAATCACTTTCATCATGTCAAATATTTCGAATTCTTTTTTTTTATGTTCTAAGTTTGCTATCAAAAACTGTTTTTTGTTCTTCCGATTTTCATAGCGGAAACTTTGACAACTTTGTAAAAAAAAAAAAAAGAAACATTTTTATTTTAAAACTTAATTTTATGATGTTTTTTTTTTAAATAAATTGAATGCTAAAAGAAGGAAAGATCTGATATAAATATTATTTATAGATTTTAAGTAGAATCAGAAATATATACGTTTGGAAATGCTGTACTGTGTAAATTCGGTGAGTCACTAGGTCGTAAAATGCCCCGTAATAAAGTCACAAGGAAATGTCACAATTTATGGTGACCCTTAAAAAATGTTTCTCCAATATATCGCTTGGAAAAAAAAATAAATAAATAAACAAACTAACAAACAAAAGCATGAAGAAAAAAGAACCAAACTTATTACTTAATCATTAAAAACGAACTTTTTCCATCAAAATGATTAAAAGGAAAAATCAATGTATTATTTTTTTTTAAATTCTAATCCTTTGTAACACGTTCGAAATTTTGGTAAAAAAAAACTTGTTTTGATTTTAGTTAGCGAGTAACCAAATCGTTGTGAGAGTTTACAATGGAAAATATGTTGAGAAAAGCATTAATTTGGAAATTCTTCCAAAAATCAAATAATTGTCGGATTTTAATGAAACTTTCAGAAATTATTCACAAATAAATGAATGAAATTATTTTTAATGTGCTTTTTTTTAAAAAATGGTAGCGTTTTTTTACATCTCTTACCGCCACCCTCCACGTAAATTCATTAAATTTCAAGAAATTAAATTTTATAGGTAAAATTGTTATTTTAGTTAAATGAAGGACTTATTGGGGAATGGAAGTCATCCCTAAATTTTTTCAACCACTTAGCCATTTTTCTGAAAATCTGCTACCAATAATAAAATAAAAACGCAATAAAACTGTAACATTATTTAATTAGATATGCTTTAAATTGCATTAATAAATAGTAAAAATTTAGGACAGTATAGTCTGAAAAAAATTTTTTTTCAATAATGAAATTTTAAAAGAATTGTTTTCATTTTTTTAAATTATAATAATTTGTAAAGTTTCAAAAATATTTAAAAAATAATTAAAAAACTTATGGACATTAGGTTCTTAAGTTATTAAGTGAGCACTCTATTTACTAATTGAAAATTGAATACAAATCATTGAGCCATCATTTTTTTTAAATAATTTTTTTGTGATGTGTGTATATGATTTTTTTTTGTATGGTAATTTCTCTTTACATTAAAAGGTCATGTGTTTCATGGTTTCTTCCCCTTACAGAAAAAAAATTTGGAGAATTGTGTCACTTTTGATGACCATATACACTTAGCTTATCTCACATTTAGCTGTTGTCACATGTCACACCATGCAGAAGGTGGGGAATGTCAGAAAGATAAACATTCCCTGATTAAAAAATAGTTTCAATTTCACGCTACAAATAAGTAGTACTTGTGGAAATCAGATTAATTTTACGTTTAATTTTATAATTTTACAAAAATGTATATTTTACTTTTGTAAGATTTTTTTTTTAATTTTTGTTTACAAATAGGCTGATTGCTCAAAAATGGACAAAAAATTTTTTTTAATTTCAAAATTTTAAATGTCAATATAATTTCTGTTTCAAATACAGCAGAGTATTCTGCTAACTGGGAATAGTAAATATAATCATTTAGTTTTCAATTAAAACTAAAATAAAAGTTTCAGGTAAAGTTTTATTTTTAAAAATTTAATTTTAAAGTTAGTTATTGAAAATGAGTGGAGCTTCCTATTTCTATCAAGTACTTCATGAGTTTATATATATATATATATATATATATATATA
Organism: Ascarosepion bandense; assembly: GCA_037127315.1. Lineage (NCBI taxonomy): Eukaryota > Metazoa > Mollusca > Cephalopoda > Sepiida > Sepiidae > Ascarosepion > Ascarosepion bandense. Next base: position 79,993 of record JBBBDQ010001586.1, on the reverse strand, counting down.
TATATATAGGTAGTTATCTTCAGAAAATCATGAAAAAATTACCATAAGGTGATGAAAAGTTTTCCAAACTTAATGAAAACCAAGTTTTCTCATCAATATCTTTAAGAGAAAGAGGAAAATATTTTTGAATATTTGTTTAAATTTTTAACCCTTTTTAGAATATTCAAAATTTTGATTAAGAATATTGTCTTTCTTGCGTCAGCAAAAATACTATAAATTTGCACAGAAAATTTTTGCGATTTTTGTGGTGAAGGACATTAATTTGTAAAGATCAAAGAATTGTCTGATCTTAATGAGACTTTTAGGCCTTGGTCATAAGTGAATTATTTTAGAAATGTGAGTTCTGGTTCAATGCAGACAGTTAAACACCAACTATAGTGGAAAGTGATATTTTGAAAATACAAAAATGTAACACAATTTCCAAAGGTGGATAGAGTAAAGCTGGTCTTCAGTCTGTCTTATGGTAAACTTGGCTAACCACAATTACTGATCCAAAAATACCACAATACTTCTTAGCTCAAAACAACACATTCTTATTTACCTTTCTTACTACAACCACCATAATATCTTAAAGTCTCCTTGAAGTAAGTCCTAACTAGGTTCCATATATACAATATGCTCCAAACCATTTCTCAGAGTGGTCAGAGGAATCAATCAGCTTTTTATACTCTGACTTCCTTTATGTCTCATCACATACTACCACTTTACATGGTCAGTGCTAATCTCTCACTTCCTTCTCCCACATTCTCAGCAGCTAGTCTCAACCTTCATGTGATTATTCAAACTTTCAAAATGGTGTAGCAAATGGGATTTTTCAGTCATTAGTTTTTTTTCATGAGCTTGTCTCAGGCCGTGATTTTGCCATCAACCATACCAATCAAAAATTGGGAGGAGAAAAGGCAAAAAGATTGTTTCCACTTTCTTTAAAAGCTAAAGGTTTTTTTCTTTGTCTATGTATTTTTTATGATAGCCTGTTTGTCAACAGTAACTTAAAAATAGTAATTAAATTTTCTTCATTCCTGTGCAGAAAAATCTGTATCAATGTTTGTATAAAAAATGATTATGACAAATTATAAGGAATGAATGTGTCAGACTGGCTTCTAATTCCATAAAAGGTACTTCTTTTTGAGGTGGTTGATGAAAAAAATTTCTCTGTTTCTTTTTTTTATTACCCAGAAAAATCATAATTATTATTTCTACTTTTCTTTATTGACAACATTTCTTCTTTTATTTGACATCTTAACAATGAAAACTGATGGTCTCCTTATCAGCAGGAAGTGGAGAGAGACATGTTCTCTTGGTTTTGATCAATCTTACTGAATTCTATCTAGTTAGCTCTGGATTCAATCCTTGGAAATATTTTTAAAAATGATTTTTCGATGCATTTTATTAATTTTTTTTCTTAACTTTTAAATCAGTCTTCCTGCAATTTCAATGACTATTATCTAGTTAGACTCCTATTCCTTCTTTCTTTCATTCTTTCTTTCCTTTTTTCTTCCTTTTTAGTTTGATCAATCTCTGGTGATTTCCAGTGTCACAATATAACTATTTTGTTTCTTAAAGCAGATTTATCAAAATTCAGTCTTAATGACTTTCAGATTTACAGAAAAATATACTTTAATTTTTTAGTTTTCTATTTGAGTTTATTTCATGAGTTTCAAAGGAAGTGCTTCATTTTTGTGTGTGTATCAAAGTGTATATTCTAGTTATTAAAAGCCTTCCACTGTTGACAAGAAGTCATAATTTTTTCTGTAAAGAAATTAGTTGCTTTTAATTTAAAAAAATAGTTACTGAGGTATTATGTTTATACACTGCATGCCAGAATTATATGCAAATCAATTTTTTGTTCTAACTCTAATTGTTTTTAATAAAAATTAGTGAAACTTGGCATGTTATATGACAACACTAACACATGCGCAGATCTGAAATTTTAAGCTAATCTGTGCAATAGTAAACAATTGGCAACCATTTTGGTGATTTGCAGCCTGTTTCAGCGTGCCAACTTTATATGCAAGATGGGATTTAAAGATGCTTTGAGTCAAACCGATATGTCTAAAATTGTCCAACGGATTTGTAATAAGATATCTACCTTAGAAATAGCCAAAGAATTGGACCGTGATCATTGTACAATTAAAAAATTTGTTACTAATTCTAAACTTTGCAATGGGAAAATTTGTTAAAAAGCACCTGTCACATTGAACTATGAGTAGGATCAAGAGAGAAGTCCTTCGTAACCCTCTTGAAACTAGCAAAATAGTTTTTGAAAATGCTGGCGGTCCTGATGTACCCAAATCAACTCGATGCCGTATCCTGAGGACAGCTTCAAAATGTGGGGAACCAGAGGATCGCCCTCCATTAAAGGATATCCACAAGAAAAAGGGGACGGAGTGGACAAGAAATCACATGAAGGTAAATTTTCAAACTGTTTTGTTCACTGATGAGTGTTGAGTGACCCTTGATGGACCCGGTGAGTGGAGGAGAGGATGGTACCGTAATGAGGGTCCACGTCCCCACCGGATCAAACATCAACAAGGAGGTGGTGGTGTGATGCTTTGGGCTGCAATCATTGGTAATGAGCTGGTAGGACCATTCAGAGTTGCAGATGGAGTTAAAATGACCGCCAAACTCTACATTGACTTCATTAAGGAACACCTTGAACCCTGGCACATAAAGAATTTGTCATTCCAGAAAATGATGATGGTATTCATACATGATAATGCGCCATCTCATGCTGCAAGGATAACCATTGAATATTTGGAGAGTATTTTGCCAGACATGGGAAAATAATGCAATCGCCAGCCTGTTCTTCAGATTTAAATCCCATCAAAAATCTGTGGAGCATCTTGAAAAGGAAGATTTACTTCGGAGGAAGGTAGTACACCTCCAAGGATGACCTCTGGAATGCCGTTCTGACTGCTGCCAAAGAAATTTCATCAGATGAAATTGAAAGTTTGACATCTTCAATGGACCAAAGGCTTTTTTCTCTTGTTAATAAAATGGCAATTATATACAATATTGATTGTACTATGAAACCATATTGAAGATGTTTGCTCTGTATTATTGTTGTTTTCAAATTACATATTCTTAAAATAATCAATATTTTAATTTTCCATTACCACTTCACTATATTTGACACTTTAGCAATGATTTGCATTTAAAGTTCACACTCTGAAACAGGCTGCAAGTCACCAAAATGGCTGCCGTTTGTTTACTATTGTGCAGATTAGCTTAGTATTTTATATCTGCGCATGTTTTAGTGTTGTCATATAATGTGCCAAGTTTCACTAATTTGCATTAAAAACTATCGGAGTTAGAAAAAAAAATTGATTTGCATATAATTCTGGCACACAGTGTAAGTGCAAGCAATTCATACGCTGATGTCCTCAAGGACACATGGCCCAGTGGATAAAAGCTTTGGTTGGATCCAGTGAATTGACCAAAAGAGTTGTGAGTTCAACTGGAGAAAGCAGTGGTGAATAAAAGCTTAGAGATTTGTTTTAAATGGAAATAACTAAAACATCTGGATGTGGCATGACTCATGGAACAATCTACCCTAGTGATTGAAATAAAAATTTGTATCATCCTGGCATCATCTCCCTAAGAATTTAACCAGTTATTACAAATAAACATTCTCTTTACTCTGTTCAGTTATCATGCTGCATATCTGGATTGATTCACTATTGATAATTTTTGTTTATATTTGTGAGTGTATTTTTTTAATCATTTCAACAGTAATAGAGTAGAACCTAGATGTCAGTCTAGTAGCACTCTTAAAATTATGTGATCAGACAACCAGGGTAAAACAGTTGTCTAAACCTGAATTATGCATTGTTGCAGCTCATTCAAACATATAACTTTTTAATAGTAAAGAATGGAAAAACGTTAATAATATTAATTCTTTATTTACAGATGATGGTTTTGCAATTGTAAAGCAGCAAAAGGCATGTATTGCAGAGAAAAATTAATGCCAAGTATCTGGATCTGTATATCAAAGAGTTTATTTTTAAAATTGTCACATACTTGCGCACAAAGAATGGAAAATCTGTACATATAGATTAGTAATGAATTTAAATTTAAGTATTTTCTTTAATTCACTTTTCATTGGTGCATTGTCATACTTAGGTCAATATTACAGATCTAGATTCTCAAATAGTTAACAACTGAACGGATACATTCAGATATTGATGTAAAAGCAACTATATTCTTTTCACATGAGTAAATCAGCATTTTTACAGTGTTCCAGTTTAAGTGCACAGATGGCAGATAAACCATTTTCTTGTGAAGTCTGTGGATCAGCATTTTCACAGAGCTCTTATTTGAAAGTACACATAAGAATACACACAGGAGAGAAACCATTTTCTTGTCAAGCATGTGGAGCAGCATTTTCACAGAATTCTCATTTAAAAAGACACATGAGCATACATACTGGTGAGAAACCATTTTCTTGTGAGATCTGTGGAGCAGCATTTTCAGATACATCAGCTTTACAAGGGCACATACGAAGACATACTGGTGAAAAACCATATTCTTGCAAAGAGTGTGAATCAGCATTTCCTACAACATCAGACTTAAAAAAGCACATGAAAATACATACAGGAGAGAAAACATTTTCATGTCAAGTATGTGGAGCAGCATTTTCAGCAAAGTCCAATTTACGTAAACACATGCGAATACACGGAAAAGAGAAGCTATTTTCTTGTGAAGAATGTGGAGCAGCATTTTCACAGAGTTCTAATTTAAAAAACCACATGATAATACATACAGGTGAGAAACCATTTTCTTGTGAGATCTGTGGATCAGCATTTTCACGGAGTTCAAGTTTAAAGCATCACATGGGAATACACACTGGAGAAAAACCATTTTCTTGTCAAGTCTGTGGATCAGCATTTTCACAGAGTTCTTATTTAAAAAAACACATGAGAATACACACTGGAGAAAAACCATTTTCTTGTCAAGCATGTGGAGCAGCATTTTCACAGAATTCAAGTTTACAAAAACACATGAGAATACATACAGGTGAGAAACCATTTTCTTGTGAGATCTGTGGTTCAACATTTTCCCAAAGTTCATCTTTAAAACCTCACATGAGAATACACAAGGGACAGAAACCATTTTCTTGTGAAGTCTGTGGATCTGCATTTTCACAAAGATCAAGTTTAAAATCTCACATGATGATACACACAGGGGAGAAACCAATTTCTTGTCCCATGTGTTCATCAACTTTTGCTCGAAGGTCCACTTTAAAAGATCATATGAAAATACACACAAGAGAAAAAACATTTACATGCCAGAGATGAATCATTTTCTTGTTACATGTGCACATAAGTATTTTGTTTAAGCTCTGACTAAAAAATTCATATGCATACACACATGGTAGAATCATTTTCTTGTTAAAATTGTAGGTCAGCATTTCGTAGAATTTCATTTAAAATAACTGCATGAGAATACGCACAGTAAAGAAATCATTTCCTTGTTAAATGTGTGGATCAGCAGTTTTTCAAATATCTCATTTGAAAAATCACATATGTAAATATACCAGAGTGAAACAATTCAGTCACACTTTTGGATCATCATTTTTTAGGTGCCTCAAAAAAATCATGAAAATATACATTTTTCTGTTACATGTATGGATCAGCATTTTCAGTAAATCCAATATGATAAGAGATGCAAGATTGATAAACTATAATTTTGTGAATATCAGTGCTTTTAGCAGTTTAAAAATCATGCATAGGGAAGAAAAACCATTTGTAATGCACATTGTCAGTGGACATCAGGCTAAGAACATACTTTTAAAATTATACAACAAAGATTAAAGGAAAAAGTTGGGTGAACAATTGATAAACTGTGACAGTTTAACTGCTGGCAACTTGTCATTTTGATTTTGGTGAAATTTCTGATTCTGTAAAATAAATTATTTCAACAAAAATGTATTTAGACTAATTATTTCATATAATTCTTTCTGTATAGATTGCACTTAAAATTATATTTCTTTGTAAATTTATGACACTAGTCTGTCTTTGAGCTTGATTATGTCTTTTATGTTGCAATGGTCTAAAAATACCTTGCCATTCTTTTTGCATGATACTATTTAATTAGATGCTCTATCAGCTTTCTGAAAAAATAGTACATTATTTAACTTTAGTAATGTTACTGAAAAGAATGATGTCACTATTAGCCACAATTTAAACCATAGTACCTAGTAATTTTCTCTGTTAATCTTTTATAACTTGGCCTAAATCCACATTCTGATAACTCTACAATGAATAATTAAGAAAAAAGAGAGTTGTTAAGACTGGTAACTGACAACATTTCAAATTCTAGAAACACAAAGTAATTTATTGAACAACATGTCAATTTGTATGTGGATCTTATGAAATTGATGTTTTAAAAGTATTTTCTTTTTATAAAAGTAACAAAATTATAATGAAAACAAAAATGGTAAAGGGAAATGGATTGATATTTGGTAAAATGTGATATTTCAAATTTCTGGTAATATGTCAATTTACTTTGGCTGAAATGTATGTGAATCTGAAAGAAAATGATTACCTAATAAAAGCATGTATAAAATAAAAATAATTAAGAAAGAATAAAAGAATGTAAAAATGAATGTATTCAGATCAGTGATACTTATGCTGCTTACATATATATATATATATATATATATATACATATATATACATACATATATATATATATATATATATATATATATATATATATATATACATATACATATATATATATATACATATACATATATATACATATACATATATATATATATACATATATATACATATACATATATATACATATACATATATATATATATACATATACATATATATACATATATATATATATACATATATATATATATATATATATATATATATATATATATATAGTGACACGCATAAGTATTGGATAAATGTTATTTTCTGTTATAACTCGAGTTTATGTTCACCATTTTGCCGGATATTTGGTAAGTAATATCTCGTAAAGTTGTTTTTGTTTTATGTGGAAGGAAAATCAAAAAATCATGGTTGAATCCATTTTTTTTATCAAAGTTCAAAATTAACCTATGCAGAAGTATTGGATACATCAATTTAATATTTTGTTGTGTAACCTCTGTTTTGTTTCACTGCTTCCAGTCTTTCTATAGTTGGCCACAAGTTTTCCACACTGATCCACTATTACTTTACTCCATTCTTCCTTGCATAATTCCTCTAATTACTTGATATTTTGTGGATTCCACCTATGAACTTTAACCTTCAAAGTGTTCCACAAATTCTCAATTGGATTCAAGTCAGAAAACTGACTTGGCCAATTGAGAGTACTAATACCATTATTTTCAAACCACTTTTTTGTAATTTTTGTGGTATGTTTGTGATCATTGTCGTGTTGAAGCATGAAATTCAGACCATGTCCTAAAGAAGTTGCAGATTCTGAAGGTTCTTCTCTAGAATCTCCCTGTACATGCTACCATTCATTCTACCACAGATAACTTGTAACTCACCAGTGCTCTTGGACGAAAAGCATCCCCATATCATAATGGAAGCACCCTCAAACTTCACTGTGGGGATGGTATTGTGCTTGTTTAAGACAGTGCCATTTTTTCGCCAAACATTTGTTACTGTGTTCCTTCTGAATAGTTCAACTTTCATTTCATCTGACCAGATTACTTTTCCTCAAAACTGTATACCTTTCTTTTCATAAGTTTTGACAAATTTTAATCGGTCTTTAACATGTTAGGTTTTCAGTAAAGGCACTTTTCTTGGTGATCTTGAATGAAAGCCTGTATTATATACAGCTCTGCTAAAGGTATCCTTACTTACATTCATTTCAGCACCCTCAAGATCAGTTTTAATTTAAGAATGAGTAATAAAGGGAATTTTTTACACATTTCTGCTAATCCACCTTGAAGACCTCTCATTTATTTTTCTCGGTCTTCCATTTCTTGGAAGGTTTGCAGTACCGTCGCCATACTTCTTATACTTCCTGATGATATTTCCTATTGTACTTAGTGCTAAATTCATTTCTTGGCTAATTTTTTGGCAACCTTGTCCTCCTTTGTGACGTTCAATGATTCTATCTCGCATATCTCTGGATAATTTTAATCCTTGAATTGCAGAATGCACATCAAAGAGTCAGATGATTAGTAGTACTATATTGTAAGCAATTGTGTGCTTCTCTGATTGGTCAGAAATAACATTCGAATACTATTAAAGATTTGAATATTTAAAGTTTTTTAAAATACAAAGTTTCGATTAGAAATTTGAAAAAGTGTCATGTATCAAATACTTTTGCATCGAGTAATTCTGAACTTTGATAAAAAAAATGGATTCAACCATGAGTTTTTACTTTTCCTTCCACATACAACTAAAACAACTTTATGAGATATTACTTACCAAATATCAGGCAAAATAGCAAACATAAACTAGAATTATAACAGAAAATAACATGTATCCAATACTTATGCATGTCACTGTATATATATATATATATATATATATATATATAACCTGGAAAGGAATATCAGTGTAAAGATTAGTGGAAGAATGGTACTCAACACAGGAATACGATATAATGGATTTATTGTACTACTGTACAATTAACAATAAAATACAGATAATCAAAGAAGTAGGAGTGGAATACAAATAGAGAATGCTTTTGCCTAAGACGGTTGCTCTCTCAGCTTGTCACTGTCCTTTAGTCTAGAGCATTCCATTCTCGGGGATGGTAGGATGTTCCACTATGTAAATATATATATATATGTGTGTGTGTGATATATATATATATGTGTGTGTGATATATATATATATATATATATATGTGTGTGTGATATATATATATATATATATATATGTGTGTGTGATATATATATATATATATATGATATGTGATGATATATATGTGTGTGTGATATATATAGATATATGTGTGTGATATATATATGATATGTGATTATATATATATGTGTGTAAGATATATATATATATATATGATATATGTGATGATATATATATATGATATATATATATACATATGTGATGAGGTGTATATATATATATGTGTGTGTGTGATATATGGGTGACATATATGTGAGATATATATATACACACATATGTGTGATATGTAGATGTCATATATATGTATGTGTGATATGTATATATGTCATATATGTGTGTGATATATACATATCGCACACACACACACATATATATATACATATCACACTCACATATATATATATACAAATCACATGTGATATGTATATGTGTGTGTGATATATATATATGTGTGTGTGTGATATATATGTGATATATACATATACATGTGCGATGTGTGTGTGTGATATATACATGTGCGATATGTGTGTGTGTCATATATATGCATGTGATTATATATATATATGTGATTTATATTTATACATATGTTTGATATATATATGTGTGATATATACATATATGTGTGATGATATATATATATGTGTGTGATATATACGTATATGTGTGATGATATATATATGTGATATATATATGTATGTAATATGTATACATATATGTATGAGGATATATATATATATGTGATATATATGTATACATATGTGTGATATATATGTATACATATATGTGTGATATATACAATTGGAGTAGATCTATCTATAGCCCAGTTCACACTCCACCCACATCAATTGAACAGGTTAAGAGGCTCATCCCTTTTTCCCTGTTTAGGATGTGGTTTCCGGCTTTGTCTTTTCCAATCTTTTCACTATTACGTAGCCCCCTGTCACATCAGTGGTGTTACCGCCTTGCTCAGGGTGATATGATTAAAAAATAATATATATATATATATATATGTATACATATGTGTGATGATATATATATATATGTGATATGTGTGATGATATATATGTGATATGTATGTATACATATGTGTGATATATATATATGTGATATGTGTGTATACATATGTGTGATGATATATGTATACAGATGTGTGATATATATATATATATGTGATATGTGTGTATACATATGTGTGATGATATATGTATACAGATGTGTGATGATATATATATGTGTGATGATATATGTGATATGTATACAGATGTGTGATGATATATATATGTGTGATGATATATGTGATATGTATACATATGTGTGATGATATATATATGTATATATGTGATATATATATATATATCATTCTTTTATTATAGATTTTTACACTTAAAATTACCAGCAATACCTGTGAAAATTTCATTATTTTTCTATTTGAAATTTTTTGATAATCTTAATTTTTAAATTAATGACTGATTAGCAGATGGTTATTTCTATGACCAGAAAATGTCTGTAGAAATTTGTGTATCACATCATTAAATACTTGAGCTTCATATCTTTAACAAAATATTGTAATAACAATTATAAATATGAATGCTGAATACTTTCAAGGAAGTATAGGAGTACAAATGAAGAGATTTTAAATAAACAACTTTTTAATTTTATATAAACAGGTGTTAAACAGGTGTTAAACAGATCTGTTTTTCTTTCATTGATATAAATTTATGCTTTTCTGCAGTCAAAATTAAGTAGTTCATTATTTAGGAGGAATTGGCAGATGTTAAACACTTCTGTCTCCTCCACCCAACTTTCTTTCATTTTCTCACTGAAACTTAGTAGCATCTCTGATACAACCTTTTCATCACTTCACACAATCCAAATGGAATAGTCTATTATTTCTATGGTATGGGCAGGGCATAACAGACAAGCAGAATTATATTTCTTCATAATTTTCTAATATATGATTATATCTTTCATGTGACAGTGGTCTAAAATTTCTTACCATTCTTTTGCATGATACTATTCAATCAGATGATCAGTTTCCTTGCAGATAATCAGAATATGCTGACTGCACCCCTGCAGAGGGCCACTTGTTGGCCCTGTGTGGTGAACTTGTGTCACCTGGGGACAGGATCCTGGTGGTTGGGCAGGTCCTGATCCAAGTGAAAAGTGGTCGCGACCTGCAACACACCAATTTGGCTTTAACCTGGGCTAGACAGGCGGTCGGAATGGCCTCATCTGATCAACCGGCTGGTCACATTCAGCCCAACACTCATACAATTATAATCTACACCAAACTCACTACATCAATCACAACGTTAATCCCATTAATATCTATCCCAAATATGTGGTGATTGTGGTGGCTAAGGGTCAGTTGACCATGATGACAAAAAGACAAGACTTGGCTGAAGCCCCTGATTTTTTTCAAATTTTTTTTTACTTGGATGGAAAAATTAAGAAACACATAAACTAAATAAAACTGAAATAGAAAATCTGATAGCACAACTTCCTTCCCTTAACATTCTAATGGGAGACTAATGCTCACAACAAAATATGGGGGTGTAAAAACATTAACCTAACTGGAAAAAAATATCGAGTCAATATTGGAATCATCTGAAATGTGTATGCTAAGTGACAAAACACACACATACCTCCATCCAGGCACAGGAATAACATCAGCCATTGATTTGACTCTGTGCTCAATATTCATGGACTTCCACTAGGAGGTACATAATGATCAATGCGGTAGTGACTACTTCCCAATATTCCTAAAACTTCAGAAACCTACAACAGAAGAAATAAAACCAAAATGGCAAGTACATAAAGTAAATTGGGCTAAATTCAACAAACTTTGCTCAACATTAATTAACCAAGAAACCATGGACAAACCAGATCCAATGTTAATCTTCACCAGTATACTAAATGAAATAGCAGCAAAATCTACTGTTAAACTAAACCCAAAATCAACCTCAGGGTTCACAAAAGAATGCAAAGAAGCAGTAATCAATAGTCAAAAAATGCTGAAGATTTTCAAACAACATCCCACAAAAACCAATCTCCAGGAATATCAACAAGCCTGAGCACAAGCTTAAAAAGCCCAAAAAGAAACTTGGCAAAAATATATCTTCAAACTAAACAACAATACTCCAGTAAAAAAAAAAAAAACATGGGAAATAATAAGACAGATAAATGGGAAAAAACTCAGAACACCAATATTTTATATAAGCACACCAAACAAAGGACAAATCACTAGTAAGAAAGAAATCGCAAATGTAATCGTAGCAGAATTTAGCAAAAACTCTTCATCCAACCACTACTCCCACAAATTCCAAGAATATAAAAATAATGCAGAATAAGAGAAACTCAACTTTACAACGAACAACAACAATACTTCGGATGCCGAATTAAGAAAGCAATATCCCAAATTAACGAAAAACCTGACAACATAGTCACACAAACAACAAATAACAGGCCACCATGAACATTAAATAAGCCAAATATTGATCTAACTCTAACTAAATTTAAGAAAAACGGCACAAACAATTTAGCTAATACAAACAATTTTGGAGAATTCAGAGAAAAATATCCAGAATTCAAAGAAATATACATTGACAGATCAAAAGCAATGAATGGAAGAAAAGCAGTGTACACTGATGGAGAAAAAATCACTATAAAATGAGGCTACCTAATGACACATCCATCTATACAGCTGAATTATAAGCCATTAAAATTGTCTCAAATTCATTATATATATACTGACACACTATCCTGTATCAAGGCTTTTGACGTGGGGAAAAACCAAACACCCCTATGTAGAATAACAATAGAATAACAACACTTACCGGCATAAGGATCCCAGCTAGCAGACAAAAATAAAGCAGGTTGTAACTCAATACAAACCCTGCTGTATTTACTAGCCTTCCCACGCAAGGCCGGATGTGACACATGGTCATTTTAATGTGGGTATTCCCAGCCATATAACCGGGCCAAAAATATGTCTGTCTATTTTTACCGAGTCGTGGTTCTACCCTTCGGCAGAACCACGACTGGGTTTGTGCTCTCTGCTCGGAAGCAGAGAGCTGACAGTGTTATAGGGTTATAGAGCAGTCATCCGAAGACGACTGCTTCAATGCAAACCCTGCTGTATTTACCAGACCTCCCACGCAAGGCCGGATGTGACACATGGTCATTTTAATGTGGGAATTCCCGGCCATATAGCCGGGCCAAAAATATGTCTGTCTATTTTTACCGAGTCGTGGTTCTACCCTTCGGCGGAACCCCGACTGGGTTTGTGCTCTCTGCTCGGAAGCAGAGAGCTGACAGTGTTATAGGGTTACAGAGCAGTCATCCGAAGACGACTGCTCCAATGCAAACCCTGCTGTATTTACTAGGCTTCCCACGCAAGCCCGGATGTGACACATGGTCATTTTAATGTGGGAATTCCCAGCCATATAGCCGGGCCAAAAATATGTCTGTCTATTTTTACCGAGTCGTGGTTCTACCCTTCGGCGGAACCACGACTGGGTTTGTGCTCTCTGCTCGGAAGCAGAGAGCTGACAGTGTTATAGGGTTACAGAGCAGTCATCCGAAGACGACTGCTCCAATGCAAACCCTGCTGTATTTACTAGGCTTCCCACGCAAGCCCGGATGTGACACATGGTCATTTTAATGTGGGAATTCCCAGCCATATAGCCGGGCCAAAAATATGTCTGTCTATTTTTACCGAGTCGTGGTTCTACCCTTCGGCGGAACCACGACTGGGTTTGTGCTCTCTGCTCGGAAGCAGAGAGCTGACAGTGTTATAGGGTTACAGAGCAGTCATCCGAAGACGACTGCTCCAATGCAAACCCTGCAAACTATAACTGCAATCAAGCTAATATTTATGCAGAAATGCTTCCACTCATTTACCAGCAGCCAATCACAGCCCAAGCAATGGACTATCCCACTTGAGCACAATGAGATGCTCCAGGGTGCCATAAATAGCTCTCTTTCTCATGGTGGTTTATTCTGGTCTTAGTTTGTTCTACAACTGAGTGCTTATCTTAATTGTTCTACACCCTACATTACAGTGATAGCACAAAAATACAATAAAGTAACTGAAAGAGGTAAAAAAATTGTAATAACATGGATACTAAGTCATGGTGGCATCCATGGAAATGAAAAAGTAGATAAATTAGCTAGGGAAGCCACATATGACCAAATTAAAAAATTCAACATCCTGTATACAGACCTGAAAAGAAAAATCAGCAAATTCCAGGAAAATAAGTGGCAAGCTGAGTGGAATACATGCACCAAAAACAAATTACATGAACACCAACCAAAAATAAAAAAAGAAAGCTAAAAAACAGTGGAGGGACAAAGAGATCGTACTAAATAGAATTCGAATTAGGCATACAAAACTGACCCACTCATATCTGATCGAAGCTACAGAAGCACCCAAATGCACACTCTGCAACCAGCAGATAACAATAAAACATATACTAATAGAATGTAAAAAGTACAAAAACATCTGAAGGAAATATTACAAAACAACAAACATTGGCAAAGTCTTCCAAAAAGTGAAACCTCATCGAATTATACAGTATTTAAAAGAGACAAAACTGTTCAAACTTCTCTAAACAAAATTGATATGTCCAGGAAAGGGATATATATATATATATATATATATATATATATATATATATATTATTAGAAGTAGCTAAGTGGTTTTGGCAAATGTAACCAGGTAGGACAATCTAGCAAGTAGACGTGATGGACAATACTCGTCGTATGCAGTATGCTGAGATGAAGGCTTATGCAATAAGCCTTGACTTCTAGCTATCCTTGCCTCAGTCTGTATTTATGGCTGACACCAGCCAATCATATTACTGTGAGGTGGAACCAAAGCGTATACATATTCACTACATCACCTTCCCCTGAGATGAATTTTCCCCTGAAATTTAGCTTCAATAGTTTCTCTGTTTAGGGTCTGGACATAATCGATTGACTGTTTTCCTAAGTCTTTTTCGCCTCAATCCTCCCTGCCATGGTGGTACCTCTTGCCTTGAGGTTGGGAATATTTCCATTGGCGAATGTTGACTTGCTGGAATAGGAATTTCAAATGTGTCATACAGGACTTCCATTGGAATGTCTTCCATGACGTCTGTAGTGTGTCTGGGTTTCAATTGATTCCAATGTCTTTTGCACCAAAATGTTTCTCCTTTTATGTCATATATGACCTGTCCAATTCTTTTGGTTATCATTCCTTCTTCCCAATACATTTTTCCAGCCCTAAAGTTCTTGAAAAAACTTTGTCACCTGGCTTATATGCTTTAGTCATCTGGTTTTCTTTGTTAGCTTTTTTTTTTCTGGACTAGGTAATAACATGTTGAAGACAGAGTGTATTTTCGTGACCCTTGCTGTAAGTAGAAGGCCTCTCTAGTCAAATATGACACCATCAAGTTTAGTCAAGCTAAAGGGAGAGCAGATACTGATTGTTAAGTTCAATTTTTTACCAAGTGATTAAAATTTTCGAAATTGAATTAATGACAAAAAAGAATGACAAAACACAATAAATATATAAAACTATTTTATTTATTTATTTATAAAATGTTTCCAGTTTTCTTTTTTTATATTTAAATTTTTCCCCATTATGTTGTCATTTATCTTTTTGCAAAAATTATTCAATATAGCATTTGTAGAAGTTCACACCAACATTTTTTCTATTTTGTTTCTATATTGTGACCATCATCCCAAGAATCTACATGAAATAGAATATCATAATCTGACAAAATATTCAATGTTATGTACACAGGTAAATGTTGCTGATTTATTGAATGAAGAAAAGAAGTGTCTTTTGTTAGTTTATCCAAAACTACATAATTGTAGAGAACGAAATTTGCAGTCGTATCATTTGGATGTAGCAGAGAGCCTCTGTTAATCCCCGGAAGACAACAGTTACTTTCAGGGATTTTTCTACATTGTCTATCATTGCTCCAGTTATTAAGTCTTTGCACCTATCGCATTTTACTTTCTTGAAAACTGCATGACAACAATAACTCGCTAAGTAGACTATAACAGGAAAAACTTCCCTACATTTAATAATATCATCATCTGTTATAGCTATATTAAATTTATGAATATCTGTTGCACATCTGTTATATCATTCCAGTTAGTTTCTTGTAAATTACTGAGATCAATACTTTTGTTATTAAGTGGCATATTTAATTTGAAAACTGACAACATTCTGATTTTTTTCTCACACTGACCACCTTCAAATTGTTGATACTGGCCAAATTTTAACTCAAAGTGATCCGTCTGGAATTTGCCTGGTAATATATATTTCATTTTTAATTCTTCTATGCAATAAATATCCATTTGTAGAATTGCATGTGTGATATGATTTAAAGCTGTAAAAGTTTTCCCTTTTTAGCCTTCTACTAATCTCTGGAATGTTATTCCAACTCTCTAACCAGTTGTAAAAAGTATTGAGAAATATAAAATTTGCATTGTTGTCTTTATTAGTAAGTGGGTTTGCATATTTATTGTTAAGCTGGTAACCTTTAAATGGATTTTTTACATTTAATATTGTCCACCAAGTATGAAATATATTTATGTATTCTGCAACTTCTGAAAAGTTTGGTAAGCATTTGTTTCCCTAAGGTCAACAGTCCTTGAATGATGTATTCACTAAAAATTTGCATTACTAAATTTACATTTTGCTTTCCCAAATTATTAGGATAAAGGGCCTTTGAAGTTAATCATTAGCAATATTTAAAAAGTGACTCTGATTTAAGTTTGTGCATTTCCTGTTAAGTCGTAAATGGAGCTTCTAGAAGAGTATCTGATTGATTATCTTCATTATCGTAAAACTTAGGGAATTTCATGCATGTGTTTCTTATGCACTTTAAAATGTGAACAGAATCAAATATGAAGAAAAGAGGCCTAGACTTAAGAAATGGGTGTTGATACACAATTGAAAGTTTTGGTGGGTTACAAAATAATGGCTTTCTTATTGATAGCATTATTATCTGTTATAACAGATATTACTTTGAACCCAATAACCTCTAACCCAGTTATTACCTGTTTTAATATGTCAAATAAATTTTGTGCTTTAAGGCATTTAGTAGGCATAATTTGAACAACATCCTTGTATTTTGAACAGACACTGCTCAGCATAAAAGCAAAGGCACTTGTTGCAGCCTCATAACTATTGCAGGCTAAGCCAACTACATTCCCACCTTTAAAATCAAAGTATGGCTTTAAATGAATCTAATCGACAAGTAAAGATAGTGTCTTATCTTCCTGCGATAATAGTTTGAATTGATTCTTTATGTACATCAAAAGATTATTGTCATCTTGTTCAACTACAGGATTCATATAGTTTGATAGAGTTAATCTTCTGATGGTAGAATAACTGGGCAAAATGAGTTTATTACTATCTCTTAATAGATTATTGGCGATACTTTGTGCCAAAGCACTTTCCAATGAGGAGTTTTTCCAAACGCATTTTCCTAGATTCTGGCAATTCTCTTACAGAGTTTGTTGAGGTCATGTAGGAGGGACAATTTGGGAATTTAGTTGGGACAGGTCCTTCCCGTATGCGTGGATACTTAAGCTTGGATGTTAGTCATTTTCCACTTTTTTCATCAAAATGGTAAGTTTCCCATAAAATGTCCTTAGCATCAAAATGCAGTTCACACACCTAAAAAAAGGTGAAGGACACAGTAATTGATCCATCTTACTCTGATAGGTAAATGAACAGATAAAATGTAAAACAAAAAAATTAAAACCTTCTTTTTAGGGACATCATTTTATTTGTACAGGCAAAGGTTTTAAATGAGGGATTAATGTTCTGACATAAGGCTATTTACTGAGCATTCATAAAAAACTTTTACAGACATTGATTCATTTTTTTCATTAGCAAAAGTCTCACGTGAGAGAATAATATTCTTCAATGTTACCTGACACAAGGCCAATTAGCATTTGTCAAAAATTCAAACTTTATTTTTATGGATATCCATTCATTTCGTTATTTTTTACATGCAAAAAGAGACTCAGAATCTCTACAAAATGAAATAATTATTCAAATCTCATAAAACTTTTAATAGAAAAAGAAAAAAGTTTTTTTTAGAAATTTTAGTTTATTTTTGTAAGGACTGGATCTAGTCAGAAATTATTTTAAAGAAAATAAATGTTTTAATTAGTTTTTACTTGGTTCAAAAATTATTATTGCTGCTTAGATCCATTAAAAGTTATTTTCAAACACAGTCAAAATCATCAACAAAAAGAAAATTCAATTCAAACAACATGTTAAAATTTTTAAAAATCTGTAATTCAATAAAAGTTTTCTTCATAAAAAATTCTGAAATTGATTTTAAAACATAAAAACGTATATAAATTGGAAATTGTTGACTTACTCTGCTATATACTTGGTGACTAAAAAATCTGTTTGATGACCTGAAACCATTTGTTGAACATTTCTTTATTTTCGGGAAATCTGAACACACTAACTTTTTGCCCTTTAGGATAATTTCCTTGACAATTAGGAACAACACAATGACACGGCATTTTCTTTTAAGTGGAAAAAACTTACTTACTCAAGTGAAAAATGTGTAGAAATGACCTTCTGAATATATTATGACTCCTCAATTGACTACACTTGCTGACGCCACAAAAAACATGATGGGTAGTGAGAGGGCCTTCTTGTTATTATTCCGAGGATCTTGGTATTTTCCACGCCAGCATTAACTCTGTTGGCAATAATCCTGATGTCATATTCAGGTTTGGTTTGATCCTATATACTGTCAAAGATTTCTGAATACTTCTTTCATTTGTGTCCAGGCCTTGACTTTTCTTTAACACTTGTTTAAAGGTGTCCACAAATTTTTCTGCCTGTCCATTCAATCTTGGATGATATACCTGGTGTTGTCACGTGGTCAATGGACAATGCTGAACAGAATTCCTTGAATTCTCTTCTCATAAACTGCATTCCGTTGTCGCTGACTAAATTTTTAGGGATACCAAAGCGACTAAAAATTTCATTGTGTTTATTGTATTTGTCGGTGTCAGATGTTTGCACTTAACAATTTCTGGCCACAACAATTAGATAATGAGATCCACTTATGGACCCTGCATAGTCAATATGCAACTGAGTCCATGGGACATCTGTCTTTGGCCATGGTTAAATTTTTACTGGTGGATCCCTTGCTGCCAGTTGAGCACTTTCAAATTTTCTGTCTTGGTCTATCCTCAGGCAATAAGTATAGCTTTTCATTAGAAATTTCATTCTCAAAATCCCTGGATGGCCAGTGTGAAATTCTCTTAGAATTTTCTTTTGCAGAGTAGCTGGTGTTACAACTCTATCTGTGTACAGTAATACCTGATTGCAGACTGAAAATGGTGACACACAACTTTCTTTCTTAGATTTCTTGATTCATCCAACTTGCTTTTTCATTTTTTTTAATGAAATCATCATTCTCTACTACTTTTTACATCTTCTAGAGTAACCGGTAGTTCTCAAATAGTGTTGTACTCACAAAATGCTCTTCTCAATCTGAGTATTATCTTTTTTTATGTTTATAAGTTGCTGACATTCTTTTCTTTTTTTATCATAATCTTCAGATCCTGTTCCATGATAGTGAGGATTCTTGATCTAATTTCTTTGCCCTTTGGTGTCGTTAGCCCCTGCACAAAAATTAGACACTTGAACATGTCGCTTGACAATTCCTTCAATTTAAATTCCTCACACTGTGCATTAACCTTACCTGCATACATGACAAAATCATCGTCATCTTGTTTTACAATATTTAGACACTTGTATTGTGTATGATATAGACTATCTCTTTTATTGACAAAATTTCTACTGTTTCGCTGAATGTAATTTCTTCTGGCTTCTTTGGGAGGATTAAATTCGTGTATTTTGTATTTTCTTCTGTTCCCAACTTCTGCAACAATAAAGTGATTTTTTTTGTTTACAAAGAGAGGGTTGCCTGAACCTGATAAAAAAGTGTTTACAACACCTTCAGATGGAACAACAAGAGTGCTTTGATCAAAACAGAAAACCAGTTCACACTATATTTATTACTGAAAATACAGTAATTGTGGCACAAGGCCTAAAGGTGGGTAGAGGTTGGTACTCATTTACTATTTTATACCTTGCTAATCACGTTCACGACCCAATCACTCATTAACAATTTACTCATTTACCACAAGAACCCATCCATCATCTCACAATCCTCCAAACACCACAATACCACATATTCGCAAGGGGAAACCTAAAAAAAACAGGGGACAAAACCTATGACATAAAATTTTATTTATAGACAATATAACACAAAAATAACATTAAAATTTTAAAGATATGAATATGAGAGGGGAGGGGATGAATAACCCAGAAAACATACTAAAATTTAATCAAAATAATCAAAGTAAAATAAACATGTTAGTAAGACTCGTCCATTCTACAAAAAATCAGAGTCGCTACTGTATTCCACCAAATGGCGAAATCAAGTAGCACTCTTGCTAAAGGAGTGGGAAAGGATAAAATAAATAATGGAATGGGAAACTCAAAGACTGACCGACCTAGTCAAGATGAAAAATGGGACCAAAAACAAACTTTGGAGTTTGGGTATCTTGACTTGGATTATAACAAAAAAGAAAGCCGGGAACAGGCTAGGAACACATTCATTCACATTAACTAGGTACACGAAAAAAAGTCTAACTTAACCGGGAGTGGGTTCACAGGAAACTGCCTCATTGTACTAGAAGGGACTTAAAAAAGAAAATCAGGACTGGCTCCATTCACGCGAACCAGTCTTTCTACTTTTACTCACCTTTCTCTGAAAACTGTCAATATCAATTGCTTTCTATCAGATCTGATCTTCATCGTGAGCTAATGCTTAAAGAATCTAATCAAATGCTGATAAGAATCATGCTCAAACCGCAAGAGTCCCTCCTGTTGTGTCGTCCAGATCACCATTCGATCTACAGCCAGCAACGTCACAAACACCATCCGTTTCACCCCAGAATACGGGGGCCACACATTATCGCACGTGTACGTGGGAACTATGGGCACAAACTGATCAGAGCGATATGAGCCATCAACTCGCTGACACAGTTGCAAAATATGCGCACCAGAAGACAATGGTAGAAGGCGTGGAGCCGTTTCTTCTTAACCAAGGTCACGCCGATGACAGTCGGGCAAATCTGCCCCGCCCCATTTGAAGGCTCTGTCATTGAGAGATAGCACGTTCTGAATCAATCACCAGTTAAGCGAAAACGCAGGGTTAATGAGGTAATTTGCCGCCGGCACCAAGACCAAAACGAGCATGAAGAGCCAATCTGATCTCATATAGAGTCCTTTGTTGTGACCCCCTCAAGTAATGAACAATACAAGTGCTTCCGACACCGAGAAAGATCAATGGGGCGAGGAAGGGCCCGTAAGGCATCACGACACCCGAGTAATAATTTTGATTGATTTCGGGGCATACGTCGGCGCTCAACCCGCAAAACGAGAGGATAGTAAGGCAATTGAAAACGTCCCTAAAACTCCTATACAAAATCAAATTCTCTATCAAAACTTAGAGTAGGAAAGCCAATCTTGAGGCATGCCTATGACACGCCATGTCTGGGATTCCAAGACCCACTCCTGATGTGGACGTTTGATGCTGACTTCTCTGTTGACCAGATGCTTGCGTCCACCCCACAAGAGGTTGGACAATAGATGTTCGATCGCCTTCCTCTGGTCATTACAGAGAGGGAGTACCGACAAGCGGTAAAAGATGACGGGAAAGACGTATGTAACACACTCGTCAGCCCTCCCCTTCACGGAGAACCGGCAATTCTGGACCGACGCTCTGACTTTTCCCTGTACCTCCTACCAATTCTTCAGCTGGAGATCCGGCCCGAACCAAACTCCAAGAATGCGAACGGGTCCATCAGTCCAACTGAAGAGCCCCCGGGAGAACAACGCCCTTCCAGTCACCTAACCGTAAGCCGAAAGATTGTCGTCGTTAATTTTGGCCCCTATCACCTCCTCGTGCCGCTCAAGCGCCTTCTGTAACACCTCAATGTCATCTCGGGAAGACACGAAAATTGATACGTCATCGGCATGCGCAGAAACTCTGGGTCGAGTCCCACCAGGGACAGCGATTCCACAAAGGGGCGGACTGGAGGCTCTGTCCCTTAGCCGGCGAAGGAGGGGCTCCAATGCCAAATCGTAAAGTAGGGGCAACATCGGGCAAACCTGACGAACCGACCGAGAGAGGGCAAAAGTTCCCGTCCACTTTCCATTCACCTGTAATGACAGCACAGGGAGAGCGATGCAGCAAACTGATTCACTTGCAGAAGTCAATTTTGAATCCGGCGGTCTGCGGGACAGCTTTCAGATATTGATGGTTGACCCTATCAAACGTCTTGGACTGATCCAAGTTGATCAGCGTGGCTTGCTCGTCGTCTTTTACACCCTCTTTGATCGGGCGGATTAGGAGCAGGGTTTTCTAAATTGTTCGGTCCTTCACAACAGAATCTCGGTAACTGACTGCAAGCACTCCGTCAGGATCTTGGCCAAAATCTTTAACTGTGTTTAGCAGAGTTATGGGCCTGTAATCGTCTTAGCCCTCTTCAACACCCTTGATCTTTTGCAACAGCGTGATCACCCCTGGAAATCCGGTCGAGCACAAAACCCTGCCGGAACCAGTTGTTGAACACCGCATTCAGAATTGGTACAAAGATGTACGACAGTCTCAAGTACAATTCATAGGGTTGTCCATTAAGTCCCAGAGACTTATCACTGACGACCATCTTTAATAACAAGTGAAATTCGCCCACCGCGATCTCACCCTCGCAGCTAGCTCCTTCAGTCGTCCCAAGTCGAGGAAAGTCAGCTAAATAGCTGCGAAACTCTTTATCGCAGAGATTGGGCTCCTTGGTAAAGCGGTTATCGAAATGCCGCCGAAACGTCTCGCACATATCGTCATTCGGCCTCAGAGTACGCACCTCCGGTGTCTTGTCCTCTTGAATATGTCGATCTTCACCTCGGCGGATGTCTACCTTGCCTATTTCAGCGCCTATGTTTTTTTAAACCCATGCATAATTACATGACCCTGGTGCTGTTTGCTAGCCAAACGGTCCAAGACCTTCCTAGCTAATGCGATCTCTAGAGGATTCCTCCAGCCTCCGCCCGGATAGACTATCTTTAAGTATCTTCTCCTTGTTAGCCGTAGCTAGGGTGAGTTGATGGCTATAGTCAGCACTGAAAGACCAAATGCTATCCTTAAGCCTCTTTCACTACCTGTCCCTGATAACCGCCCCCACTAATCCCCGCTGCACTAATCTAGTTAGCTGTTGCCGGCAGTCCATCTTGTCCAGTTAAGTCACGTTAAACTTCCAGTGTCCAGCCAATCTAGGCCTACCATCTAACACTACCTGGGCACAAACGAGTTTGTGGTCCGTGTGGCCAAATCAGTAGAATGTTGGACAATCTAGCAAATCTAGATCGACCCTTTTCACTAACATTCTATCCAGATAGCTAAATATCTGGATAGATGGTCAACTATGAGCCCACATCCACATCTCGCCTTATCAGGGTGATTGACTCGGCATCTATCGATGAGATCAAACTCTTCGATCTGAGTAACCAAGCTACGATCATGCGCCCTTCTGCTAGCTCTCCGCCCCTATCTAATTTGGGTTCTAGGATGGTATTCCAGTCCCCCACTAAGACTAGGCGCGAAGAATCCACCAGGGACAGCCTCAACTGTCGGAAAAGGTCGCTAGCCATCACACAAGCATCAATATCGCAAACCAGGTGTTTCTCCTGGATTGCAGCAACATCCACTCCTAGTATAAAGGAATCACGAAGCTGGCGGACATCCTTACACTGATCTCTCAGGTCTTTCGCATCCAAGCTGGCTTGCTTGATAGACATTTCTTAAGTTGGTTTCCTTACACACAGACTGTTCGGAAATCCGTGGGAGTCGGGACCCTGACGGATTGTCAAAGACTCCCTGTACCAATCTCGGGCGTAATTCGTCCGTCCAGGACAATACCGCCGACGTCCTTCGGGTATGTTAGTTTTAGGGCCCTATATAACGTTGGGTAGAGTATCACGGGGTTCTTTCCTGCGCACTGATAGAGTATTTTTTTTTAGTTCATTAGTTCCCGTCTGGGCCATCTGTATTTTCGGAAATGTATCCTTGGCCCAGGCTAGGTGATCCCAAACTTTGAGGTTTCCCTCGGTGTTTCTGATTACAGACCGAGGAGTGGGGGATGTTATAAGGGGCTTCCACTGACTTCCCATCCACCTTTGTTAGCTTGAAGAGAGGCCTTAAGAGAGCCTTCTTTTGTGGAGAAAGGACGTTCTCAAGGGCCTGTCTGTTGCCGGTTTTTATCCCTTATAAGCATTTTCCTCCATATCACTTGTGCAGGGCTGATAGATGGTTTAGGAGATGATTTGGGTGATGGTTTGTGGGGAGGGTTCATCTACTTTATTTGTGGGGATGGTTTCTCTGGCTAGGAAGTGTGTTTAGGAGTGGGAGATGAAATAGTTCTTCCTGGTAAGGGGGAATAACTCCTCTTCTTAAAATGTTCACTTTCAAAGGCGATGCAAGAACGGATTGGATCTTGGCGGCAACCAGGACCCGTTCCTCTCTGCTCAATCGGCTTTTGATTCTCATTTTTATATTTACATATCCGTTTCCACGTCTTTTTCCCTTCCTCTTTTCAAAGACGACGAACAAGGTGGGGGTATTTCTTCGCATTCCATCTTGTTTTATTTGTCTGCTGATTTTTTTTTTTTGCAAGTAAACTTCCTTCTACTGTGGCGTGGGGGGGGGGGGTGACCTCTTTGCAGGAGATGGACGCCTTCCTGGTTTACATTCTATCAACCATGACTTAATTTCTGCTGGACATTTTAAATACATACATTTCTCTTTGAACAATTTTAACTACAAAACTACATGCATTTTCTCAATGAACATTTTTCTTCTCACAAATATGTTATAGTGTTCAGTTAACAAAATTTCACTTATATTTTTCTTCATACAATTTTGTCATTCTGTTAATAAATCTTTCCTTTAATGTAGAAACGAAATATTTTATCCTTCCATATTTCAACATCTAACATTCAACTTTCTGATATTTTGAAATATGGGGACTTCGGACGTGTTTGGCACAAGGCCAATTTACCAAGCATCACCGAGGTCCCTACAATGATTATGTTCAGGCAAATATCCTCAGTAATGACACCCGCCTTACTCGCCACTTGACAGATCTCCTTCACCGCTCCATACTATGTGAAATAACCCACTACATTGTTGAGCCAGATTTCTCTACTGGTACTTCGTGTTCGGATCTGGCGTGTTCCTATATACTCCGTCTGGAGCCTGTTATTTTTTGTTGATATTGCACTTCTCACCAACGCTTTTTCCCCTTCCTCCGATCCTAGCAGCACGTCCCACACTGACCTGGACTGTCTTGCCAAAATCTTGGCTGTAATGTTGAAGCTGTTGTTAGCCTCTTCCATGTTCTCTACAGCTGACACAGTTAAATTTCCTGGTTTTAACATTGGATGTCAGCAGGGAGATTGTCCTCGCTGAAAAATGGCATTCACTAATTCTGGAACAGCCAACAGCTCGTTTCCATTAATATAATCTTTTGTATTTGCTTTACATGTCATTGTAATATTTAGGGTTCTTTTTAATTGCAGTCTGGTTCCACACCGACAACGAAAATGTAACCGTCGGTACATCGGAATAGACAGCTGGGTAGACGCTGCCAAATGGCTTTTTGTCTCCCGTCAATCACAAACAATTAAAACAAGCAAATAAAGTTAAAAAAAAAAAAACTGACAATAATCAAACAAAAAGACAATATCAAACAAAACTAAGTTCGAAAGTACTTGTTCTATTGCTTTGTTTTAGTATAATCAGAAGATAACACAAACTTAAATTAATGATGTTTATTTTTGGTATAAAACTTTAGATTTTTACATCAAGTTACAACCTTTAAATTTTGTGTGGATGGATACAGGAGCAGACTAGCTAAATTCTCTTCACTGTGGGATGATAGTAGTAAACGAGCCTATCCCTTCTGGACTCTAGTCGTCAACTGACTAGCGTTCTTCCTTTTTCAAATCTCCTACACAAAACTACTGTCCTTAACTCCTACTTCTTACTCCCACTCTTACTCCTACTCCTACTAAAAGAAACGGTTCCCTACTTTGCCGCCCAATTTTGAATTCTTGGCGTCAGTGTGTCTATCTTTTTCTATTTTTAGAACACTCGCCATTTATAAACCATAACATACTCACAATTTGCAAAAATTAAACAACATCCAACAATAGGAGAGACGTACCCACTTGGGGTTGACAATGAAAATCAGAGACTAATCAGTTTCATAAATTTTTGAAGCTTATAAAAATGGAGTGGGGCCAACTGAAGGGCCATTCAAAATTCGGGGCTGGGGACAACTTCTGGCTCGCCCATATAATTGCCACTGGACATTATCATTTGAAAGTCACGTATTTGAAAAGTGTTTGTTTATTTTTAAAATCCTGAGATAATATCAAAGTTAATAATTACTTATTATTGCTAAATAAAATGCAGTAAAATTTCATAAGCTATACGTCAGAATAAGGTAACTGTCTTATTTATGAAATTTTATAATATATTTTTTTTTAATTTTTATATTATCTCACTTATGAAAATTGTTAACTTAAATTTATTCCATAAAACATTTTCAAACTTAAGGCTATAAAGTTGTTAAAATACCTATAAATCAATATAAAACATTAGATTACTTAAAATATTTGATTATTTGTAAAAACTGCTGGGTAAAGTTCGTAAAACTTATGTCGCTTCTGTTCATCCGTCCGATAACTTCTCTTAACATAAGCTGTCAATTTTTGAATCTCTTGCAAATGTCGGACGTATTTCAATTTCATTATGATTCGAGAACGAAACATCGATTTATTAATTAAAAATTTACAGTTTCTTTTTTTTTCTAATGATTTATTTTCCCGCTGAAAAATCGTCAAAAACAGTAAGTTTAACGTTCTTTTATTTTATTTGTTTACAAATAAATCTCTACACCCGCAAAAATTCATGTAATTATTATGAATTTTTTCTCAAATCAGGGGAAAATTGAAATGAAAAAAATGTTCTTTTGCCAAAAAAAAATATATCTTCTCTACTGTCATATTTCAGAGAATTATGCAAACTTTTTTATTTTTTTTAAAAGAAATGCTTTACTCTTAATCACTAAAAATATTTCGAATTCTTTTTTTAATGTTCTAAGTTTGCTAAACTGTTGTTTGTTTTTCCGATTTTCATGGCGGAAACTTTGACAACTTCGTAAAAAAAAAACGAAACATTTTTAAATGTTACTTTTATGATAATTTTTTTTTAATATATAAATAAAACTGAATTCTGAAAGAACGGAAAAAAAGTCTAGATTTTAAGTAGAATCAGAAATATATACGTTTGAAAATGCTGTTTGCTACATTGTGTAATTTCACTGAGTCATTAATACTAGGTTGTAAAATGCCCCTTAAGGTCACAAGAAAAAAGTCACAATTTATGGTGACGGGTAAGAACGTTTATTTGGTATCTATTTTCGTTAGTTACCTTCACTAAATCGCTTAAAAAAAACAAAAGAACGAAACAAAAAATAAAAAATTAAAAAAAAAAAACGCGTTAGAAAACAGGCCCCAAACTTAATAATTAAAAACGAACTTTTTCCGTTAAAATGTTTAAGAGGAAAGATCCAGGTATTTTTTTAAAAATGTCTAATCATTTCTAACACCTTCGAAATTTTGGTAAAAAAAAACTTGTTTTGATTTTAGTTAGCGGGTAATCAAATCGTTGCGAGTGTTTTACAATGTAACTTTTTTTTGTGAAAACACATTAATTTGGAAAAACTTGCAAAAATCAAATAATTGTCGGATTTTAAGGAAACTTTTAGGACTTATTCACAAATAATGAATGAAAATTTTTTTAAATTATTTTCTTTTAAAAATGTTGGTAAATTTATTTTTTTACATCTTTTACTCCCCACTCTCCGCATAAATTCATGAAATTTCAAGAAATTAAATTTTGTAGGTAAAACTCGTATTATTAAATGAAGATTTTCTTGGAAAATGTAAGTAATCTATTATTTTTTTCAGCCATTTGGCCTTTTTTCTGAAAATCTGCTACTAATAATAAAATAAAAATGCAATTAAACTGAATCATTAATTAGATAAGCTTTTAATTGCATTAATAACAAATTAAGGACATTATCGTCTGAAAATAAATTTTTAATCAATAATGATATTTTAAAAGAATTATTTTCATTTTTTTTTTAATTATACTAATTTATAAAGTTAAAAGAAAATATTTTAAAACTAGTTCAAAGACTTCTAGGTTGTTAAATTATTAAGTGAAGACTATATTTACTAATCGAAAATTGAATGACTTAATACAAATCGTCGAGCCAACATATTTTTAAAATAATTTTTTTGTGTGTATTTAAATTTTTTTTGCATGGTAATTTCTGTTTACATTAAAAGATCATGCGTTTCATGGTTTCTTCCCCTTACAGAAGAAAAAATTAGACTATTGTGTCGCTTGTGATCACCATAGACACTTAGCTCATCTTGCATTTTGCTGTCGTCACATGTCACACCATACAGAAGGTGGGGAAGGTCAGAAAGATCAACATTCTGTATTTAAGAAATAGTTTCAGTTTAAATTTTATGCTATAAATAAGTAATACTTGTGTAAATCAGATTAATTTAACATTAAATTTGCTAATTTTCCAACAATAATATCACAGGTGTATATTTTACTCATGCAAGATTTTTAAAATTGAGAATTAACTTTTGTTTACAAATGTGCTGATCGCTCAAAAATGGCCAAAAGAATTTTTTAAATTTCAAAATGTTAGATGTTATTCTATATAATTTCTGTTTCAAATACAGAAAACTATTTTGCTTAGTAGAAATAGTAAATTAAATCATTTAGCTTTCAATTAAAACTAAAATAAAATTTCAAGAAACCTTTTTTATTTTAAAAAATTCAATTTCAAACTGAGTTATTGAAAATGAGTAGAGCTTCTTTATTTTTATCAACTACTTCATGACTTTATATATATATATGTAGGTAGGTAAACTTCACAAAATCACTAAAAAATTAGCATAAAGTGATGAAAAGTTTTCCAAACTTAATGAAAACCAAATTTTCTCATCAAAATCTCTGTTAAGAGAAAGAGCAAAGTATTTTTGAATATTTGATTAAATTTTTAACCCTTTCTAGAACATTCAAAATTTTGATTAAGAATACTGTTTTTCCTGCATCATGCTATAAATTTGAGCAGAAAGACATTAATGTGTAAAGCTTAAAGAATTGTCTCATCTTAGTGAAACTTTAAGGACTTAAATTATTTAAGAAAATTATTTTAGAAATATGAGTTCTAGTTCAAGGCAGACAATTAAACAGCAGTATTATTTATAGTGTAATTAAGTAATTATAATAATCACTGTATCATTTAATATGGAACATTTTATTTTTAATCTTTAATTTCACTTAAGAAATCTGGTTTACTCATGAGAAAGAAAAAGCTAGTCAACTTTTTTTTATCCTGAATATAAATGAATAGTTGTTAGTCTTTTTAACTCTTCCCTTTTAAACAGTTCTACAATCATAAAATCAAATAAAAATGTTTTGCCTTTGCAACTGAACAATCAACTTGACTTGAAGTGTGAGATTTGACTGAATGCAAATTTGTATCCTTAAGATAAAATAATAGATGCTAGTTTTGGTCTGTGCCTTTTCTTACATTTCTGCAAAAACAAAAAAGTTCTTTTATATATATATATATATATATATAATTTTATGTCAAATGTGGTAAGACATGAAGCATTAAAACTGTATGATAAAGACCATATTACTTTCATTAGGAATTTATGACTTATGTACAAATAATTGCTAGACGAGGCGGAAAAGTTCTCAACTCAACCAAGAAGGGAATCACATTGAACCATGAAATATACACTCTGTTTCTCATTGTTCAATGCATATAGGACATCATTCATCAAGTTTCATTGAGCTTTACAAAAAGAATTCTGATGTCTGGATAATTACTACTTACTAATTACTCTCTTACTGCAATCACCTTTGAATATAAAAAAATTATTTTGTTCAATCTCTTTTTTCCTGTTTAAGAACAGGAAATAAAGGGAGCCTAATCTGGCAAGTAGGATGGATAATGTTTGCTCCATGGCTCCAGAAAAACATTTTTTTGCAATCATTCCAGAACTGTCTTGAGAAACCATCTTGAGAAATTAGAAACTCCCACCAAATCAATTTTTATAACATTCTCATTGATTTTGTTATCATTTCACCCCAACCCAGATAATAAAGCCAGGAAGACAAAAGGAGCTACTTAGTGTGAGATAATATAAAAAAAAGAAAAACATTAAGGAAGAGAGAACAATAAAAATCAAGAAGACTGAAGATAATAATTTACATTGCATTTAAATTTTTGAAGATGAAAGTTAACTGGAAATCAAGAAGCTGAAACAGAATTCTACAACATGAAGTGTGTATGAAGAAACTGTTAGTATAGAACTTATGATTACATGAAGTCGTTTCAACTGCAAAATGATGAGACACTGCCACCAATCTAGTCATGTCCTTAAATTTATAAACTCCAGGTACTTTTTTTTGTTTTTAAAATCGTGTCGCCCTAAGTAAGGCATTTTACCGCCACTGTTGAGCAGAAGGTTACATAGGTGGTAAGTTACAAGAAAGAGTGACAGGTTCAGGAAGAGGCTGAGAGAAGGATGAGAATACTGATAAGAGAGAGAGAGAGGATGCAAATTAGTGAGATAGGAGATGTCTGTTGACATTACATTTGAATTCTTGAAGATTGTAGCCATCAGGAAAGCAAGTAAACGGAAGTGAATTCCACAGGTGGGAAATGCAAGAAACGAAGCTGCTGGAGTAGAATTTGTGTCTACAATTTATTGGTTTCACAGTAAACAGGTGGGACCTAGTTGCTAATCTTGTGGCTCAAGCAAATTCATGTATGGGCATTGGGTACCAGTGAGCTAAGTTCATCTGAGCAGAAGCCATGAAAATATTTATAGAAGAGACACAGGGAAGCCACATTGCGCCGGTGTGAAAGTGACTGTATTCGAGCTGCCAAGTTGGGATCGATCACATTACAGATTTTCCATTGGATTTTGTCAAGGATCCCTAGGAGGATAGCAAAAGCACCTGACCAGATATGATAGCAATACTCAATGTATGGGCGGATGGTGGATTTGTATATGTGCAGGATTGTTTAGAGGAAAGTAATATTTCGAAAATACAAAAATGTGCCACAAGGTCCAAAAGTGGATAGGGGAAAGCTGGTCTTTAGTCTGTTTCATGATAAACTTGGCTTGCCTTAATTATTGATCTAAACATACCACAATACTTCTTAACTCAAAACAAAACATTCTTACTATGACCATTAGGATACCTTAAAATCTCCATGGAGTATGTCCTAACTGTTTCCCATATGCTCCAAACCACTTCTGAGAGTGGTCAGAGGAATCAATCAGCTTTTTATACTCTGACTTTTTTCATGTCTCATCACATACTACCACTTTACATGATCAGTGCTAATCTCTCACTTACTTCTCCCACATTCTCAGCAACTAGTCTCAACTTGCTTTCAGTGATTATTCAAATTTTTAAAATGGTGTAGCAAATGGGATTTTTCAGTCATCAGTTTTTATTTCATTAGCTTGTCCCAGGCTGTGATATCACCATCAACCAAACCACTCAAAACTTGGGAGGAGAAAAGGCAAGAAAATTGTTTCCACTCTCCTTAAAAACTGAAGGTTATCTTTTTTCTTGGTCTATATACTTTTTATGATAGCTTGTTTGTCAACGGTAACTTCAAAATAGTTATTAAATTTTGTTTATCACTTGTGATAAATGTGAATGTGAATCAATGTTTGGATATAAAATTCTTGTGGCAAATTATAAGGAATGAATATGTCAGTCTTGCTTCTAATTCTACAAAAGGTACTTCTTTTAGGGGTGGTTGATTCAAAATATTGTCTGTTTTTTTTAATATCCAGAGAAATCAAGATTATGATTTTTGGTTTTCTTTATTGACAGAATTTCTTCTTCTGTTTAACATGGTCTCCTTATCAGCAGGAAGTGGAGAGAGACATGTTCTCTTGGTTTTGCTCAATCTTACTGAACTTCATCTAGTTAGCTCTGGGTTCAATTCTTGAAAATATTTTAAAAATGATTTTTAAATGCATTTCACTTTTAATTTTTTGAACTTTTTAATCAATTTTCTTGTAATTTCAACAACTATTTTCCATTTAGACTTTTTCATTTTCTTTCTTTCTTTCTAGTTTGATCAGTCTCTGGTGATCTCCAGTGTCATAATATAATGATTTTGTTTCTTAAAGGAGAGTTTTTAAAATATAGTCTTAATGAATTTTAGATTTGCAGAAAAAAATACCTTAATTCTTTCATTTTCTATTTGGGTTTATTTCATGAGTTTCAAAAGAAGTACTTGATTTAATGTGTTCAAAGTGTATGTGCTAGTTATTAAAAGTCTATCACTGTTGACAAGAAGTCATAATTTTTTCTGTAAAGAAATTAGTTTCTTTTAATTTTAAAAAATAGTTACTGAAATATTAAGTTTATAAGTGCCAACAATTCATACACTGATGTCTTCAAGAACATATGGCCCATTGGATGAAAGCTTTGGTTGGATCCAGTGACTTGACCAAAAGAGTTGTGAGAAAATCTGTACAATATTATTTAATTTCTAAGCATAAATTATGCAGTATTGCAAGTCATTGAAACATATCATAACTGTTTAATAGCAAAGAATGGGAAAACTTTAATAATATTAATTCTTTATTTACAGATAATGGATTTTGAAGTGAAAAGCAATTGTAAAGCATCAAGACATATATTGAAAAGAAACATTCATGCCAAGTGACTGAATCTGTATTTCAAAGAGTTTATTTTTAAAATTGTCACATACTTGCACACAAAAAAGACAATGGAAAATCTGTACATATGGATTAGTAATGAATTCAAATTTCAGGATTTTTCTGAATTCACTTTTCATTGGAGCACTGTCATACTAATGTCAATATTGCAGATCAAGATTCTCAAATAGTTAAAAACTGAACAGATACATTGAAATATAGATGTCAAAGTAGCTTTCCAAGTGAGTAATTCAGCATTTTTACAGAGTTCAAGTTTAAGTGCACAGATGGCAGATAAACCATTTTCTTGTGAAATCTGCGGATCAGCATTTTCAAAAAGTTCTTATTTAAAACTGCACATAAGAATACACACAGGAGAAAAACCATTTTCTTGTCAAGTATGTGGAGCAGCATTTTCACAGAATCCACATTTAAAAAGACACATGAGAATGCATACAGGTGAGAAACCATTTTCTTGTGAGATCTGTGGATCAGCGTTTTCAGATACATCAGCTTTAAAAGAGCACATACGAAGACATACAGGAGAGAAACCATATTCTTGCAAAGAGTGTGGATCAGCATTTCCTGTGTTATCAGATTTAAAAAAGCACATGAGAAGACATACAGGTGAGAAAACATATTCATGTCAACTATGTGGGGCAGCATTTTCAGTAAAGTCCAATTTTCGTAAACACATGCAAATACATGCAACAGACAAGCTATTTTCTTGTGAAGAATGTGGAGCAGCATTTTCACAGAGTTTTAATTTAAAAAACCACATGATAACACATACAGGTGAGAAACCATTTTCTTGTGAGATCTGTGGATCAGCATTTTCACGGAGTTCAAATTTAAAGCTTCACATGGGAATACATACTGGAGAAAAACCATTTTCTTGTGAAGTCTGTGGAGCAGCATTTTTACAGAAAATTAGTTTAAAACGACACATGAGAATACACACAGGAGAGAAACCATTTTCTTGTCAAGCATGTGGAGCAGCATTTTCAGTGAATTCAAGTTTACGAAAACACATGAGAATACATACAGGTGAGAAGCCATTTTCTTGTGAGATCTGTGGATCAGCATTTTCCCAAAGTTCATCTTTAAAACCTCACATGAGAATACACACAGGAGAGAAACCATTTTCTTGTGAAGTCTGTGGATCCACGTTTTCACAAAGAGCAAATTTGAAATCTCACATGAGTATACACACAGGAGAGAAACCATTTTCTTGTCCCATGTGTTCATCAACTTTTTCTCAGAGGTCCATTTTAAAAGATCACATGAGAATACACACAAGAGAAAACACTTAATTGCAGATGAATCATTTTGTTGTGACATGTGCACATCAGTGTGTTGTTTAAGCACTTAAAAATCTATATGCAAGCACACATGGTAGAACCATTTTCTTGTTAAAATTGCAAGTCACCATTTTCTAGAATTTTATTTTAAATAACTGCATGAGAATATACATAGTAGAGAAATCATTTCTTTGTTAAATGTGTGGATCAGCAGTTTTTTTAATATGTTATCTGAAAATTCATATGAGTAAATACACCAAAGTGAAACAATTTTGGATCAGCATTTTTTTAGTTACCTCAAAAAATCATGAAAATATAAATTTTACTGTTACATGTATGGATCATAATTTTCAATAAATTCAATATGATATATAGAGAGTGAAGAGAAACCATTTTTAATGCATATGATTCATCATTGTCAATGGGTATCAGGCAAATAACATTCTTTCAAAATTATACAAAGAATAAGAGAAAAGATTAAAGGAAAAAGTTGGGTGAACAATTGAAAAACTGTGACAGTTTAACTTATGGTAATAAGTCACTTTGGTTTTGGCGAAATTTGTGATTCTGTAAAATGAATTTATTTCAATGTTAATTTATTCAGAACAACTATTTGATATAATTCCTTCAGTATAGATTGCACTTAAAATTATATTTCTTTGTAAATTTATGACACTAGTCTATGTCTTTGAGCTTGATTGTCTTTCATGTTGCTATGGACTAAAATACTTTGCCATTCTTTTGCATGATACTATTCAACTAGATGATTAGAAAAAATAGTACATTATTTAACTCTAATAATGATGTCACTATTAGTCACAATTTAAACAATAGCACTTAGTAATTTTCACTGTTAATCTCTTACAACTTGGCCTAAATCCACATTCTGATAACTCTACAATGAAAACTTAAGAAAAAAGAAAAGAGAGATATTAAAACTGGTAACTGACAGCATTTCAAATTCTAGAAACACAAAGTAATTTATTGAACAACATGTCAATTTGTATGTGGATCTTATGAAATTGATGTTTTAATAGTATTTTTTATTTATAAAAGTAACAAAATTATAATGAAAACAAAAATGGTAAAGGGAAATGGATTGATATTTGGTAAAATGTGATATTTCAAATTTCTGGTAATATGTCATTTTACTTTGGCTGAAATGTATGTGAATCTGAAAGAAAATGATTATCGAATAAAAGCATGTATAAAATAAAAATAATTAAGAAAGAATAAAAGAATGTAAAAATGAATGTATTCAGATCAGTGATACTTATGCTGCTTATATATATATATATATATATATATATATATATATATATATATATATATCATTCCTTCGTAATAGATTTTACATTCAAAATTGCCAGAAAATTTCATAATTTTTCTATTTGAAATTTTCTGACAATCTTCATTCTTAATTCAGTGACTGGTTAGCAGATGGTGATTTCTATGACCAAAAAATATCTGTAGAAATTTGTGTATCACATTAAATACTTCAGCTTCATATCTTTATTAGAATATTTCAATAACAATGATGACTATGAATGCTGAACATTATTCAAAGAAGTATGGGGGTACAAATGAAGAGATTTTAAATAAACAACTTTTTAATTTTACTTAAATATAACTTTAACACCTGTTTTTCTTTCATTGATATTTTGTCCCATATCACCTCGTACCACCCAAGCACCCTCTGTAGCCCCTGAATGTCATCCCGGGAAGACACAAAAATGGATACGTCATCAGCATATGCAGAAATCCCGGTTTGAGCCCCATCAGGAACAGCGATTCTGGATAGGGCTGGACTAGAGGCCCTGACCCTTAGCCGGCAAAGGAGGGGCTCTAATGCCAAAGTGTAAAGTAGGGGCGACAGCAGACAAACCTGACAAACTCACTGAGACAGAACAAAAGCGGCAGACTGCTTTCCGTGAACCTGTACAACATCACTGGGGTAGTGATGCAGCAGACTGATCCACTTACAGAAGTCTGCTTTAAATCTGGCGGCCTGCAAGACAGCTGCCAGATACTGATGTTTGACTCTTTCAAATGCCTTGGACTGATCCAAATTGATCAGCGCGGCTTGCTTGTCATCTTTTACACCCTCTAGAATCGTGCGAATCAAGTGCAGGTTGCTCTAAATTGTTCGGTCCTTCACAGCAGAAGTCTGCTCTGTTCCTAACAGAATTGTGCCAACTGACTGCAAGTGCTCCGTTGGGATCTTGGCCGAAATCTTTAACCATGTATTTAGCAAAGTTATGGGCCTTTAATCATCAAAGCCCTCTCCAGCATACTTGACTTTTTCTACAAAGGCCTTCTTTTGTGAAGAAAGGGCCCTCTCAAGGGCCTCTCTGTCACAGGTCTTTTTCCCCTTATAGATTTTTTCCCTCCACATCTCTTGTGCTGGGTTGGGAGATGGTTTGGGGCTTGATTTGGGTAATGGTTTGCTGGGAGGGTTTATCTGGCTGGGAAGAGTGTCTGAGGAGAGAGATGAAATCCTTCTTACTCGTGAAGAGGAATGACTGCTCTTCTTGAAATGTTCAATTTTCAAAAATAACGTAGGAGCAGATTGGGTCTTAGCGGCAACCAAGAGTCGTTCCACCCTGCATTGATCTGTTTTTGATTTTCTTTTTCGGATTTTCATATTCTTTTCTTTGTCTTTTTTCCCTCCCCCTTTTCAAAGATGACAAACGAGGTTGGGCGCATTTCTTTGCATTCCATCTCGTTTTAGTTACCTGCTGATTTTTTTGGCCGCAGGTAAACTTCCTTCTGCTGAGGGGGTTACCTCTTTGCGGGAGATGACACCTTCCTGGTAGGGACATCATGCTTAAAGGTTGGTGAAGCAGCCTTTCTCCCCCTCACAATACCTGTCCATTCACCTGGACTTGTGGCCTGGATGGATTCTCTGCCACTTCTGCATTTGATTTTTGCACCGGCAATGCTACTGGTGGTGCTGATGGTACCTGCTCTGCCACTGGAGTTTTTCTAGAGC
Organism: Ascarosepion bandense; assembly: GCA_037127315.1. NCBI lineage: Eukaryota > Metazoa > Mollusca > Cephalopoda > Sepiida > Sepiidae > Ascarosepion > Ascarosepion bandense. Next base: position 42,886 of record JBBBDQ010001586.1, on the reverse strand, counting down.
ACATTTTTGCCTGGTGTCCCACTGCACCACAAGTCCAGCAATGTGGTTTTTGGTCCTACACAGCTACAAAAAATTTTCTTCTCGGCACACCAAAATAACAGGGACTTTCAAAAAATTGGGACGGTCTATGCTTACGTTCAGGCAAATATTCTCAGTAGAGATATCTGCATTACCTGCCACTTGACAGACCTCCTCCATCGCGCCATACTGTGCGATATAACCCCCCTTTACATTGTTGAACTCTACTGGTACTCTGTGTACAACAATTCTAGTCCGGTGGGTTCCCATATACTCCGTCTGGAGCCTGATATTTTTTTGTTGATATGGTGCTTCCCACCAACACTTTTGCCTCTTCGATCCTAGCAGCATGTCCCACACTGACCTGGACCGTCTGGCCAAAATCTTGGCAGTAATGTTGAAGCTGTTGTTAACCACCTCCATGCTTTACAGCTGACAGTTAAATTTTCCTGGTTTTAACATCGGATGCCAGCAGAGAGATTGTCCTCGCTGAGATGAAATTTCACTAATTCCGGAACAACCAACAGTCCATTTCCATTAATATACTCTTTGTATTTGTTTGCATGTAATTGTAATATTTATTTATTTTTTTTTTAACTGCAGTCTGGTTTCAAACCGACAGCGAAGATGTAACCGTCGGTGCATCAGATAGACAACTGGGAAGACTCTGCCAAAATGGCTTTTCGCCTCCCCTCAATCACAAAAAATAAAAACACGCAAATAAAGTTCAAACATAGGACGCTTACAATAATCAAACAAAAAGACAATATCAAAACTAAATTCAAAGGTACTCAGAATTTGTAAATTAAACAAGATCCAGCAATAGGAGAGGGGTACCCACTTGGGGTTGACAATGAAAATCAGAGACTAATCAGTTTCATAAATTTTTGAAGCTCATAGAACTGGAGGTGGGGGGGGGCATTCAAAATTCAGGTGGGGGCTTTGACTCCTCTGGCTCCCCCATAGAATCACCACTGTACATTATCAATGAAAGTCACTTGTTTTAAAAGTTTTTTTTTAATTCATAACTGAGATAATATCAAAGTTTATAATTGTTTATTACTAATAAATAAAAAGCAGAAACAGTTTATGAGTTATATGCCAGAAATAGGTTGGTACCTTTCTTATTTATGAAATTTTATATTATATTTTTTAAAATTTTATGTCATCTCAGGAAATTTTAAATTATTTTATTATTATACTCTTATTCCATAAAGTATCTTCAAACGTAAGGCAAGAAAGTTAAAATCCCTAAAGATCAATAAAATATTAGATTACTTAAAATATTTGCTAATATGTGAAAACTGCTGGGTAAAGTTCGTAAAATTTATGTCGCTTCTGTTCATCCGTCCGATAACTTCCTTTAACGTTAGCTGTCAATATCATTTTGAAACTTTTGCAAATGGCGGATGTTTTCGATTATAATTCGAAAACGAAACATCGATTTATTTAAAATTCACAGTCTCTCCTATTTTTTTTTTCTAATGTTTTATTGTCCCCCTGAAAACAAATCGGACAAAAACAGTAAGTTTAACGTTCTTTTATTTTTTATTTACAAATAATTACATGAATGTTTGCGGAAATAGATTTTTTCTCAAATCAGGTGAAAAATAAAATTGTAATGAAAAATGTTCTTTTTCCAAAATATAACTTCTCTTCTGTCATATTTCAGTGAATTTTGCGAACTCTTTTTTTTAAAAAGAAATGTTTTTTTTTTTTTACTTTTAATCACTTTTTCATCATGTCAAATATTCCGAATTCTTTTTTTGTTTGCTATCAAAAACTGTTTTTTGTTCTTCCGATTTTCATAGCGGAAACTTTGACAACTTTGTAAAAAAAAAAAAACAATTAAACATTTTTATTTTTTGATCCTTTTTCTGAAAATCTGCTACCAATAGTAACATAAAAATGCAATAAATTTATAACATTATTTAATTAGATATGCTTTAAATTGCATTAATAAATAGTAAAAATTTAGAACAGTATAGTCTGAAAAAAATTCTTTTTCAATAATGAAATTTTAAAAGAATTGCTTTCATTTATTTAAATAATAATAATAATAATATATAAAGTTTCAAAAATATTTTAAAAATAGTTCAAAGACTTGTAGACATTAGGTTCTTAATAATGTTTGGTGTGTGTGCGTGTATATGTGAATTTTCTTTTAAATGGTAATTTCTGTTTACATTAAAATGTCATGTGTTTCATGGTTTCTTCCTCTTACAGAAAAAAAATTGGACAATTGTGTCACTTGTGATGAGGATATACACTTAGCTTATCTTGCATTTAGCTGTTGTCACATGTCACACCATGCAGAAGGTGGGAAATGTCAGAACGATGCACTTCCCATGATTAAAAAATAGTTTCAATTTCAATTTCATGCTACAAATAAGTAATACTTGTGTAAATCAGATTAATTTAACATTGAATTTGATAATTTTACAAAAATGTATATTTTACTTTTGCAAGATTTTTAAAATTGAGAATTAACTTTTGTTTACAAATGGGCTGATCGCTCAAAAATGGCCAAAAAACTTTTTTAAATTTAAAAATTTTAGATGTCAATCAATATAATTTCTGTTTCAAATACAGCAGAGTATTTTGCTTATTGGAAATAGTAAATTTAGTCATTTAGCTTTCAATTAAAATTAAAAGTTTCAAGCAAACTTTTTTATTTTTCAAAATTCAATTTCAAAGTTAGTTATTGAAAATGAGTGGAGCTTTCTTATTTCTATCAAGTACTTCATGAGTTTATATATATATATATATATATATATATATATATATATATATATAGGTAGTTATCTTCACAAAATCGCAAACAAAATTACCATAAGTTGAAGAAAAGTTTTCCAAACTTAATGAAAACCAAGTTTTCTCATCAAAATTTTTGCTAAGAGAAAGAGCAAAGTATTTTTGAATATTTGATGAAATTTTTAACCCGTTTTAGAACATAAGTTGCAGCTAGTTCTCATATGTACATTTTACTCCAATGCATTTCAGAGAGTGGTCAGAGGATTCAATCAGCCTTTTATATTCTGACTCCCTTCACATACTACAACACCACATGGTCAGTGCTAATCTCTCACTTTCTTCTCCCACATTCTCAGCAGCTAGTCTCAACTTACTTCCTGTTATTATTCAAACTTTTGAAATGGTATAACAAACGGGATTTTTCAGTCATTAGTTTTTCATTAACTTGTCCCTGGCTGTGGTTTTGCCACCAACCAAATCATTCAAAAATTGGGAGGAGAAAAGGAAAGAAAATTGATTCCACTCTCTTTAAAAACTAAAGGTTATCTTTTTTTCTCTGTCTATATATTTTTTTATGATAGACCCTTTGTCAATGGCAACTTCAAAATAGTAATGAAATTTTCTTTATCACTTGTGTGCAGAAGAATCTGAGTCAATTCTTGTGATAAATTATGAAGAATGAATGTGTCAGACTGGCTTCTAATTCCATAAGAGTTATTTTTTTCCAGGTGGTTGATTCAAGAAAGTTTCTGTTTTTTTTTTGTTTTCATTATTGGTAAGATGTCTTCTATTTGACATCTTAAGAATGAAAACTGATGGTCTCATTCTTATCAGCAGGAAGTGAAGAGAGACATGTACTCTTGATTTTGATCAATCTTACTGAATTCAATCTAGTTAGCTCTGGGTTCAGTTCTTGGAAATATTTTAAAACATGATTTATCAATGCATTTCAGTTTTAATTTTTTTTCTTAACTTTTCAATCAATCTTCCTGCAATTTCAACAACTATTATCCAGTCAGACTCTTTCTTCTTTTTTTCTTTTTTCCTTCCTTCTTTTTAGTTCGATCAGTCTTGGGTGACTTCCAGTGTCACAATATAATGATTTTGTTTCTTAAAGCAGAGTTCTCAAAAATTTAGTCTTAATGAATATCAGATTTGCAGAAAAAAAACCTTAATTCTTTCATATTCTATTTGGGTTTATTTCATGAGTTTCAAAGAAGTACTTAATTTTTGTATGTGTTCATAGTGTATTGTTCTAGTTATTAAAAGTTATACACTGTTGACAAGAAGTCAGAAGAAATTAGTTGCTTTTAATTAAACAAATATTTACTGAGACATTAAGTTTATAAGTGCCAACAATTCATACACTGATGTTTTCAAGGACACATAGCCCAGTGGATAAAAGCTTTAGTTGGATCCAGTGACTTGACCAAAAGAATTGTGAGAAAATCTGTACAATATTATTTAATTTCTAAACATAAATTATGCAGTACTGCAAGTCATTCAAACATATCATAACTGTTTAAAAGCAAAGAATGAGAAAACTTTAATAATATTAATTCTTTATTTACAGATAATGGTTTTTGAAGTGAAAAGCAATTGTAAAGCATCAAGACATATATTGAAAAGAAACATTCATGCCAAGTGACTGGATCTGTATTTTAAAGAGTTTCTTTTTGAAATTGTCACATATTTGCACACAAAAAAGACAATAAAAAATCTGTACATATGGATTAGTAATGAATTCACATTTCAATATTTTCTTGAATTCATTTTTCATTGAGGCAATGTAATACTAATGTCAATATTGCAGATCAAGATTCTCAAAAAGTTAAAACTAAACAGATACATTGAAATATAGATGTAAAATCAGCTATATTCTTTTCATGTGAGTAATTCAGCATTTTTGCAGAATTCCAGTTTAAGTGCACAGATGGCAGATAAACCATTTTCTTGTGAAGTATGTGCATCAGCATTTTCACAGCTATTATTTAATGTGAATACACACAGGATAGAAACCATTTTCTTGTTCACAGCATCGACATTTAAAAAAACACATGTGAATATATACAGGTGAGAAACAATTTTCTTGTAAGATCTGTGGATCAGCATTTTTAGATACATCAGCTTCACAAGGGCACATACGAAGACATACAGGAGAGGAACCATATTCTTGCAAAGAGTGCAGATCAGCATTTCCTGTGACATCAGATTTAAAAAAGCACATGGAAAGACATACAGGAGAGAAAGTATTTTCATGTCAAGTATGTGGGGCAGCATTTTCAGTAAAGTCTAATTTTTGTAAACACATGCGGATACATGCAACAGACAAACTATTTTCTTGTGAAGAATGTGGAGCAGTATTTTCACAGTTTCAATTTAAAAAACCACATGATAACATACAGGTGAGAAACCATTTTCTTGTGAGATTTGTGGATCAGCATTTTCAAGGAGTTCAAATTTAAAGCTTCACATGGGAATACACACTGAAGAAAAACCATTTTCTTGTGAAGTCTGTAGAGCAGCATTTTTACAGAAAACATGTTTACAACGGCACATGAGAATACACACAGGAGAGAAACCATTTTTTGTCAAGGATGTGGAGCAGCATTTTCAGAGAATTCAAGTTTACGAAAACACATGAGAATCCATACAGGTGAGAAACCATTTTCTTGTGAGATCTGGCGATCAGCATTTTCCCAAAGTTCATCTTTAAAACCTCACATGAGAATACACACAGGAGAGAAACCATTTTCTTGTGAAGTCTGTGGATCTGCATTTTCATAAAGATCAAGTTTAAAATCTCACATGTGTATACACACAGGAGAGAAACCATTTTCTTGTCCCATGTGTTCATTCACTTTTTCTCAGAGACCCGCTTTCAAAGATCATATGAAAATACACACAAGAAAAAAAACATTTACATGCAGGTCATGAATCATTTTCATGTGACATGTCCACATCAGTATTTTCTTTTGGCTCTTACTTAAAAATCCATATGCAAAAACACATGGTAGATCCATTTTCTTGTTAAAAGTGCAGGTCTGCATTTTCTAGAATTTCATTTTAAATAACTGCATGAGAATACATACAGGAAAGAAATCATTTCCTTGTTAAATGTGTGGTTTAGTAATTTTTTTCAAATATATTATCTGAAAAATCACACGAGTAAATACACCAGTACGAAACAATTTTGTCAAGCATTTGGATCAGCATTTCTTTAGGGGACTCAAAAAATCAGAAAAATCTGCATTTTACTGTTACATGTTTGGATCAGCATTTTCAGTAAATCCAATGTGATAAGAGATGCAAGATTGATAAACTATAATTTTATGAAGATCAGTGCTTTTAGCGATTTAAAAGCCTCATGCATGTATAGAGTGAAGGAAAACCATTTGTAATGCATATGATTCATCATTGTCAGTGGGCATCAGGCAAATAACATACTTTCAAAATTATACGACAAAATAAATGAAAAGATTAAAGGAAAAAAAATGGTGAACAATAGATAAACTGTGACATTTTAACTTCTGGTAATATGTCATTTGATTTTCGTGAAATTTGTGATTCTGTAAATTGAATTACTTCTACATTAATGTATTCAGACTAACTCTTTGATATAATTCCTTCAGTATAGATTGTTCATAAAATTATATTTCTCTGTAAATTTCTGACATTAATTTATGTCTTTGAACTTGATTATTTCTTTCATGCTACTATGGTCTACAATGCCTTGCCATTCTTTTTCATGATAGTATTAAATTAGATGATCAATCTGCTGTCAGAAATAAAAATAGTACATTATTTATCTCTAGTATTGTTACTGTAAATGATGATGACACTATTAGCCATAAGGTAACACTTTCACCTGGGGCTGACTCGTTAATTGTGACGCTTGTCCTCGTCGACGGTTGTAATGGCACCAGTTTTGACACTGCCACCCGGCTGGCTGGTTGGTTTGGTTGCTGTTGCTGGTCGTGACAATCTCATCCGATGGCATCACCACAAAAGCTGGTTTTTGAGACGTCTATTGTAACAACGTGCCACTGTCTCATGTTATGAATTGATCCCAGAGGTCGCTTTGTGCAATTTCAGTAATTGCCTTTCTATTAGAGCCAGTCCAGACACTGGTGCACACTTGTGGTTAAAAAAATAAATACGACACGAAAAAAAGATCAATAAAATAAATGAATAAGGTCGAATATGCCTGGAGAGCTACAAAGAATGTCTTTATATAAAAAAAAACAATGTTTTTTTTTCTTTCACAGGAGCAGACAATACAGTTGTCGGAATGATAATACAGTTGTTGGAATGCCGGTTTACAACGGAGAGAGAGAGAGTTTATTTAAAAATATCAGAGCTTTCAATCCTTAAATAAAAATGTCTTTTCTAAGTTTCATTAAAGTAAACAGAGCTCTTCAAATTTTCACTGAATTCTTTTCACGTATTCATTAAATTTTCATTAAAATCTTTTCACATATTCTCTATAATCAGGGCTGTCAATTCTCTATGCAACTTCTAAAATAACAAAGTCCTTTTGAGTCCTTATCAGAGTTTACCGAAGTAGAGCGAACGAGTAATCAGGATTTTCGATTCTCTCATGATTAAAAAAAAATAACATTCTTTCAGGTTTCATATCGAAGGTGCAGTATTCCAAATTAACTCTTTAAGTTAATCGGCAGCAGGCTTCATTCAAAATTAACTCTTTAACCATCAGTTCTGTGGTAGGCGACCAGCTGTGGGCCATAGCTCCCACTGTTGGGAAACCTTTTTCCACGGTTGTTACATTTCGACTCACAGCCTGAAAAAACTGAGAATAACAGCTTCTCATAGCTACTGATAGCTACTCAACTGATTTTCTCGTTGAGTCCGGATTTTTATGACCATCCCAAATCCTCTCGGGGGATTTGGCCGACTCAAAGCTTCTGACCAATGAGATCGTTTCCACCCACACGATTTGTGACTCGAGGAATTAGGTATAATTCTGCATATTTAGATATTTAAATTCCCACAGGTGAAAGGAAAGTGGTCGGCCGCTTTTGCGCAGTCTCGGTCGGCTCATCAGGGTTGCCCGTTGGAACCTCTCCTTTGCTGGTTAAGAGACAGGGCGTGCTATCCGGCCCTATGCGGAATTGCTGTCCCTGGTGGGGTTCAAGCCAGGGTTTCTCCATATGCCGATAACATACATATTTTTGCGTCATCCCGGGGAATTTTACTTCCTTTTTTCACTTAAAAACACATTGATTTGAAAATTCTTCGAAAAATCAAATGATTGCCAGATTTTAATGAAACTTTCCGGGCTTATTCACAAATAAATCAAATTATTTTAGAAATGTTATTTTAGAAAATCTTGGCAAACAAAATTTTTACATCGTCTGTTACACACACCTCTTGCTTTATTTTAGGAAAACTGGAAAACTTTAAATATGCAATGTGTATTGCTTATATAAGTTAAAAGCAGAAATGTTTGAAAAGTTTAACTCGTCATTTTTTATTTGTTATGTTATGTAAAATAACATTCCCAGTTACTAAAATTCTACTCTGAATGTTAAAATACAAAAGTCCAATAAAACTATAACGTTATATTGTTAAAACAGCTGAAAAAATTGAGGTAGGGTACAATGACGAGGAAACACGTGTGTATATTTTATGGTCACGAAGAGTTTATTTACAAATTTACATCTTTGTAATTGTCAGTATCTTGTTTCAAGGCAAGTAATCACTCATTAAAAGTTTCTAGGTTCGATGAATAATCAAAAGAGAAAATGTTCATATTAAATTATAAGACACTAAATTTCCAAAATTCGTTTTTCACACAAAAATATTTCAGTTGAATTCAATAAAAAGATGTATTTTAAAGTACTTAGCTTTACCCGTTGGACAGAGTCCTTAAAATTCAGAGTTATCATTATAGATCGATAATGTATCAGCGTGTACTTTGACACCGGCGTTCAGGTGCGTGGTCTCTGCTTCTCTCTCTTTCTCTGACCGCAACTATCACTGAACGACCGGTCACGTTAATAAAGAGGACCGTCCAGTCACGTGATCAGATCAAACACAAACACCATTTTGGATGTGAAGAACTTTGACACGGGTCATTGAAAGTTTAGTGTTTTAATCTGTTCTTGCCTTCTTTTCCACAATCAAGCTGTATGAACTCAAGTGAGGTGAATTTCAAAACAAAATCGAACGTCCGTTTCTATCTATTTTTCGTTTTGTTTGTTTTTATTTTAAACTGGTCTCTGTATGTCTCCTTAAATGGCTAAATGAAAAAGAAAAACGCAGAGGAAAAAGTGCTGAAGATTAAATCTTATCAAAATCAGAGAGACTGGTCCGTTTCATAAATTTTAAAGCTTATAAAAGTGAAGTGTGGCCAACCGAAAGGCCATCCAAAATTCGAATGTGGAGCTTGAGCCCTGCTGACTCCCGCATATAATCGCTACTGGACATTATCGCTGAAAAATCACGTGTTTTGATGAGTTTTTATTTTTTATTTTAAGTTTATATTGTGGTGATATTGAGCAAACGCGATGGACCGGATGTTTGCACTATGACGATCAGAAAACAAATGACCAAAACTCGTCCGTGCGCAGGTGTATCCGCGCAGATGTTCCGGTTGAAAAATAAAAATTAATCAAATATTAAATTTCCATTTCGCGAGCCTACGCGAATTTTATTTATCAGCCAATGAGAAGCCCAGAATCAAATACAAGTGTGAAATCCCAAACGTGATCCAAAAAGAAGATATAAAAAGCCGAGACAGAAAGCACCCAGACAGACCGGCGCAGAGACCCAGAGAGACGAATGTAATTAGTATCTCCCTTGACCGAAGTCAAGTGGCTTACTATGTTCACCTCCCTTACCTCTTTCTTTCCTTCTCCCTTGTCTCAAAACTACTTACTGACCTAAGGAGCGACTACATCAAAGACATTACTCACTTACACGCTCCCCACATTCCTAAGTATTAATTCTATTTCAGCTTATTATTTGCCATGAACACTTTAACCTCCGTTGGACCTATACTTCAAGTTATTACTTTATTTGTAAAAACATTAATTGATATGTGTATATATAAAAATGATATTTTCTACTCAAATTGCCTTTCTTGATTTATAAATCATTTTATGACTTAGAGTGGGCTATCTACAACAAGGCCAAATTCTGTTAACCTGCAACAGTATACAACTACCCTTCACTAGAACGGACTCCCACTACAAACAGGAAAAGAATAGATAAGCAACCCACTTAAGTCACTATAATATAACTGAGATATAACCCGGATATAAGAGAAACTTTCATCCGGTCCCGACAACACTCTTATATCAGGGTTACACTGTCTGTAATATCAAAGTTAATTATTTATAATTAATAAATAAAATGCAATGAAATTTCATAAGGTATACATCAGAATTAGGTACCTCTCTTATTTATGAAATATATGATATATTTTTTTAAATTTTTATTATCTCAGTTACGAAATCTTAAATTATTTTATTATTGTTACACTATTTTAAGTTTTATTAAATTTATTCCATAAAGCATCTTCAAACGTAAGGCTATTAAGTTAAAATAACTATAAATCAATAGACTACTTAATTACTTAAAATATTTGCTAATTTGTAAAAACTGCTGGGTAAAGTACATAAAATTTATGTCGCTTCTGTTCATCCGTCCGATAACTTTTCTTAACGTAAGCTGTCAATATCATTTTGAATCTCTTACAAATGGCGGATGTTTTCGGTTATAATTCGAGGACGAAACATAGATTTGTATAAAATTCACTGTTTCTCCTTTTTTTCTAATGTCTTATTGTCCCACTGAAAACAAATCGAACAAAAGCAGTAAGTTTAATGTTCTTTTATTTTTTATTTACAAAACAAATAACTCCATAAATTTTTGCGGAAATAGATTTTCTTCTCAAATCAGGTGAAAATTGAAATGAAAAATGTTCCTTTGCAAAGTTAGTGAAAAACAAAATTTAAACCTTATTTTAAGATATTTTTTTAATATAAATTGAATGCTGAAAGAAGGAAAAAGCTGATATAAATATTATTTCAAGATTTTAAATAGAATCAGAAATATTCGTTTGAAAATGCTGTTTTTACAATTACATTGTGTAAGTTCAGTGAGTCACTAATAATAATTATTTTTTTTATTATCAACATAAAATGTCCCGAAATAAGGTCACAAGAAAAACTTCAAAATTTACGGTGATTGTTAAAAACAGTCTATTCCTGTAGGTATCTCCACGAAATCACTTAAAAAAAAAAACTTAGTTAAAAGAAAGCGCCTAAAACTTTTTCCATGAAAATGTTTCTGCGGTCTATGGTTTTATTAATTAAACCCAGAACTTATTGGGGATTAGGGAATATAAATCGTCTATAGAATCATCTTTTTTTTTTTTAACTTGACCTCTGTATCCGAAAATCTGCTCCGAAGATTAAATGAAAACTGCAATAAAACTGAGATTATTTAATTTAATAAGCTTTTAATTCCTTTTATGAAAAGCATAAATTAAAGAAATTATTGTCTGAAAAAAAAAGTATTTTTGACCAATAATGAAATTTTAAAAGAATTGTTTTCATTTTTAGTAAATTATAATAATTTATAAAATAAATAATTATATCATTTTTTTTTGTGTGTGTGTGTGTGTGCAGATATCTGGTTTCTTTTTTTTAATGGTAGGTCATATGTGACATAAAAGGTCACTTGTTTCAAGGATTGTTCCTTTTACAGGAAAAGAAAGCCCTTTTATAAACTTTTTCCACAGTGTAGAATTCTTTCATTTTACTTCCATGTTAGGGCACTTTGATATGGTGTAATATTTTTAAAAGAATTCAAAGATTTGTAGACATTAGATTGAAGAATATATTTATTAATCAAAAATTGAATTGTTTACTACAAATCATTGAGCCATCATATTTTTTTGTGTGTGTGTTGGAATTTTTTTTCTGTTGTAATCGCTGTTTACATTAAAAGGTCATGTGTTTCACCGTATCTTCCCCTTCCAAGAAAAAAATTTTGAACAATTGTGTCACTTGTAATGACCATAGACACTTAGCTTATCTCGCATTTAGCTGTCATCACATGTCACACCATACAGAAGGTGGGGAAGGTCAGAAAGATCAATATTCTGTGATTAAGAAATAGTTTTGTTTTAAATTTCATGCTATAAATAAGTAATACTTGTGTAAATCAGATTAATTTAACATTAAATTTGTTAATTTTCCAAAAATAATATCACAGATGCATGTTTTATTTTTGCAAGATTTTTAAAATTGACAATTAACTTTTGTTATATCCTGAATATAGAATAATAGTCTTTTTAACTCTTCCATTTTAAACAGTTCTACAATTATAAAATGAAACAAGAATTTTTTTTCTACATGAACAATAACCTCCAGTTAATGGGTGAGTTTTGGCTTAACACACATTTGTATCTTTCATATCAAATAATTGATGTTAGTTTTCATCTGTGCCATTTCCTACACTTTTTCGACCAAAAAATGCTCCTTATATATATTAACAAATGTCTCTAAATTTATATGAAGAAATAGCCATGGTAAAACATGAGGTATTAAAACTATAAGATAAATACAATACTGCTTTCACCAGGAATTTCTGAATTACGTAAAAATAATTGCTTTGCTTGATGGGGCTGAAAAGTTCTCACCAAAACCAAGAAGGTAATCACATTGAAGTATACACTAGTTCAATGCATATTGGACATCATTCATCAAGTTTCATTGCATTTTACAAAAAGAATTGTGATGTCTGGCTAATTAATGCTTATTAATTACTTTCTTACTGCTATCACCTTAAAAAAAAGTTATTTCTTTCCAAGTCCTTTTTCTTGTTTAAGAACAGGAATTAAAGGGAGACAAATCTGGCAAGTAGGATGAATAACCTATGCTCCTTGACGCCCGCAAAACATTTTTCACAATCATTCTACACCTGTCCTGAGAAACCATCCCGAAAATTTAAAAACTACCCTCAAATTAATATTTTTAACTTCCTCATGATCTTTATAATTATTATGCCCCAACCCCCTCAAATTAATATTTTTAACTTCCTCATGATCTTTATAATTATTATGCCCCAACCCCCTCAAATTAATATTTTTAACTTCCTCATGATCTTTATAATTATTATACCCCAACCCCCTCAAATTAATATTTTTAACTTCCTCATGATCTTTATAATTATTATGCCCCAACCCCCTCAAATTAATATTTTTAACTTCCTCATGATCTTTATAATTATTATGCCCCAACCCCCTCAAATTAATATTTTTAACTTCCTCATGATCTTTATAATTATTATGCCCCAACCCCCTCAAATTAATATTTTTAACTTCCTCATGATCTTTATAATTATTATGCCCCAACCCCCTCAAATTAATATTTTTAACTTCCTCATGATCCCCCTTCAAATTAATTATTTTTAATGCCCCAACCCCCTTCAAATTAATATTTTTAACTTCCTTTCATGAATTCTTTATAATTATTATGCCCCAACCCCCTCAAATTAATATTTTTAACTTCCTCATGATCTTTATAATTATTATAACCCCCTCAAATTAATATTTTTAACTTCCTCATGATCTTTATAATTATTATACCCCAATCCACATAATAAAACAAGTCAGACACAAGGGGCTACTGAGTGTGAGTTAATATGAAGAGGGAAAAAAAGAAAGAAAAACATGAAGGAAGAGATAACAATAAAAATCAAGAGTTAAGACTGAAGATAATGATTGACATTGCATTTAAATTTTTGAAGCTCAATGATAACTGGAAAGCAAGAAGCTAGAACAAAATTCCACAACATCAAGTATGTAAAAAGAAAATGTTAGTCTAGAACTTATGATTACATTTAAAGTGTAGAATGATGAGATCTTGCCACCAATATAGTAATGTCCTTAAATTAATAAAGCTTAGGTACTACAGAGAAAAATAATGGTTTAAAAATATAAAAACGTGGCACAAGATCCAAACGGTGGATAAGGGGAAAGCTGATCTTCAGCCTGTCTTTTCATAAACTTGGCTAGCCACAATTACTGATCCAAACATACAACAATGCTCCTTAACTCAAAACAACACATTCTTGGTTACCATTCTTACTACAACCTCCATAATACCTTAAAGTCTCTATGACGTAAGTCCTAACTAGTTTCTATTTGTACAATTTGCTTCAACCTATTTCTCAGTGTAGTCAGAGGAATCAAGCTGCCCCTTATACTCTGACTTCCTTCATGTCTCATCTCATACTACCAATCCACATGGTCAAATTTTCTAAATTCAGTCTTAATGAATTTCATATTTGCAGAAAAAAATACCTTAATTCTTTTATTTTCTATTTAGGTTTTATTTCATGAGTTTCAAAAGAAGTACTTAATTTTTGTGTGTGTTCAAAAGTGTATCTTCCAATTATTAAAAGCCAGCCACTGTTGACAAGAAGTCAGAAATTTTTCTGTAAAGATATTAGTTGCTTTTAATTTAGAAAAAATAGTTACTGGGACATTAGGTTTATAAGTGCCAACAATTCATACACTGATGTCTTCAAAGACACATGGCCCATTGGATGAAAGCTTTGGTTGGAGCCAGTGACTTGACCAAAAGAGTTGTGAGTTCAACTGGAGAATGCAGTGGTGAACAGAAACTTAAATGGAAATAACTAAAACATCTGGAAGTGGCATGACTCATGGAACAATCTACCCTAATAATTGAAATAAAGGGTTCAGTTAAAAAATATTAATTAAAAAAAATGTATCATCTTGGCTTCATCCCCATGAGAATGTAACCAGTTATTCCAAATAAACATTCACTTTACTGTGTTCATTTATCAAGCTGCATCTTGGGATTGATTCACCATTGTTAATTTTTGTTTATATTTGTGAGCGTATGTGTACACCATATTTTATTTTTAGTTTTTAATCATTTTACTCCAAGCAAGATTGGACCACAGCTAATGTGCTGGGGGTAACAGTGAGAGAAATGAATGGGTAGAGGAGGTGTTAAAAAAAGGATAAAAGACAGATGGGATTCAAGGAGATAGAAAATGGCAATTGACATTGCATTTAAATTTTTGTAGATTGTAGCAAAAGCAAGTAAATGGAAAGGAATTCCACAGGTAAGAAAAGCAAGAGAAGAAACTTAGAGTAGAAGAGGTGGTTACATTTAACGGTTTCAACATTAATAGGGTGGGCCCTAGATGCCAATCTGGTGTTCTTCTTGTATATGCCTTGTCTTTTCAGGACATGGGTGATCATGGCCTTCCACATCTCTCTGTCCCTTGTGGCTCTTAGCACTCTTTCTCCTGTAACATCTAGCAACCCCTGTTCTCTCATCCCCCTGCTCAGGCCCTTCATATATGTTATCTACTGCTTTCCTCTGTCTCTTTTCCCCTCTATCTGGCCTGCTGGTATTAGGTTCTCCAAGTCCTCCTTCCTCATACATGTTGCAGGAACTCCAGTTGTCTCTTCCTGATGCTCAATATTAATTTCCTTTTCGTTTCTATTCTTTCCAACACCTCATCATTGCTGACATGCTCAGTCCATGATATCTGCAGCATCCTTCTGTATAACCACATTTCAAGTTTTTCCTTTATCTTTGTTGATATTGGCCAACATTCACTGCCATAGCAATCTAGTACTCTCTTCTTTGTTTCTAGTGAAAGTTTCCTGCGTCTTAATACTTTACTCAGCCTCTGGAACGCATCGTTCTTCATGCCAATTTGCGTTTGGATCTCTGTGTTGCGCTTTCCGTCTTCTGACAGAACACTTCCCGGATATTTAAATTTATGTACCTGCTTGATTTTAATATCCCCCACCTATATGTGGCATTTTGGATTGCTTTTTTTGCTGATAATCATGCATTCATCTTTTTTGTCACTCTCTTCAGCTACCTACTGTAGGGGGTCTATAGTTTTCTTTCTGTGTCTGCAATTAGCACTGTATTGTCTGCATATCTTATGTTGTTCAAATTTTGGCCTCCAATGACAAATCCTGGCATAACATCTAGGGTCATCAAAATATTCTCATTGTACAAATTATTTGTGTGTAAGTGGATGCAAAAAATTCAACTGGAATTTGAACTCATTTCCTGGAATGACAAATTGGGGAGCCGAGTTCAAATTTTAATTGAATTCCTTGCATTTACTTACACACAAATACCCTTGGGAAAGGTATTAATCTGTCTCTTCCCTTCAGTTATTGGTTAAATACTATAACAGATTGGGTTCTATAACCTTGGCTGGCAACCAGTCTATTGCAGAAAGCAATGGCAACCTACTGCGGGTTAATTTTCTGCCCAGTCAGTCATATCTCTTTCAAGACATGATCACCCAAAGCATGTATCACTTATGGCAATTAACTGAATGACAAGTTAAATAGATCAGGTGAAAAGACTACCTTGTCTTGTGCCCCTTTCTTTGTATATCTGCTGAATTTGTTACCTGTCTGTATGCAAGCAGTTTGCTGCCAGTAGAAATTTTTAATTACTCTAATGTCTTTTCCAAACATGTCAAGGCTGCTGAGCATCTCCATCAATTCTTTGTGGCGTATTTTGCTGAAAACCTTCGCATAATCAATAAAACAGAGGTACAAGTCCTTTTTCATTTGTACTGCCCTTTCAGAGAGAATCCTAATCATAAATATAGTGTTCCTTGTTCCAGTGTTGTTGATGAACCCTCACTATTCTTGTCCTCTCACTGGCCTTATTCTGCTTGTTACTCTATTCATCAGGATTTGGATGATCAGTTTTGTAATATGACTCATTAAGCTGATAGTTCGGTTTAGTTCGCATTCGTTTGCACCTGGCTTCATAGACAGGGCTATGAAAATAGACTTGCATGAGTCATCTGGTATTATACCACTATTATAAATTTCATTTACTATTTCTGTAATTTTCTTTATGCTGAATTCTCCCTGGGCTATCAACAGCTCTATTACAATTCCATCTGAACCAGCTGCTTTGTTTCTATTCAGTTTGACCATTGCAGCTTCCACTTTGAACTTTAACATGTCCAGTCTGTCTTCATCTTTGTGTATTATTAGTTGCTCTCTCTTGTCGTGGAAAAGATCTTTTATATATTCTTTCCATCACTAGAGTATTTTCTCTTTCTCCAATATTATTGTTTCAACTTTGGATTTTATACATCCTGTTGATAAGCAGGTTATTAAATCATGTAATCAGAGCACCAGGGAAAAACTGTCGTCAAAGCAGTTGCTATGAAAATATTTGTAGAAAAGACAAAGGGAAGCCACGTCATGTTGGTGAGAAAGTGACTAAAGTCAAGATGCCTATTCAGGATTGATTACATTACAGATTCTTTGAATTTTGTTGAGAACCCTGTAATGAATAATGATCACCTGACAAAATATGGCAACAGTATTCAGTTATGTTTTACTTATCATAAGTAAGACTTTACAGCTAACACAATTTAAAATAAATATTTTATATCATCCGTGCATCATTCTAAAGTATCACTCCTATCTTCTCCATAAACATGCCTGACATTAAACTATCATATTATTTAATTTCTAAGCCTGAATTTAAAAAGTTGCATGTTATTCAAACATATCATCACTGTTTGATAGCAAAGAATGGAAACACTTTAATGATATTTATTTTTTATTTACAGATAATGGTTTTTGAGGCAAAAGCAACTGTAAAGCATCAAGGCAGATATTGAAAAGAAACATTCATGCCAAGTGTATGGATCTGTATTTCAAAGAGTTTGTTTTTAAAATTGTCTCATACTTGCACACAAAAAAACAATACAAAATCTGTACATTAGTAATGAATTCACATTTCAATATTTTTACTGAATTCACTTTTCAATCTACTCACTGAAACATACATTGGGGCACTGTCATACTAATGTCAACATTGCAGATCAAGATTCTTAAATAGTTTAAAACTGAACAGATACATTGAAATATAGATGTAAAATCAGCTTTCATTATTCTTTACAAGTGAGTAACTCAGCATTTGTACAAAGTTCCACTTTAAGTGCACAAATGTCAGATAAACCTTTTTCTTGTGAAGTCTGTGGATCAGCATTTTCACAGAGTTCTTATTTAAAAATACACATAAGAATACACACAGGGGAGAAGCCATTTTCTTGCCAAGCTTGTGGAGCAGCATTTTCACATAATTCCAATTTAAAAAAACACATAAGAATGCATACAGGTGAGAAACCATTTTCTTGTGAGGTCTGTGGAGCAGCATTTTCACAGAATTCTGATTTACAAAGGCACATACGAAGACATGCAGAAGAGAAACCGTATTCTTGCAAAGTGTGTGGATCAGTATTTCCTGTGATATCAGATTTAAGAAAGCACATGAGAATACATACAGGAGAAAAACCATTTTCATGTCAAGTATGTGGAGCAGTATTTTCAGAGACTTCCAATTTACGAAAACACATGCGAATACACACAGGAGAGAAGCCATTTTCATGTGAAGTCTGTGGATCCTCATTTTCACAGAGTTCAAGTTTGAAGGTTCACATGGGAATACACACTGGAAAAAAACCATTTTCTTGTCAAGTCTGTGGATCAGCATTTTCACAGAATTCTTCTTTAACAAAACACATGAGAATACACACAGGTGAGAAACCATATTTTTGTCAAACATGTGGAGTAGCATTTTCACAGAATTCCCATTTAAAGAAACACATGAGAATACATACAGGTGAGAAACCATTTTCTTGTGAGATTTGTGGATTAGCATTTCCACAAAGTTCCTGTTTAAAACCTCATATGAGAATACACACAGGAGAGAAGCCATTTTCTTGTGAAATCTGTGGATCTGCATTTTCACAAAGTTCAGGTCTAAAATCTCACATGAGAATACACACAGGAGAGAAACCATTTTCTTGTCTCATGTGTTCATCAACTTTTTCTCAGAGGTGCAGTTTAAAATATCATATGGGAATACACACAGGAGAAAAAACATTTTTTGTCTAGTTTGTGGATCAGAATTTTTTTTAAAGTCTCATTTAAAAACATGAGAATACATGCAGGTGATGCATCATTTTCTTGTGATATGTACACAGCAGTATTTTGTTTAAGTTCTAACTTAAAATCCACATGCAAACACATACGGTAGAACCATTTTCTTGTTAAAATTTCAGGTCAGCATTTTTTAGAATTTCATTTTAAATAACTGCATAAGAATACACACAGTAGAGAAATCATTTCTTTGTTTAATTTGTGGATCAGCAATTCTTTCAAATATATCATTTAAAAATTCATATGAGTAAATAAACCAGAGTGAAACAATTTTGTCAATCTTTTCTATCAGCATTTTTTAAGTGTCTCAAAAATCATGAAAATATACATGTTACTCTTACATGTATGGATCAGCATTTTCATTAAATCCAATATGATAAGAGATGTAAGATTGATAAACTATAATTTTGTGAAGATCAGTGCTTTTAACAATTTAAAAAGCCTCATGCATGAATAGATTGAAGCAAAACCATTTGTAATGCATATGATTCATCATTGTCAGTGGGCATCAGGCAGATAACACACTTTCAAAATCATACAACAATAAATGAAAAGATTGAAGGAAAATACTAAGTGAACAATTGGTAAACTGTGATGTAATTGAACATCTTGGTAAGTCTACAATCAATAAATAAGAAAGTATAGGAAGATAAACTATAACATTTCAAGTTTTAAAAAATATAATGTAACTGTGCATAGTTTAAGTTCAACAGTAGCTATTGGTCTTCTCTACACAAATTTTAACATGTTAGCTAAGATCATCATCATACCAAAAGTAATAAATATGATCATGCTTTTATGTCGTCATGGAGCTAACATCACATAAACATGCTATAAGTAGCTATTCCTGTCACCATTTATCTAATGTAAACTTTAATCAGTCATCATGATTCTCAATATTATAGGTTGATGAAGGATGAATAAATCAGGTGTAGCTATTTCCGTTGTTCTCAGACTCGCGTCATCTAACCTTTGCATTTTCTTCTTGCTGAGATAAATTATGAGGTGTGTTTTTGTTCAGTCCATCAGTACATGAATTTTTGGTTTTGATCAAGATGATGTTTTGATTCTCATGACTTTCTTAATTCGGGTGACCTTCTTGAAATCTGAGCAATTGCTAGCAGAAAGAAACAAGTCTGTTCATAAATCTATCAACAATTTACTAATGATGAGAAAATATACAAATTGCAACAATCACACTAATGCAGTTTGACATCAGTAAATTCTTTTCTTCTATTGAGGCATTGAGAAATATGTAATAGTTACAATGTTTTTGTGTTGCCAACTTCATTGATACTAGAATTGCAATGATAATGGATCCTGACTGTGGTCCTGACTGCCTAGCACAAACTGAGGAAAGTGACCTGCATACAGACTTATAGGGATAAAGGTCAGAATGAGGATTAACTAAGAACCTTTGTTAAACTAAGAACCTTTGTTAAACTAAGACCTTTGTTAAACAAAGAACTTCCCATTAGTGTTGCATGTGGCCCATGCTAGTGTTTCAAAATAACATTTTTTAATTTGATCTGAAAGAATTTTGGTAAACACATTAATTATGTCATCACAACTTCCTCAGCGAAGTTTACTTGGTTTATTGTGGGTTCAAATCTTCCTCATAAATTAATCTTATATTATGATGCCCTCACTCATTGATGCAAGAAAATCAACTACAAAGAGTTACAGCATCATAAGGGTGTCTTCATGAAACTTCAAAGTAGGCATGACTCTGCTCAGTTAAAGTGACAAATGCCTATTGCACTAAAATTATTAATGCTCTATCACCACTTTGATATTGAGCACTTTACAATAAAAACTTCCTCCCAAAATATTTTTCATCAGTAAAACTACTGAAAAAACAACAATGCAAACATTACCATAACTCAACACTATATATATATATATATATATATATATATATATATATATTATGGTGTTGAAGACAAGACATTTTTACTATAATAATAATCTAACAACCAGGAGTGGGTTCACAGGAAACCATCCCATTGTACAATAAGGGACTTAAATAAATCAAGACTGGACCCATTCACACGAACCAGACTTATTTTTTTTACCCACCTTTCGCTGAAATCTGTCGATATCAAATTCTTTCTATCTGATCTGATCTTCATCTTTAGTTGATGCTCAAAGAATCTAATCAGATTCTGATAAGAATAACGCTCAAATCACAAGATTCACTCCTGCCACGTCGTCCATATTACCATTCGAGCTACAGCTAGCAACATCACAAATACCATCCATTTCACCCCAGAATACAGAGGCCACACATAGCACATAGGCGAAATTGATGAGCACACATCTGATCGGGAGCGATACGAGCCATCAACTCGCCGACGGTCCCACAAAGGGTGCACGTGAGGACAATGGTAGAATGCGTGCGCAGCCTTTTTTTCTAAACCAAGGTCACACAGATGACAGTCGAACAAATTCGCCCTGCACCATTTGAAGGCCCTGTCATTGAGAGATACCACCTTTCAAATCAATCCATAGCTAGGCTAAAATTCAGAGTTACTGAGGTACTTCGCCGCTTGCATCCAAGTACCAAAACGCACATTACGCGGTTTCAAACAAGCCGAACTGATCACATAGAGCATCCTTCATCGCGACTTCCCCCACTAATATTCGATACAAGTGCCTCTGAGACTGAGAAAGATTAGTGAACCGAGAAATGGCCCGCAAGAATTTACAACACACGAGTAAGAATTTCGATTGATTTCGGGGTTTACGTCAGCGCTTAGCCTGCTAAACGAGAGGGGTGATAGTAAGGCAAGGGAAGTCGTCCCTAACAATCCTCTCCAAAATCGAATCGTCAATACGCGGCATAGGAAAGCCAAACTCTTTGCGTGTCTATGACTCGCCATGTCTGGAATTCCCAGCCCTGCAGGAAACAGACGCTTGATGCAGATTTCTCTGTTGACCAGATGCTTGCGTCCACCCCTCTCGATTGCCTTCCTCCGGTCCTCACAGAGAGGGAGTACCGACATCTGGCATAGCATGAGTGGCAAGAAGTATGTAACACACATCAGCCTTCCCCTTCACAAACAACCGCCGTCGAAGACAAGTCTGGACTGACACTTCGATCTTTGCCAGTACCTTGGACCAATTAATCTCCAGCTGGAGATCCCACCTGAAACACACTCCAAGAATGCGGACGGATCTGTCAGTGCAACTGAAGGGCACCCGGAGAGCAACACCCTCCTGGGCACCAAACCGCATTTGGCCCCTGTCACCTTCTCGTACTGCTCAAGCACCTTCTGTACGACCTCAATGTCATCCCGGAACGACAAGATAATCGATACGTCATCGGTGTATGCAGAAACCGTGTCTCGAGTTCCACCTAGGACAGCAGTTCCTCGTAGGGTGGGACAGCATGCCCTGTCTCTTAGACAGCAAATGAGAGGCTCCAAAGCCAAAACATAAAATAGGGGCAACAGCGGGCAAACCTGAGCAACCGACTGAGATAGCGCAAAAGCTTCCGACTGCTTTCCGTTGACCGGTATCACTGTACTCGGGAAGCGATACAGCAGGCTGATCCACTTGCAGAAGTCGGCTTTGAAACCGAGGAAAGTCAACTAAATAGATCAGAAATTCTTAATCGCGGAGACCAGGCTTCTTTGTAAAAGAATGCCGCCGGAACACCTCACATATCATTGGTCGACTTCAGAGAACGCCCCTACAATGTCTTGATTTTTTTTTTTTTAATCATCTCACCCCAAGCAAGGCATTCCACTGCCACTATTGCGCATGGGGCTACATAGGGGAAGGTAAAGAGAAGGAGTGGATAGACATAGGGAATGTCAGGAGAAAGGTGATAGATGAGTAAGGATAGCGAGGATGAGTGTCGGGCAGATGGGAAGAGTGCTTGATAGAATGGGAGCAGGTTAGTGTGTTAGGAGGTGTCTATTGACCTTACATTTAAACTCCTGGAGATTGTAGCCGTCGGGGAAGCAATCGTTTGGAAGAGAATTCCACAGTCGGGAAGTGCGAGGAAAGAAACTGTTGGAGTAGAAGTTACGGCTGCATTTTATCGGTTTCACTGTAAAAGGGTGGGATCTAGTTGCTAATCTAGTATCTCGTGCAAATTCGTATTTAGGGGGCACCAGTGATCTAAGTTCATCGGAGCAGAAGCCGTGAAAGTATTTATAGAAGAGACACAGCGAAGCCACGTCTCGCCGGTGGGAGAGAGACTACAGGCGGTCTGCCAAGTCGGTATCTATCACATTACAGACCCTCCTCTGAACCTTATCGAGAAGCCCGAGGAGAACAGCAGGGGCACCCGACCAGATATGGCAGCAGTATTCAATGCACGGGCGGATGGTACATTTGTAAATGTGCAGGATAGATTTAGACGGAAAAAACTTCCGGGCCCTACACAGAGAACCGACTTTCATAGCAGCGGATTTAGCAATGGATT
The DNA here is from genome assembly GCA_037127315.1 of Ascarosepion bandense. NCBI lineage: Eukaryota > Metazoa > Mollusca > Cephalopoda > Sepiida > Sepiidae > Ascarosepion > Ascarosepion bandense. The sequence goes on along the minus strand of JBBBDQ010001586.1, from coordinate 19,661 downwards.
CGATATAGTCATTCCATTTGAGGTCCGCTGAAAGTGTGAGACCAAGGAGGCGTAGTGTTTTACTCTCTGGGAGGCAAGCCTGGTCCATGCTAATGGGAGGTAGGTGAGATTGTCGATGATGGTTAATTGACAGTAGCTTCGTTTTAGAAGCATTAAAATTTACTAGCCATTTCTTACCCCAGTCCAATATGGATTGGAGGTCTTTTTCAATCTCGGCTGCGAGTTTAGCTTTGACACCTACACCAGATTTTTGTTGGAGACGAGAGTAAACTGTGGTGTCATCGGCGTACAAACTGAATATATCGATCGCCACCCCAACATATGTCTTCCTTGCGGAATTCAACGCCCATTTCCATTAAGGAAGAAAGTGCCTTTCGGAGCCGGTCACACGACTGATTTCAACTAATTAACCACGTCCGGGAACCCGATCAAGTCAGTCAGATGGGAGCCGCGTGACAACTAAAATGTAACAGGAGAAACTTCAACCACGACCCGGTCATAGGTCGCATCGCACATCGTTTACTTCTTCTTTCTCGTGTGCTGATCCTTTTACTTCTTCTCCCTTCAAAGACACTCCGACGAACAAACGCTCATACGTACATACGTACGTACGCATATACTCTTTCAACAAATTTCTACTACGAACATTTGTACGAACTCTTGATACCCTTAACATTGTCATAGAACTTTTAAGTACTACCTATTCTTGTTAATCTTTCCTTTTAATACATTTCTATTTTAACATGAAAAATGTATATTTTATTCTTGCACTATTCCACACTTTCCAACCTGCTGACAAAGTTCTGATGATCAAAATTTTCTGAAAATTCTGATGATGATAATTCTGGATAAAACTTGTAAGCTGTAGTGAATTCGGTTATGTATGACACAAGGCCGAATTAAATAAACATTAACCATCTCCCTATGGCTTCAATTGATCTCTGAAAAAGATTTTTGAGGAGGAGGGGGAAACTCTAGCAGTGTCTTATTTATCATACTACCATAAACGTATACTGTAATGAAAAGGAAATCTGTAATATGTCTATTTTTCAGGCAAACAAAACTTTTGACGACAACAGGTACTCCTTGGTTTCCTGGTCTTTCCAGCTTCTCGCTCAAACATTTCATCAAGCGACTAATTTCATACTGCACTAATCGCCGCCTTTCCTCGTTTTATCCCTTTTCCCACCTCCTGCTTATTTGCATACGAATTACAACGGGCGGCTCGTATGTCGACATGACCGTCTCTCATTTGCATGCCTTGTAAAACCGTGCAACTTCGCACAGGAAAAGGCGTTAGATCACCCAGATGAACACACGCCCCCTTGATCTTCAGATCACAAAGTTCCGTCGGCCGCGACTAGGGGTGACATTTGCATGCGCAGCATTTGAGCAGTGGGAGTGCGCCATAGGCGCGTACCCTTTTTTGTCAAGGGGAAATGTTTTCACCTTGTGCTCTCCCATGTCGTTCGTACCCTTTTAAACTTGGAGCAGGACTTTTCTGTCGAGTGATTCTCCTGAGCGGCACGTTGGGCACTCTATTCTCCAATGCCCTTTCGGCAGATGTCGGATTATCTGCATCCGGCCTGGTGGTGTCTGGAACAGCATCTGGTGGGCTCGGACCAGATGCAATTGGCATTTTGCTATTTGCATTCGTGAAGCGCTCCCTTGCGTCTTGATGGTACATGGTGCAGCTTGGGGCGAGCCTCTTCTGCCTGGCACTCCTCCTGAGCAGGATAAGGTAGGCTTCATCCTTGGATGAACTTGTATCCATCGGAGCCGCTGGCCACGTCAGCATCCGCAGATAGACTACTGGTGCCGGAGGCTGAGCTCGGTGGACTTGACCTTAGATACATCAAGCATGTACTGTCTTCACCACTTTCCACAGATGTCGGATAGTCGACTTTCAGAGCAGGGCGAACATCGCACACGTGATATGGGATTCCATCGACTAGAACAGATTGTTGGCTGATCACTCCAGTCACTCGCCTTCGCTTGAATTTGGTGGTGCATCGGCTACTTGGGGGTTTTATCCAGACGGGATCCCCTACGGCGTATGTTCTGAGTGTTTCATCGCTGGCAGGTGTTTGTTCAGCATGAATCACCTTTTCTCGAACTCGGTATCTGTCGTTAGCGTTTGCAGGTGCAGTTTCCGGGGACGCACCGTCCTTAGGTTTGATATGATACTAGTAGGTGACCTCTGAGATGGTACACTTTCCTGGCTGCAATTGTCTTTTTGCTGCGATGGCGTCTTTCTGTAATGTCGTTGCTTGATGGTACATATGTGCATTGTAGCCCATTCCTGTAAGAACTGCTTAATCTTTTGGCTACAGAGGGTGGGGTCGTTGTCGGTTAATATATCTTCCGGCGCAACTCGTTCAGAAAAATTGACCAGCTGGTGGATGATACAGACGTCCTGTCGAGCAATGGGTCTTCAAACTGCAAAACGTGTAGGTTCACAATCGATAAGTGTGAGGAAGTGGTTGCCACCATAATGGGCTATGTCCATTCTCACCCTTTGCCATTTGACGCTTACTTCCAGCTGACCCCGTTTCCATTACTCCGACGCCGGGTCAATCGTTTGACACGCTTCGCATCTTTTCACTACCGTCCTGACATCCGCTTTTTCAACTGCTGGATTAACCATCCTGGCGAAATGGAGTGTTCGCCTGATCCCAGGATGCCCACACTGTCGATGAATGCTCATGATCCGTTCCGAATCCAGACTGTGCGCTGCCGAGGCTCAGATTCTTTCCGAGCGCTAGTCAGCCATCTTTGCGGAACCCGAGTCAGCGCATCCGCTACCTTCATGGCGGACTTAATCAACGCTGCGTCCACGACCAAGTTATACTCCTTAATGACCTCGACCAGTGTGGATAGTCGCCTTCGCAACAGCATTTCACTTGATGCCTTTGTGGTCAGTCGAGCCCTTCCAGTCAGGGCATCAGTTATCCACCGGTCCATAACAATATGTAGCACCCTGGCTTACCACTGTAGCGCTAGGTTAACTCCCTTTAAAGTGACGTCAAGCTCGGCCAAGTTGATGTGTCTTGCATCATTATCTGGTTGAAGCCAGCATGCATCCTCTACAATGGCACCGTTAGCTTTCATGGAAATTGAACTGGCATCCACCCAAACAGTGAATTTGTTTCCACTGACGCACAATCTTCTCGCACGGGATTAGCTTGAGTCACTCTGGTCACAGTTTCTGTTAACATGCTTCTCGGGGGTGTGTCATGCACCCCATTGTCCCATCCTGACGACGCAGCGGTTGCACGTCGTTTCATGACCACAACTGCCACTCTGAGCCAACCGCATACAGGAAAGTGGCTCACCAATTTTCCACACACAGAAAAGGTGATCCAGCGCGTGATGACAGGCGGGATCTCTGGAATGTTGCTGCCCCTTCTCCAACGGGGATCCGAGTTCATCCTCCAGGTATGGAAGCAACAAGCCATTGTGAATCCAAATCTCTAGTTCTCGTTCATATTCATCCCTGAGTTGCGTTGGGGTAAGGTATTCTGAGAGCCTGTTCTTCAGAAAGACTGATGGTTGATCGTCGAGCCATTTCCACAATGCGTTCTATGTACGCGTGTCCTCATTACACTCTGCGTGGAAGTCGGGCTCGTCGAGGATGATTGCAGCGCAAGTCTGTGTTTCATGTTGGTGAAACCTCACTTCGCCAGTACTTGACATTGTAGAGGATTTTTAGTCCTTTAATGATTTATATTACGATTCGTCCAACAAGAAATAATAAAAACAACAACAACAACAACTCCAATTTATAACCAATAAATTAAAATATATTCAACAAACAAGACATGTAATATAAGTATATATACAGTAAAGAAAAGAGGAAAGAGTTGTTCCCTTTTATCTGTTCGTAGATAAAGGCAAGTTGAAAAGAAGTTTTTTCTTGAGCTGAAAAAAGGTTTGTTACAGTTGTTAAGATTTTCATGTAAGAACAAATAAAGTACAGTTATTTGGAATGTAATTGTAAATAGTACAGGTTTTGTTCAAAGATTAAAGATCAAAAGTTCTTGATGAAAAATGTTTCAGACAGAAGACAAAGTTCTGTGTCTGTGTGTGCGTTAGGCAGGGATGAGTAGAGGTAGACTTATGTGGAGCGTAATCTTTAGGCCTGTGTATGTCTACTGATTAAGCTTGCGAAAAGTCGTCTATTTATCTGTAGAAAGTGGATCAAACGAGCAAGCGAGCAAGTGCCAGAGAAACTTTGTTTATATAAGAAAAATCTGTGATTGGCTAAAAATTAACCAATCAACAAAATACACATGAAAGTTGCTTCTGAGGTGAAAGGTTAAAGCAACTGCGATTGTTAAATTGTCCTATACAATAACAGTTATTTATAAGCCAATCGCAGACGAGTAAATTACATGGGTCGAATGTGAATAAGAAAAACACATAGCAACCGCTATACATAGTCATTCCATCTAGCTGCTTGATCGCGCTCAGTCCAAGCAGCGGGTCGTATCCGAGCAGCTCTTTATCTAAACCAGGGCTCGTACAGCGACCGGGGTCCCATTGCCAATACTAATTCGGATTACACTTACTCCACAACAGACCAGCCAACTTCCACCAACAGTTAACACGTGGACCTCCTTTCTTTCCCACGTGTTACAGCACGACTTGCATACAAGGGTCTGAGTGCAACCAGTGTCCATGAGCGCTGTGTGCTTGTATTCTTCAATACACACGCTCATCGTGGGTTGGGATGAAGAATGGCGCCATAGCTTCGTCCCCCTACTTACTAGTTCCCGAACACTCTCGGGCTAGGTGTCCTCGCTGAACATCATCATTGAAAAATTACATGTTTTAAGAGTTTTTTTTTAAATTTTTAAATTCATAACTGAGTTCATATCAAAGTTAACTAGTTATAATTAATAAATAAAATTTCATAAGGTATACGCCAGAAATAGATACCTCTCTTATTTATGAAATTTCATATTATATTTTTTAAAATTTTCATTATCTCAGTTGTGAAATCTTAAATTATTTTATTGTTACACTATTTTAAATTTTATTAATTTTAAAGCATCTTCAAACGAAAGGCTTTAAACTTTGAAAGAAAGTTAAAATAACTATAAATCAATAGACTAAAGATTACTTATATTTGCTAATTTGTAAAAACTGCTGGGTAAAGTTCGTAAAATTTATGTCTCTTCTGTTCATCCATCCGATAACGTCTCTTAACGTAAGTTGTCAATATCATTTTGAATCTCTTGCAAATGGCGGATGTTTTCGATTATAATTCCAGAACGAAACATCGATTTATTTAAAATTCACAGTCTCCTTTTTTTCTAATGTTTTATGGTCCCACTGGAAACAAATCGGGAAAAAAAAACGTAAGTTTAACGTTCTTTTATTTTATTTATTTACATTACAAATAATCACATGAATTTTTGCGGAAATAGATTTTTCGCAAATCAGGTGAAAATTGAAATGAAAAATAAATGTTCCTTTGCCAACTCAGTGAAAAAAAAAGTTTTTAAAATTTATTTTAAGATAGTTTTTTTTCTCTACAAATTGAATGTTGAAAGAATGGGAAAAATCTCATATAAATATTATTTATTTCTAGATTTTAAGTAGAATCAGAAATACGTTTGAAAATGCTTGTACAGTGTTAAAATTGTGTAAGTTCAGTTAGTCATTATCAACATAAAAGGTAGTAAAAAATGCCCCGTAATAAAGGTCACAAGAAAAAAGTAAAAATTCATGGTGACCGTTAAAAACATTCTATATTAGGTACATATTTCCCTTAGGCACCTACACTAAATCGCTGCAAAAAAAAAAAAAAATCCTATAAAAAAGGCGAAAACGAACTTTTTCCATCAAAATGTTGTTGCAGTCTATGGCTTTATTTTTATTAAGCGTAGGACTCATGGGGAAATATTTATAAATCATCTATTTTTTTTTAGGCCTCTGTATCCGAAAATCAGCTTCGAAAAATGAATGCAATAAAAATCTTATATTATTTAACTTAATAAGCTCTTATTTGCTTGAATAAATTAACAAAAATTACTGTCTAAAAGAAAAAACTTTTTTCGATTACTCATGAAATTTTAAAAGGATAGTTTCAATTTTTTTAAATTTTTATTTTATAAAGTTTCAAAAATATTTTTTAAATACTTCAAAGACTTATTGCAGTTAGATTTTTAAGTTATTGATTGTATTGCCTATCGAAAATTGAAAAGTTTAAAACAAATCTTTTGGCCATCATATTTTTAAAATAATTCAAATCTTTTTTTTGTGTGTGTATTTTAAGTTTGTTTTTTGTATTTTAATTTCTATGTGCAAATTAAAAGGTCAGAGTTTCCTCCCTTGTACAATTTTGTCACATGAACGCCATACACTTTTATCTCTAATCAAGAACTTGTCAACATGTTTTTGATATATGGCAGACAGGTCAAAAAGTTCAAATCTGTGATTAAGAAAGTTTTATTTTAAATTTCACTTTATAAAGAAGTAATACTTGTGTAAATCAGATGAATTTAACATTAAATTTGCTAATTTTCCAAAAATAATGTCACAGATGTATATATTATTTTTGTAAGATTTTTAAAACTGAAAATTAACTTTTGTTTACAAATGTGTTGATTGCTAAAAAATGTCAGCAAAATTCAAAAATTGAAAAAATCTTAAACTTTTGTATTCCAATCAATATAATTTCTGTTTGAAATAAACCAGAGTATTTTTTTGCTTACTGGAAATAGTAAATGTACTCATTTAGCTTTCAATTAAAACTAAAACAAAAGTTTCAAGAAAACATTTTTCATTTTTTTAAATTCAGTTTAAAAGTTTGATATCAAAAACGATTGAAGGTACCTATATGCTAAGAGGAAAGATTAAAGTCTTTTCTTTAATTTCTAATTCTTTCATGTTCGAAATTTTGGTAAAAAAAATTTCTTTAGCGGGTAACCAAATTGGTACGAGAGTATACAATGGAAAATGTATCTGTCCTTTTTTTTTTGTGAAAAACACATTCATTTAGAAATTCTTGCAAGAATCAAATAATTGTCTGAATTCACATTTCAATACTTTCCTGAATTCACTTTTCATTGGGGCACTGTCATACTAATGTCAATATTACAGATCAAGATTCTCAAATAGTGAAAACATATACACTGATGTCCTTAAGGACACATGGTGCAGTGGATAAAAGCTTTGGTTGGATCCAGTGACTTGACCAAAAGAGTTGTGAGTTCAACTGGAGCAAGCAGTGGGGAGCAAAAACTTAGAGATTTGTTTTAAATGGAAATAACTAAAACATAAAAGTGGCATGACTCATGGATCAATCTACCCAAGTGATTGAAATTAAGGGTTCAGTTAAAAAACATTATTTTAAAAACAAATATTCACTTTACTCTGTTCATTTATCAAGCTGCATTTTGGGATTTATTCACCATTGTTAATTTTTATTTTTTTGTGAAAAACATTCATTTAGAAATTCTTGCAAGAATCAAATAATTGTCTGATTTTCATGAAACTTTCAGGACTTATTCACAAATAAATGAATGAAGTAATTTTTTGAAATAATTTTTTTAAAATGTTGGTAAAATTTATTTTTACATCTCTTATACCCCCACCCTCCTCGTAAATTCATGAACTTTCAAGAAATTAAATTTTGTAGGCAAAATTGGTTTTATTAGTGATCTGTTATTTTTTTCAACCATTTGGCCTTTTTCTGAAAATTTGCTCCCAATAGTAAAATAAAAAATGCAATAAAACTCTGACATTATTTAATTAAATAAGCTTTAATGGCTTTAATAAATAATATAAATTAAATACATTATAGTCTGAAAAAATATTTTTTGATCAATAATGAAATTTTAAAAGAATTGTTTTCATTTTTTTAGAAATTAAAATTTAATTTGATAAGCTCTTAATTGCTTAAATAAATAATAAAAATTAAGGGCATTATAGTCTGAAGAAAAAATATTTTCAATTACTCATGAAACTTTAAAAGAATAGTCTCCATGTTTTTTAATTAAAATAATTTATAAAGTTTCAAAAATATTTTTGAAATAGTTCAAAGACTTTTAGACAATAGATTGTTAAGTTATTAAGCGAAGATTATATTTGCTAATGGAAAATTGTAAAGAGTGTTATACAAGCCATCAGATTTTTAAAATAATTTTTATGGTGTGCATTTGAATATTTTTTTGTAGTTCAAGGTCATGTGTTTCATGGTTTCTTTCCCTTACGAGAAAAGATTGGGACAATTGTGTTACTTGTGATGACAATAGACACTTAGCTTATCTTGCATTTCAGATAGATTTTATGCTACAAATAAGTAATTCTTGTATGAATCAGATTAATTTAACATTGAATTTGCTAATTTTCCAAAAATAATGTCACAGATGTGTATTTTATTTTTGCAAGATTTTTAAAATTGAGAATTTTTGTTTACAAATGTGCTGATCACTCAAAAATGGCACGCAAAATTTTTTTAAATTTCATGATTTTAGCTTTCAATCAAGATAATGTCCGTTTCAAATACATCAGAATATTTTGCTTACTGGAAATAGTAAATTTAATCATTTAGCATTTAATAAAAACCAAAAACAAATTTGAAGAAAATTTATTTATTTTTATAAATTCAATTTAAAATTTAGTCATAAAAAATGAGTAAAGTTACATAATTTTTATCAAGTACTTCGGATGTGCGTCGTGGTGCAGTGGATATCGGCTCAGAGCGAGAAATCGGGAAGCCGAGTTCGAATTCCAGTCGAATTCTTTGCATTCATTTACGCGCAAATACCCTTGGGAAAGGTATTAATCTGCCTCTTCCCTCCAGTTATGGGTTAAATAATAGGACAGATTGGGTTCTATAGCCTTGGTCGGCAACCAGTCTACCGCAGAAAGCAATGGCAACCTACTGCGGAATAATCTTCTGCCCAGTCAGTCATGTCTCTTCCGAGACATGATCGCCAAAGCGTGTATCACGTATGGCACTTAACTGACTGACTTCATGAGTTTATGTATGTATACAGGTAGGTACCTCCACAAAATCACTAAAAACTTAGTGTAAAGTGATAAAAAGTTTTCCAAATTAATGAAAACCAAGTTTTATTGTCAAAATCTTTGTTAAGAGAAAGAACAAAGTATTTTTTAATATTTAATTAAATTTTCTACTCTTTCTAGAACATACTAAATTTTGATTAAGAATATTGTTTTTCCTGTATCAACAAAAATAATATAAATTTGCACAGAAAATTTTAGGGTTGTTTTGGTGAATGACATTAATTTGTAAAGATCAAAGAATTGTCTCAACTTAATGAAACTTTTAGGAATTTTATATTCTGACACCCTTCACGTCTCATCTCATACTACCACTCCACATGGTCAATTCTAATCTATTACTTCCTACTCCCACATTCTCAGCAGCTAATATCAACCTACTTCCTATCATTATTCAGATTTTTGAAATGGGATTTTTCAGTTATTAGTTTTTCTTGATTACCTTGTCCATACTGTGATTTCGCCATCAACCAAACCACTCAAAAATTAGAAGAAGAAAGGCAAGAAAATTGTTTCCACCCTTTTGAAAAACTAAAGGTTATCTTTTTTCTCTGTCTATGTATTATTTTATGACAGCCTGTTTGTCAATGGTAACTTTAAAATAGTAATTAAATTTTCCTTATTACTTGTGTGCAGAAGAATCTGAATCAGTGTTTGGATATAAAATTCATCTTGTGATAAATTATAAGGAATGAACATGTCAGACTGGCTTCTAACTCCAAAGGAGATACTTCTTTTCTCGGTGGTTGATTAAAAAATTTACTGTCTTTTTTTTTTTTTTTTTATCCAGAAAAATCATCATTATTATTTTTGGTTTTCTTTATTGACACCATGTCTTCTTCTATTTCACATCTTAAGAATTAAAACTGATGTTTTCCTTCTTATCAGCTTGAAGTGTAGAGAGACATGTAATCTTGGTTTTGCTCAATCTTACTGAATTCTATCTAGTTAGATCTGGGTTCAATTCTAGGAAATATTTTAAGACATGATTTTTCAATGAATTTCAGTTTTAATTTTTTTAACTTTTCAATCAATCTTCCTGCAATTTCAACAACTATTATCCAGTTAGACTCTTTCATTTTCTTTCTTTCTTTCTTTCTTTCTTTCTTTCTTTCTTTCTTTCATTTTCTCTCTTTCATTTTCTTTCTTTCTTTCTTTCTTTCTTTCTTTCTTTCTTTCTTTCAATTTGGGTTTATTTCATAAGTTTCAAAAGAAGTACTTAATTTTTGTGTGTGTTCAAATGTATGTTCCGGTTATTAAAAGCATACCACTGTTGACAGGAAGTCATAAACTTTTCTGTAAAGAAAATAGTTACTGAGACATTAAATTTATAAGTGCCAACAATTCATACACTGTTGTCCTCAAGTACACATGGGCCAGTGGATAAAAGCTTTGGCTGGAGCTAGTTACATGACAAAGAGAGTTGTGAGAAAATCTATACATTATTATTTAATTTCTAAACATAAATTATGCAATGTTGCAGGTCATTCAAGCATATCATAACTGTTTAATAGCAAAGAATGGAAAAACTTTAATAATATAAATTCTTTATTTACAGATAATGGTTTTTGAGGCAAAAAGCAATTGTAAAGTATCAAGACATATATTGAAAAGAAACATTCATGCCAAGTAACTGAATTTGTATTTCAAAGAGTTTGTTTTTTTAAAATTGTCAGATACTTGCACACAAAAAAGACAATATAAAATCTGTACATATGGATTATTAATGAATTCACATTTCAATATTTTCCTGAATTCACTTTTCATTGGGGCACTGTCATACTAATGTCAATATTCCAGATCAGTCAGTCAGTTAAGTGCCATACGCGATACACGCTTGGGCGATCATGTCTCAAAAGAGACATGACTGACTGCGCAGAAGATTATCCTGCAGTAGTTTGCCATTGCTTTCTGCAGTAGACTGGTTGCTGACCAAGGCTATAGAACCCAATCTGTCCTGCTATTTAACCCATAACTGGAAGGAAGAGACAGATTAATACCTTTCCCAAGGGTATTTGTGCGTAAGTGTATACAATGGATTCAACTGGAATTTGAACTCGACTCCCCAGTTTCTCGTTCCGAGCCAGTATCCACTGGACCACAACGCACATCCTATCAAGATTCCAGATAAAGATTCTCAAATAGTGAAAAAATATACACTGATGTCCTTAAGGACATATGGTGCAGTGGATAAAGGCTTTGGTGGGATCCAGTGACTTGACCAAAAGAGTTGTGAGTTCAACTGGAGCAAGCAGTGGGGAGCAAAAACTTAGAGATTTGTTTTAAATGGAAATAACTAAAACATAAAAGTGGCATGACTCATGGATCAATCTACCCTAGTGATTGAAATTAAGGGTTCAGTTAAAAAACATTAATTTAAAAACAAATATTCACTTTACTCTGTTCATTTGTCAAGATGCATTTTGGGATTTATTCACCATTGTTAATTTTTATTCATATTTGTAAGTGTATGTGTACACTATTTTATTTTTATTTTTTTAATCATTTCATTCCAAGCAAAATAGAACTACAACTAGTGTGCAGGGGTAACAGAGAAAAAGTTTTGGGTACAGTGGATGTCGATGGATGGGAATCAAGGAGATAGAAGATGGCAATTGACATAGCAGTTAAATATTTTGAGATTGTAGCATTCAGGGAAGCTATTAAAAGGAAGAGAATTCAACAGGTACAAAATACAAGAGAAGAAACTTACAGTAGAAGAGGTGGTTACATTTAGCTATTTCAACAGTAATACGGTGGGGCCTAGATCCCAATCTAGTAGCACTCTTAAAAACGTGATCAGAAGATCAGGGAAAAGCAGCCGTCGAAATAGTTGCCATAAAAATATTTGTAGAAAAGACAAAGGGAAGGCACATCATGTTGGTGAGAAAGTGACTAAAGTCAAGATGCCAAGTCAGGATTCATTACATTACAGATTGTTCTTTGGATTTTGTTGAGAACCTTGAGATGAATAATTAGCACCTGACCAGATATTGCAATAGTATTCAATTATGTTAGATTTATCATGTAAGAATTTACAGCTAACACAATTTAAAATAAATATTTTATATCATCCATGCATCATTCAAAAGTATCACTCCTATCTTCTCCATATACATGCCATATATGAAACTATTATATTTTTTGATTTCTAAATCTGAATTATGCAATGTTTCAGGTCATTCAAACATATCAGAACTGTTTAAAAGCAAAGACTGGAAAAAAGTTTAATAATACTAATTCTTTTTTTACAGATGATGGTTTTTGAGGCGAGAAGCAAATGTTGAGCATCAAAAGAAATATTGAAGAGAAACATTTATGCCAAGTAACTGAATCTGTATTTAAAAGAGTTTATTTTCAAAATTGTCACATACTTGTACACAAAGAAGGCAATGCAAAATCTGTACATATGGATTAGTAATGAATTCACATTTCAATATTTTTACTGAATGCACTTTTCAATATACACACTAAAACACACATTACGGCACAGCACATAGTAATGTCAAGATTGCAGATCAAGATTCTGCAATAATGAAAATCTGAACCGATACATTCAAATATAGATGTAAAATCAGCTATATTCTTTTTAAGTTTGTAATTCAGTATTTTTACAATGTTCTAGTTTAAGTGCACAGATGGGAGATAAACAATTTTCTTGTGAAGTTTGTGGATCAGCATTTTCATGAAATTCAGCTTTAAAAATCACATACAGAAACATACAGGAAAGAGACAATATGCTTGCAAAGTGTGTAGATCAGTATTTCCTGTGATATCATATTTAAAAAATCACACGAGAATACATACAGGAAAGAAAACATTTTCATGTCAAGTATGTGGAGCAGCATTTTCAGAGAATTCTAATTTGCCTAAACATATGTAAATACACACAGGAGAGAAGCCATTTTCTTGTGAATCAGCTTTTTCATGGAGTTCAAGTTTAAAGCATCACATGGCAATGCACACTGGAGAAAAACCTTTTTCTTGTGAAGTATGTGGATCAGCATTTTCACAGAGTTCTTGTTTAAAACGACACATGAGAATACACACAGGTGAGAAGCCATTTTCTTGTCAAGTTTGTGGAGCAGCATTTTCACATAATTCCAATTTAAAAAAACACATAAGAAGACATACAGGTGAGAAACCATTTTCTTGTGAGGTCTGTGGAGCAGCATTTTCACAAAATTCTGTTTTAAAAGTGCACATACGAAGACATACAGGAGAAAAACCATATTCTTGCAAAGTGTGTGGATCTGCATTTCCTGTGATATCAGATTTAAAAAAGCACATGAGAATACATACAGGAGAAAAACCATTTTCATGTCAAGTATGTGGAGCAGCATTTTCAGAGAATTCCAATTTGCAAAAACACATGCGAATACACACAGGAGAGAAGCCATTTTCTTGTGAAGTCTGTGGATCAGCATTTTCACGGAGTTCAAGTTTAAAGCATCACATGGGAATGCACACTGGAGATAAACCTTTTTCTTGTGAAATCTGTGGATCAGCATTTTCACAGACTTCTGGCTTAAAACAACACATGAGAATACACACCGGAGAGAAACCATTTTCTTGTCAAGTATGTGGAGCAGCATTTTCACAGAATTCTCATTTAAAAAAACACATGAGAATACATACAGGTGAGAAACCATTTTCTTGTGAAATCTGTGGATCAGCATTTTCACAAAGTTCAGGTTTAACACATCACATGAGAATACACACAGGAGAGAAACCATTTTCTTGTGAAGTCTGTGGATTTGCATTTTCGCAGAGTTCCAGTTTAAAATATCACATGAGTATACACACAGGAGAGAAACCATTTTCTTGTGAAGTCTGTGGATCCGCATTTTCACAAAGTTCAGGTTTAAAATATCATATGAGTGTACACACAGGAAAGAAACCATTTTCTTGTCTCATGTGTTCATCAACGTTTTCTCAAAGGTCCACTTTAAAAGTTCATATGAGAATACACACAGGAGAAAAAACATTTTTTGTATAGTTTGTGGATCAGCATTTTCTCAAAAGTCTCATTTAAATGCATAAGATGAATGTTTTTCTTGTGACATGTGCATATCAGTGTTTTTTATGCTCTGACTTGAAAATCCATATTTGAACACATATGGTAGAAAAATTTTCCTGTTCAATTTACAGGTCAGCATTTTCTAGAATTTGATTTTAAATAACTGCATGAGAATACACACAGTACAGAAATCATTTCTTTGTTAAATTTGTGGATCAGCAATTTTTTCAAATATCTCATTTGAAAAATCACATGAGTAAATAAACCAGAGTGAAACAGTTTTGTCATGGTTTTGGATCAGCATTTTTTAAGTGTCTCAAAAATCATGAAAATATACATTTTACTCTTACATGTATGGGTCAGCATTTACAGTAAATCCAATATGATAAAAGATCCATGATTGATAAACTACAATTTTGTGAAGATCAGTGCTTTTAATTGTTAAAAAGCCTCATGCATGCATAGATTGAAGAAAAAACATTTGTAATGCATATGATTCATCATTGTCAGTGGGCATCAGGCAAATAACATACTTTCAAAATTATACAGCAAAGAATAAATGAAAAGATTAAAGAAAACATTTCAGATGAACAATTTGTAAACTGCAACATTTTAACTTCTGGTAATATTTCATTTGTTTCTGGTAAAATCTGTGATTCTGTAAAATAAATTATTTCAACATGAATGTATTCAGACCAACTATTTGATATAATTCTTTCTGTATAGATTTGACTTAAAATTATATTTCTCTGTAAATTTCTGATATTAATCTATATCTTTGAGCTTGATATCATCTTTCATGTCACTATGGTCTAATTGCATGATACTATTCAACTAGTTGATCAATCTGCTTTCAGAAAAAATAATGCATAATTGAACTCATAATGATGTCACTATTAGCCACAGTTTAAACCATAGCGCCAAGTAATTTTCTCTGTTAATCTTTTACAACATGGCCTAAATCCACATTCTGATAACTCTACAATGAATAATTAAGAAAAAAGGAAAGAGAGGTGTTAAGACTGGTAACCAACAACATTTCAAATTCTAGAAATATAAAGTAATTTATTGAACTATATGTGATTATGTGTGAGGATCTGATGAAATTGAGGTTTTAAAAGTATTTTCTATTCATAAAATGGAAACAAAAATGGTAAAGGGAAATAGATTGATATTTGGTAAAATGTGATATTTCAGATTCTGGTAATATGTCATTCTATTTTTGCAGAAATGTATATGAATCTGAAAAAAATGATTGCTGAATAAAAGCATGTATAAAATCCAAATAATAAAGAATGAATAAAAGAATTTAAAAAATAATGTATTTAGATCAGTGATACTTATGTTGTTTATGAAAAAAAAATATATATGCATATCATTCTTTTATTATAGATTGTACACTTAAAATTACTAGAAATACCTTTGAAAATATAATTTTTCTATTTAAATTTTCTGAAACGTCTTAATTCTTAATTCAATGACTGATAAGCAGATGGTGATTTCTATGAAAATAAAGTATCTGTAAAAAATTTTATATCACAACATAAAATACTTGTGCTTAATAACTTTCAAAGAATATTGCAATAACACTCATAAATGTGAATACTGAACTCATTCAAAGAAGTATGAGGGTTCAAATGAAAAGATTTGAAAGTAATAACATTTTAATTTTATTGAAACAGTTGTCAACCACACCTGTCTTTCGTTCATTCATATATTTTTTTTGCTTTTCTACAATCAGAATTAGATAGTTCATTATTTATGGGGAATTAACAGATGTTAAACACTTCTATCTCCTCCTTCCCACTCTGTAACACTGTATCCTGACCTCACTAGACTTATGTACTCCACAAGACCGGCTGTTGGTCCTGTATGACCCACTATTACAGGTTAGGCCTAAGTCTGTATTTACATTATGTCAATTTGATGCCATCTTCCAACCATGTGATTTTTTATTTTGGAGAGCAGTTATCAGATCGTAGAAGTCTGAAGCTTCCTGTTGGTCTACCTTCAAGTTGTTGGGTGAGAATTGCATTCACAGAAAAATAAATATAACTATGTTGATTTGATTTTGGAAAGAAAAGTTTTTATTTATAAATACAAACAAAAAATCCTGGTTGAAAAATGTTGAATGTTGCTTGTGTATGAGCCATAACCAAACAAAACAAAATACTTCAAATAAATTGTGTAAAGGAGAGATATGGCTTTTGTTTAACCTTTTTTGGTTCATTCTTAGCGCAACTACTACAACATTTGTTATTCCCATTCTCAGTGGTAGCAGCAGTATTTAGATGTTTGTGAAAGTAATTTGCTTCTCCGGTCTCCATATCGACAACACACATAGCAAACATTTCTTTCAATCTCTGACATCACTCAACTCAGTTTGGCTGCATTTGAAGATAGTCAAAACCCCAACTCCTCTTCTGGCAGACCGCCACCAACTCAATCTCGAACCCAAGTGCTTCCTTGGCAGCCCATGAACAACTACATCTAACAACTTATGGTCTGCCTTTTTATTGAGAAAAAACAGCATCACATGTGATCTGGCTGTGACACATCTCCTGATACTCACAAGACTCATGATAGACATTTTTATTATTTATCCATCTTGCTCTTTGCATTGTTTATAAACAAATCTTTGCCAACCTGATTTGAAATTAGAAATCTCAAAAAGGACATTTTACTCTTTATTCATCGGCTGTCTTAGGTTTCATGTATCATTATTCAAGATTCTTTCCTATTAATAGTTCTGACATGGTTTATCAACTTCACAAAAGATTGTATTTTCTGTTTATAGATAAAATTAACATTTCAATTTGTAATCTACTAATTTTTGTACACTTTAAAAACAAATTGTATCTCATGTTATCTTTCCGTAACATTATTAATATTTCAAAGTCATTACGGTCTATCAACCACTTGGTTATTTGAAGAGGTTTTCCTTTCATTTGGTGTTTTCTGTTGTACAGCATATCCACTTTTAATAATATTACTAACATTATTATCATTTCAGGGGTGATATCGCCCCTGCCACATCTCTCCCTTAACCTTTTTGTCTATTACTTGTAATGGACATAAATACTTCAAAGTTAATTCTACTCATGCAATTTGTCTATTATACCTTTCGTATACAGTTATTATTTCAGTTAAGGGTAAGAAAAGAAAATGTACAGTCCAATTAAAACAATTCAGGTATTACTGTCTCTTTTTTTTGCCATTCTTATATACACCAATATTCAATTAAAACAAAATCCCTTCTACCAGGGTTATGATTGCAGTTCCTTTTTCAATTCATACCAAGTCTAACAGCAAAATAAGAATAACATGTATAAATTTTTTTTCAGTTTCATGTCAAGTTCAAAAATAAATTTAAAAAAATAATAATCACAATTATATATATTTTTTAATTTCATGTCCAGTTCTATAATAATAATCACAATTATATATATATATATATATATATATATATATATATATATATATGTTTTTTTTCATTCCTGAAGATCTCAATGCTTCATATTATTTAATCAGTCACTGTATTATTTACTTTTTATCTTTTCTGCCTGGCCTAGCTTTAATAGGGGGCTTGGTGATCTTTGTAGTTGATTTGGGGTTCTTCCCAATGGTTGTTGACTCTCCTTGTAGTTCCATGGTCGGTTTAATCACATTCCCATTGGATATACTTTTACAAAGCTCACGTAATGGAATCCCTCTTTCACTCAAGTACTTACCTCGTTTATGTGACAACTGTGCTTGCCTCTTCAACCACCACCAATTTACTAGAATTAAAATTACTATTATTAAAATGACCAATAATAATCCTACAACAGTCAGCTGTGCTATTATAGTTCACCTATCCTCTTACCAACTCAGACTAGTTCTTCCTGCTAGGCCTAATTCAGATTTAAACTCTTCCAAGTTAATTTTATCAAGGGGCTTCAATAAGTCTGACATTTTCTCTAAACCCTTTACTGTGGGTTCTCATAATTCTGTCTATGTACTCGCGTTGGTTGACACTAATTTCAAGAAAGATTATTTTTCTTCTGCCTGGTAATAAGGGGGAAGTGTCAACGAGGGTCCATGAGCCCCACAACCCATTTGTAACTCTACAATAAATAATGGTGGCTTCACCTTTATATTTCTAGTGGGCTTTTCTTCACAGACCTTAGATAATTTTAGTTCTTTTTGAGTGGCTACTGCCCAGATTTCATCTGATATGCAAATTGCTGTAGGTCATATAACACTGGGTAATACTTCTACTCAACAATTCTTCTTGATTCCTCTTTTATTTTTCTTAAATAATTCAAGCACAGACAGATCATGGCTACCAATCACATAGATTGAACTTGCAGATACACAGGCACCTAAAACATTAACTTTGCATTCATTTTGCTTCTTCACTCATTAACAACACAAATTTTGTTCTGACAAAATTTAAAGCTAAAACTTCTGCTTCTATCTTGTACCGAGCCATGGCTTCTAATTTTTGACTGGCATTAGGATATGGAATAAGTAGATTTATTACTTGATATATCTCGAAGGTACTCTCCTTATCTAACAGGAACTGATGATAATACTAACATCTTATTTCCCAATAAAGTGACATATCTTTCTTCTTCAGGATGTAGGCGATCATGGCTTTCCATGTTTCCCTATCCCTGGTCGCTCTGAGCACGACTTCTCCTGTTACACCGTGCAATCCTTGTTCTGTCATCCACCTGATTAGGTCCTTCACATATGTTATCCGTTGCTTTCCCCTGTCTCTTTTTCCCTCTATCTGGCCTGTTAGCATCAGATTCTCCAGGCCCTCCTTCCTCATTGCATGTTTCCGGAACTTCAGCGGTCTCTTCCTGATGCTCAGTATTAATTTCCTTTTCGTTTCCATCATTTTTAAGACCTCATCATTGCTCAGCTTGATCTATGATATCCACAGCATCCTTCAGTAGAACCACATTTCAGTTGCTTGAAGTTTTTCCTTCCTCTTTGATGGTATTGTCCAGCATTCACTGCCATATTGAAGGACGGACATCACGTAGCAAGGGCACTATAATACTTCCATAATTGCTTTGGTAACCTAAGCAGATAAGATAATCTAGCCTGTTTTCCCAACAACACCTCCCTTAACTGGATTGGTGTTATTATACTTGGTGACAAGTGTCTCATAGATAAAATATCCAACTGTGCTTTCACATACTCTAGTAAGAAGGTTAATGATTGACAGGTCTGTCAGACTTTACTTGTTATTGATAACAACTGAAAATATCATTGTAAATCCTCTCAGTTCCACTTCAAAGGATCCTGTTACATTGAACACCTCTTCTGTAAAACTCCATAAACTGGAAATCAGCCAATTTATACTGCCTCTATTCTTGGCCAGTTTCAACCTGGTAACATTAAGAATGGATATACTCTCTTTAACTACTTGAGCTATCGCTCATTGGTTCTTTTCCACATTTTCTAATTTTTCTCTCACAGCACACTCATTGCCTTCCCTACAATAGGCAGTACAGCTCTTTTTCTTCTAATTTGCAATAACTCTGCTTTCTTCAAGTATCTAAACTTATTTATAAATGGAACTTTGTCTGTGTGTGTGTGTGTGTGT